>JAEHOC010000022.1:0-1200000 GCA_016834605.1 Chlamydomonas incerta
GGTGAGGTCGGGATTTTGACCCAGCTAGTCCCGATGAATGGCCACCAAACTGTGCATGCTTCAAATGGACATCATAATAAGCATATGAGAGCAGTTGCACGATTTGTGGAGACTTGCAGGGCTCAGGGCCGCAAATTGGGCTTAGTTAGGGGGGGCCGGCCACACGCACACACACACAAGTGCTGCCACGGACTGCACTTGGCCGACGCAGGCCTCCGCAGCGCCATGCCATCGAGGCACATCACAGAAGTGAACTGAGCAAGCGGGACGGGCGGCTGGCAGGCGGGCTGGGCAACTTGGCCCAGGGCCGGTTTGGGCCTGCTCTCCCCCCTCCACCCTCAGACCCCGCAGTGTGAAGGTCGGGATTTTGACCCAGCTAGTCCCGATGAATGGCCACCAAACTGTGCATGCTTCAAATGGACATCATAATAGCATATGAGAGCAGTGGCACGATTTGTGGAGACTGGCAGGGCTCAGGCCGCAAATTGGGCTTAGTTAGGGGGGGGCCGAGCACACGCACACACACACAAGTGCTGCCACGGACTGCTACTTGCCGACGCAGGCCTGGCCGCAGCGCCATGCCATCGAGGCACATCACAGAAGTGAACTGAGCATGCGGGACGGAGGCGGCTGCATGCGGGCTGGGCAACTTGGCCCAGGGCCGTTTGGGCCTGCTCTCTCCCCCCTCCACCCCTCAGACCCGCAGGGTGAGGGTCGGGATTTTGACCCAGCTGTCCCCGATGAATGGCCACCAAACTGTGCATGCTTCAAATGGACATCATAATAAGCATATGAGAGCAGTGGCACTATTTGTGGAGACTGGCAGGGCTCAGGGGCCGCAAAGTGGGGCTTAGTTAGGGGGGGCCGAGCACACGCACACACACATGCTGCCACGGACTCTACTTGCCGACGCAGGGCCTGCCGCAGCGCCAGGCCAATCGAGCACATCACAGAAGTGAACTGAGCAAGCGGGACGGGCGCTGCATGCGGGCTGGGCAACTTGGCCCAGGGCCGGTTTGGGCCTGCTCTCCCCCCTCCACCCCTCAGACCCGCAGGGTGAGGGTCGGGATTTTGACCCAGCTAGTCCCGATGAATGGCCACCAAACTGTGCATGCTTCAAATGGACATCATAATAAGCATATGAGAGCAGTGGCACGATTTGTGGAGACTGGCAGGGCTCAGGGCCGCAAATTGGGCTTAGTTAGGGGGGGCCGAGCACAACGCACACACACACAAGTGCTGCCACGGACTGCTACTTGCCGACGCAGGCCTGCCGCAGCGCCAGGCCATCGAGGCACATCACAGAAGTGAACTGAGCAAGCGGGACGGGCGGCTGCAGGCGGGCTGGGCAACTTGGCCCAGGGCCGGTTTGGGCCTGCTCTCCCCCCTCCACCCCTCAGACCCGCAGGGTGAGGGTCGGGATTTTGACCCAGCTAGTCCCGATGAATGGCCACCAAACTGTGCATGCTTCAAATGGACATCATAATAAGCATATGAGAGCAGTGGCAACGATTTGTGGAGACTGGCAGGGCTCAGGGCCGCAAATTGGGCTTAGTTAGGGGGGGGCCGAGCACACGCACACACACACAAGTGCTGCCACGGACTGCTACTTGCCGACGCAGGCCTGCCGCAGCGCCAGGCAATCGAGGCACATCACAGAAGTGAACTGAGCAAGCGGGATGGGCGGCTGCAGGCGGGCTGGGCAACTTGGCCCAGGGCCGGTTTGGGCCTGCTCTCCCCCCTCCACCCCTCAGACCCGCAGGGTGAGGGTCGGGATTTTGACCCAGCTAGTCCCGATGAATGGCCACCAAACTGTGCATGCTTCAAATGGACATCATAATAAGCATATGAGAGCAGTGGCACGATTTGTGGAGACTGGCAGGGCTCAGGGCCGCAAATTGGGCTTAGTTAGGGGGGGCCGAGCACACGCACACACACAAGTGCTGCCACGGACTGCTACTTGCCGACGCAGGCCTGCCGC
The DNA here is from genome assembly GCA_016834605.1 of Chlamydomonas incerta. NCBI lineage: Eukaryota > Viridiplantae > Chlorophyta > Chlorophyceae > Chlamydomonadales > Chlamydomonadaceae > Chlamydomonas > Chlamydomonas incerta. The sequence goes on from JAEHOC010000022.1 coordinate 1,982, forward strand.
AGCGCCAGGCCATCGAGGCACATCACAGAAGTGAACTGAGCAAGCGGGACGGGCGGCTGCAGGCGGGCTGGGCAACTTGGCCCAGGGCCGGTTTGGGCCTGCTCTCCCCCTCCACCCCTCAGACCCGCAGGGTGAGGGTCGGGATTTTGACCCAGCTAGTCCCGATGAATGGCCACCAAACTGTGCATGCTTCAAATGGACATCATAATAAGCATATGAGAGCAGTGGCACGATTTGTGGAGACTGGCAGGGCTCAGGGCCGCAAATTGGGCTTAGTTAGGGGGGGGCCGAGCACACGCACACACACACAAGTGCTGCCACGGACTGCTACTTGCCGACGCAGGCCTGCCGCAGCGCCAGGCCATCGAGGCACATCACAGAAGTGAACTGAGCAAGCGGGACGGGCGGCTGCAGGCGGGCTGGGCAACTTGGCCCAGGGCCGGTTTGGGCCTGCTCTCCCCCCTCCACCCCTCAGACCCGCAGGGTGAGGGTCGGGATTTTGACCCAGCTAGTCCCGATGAATGGCCACCAAACTGTGCATGCTTCAAATGGACATCATAATAAGCATATGAGAGCAGTGGCACGATTTGTGGAGACTGGCAGGGCTCAGGGCCGCAAATTGGGCTTAGTTAGGGGGGGCCGAGCACACGCACACACACACAAGTGCTGCCACGGACTGCTACTTGCCGACGCAGGCCTGCCGCAGCGCCAGGCCATCGAGGCACATCACAGAAGTGAACTGAGCAAGCGGGACGGGCGGCTGCAGGCGGGCTGGGCAACTTGGCCCAGGGCCGGTTTGGGCCTGCTCTCCCCCCTCCACCCCTCAGACCCGCAGGGTGAGGGTCGGGATTTTGACCCAGCTAGTCCCGATGAATGGCCACCAAACTGTGCATGCTTCAAATGGACATCATAATAAGCATATGAGAGCAGTGGCACGATTTGTGGAGACTGGCAGGGCTCAGGGCCGCAAATTGGGCTTAGTTAGGGGGGGCCGAGCACACGCACACACACACAAGTGCTGCCACGGACTGCTACTTGCCGACGCAGGCCTGCCGCAGCGCCAGGCCATCGAGGCACATCACAGAAGTGAACTGAGCAAGCGGGACGGGCGGCTGCAGGCGGGCTGGGCAACTTGGCCCAGGGCCGGTTTGGGCCTGCTCTCCCCCCTCCACCCCTCAGACCCGCAGGGTGAGGGTCGGGATTTTGACCCAGCTAGTCCCGATGAATGGCCACCAAACTGTGCATGCTTCAAATGGACATCATAATAAGCATATGAGAGCAGTGGCACGATTTGTGGAGACTGGCAGGGCTCAGGGCCGCAAATTGGGCTTAGTTAGGGGGGGCCGAGCACACGCACACACACACAAGTGCTGCCACGGACTGCTACTTGCCGACGCAGGCCTGCCGCAGCGCCAGGCAATCGAGGCACATCACAGAAGTGAACTGAGCAAGCGGGATGGGCGGCTGCAGGCGGGCTGGGCAACTTGGCCCAGGGCCGGTTTGGGCCTGCTCTCCCCCCTCCACCCCTCAGACCCGCAGGGTGAGGGTCGGGATTTTGACCCAGCTAGTCCCGATGAATGGCCACCAAACTGTGCATGCTTCAAATGGACATCATAATAAGCATATGAGAGCAGTGGCACGATTTGTGGAGACTGGCAGGGCTCAGGGCCGCAAATTGGGCTTAGTTAGGGGGGGCCGAGCACACGCACACACACAAGTGCTGCCACGGACTGCTACTTGCCGACGCAGGCCTGCCGCAGCGCCAGGCCATCGAGGCACATCACAGAAGTGAACTGAGCAAGCGGGACGGGCGGCTGCAGGCGGGCTGGGCAACTTGGCCCAGGGCCGGTTTGGGCCCTGCTCTCCCCCCTCCACCCCTCAGACCCGCAGGGTGAGGGTCGGGATTTTGACCCAGCTAGTCCCGATGAATGGCCACCAAACTGTGCATGCTTCAAATGGACATCATAATAAGCATATGAGAGCAGTGGCACGATTTGTGGAGACTGGCAGGGCTCAGGGCCGCAAATTGGGCTTAGTTAGGGGGGGCCGAGCACACGCACACACACACAAGTGCTGCCACGGACTGCTACTTGCCGACGCAGGCCTGCCGCAGCGCCAGGCCATCGAGGCACATCACAGAAGTGAACTGAGCAAGCGGGACGGGCGGCTGCAGGCGGGCTGGGCAACTTGGCCCAGGGCCGGTTTGGGCCTGCTCTCCCCCCTCCACCCCTCAGACCCGCAGGGTGAGGGTCGGGATTTTGACCCAGCTAGTCCCGATGAATGGCCACCAAACTGTGCATGCTTCAAATGGACATCATAATAAGCATATGAGAGCAGTGGCACGATTTGTGGAGACTGGCAGGGCTCAGGGCCGCAAATTGGGCTTAGTTAGGGGGGGCCGAGCACACGCACACACACACAAGTGCTGCCACGGACTGCTACTTGCCGACGCAGGCCTGCCGCAGCGCCAGGCCATCGAGGCACATCACAGAAGTGAACTGAGCAAGCGGGACTGGGCGGCTGCAGGCGGGCTGGGCAACTTGGCCCAGGGCCGGTTTGGGCCTGCTCTCCCCCCTCCACCCCTCAGACCCGCAGGGTGAGGGTCGGGATTTTGACCCAGCTAGTCCCGATGAATGGCCACCAAACTGTGCATGCTTCAAATGGACATCATAATAAGCATATGAGAGCAGTGGCACGATTTGTGGAGACTGGCAGGGCTCAGGGCCGCAAATTGGGCTTAGTTAGGGGGGGCCGAGCACACGCACACACACACAAGTGCTGCCACGGACTGCTACTTGCCGACGCAGGCCTGCCGCAGCGCCAGGCCATCGAGGCACATCACAGAAGTGAACTGAGCAAGCGGGACGGGCGGCTGCAGGCGGGCTGGGCAACTTGGCCCAGGGCCGGTTTGGGCCTGCTCTCCCCCCTCCACCCCTCAGACCCGCAGGGTGAGGGTCGGGATTTTGACCCAGCTAGTCCCGATGAATGGCCACCAAACTGTGCATGCTTCAAATGGACATCATAATAAGCATATGAGAGCAGTGGCACGATTTGTGGAGACTGGCAGGGCTCAGGGCCGCAAATTGGGCTTAGTTAGGGGGGGCCGAGCACACGCACACACACACAAGTGCTGCCACGGACTGCTACTTGCCGACGCAGGCCTGCCGCAGCGCCAGGCAATCGAGGCACATCACAGAAGTGAACTGAGCAAGCGGGATGGGCGGCTGCAGGCGGGCTGGGCAACTTGGCCCAGGGCCGGTTTGGGCCTGCTCTCCCCCCTCCACCCCTCAGACCCGCAGGGTGAGGGTCGGGATTTTGACCCAGCTAGTCCCGATGAATGGCCACCAAACTGTGCATGCTTCAAATGGACATCATAATAAGCATATGAGAGCAGTGGCACGATTTGTGGAGACTGGCAGGGCTCAGGGCCGCAAATTGGGCTTAGTTAGGGGGGGCCGAGCACACGCACACACACAAGTGCTGCCACGGACTGCTACTTGCCGACGCAGGCCTGCCGCAGCGCCAGGCCATCGAGGCACATCACAGAAGTGAACTGAGCAAGCGGGACGGGCGGCTGCAGGCGGGCTGGGCAACTTGGCCCAGGGCCGGTTTGGCCCTGCTCTCCCCCCTCCACCCCTCAGACCCGCAGGGTGAGGGTCGGGATTTTGACCCAGCTAGTCCCGATGAATGGCCACCAAACTGTGCATGCTTCAAATGGACATCATAATAAGCATATGAGAGCAGTGGCACGATTTGTGGAGACTGGCAGGGCTCAGGGCCGCAAATTGGGCTTAGTTAGGGGGGGCCGAGCACACGCACACACACACAAGTGCTGCCACGGACTGCTACTTGCCGACGCAGGCCTGCCGCAGCGCCAGGCCATCGAGGCACATCACAGAAGTGAACTGAGCAAGCGGGACGGGCGGCTGCAGGCGGGCTGGGCAACTTGGCCCAGGGCCGGTTTGGGCCTGCTCTCCCCCCTCCACCCCTCAGACCCGCAGGGTGAGGGTCGGGATTTTGACCCAGCTAGTCCCGATGAATGGCCACCAAACTGTGCATGCTTCAAATGGACATCATAATAAGCATATGAGAGCAGTGGCACGATTTGTGGAGACTGGCAGGGCTCAGGGCCGCAAATTGGGCTTAGTTAGGGGGGGCCGAGCACACGCACACACACACAAGTGCTGCCACGGACTGCTACTTGCCGACGCAGGCCTGCCGCAGCGCCAGGCAATCGAGGCACATCACAGAAGTGAACTGAGCAAGCGGGATGGGCGGCTGCAGGCGGGCTGGGCAACTTGGCCCAGGGCCGGTTTGGGCCTGCTCTCCCCCCTCCACCCCTCAGACCCGCAGGGTGAGGGTCGGGATTTTGACCCAGCTAGTCCCGATGAATGGCCACCAAACTGTGCATGCTTCAAATGGACATCATAATAAGCATATGAGAGCAGTGGCACGATTTGTGGAGACTGGCAGGGCTCAGGGCCGCAAATTGGGCTTAGTTAGGGGGGGCCGAGCACACGCACACACACAAGTGCTGCCACGGACTGCTACTTGCCGACGCAGGCCTGCCGCAGCGCCAGGCCATCGAGGCACATCACAGAAGTGAACTGAGCAAGCGGGACGGGCGGCTGCAGGCGGGCTGGGCAACTTGGCCCAGGGCCGGTTTGGGCCTGCTCTCCCCCCTCCACCCCTCAGACCCGCAGGGTGAGGGTCGGGATTTTGACCCAGCTAGTCCCGATGAATGGCCACCAAACTGTGCATGCTTCAAATGGACATCATAATAAGCATATGAGAGCAGTGGCACGATTTGTGGAGACTGGCAGGGCTCAGGGCCGCAAATTGGGCTTAGTTAGGGGGGGCCGAGCACACGCACACACACAAGTGCTGCCACGGACTGCTACTTGCCGACGCAGGCCTGCCGCAGCGCCATGCCATCGAGGCACATCACAGAAGTGAACTGAGCAAGCGGGACGGGCGGCTGCAGGCGGGCTGGGCAACTTGGCCCAGGGCCGGTTTGGGCCTGCTCTCCCCCCTCCACCCCTCAGACCCGCAGGGTGAGGGTCGGGATTTTGACCCAGCTAGTCCCGATGAATGGCCACCAAACTGTGCATGCTTCAAATGGACATCATAATAAGCATATGAGAGCAGTGGCACGATTTGTGGAGACTGGCAGGGCTCAGGGCCGCAAATTGGGCTTAGTTAGGGGGGCCGAGCACACGCACACACACAAGTGCTGCCACGGACTGCTACTTGCTGACGCAGGCCTGCCGCAGCGCCATGCCATCGAGGCACATCACAGAAGTGAACTGAGCAAGCGGGACGGGCGGCTGCAGGCGGGCTGGGCAACTTGGCCCAGGGCCGGTTTGGGCCTGCTCTCCCCCCTCCACCCCTCAGACCCGCAGGGTGAGGGTCGGGATTTTGACCCAGCTAGTCCCGATGAATGGCCACCAAACTGTGCATGCTTCAAATGGACATCATAATAAGCATATGAGAGCAGTGGCACGCACACACACACAAGTGCTGCCACGGACTGCTACTTGCCGACGCAGGCCTGCAGCAGCGCCAGGCCATCGAGGCACATCACAGAAGTGAACTGAGCAAGCGGGACGGGCGGCTGCAGGCGGGCTGGGCAACTTGGCCCAGGGCCGGTTTGGGCCTGCTCTCCCCCCTCCACCCCTCAGACCCGCAGGGTGAGGGTCGGGATTTTGACCCAGCTAGTCCCGATGAATGGCCACCAAACTGTGCATGCTTCAAATGGACATCATAATAAGCATATGAGAGCAGTGGCACGATTTGTGGAGACTGGCAGGGCTCAGGGCCGCAAATTGGGCTTAGTTAGGGGGGGCCGAGCACACGCACACACACAAGTGCTGCCACGGACTGCTACTTGCCGACGCAGGCCTGCCGCAGCGCCAGGCCATCGAGGCACATCACAGAAGTGAACTGAGCAAGCGGGACGGGCGGCTGCAGGCGGGCTGGGCAACTTGGCCCAGGGCCGGTTTGGCCCTGCTCTCCCCCCTCCACCCCTCAGACCCGCAGGGTGAGGGTCGGGATTTTGACCCAGCTAGTCCCGATGAATGGCCACCAAACTGTGCATGCTTCAAATGGACATCATAATAAGCATATGAGAGCAGTGGCACGATTTGTGGAGACTGGCAGGGCTCAGGGCCGCAAATTGGGCTTAGTTAGGGGGGGCCGAGCACACGCACACACACACAAGTGCTGCCACGGACTGCTACTTGCCGACGCAGGCCTGCCGCAGCGCCAGGCCATCGAGGCACATCACAGAAGTGAACTGAGCAAGCGGGACGGGCGGCTGCAGGCGGGCTGGGCAACTTGGCCCAGGGCCGGTTTGGGCCTGCTCTCCCCCCTCCACCCCTCAGACCCGCAGGGTGAGGGTCGGGATTTTGACCCAGCTAGTCCCGATGAATGGCCACCAAACTGTGCATGCTTCAAATGGACATCATAATAAGCATATGAGAGCAGTGGCACGATTTGTGGAGACTGGCAGGGCTCAGGGCCGCAAATTGGGCTTAGTTAGGGGGGGCCGAGCACACGCACACACACAAGTGCTGCCACGGACTGCTACTTGCCGACGCAGGCCTGCCGCAGCGCCAGGCCATCGAGGCACATCACAGAAGTGAACTGAGCAAGCGGGACGGGCGGCTGCAGGCGGGCTGGGCAACTTGGCCCAGGGCCGGTTTGGGCCTGCTCTCCCCCCTCCACCCCTCAGACCCGCAGGGTGAGGGTCGGGATTTTGACCCAGCTAGTCCCGATGAATGGCCACCAAACTGTGCATGCTTCAAATGGACATCATAATAAGCATATGAGAGCAGTGGCACGATTTGTGGAGACTGGCAGGGCTCAGGGCCGCAAATTGGGCTTAGTTAGGGGGGGCCGAGCACACGCACACACACACAAGTGCTGCCACGGACTGCTACTTGCCGACGCAGGCCTGCCGCAGCGCCATGCCATCGAGGCACATCACAGAAGTGAACTGAGCAAGCGGGACGGGCGGCTGCAGGCGGGCTGGGCAACTTGGCCCAGGGCCGGTTTGGGCCTGCTCTCCCCCCTCCACCCCTCAGACCCGCAGGGTGAGGGTCGGGATTTTGACCCAGCTAGTCCCGATGAATGGCCACCAAACTGTGCATGCTTCAAATGGACATCATAATAAGCATATGAGAGCAGTGGCACGATTTGTGGAGACTGGCAGGGCTCAGGGCCGCAAATTGGGCTTAGTTAGGGGGGGCCGAGCACACGCACACACACAAGTGCTGCCACGGACTGCTACTTGCTGACGCAGGCCTGCCGCAGCGCCATGCCATCGAGGCACATCACAGAAGTGAACTGAGCAAGCGGGACGGGCGGCTGCAGGCGGGCTGGGCAACTTGGCCCAGGGCCGGTTTGGGCCTGCTCTCCCCCCTCCACCCCTCAGACCCGCAGGGTGAGGGTCGGGATTTTGACCCAGCTAGTCCCGATGAATGGCCACCAAACTGTGCATGCTTCAAATGGACATCATAATAAGCATATGAGAGCAGTGGCACGATTTGTGGAGACTGGCAGGGCTCAGGGCCGCAAATTGGGCTTAGTTAGGGGGGGCCGAGCACACGCACACACACAAGTGCTGCCACGGACTGCTACTTGCTGACGCAGGCCTGCCGCAGCGCCAGGCCATCGAGGCACATCACAGAAGTGAACTGAGCAAGCGGGACGGGCGGCTGCAGGCGGGCTGGGCAACTTGGCCCAGGGCCGGTTTGGCCCTGCTCTCCCCCCTCCACCCCTCAGACCCGCAGGGTGAGGGTCGGGATTTTGACCCAGCTAGTCCCGATGAATGGCCACCAAACTGTGCATGCTTCAAATGGACATCATAATAAGCATATGAGAGCAGTGGCACGATTTGTGGAGACTGGCAGGGCTCAGGGCCGCAAATTGGGCTTAGTTAGGGGGGGCCGAGCACACGCACACACACAAGTGCTGCCACGGACTGCTACTTGCCGACGCAGGCCTGCCGCAGCGCCAGGCCATCGAGGCACATCACAGAAGTGAACTGAGCAAGCGGGACGGGCGGCTGCAGGCGGGCTGGGCAACTTGGCCCAGGGCCGGTTTGGGCCTGCTCTCCCCCCTCCACCCCTCAGACCCGCAGGGTGAGGGTCGGGATTTTGACCCAGCTAGTCCCGATGAATGGCCACCAAACTGTGCATGCTTCAAATGGACATCATAATAAGCATATGAGAGCAGTGGCACGATTTGTGGACTGGCAGGGCTCAGGGCCGCAAATTGGGCTTAGTTAGGGGGGGCCGAGCACACGCACACACACAAGTGCTGCCACGGACTGCTACTTGCCGACGCAGGCCTGCCGCAGCGCCAGGCCATCGAGGCACATCACAGAAGTGAACTGAGCAAGCGGGACGGGCGGCTGCAGGCGGGCTGGGCAACTTGGCCCAGGGCCGGTTTGGGCCTGCTCTCCCCCCCTCCACCCCTCAGACCCGCAGGGTGAGGGTCGGGATTTTGACCCAGCTAGTCCCGATGAATGGCCACCAAACTGTGCATGCTTCAAATGGACATCATAATAAGCATATGAGAGCAGTGGCACGATTTGTGGAGACTGGCAGGGCTCAGGGCCGCAAATTGGGCTTAGTTAGGGGGGCCGAGCACACGCACACACACAAGTGCTGCCACGGACTGCTACTTGCTGACGCAGGCCTGCCGCAGCGCCAGGCCATCGAGGCACATCACAGAAGTGAACTGAGCAAGCGGGACGGGCGGCTGCAGGCGGGCTGGTTGACCTCACGCTTTGCACAAAACTAGCATGCCCATCCTTTGATAATTGACTATAAGCTATCCATTGCACTGAGAATTATAGCGCGCCGGCTTGTAAGGGCAAACGATGTGGTTCGATTGGTGCCCAGGCGCATCGTTTGGCTCTAGAAATTGAATATATAGATAAAACTTAGCAAGATAGCACATGTGAACTTTGAAGAGGGCTAGAAATGCATGAGTTTGGTGCAAGCCTGGTCTGGAGTCGCGATGGCTTCATCGCACGCGCAGGCACTCCTACTGCTCTTCTTGACTACCCGATTATTATGCGTTGCTATCTTTCTAAACTGGAAGCAATACATCGTATGCCATGGACTGTTGCTGCGGGTTTGCTTGCATGCTCACCATTCTTCTCTCATCGAGACATCTTCAGACCTCGAGAGGTCTTTACTTAGTTCAACCATGTCACGCTTGATGTAAGCCTTATTGCATTGTTAGGTTCAGGGTTACCACGGGGTTAGCTCGGGGCCTCGAGTCCCAGTCAATCATCTCATCTCGAGCTCGCCAAGGGGCCGTAAGGCTTCAGATATATGGTGAGTGCAAACGTGGAGTTAGAGTGGGCGTTGTGTGCGCGGAGGGTTGAAGTGGTTGAGTTGGCGTGAGCTTTTGCCTGGCGTGACCTGGCGTGAGCTTTTGCTGTGGCATGTCCCCCACTGCGTGCCGGCTCCGTGCACCCGTGGCCTCAACACAACACCAGTCCGTGCATCAAGGGTTACGGTTCAGACCACTGGTTAAGCTCACGAGACCGACCCGCTCCTGTAGCTATCGAGCCATTGCACCCAGGCTCCATCACCCCCTCACCCAAGCAGCCCTCCCGCCTAGCCCTGGCTATCTCAAGTCCCAACCCTGATTTGTGGCCCTTGTTAAGTTGCTGTGATTTTGTGTTGTCCCGCGCTTGCTCAACACAGGCGGCTATGACTGTCATGGGGTATGAGCCGCTGGCAAGGAGGACCTCCCCCGAATATGAGCAGCTATGGCATGGTGAGATAGTGCGTGTGTGTTACAGAAGGGAACCCAAACCACCGTGGAAGTTCTTTATGATACTGGTAGAGTCATACTGCCTCTGAATGCCAGTACCCCATCAGGCAATTGGCAAGCGACCTGATCCCAACACGCACTCATGCTTAGCATCCTCAGTGCGCCAGAAGTGTTGACCTATGTTATATCGCCAGGCGCGGTATAAAAGTCAGAATCAGATAGTTGTCAGATCACGCGACAGAGTGATTGATGTGTAGCGATTCAGTAGAAGCTCGCTATACAACAAGTGCCCCCCACTTAGATGGGCAGCGTCCTCGCGCCCAGACCAACCGCCGCAGTTCTATGGGTGATCAAGCCATAGACAGACCGCCAGAACGACCAGTCAGGTGCAAGTCAGCCCAGACCAACCGCCGCAGTTCTATGGGTGATCAAGCCATAGACAGACCGCCAGAACGACCAGTCAGGTGCAAGTCAGCCGAGGCCTTCCACGCAGTGGCTCAGAGTGCCGGCCGTAGGGTGCCCAAGCCTACCAGAACCGTCACCGATACCGTCTCACGTGCACGCGCTATCTAAGTGTGGGTGCTGCCACCTCCCACCAGCCCTCAGACCGCCGACTGCGACCGTGAGATGCGAGGATCGAACCAGGGTGTTCGCAGGATCGCAACGAAGCTCGATACCAACATGTTATATCGCCAGGCGCGGTATAAAAGTCAGAATCAGATAGTTGTCAGATCACGCGACAGAGTGATTGATGTGTAGCGATTCAGTAGAAGCTCGCTATACAACAACCTATTCACTCTTGCCTGCTATCCATAGCTAGTCTCGTACAGCCAACAATAGGAGACAGGTGCTTTGGGTGGATGGGCCGGAAAATGGCAAAGGAGACATGCACGGCAGCATGCAGTAAGCTAGCAAGGCAGACAGGCAACATGCAGCTGCCCGGCCCCCTGAAGAATTAGACAACCTGAAGAAGGCGGCGAACTGAGCGGCGAGGAGTCAAATAGCACTAGACCGCAGGCTGATCTACATGACGAGGTAAGGAGGTGGTGTGTGCGGGAAGGGGCCTGGGTCACCATGGGTCGGCAGGAGGAGCTGGCATTCCGCTCCCCATTCCACTGCTAGCCACCAGTCACTTGACCAACCCACAGCTTGTCTGGCGACCAGGACAGCGACCTCAATGCCGATATGTGAAGGCACAGCGCACACACGCCCAGGTAGCAATTTAGAAGGAGCGGGTGTGAGGAGGGGCTACAAGCAGGGCAGCGAGGGCATAGGAATGGCTGGTGGTGACAGGATGTGGCAGGCAGAACGCATGAGCGTGTTAGCAGTAATGGGTTCTACTTCGAGGACAAACTAGCAATTAAGGGCAACATTTCGAACGATTCACATCTGATCAGCGATGCAATTAGCAAGGCGGTCACTAAGCAGTACAAGGGCAGGTTCTACCTCCCAAAACTGCCGGTCACTGGCAGCAACCACCCACAGTCGCGCGTGCTGTGCCTCCACCTGGGCGGCTACTCAGACCTCCGCCTGCGGCTGCTCACAGCCAAGCAAGCGATGCGCGAGTCAGGCTCAGACATCAGGCTTGATGACTACTTGACAAACGCAGGCAGGGCGGAGCGCGGCAGACTGCAGGCCACACACGACAGCCTACATCAGGAGGGCATGCGCCCCGAATGGAGGCTGGGCGCTGAGCTGTGGTGGCGACCCGACCGTGACCAGCCGGCTAAGCCATACAGCAGCTACGCGGGCGACTCGGACATGGAGGTAGACACGGGGGCGGCACAGGCCGCGGGAAGTCCGGGAGGAGCAACTAGTGGGGGCGCTGGTCAGGGCCGCCAGGCCCAGGCAGCACCGCCGCCGCCCCCTCCGCCGCCACGGCCCCCGCAGTCGGCCTACGGACACACACAGGCGGCTTACGGGCACCAGCAGTCGGCCTACGGGCCCCCCGCGCCCCCGCAGTCGGCTTACGGGCCCCCGCAGTCAGCCTACGGGCACCAGCAGTCGGTCTACGGGCCCCCCGGGGCCCCGCAGTCGGCCTACGGGCACCAGCAGCCGGTCTACGGACCCCAGCAGACGGCCTACGGGCCGCCCTATGCACCGCCGCCGCCCCAGCAGCAGCCGCAGCAGCAGCAGCAGCAGCAGCAGCAGCAGCAGCAGGGGATGACAGTGCAGACACCGCCGCCACCACCGCCGCCGCAGCAGCACATGGGTCACGGGCTCATGCCGCAGTTCCACGGGGGCTTCCCCGGGCACATGCCCATGTACGCACATGTGCAGCCCCAGCAGCCGTACATGCAACAGCCCGCCCCGCACGCGCAAGGATTCCCATTCGGACAGCCTACGGCGCAGACGCAGGTGACCTGGGCACACGTCGCCGCGGCATCGCCGCAGCAACAGTCCCAGGGATTCCCGCAGCCGAAGTTTACACCGGCGGCGGCACAGCCTGTAGGGGAAAAGCGGGCGGTTCGCTTCACGCCGCAAAGCGCAGAGCTGTCGCGGCGGGGCAAGCCCAGCAAGGCGAGCGAAGCCACCACAGCACCGGAGGTCCTCGCGGCTAGCTGGCCAGCGCTACCCACACACGGGGAGCCGCTGCGCGCACGAGACCCCAGGCAGCGCCAGGTAATGGCCAGCGGTAAGGTGGTGGAGGCGGGCGGTGCCACGGCCCCAAGCCGCAGCGCCGCGCCCGCGGGCAGCAGCGCCGCGCCAGCGGGCAGCAGCGCCGCGCCAGCGGGCAGCAGCGTCGCGCCCGCGGGCAGCAGCGTCGCGCCCGCGGGCAGCAGCGTCGCGCCCGCGGGCAGCAGCGTCATGCCCGCGGGCAGCAGCGCCGCGCCCGCGGGCAGCAGCGTCGCGCCCGTGGGCAGCAGCGCCGCGCCAGCGGGCAGCAGCGCCGCGCCAGCGGGCAGCAACCCCCACGCTGCTACGGAGGACGTGGTGATGGAGTCGCCGGCTCGCACAGCCGCCGATGCGCGCGGCCACACTACTGTTCTCTGTGACCAGTACGGCAACCGCGTCGATGAGGAGGGCTTCACGCCGTGTAAGGCCAAAGGCGGACGCGGTCGCGAGGGAGCAGGAGGGCATCAGGCCGGCGGAAACGGAGGACGAGGTGGGGGGCGCAGTGGCCGCGGGGGTGGGAGTGCTGGCGGCAGAAGCCACTTGCCAAGCCGCGGAGGTCACAGCGGCGGCGGCCACAACCAGCAGCACAATGCGTACGACGCCTTGGGGACCACAGGCGAGACTGATTCATAGGGAGGCGGGGGCCGGGGTGGCATCAGCATTTTCGCATGGAATGCCCATGGGCTGGTCACCGCTGGGGCATGCAAGCTGCACGACCGCGGGATAGGCACTGTTGCACGTTCACACGACATTATCATTATTTCGGAAGCGCACCTCACGAACTGGGTACCGGACCAATCAATCGAGCTAGACGGTTACACAGTTGTCCGTGCACATAGGTCCCAGGAGGCCACGCGGTCAGATTTTGGAGGCGTTGCTGTGTATGTACGGGAGTGCCTAGCGGGCGGCGTTTCGCATGTCAAGACGGACGTCCATCTCACGGGGTGCGAAATTGTGTGGATGCGTATCAAATCAAATGAAGGTTGCAGTGTGTTGTTAGCTTGTTGTTACCTAGCGCCAGAAACCTCGCGGGTTTACAGGGAGGGCGGAAAGACGCGGACAGCACGGGAAGCCACGGCCGAGTCTGTATTCAGCAGACTACAACAGTCGATCCTTGAGCTACGGCAAAGCGGAGAAGAAGTGCTAATTATTGGTGATCTGAACGCACGCATCTCAACAAGCATCATTGACGTACCGGATCTAGCACAGCTCGAGGCGCTGGAGGACGTAGCACTAGGGGGTGGTTCCACGTCAGATATGCCCTGTACTGCAGACTACGCGGGGCTCCCAGTGAGAGCATCCGAGGATGCCCAAATAAACTGTTTCGGGGAGTACCTAGGGCGCATGTGCCGTTCGCAAGGACTAGTACTTTTGAACGGAAGGGCGCCGGGAGATGCAGCAGGTCACATTACTTTCCCAAAGGGCGACGCAGGTGGCAGCATGATTGATCTCTGTGTGGCGTCACCGACCCTATTCCCGAAGGTGGTGGCTTTGAAAGTGGGCGAGATTCTAAAGTGGAGGCACGGCGGATTGAAGGAAGCGAGTGATCATCGGCCGGTCACGTTGACACTGGGCTTGGAGGTCGAAGGGCAGGAAGCCACAGCGAGCCGCACACGCCCCGCAAAGAAGCGCACAGAGTTTGACGTACAGAAGAAGCACTTGTTCAGTGGCTTGTTCAAGGCGGACGGTTCGCCAGTTGTAGGGAAAATCGAACAGATTAAGGTGGCACTTTGCGCGGAGGAGGGTGGCATCAGCACCACCGAAGCGGTCGAAGCCTTAGGCACATGTTTGTACGATGCATTAGAAAAGGCTTTCGGTCCCACACGACCGGCCAACCTACGGGAGCAGGAGACTCCATGGTGGAACGAAGAGTGTGCTGCGGCGCGTACGGTGTTTGTGCAAGCAAAGCTAGCGCTGGGTTGTCCAGTGGTACGAGAAGGAGAGGTGTGGCAAAACTTCCGCGCAGCCAGGGCATCCTATGACCGGGTGAAGCGAAGGGCCAGGGCCGCGCACGACACCCAGGAGATGAGGGAGAAGGTGGCACGCTGCCGCGCAGACGCCCGACTGCTGTGGAGGATGATTGAGGGACGGACTAAGGAGCAGTGCCCAGTCACGGCCGATGGGTTTCGGGATCATTTTGCGACCCTACTAAACGACGGCGCAGGCGGGGGATGCCCAGCAGCCGCCCACTGCATTTTGGGTTCGGGTGGGAGGATGTCCGAAGATCTTTTTGCGGCTGACCGTACGTGTCTCCACGAGATGTTGAATAGCGAGATTACCCTTGATGAGGTAACACGCGCACTAGCAAGGCTGCCCAACGGCAAGGCAGCTGGCTTAGAGAAGGTACCGTCTGAGTGCTACAAGTACGCGGTAAAACCGGGCGACCCCACCACTGAACCGCCGACACCGGCACTCAATAGAGTTGCACCGCTGGTGCACGTGTTGTTTAATAAAATCTGGAGCGAAGGGGATTATCCTGAGCAATTTACTACAACTGTTTTGACACCAATTTACAAGCGGAAAGGTGACGTGCAGGCGCCTGGTAATTACCGGGGCATTGCAGTAGGGGGCGCCCTCGCAAAGTGCTATGCATCGATCCTTCTAGAGAGGCTGGCGAATGCCGGGGAGGAGTTTGAGTGGAGGCACACGGCTCAGGCCGGATTCAGGAGGAAGTACGGCACAACGCACCATCTTTTTGTCCTAAGGCATCTCATCAACAAGCACACGCGTGCTGGCGCCACCACCCCCCTCATTGTCGTACAAATTGATTTTGAAAAGGCTTTCGACAAGGTCCCACGACCATTAATTTGGATGAGACTGGAGGAACGCGGGGTAACGGGTGAGATGTTGGCGGCTTTGAAAAAAGCGTACGAGAGAGTGATGATGGTAGTGAAGGCCGGGGGTAAGCACAGTGCCCCTTTCGCAACCACGCAAGGGGTCAAGCAGGGCTGCCCGCTTAGCACAGAGCTTTTCGGCCTCTTTATAGAAACCTTAGCAGAGTACATTGATTCGGAAGATACGGACGAAGCCACAGGTGCACCTGAGATGAATGGCAAAAAGGTGTCACTGTAGTCACTGCTGATGTACGCGGATGATGTTTCCCTGCTGGCCACCACCCCTGAGCGGATGCGCCACTTGCTATCATTAGTAGACACGTTCTGCCTAGCTTTTGGCATGAAGGCAAACGTTACCAAGTGTGAGAGGCTGGTTTTTGCAGCCAACGAAGTAACGGCCAGCACTGTGTGCAGCGGATGCCAGGGTTTAAAGCTAGCAGGGCAGCCCATCCCTGCGGTGGACAAGGCGCGCTATCTTGGACTAGTGTACGGTCCGGGTAGGGCCTTCGTCAGCTGCAGGGAGACACTCTGCGAGTCAGCAAGGAGAGCCATGTGTGGGCTTAACACTAGATTGAACCGTTTACGCATTTTCGCACCAGATATTCGCATGAGGTGTTTCGACGTGCAAATCCGATCCATCCTTGCCTACGGATGTGAGGTATGGGGTCCCGACGTGCTAGTAGAGATGCTAGACGGAGGACCGCCACCCAGGAGGAATGACAGGAACAACCTAGCACAGGGCGCATTTGAGGCATGTTTGCGTGACGAGGCCGTAAAGCTGCAGGTCCAATACATGCGACAGACAGTGGGAGCAGCCAAACCGTCACACCGTCTCCTGTTTGCGGAGCTGGCCCAACTGCCGCTGCACTTTTTCATAGCCAAACAATGTCTGGGTTTTTACAATAGGATTTCCGCGCAAAACAGAAGTCTGGCTTTTGATGCACTAGTCGACGAGGCACGGGAGGCATGGGCGAATCCAATGGGAGACGGGTGGTGCGCGCGGCTGTTCCGTTTTGTGGCGGCACAGGGTGTCGACGCGTGGCATTGGCCAGGCACACACGAGTCCAGAGAGGAGTGGAGGGCAAGCACGGTCCTACCCGATGGACCTATCTTATCTACCTTCAGGGGCCATTTGACGAGGGCGTGGGAGCACGAGAGGCTGGTAGCGGACCCGCACGCATTCCCTTCAGACGGCAAGCAACCCGGCATACACATGTGCAAACACAAGCATTGGATGGGGCTAAGCGCACTAGGGTCCGCGCCGCCGACCCTGCACGAACACAGTAGAGCATTCATACCGGTTGCACAGCATAAGCTTTTGATGAGATTCCGTTTATGTTGCTGGCCAATCACCGCGAACCGTGCCTGGGAGAGGCCTAGGGAGGAGAGGACGTGCCCACTGTGTACGGCCAATGAGGTGGAGGATGAGCACCACGTCCTGATGCAATGTGCTGCCTACACCGAGTTACGAGCGTGCAGTGGCCTAGACTTTAGCCTAAACATGCGCGAAGTGATGCTGAAATCTGAGCCTGTCAAGTTAGCTGCATTACTCAGCTCCATCTGGGAGCATAGAAGTAGGGAAGTCCCCCTTGCAAGGGGAGAACAATAAATAGGACAATCATGCACTGGCGTTATAAGGGTCACCCCGGCCCGGGCCTCCGGTTTACACGCAGCAGGAAGGCACGCAAGAACGTGCGCACCACTCTGTAACCACACACACACAAAGAACGCGACTCTGCACATACGCTGCCAGCCTGGATGCCCCACATGCATGCAGGGCACCCAGGCAGGAGGGTGGTTACGTAGGGCGGGAGGGCGGTGATGTAAAATCGGGATGCCAGAAGGGCGCTTTGGCAAAGGGAACCGGCTGGGACAGCAAGAAGGCGGGGCGCAAGGTCAAGGGTGGGGCGGAGGTGATGGTGCGGCAACATAAATGCCAGACTGTGTGTGGCAGGCGGGGAAGGCAAACATAAAAAACTGCTGCGGCAACCCTGGCTAGCGACGCTTGCCCCTCGCACACACATTGGTGACCATAACCCACGTGGCTTCACGGCTGCGTGGTCCTGTAAAGTTGCCGCACCCAGGGGTAATTGCCAGGTAATGTATGAAAATGGAAAAGAGGGAGGTTTGAAGCAAATAGCATTGGGCTGCATAAAGTTGCATGGCGGGCGGCAGTGCAACTACCGAACTCACAGAACAGAGCAAGGAACAGACCAAGCAGCAGGGGACAGAGCAGGAAAAGTAAAGGAAAGGAGTTGGTCCACCACGAGAACCCAGTCCACCACGAGAAAGGGAACCACCACAGACGTCCACACAACAAGGCGCTGGCACACCCACGCCACCACACTGCAAACCAGGCTCCATGCCCCAAGCAGGCCAGGGAACACAGGCTATCAACCATGGCGGCGACCCGACCGCCACGGACACACGCACGCTGCCACGCAAATGCACACTGACCCAGCATCCAAGCAGACCAGCGAACGCATGGGAACCACTGCCGGTTCACAACAGAGAGCTGCTCGCAAGCCAAGCAGTGCTGCCGACCGCTCCAGCCGCCGATGGCAACAGCCGCCACCCAGCCAGCGGCAGCAGGAAACCAGCCCACGGCCCTGATGGCGCAGATGTCTGCACGCTTGGCAGCAGGCGCCTAATCGAGGCCGTCGGCCTCCTGGGGGCTGCCCAGCCTTAAAGCCGACTGCGGGTCCACCATCATGGCGGCAGGCCCGCCAGGCGAAGCACCAGGAGGCGTTGGAAGGGATGGCGCCGCCCTGGGAGCAGCGGCGGCGCTGGAAACAATGGTGGCAGTGGAAGTGGCAGCGCCGGTGGAAGCGGACTAGAACTAAGACAGTCTGTGCTGCAGAGTGCGTGTGGCTTCAGTGCCATCATGGTGGGGCATGGCATACAGCTGGTGTGCCAACCTCTGGGGCTCACCAAGCCACTGCGGGATGGTGTGTCTCACTTCTGTTCCTGCACTGCACTGGGTGGTGGGTGATGGGTGATCGTGGCTGTCATCCTGGCTCAGGCGGCATTGCCACCTACAGGGACGGCCGTTTGCCATGGTGCTGGCTGTTGGGGCAACTGTTGTGCAAATGTGGTGGTCTTGAATGTGCCAATGGCTGTTGCCTGCCCACACCCCCTAAGAGCTGTTGGTGACAGCATATGGTCCCTAGGATAGCGGTGTTCTTTCATCCTTGGGCACCTCTGGCCTAGGCTTACCTGTGGTTTATGTGTTGCTGCACACTGCGCGTTCCGTGTGGGTGTTCTGTGTTGGGCCACAGACTGTGGGTTTTGGCTCAGGTAGCTGTTAAAAGGTAGTAGACAGAGATTGGAGTCGGCTTCTTCTCTGCTGGGACACATTTCAGGTGTTTCTCAACACCGTAAGGATGCGACTTGGATGTCGGGGTCGCCAGTAACCGTGGAATAAGCGCGCGCGGCCGATCACTCCGAGTGCCGGGCGATTGCCGTGGCGATCGCGGGCGATCCAAACGGCCTGGTATGGTTAGCAGGCCTCAGACATAGATGGGCGCATTAAAACAAATGCCGATGTCAGTACAACCTCGACCAATCCAATACAACGGAGCTGTTTTGTGGCGGGCCAACATTCCCAATCTGTTTTCAGGGGTAGCGTGGCATGCACTCGCCTCTAAAGTTTCCATCAATGTCTAAAACACTGGCGTAATTAAGTTGGGAGTTGACAATGAAAGCGGGCGGACAGCGGCGAAGCCCAGCGGAGCACGAAGTTGGGCCTGAAGTTGGGCCCGACGACGCCATCCCCTCTCAAATTTTGACACGGTATGGGAGTGACGGGATCCATACCCTACAACATGGTGCCCCTCCTTACCACACACCTGGGTGTGAGCAGGCCAACGCAGCGGCATGTGCCCGTGAATTCCACATCCATGCCGTCAACAGCGCTGGGGGTATATTAAACTCAGGCGCGTTACTGAAGGGCAAATGCGACGGCCACCCGGGTGAGACCCCATGCTGGATCCCGCTTGTGTGGTGAGGTGGCAGCATGAGGGGGCGTTCCTTTGCCCCTCACCCCTGACCAGACCCTTACCGTAGTACCGTAGTATGGGTACCCACTTGTCTGTTGGACTGCGTGTCAGCAAACAACGGAGCCAGCCAGCGCGCATCGGTGCAGTAACCGCATCGCACAGCCCCAGCCTCTGTCTTTGTTGTCGTGCAACGGCTTGCTGGGTGCGGGGAATTCATCTGTCACTACCGGGACATGCCAACTCTCGCCCCTGTCCTGTTCCTACCGCCACCCACTTGTCGGCTGCCCTCAGGCCGGTACACGCTGCCCAGCAGGCGGTGTTGTGGGTTGGAGCCTGCCACACGTTCCACCTGTCTTCCTGGCCCATGATGGAAATGGCTACACCCAGCAGAGATGCCAGACAGGGGGCCGCCACCCAGGAGGAATGACCGGAATACCTGGCGCAGGGCCCATGTAAGGCATGTTTGCGCGACGAGGCCATAAAGCTGCAGGTCCAATACATGCGACAGACGGTGGGAGCGGCAAAACCGTCACGTCATCTCTTTTTTGCGGATCTGGCCCAACTGCCGCTACACTTCTTCATAGCCAAACAAGGTCTGGGTTTTGACAATAGGATTTCCGCGCAAAACAGAAGTCTGGCTTTTGATGCACTAGTCGACGAGGCACGGGAGGCATGGGCGAACCCAATGGGAGACGGGTGGTGCGCGCGGCTGTTTCGCTTTGTGGCGGCACAGGATGTCCACGCGTGGCATTGGCCGGGCACACACGAGACGAGAGAGGAGTGGAGAGCAAGACATCTTACCTGACGGACCTGTCTTGTCCACCTTCAGGGGCCATTTGACGAGGGCGTGGGAGCACGAGAGGCTGGTAACGGACCTGCACGCATTCCCTTCAGATGGCAAGCAACCCGGCATACACATGTGCAAATTGTTACAAACATTTGATGGGGCTAAGCGCCTTCATACTAGTTGCAAAGCATGAGCTTTTGATGAGATTCCGTTTATGTTGCTGGCCAATCACCACGACCCGGGCCTGGGAGAGGCCTAGGGAGGAGAGGACGTGCCCTCTATGTACAGACAATGAGGTGGAGGATGAGCACCACGTCCTGATGCAATGTGCAGCCTACACTGAGTTACGGGCGAGCAGTGGCCTAGACTTTAGCATAAGCATGCGCGAAGTGATGCAAATCTGAGCCTGTCATCAGGTTAGCCACACTACTCAGCTCCATCTGGGAGCATAGGAGTAGGGAAGTACCCCACGGAAGTACCCCCTGCAAGGGGAGAACAATAAATAGGACAATCATGCACTGCGTTATAAGGGTCACCCCAGCCCGGGCCTCCGGTCTACACGAAGCAGGAAGGCACGCAAGAACGTGCGCACCACTCCGTAACCACACGCACATACACCCGGCCAGAGGCTAGTGGTGGACGGGAGTGGGGAGAGTGGACGAGACAGGCCGGGCCCAACCTCTACAATCCCACTACCAAACTATGGAAGATGGGCGCATGGGCTGGGCCTGCGCCTTATCACGGTGGTGTGGTCCGCCAGGGTCGCCCAGTGGCTGACCCCACTTCAAGTTGCTGCGTGAAGACTATACCGTGTAATTGAGGCTGAAGACGGTATGGTCGCGCTGGGCATCGCTGCAGCTGCACATGTGGAGCGATATGACTCTCAGCGAGGCGAGGAGGGGGTGCAGGTCACTGCGGGTGATGCCCTAAGGCCCAGGCGTTTTGTGCAGTGTATTGTACTCCAACCCGCTTCTTTGGCGCAGTTTGAGCTTGAGCTCTTTATGGTGTTTGCTGATGTGGTTGGTGTGCGTTGAGTAGCCTGTTATATGATGTGGACCAAGGGAAGACCTCCCCTGATGTGGACAGTGTTTTGCATGCTAGGAGTGAAGCTGCTGGGTGCTGTGGTGGCTGCCAGTGTGCTGGAGGGGATGAGCAGTCTGGTTGGTAGTGGAGGTGCCTGCTGTGCAGCGCTGTACAGTTAGTCCAGGCACTTGATTTTGAGGCCTCAGCGAGTGTTGCCAACATCTAATCCAGAAGTATGTGCCGCGGGCGCTTGTGAGAGCCGTTCTGCGTTAGCTAGGTAACACCTCACCACAGGCGGTTTTGACTGCCGCAAACGCGGGACTGTGGGTAAGTCTTCAACTCGTGCGCTAGGTCCAGACTGGACGGCTGGTCGTGGCTGGGGCACATGCACACTGCCTCTGCCTGGTCCAGGCTACGGCGCCAGGTCCTGACTCATTGCATCGCCCAAACTTTGCACTGCAGGGACGCGACGCCAATTCTGCAACAAACATGCGCCACGCGCTCATGGAGATGCTGCTGGGCAACAAACGGCCTGCGGCACTGCGGCCCGGCGGCGGTGGTGGCCCTGGGCCCAGCGGCGGCGGCGGCGGCGGTGGCCCGGGGCCCGGCGGCGGCGGTGGCCCTGGGCCCAGCGGCGGCGGTGGCCCTGGGCCCAACAGCGGCGGCGGCGGCAGTGGCCCTGGGCCCAGCAGTGGCTGCGACCCCGGGCCCGGCAGCGGCGGCGGCGGCAGTGGCCCTGGGCCCAGCAGTGGCTGCGACCCCGGGCCCGGCAGCAGCGGCGGCGGCGGCGAGCATGTGCGGTGCAGAGTTGGCGGGAAAGGCCACGTGGAAGAGGAAAGCGCGGCGCCGCCCAAGAAGCGGCGCAGGCGCGCAGGTTGAGACTGGCCGGTGTCTGGTTAGCCGTTTTGTCTGGCGAGCATAACACAGTGTGCGGCAGTAGGCCGCAGCAGCTAGCGGAGTGTTGCGGCTACAGGACGTCGTGTTGCTGTGCTTGTGCTTGAATAGCTGAACACGGCGGCCGGACACATGGCTGGCGGTGCCTGTACCCACCGACCCCGGCTATAGGTGAATAGTGACTAGGGCGGGTACAGATGACATGTGTACAAGGACGGCGGGGTCCGGGAGGTGAGGTAGTGTTGCAACACCTTCGGCCTCAGACGGGAGACGTGACGGGGACTCAGCCCTTGACTCAGCCCCCTTTTCCAGCCGCGCTGGAAAGACACCTGTTCTTGTCACCGCCGCACCTGAACTTGACTCCGTGTGCTCGTATCTTCCATCTACGCTGCTGTAAAATATTTTGGGGGGTTGGGGCTGCGCATCTACAGAGCGTAGACGGTTTGGGCGGATTTTGCGGTATTTTAGCCAGGAGGCGTAGATGGTTGGGGGGTTTTGGGGGCGTGCCCCGAGAAACATTTGTCCGGGCGTAGGTGGCGCGGGAGGGGTCAACTACGCTGTGTAGACGCCGGGGGCCTAAAGCCATCTACATGATACGGACACTGAGTCTGCTGTCTTTCAGCGTTAGCAGATGTCTGTGCTGGCCAGTGTGGGAACGGCGCTCCAAATGGGTCGGGTGCTACATTCCGTGCCAACCTGATGCCCCTGCCAATGGCAACTTTCTGTCCAAGTACATGCACGGATGGGCGTCATCCCGCCTGGCTGTAACCCCCTTCCATCACGCTTACGTTTGCCACACTGTAGAGCCCTGTCAGGTAGCTGAGCAGCGCCTGGAGGCAGCGGTCCATGGCACAAGCACACCCACAAGCCTGGCGGCGCACCGCTCAGGGGGGTGCCCCTGGCACCGCGCCCTAGACTCATGTGTGCTTGCTGATGGGATCCTGCTGTTGGCTACTGGTCATGTAGAGTGGGCGCCTGGTGCACCTGTGCCATGGGACTGACAACCTGTGCGAGCATTCCAAAATACACTATTAAGATCTAGCAATGATGCTTGCCAGGCAAGTAGGCGCTGGGCTGGCGGCTGGAATTGTAGTCGCCTTTTCAGCGCCAGTCTCACTGGTCCTTGTGGTCGTACGTGCCTAATGCGCCCTCTGACGCACCAGAACGGTTCTAGGGCGACCCCATTGCCCCTCCAGTTACGCGCCCAGCTAGTCACATATGATTGGCAGCGCAAACATCTGTGGGTGGCCGGCTTTGGTGGCCACAGGTTCATTAGCGAGGACCCACGCCCATATGCATATCAGATAACTCTCACTCTCACTGTCAGCACATACACAACACTCAGCATAATGTTTCAGTTGGCGTCAATGTGCAAATCAACCACTCTCCTTGCAGCTCAAACCCAGCACATGTTAATGAGCACCATCACGTATGGATTGATAGGGTAAGACCCATTCCTAGTTCATCATGTTGGCTCGGTCCCTTGACCGGGGGAGACTTCATGCTGGCAGCACTGACTGCAAAACCAGCTCGCCGGTCTGGAGCCCAGCGCCACCGGCAGCCACGCGTGGTGCCCCCAGGCTGCCGTTGAGCTTGTTGAAATACGCCCAAGTGATACCAAACATGAGGCCCGGGCTCTTGGGCAGCTTGCCATCCAGAACAAACTTGGGTATAGCACATGCGCGAGGAAGGGGTGGAAGTGGGGTTCGCAAGGGGACTTCAGTCTAGAGCAACACATCAATATTATACAGCGTGAAGCAAGGCTATCACACAAGCAATATATGTACGCTACTGTGGTGGAAGGCCCCACTGATCCTATTGTGCGCAGCCTACATCCACTGTAGACCATGTCCCGCCATGCTTCCAGGAGCTCACGGAATGCCGCAGAGCCAGCGCACCTGCTGGCAGCTGTCAAACGGCAGTGCCAGGACCTCGATGCACTCGCCATGCCCCAGCAGCCCGCCACCAGCACCCGCCACCGCCATGGACGAGTCGACCTGTGTAGCCACGTGTACACAGAACTAAAATGCATGTGTGAAGACCGGGGCCAATCAAGGCATGGGAGGGCCACGAATCTTATGGTATTGACGTGAAGGCGTTTCTGGCCCTGAAGTCCTAGCAAACATGGGAGGCAAGCGACCACCTGACTTACCTCGGCGTAGTACATAATGTGTGGGGAGCCTTGGGTGCCCGCAGATGCGATGCCCACGCCAATCTGCAGACCAACCATAGCCTCATATTACTGCATCTCACATAACAGTGAGGTGGGTTGGTGGCCTGGGTGGGTGCCCAACGGCAAGCATGCTTAATGGCGACCGGACACAGGATACTGCGTCTCTGTCCGCTCAGATCTTACACCAGCCCCCAAACCTGCACCTGGTCCCCCTGTCACATCCACTATTTGGAACTCAAACAATTCTATTGGCGGCTTCAAGGGTGCGGCCGCTGGGTAGCTGGCTTTGGCCAAGACGGTTGCCGAGTGCCTGAGGTTGGCCTTGCTGCAATTGTCTGAGGTCTCGTCCAGCTTAATATATTCATTATGTAGACTACCGTATGTAGTTCTCCCCATAAAAGTGCCTATAAAAGTGCTCAAAACAAGGGGTGACAGCTTTGTACAACTGGGAAAAGGGCTGAGCCCCAGTGGAACCAAACAGATGGTGACTATGCAAATGGATTGCAGAAGTATGCATGCCCCAGAGGACATGGTGACAGTACAGGCAGGGAGGCAAGAGCAACCACAGGTGGGGAGCCAGGGACACGGACAGGGGGCGGGACACACCCTGGAGATGCATAAACAGGGAGCGTGCCTTCCCTTACCCCTACGCCACCCTTCCCCAAGCCGCTAGCCCAGTCATCACGTCTCGGGTGCCGTGCAGTCCCACAGCGTCCCGGCTGGGCGCAGCCCTCGAACCCCGGGGCCCTGCACGCGATTCGAGCACACTGAATTCGACACATGGCTGCACGCAACTCCTGCATTTTTGCCCTGACTTGTTTTGCCGTCGACATATTTCAAAAAGCTAATAACATCAGCGCCCTGCCGCTTTACTCGCGACCTCGCGACACGAGCTTGAGCATGGGCATTTGCATGGCGTCGGTGTCTCCTGTGTGCCTAAACCCCACGCACCTCGCGAATGCCATCCAGGGGCACATCGAACCCGCACTCCTCCATAATCTCCTGTGCAAGCACGCGGCTCAAGTTGCTGGCGGGGGCTGTCCTTGAGAGCCGGGACGCTACAGGCACAACCTAAACCGTGGCATGTTGGCCATGCGCTTGAGATACGTTTGGTGCACTATATCATGCGTTTCGCCATTTCAAGCGGCGACAAGTTGGCATGCGCGTACCTCCTTGCAGATCTCTGGGTTGGACTTGTCCTTATCAATCAGGCCCGCGCACAGCTCGTACGTAAACGCTGATAACACAGTCAAGGGCGATACATGCATGTGATCAGCGGGGTTGTTGGATATCAGGCGGTGCAGGCGTGGCCCTTTGTGTAAATGTATAGTCTAGGGTGTGCCATGACCATCAGTGCCATCCTACCGTGCAATAGTGCAGTCATTTAGTCACACGATTTTGTTAAGAGTCTCAGGGTCCCGTAATTGCAGACGTGTCTGTACGAGACACGTGCGCTCCACCCCGAATTGAAGCTACCACATGCGTGAACAACTAAAGCAGCCGTTCACAACTTTTGTCAAGTTCGGTTTTGTTTGACTGGTCATTACACTCAGGCGCGTACACACACGCGCACACCTTCACTGTACTGCGGCTTGGGCTTGCCAGCGGCCTCCGCCTCCCGCAAAAGGGTTGCATATACAGCCGGCCTGCGTTGAGAATCACACGGCGAGCGCAGGACAATCAACCGACTGGACCTGAGCTCATGCATCTTACTGGGTGTGTCAACAGCATGATATCATGGGTGGGGGATTGGGGCGCGCCAAATGAACACTGCCACCTCCCCCAACCCTGTGCCCGGCCCGCACCTGAACTGGCGCACAATGATCCAGGCGTCCAGGTCTTTGTGATACAGCACCACGCCCACGGACGCGTGTGACTCGACCACATCCCAGCGCCTCTCCTTGCCTGCAGGTGCCAGAGTGCGTTGTGTCCTTTCAGGCAAAAAAAACATGCATACAGTATTGGCCACGGCTCCCTCTCCCCACCTCGGAAGTTGTACTTGGCGGCCTTGGGCGTGATGTACATGCTGCTCTCCAGTGGCTCCAGCCGGAAGGAGCTCTCAGGCCCTAGCATCTCCAGAGCCTCGACCACGGTCTGGCCTGTTGTGGATGAACGGAGTGGAAATAGGCATTCGACGTTATAACCAAATGAATTTCTTGGTGCCTAACGAGTCGTCGTGTTCTAGGTTTTGCTTGCTTCGCGCTTTCAGTGCCCTAGCGGCTCGAACACCGGGGCCCCGGTCACTGGGCCCCGTGCTCTCCCCTTCCAGCTCCCCACCTCTTAGCCCCCTCACGGACCCGCTGCCAAACCGCAAGTATGCCCTCCCTTCACAGATTCTGGGCTGCCGCAGACTCTGCATCATGTTGCGGCTGTGCCTCCGCCACTCCACGCACCGGGGGTGAGCGTCTTAACGCCATACGGGTACATGTGTGGATACTTCAAAGGCCCGGCCATTGCGGCAGCAGTGGAGCTTGCCTTGCAGACAAGGCGCCTCAGGGGCCCAGAGGTGGCGTTCACGGTAGGCGCGCGAAGCGAGAGCATCAGCTTGGCAGATGTGTTTTGCGACTTGAAGTGCGTGATTAGGAGGCTTTGTACAACCTGCTTTTAACAGTGAGTGATAAGACACATTGCTTAATTTGCGGTGGCACGTCCACGGCGAAACGAGGGCGCAACGCAAGCTGCATGTCAAAGTGGCTCATCCCCGATGCAGCATTTTTGCTCAAACGTTTCACTAAAGAAGGCTCCCATCCATAGTTTACTGTGTGCCATCAATTGCTTTTGAAGCGGACACTCACACGACGCCAACATTGAGTTTTTGGTTGCGCGTAGCTTAGCGGAGCCAGCTACAGGAATATTATAATGTTCGGGCCGGACGCTCGTCTCGTGGTCAACCGGGAACCAGCGCCGGTGAGCCGGGAGCAGGGCGGCCAGACGGACCGTGCCGACAGCTTGCCGCTGCTCGGGAGTTCGGCTGCCGGGAGTTGCTCCCCGTCTCGACGTGCCCCCTGATATTGGAGGCCGGGCAATTTGGGTCTCCCGCGATCTTTCCCATTTCCAGGCAACCAACAAGCTGTGACCCTTCACCTGGCCCGCGATCCTCCTCTGTCCTGTCCCGCAGCTGCCCAACGAGCAGTCCCTGATTGCTGAGCTACGCGCTAAGCTGGGTCCTGGGCCTGACCAGGACAAGATCCTTTTAAGCATCCGCAACGCCCGCGGCAAGACGCACTGGGCCGTCAACAGCTACTTGCGGGACGTCATGTCGGCAGGTTGCGTGCCGGGGGAGGAGGACTTCCACCCAAGGCGGGCTCGAGAGCAGAATGGCCACGTATCAACAGCAGAAGCAGTTGCAGCACACGACGCCATCCCGCAATCGCTGGACTTCATTGACGGAAACGGCAGTCTGGAAATGTTGCCTGGAGCTGTTCTGGAGCTGGTGTTGAAGAACCTGGACTACACCTCGTTGTGTGCAGCTGCCATGAGCTGCAAGGCGCTAGCGGCAGTGAGTGCACCGGGCTATGAGCTGGTCTAGGGGCTGAGGGGGTATCTGTGTATGTGTACGGCACGTGATGTGAAAGGTGTGGGACCGATGGGGACACATACTGATCAACTGCAGGCGCGCGTCGTTATGCGCAGGTTCCTGTAACATGTTTCCTTCTCAGCTTCTGCTTGTTGTGCTGCGGTACTTCCTCAAACTCACTTCGGTTCCAATACAAATGGGAAACAGGCAGCGGCATCTGATGCACTGTGGAGCGGCCTCTTCACGGCACGATGGGGCGCAGTTGTGTTCCCCACAGAGGCCTATCTGGCCATCGGGGCTGGGCCAATTGCTGGTTGCGGGCCCACGAACGGACGCACGGCGCCTGGCATGGCGCTGGCTGGCCTTGCGCTGAGTCATCCCGCCAATCTCCAGCGTGGGCCAGCGGATGGCACCGCAGCAGCAGAGGATCCGGGGCTCAACAGAGCAAGCGATGGGTTGCGGCGCTGCATGCTGTCGCGCTTGGGCTCAGGTCTGGCGCCAGTTCAGGAAAACGGGCCACTGGCGTCTCCTCAGCATCCTGTTGCCTTGACGCGCCGGTCCACCGTGTCTGCCTCCAGCCATGCCGGCACACTGCGTAAGGGATCGAAAGGTGCTGGTCCCACGGCCACGGGCTCGGCACAGGTTGACCCAGGTGTTCCCGAGCAACAGGCAGCTACTGGAGGCTCCAGCACAGGTGGCGCGCGTGCTGGAGCTACCGGGGCACCGAGTGCGGAGAACATCGGCACAAGCAAAAGTGCTCGGTGCCGGTACCGGGACCAGATGGCGTTCCTGAAATCCCTGCGCTGCCCACGGTGTGGCAGCACGGCGTTGCTGCCCATCCTGTACGGATTCCCCTCTGCCAAGCTGCTCGAGGGCATGAGGTCTAAACGGTGCGTGCAAGGTCCAGCGTACTGGGGTGATGTTGAGCATGCTGCTGCTCATATCTGATGCCTCATCACACATTTTGTGCAGTCGTATTACCGTATGCATGTATGATCACCAAGCATCACGTCCCGCGCCCCGCACATGCTGTAATCCCGCGTCCATAGGCTGATCCTGGGAGGTGACCACCTCATAGAGAGCTGCCACGTGTGGGGGTGCCCCAACGATCGCTGTGGTGCAAGCTACAGGTGGGTTGCCCGCAAGGACGGCATGCAGTGAGAAGTGTGGTCGCCGACCAACGGTTCCCCCACACATGTGGCTGCCATGCGTTCACCGCACCTCACAGGTTCTTCCCCTATGACCGGGTTG
The DNA here is from genome assembly GCA_016834605.1 of Chlamydomonas incerta. Taxonomy (NCBI): domain Eukaryota; kingdom Viridiplantae; phylum Chlorophyta; class Chlorophyceae; order Chlamydomonadales; family Chlamydomonadaceae; genus Chlamydomonas; species Chlamydomonas incerta. Next base: position 30,870 of record JAEHOC010000022.1, read on the forward strand.
ATGAGTGGATGGCCGATCAGGCCAAGCCGCAGCCGGCCGGCCCCCACTACACCTATGAGCTTTGATGGTGGGATTATTTGTGGCTTGCTTGTGATTTGCGGTTTGAGGACGTTCACATAGCTATAGCTGGGGGCTTGCGTGTCTTCTCACGCACGGGTGCCAGGATGCATTGTTCCCTGGCTGGTGTTTGCCTTGATGCCGTAATGCTGGCCCTATCAGTGCTTGGTTTGTGCGATTGGACCCACGGTGTTTGTATGTGTGCAGCGTAGATGCAAATGGTGGGAATCTGGCAGGCAGGGACCTGGCATCAATGCAGGTCTGCAAACTTGTGGCGCTGCTGGCAGGGCCGTGGCTGATAGCTTACCTGAGGGCGGAGCTTAGCTGGAATTTCCTGTGCTCAGAGTCGCAGAACTAGGTTGTGGGAGCCTGGAAGGGGTTGCAGCTTTGCAGCAACACCGGGGGTAAATGGCATCAAGTTTGTCTCCCGGCAGCATCAGATGGTCCTGGCTTCCCAGCACATTTCGGACTGTCGCCTCTTGTGGCCCCCATCATGACTTTTGGCTGAGCCCCTGGTGCTTGCCGCGCACCGCCCTCTCAACCGACCGTCGGTTCATGTCTGGGAGATGAGGTAGTGGTTTTGACCAGTGCCCGTATCATGTAGATGGCTTCTGGCCCCCGGCGTCTACACAGCTTAGATGACCCCTCCCGCGCCATCTACGCCCGGAACATTTTTCCTAGGGGCACGCCCCCAAAAAAACCCCAAACCATCTACGCTCCCTGTCTAAAATACCGCCAAATCCGCCCAAAACGTCTATGCTCCGTAGATGTGCGGCCCCAAACCCCATAACGTTTCGCGGAATGCAGTCAATTGACACCATCTTGGTAGAAAAAGACGAGTTATAGGGGGTGCACGGCACGGTACGGCACAGTCGGTTGTCTGCTAGGGGGGTCGTCCCGAGTTTTTGTGGGGTGGGGTCTGGTACTATCGTTCGTAACCCCCCCCCCTAGCTGGTCAGCGTTTTCAACCGCGTGTGCCGGGTCATACAATAACTGATATCCCCTGCGGATGCGCGCTCAAAGGAGCAGTACGCTAGAGTGAGCCATGCAGCACTTCAGCTGGATCACTCGTCAGCACGCAGTAATGCAGGCATGGTAAATGAAGACACGCATAATGCCTACAATACAACCGGAGGTGAGGACGACTAGCAATGGTAGGGCAGATCTGGAGTTCAAAGTGAGGCTGGGCAGCGCCCAGGCGTTGCACCTCACGGCAGGGTGTATGGGGCTATCGGCAGTGCAAGTCGCCTGCAGCGTTACATACTGCCACGCCCGCCAGCACAGAGAAATCCTTGCTTGTGTGAATGATGGCCGCCACTCATGCCTGAAGAGGCCTCGCATAGTCAATCCTGCCCCTCAGCGGCCTCCCAACGACGGCTTCCCAGATCAGGCCTCACAGCTCCCAATAACCCCACCAAGTCTGCCGTGCCCGCCCCCAGCCCGCCCGTGTTGAGGTTGGCTGAAAGTGCTGGGTGTGCGCATGCATGAAATGTCCAAACAACCACGGTGCAGCACCCACGGGTCAGCCCACGGGTACCACCACATTAGTTCTCAGCGGCACCAGGGAGGGGGGGGGTGGCTTGTCACTGTACCGGCAGAGGGACGATCCGCAATACAGCGCGACTGTTGTGGAGCAGCGTGGCGCGCGCGCGTGTGTCTTCTTGAAAGGTAACAAGTAACCGCTTTGCCGCTAACACTAACTTCTTTCGTGCTGATTATTGCTAGCCTGGAGCTCTCGACGGCGTCTTGCATTCACATTCTCTAACAAACGCTATAAGCACAATGGCAGAGTGTGTGCTTGACACTTACAGGACCCAGCTCGGTCCAGCCCCATGCACAGGCACGTACCCGAGCAGTCTGCACCGTGTGCAACTTTGTTGCAACATGGCAGTTACATTGCAATAAGTAGAATGCTGTCCCTAGACTGCTATCCCTCTGCGATAAGGCATCACAAATCTGGACGGCATGTAGAAAGAAAGATGTACGCGTGCACTGCCCCCCTGCTGCACAGCAGCTACAGTGGCCGCTCTGCTGCTCGCGTCACAGAACCCACCTGTTCCTGTTCCTGCCTCCCTGCACCTGCCTGCCCTTATCCAACCTTCCTGCCCATAACCGACCAGGCCCAACCCGCCTGCCCCTGTTCCTGCCTGCCTGCGTGCCCCGCGTGGCTGCCCCCACCTGGCTGCCCCTGCTAAACCTGGCTCTGCAGCTATCCCTGCATTAATGCATCACTTCCGTCTCAAGCTGCACTTTGCAACCACCAAGCTCACCCTGCCTGCCGGTATCTTGTAATGTGCACCAGCTTCAGGAACATAGCCAGGTCCAACAAATGTCGTTGTGCTGGTCAGGTTCCCAGGTGCCCAGGTTTGAGCACATCCGTATTCTGGACTCGCCAATCAGCCCCTCAGAGCACACAGCGCATCACAACCAGCTGCTTGCCGGTCAGCAGCCGGGCCACAACCAGACCCATTGCCACCTCAAACCGCATGTCACTGCAAGGCAAGAGACATGATACATAGACAGGGGTTTGCACGAATTTGGTATGGGTAGCCGAGAGGAGGGCCGTGACCTTGTGGTGCGAGGCCGATGCGTGCAAGGCTAGCCCATGCTGCACACCTGCCCTTGCAACCACTGCCTTGCATCACACTGCACGATCTCTCCCTCACCTGGGCGCCTCGTCCAGCCGCAGCCGAGTGAAGCCCAGCCGCTCATAGAAGCCCAGCCGCGACTCAATTGTGGTCAGCCACACCGCCGTGCCAGGTGCCAGGCCCTCCAGCTGTGTGGACACCAGGCGGCTTCCAATTCCTCGTCCCCTGGTGGAAGAGGTGAGAACAAAGCCACCGTGGCTCTGCCAGTCTTCGCAACGTGTTCACTTCCCTTCAGCTGGAGCTCTGCACCATTCACAACACCGCCATACCTGAATGAGGGCCGGACCACTAAAGTGCGGAGCTCCACCGAGTCAGGCGCAGTTAGCGATACGGTCTGGACCATGCCGACGATGCCCTCAGCTCCTGGCACTTCCGCTATTGTAAAGCGGAACGGGTCCAGACCCAGCGGATTGATCTGCATATGGCGTGTTGTTACAAATCACCGCTACTGCTGCATCAGCTAGAGAGCGGGGTGAGTGGGCGTCGACTGAGCGTCAAGGGCGAGCGGCCAGCAGGCGCCAGAACCCGGTCGCTGCTCAAAGCTGATTTGTATGCGTGGGTCCACATCATAGTCCAGTGTCCAGAGTCAGCAATCAGCCTGGGTAGTAGCAACTTTCCATGTTTCCAAGCCTGGGTAGTAGCAACTTTCCTGCCCTCCCCCTGAGCCCACCATTTCCTGACTACCCTGCCCCCATACTACCCAGGCTGATTCCCCATACTACCCAGGCTGATTCACCCCAGCGCGTGTCCTGTCCACCCCAGCGCGTGTCCTATCCACCCCAGCGCGTGTGTCCTGTCCACCCCAGCGCGTGTCAGGTTCAGCCAGTCACCCCACGCGCCAGCGCTTCGCCTGGTGTCTCCTGCCCACGGCCAAGGGGTAGGCATTCTGTCTGAAGTCCTGCACTCCCACCTTCTCGGACAGCACAAACGAGATGATAGCGCCGGAGTCACTTTGGTCGCCCTTCCGAAATAGGATGTTGGGCGATGTGCCAGGAGGCGGTTGGGGCCCGGCCCGTGTTGGGTGTTTCGCTGCCGCGCGGGCCCCCCGCGTCCTCGCGCCACACACTCGATGGCCGCCTCTGATGAAATGAACATCACATCGGCGCATTGCTGGTGTAGCGGTTTCGTTGAGCAGGCAGTTGGCGCGGGCGAGGGCGGTCCGCTCAGAGGCTCATTCCCCAATGCGTGATGGAAACTTAACTGTGTATCGGTATTGTGTATTGTTAAGTGGTGTGTGTTTGCCAATCTGAATAGGACCCAGGGTACAATCGGGGTACCAATGGCGCGTGATTGCGCGGGACCCCGTCTTTAGCGCCCCAGCGTGCTCAATAGCTGCACAGGCCCTCACTGACGGGTCTCTGTCCACTTGTTCCAGTAGAAAGCAGTTCATACAGTGACGCGATTTCAAGTTTGATTGCCCACAACACAATCGTCGCGCGCGCTCATAACATTAACACCAAGCTGGTGTGCATCACCGCTACTGTTGCATAAGCTAGAAAGCGGGGTAAGTGGGCGTCGACTGAGCGCGGGCGAGCGGCCAGCAGGCGCCATAAATTTGGTCGCTGCGCAAAGCACGTCTTCCTCGCGCCTTCAAGGGGCTTTCTTGGTACCACTATCAGCCCATTGACATATGCATATGACGTCATGGCCGACCGTGCGGTCGCTGTCGCAAGCCCTTGGATGGCTCTTGACACCCGCGCCCCTTTCGACCGCCCTTTTCACAGAGAGGGAAAGATGAACGCGACAAACTTTTTGAACGATGGCCTTGCCTCACTCGGAATGAGCGGCTTTGGCGACAACCTCGCCTCCGGACCTGCGCTGGTCGCTGCCGGTGGCGCGCTTGCGCTTGGTTATGCGCTGTGGGAGCAGATGAAATTCCGTTGGTACCGCTCCGACAAGAACGGCAATATGCTGCCAGGTGCGGCGGACTCTGATCGTCAACCCCAGCTGCCCGGCTGCAGCGAAGCGCGCGGGGACGACCAGCGTTAGCGCGTCAGCGTCAACCAGATTCGGCAGTGACACTTCGTTATCTGTGATTCTGAAAGTCTATCAGTCCGAGCGCGAGTGCTGTGTCGGGGGTCCAGCTGGAGCGGATGCGGAGTCATCCATACACGCGTGGCGACGCTCCGGCCGCCGAGGCCAAAGCCGGGTGACGGTATCTTGCCAGGGTCCTGATAACGATACCGATTCGGCAAGCGACGTGCCATCAGGACGAGTTCCATACTTTGGGTTTTACGCTACCGCAAATTGTGTACCGCGGGTGTGTACGACCTTGTGCTGAAACGGCCCCCGGACGTTGCTGGCGCCGCTTGCAGGCCCCAGCAACGTAACCCCCATCATCGGCGGCATCGTGGAGATGGTGAAGGACCCTTATGGCTTCTGGGAGCGTCAGCGCTTGTACAGCTTCCCGGGCATGTCGTGGAACTCCATTGTGGGCATCTTCACGGTTTTCGTGACGGACCCCGCCCTTAGCCGCTACGTGTTCTCTCACAACAGCAGCGACTCCCTGCTGCTGGCACTGCACCCGAACGGTAAGTGGCTAGCAGGCATGCCATACGCGTCGCCAGTGCCTACCTCTGGTGGGGCTACCGTGCGGACAATTGTAGGCTCGTGCGTGACGCTCTGGCATTGCTGTCTGCCGGGCACAGTGACATTGTAATCTTACCTGCTCGCAGCCGAGTGGATTCTGGGCAAAACCAACATCGCGTTCATGTCGGGGCCTGAGCACAAGGCGCTGCGCAAATCGTTCCTGGCGCTGTTCACGCGCAAGGCGCTGGGGCTGTACGTGCTGAAGCAGGATGACGTCATCCGCAAGCACTTTACCGAGTGGATGCAGGTGGGCGGCTGCGATGGCAATAAAGCTACCATGAACGGGTGCTTGGCGTTTATGGCCAACAACCTGCTCCCGTGCTGACATCAGTCCTCATCCTTTGGTATCGGGCCGCAGACCTCGGGGCCCCGTGAGATCCGGCCCTTCATCCGCGATTTGAACGCCTACACCAGCCAGGAGGTGTTCGTGGGGCCCTACCTGGACGACCCCGAGGTGCGGCTGGGGCGGGGCTGTTTGTGTTCGAAGAAACACGGAACTTAGCCTGGAGCGCCGCTTCATGTCCAGTCGACTAACGACTTGACGCCATTCCTCGTGAACTGTTTTGTGCATCGGGGAACTCAAGCCAATCCACGTTATGGAGCCATGCGTCAATCTGAACAATCGTTATGTAGAGGGACGGCGGGGGGTTGTAGCGTCCTATTAGCACCTAAACTTCCGCGGGGCGCGCAGGGGGTGGTGGGCGAGCACGGAGCAGCGACAGGGATGGGCGGACGATATTCATACATATCGTGGTTCAATTTATCAGGCTCGGTGCGGCCCGTGGTCTTGTGAAGGGGCTTGCATCTAGCTGACCCTTCAAGTTGGTGGCATGCATCTGTGGGTGCGCTGGGCAACAGAACTGCTCGGTGTAGGCCCCAAGCTGCACACGGCGAGGTTTACCAAGAAGCCCGCGCGCCGGTCGTGACCACTATCTCATAGTGAAAGCTATTTACAGTCTTACACCGGACATTACTTTGCCTGAATGCGTTACCATATGCGTTTGGTGGCCATGACAGGAGCGCGAGAAGTTCTCTGAGGCCTATCGGGCTATGACGGACGGCTTCCTGGCGTTTCCGCTGCTGCTGCCGGGCACTGGCGTGTGGAAAGGCCGCCAGGGTCGCCAGTTTATCGTCAAGGTGGGACGGATCGTGGGCAGGCATGGGGCAACTAATGGAGGCCTGGCATTACCGATGAACCGATGTAGCCTTCCACCCAATGAGCTCAATGCTTCCTGGCAAAATTTCCTTACGTGTGCACCAAACTGAAGCAATTCCCATGCCTACTTTCACTGTGCACAGACGCTGACCCGTGCCGCCGCGCGCAGCAAGGTCCGCATGGCCGGGGGCCAGGAGCCGGAGTGCCTGTTGGACTTCTGGACGAAGCAGGTGTGCAGGATATGGGTTGGGGTTGGGAAGGCACGCTGAGGCAAGAAAGCACGACACAGACAAGTAGTCTTCTTGCAAACATATGCTCGGAAAGCCCACAATGGCCAACAGTGAGCTGACCGCAGTCAAGACATGGACGGTGGACGTGGAAGCGACCGTGAGACAGCGAGACAGGCAGCCTGAGGCGCCCCAAATCTGTCGTGTATCCTGGATGTCATCTTGACACGTTCACTGCTGCTGCCACTCCGACTGCAGATCCTGTCTGACATCAAGGACGCGGCTGACGCGGGCCAAGAGGCGCCCTTTTACGCGGACGACAAGAAGATTGCGGAGACGGTGATGGACTTCCTGTTCGCCAGCCAGGACGCCTCGACCGCCAGCCTCGTGTGGACCATCACGCTCCTGGCAGAGCACCCCGACGTGCTGGCGCGGGTGAGCCATGGACAGAGGAATGCCGGATGGTGTGGGCGGGCGGCATGGTTGGGACAGGTAGTGGGCCCCAGGCTGTCGGAACGCTCACAGCAGGCGCGCGGCGCTCGAGACATAGCCATGGTTGATGCTGATTGCGTGGCATGAGGTTGATCGCTTGTTGTAGAGAGGATCCGGCCGTGGGTCATTTCCTCTGTGAGATACGATCGGGCTTGTCTAGTCGCTTTCTGTGTGTGTTCACAGCACGCACCCATCCCGCAGAGACGTTCATTAAGCACACGGCCCGCTCGGTCCCCGCACATCGACCCCTTGCCTGGCAGGTCCGCGACGAGCAGTACCGCCTGCGGCCCAACGCCGAGGAGCCGGTGACCGGCGACATGCTGAATGAGATGCACTACACCCGCCAGGTGGTCAAGGAGATCCTGCGCTTCCGGCCCGCCGCACCCATGGTGCCCATGCGCGCGAAGGCGCCCTTCAAGCTGACTGAGACGTACACGGCGCCCAAGGGAGCGCTCATCGTGCCCTCGCTGGTGGCCGCCTGCAAGCAGGTGGGTGCTGAAGAGGTGAAATGTGGCATGTGACCTTGGCCCTCTCACTCAGGACTGACGCGGTCCTGGCTTTATCACGTGCACACAGGGCTACTCCAACCCCGACTCATTCGACCCGGACCGCTTCTCCCCTGAGCGCGCGGAGGACATCAAGTACGCCTCCAACTTCCTGGTGTTTGGACACGGGCCGCACTACTGTGTGGGCAAGGAGGTGCGTGGGGTCGAAAAGGTGAAAAGCAGCATGTAAGTAGCAGCCGTTCGCTGAAGCAAGCCTGCTCCATCTTGCGTGCTGAGAGTGTATAGAAGCCAACGCTGTTGTTCCTTCCGCCATTTGCCCCCCGACTATTGCTGATGTCTCTTTACTTGATTGGTTCACAGAAACCCCCGACTATTGCCCGCCCGCAGTACGCCATGAACCACCTGACTGTGTTCCTGGCGCTGCTGGCCACCAGCCTGGACTTCCCGCGCATCCGGTCCAAGGTGTCGGACGACATCATCTACCTGCCCACCCTGTACCCCGGCGACAGCATCTTCAACCTCAGCTGGCGCGCCAAGAAGTAAGCGAGGGCAGCGCAGCGCTGTACACAAGTAGCTGCATGAGGCATGGCGAGGAGGGCGAGCAGCTGTATGCGAGTTGTCACTGCACCGGCAGGTGGTGATAATGGTTGCCAGCGTTGAAGTGCGGGTTTTGCGTTTTACCGCGGTGGTTGGTACTTACATGTGCAGTGGGCGTGGCGTTACTGGTTGTGTTGTGTAGGTCGCCGTGGGGCAAGGGGCTGGGGACGGGTTTGTTGTGCCCACATGCTGACAACTGCAAGTCGTTGCATGTATCCCCCTGACCTTCTGCCGGCATGCGTGCGGTGATTGCCAACTGACGGCTGCGTTTTTCAATGTGGTCTTCTTCTTCAGAGCAACAGTTTGGAGAACTCGTGCATGTGCCCTGACCATCCAGGGTTGTTGCTGACGATGTAAAGGTGCTTATCAACTAGAGCACCTGACGAAAACGGCTTGATTGATGTTTTGTAGGCGCAAATATGAGCAGGCGCATGCCTGAGGACCCGACGGACAGGATGGCCCTGATGTTATGGCCGTTGGGTTGGGCTGCTGTAAAGCATGGCCGCGTTGGGCACTGGGCCGAGGCCGCGGCATGTGTGAAGCATAGAATACAGAGCCCTGCACGGGTGCGGCATGCCCCCACGGTAGACCATCCGTGGCTCTCGCCAAGGCGGCGTCCCCCTGGGAGTCTACGAGGTACCTGTGAATTGGAAGAGAGTGCTTGATTGACGGGCTTAAGAGCCTACCAGGAGCCCGCATGAGCCTGTCCAACTTCAATTGCTTCGTCCGACTTACACATTTGGTCTTCCAAATGCAAAGCGCGAAGAAGACGGACTGCTCACACGAAGTCGTTGCTGCCATAGTCGATGCCAGGGCGCACCGTCGTCCTGGGTGGTGGCGGCCTTGACAGCTGCGGCGGCCTTGTTGGCAGCGGCCTTGGTGGGCAGGGTTGCCTAGTACGTAGTACTACGTACTAGTACGCTGCCCTCAGTGGGGGAAACAGCAAGGATGGGGGTGGGCGGGGTGGCGGCGCTGTGGCGGGCGAGGGGTGCGAGGGGTGCTGGAAAGCATATCGCAGCTGTGTTTTCTAATAACGATAGTGCTTGCGAGTGAATGCGTATGTGTGTAATAAGTCGAAGGAATTTCCGCTAGAAGACTAAGGCAGCCAAGTTTACATCGATTCGGGCATGGTGCGGGCACGCGTGTCGTGTTTGCACTGCTTTCCCCCCGGATTTCGTGGCCCAGCGTATTATGCAACGTATTTGAACGTACTGTACCGTATTATGGCGAGACGGTCACGTACTAGGCAACCCTGTTGGTGGGGCTGCGGCGTTGCAGTGTGTCGTGTGGACGGCATGCGGATTCGAGTCACAGTTGTTATCGACCAGGAGTTCAGCTTGGAGGCCTCACCTGGAGCAGCCCTGTCACTGACGGCGGCCACTCTATGGGGTGTTCCTGTGTGCAGCCTGAAGCACTCTCCAGGGTTTAGAGAAGAGGCAGGAGAAGATGGAGAGCCAGGAGAAGATGGCAGTTGTGGAAGCAAGTTTTGTGTCGGGTCTGCTGGCAAGCCACGGCGGGTGCACAATGGGCGCATACCTTATCCGGCGTTCTCAGGCTGGAATTGACAATGGAACACATGAACATTACATGCACACTAGATCCCACGTGCTGTTATGGAGGTGGGCGCCACTCACAGCCGTCGGTGTCACACCGAAACAGCAGGACACGGCACGCATTTATTTGCAACTGGTCAGATAGGTTGCAGAAATAAGCCCTGCTCAGACTTAAGACCTCAGACCTCACACCAACTTATCACACTGCCAGGTGAACGCCTCTGCTTCCTGCCTTTGCCTGAACACGTGCATCCATGCTAAAAGACCGTGGCAGCATCACGCTGGCCCAAAACGGCCAAATATGGCACCGCAACTCGTGCGCGCGTGTGCAACGTAAGTCCGCACCGACGCGGATCTATGCCCCGGCGAATGTGCTTACGATGACCCCACGTGGACATTGAAACCCCCTTGGTAAAATGAAAAAAGGCAATCCGACTCTGCACTGCAAAAATGGTGGGGCTAGCTGCTGACCGCGTCCAAGACGCCCTGTGATAGGTTACTGATGCTGGCGCTCCCCTGCACCATGTCATGGCAGGCGCTCTTATACTGCATACTGCCCCCTGCCACTGCGCTTGCCGCAATTCAACTATTCAATCCTAGAAGGTCCTGTTCTCTGACACCCGTATCCTGCTGCAATAGGTCCCAAATCCCCGAGTCGCTGATTGTCCCATAGCTAAGACGCATCAGCCGCACCTCACAGCGCAAGTGCATCTTTGCAGCCCAATCAAGAAATTTATGAAGAGAATCCCACGGTGCTCGTAGTCAGGTCCTAGTCGTGTTGCACGGCACGTAATTCTTGCCGCAGGCCGACGGCCTACCTACATCTGCCACTGTCAACCTGGCACTGCGGCAAGTTACTGTTTAACTGCGACGCCTGTTGCCATCGCCCCGCCTTACCCACTGGGGCTACTGCGGCCGCGGCGTCATCTCCACCACCACGTGGTCCACCGCCGCCGGTGTCACGTCAGCAGCCGAACTGCTGGCCACTGACGGCTCTGGTCGCCGGTGTGTCACGGCGCCCGAGGCGCTGTTGCTGGCGACAGGCGGCTCAGAAGCGCCTGCGTTGCGGCCAGCTGCCATGAGCGAGCCCAGGGCCGCCATTGCCACGCGGGCGGGCACGGCGCGCCGCACAGCTGCGGCCGCTGCGGTGCCAGTGGCCCCCGCACTCGCCTGCAATTCCTTCAGACTTCCCAGCTTGGCTGCGGCCATCGTAGCTGCAGCCGCAGCCGCAAAACCCTTGCCGTCCCGCCGAGCCGAGCCGTTCCGCTCCATGCTGCGCTGCCGCAAGGGCACGCCCTGCTCCTCTGCCGCGTTCTGCAGTCAGTAGGTGTGGGTACGGTGAATCACAACAGCACATGCGGGCGCTAGTTGTGGGGATACGTGGCCACTGGACAAAGTATGTGTGTACCCAGAATCCCAGATGCGCCGCCAGAGCCACGTTGACAGCCTGGCGCTGATGACCCCGCGCTGTCGTCCCACCTTGTCGTCACAACCCATTGCGTCGCATCCTGTGCTATACTAGCCGCCGGTCTGCGCTGGCCACAACACAAACATTCGCGCACCTTGTTGTCCTTGTCACGCCTACTCTTCGTCGACTTGCCCTTGATCATCTTACTCTTGACGACTGTTCATGCGGTATCAATAGAGGGGGGTTCTAGGGTTTAGGGATTTTTTTACAGTACTTGAAACCAAACACATAGCCCTGTCCCTCCGGACTGCAGATAGGCACTATAGATTATGCGATTATCTAAACCGCATCCCGTTTCCCCACATGCACTCACAGCTCTTAACCACGCCGCCCAGTCGCTTGCGGCGTTTGGTTTTGCCAGCGTCGCCTCCCAGCGTCTCGGCGGCGTCACGCATTCGTTCGCGCACCTGTGAGGCGAGAAACGTCAAGTATCTGTTATTGAAGCTCTGGTAATGTTAACTCGAGTGCCAAGCACAACGGCCACAACGGACCCCACAGGATCCACAGGACCCCACGCCCCACGAGTTGCACGCAGGCCCCTCAGCACCACGTACCTCCTCCGCAATCACTTGCGCCTCTCGCTCGAGCTCAAAGCGCTCCTCATTCAGGCCACCCGCCTCTCCGGCGGCTTTAGCGGCGTCCTTTAAGGTCTTCAGCCTGGTTTTGATTTCACGCAGCTCGTTCAGCTTGCGCTCCGTCCAGTCTTGCAGTAGCAAGCGCCGCACTGCCGTGGTCATGTACCTGCGCGGTGCGGGGCGTGTCGTGTGGAACTTGGTGTTGTGTACCACGCACGGCTCGGTCGCTTCGCAGCACTGCTCTATTCGCCACACTAAAATGTGACAGGGGACCTGCCACCCACGCCCTTAAGACATCCCCTCCCTCAGTTCCCGGGTTCCTTGGGTTACCCACATGGCCGAGTAGTACTGCGCGGCATTGTGGGTGGGCGCGCCATCGAAGTCGGGCGGGATGTGGGGAATGAGCTGGTCGTGCAGCGGGTCCTCCTGGTCGGTGGGTACGTCAGTACCGGCTGCTCGGCCAGTAAGTGCGTGCAGCACCTGCATGGGGCAGACGTGCAGCTTGGATTTCACGTGTACTTTTATATGAGTGCGCCGAACACAAGTCTACGCACAAGGCGCCAACCAACGCAGGACAGCGCGGCACAAGGCCTGGTATCACGAGTGTCGTATCGGCAGTACCCACCTCATAGAACTGCACGCAGCGGTTGCGGATGGGTATGTTAGTGGACAGCACGATCTCCTGCACGCGCAGCATCTGGCTGTCCAGCTTTTTAACGCCCAGAGGCTTCGGCAATCGCAGCAGCAGTGAGGTGAGCGCGGAGGCGGGGATGAAGCCAGAGCCGTGCGGGTCCAGGTCCTCCCACACTTCCGTGAACGTGTGCAGCGACGAGGGGCCAACAGGTAGCTTCTCCTGGAAGGCCGTGTTCTGGATGTTGTCGATGATGATACCGATTATCATCTGCGAAGGGGAGTAGGTGCGCGGGTAAAGGGGCGGGAAGGCTGGCATTAACGAAACACGCCCAGGGTAGCCTGTGGGTATCTGTGGTCGGCGTTCGGGCTTGCGAGGGCCCCAACTCCCGTGCATGGGATGTCGGCACACGCCACGCGCCATCGGAGTACACGCAGAGCGCTGCACAGCACTAAGCACGTTATCCGCAGGACCCAGGCGAATCGATGTTAAGGCAGCATTTTGTATGTTGTCCATCAGGTACAGCACAAATGAATCCTAAAACCTCCATCTAAAATGCGTACCTGCAGAAGCATGAAGGTGATGATAAGGATGTAGGAGAAAAAGTAGATGACGGCCACCAGGGGATGGGGGCTGCACTGGTTGGTCTTGTAGTCCTGAGGCACTCCCGCCAGCACCGGGTCGTCAAAGTCGTAGTAGTCGCCTGGACTCAGGACAACGGCGCCTGGGTCGTTGGGGTCTGGGTCTTGGCTATTGGTCGTTGGGTACCAGGTTTGGTCAATCCGCACGCACTGATCCAGCTGCATGCAGTCTTCCATCACGCCATTCCTGTGGGGATTCAGCACAATGGGGGCAATTTTGGCCTGAGAACGTGCACACACAAATATTGGCAGCCATGTGGGGACAGCAACGCACGCAAATGTAGCCTCACACAGCACACAGCATACAAAAAAACCTAAAACCCTAAAACCCTACACGTTCCCGTCACCCATGGTGCACTGTCCCAATACTTGCCAGTTCTCGCCAGTCATAAGCCTGCAATTCATAGGACGCGGGTAAAAGTGTTGTAATTGTGGGTGTGTTGCAATGGTGGGCAAGTGGATGGGGCTGAGGGTTCACGGGCCGCTCGGGTTCGGCCGGACCGTTGGGCACGACGGGCCAATCTCAGAAGCCCCAGCGTCTCTCATATCCCTATGCTTGGTCACTGCAGCATGTGCGGCAAGATTCACACACTCGCGACATGGCGCCCGACCCTCATCACCTGAAGAGCGTGAGGAAGGCCAGCGGGAAGTTGCGGAAGCTCACGTACTGGCCCAGCTCGCCGGCGTTGTCCTCGCGAATCATGCCGAACAGGTTCATGCCAATGATGGCGTAGCTGCGGTATGGGCGGAGCAACAGAAGCAAAGAATAAGCAAGGTAAGGCGGGCCGCTTACAAAAAGACACTGGGGGCGCCGCTCACGACACAGAACTCAGCCACCTGACCCCAGCTTCTGCCTTCTCCCCACAGACTTACACAAAAAGGAGCAGGAACAGCACGGAGCCGACATTGATCAGGGCGGGCAGCGACCACCACAGCGTGGTCAGCAGTGTGCGCAGCCCCTTGAAGCGCGGGATGAGGCGGAACAGCCTCAGCACGCGCAATGCGCGGATGATAGGGAAGAAGGTGAACACGGTGTCGGTAGCGAAGTCCACAATCACGCCCGCAATACCGGCACACACGACCTGGCAGGGTGAGGGTGCAGTGCAGGGGATTATGGCGTGAGCTCCGAACCAAGTCCTAGGGGCCCAGCATATGTTCTGCACACCGTTCCCGTGTTACTGCACACTTCTCCAAGCGCCCATCCTTACCAAGCAGTCGAAGCAGTTCCAGCCACTCTTGTAATAGCCGCGGATGCCCAACGCGATCCACTTGAGCAGCATCTCCACCAGGAAGATGGCGGTGAAGGCCAGGTTGGAGTAGGACACGATGTAGGAGAATGTGGACGCCATGTCGGCGTGCACCAGCAGCATGAAGCCGATGGAGATGACCACGATCACCATGATCACATCCTCAAAAATCTGGTTCTGGGTCACTGCGGAGCGAGCATGGGCACCACAACCGCGGCGAGAAGTGGGTCGACGCCCAGCAACCCTCGAAGCCCCAGGTGCAAGCACAGCCCACATTGAACAGATAAGCGGGCGACATCTTTCACCAGAGATACAGCACTCACGGTGGTAGAAGAAGGCCCGGAATTTGCTCTCCGGTGGCACGTGGCGCCTCAGAGCGCGCAGGTTGGTGAGCATCTTTTGGGTGGACACCCACGCCTCCTGCTCGTCGCTCATGTGTGGGTTACCACCGTTGTTCTCCCGCCGCATTTGGTTGAATTTATCAATGGACACACCTGGCGTGGATGAATCAAGCGTGGGGAAGGAGGGAGAGAGGGAGAAAGTGGGGGAGGTGAGCTGTACTGGCGAAAGGGAGGGCGCGTGCACGATGCTATGATTGAACAATCAACGATGCTCCCGTGCATGTGCTGTGACCCACCAATAACCAGGTTGAGCAGGAAGAATCCGCCCACGATGACGAAGGCCACGAAGAAGAGGCACACGGCAGGCGAGTTGTTGGTGATGGGCTGCTGGTACACCTGTGTGATGTCGGCGCCCGTGTACATGACGTCGGACCTGCGTTTTATGGCGAGAAAGAGTTCTAAAAGAAGGGTCTGCGCGCATTGGGGCGGATGCATGGGTGGATGGCCTTGTCTTTGTCACCAGAATGCAACGCTTGGCCGCATGGACAAAGGCATCGCCAGGCTTTCAAGCTCGTACCAGGACTCCAGCGTGGCCACCTGGAACAGCGTGTACAGCGCCACAACCAGGTTGTCGAAATTGGTGCTGGGGTTGTTCCAGGTGGTGTTGATTTTGTACGGCGGGGGGTTGGTGAGGTTCCACATGGTGTGGTAGGCGCTGGTGACGATGGTGATGTTCTCGCCGCCGTTGGCGTCACACCAGTCGCGGGTCATGGTGATGTTGCGAGGCAGGTAGTAGTCGGGGTCCAGGGGCGTGTCCACCTGCGGGCATCGTGGATTCGTGGTGGGTGGAAGTGGTGGTTGCGCATTTGCAAGCGCAAGTCCCAGTGCAGTGCCAGTTTCGCCTATTTCTTCAGGGGGCATTTTGCCCGTGCTTTCGATCGCTCTGTGCCTCACGTCATCCATGGTGCGACAGCTCCAATATTTCCCGCCCAGGATGTTGATGGCCAGGATTGCGAAGATGAAGTAGATGAGCAGCGCGACCATGAAGACGTTGCCCAGGGCAGGGATGGCCTTGAGCATGGCGCTCACCACCGTGCGGATGCCTGTGCAGGGGAAGCGGTGGGGGGCGGACAGTGAAGCGGTCGACAGGTGGGGAGGGGCGTGTCAAGGCCTCCGAAAGGGACGGCCGTGTCAAGGACCATGCACCCAACTAGGGCACACGCCGGGAGGCACCAGCGCGCATGGCAGCCAAGGCAGGCGCGTGCGGGCTCACCGCCAAGCCGGTTGGCCGCACGCAGCGGGCGCAGCGCACGCAGGGTCCGGATGGCCCGCAGCCACATGATGTTGACGCCGTTGCTGATGCTGTCAGTGATGAGCACCACCACACCCGCAATCACCACCAGCAGGTCCATCACGTTCCATGGCGAGCGCACGTACGAGCCAGGGCCGTTGAACATGAAGCCGGTCACAACAACCTGCTCGGGGGCCAGCGGGCGCGACGCCGTGGGCGCAGGGTATGGTGATCAGGTATCAGACGGCAGGCAGGTCGCGTCCTAGGCCGCGTGGCACGGAAAGACAGCGCCGGTCGTGCGGTTGAGCCGAGCCTCCGCCCGCCTCTCGTCAAGACGCACCTTCATGATGGCCTCGATGCCGAACGCGATGGTGAAGATGTAGTCCAGGATGATGAGCGCCTGCTTCAGCTTCGAGTCCGGGTCCAGCTGCGGCGTGTCCAGGCACAACTGAATGGAGGACAGCGTGATGATGATCAACATCAGCGTGTCAAACCACTTGGCCGTCACGATCTGCGTAGCGGCAGGTGGGAAGGGGTTTTCGGGCGGGCGGCCAGCATGGAATGTAGGTTAAGAACGACGAGGGCAGGGTGCATGTGGGACGCGATAGCGCGCACAGCACGATATCGCTGCACACGTTACATACGCGCTCCAATCAGACACCGACCCGGGCAAAGAAGCAGCGGATGCGGTTGCGCGGCGGGAACAGAAACAGGCTGCGGCCGACCATCATGTCGCCCATGGCCACGTCGGGCTTGGCCACCACCGGGTACAGCGAGCCGCCAGTCAGCACCATGTCCGTGCGCCGCTTGCTGTGGTTGGGAGGGTGAAAGGAGTTGTCAAGTGGGCGGACCACACTTGCACACGGGGAACATTAATGCCCCCTCTTTGCTGGCTGTGCCCTGTCGCATCCCATAGCCATCACTGCACTCACGGCCGCACAAAGCCACGGTGGCGGCCTCCGCCCAGCTCTGGCGGTAGCACGCCCTTGCCCTCGCGCTCCGGCTGTCCGCGGCGCTTCAGCTCGTCCAGGTGCGAGCGCATCTTCTCGGCCTGCAGCGTGTGGAATGTTGATGCAGGTGCGACGGCAAGGTGCTTAGGTGCTCTCGCTCAGGCCCTACGCAAGCGCTTGCCTGCAAGGTACCTGTCATCAATCCGGCTGATTGTCCGTCACCTCCCTTTGCGAAGCCCTGGACCGCTCACCTTGGCCGGCAGCCCACTGCCCATCTGCAGCATCGCATCCTGCACCACGGACGGCGGCAGACCGGCCGGGTAGCGCGCACCCTCCTGCGCCGCCTTGAAGTCGCGTGTGGCGAACATGTAGCGCCCGTCCTCATGCAGCGTGTACAGCATGGGGACAGCGCTGGGTGCGGCGCCAGCAGCTGCGTCTCGCGAGTCGGTCGGGTCGCCGTTGGTGGTGGCCGAGTGCACATGCGCACGCGGCGGCGAGGACCAGTAGGCGGGAATGCCCTGCTTGTCGCCCTGCACCGACGCTAGGTGCTGTTTGCCGGTGGTACTGGTTGGGGTCGGGGGAACGGCGCCAATCAGTCGCGACAGGGGGGACGGGCCGGTGTTGTCGTTCGCCGCCATCGCAGCCTGAGTCGCGTTCATGTCCGCAGCCATCTGCGCCACCACTGCTGCCCGCGCCGCCCGCTCCTGCTCCTGCTCTATAATCGCGGTCGTGTCGGCGGTGAGCAGGCGCTGGTGGTCCAGGGGCGCGGGCCGGCTGAGCGGCACGTAGAAAGAGGCGCCGCCCAGCGCCATGACGCCGGCCAGCGGGTCGCCCATGGGCACCACCACGCTGGCCGAGTGGAGCGCCGCGCCGTGGCCGTGGCCGTGGCCGTAGCTGTCCGCGCCGTTGGCTCCCGAGGTGGAGTGGCGCATGGGTGTGGTACTGTGGTAGACGGGGTTGTTCACCAGGCCATTGCCGGCTCCGGCGGAGTGGCGGTGCCTGAAGCCGCCGCCATTCTCGCTGTAGCCGCTGATGCCGTCATAGGCGCTGACGCCGCCCTCGCCGCCGCTGTCCATTCCGTGGCCATGTGCACGCTCCCTGCCGTGACTCTTGTCCTCACCCTCGTTGACGGCTGGTGGGCAGCCCACCATCACACGCAGCCAGCCCCACATGCTACTCAGCGCTTCCTTGCCGGTGCCCGTCACCTTGCCGACAGTAGCTGCAGCCGCCATCTTGCCCATACCCGCTACCTTGCCCAGCGCCTCGGCCGCCGCGGCCTCGGCCTTGGCCGCGGCCACAGCGCGCTCCTCCTCCTCGGCGGCCTCCACGATGTCGTCGATGTCGCCGAAGTTGTCGAGCAAGATGGCCAAGAACAGGTTGAGCACCATGAAGTTGCCGATGAGGATGAGCGCGACGTAGAAGAAAGCGGCCCAGGGCGTGGTGGCGTGCATGGCGGCGTGCAGCGAGTCTGCCCAGTTATCGAACGTCAGCACCTGACGGGTTCGGGAAGCGGGGCGAGGGCTCGCGGCACGCACACGGGGTGGTCAGATCGACAGAACAGTACGGCAGCGCCAGCAGTGCACCTACGGCAAGTGGGTGAGGCACTCGCCGATAGAGCGACGCGGCCTACCCCTCCCCCCCCCGGTGCGCCCTGTGCCTGATGTCTACCCTCCTACACTTCTTTGTACCATCTTTGCACCACCATCACCACCGTATGGTGCATCGGGCCCCGCCCCGCCCCCGCCCCCCGGATGGCGCACCTGAAACACGGTGATGAAGCCCTGGAAGATGTTGTCAAAGTTGGACCGGATCAGGCTGGGCTTGCCCACCTGCGCCATGTAGGTCAGCGACGTGTAGTTGTACGGCCCAAACATGGACGAGCCCAGGTCGTTCAGGTCCGCGCCCACAGCAACGTCCACGCCGGTCAAGTTGGCGACCGCCAAGTCGGGAAAGAGCGTGGTGTTGTAGGGCCATGACAAGTTGGTGAACACGCCCGTCAAATTGACAGTTGCCACGTAGGGGGTTGTGGGCTGGGACTCGGGGAAAGCGTCGTCGTCCAGGGGAGGTGATCCCTGGTTCACCGCGTCCAGGTAGGCGCTCGCAAGTGCCGCGAGCGTGTCGTTGCCGCCGCCCAGCTCGGGGCTGCTCATGTTGCCGTACAGCTCCGCGCCGCCGGTGGCGGGCTCCATCAGCGCCGTCACGGCGCGCGCCACGGCCTGGCTGAAGGGCGTCGTCACGTTCGGTGCGTACTGGCGCGGGAAAACCTCGCACGTCGCCTACACACAACGGCGGGTTACACACACGGTGGGTAGGGGAATTCAGCAAATGAGGACCAGAACATGGACGGGTGGTATTGATAGGCGCAAGCTAGGGCTGGTCTGCAATGCTGCAAGGGAAAGGGTGCGTGATACCCCCGGGTCCCACTCACCGTGTTATCGTAGGGGCTGCCGTCCGCAGGAATCACCAAGTTCGCGTTTTGCCATTTGCAGGGAATGTAGCAGTCAAAGTGCGCGGGACAGGTAGTGAGGTCGTTGGAAGGGCAGCTGGCGACGCTGCTGTCCACCGAGTCGCACACCGCCATGGTGTAGCCGAACAGCTGCATGCCCAGCAAGCTGAAGATGAACATGAACAGGCTGAAGGAGGTGGAAAGGGGGCGAACGGGGGGGGTGAAGGGGGGGTTGCAGATATGGTTGCACGGCGGGTGCGCGGCTAGGTCGCGCGCGGTGCAGTTAACCGCCTCAGCCTGCGCCACTGGAAGCCAAACCCGTCCTGGTCTAGTGAGTGCGCGCGCGTGTGCATGACATACGCCACAGCCAAAGACTCACAGCAGTAGCATGGTCAGGTAGAAGGTCTGCTTGACAGACGCCAGCAGCGTCGAAGTGATGGCCTTGTGGGGAAAGTGGTAGGGAGGGCAGGTCGGCAGCCTTGTCAACTCGCGCGCCGACATGAGGTGCACCAATCACGGCCAGTCAGTCGCTACCTTGGCCTCTAATTGCTTGGTGTTTGGGCGCTTGCTTGGGTGGGGGTTTGTGTTCACAAGCCCAAGCTAAACCAAGGCAAACTAAATGCGCACGGGTGGAGGATATGCAGGTTGCGGGTCCCGACACCCATTGCGGAACTGCTGCTACTCCTACCTATTTCTTTTTCGGAGTTTGGCTTTTCTGGTTTGGAATGATCGACCCCAGTCCCCACCTCGCACCCCGCGTGCACCTACGTAGAGGCTCTTCCACTGGCGGGACAGGCGGAACAGGCGCAGCAGGCGGAACACTCGCAGGATGGACAGCGTGTTGGCCAGCTTGTTGTCCACGGTCGGGATGAGCTCGATGATCATCTCGGCGGTAGTGGCGGCGTTCACAACTGTAGGCAGAAAGTGCAGCGGAAGGGAAGCATATCAGATGGTGCGAGGCAATGCCCTACACAATGCCCCCCGCACACGTGTTCACAGGCCCACCAACACCTCCAGTGCCGCCTCCCACTCTCACCCATGTCCATGATGTTCATGCCGTCCGTGAAGTACAGCATCCCCAAGCCCATGAGCTTGATGACCTGAGGGCAGACATCAGAGTGGGCGGGCGCGGGCGTTAAAACACGGGCGAAAACGTTGTGTACACCCGTTGCTGACGTTCGCTGTGCCCATAGCCCAACCCTGGGCCTTTGCCGACTAACCATTTCGATAATGAAGTAGATGGTGAATGCGTAATTTGAAATGTCGTTGAAGCGGTCCAGCGCATGCGGCATCTCGTACCACTGCAGCGCCATGATGATGGCGTTCACGGCAATCACCACCATGGATGTGGCGTCCAACCGCCAGTCGGACGTGATCCAGTAGCACCAGTTGCGCAGCACGCTGCAGCTGCGGCTGGCGTCGTAGCGCTCCTCGCGCTCCTTGCCAGCGGGTATGTGAGTAGTACAGCAACCGTCGGGCGGTTCCTCGATCGATTCCGTGTCAATCAAATTGTTAGCACTGGGACCCGTCGGGCACTCCTCCCTGGCGCCCGGCTTGCTGCGGCGCATGGTGGGGTGCTGTTTGGCCGGCACCCTGGCGGTACTGGCTGCGGCGCCACTGTTGGCGCTTTGGCGCAGGTCATCCGCATTGCTGCTGCCGCTGCTGTCGCTGTCGCTACTGCGTGCATCGGCGCCTTCGTCAACCTCCTCCTCCAGGGCCGCTGCACGCGAAGCAGCCAGACTGCTGCCACGGTTTCCAGCCAGCAAAGCCGCGCGCCTCAGGGACGCCATGCGGCCCGAACTGGTGTCCTTGCTCCAGCTCCAGCCCAGGCTAGAGCTAGGCGACAGGCGGGCGCTGCCGGCGCCGAAGCTGCCCAAAGAACCCGGTGCGGGATTAAGGGCTGCAGCGGCTGATGCACCGGCGGAGGCACCAGCCATGCCACTTGCACCGGCACCAGTGCGGGAGTGGCCGGCCATGTGCCCGCTGCCGCCCAGCAGGCTCCGGCTCGCCACAGAGGCGCCGTGCAGCATTCCAGCAGTGACGCCAGTGTGGCCGTCGCGCGCCCGGGAGGCGCTGAACATGCCGCTGACGCCCGCCAACTCGTTCACAGTGCAGGAAGATTTCTCGTCGTACTCGGCCGCCTTGAGAAAGCTTGGCACCTCGTACACACGCCGAAGTGTCTCGCCGTCAGGACCCAGCGGCACCGAGTGCGCATGTCTCTGGCCCTCCAGCAACTTGGACGTCTGCGGGTGGTATGTGAAGGTGAATCGTGCAGGGGGCATGTGCAGGATCAAATTGTTGGCCTGTCAGCACGGTGTGCCGGGCCTCCTGCAACGCTCACCGGAAAGTCGTCAGCTTCAGTTTTTTCGCTCTCCAGGTTATGACCAGATGCGTCCATGCGCTGTAACCTGCCACCGGGGGTGGTCCGCGCATGCTCCTGGCCGCCCTCCAAAGCATCAAAGCCGTCTAGGGGCTCGTCCAGGTCGTCATATTGAGCCGCCCTTATCCGCTCCATCTCCTTGTCCTGCAGGCGCTTCTGCTCCCGCCGCGCTTGACGCTCCTTCTTCTTGTGCTCTTCTGCCAGCTGCCTGTCCTCCTCCTCACGTCGGGCTTCTACTGCAGCCTGCATTCCGTGCGGCGGGGCGCATGAGTGGCGAGGTAACATAGTCGTGCGTAGTCAGCTGCGGTCTGATTTCGACTCTTTGGGCGCTGCCTATGTACGCCGCCAACCTGCCTGGCATGAAGAGCCACCGTTCATACCCTGCCACGCCCCGGCCCTGCCACGCACCAGCCTCTTCTGCTCCTTGTCCTTGCTGAACTGCAGATACAGCACGGCCAGCGCCAGGTTGAGCAGGAAGAAGGAGCCAAAGACGACCATGACCCAGAACAGCGGGAACACGCCCGGATTGATGGCGTTCATGCAGTCGTACATGCTGAACGACCAGTCCGTCAACGTCATGATCTGGAACATCGTCAGCCAGGCCCACAGGATCTGCACAGGGTTGAGGTGGTTGCCGGAGGCAGTCGGGAGGCGAAGAAGGGGCGGCGGAAAGGCGCCAGTGGAAAAGCTTGGCAAAACCTTTCTCCTGTGAAGTTCACGTTTAACCGGCCACATCACACCGCCAGCTGCACATGCCCAGTCGCATCACCGGCGCGACTCAGTAGCGGCCTCTGCTGCACGCCTTCCGGTCATTGATCCGCCCCACCAACAGCAGGCACTCACGTGGTCGTACATGCGGTAGCCGTCGCCCGGGTTCTGGTACGGCACACACCACTGCGAAGAGTCGCTGCACCAGAAGCCGCCGTCGCTCTTAGGCTGGCCCGTGTAGCTATCCCATGTGCACCAACCTTTGGAGGCATGACCAGAGTGTGGCAGAGAAGAGCGCGCAATAGGATTCAGCAAGCATGCGGTATCGAGGCACCATACGCAATCAGAAGAGGTAGATTCGTGGTGTGGCGCTTTTACGATCACCTCTTAACTTGCTGCTGATGCGCGTTCCATAGCACTTACCGGTGGTCTCGTTGCAGCTGCCTACCCAAGAAATCGATCCCAGGTTGTATGGCACGGGGCCGCGGCAAACCGTATCCGCATTGTCCTCGGAAACCTGCCACTGGTCCCACAGACCCATGCTGGTGAACAGGGACAGGCCGGCGCTGGGGTCGCCGTAGGGCTCTCCAGTGAAGTTGCCCCCAAGGCCGTGCACCAGCGCGGTCATGGGCAAACTGCCACACCTGGGCGTGTGATGACGGGCCGCACGTAGCAAGGTGCATGGCTTGAGTACTTGCAGTGAAGCTGGGTGATCTGGCTTGCGCCCACCGCACACAAACACACTCGCACGCTTGTGCGCGTGGCGCACCTGCCCATCAGCGCGCCGGCAAAGATGTTGATGTTGATGGCGCCGAACAGCACGTAGTAGAAGACGGCCAGGATGACCACATCCAGCAGCAGCGGGACGGAGTTGAGCATGGTGTCCACCAGTTGCTGCGTGGCGTGAAGGCGCGGGGACACAAGGGGTATGTAAGTGGGAATTGCGGGCGTCGATTCGTGGCAGCCGGATAATAACCTTTGGTACCTTAGGGCCCCAGCCATCATCAGCATCACCAAACCGCCACGATCCCTCGCCCCAGGCCCCTGGCCTCCGCCCGCACCTTCATCTCCTGGATCTTGTTGATAGACCTCAGCGGTCGCAGCACCCTCACGCAACGGATGAGCGTGTAGTTGCCGCGGCCCGACAGGTCCAGGTAGCCCAGGCCCACCACCACAAAGTCCATGATGTTCCACTCTGGCGGCGGCAAGGCACAGGGTGCGGGACACAGGCTGAGCGCAAGGTGGCTCTCACATGAGCACACCCGAGCAGTCCGGTACCGCCGAAGCGCCAGCCCCCCCAGCCCCTCGTCCACTGAGCCCCTTCCCGCGCCCGCTCACTGTCTCGGATGTAGGAGCCCTTTCCGCGGATGAAGCCCAGCGCGATGACGCGGATGAGCAGCTCCACCGTGAAGATGCCCAGCCACACGTACTCGCAGGTGCGCAGGTTGATGCCCAGCCGCGTGCTCTCAAAGCCCGGCTTGCCGGGGGTGGCCAGCGCAAGAGTGACGCAGTTGGCCAAAATGATAGCCAACATGAACCTGTGGTTGGCAAGAGACCGGCGGAATGTTTGCGGCTCAGCCCACCAGCCCACGGCGATGGCGGGCATCAAGCCGCACCTGCACACACCCACCAGTCCCTGTTCCACCTGCGCAACGACTAGTGCCACCGCCCCCAGCCCGCACCCACCACTCGAACAGCTTGTTTGAGGCGATGAAGACGCACGCCCTGCGCAACGAGTTGTCCTTTGGGAACAGCAGCAGTGACTTCTCCGATACGTCACGTGTGAGCACCTGACACGGGACACGTGGCGGGTTATGGGCGGCCGTGACATAAATGGGGGCTTGCGCGGAAGATCTCAGCATGCCACACATGTACACATGCTGCAGTCCAAAGCCGCTTGCACCTTGATGTTTGTGCCGCCTACATGACAACCACAGCGTGCCCAAACCCTCCCTGCCACCACGAGGCGCTCGGCTGCGGCTCACCTCGTACTTCCGGGGCTTGATCTCCCGCTCAAAGTCCGCCCACAGCTCCGCCGCCGCGCGCCTGAAACTGAATTCCTGGCCCTTGCCGTCCGCTCCGGAATCCTTAGCCTTTGATTTTCCGTCGTCCTTGTCTTTGCCCTCGCCCTCGCTGTCATTGCCGTTGCCGTTGTCTGCCTGGCCCGGTGAGGCTGCATGCGCGCCCGGCGGGGGGGCGTTAACCTGTGCCGCCGTGTGCTTGGGCATTCCGTTGCGTCCAGCTGTCGGGAACTGTATGGAATCATCCAGCAAGATGCCTAGCTCGCCGGACTGCACCGGGTTTCCGGGGCCGGCGCCGTTGGAGTGTGCCCCGGCGCCGTGGCCGGCCTCGCCCGTGACCGCCCCGTTGCCGTCCAAGCGAGGAATGGGACCTGGGGCCCCATTCTGGTGTCCTTGCACCATACCGTCTTAGCTACTAGCGAACCTGTGAGGCGCGTGACACGCCACAGAAGCGAGGGTTGCGCGCATGCACCGTGTAGTGGGATATTTGGGGCCGCCCGACTTCAAAGTCAAGCTTCGTGCACACTGACATGTTTACCGCAAAATTAAATCGCGCCCAGCATGGCGGAGCGCTATACACAATGTCACTTTGCACACGGTCGGCGCGACCGCCCCCGTAATCCCATGCATATCAACCCAAAGCTCGGGATGCAAGCTAGGTACACAGGTTTGGGGTCGCCGACCGCGCACTGCAGTGCTGAGGAGTCGGCTTTGCGCCAAACGACAAAAAAGTCTGCGCGATCCCAGTCCCATTATGCATCATGTGCTGATTAAACAGAACAGACAACACACGGCGACAAATTCTGCTGCTCTCACACTCGAGCCCACATGTTTTCCCCACGGAATCCTTCTTACCGGGCGGCTCCGCGCGCTCCCATCAGCCAAAGATATCCCTCTGACCAGCTACCCGAGATGAAAAATCCAAAGCGCCTGATATATCGACCGCGGGCGGTCTAGTGGAGTCACAAGGTTACTGTACTGTGCCTTTGCTGGCCAGAAATCGCTGCCTAATATAATCAGGCCGCGAACACTATGTTCGACAACGGCTGCTCGGTTCCTTCTACCCGGCCGTGGAGACCTCAACGCGGTCTGGAGTCCCTATCCTACAGCAGCGAAAAGGAAATAGCTATTGGCTAGCAATTATAATCATAGTGTTCTATCAGCGCTCAGGAAAGGAGACTGCGCCATGCACCGCCCGCCAATTGCACCCCGGCTGCAAGCCTACGGGGAGGCTGCTTTAACCGCAACATAACATTGGTAATTCCACACGATCCCTATGTTCACAAGGAACTCCTGGCAGGTGTGGCCCATCGCTGCCCGTTGTGTGGTTCGCAATGGCGGGTGCGCTCGCGACAGTGCGCGCCGTTGAAGCAAAGCGTTCTAGCAGCCTTGGTATGGGTGGCAGGTTCATTCTCTCCTGGTATGGGTGGCGGGTGTAGGGAGATACAAGGTGGGGATGGCACGGGGCGGGTCAGGGCACCCCAGCCCCAGGGTAGGGCGGGACGGTGTGGGCCAGAGGAGGGTCGTCCCCTGCTGCGCTGCGGCCCTGGCCCGCGCGTGCTGGACACACAGAGCCCACGCCCCCAACATGCATTGAACGCTCGTAGGTGAACGCAGTATTTGATGTGAATCGCGCTTCCATCAACGGCAAAAACCGCTGCCATTCAGGATTTGGCAGGCGCCATCACACTTTCATGGTCATGGCTGTCCTTAGAAATGGCATGAAGTAACATACTCCTTACTTGTGCTGATCACTGTGACATGGACCCACACGAGCACTCGCAGCTGTTACTTGCTCTGCGCTTCGGTTTCCCTTTGGCTTTGGCTTTGATTCCCCTTAACAATTGAAGTGCCTCATGCCATTGTTCCAATGTCTTATCAGCGCGAATTTGCTGTGAAACGGGCTGTCTAAGGGATTTGGAGTGGTAGAATGGCCGAGGCGCCGCAGGAGGCCAGCGCGGGCGATGTCGACCCCGAAATGGAAGAGGAGAAGCCAAGCCCGGAGATGCAGGGCCGGTCGCTGGCGGCCCCCAAACGAAGAGGCCTTGCAGCGGCCATGGTGAACCAAGCCCGGGGCCGGTGGGGTCGGGCCAAAAACATGCTGCTGGCTGCTTCTCGGTAAGTGCATTGAAGTGCTAGTGGTGTATGGCGAGGGGGATGCTGAGGTTGTACAGTTGGGGTGCAGTTAGGGTGCCGTGTCACCAGTAGGGTATGGGTGTCAGCCGAGAAACGTAGGGACACACGGTGCACCCACCACTTGAGCTGGTAGCATCCGAGTGATCCAACGCTTGTGTGGCTGCAGTGTGCGGCGGCTGGCGCTGGCGGACAATGCGGACTTCAAGCGGGAGAACGCTCAGGCGCTGGACGCGGTGAGGCAGGGGCCGGGACATCCGCGGTGTGTTGAGCACGACGTGCTCCAGACACCAAACTGTCCATCCCGTTGGTTGATGGTTGGTCTGGGTCGTCAAGTTGGACGAATCGATCATGGGCATGGCGTTAGTCCGTGGCCCCTGGTGTGCCTATGTGATGGCTTTCCTGTGGGTGTAGCTTGAGCTACGTGCGCGTTCAGATGACACTAGTTACGGTCCTACAGCCGCTCAGCCCATGATGTTGTGCCCACGCTACATTACCGCAGGCAGTCAAGGGCCATATCAACGTGGTCCTTAACGTGGAGAAGCCCCGCGACCTGTCGTCCATTAACTACGCCCAGCAGGGCAACGCCGCTATGTACACGCCCGAGGTGTGAGGAGGCTGGGGACTTGGCGGCTGGCAAGCGTTTGCAATAGCGAATAGTAGCTGGCGTAGACTGCGCGTGTGTTCATGGAGAGCGGTCGCATGTGGCGATCCCGTAGCGGACCAAGCACACTCCTTGCCCACGGCAGAAACCGCGCGCTCACACGCCTCGCTCCCGCGTCACAGGTCATGTCCAAGCGCCACTCCAATCGCACTGACACCAGCCTCATCGAGGTGTTGCGCCACTGGTGGCGCTGGCTGCCTAAGGCGGAGCAAGAGGTGATGGAGGTGGCGCCCGCTGCCCCAACCCTGCGATCCGCAGCGGTGCGGTTTGCACAGGACTCGCTGCCACTGCCCGAGCCCACCAGCGCCGACCCCAGTGTTGCTGCGGACGCAGCGGCGGAAGATGGGGGTGAGGGCAGTGCAGACGAAGGTGCAGGGGAGGGGGGTGGGAGGCGCATGCTACAGTCGCGTGTGTCGCTTCACACCCGACTGGATGGCGGCAGTGGCGGCGTGGCGCTGGCGTCAGCGGCCGAAGAGAACGGAGGGGAGGCACAAGGAGGTGGTACGGCAGTGCTCAAGGTGGCGGCACTGGACCGTGCCATCTACAGCGCCATGGTGGTGGCGATCACGATGGTGCGTGGGGGAATGAGTAAGCAAGCGTGGGCAGCGGGGTTTGAATTGGTTGAAGTGCACTGCAAGGTGTGGAGCGGGGCGGTCCTTGGGGCTACTGATATGCGAGATGGCCTAAGCACATGGCCTCAGCAAGAATGAAGAACACGAAGAACACGAAGGCGCCGTTCCTTCCCACTGAGGTATGTGTCCTCTTGCGCCCCCTATCAGGTGCTGCTGCCACGCTTCGGACTGAAGGCCGACCCCGACTACGACCCCTCGGGTAGGCGGTGTGTGCGGCGGTGCGCTTGCGGGGGTGCGCTTGTGGTGGTTGTAGGGGAGGCTTGCCAGGAAGGGTCTGCACGCATTAGTCCCTTCCACCTTCACCCTTCCCTCACACCAGCGCCCTGTAACGGATTTCCAACCATCCTTGCAAACCCACCCGAATCCCAGAGGACTGGCTGGACGACAACAAGGGCCTGCCGTACATGGATTTCCCCAACTTCTTCGATGCCATGTTCGAGCTGGCGGACATGTGGGCCGAGGGTGAGTGACGGGCATCTGAGCACCATCCGAAGACCAAACCTGGCTATGCCGTGTGGGGCTACCACAGAATGAGCCATGACGTCCCCGACTTGCGTGCCACTCTGCCCCATCTCGCCCGCTGCACTGCCAGGCACGGACGTGAGGGAGTACGTGGAGCTGCTGCTGGTGGGTGTTGGGCGGTGGTGGGTGGTCACTTCAGAGTTACACTTGGTAGTGGCAAGCCGGTGACTAGGGTTGGAAAGCCCCGTAGCTAGGCAAGCGGACTTTACTGGGAGCGTCGTCGCATTCAAGCAGTCGTGCCGCACATGTGTCGCGCACGCGTAATTTCCTCGCACTAGGCACACGGCGCAGCCCGCCGCTGTCCTTGTGGTTGGAAGGCCGGAACCCAATCCCGCTTGAAACTGAAAATGAGGTGTGTTTGCAATCACTCCTTCCAGGACTTAAACTACCCCAGCCCCGACATGACCCTGCTTGACTTGAACCCTGCGTGGGCCTGCACGTCGGATCATCTGCTTCTTCACATGGCCATAGCCGCTGAACAGTCCCACCGCGCTTGTATGATTGCTGCTGCAGACCACGCTGCACGATGTCCAGAAGATGGACGCTGCTGACGGTACCTTCAGCCGCCTGCTCAAGAAGTTTGGGTACAAGCCCGATTTCAGGCCTGCCCGAGAGCCGCTCTTCCCGCCGGAGCCCCCGCCGCCGCCCCCGCCTGCACCGCCGCCGAAGCGCGCCCCATCCCCCGAGTCCGAGCCGTCCCGCCCCAGTCGGCCCATTCCGACGCACGCGCCCATCCGCACCGACCACGTGTCCAGCCGTGTGGCCTCCCACATCCGGTCCTTCAGGTCGTTCAGGGAGCAGGGTAACGGGCACTGGGAGGGCTGGGACAGTGCGGCGGGGGCAGCTGCCACAGAGGGCGGCGAGACTGCGCACGAGGGGGGCCAACTGCGGCCGCACCCGAATGCGCACATGTTCAGCTACGGCGGCGGTAACCATGGCGACGGCCGTGGCCTTCTCCCCGGTAGCCCCGCGCCCGACTACGCCGGTGTGGGAGGCAGCGGCTACGGGTCCGCCGGCGGGCGCGGGGCGCCGCGGCGGCGAGGGCCTTTCGTGATGCCGGCCCCGGTCAAAGCCGACTACTCGGGTGAGTGACAGGAGTGACAGGGTGGGGCTGGGCAAGCTGTGGGGCAACTCCCATGCACTGGGCGCCTTGTCTGGGCGAATCGTACGACATCGAGGACCAGGGGCCGCCCCGACCTGTTCGGCGGCCGGCCCAAGTGTGTGCTTCATTTGCCCACCGCTCCCACCCTCCACACTCCAGGCATCCGCTCGACGGTGGCCGATCTCACCGCGCCGCCGCGCCGCCCCGATGCCGCCACACTGGGCGAGTGGCGGCGGCTGCGGCAGCAGCGGCAGCAGCAGCGGCTCATGAGCGCCCGGATCGGGGGCAAGGTAAGGGGGAGGGGGGCGGATTGGAACTCAGGAGAGCCGTCGGTGGTGAAATACGTCCCGTGACTTCTACCAGCAAAAATGTGCCGGGCAAATGTTGACTCGGGACACCTCAACGTAGGAGCAAGGCGTGGGTGGCATCCCCCTGGCGCTGAGGCGGGCGGAGGTGGCGGACCCTGGCGCGTTGGGCCCCGGCGGCTTGGGCGGTCCTGGCCGCGGGTCTGGCTCCGTGGTGCATGCGTATGAGGAGTACATGCACGACATGGTGAGCGCAGCGCGGTGCAGGGGAAGAGAGGCGGCGGAGGCGGGGCGGCAGAGGTTCGGAGGTGGGAACGGAGGGGCGTCAGTGGCCAGCGTGTCGCAACACATCGGTTCTATGGTTGCAGCTGTTGTGTCCTCAGCTCCTACCTGCCTCACAATCTTTCGCCGTCCTCCCCGCTCCTCGCCGCCAACTTACTTGACGACGCGGCCTGACCAGAAATCGTCTTCGGTCACATCAAACCCCCTCCTCCTTGCCACCGCCAGGCCGCCCGCTACCTGTCCTCCCAAGAGGCCCTGCTGGTGGCCACCAGTGCGGCGGCGGCGGCGGCGGCCGAGCAGGTGCTGGCGGCGGCTGGCTGGGCGCAGCAGCAGGCGCAGCAGCAGGCAGAAGGAGCCGAGCTCGATGCCGGCAGGTGAGCCACATCGGCAGCACCTGGGTGTGAAGTGTGTGTGACGCTATGTGTGATGTGCGATGTGCCGCATGACCCCTGTTGTAGCCCAAACGCAACCCATGTCACTGATGCCTTATTTGCACCCGACGGGCCTCCTTCCCGTGCCGACCACTCTACCTTCCCCAGTGCTTACCAACAACAGCTGTGGGAAACGGAAATGGACCCGGGGCCAGCAGCCGCCACCGCCGCGACCGCAGCAGCAGCCGCCCAGCAGGTGGCGGCCGGGACCCTCCTGCCCGCCCTGGCCGCGTCGGGCTCCGGCCAGATTTGGCCACCCAGGTCGTATGGCACCGGCGGCGCAGGCAGCGCGGGCGCCAGCCCACATGCATCGCCCCGCACCTCCGGAGCCATGCCCACTGCCACTGCCATGCCCGCGGTCTTCTCCGTGGATGCGGACCAGGACCAGGACCAGGACCCGGACCCGGCCACCGCTGCGCCGGACGCAACCACGGCCGCCTCCACTAGCGGCTCCGCCGGCCTCGCCTGCCGCGCCTCCCGCCTGGGCTCCCGCGCACTGCTGTCTGGCGGCGCCTCTTCCCAATCCCTGCCCGCCACACCGCGCGGCGGTGTGTCCATCACAGTCGGGGCGGGTGCCGGCAGCGGCGGCGGTGGCAGTGGTACGCCGGCACCCCCTCCGGCCCTGCCGCAGCTGTGGGGCCCGCCGCTGGACCCGCAGGCTCAGATCACTGCCATCACCGGCCGCCCCGCGCCAGCCACCGGTCCAGGCGCCGCTGGAGCAGATGGGGCAGGTGGCGCAGGTGGCGGCAGTGCGGCAGCTGCGGCTCTGGCGGCTGAGGGCAGCAGCGCCAGCCTGGCGCCCAGCAGCCTGGGTCCTGGCGGCACCAGCGCTGCTTCCACAGCCCGCTCGCCGCTCAGTCGGCGCCAGGCGGCGGGCGGGGAAGCTGTGGTGGACGTGGATGCCGGGGCCTCACCTGCACTCCCGTCTGCCTATGCGCCCCTGACGGCGGGCAGCGATGCGGGCATGGGCTCGGGTGTGGACGCAGCAACCGCGGCCGCGCAGGCAGAGGTGGTGGTTGCGTTCGCCCAGGCCGCGTACCGCCTGGCAGACCCCAACGTCCACTCCCTGTTGCTGCCCTCTCGGGTGCATCCGGGTGCGGGGCCGCACTTCCCCGCGCACACCGCCGGCGCACGTGGGTACAGCGGCCGCCGCAGCCCGCAGCGTGCCATGTCACCACCCGGCGCCCCCGGGGTCGCGGCTCCGGACGCGGGTCGGCCCAGCTCCTGCCGCCCGCGTGGCGGCTCCAGCCGTGCTGGCCGGCCTGCAATGGCAGAGGGCCGCGAGCGCTTTGCCGCATACCTGCAGGCACCTGCGGCGGCGGCGGCCTCGGCGGCTACGGCTGCCCGCTATGGAAGCACTGCGGCGCGTCCGGGCACCGCTGACGGCGAGGCGGGCGCGGGCTCTGAGGGCTGGGGCTGGACGCCCGGGTCAGACAGCAGTGCCCCTGACGCAGCCGCAGCTGCTGCAGCTGCCGGCGATGTCAGCTGGGGCTGCGATGGCGTGGAGGCCGGGGCCGGGGCCCCGCAGCCCACCGCTGGCCCCCTCTCTGGCACGCCATTCATCCTGCACCGCGCCACCACCGCCGACCTGGGCGCGCTGCCGCGCCGCCCCGGCTCCAGCCCGACGCCTGACTACTGGTTCCGGCCGGGCCATGTGGCCGCCTCTTCCTCCGAGCGCGCAGCCACCACCGCCGCCGCGCTGCTGGGCGGCACCGTCAGCCGCCGCCTGGCGTCTGTGGCCTCCACCTCCGCTAGCTGCGACCTGGGCAGTGCGGGCGGGGGTGCTGGAGGGCTGCCGGTGGGCCGCACCGCCTCGGGCTCCAACTGGTTCAGCGCGGTGCCGCAGCTGCGGCTGCCCGGCCATGGCGGCAGTGTCACAGCCGGCACTGCCACAGCGCCCTGCTCACCGGGTGTGGCTGGAGAGCCGCTGACGTCGTCGCATAGCGCCACCGCACCCAGCAATGCCCATGGCTCGGGCGCAGGCGTGCTGCTTTCAGGCTCACCGGCGGCGCTGTCGCCCAGTGGCGCTGCCGGGGCGGGGGCCGGGGCGGGCTTCGGCAATCCCTACACCGCGGCCACTGCTCAGCGCCGGCCCGGCATGCTGGGCTCGCGCGCAGGTGGGGGCGGTGGCGTTTGGGGACACGGCGGCGGCCGCATGTCAGCTCGCGGTGGCAGTGCGGCTGTCAACAGTGGCGGTGGCGGCGGCACCGGTGTGGTGATGCCGCATGGCTCCATGAGCAACAAGCTGGTGAGTCTGTTGTTAAGAGCACAGTGGTGGTCGACCTCTGGGACGTGCGTACGCAGCTTGCTGCACGCAAGCGCATGGCTCACTCGCTCCCCCTCCTTTCTACTGCTCACATAAAGTGCGATGCGCAAGGTAGCGCTCACCCTGTGTCCTTTGTTTCCCCTTGCAGCACACCTTTTACACCACCGCGCCCACCGGTGTGGTGACACCGGACGGGCAGGTCATGGTGCTGCCGCCTGGGTACACGGCGGCGTCAGCGGCCGGGGCCGGGGCAGCTGCAGAAGGTGCTGGCAGCGATAATCGTGGAGGTGCTGAGGTCGGCGCACAAGTCGAGGCCGCACAGGCCCAGTCGCAAGGACCTGCGGCAGCTGGCCGGAGGAACCGCAGCGGGCCGGTGCCGACCGCCGTGGCAGCGGCCCCCGCGGACGCCGGGTTTCAGCGGGGCGCGGTCCGGTCGCCGCTACGCATTCGCTCCTCCGATCCTGTGGGGTTCTCCGACGCAGTGACCGCTGCGCGCCTCAACGTGAGTGGCTCTGTGTTCTTTTGTACGAAACAACACTTCGGCGCCACCCATGGACGAGCCATGACGAGAAGTCACTGGCCAAGGCCTCGCCCCTGCAACCCTTGACCAGCCCGCTCCCCCTCCCCCTTGCTGGGACTAACTTTGCTTGGGTACGGGAAGAAATCCCCCAGCCCTCGCGTACTAGGCCGCGCTCTCCTCTTCACTCTTAAGCACATGCATTGCGTTGGTTCATATACATTGGGCTGGTACCGGTGTTTACGACACCGCAGGGCACACATTAGGACGTATCAAGTACGGGTGATTCGATGGGGAGCCTGAACCCCTTTGTCACCATGTGCCTGCACCCCCTCTGCCGCCCACCCCTGCCGGCGCCAGGTGGCCATCATGGCGGACGAGCTGGCGGCGCGGCTGGCGTACCAGCGGGCGGCGGAGCGGCAGCAGCGCCTGGCGGTCAGCCTCAGCGCCACCGGCAGCCTACGGCAGGGCCCCGCAACATCCGCTGGGGCGGCGCGGGAGGCGGTGCGCAGCTCGTTCGGCGCGTTCATGGCGGCGCGGGAGGTGGCAGCATCAGGCGAGGCTCACCCGGCTGCGGCCGGCAGCGCAAGTGGGGAGGGCTGCGCAGCTGAGTAAGCAAGAGCGCGCTGCGGCGTCGAGCCTGCGTGTGGGTTCTTCATTTTGACTGTGTATTGGAAGATGTGCCTTGCATGGACGGTGGCCGGGGCTCACGCGCAGCTTGGACTGGCAGTCGGGTGGCACACGCGGTCTGTGTCACGTGACATTTTGCCACTCACTTGGAGTCCCAACAGAAGCACTGCTGCATTAGCCGCATGCACTCCATTGGGCATTTCGTGTTGCTATCGCCCTCGTTGCTGACTTGTTGCACGTTCGATGGGTGCAGCTGGCGTTTCCAGTCAGCGTACAATGGTGCGGGATCTGGTGGTGTGGGGCGCCGTGTATGGATATGGAATTCCGTGTGTTGATGTGGGCGCTTCATTGCACCGTGCCTGTTGTGCACTCGCTCCCCTGAGCAGTTGGACAGGTTTGATTATACGGCGTGAAAGCCGTCTCACCACGATTGATGCACGTGCTGGAGTGTTTTGCCACAATTCGCGGGTGAGTGGGTGTGGAATGATTGCAGGACGCGGCTGGGAGGCATGCACTGCTGACTGTGCGTCGGTGTCCTGGACTGAACAGACTTGTGCAGGTGACCGCGTGCATGTGATGACAAGGCTTC
Organism: Chlamydomonas incerta; assembly: GCA_016834605.1. Taxonomy (NCBI): domain Eukaryota; kingdom Viridiplantae; phylum Chlorophyta; class Chlorophyceae; order Chlamydomonadales; family Chlamydomonadaceae; genus Chlamydomonas; species Chlamydomonas incerta. Next base: position 65,467 of record JAEHOC010000022.1, read on the forward strand.
GCAAAGGGTGGTGTTGGGGTTCTGTTGCTAGGTTTGCGGTCGCTGCCTACGTGGCTTGACCTTTGGGGCCCCGTTGGGCAATACTGTGGCGCACGGTATACTTCAAGGCATTTTAATCCCATTCCTTAGGGGTTTAGGGGTTCAGGGGAAGTTGAATCAAAGCGTTGGGCCGTGTTTCGTAATGGAGGTGGCGGGGATGGACTGGCATTCTCGAGCGCCGTCGGGTGCATCTAAAGGCAGCATTAACGCAACAGCAGTCTTGGGGCATGGCGCCAGATGGGGCACGCGCCATCCACGTGAGATGTTTTGACCGGGCATGTTATCCGTGTATGGGACCCGCTTCGTGTTGCTGTTGGCCCCGGGTGGTTGCGCGCGCCCCAGTGACGTGTGCACCTGGTGGGCGTACGGGGTGGTAGGCCGCGTGTGCGTACGGCGCTCCAAACGCGGTTTCATGTTTCTGATCGCCCTGATTGCGGCTCTGTAAACTCCATGATACATGCAGTCGGGCGGCGGGCTGTGTCCGCCTCGGCACCTAGTCACAGCTGTAGCAGCTGCCGTACAAGGCATGCACCGCCGACGCTTCTTTGTTGGTCCGTTCAAATGTACGGTACACGAGCTCCGAAGCTGGCACCAGGCGTGACGCACAAACACGAGCACAGTGCTTTCCTCGGCATAAGCAGTCAACCCACGAGTGTAAGGGGCGAAACTCCGCCACACCATTCGCCCGGTTCAAGCCCGCTGGCTTGCAATGCGGGCCTAGCACGCGCCATCTAGAGCGCGGCACGGTAAGCAAGACACGCGCATATGCGGGCTGGCAAGGTCGCACCCTCGTCGTCAAGCATAAGTTGGGTCCGGCAGTGGTCTCACTCAAAACAGGCATGCAAGCACACGGCGTCATTAGTCAAATCAATGCGCCAGCAAGGTAGTCAAAGGAATAATCTGACTTGCCGGAGTAGCGTCATGTATGGGTATGGATGCCCTGCTGCCGGGTGCCCATGCCTTGAGCGCTCAAACGAGGCTACCACGCCCCAACACCATAGCCCCCCCTCCCAAACATGACGAGTGAAGCGACGCGACAATAAGCTTGAATGCGTTATGTATGAGTATGAGACTATCCCTCCTCACCCACCCTCAGTATGTCCTCATCCGCGGCACCTCGCGCTTGCTGCTCTCACTCACACGCTCGCTCGGACTCACGCAAGCGCAAGCTCTCACGCATGTCCTCCCCGGACCCTCTTTTCCCCACGTCTCCATTCCCGATCAAGCGCTCCAGCACATGCACCAGCCGTATGACTCGCAGGGCGTGGATCGAAGGCTGCCGTCGCCCCATCGCATCCCCGTGCAGGGCGAGTTGGCGGCAGGTCCGTCAGCCACGTCGGGATTGCGCGGCGCGTAGGTGGCCGCCGCCTTGCCCAGCCATGCACCCACCACCAGCCCTTTCGTGAGCGCGTCCGGCCGCGGCGGTATCTGCTGCAGCAGCACCGACCAGGCCGTGCTGTACTCGGCGCCCTGCAGCAGGTAGCCGGGCGTGGCGCTGGGGCCCAGGCTCCACCTGGGGCCCAGTGCTGCGCAGGAGGCCTCGCATGTGGCCTCGATGCCCGCTTGCCGCAGCAGCAGCACCCGCCTGCCCCCCGCGCCCATCTGCGCCGCCACCGCGTTGCCGCGGAACACAGCCTGCCCCGGAGGCGAGGGTGGCGGCGGCGGCCGGGGCGGCGGCGGCGGGCTGGAGAGGATGTCGCCGTCGGGCGGCGGCGCGGTGTCCTCCGTAGCCGTCAGCCGCCGGGCACCCGCGCCCCCAGTAGTACCAACAGCACTGACCGCGTCCGAGGCCCCGCCAGCCGCCGCTGCCGTACGCAGCAGCCGCCTGCGCCCCAGCACGGCCGTGGCCGCCAGCCGCGCCGCCAGCACGCTGGGGTCAGCGGGCACCAGGCTGGCCAGGAAGGAGTCCAGGCCGCGGATGCCAGCGGGCGCCCCGGGCGCCACGGTGAAGCACAGCGCCAGGCGGTACACGCCCAGTCCGTCGCCCGCCGCCTCGATCTCGGCGGCGGTGGGCGGCAGCAGCACGGCGGCGCGGCCCTCAGTCCAGTTGATGGCGCGCGGCAGGCCCAGCGGCCAGGGCCCGGCGCCGAAGACGGCGGGGTCGAAGTTGACAGGGGGTGGCGGCGAGGGAGGCGGGGGCGGCGGCAGCGAGGTGCCGGGCGGGCGGCGGCGGGCGCCCCAGCCGGCGGGCACCGAGTAGGGCAGCGTCACGGTGTCGTTGGAGCCGGGGGTGGTCTTGATCTGTGGGGCCATTCACGGCGCACAGTGTTAATGGCTTTGGAGTACAGCTAGGCCGCTGAGAGAACCTTTGTGCCCGTCCTCGGCGAGTAGTCTTCAGGATTCAAGTGCACCCACGTGCCGCTGATGCGCCCCCACGAGCCACAGTCGACCGCCCACGCCACTCACCCTGAACGTGGACGTCAGGATAGAGCCATCGTCGGTGATGGCGGCGGTGATGCCAGGGGACAGGCCGCCCGGGGCAGCAGCCGGGAAGAACAGGCTCAGTCGGTCTACAGGGGGGAAGGGGGTTGCAACGGCAAGGAAGCGCGGGAAAGCCATTTGGAGCTAATTCAGGCGTACAAAGGAGCAAAACATTCCCCCAATGCTGCAGTCCACCCCATACCCCCGCTGGTGCAGCACCCAGCTCAAGTAACCGACCGTACGGCACGCACGCACACACGCACACGCACCTGCCCCGGTGGCCTCCAGCATGATGTGCGCAGAGCCGCGCGTGCCGCTGCCGTACACTGCGGCGCAGGCGCTGGCAGGCGGCGGCGTGCTGGCGGCGGCGGAGCCGGCGGTGGCCAGGTTGGCGGGGCTCCAGTGCAGCCGCATGCTCTCGCCCAGCGCCGCGCTGCACGCGTAGCCAGAGGACGAGGTGTCGCAGGAAGCCGGGCTGGGCGGGGGCGAGGGAGGAGGCGGCGGCCGCGGTGGCGGGCTGGGCGGCGGCGGGTGCGGCGGCAGCCGGACCTTGGGCGGCTTGGGTGAGGGCGGCGGCGGCAGTTGCTTGCGGTTGATCGGGGGTCGCGGGTGAGGCGGCGGCGGCGACGGAGGTGGAGGCGGTGACGGCGGCGGTGATTTGAACTGTGTGCATGAAGGAAGGGAAGTACCGCCATTCGATGCACGGACGTTACCACGACTAGTACAGGATGGTAGAAAGACATCAGAAGTGCCTCAGCGTGTTCAGCTCACTTGGGCGAGGCTATCTCCTTCCCCCTCCTCCCCATGTGCTTCCCATGTGTGTAGCGCTACCTACCGAAGCTGGGCGAGTTGGGGGTGGTGGCGGTGACGGTGGCAATGGAGAGGGTGGCGGCGGTCGTATCCGAGGCGGAGGCGGCGGCTTGGGCGATGGCGGAGGCGGTGGCTTTTTCTTCCTGGGAGGCTTGGGTGACGGAGGTGGAGGTGGGGGCGGTCGCGGCGGCGGCGGCGGTGACTGCTTCACTGGCACGCCCTTGGGGGGTGGAGGGGGTGGTGGCGGCGAGGGGGGTGGTGGCGAGGGGGGCGGCGGCGGCGAAGGGGACTTCGCTGCAGCCCCCGGCTCGTACACGCATGCGAACATGAGTGTCTGGCTGCAGCTGGCCGTGAGGCTGCTGTCCGTGAGCACCAGCGCCATGGGGTCCATGCGCACGCTGCCGCAGCCGCCCTTGCCGGGACCGCCACCGCCAGAGGCCCACTCGTTCTGTGGGGACGGGTGTGAGTTTGGGTGTGGTTAACGGTGCGGGCGTTGGTGTGGGTAAGGGGCGTTCGCCGGGTCCGGCCCCAGGCAGGGGCTTGCGAGGCCAGGTGACCACCGCCTGTGTGCCCGGGCTGCGCAAGGGCACACTCCTTGCCATCCTCGCCTGCACACTGCTGCATGCCCAGCTCCCGCCAGCCCCCGCCAGCGCCGCTGTACCTGGACTCACCCAGGGCTTGTCGCCGTAGCTGCCGAACCCGAACATGGACTGGCTGAGCGCGTCCCACAGCACCCGCGCGTCGCCGGCCACCATCAGCCCGCTGACGTCGCCCCAATCCGACACGGTGGCCAGGCGGGCGCCCCCCAGCTGGTCGCAGGCGGACAGGGCTGTGGCGTAGGTGACACGGGTGCCGAACACCGTGTAGGTGCGGGTGCCGATGGTCTGGGACACGCCTGGAGGGAGCGAGTGAGAGATAGGGGAAGTCAAGAATGGGGACAGGGCTTGGCAGGCACCCAGCTGCACCGGGCTGCACGAGGCGCCGGATCATTCAACACAACATCAGTCTTTTGAACACGGCCCAGGCCTCACCGCCGGGCACGGTAGTGGTGGGTGTGGGGGTCATGGGCGGCGGGGGAGGTGGCCGCTTCGGCGGCGGCGGCGCAGACGAGCGAGGGGGTGGCGGAGGTGGCCTGGTGGCTGTGGCGGTGGTGCCAGCCGCGAACACGCCCGTGGGCCCTATGCACATGTAGAACAGCGTCTGGGCGCAGATGGCGTTGCTGGTGGTGCGGGCCAGCGTCATGGTGGAGCTGTCCAGTGACACGGCGCCGCCGCAGGTGGAACCGCTGGCACTGCCCACGTCCGTCCACACGTGCCAGGGCCTGTGCGTGCGCGCACACAGGGTAGGGCAGTGACACGAGTACTTGAAGCTGTGCTCCACTCAAGTTATGTGCGCCCGTTGTCCTCGCTGGCGGCCCCGTGAGTTACTCCACACACCCGCCCATCCTTGGTGGTAAGCTCCGCCTCATGTGAGCCACTTCCCCCAGCCTCACCCCCTCCCCCCTTTCCTCCTGCCCCGCCCCCCAAACCACCGCCCAGCCCGCCTCACCGGCCTCCGTTGTCTCCAAAGTCGTACAGCGACACCATCACGTCCACCATCAGCCCGCCCAGGGGCCCGCCCAGCATGTCCGCCAGCGCCGCCCCCCACTCCGCCGTGCTCGCCAGCCGCGTGCCGGAGCCCCGCGCCGCGCAGGCCGCCTCCGCGTCCGGCCGCGACACGCGGATGGGCACATACGCCAGGTCCTGGCCGCTTCGCCAGCTGGCGATCGAGCCTGGAGAGCATGTGGAGACAAGGGGGGAGGCGTTCCAGAGCCGTCAACAGGATGCAAGTGAAAAGATAAAATCCCTGGCCTGCCCGCGCTCTCACCCACGCGCTCGCCCACGCTCTCGCCCACGCTCTCGCCCACACGTGCATGAGCATGATCAACCCCGGTGATCACCGCAGTGCGGTACCAGCACCGCAACATCGTTGCACCACATCTGCCCACGGCCACCCACCAGGCATAGCTGGAGTTACCGCCCCCTGTGCACCCGAGCGCACAGGTGGCGGCGGCGGCGAGCTGGCTGCCGCCTCCCGCACCGCCCCACCGTCGCTACTGCTGCTGCTGCTGCTGCTACTACCGCACAGCGTGCTGCTGCATGTGGCGTCGAGCGGCAGAGATGCAGAGGCGCCCAGAAGCTGGGCCGGCGAGGAGGGCGCCGCGGAGGTGATCTGGAAGATAACTGCGGTGCCTGCTTTCAAAGCGAGTAGACATTGGTAGGACGGAAGGAAGGATGTGAAGGTTTGGTTTGGCGGCGGTCACCCTACCCTCATCCAATGCCAGCTCAAGCTCCGTCCTTGCCCTCTCCTCCCGCCCCGTGCTACCACTCACCCGCTGTGCTGCAGGGTACACGATACAGCAGTGCGTAGCTGGCCGCCACGCCCACGTCCGTGCTGGTGGCTCCACCCAGTGTCACCCGGTTAGGGCTGCGTCAAAGTGAAGGCGAGGCGGATGCAGGTGCATTTGCGGTGTGGTCATGCTCGTCCGTACCGATGCAAATAGCAGGATGGAGCCTTCAGAACAAGTACCGGTATGCGCAAGGCTAAAGAAAGGCTAGCTATGTGACGAACAAGGGGAGAAAGGAAACTGCCAGTTCGTTTGCGCCCATCCGCTTGCCCGGCTTACCACAGCGGCGTGACGCTGCCGCTGAGGCCGCCCTCAGTCGCAGTCAGCAACGCCCGACGTGCGGTCGGGAATGCCACCTACAGATTGAGGCGGAAGCGACCGCAGCGGCGGGCCAACGGGGCAAGATTAAGCAGGAGAACATCATGAGACCCGCACTGCTAGCAACACAATCGTACGGTCGGCGACGCCCTACAGCGTGCACCCCGGAAAGGGGGGCGGGGCGACCACATGCTCTCGACCAACAGCGCTCAACCGCCAACCAACGAAGGCGCTCAAAGCCTTCCAACCGTCATTTCGCGCCTGAGCTTCCCATGCCCCTTGACCCGTGCCTCCTAACTTGTGCATCCCGCATCCTCCACCAATCGCATGCAGACCGTACCTAAAACTTTCCCCAACGAATGAGAGTGCTATTGCCCGAATCACACGCTCTTCGCCCTCACCTGCAGCGTGTACAGCTTGCCCCGGCACAGCGACACCGCCACCGGGCTGCTGCTATCAGTGCCGGCCACAACCGTGAAGGCGGTTGCCCTGGGGGGTTGAGAGTTTGGATGGCAGTGAGCGAGTTAGCTTACGCGCCACGAAACGTCGGGTCCGCCATAGATGCCACTGTGACTCGACGTCACATCTCTCACACACTGGTCAACAGGTAGCTGCCGGTCAGCAGCGACGCGGCATGAAAGGTGTAATTCTGCTTCACCACTCACACGTCTGATACCACGGCATTGTGAACCGTCGTGCCAGACGCGGACTTCACTACACCACTTGGGTGATGTGTACAAGGTCGTCCGTCCAGCGAGTAACTGGGAAGGCCATTTGCGTGGCTTAAAATGCATACCAAAATGACCACTAGTCTTGGTAGTAATCTAAAGAATTCGCCCTGAGGGCAGCGCTGCGTTACCGCGTCGACTGATAACGCGCGCGGCGCCATCAGCTGTTCGTCACAAATTCATATATCTTAGCATTGCGGCAAAGTCATTTAATTTGCTCTCGATACTATGAGAGGCCACGTCGTGGACTTTGGGTCCGAAACTCTGACAGCGAGAATTTCGTCGTTAAAGCTAAACTATTATGTAAGCTCGATGAGCCGTTTATCACTTATGCGTTCAAATACATGGAAAAGACAGTTCAAGGAGGGAAATTCTTGCCGCCCACCATTCATGAAGCCAAGGTGATGCCCACTCGCGCAGCTGCCGAAGGTGTGCTTTGTACAGTAGTTATTGCACAGTATTACATGTACAAGTTTGACCCAGCGCACCGCCAGTCAGTTGCACCTAACGGCAACGGCTGGCCTGGCTTACCCTATGTTTCGAGCCCCTGCCTCCGCCGCGGCCTGCCTCCGACCAAAGCCGCGCATGCTCACTTGAATTGTAATGTACGTGCTGTGTTGCCCCGGTTCATCACCGCTGCCCCTGTTGCCCGTGTGATTGTCGCCTGAACTCGCAAGTCACCCCAGGGGTCCCCTTCGTGCTCAAGTCCTTCGGCGGACAAACATTGATTGCGCCCAGGCCCATCTTGCTGTACCTCGTGCTCCAATAGTAGCTAGAGGACATGTGTTGTGTGTATCGGCAGGCGCCGCCTGACGCCGCCGGCACGCAAGCCGGCATGCGGTCTGGCATGCAGTCCGGTCACCCGCTGTCGCCCACCGTGACCAGGCGTGGCCCATCACCGTGACCCACCGTCTGACGAAACTTTGTGCCTGCCGTCACCCACCGCCCTGTGAACCTTTCTCTGCTGCATGGGGGGTAGGAAACAAAATGCCAGACCTCATGCCCCGAATTCCCCCGGGAGGCCGGGACCCCCCTTGAGGGGACGACCGACCCCCCCCCCCCCCACACACACACACAGACAAAAATGTGTCGTTTTGGGGTTCAAGCCCCTCCATTCGACTCCTCTTGACGAGCGCTATCCTGCGATATCGGAATGGGCGGGGGGCAACTTAGCCCCTGCGCCCAGCTATCAGTGCCGATTGACACCCGAATGCTGTGGAGGCCGACGTTTGCTGTGGTCGGCTTCGGAGCGGGGGGCCGGCGTGTTGCGCAGTTCGCGGGATGGGAGGGGGGTGCAGGGGGCAAGCAAGGGGCAAGGGTGTCCCTCCCCCTGCAGGCGTGTCGTGCAATTCGCGGAAGGCGAAGGGGGTGTAGGTGGGAGGGTGTCCCCCCACCGCCGGACTGAAGGCCGAGGGAGCGCAGGCGAGGGGGCGGGGTCGCCGCTGCAGTGACCTGCGCGTCGCCTTCTAGTAGGGGCGGGTACTAGGGCCACTTGCTTGTGCCATTTGGCACCCTTGTTAGACATGAAATCATGCGCACCAATGCTTGAGAGCGCTCCGTGTCGGTGCGCATGTGTCGACATGTGGAGACAAGTGCCGACATGCCCACAGCAGGGCGTGCAAATGGACCTCCCATGGCTTTGTTTGTGCTCATTACGGCATAGCATGTACACCTAAGCCTCGTGGCACTGCGTTTGGCCACTGGCTCTGCTTGTGGGGCGCTTCCCGAAATCCGCCAGGATGGGCTCCCGAAACCCGCCGGATCCCCAGGGACGACGACCGACCCCCCAACTTTGGCGCCCTAGAACTTGTAATGCTCGCGTTAAGCTCTTCAATTTTGAGCATGGGGTAAGATCCTGAGCTTCCTACCCCGTCCTGTCTGCTGTTCCATATTGCCGGCAAAGTGCCATAAACCTCAAAACCCACCGTATGAATGCGAATTTACAAGGGACCGTGGTGGCAAGGACCGTGGCAAGGACCGTGGGGGGGGGGGGAGCCCACGCCACGTCTCCAGCCGGAGAACGAACCGCTGAAACTACTGCCTCGTCTCCCGCACATAACCGGGGTCGGTTCGCACAGGCACCACCCACCCCCAGCCTGCCCCCAGCTATCAACACAAGCACGGCAGGCGCAGAACAACAGCAGGAAATCCTCGACTAAAACATCCCCGTGGCCTCTTAGACAAAAATCCCTGCATCTCATGGCTGCATATGCCGGAGGAGTATTCGCACCGATACGTGCAGCTCTCAGCCAGGGCCCAGGGCGATCAACCACGGTGCTGTGCTAACCACAACGACGCCGGTTCGTGCCACATCATGCCATTGTACCCATGCCCATGCATTCAACACCGCATTGGTGCCCCTTGGCGCGAGGCCCCACAGGACACGCTTGGTCATAACCAATCTGAACGTAGGCATGAAATCAATATTTTTGCTGCTGACGGGCGATGGCGGCCCGGCGTGAAGCCGCATCCCTGCGTACCTTCCTGCGCCGCGGTCTTCGTGGTATGCCGCTTACACGCCTTGCGCCAGACGCGCACCTCACCTCACACCCATGTGCCGGGCCACAAGCCCACAACTCCATAAAGCTCGTCTCAACAACGCTGTGCACCTGCGCTGCGCCCAAATCCCATCTAATAGTATCACCACTGGATACCTTTGCACCCTACCGCCGGCCGCCTTGTCGCCCTGGTGTCGGATGCCTACGCCAATGTGCGCGCCCACGAGGCACACCGCGCCTGCAGTGTGCTGCGACCGTCACTGCCACCCGTACACCCGTACACGGCGGGCGCCGGAGCCAGAGGTGCCTTAGGCATGTCCAGGGATGAGCGGCTTGTGCTGTTCAGCCGGGATGGCGTGCGGCAGCGGCTTGGCGGGCGAGCCGGTCAGCGGCTGCGCGGCATCACAGTCATGGGCGGAGGAATGTGGCACGTGTGGCTGTCGTGGCGAGAGGGGCCCAACAGGCTGTGCACAGGAAGGAAGCGCGTGACCCATCCAGAGCAGCCGCCCGCCACTACCCGCCTCATCCCCTCACCTCCACGGCCGTCATCGCTGCCGCGCGCTGTGTGCCGGCACTGCCTCCGGCGGCCGCAGGCTGGGGCGCCGCTGCGGCCGCGGCCTTGGCCCGGGCCATGATGGCGGACACGTCCTTGGCGGCCGCGCGCAGGCGGTCCATGTTGAAGCGCTCGGTCACGTGCTTGTTGCCTGGGGCGGCGGGGCGGGACCGTGAGGGTGTGAGGCGGGGCGGAGTCGGGCGAGCTGCCTGCGGCGTGCACTGACGGCCGCGGGGCGCATCATCATGCTCGCCGGTCCGCCCGAATGCCGTCTCCTGGGCAGTGTGAAGCTCGTCCTGCCTCCCCTTCCATTCCCCGCTGGGCCGCGTGACCCACCCAGTCTCGCCAGGTTGACCAGGTCCAGCATGGAGGAGGCGTGGCTGGACGCGGGGTCCGCTGGGGAAGGGGGAGGGGGCGATGCGTTTGGGGGTTGAGAGGGGGCCTACGTCCAAGGGCGCACAGGCTTTGTACCGAGCAATTGGAAGGATAGCCATGTACTACAAGCCCCCAAACCGAAACCAGTCATTACCGTTCGCATGAACCACCACACTCGCACCCCAGCGCACACGCCCCACTCACCCTCCTCGCAGAGTGCCGCCATGACGCCGCTGCACCCGGCGGCCAGGCACTCCAGCACCGTGGCGTGCGCCAGGCCGTAGCCGGGCGCGCTGCCCACGTGCACCGCCAGCAGCCCCTCGGCCCAGCCCGCCGCGTCCATCACGCCGCGCACCGCCGCCACGCAGGGCGCGGCCTCGAACGGAAACTGACCTGAACGTGCGGGGTGGGGGCATGGGCGAGGGCATTCGGCGACAGAGCTTACGTGGCGCTAAATACTAGTGATACCTGCCCTGCGAATCTCCATCGGCAGCCTCTTCCCCCAAATGCCGTGTCGACAAGCTTGGGGCTGGAATGATCTGTCCGTCTAGCCCTCATGCCTGCCGATGTTGCTCCCAGGCCTGTGCCGCTGCGCTACTCACCCGCTGCCGGCTGGTTGATGAACAGGCCCCGGGGCCGCACTGCCGGGTCCAGTCGGGCCAGAGCCTCCACCAGCGTCAGCAGCCGGGCGGGCGCGGACTGGCGGTAGTTGTGGGGGCAGGGTAGGTAGGCAGGGGCCGGGCCAGAGCGTTAAAACATGTCAGCAACAGGTAGGAGGCGCGAGGCGAGTCACCTGCCGTATATACTACAGTACAGCCGGCTGTCTCCCCTCCCGCCCGCCCACCTGCATCGCAGCTGAGAAGTCGCGCAGGTGCACGTAGCTGGCAGGCTGTGTGGGGCGGCCGGCGTACAGGTTGCTCGCCACCCAGCGGCAGCGGCTCTCCACCAACGCACACAGGTCCTCGATGTGGTACCTGTGCGGTGGGGCGGCGCGGCAGGTACAACAGTGGAGGGCTTGGATACGGTGGGAGCCGTAATGGCTTACTCGAGCTAATATGGATTTATGCAAGGCTACATTCGGTTGGCACTCGCGCCAGCTCGCTTCGTTCGGACCCTGATTCCCCCACGTCGAGCCCCCTGGTCAGCGGCACGCGCCCGCGGCCTCACTTGTCCCAGTTGATGTACGGAGCCGCCACGTCCACCTCCAGGATGGCGTTTTGGATGCCGTACTGTTATGTGCAGGAGGACAGAGGGACGCAGGTTGAGGCTGGGCTAAGGAACAGCGGAAGACTGCCTCAATGCCGGTTACCAGGAGGCTGGGCGGGAGTGCAACGGATGCCGCCACTCCGCCCCTAGCTGCTGCCGGAGCGCCCGCGCCCCACCTGGATCATCTTGGCCAACCCGAACGGCAGGTCCTGGCCGGGCAGGTCAGACCCGTTGGCGTCGTACAGCTCGGTGAAGGCAAAGCAGTCCTCGTCAATCAGCTTGGAGGAGCGCAGCGCCTGCGGGGTGCGCAGGGTGGGCGGGGTGCGTGCGGCGAGGCAAGTGGAAGACGAGGAGGAATGTTAGGGCATGACTGAAGAGATATTGCCCAACAAGTGAAAGGTGGTGTATGCCAAAAGCCGTCGCCTGGTGCGGCGGACGAGGACGCACGCAGTGCTGCTGCGGTGCACGGTCAACTGAAGGGCAACTGAAAGCCTGAACCCTGCATCGACACTCCACGAAACCTCCCGCTTTCAGATGCGCCCGTCTATACCGCCTGTCAGTAGCTGCGTTCACTGGCGGCGGCCGCCCTGGAGGTTGGAAGCGCTTCGCGGCGCTGCCCTTGCGGGCCGAGCGGCGCGGCTGGGGCTGCACCTTGGCCATGGGTAACGGGCTTGAAACGGCTTGTTGAGCGTGATTGCTTGCTGAGTAGAGGAAATGTTTGCAATCTTTATAATTCTTTTGTGATTTATGTGTGCTACGCCACGCTGGCGACCCGGCCGAGGGTCGGTGGGATCTGCGTGCCGCAGCCCGGCCCCAACGACCCGTCCTCGCATTCCCGCCAGACCCCAAATAAAATATTAATGGATGACGCTGCAAGCCCGCACCCAAAACTCACCCAAAACCCCACTTCGCTTCGGTTTCTGGAATGAACTACCCAACCCACCCACCCACGCACCTGCAGGAACTGCAGATCTGGCGTGCGCTCCTTCACGAACGCCGCCAGCACCACGCTCTGCAGGCCTGCGGTCTCGGAATGGGCGGGGGGCAACTTAGCCCCTGCGCCCAGCTATCAGTGCCGATTGACACCCGAATGCTGTTGAGGCCGACGTTTGCTGTGGTCGGCTTCGGAGCGGGGGGCCGGCGTGTTGCGCAGTTCGCGGGATGGGAGGGGGGTGCAGGGGGCAAGCAAGGGGCAAGGGTGTCCCTCCCCCTGCAGGCGTGTCGTGCAATTCGCGGAAGGCGAGGGGGGTGCAGGTGGGAGGGTGTCCCCCCACCGCCGGACTGAAGGCCGAGGGAGCGCAGGCGAGGGGGCGGGGTCGCCGCTGCAGTGCAAAAGCGACCTGCGCGTCGCCTTCTAGAAGAATTCTCGCTGAACTGCGTCCCCCGCGCAGTGTCAACGCCTTCGTATCCGTTGCGTGCGCTCTACACCAAACGACAATTCGCGACACTTTGCGTTGCACTTACCGCACGCCCGCGTCAACTTCAATGCCTCGAGTTTGTCCTCCAGGGTCTCGCTTCCGGTGCTCAGACACTCGACGAGAGTGCTATCAAGCACGAATGGCTTGAGCCCCGTGAGCAGCGCCTCACGAGCCTGAGAATGCGCGCAAGGAAAAAGGCAGCGGTTAGGAGTTTCGGGACAATTTTCTCTTTGCCCACGCGAAACTGCTAGGCTGCCTGTCCTCCTACTTGCTTACCTTGCGCGCCTCCTCAGCTTGCTTGAGACGCGCGACATGCTGGTCGACGATAGACGGGGTCGCGGCCTCGCCACCGCCTCCGCCATCTGCGCTGGGGCCCCGGCCAGTCTGGCCAGTCCGGAGCGAGCCAATTTTTTGGAATACGCCTTTCATAGTGTATAGCGTCGTGGATTGTGAAATTGATCTGGTGGTTTGCAATAAACTCTGAAGCTCACGGTTCCTCGAGGAGCGGTTCCGACTCCCTTTTCCGACATGATGTCCACGTCATTCGCGGAAGGCGACAGCCGGCGCCGCAAGAGGCGCGAACTTGGTTATTAGGGAAACTAGAGGCTATTTGGCACGGCAACATACTATCGGCACCGCCCGCGGCGTGCAGCACCGTTGACACGCGGCGTCCTCAAACCCCCGCGCTCGGACGGTTGGACCCCCCTCGGACCCCCCTGGCACATCCCCTGCTCGGAATCCGCCCCGCGCTGGCGCAGGGCATACCGCCCTGGGGGCCATGTCTCATTTGCCGCCGGTCACGCTGGTGGTGCCTCCTGTGCCGGGAACCTGGGTTTGCCATGTGCCCCTCTGGGCGAATCCGGCTCTGTGTGAGCAGGGCCGGACGTTTGAGGTTGCGTTTGCGGACTTGTTTGCTCTGCCGGGACTCCGTCACGTGGGTCAATTGGTGGCCGCCAGTGACCAGCTGGAGGAGGTGCGGTGGGCTTACCCCCGCCGTGCGGAGTGGGGGGCCGAGTTTGGGCCGGCGATGCTGGAGGTGTATCGGCTGAAGGTGTGGCGGTTGGTGCTTCGACGGTGGGTGCTGCCGTCCCCTCTGGTGGGGCCCGCGTCGGCCGTGCTGGCTGCAGAGCGCTTTGCGGCGGCGGTGGCGCTGCTCCCTGCGGGCTGGGAGGAGGCAGCGCGGGCTGCCCGGCTGGCCCGCGGGGTTGACGCTTTCAAGCCGCTCCCGGCCGCCGACGTGCAGTGCGCGGCGGCTGCGGCCCTCGCGCAGGTGGTGCGGGGCTTGGGGTGGGCGCTGGACGGGGGGCCGCCCCTTCTGCTCTTGGAGTATTCCGTGCGCGCGGGGACGGAGATGCAAATGGCTCCGCACCTGGCTGCGCTGCGGGCTAAGCATTTGTTGTTTGTGCGGGATGCCGGTGTGCCGGCGGAGGGTGCGCCGCTCGCGGTTGGGGCGTTCGGCTGCACTTTGGCCCGGTTGTGGGCGCTGAAATGGGAGAATCGCCAGAAGGAGGCTTTGTGGCGGGTGGCTGCCAATGCGTGTTGGGCCTTCCCGAAAAATGCCGATCGTCGTGCGTCCGGCATCCGGATGCCCCTGTGTCGTGCCTGTGAGATGGATATGTGTGACGGAGACCGTCGACACCGTTTTTGGGATTGCGTGGTGGCGCGGGCACTGCGGGAGAACATGGCTTTGGCTATGGGTGCCGTGCCCGGGTCTGGTGAGGAGTGTTTTACGCGTGTTGACCTGTGGTTGGTGCAGCCGCCTGCTGGGCTGGCGCCACCGGTGTGGGATGTGGTCTGCCTTGCTGCGCTGTCCGCCCTGGATCTGGGCCGGCAGCTGGTGGTCATGGCCGGGCTGCGTGCGGGTCGGGCTTTGTCTTCGGCCCATGTCATGGGCATTAGTGTGTCGGTTGTTTCTGATTTCTGGGGTCGGCTGCAGTCCTTTGTTAGCCTGGGAGTTCGCCCAAAAGACTGGGATACGGTGCCGTCTGTGCATCCGTTCCTTGCCCGGGGTGCTGGGGACTGCCTGATCCTGGTCTTGCCTGATGATGTGGACTCCCCACCCCCCTCCCCTTGACCCCGCGTCTGGGGTGTGGGCGGCGGGCGCTTCTGCGTTGGGTTTCCGGTGCCTTTTCTTCTGCAGTGCTGGTGTTTGATTGGGCGTCGCCGGACTATATGCCTGGCGTGCCTGGTTTTGCGTCTGGTGCTGTAGACAGCGCTTTGTGCGCAGACACGGTTTGCTACACTTTGTGGGGCTTTGGCGGGCTTACGCTTGGCTTCGACTTGCGAGGTTAGCAGCTGAGACATGGGCCTAATGCACGTGTCGGTGGAAGGTCGGCAGACAGCTGGGGGGAGGGTGGTTTCCCTTCGGGCCGGAGATGGTCCCTCCCGACCTGGGTGCGGGGCACCCTTGCTTGGTCGGACTGTCCCTTCTTTGTAATGTCGCATTCATACCGCCGTCATCTCAACCCATCAGATACCTGGGACCAACCACAAACGGCCCTACATCAGGCGCCAACATGCTTGGGATGTATTTGCAATTTCAGAATGCTGCGACACACAGCGACACTACCGGGACACGCAGACCAGGCAGGGGTTCCCCGCACCCAGCTCAAGACTCAAGAGCGACCATCTCCGGAAGGGAAACCGCCCTCCCCCCAGCTATCTGCCGACCTCCACAGAAGTACTTGTTAAACCGCGAACGTGAACATACGTGACGCCAGCAGACGTTGTCGAATGACGTCCGTCGTCCCGTCTCGAAGGTAACAAGTAACCGCCTTTGCTGCTAACCCTAACTTTTTCTTGCTGCTTGCTAGCCTGGAGCAATCAGCGGCGACTTGCATTTGCATTCACATTAGCAATCATTTCTTTCATCTCGGTTAAGCCCACCCCAATCTGAGACTAGCTGGGCGGCCCCGCTGCACAACTCAGTGCCCTTGCCTGGGTTTCAGTCTTAAGCATCGTGCTGTAGCGTTTGCATGCTAGTATAGGTGCACGGCTGCATGGCGGCACGCACGGCGGACGGTGGGCACTCAACGCCAGGCCCGGCCTATGTACGCAACCAGGCGTAGCACCTGTATTCAGCCCCTGTTAACGCGCGAACCCGGACGGTGGGCACCCCTCAGCCAACACGCACCCCCTCATCCCCGCCCTTTTCCCCTTCCCCCGACCCCGCCCCTCTCCCCTTCCCGCTCCCCTGCGCCCCGTCTCCTCTCCCCTCTCCCCTCCCCTCCACTGGGCCTGGTACCTCCCCTCCCTCCCGCCCGCCCTCTTCCAACAAACACGCGCGACTGTTCCACTCCTTGCGGGCTACCTTGGCCTTTAGATCGCACGCTTGCCTGTCCTGCCCACCACCAAGCATAAACAACAGTATACAATTTGAAATGCTGCACCTGACCGCACACATCACGTTTCCAAACCTGCTTCCAGGATGTGGACTCCGAAGAAGCCGGGCGTGTTCCGCGCCAGGCAAGACTAGCGTTGGCCAGCGAGCATTACAGATTTACAGAGAGCGCTATAGTAGGGCATGGATACAGCCGCCGTCTTCTGGGGGCTGTGCCGACAGCCCATGGTCCACCTGGCCCGAACGCTACCCTAGCGCAGCGGACTCGAGGCCCCACTGGTCACCTATTTACCCTGCGCCAGCTATGCAGCTGACCAGTTCGTGTACCCGCATTCGCGACCTAGTATGAGCGGACAGTGCCGCTTCTAGGCGCCACTGTGTGCTATCCCCCAAGTAAGGCATCACTCTTGCCAAGCCGTTCTCGCAGGCTAAAGGCAGCAAGGGCTCGCGCTCGTTCCTAATCAGCAATACGCACAGCTGACGTCAAGACACGCACAGGTACGCAAAACGTACGGCGGAGCTTGCGGCGGAGTGCACTCTTTGACTTGACACAGCTCCAGATGCTAAACCAGGTACGCGGGCTTTAGCAAGCACTTCGTTTAACGCCGGGCATATAAATTAGCGACGCCCAGGAAAATGTCACGCTATCCCGTGTGCTGGCGTGGTAGGACCAGGGTATGGGGATAAGAAGGGACATACCCAGCTGTGGCAGATGATATCCCATACCCAGCAGGCCCGTGCGCAATAGTGGAGGCAAGTTGTGGCTGTGAGACTCGCGGTTACTGTACCGATGATGCGCGCTGGCTGGCTGCCACAGTTTGCTGATACGCGGTCCTCACACTCCGGGCGCCCGGCCAGGCTATAGCACCAGACAGACACATGCGACGCCGTGTGCTGGCGTATTCCTGGTGTGCCCTGACGGCACTGCACGGATGAAACCGCAAACGCACCCCTTTTCAGCAGCAAAGGCAAACACAACCGCAGAGTTCCAAAGCAGCGGCGCCCATTGCAGTGCGGGAAGTCCACATCATCAGGCAGCATGCAGTCCCCGGCACCCCGCGCAAGGAACGGGTGGTGAGATGGCACCACGTGCAAACGTATACCAAGGCTAACACGGCTGCTGGGCGACGGTGGCGCTCGTGTTTCCAGGTTGGTTTCGGGTGCCGCGCGCCCCAATGCTCCGCTCCGCGCCAGCCCGCCAGCCGTCCACCAGCCCAGCCATCACAACCTGGATATATCAGTGATGGGTCAGCGGCGCTGCTCCATCGCCCGTGGAGGTTACCGTCTGGACGAGGTAACATGCCTGCTGAGTCTGCGTCTTGCTAACCGGCCTTCTATGCGTGCTAGCGACTACAACGACACATGGTCACGCATATTCGCATTCGCGTTTCGAAAGCACTTCGCTAACACGTGCTAATGCCCACGCTTCTGGCCATGTGCCACCAGCCACCACGTCACTGAAATGCATACCGCAAGGCTTGCGAATGCGAATGCAGACGGCGTCAGGAGTCAGAATACACAATCTGCAACACGAGCAAGCAGACCACCAGAGACCACCGAAACCCTGGGGCAGCCCTGCGGGGCAAACCGGCAAAGCAAGTGCAGACCGGGGCCCCAAGAACAGGGCGAAGCAAGCACCAAACTCACAGCACCGCGACGTGACAGCCCTGTGTATGGCAGAATGAAAGGCAAAGTGGAATGAAGTTGATATGGCGCAGTGCATGAGTGTGAAGATAAGCACTGAGCGCCCAAAGGTGGCCGAGGAGATGTAAACACATCGCGATGGCTGCGTTGCTCATCCCGGTTGTACGGCATGCGGCATGGGTGAGGCGGGCAATGCGACGTATGCGGTTTCCCATACGCGTCGAACAAATCGGCGGCCACACAGGGTAGGGCCGCGTGGGGGCTGCAGGCACGTGCATGCATGGGCCGGCGTTATCAACTCCAGCGGGTGGGCACAGGGTGCGGGGGACCGCCTCCGCGCACGCGCGCTACAGATACTCCTGTGGGCGCGCGGCAGGCGCGGGCCGGCCGCCACAAAGGGTGGGGAGTCCGCCGCTGCTGGCCGGCGCCAGGTCCGAGCCATCGATACGCTGTGCCCCGCCCCCGTGCCCCGCCCCCGTGCTCCGCCCCCTCCGTCCCCCTAGACTACCCCTGCCCCCATACAAACCCCTGCCTGCCCACTCAGACAGGCTTGCCCATCCATAAGGCATTGTCATTGCTGGTTTCCGCCTTGATGCCCCTTAGCTTCAACAAGACGTGCCGTCTCAACTGCTACGCACGGCGCAAGCCGTCACACACGCGAGCCGCAAGGGATCATAAAATTTAGGGCTTCGTTCCACACTCCGTATATGGCAAAGTTGGGGTCGCTACCGACCACCTGCTCAAGCATCCACTATCTATTACTCGTCGCGAGCCAGGGGTTCGTAAAGTGGCGCACCTTTGCGCGTCATCTTCGTGACGGTTGTGAGCGTTAACCGGGACGAGAACAATAACCTGCTCAGCTGCTGACGAGATTACTTGTGTCGCTTGGCTTTGGGGAATAGAATGGAATAGAAAGAGCGTAGTGTGTCATGCGACTCGCTTTGAGGGGGCGCTCCTCGTGTTTTTAGCGGCGCTTTAGCTCGCTTCTTTCGGTATTCCATCCCAGAGCTAGTTGGAGTATCTTTATTTGCTCTCCGAGCAGTCGCGTCCCTTTCAAAAAGCAAGGTGCCCCAGTGGCCCTTGCATCAGCGCCCCCCGTGCCATCAGATCCTCGGCCTTGTAAAACCAGCCGGCGCCCTTCAGCAATTTGTTACTCACTTAACTTAACTTAAGGGGTGCCACAGGGTGAGGACGTGCCAGGCTGAGTTCGGCAAGGTCAATAAACCATCAGCCTCTCGAACTGCACAGCTTCACCGCTCTGCAAGATGGCTGTGCCCAGTCCTTCCAGCGCCATGGTCTTCGCGGCTCCGCCGCAGTTCGGATTCAGCCAGGAGCGCGGCAACGAGCCTTTCAGCATCAAGAAGGCGCTGAAGAGGACTGGCTCGCCTGCTGTTGTTCCGATGGGCACCGCTCCTCTGACCGCATCAACTTGCTCCTTCACCACTGGCGGCAATGCGGTCGCTGGGCGTAAGCTTGCGTCCCGTCGCGCCATGGCGCGCTCTCGCCTGGCCGCTGCTCCTTTCGCTAGCCTCAGCCTGGCGGCTGTCACCATGACGCCGCCTGCTAAGCAGGCGTCGGGCAGCGTTGCGCCTAAGAAGAAGAAGGAACTCAGCGAGATCCTCTCCGTCGCGGGCAAGAAGGCGCTGTCGGGCGGTGTGCCGGGCATGGTTGCGATGGGTATCCAGGTGCTGTCGCTGATGTGGCTTCGCACAACCATCAACTATCAGTACCGCTATGGGACCACCACCATGGAGGCGCTGAAGACGCTCTACTCCCAGGGCGGCATCCCGCGCTTCTACCAGGGCCTGCTGCCCGCACTCATCCAGGTGCGACTGCGAAAGACAGGATCAACAGGGGATTGGTTGGGGAGGATGGGGGGTACGTGTGTGGATAGGTGGGTGGGGGCGGGACGTGGGGGCGGTTGGCAACTTCGGGCGGTTGGCAGATATGGGCGTTAGCTCCAGAACGCCTCCGGATCAGCAATTCTGCTCACTGAGGTTTTTCTGCCGCTTGTAGTTGTTGTCTGGTTGTGCGCTGCAACTCCTGACCCGGTCCCGGATGCATCTTTGAAGCGTGCAGTCATGGCAAGCGTGTGGCACAGCCGGCTTTGCCGCAATCCGCATACGGGTATCCTCCCTCATCCCTCAACCGCCTCACACCGCCCACAGGGCCCGCTGTCCCGCTTCGGTGACACGGCCGCCAACACGGGCGTGCTGGCTCTGCTGGAGGACGTGGACATGCCTGTGGCCATGAAGACCGTGGCGGCCTCTCTTGCCGCTGGCCTGTTCCGCATCGTCCTCATGCCCGTCGACGCCTGCAAGACCATCATGCAGGTGTGTGTTGTGTGTGTGTAAACAAAAGCTGAACGAAGCCCCAAGAGTGTGTGTGTGTGTATGTGTGTTGTGTTGGCGTGTGTGGTTGCTGTTGCGCTGGCGGTGTGCGGCAGCGGCTGGAGCAGCGGGTTGTGTGGTTGGCTTGTACGGGTGGTGGGGATGAGGAAGCACCTGGTTACGGCAGGTCGGGCTGCGCATGGCAGCGCAGACCGGCGCGCTCTGTCTAACGGCCCTACACCCAACTTCTTACGCCCCCCTCCCCATCACAACACATCACAACAGGTGGAGGGCAAGAACGGCTTCGCGGCGCTTGTGAACAAGGTCAAGGTGGGCGGCCCCACGGTGCTGTACCACGGCGCGCTGGCCGCGTCCGTGGCCACCTTCGTGGGTCACTACCCCTGGTTCGCCACCTACAACTCCCTCAACGCCTGGCTGCCGCGCTATGAGGACGACCTGCCGCGCAAGCTGCTGCGTTCTGCTTTCATCGGCTTCTGCAGCAGCTTCGTGTCGGACTGCTGCTCGAACTCCATTCGCGTTATCAAGACGGCTAAGCAGACGGCCACCGTCCCCATGACCTACGCTGACGTTGTCAAGGTGCGATTTGGGTGCTTGAAATTCTGCACTGCAGCAAGTTGACATGTCATTTTGCTCCCAATCCATATCCGAGACTGGGCCGCATTGCACCTCCTCTCACTCCTTCGCTATCTGTTACACCCTCGACCCGCAGGAGGTGGTCAAGAAGGACGGTGTGTCGGGCCTGTTCGTCCGCGGCCTGGGCACCAAGATCATCACCAACGGCATGCAGGTGCGCGCGGTCGTGCAAACGAGGGGGGGCAGCAATGCAAGGTCTGGGTTACAGGACCGTGAGCGCGGGGCTGAGTGTGGTGGGCGCGAAGAGTGGAAGACGGGGTAGACCGTGGTAGGGGCAGCCGCGATACACCGCCCATGTGTAGATGTCGCATCAATGCGAAGTCTCTTCGCACCAGCCTCACTCCACTTTCAACCCCATACCCTTCCACTCCTCAGGGCATCATGTTCAGCGTCATGTGGCGCCTGGGCCAGGACTACTGGAACAAGCAGGCCGCAGACAAGGCAGCCCAGGAAAAGGCCGACGCCGAGGCGGCGGAGAAGGCCGCTGCTGCCGCCTCCAAGGGCAAGAAGTAAAGTAGTCCGCCTGCCTTGCTCCTACCACGCTGCTTCACGTCATGTGCGGAGCCACATCCAGAGGCCGTGTTGTTGCGGGCCGTGGACTGTGGATATGTGGCGGTGGTAGGGGATTGTCATCCATAATTGCTGGCGGCGTGGCTGCGGATGTGGCAAAATGTGCGCACTGCGCACCCGCACTCGCACAAGCGGCAGCGTGTGCAACACACGTCAGCGACCATTTAATTGTGCCGTGGACTGGACCGGCGGTGAGTGATGCTGAGCAGGAAGTACAGTCAATGGAAGATGTCCGGTACGTAGGTCAATAAGTATGAACAGCTAGCCGAGGCGACTGAGGGATGCGCCTGCTGGGTCGTGTCAGGACGGGGCCGCAGCCGTGGGGCCGGTTCGGTGGTGGCTAAGGCCAGTCACGAACCGTGATCGTGACCAGTGGGCCTCACAAACTGGTGTGTAGGCGGGACAGGTCCTGCGCAAACATCCCACCCCAGCGGCCGGGCGCCTTGTAGCAATGATGGGACGTTCTGTACAGGTATGGGCTGTGATTGACTGGGCATAGCCCGCGGCCATGAGGCGCTGTAATATTTCAGCGGATTTGTGGATTGAAAAGTTTGAAGACTACTTTGGGGGGAAGTAGGCTTGATAAATGACGAAGAAGAACGACATCAACCGTTCGGTCTGGTGCGTTGGGAAGGCCGCGCTACTTGACGACGGACAGTGCCAGGGGGTGTATATCGCTGCAAGGTTACAACTGTGCAGGGTCATGTTTGACCGGCGAAACTGCCAGCTGGTACCAAGGCTGGTACTGTGCAGGTGAGGGACTGTGCGTCGACAGCGTACGGGTTGAATGCAGAGCTGTAAAGATCATGTATGAGCGCAGATCGATGGCACGATTGCTGGGGCCCGGCGCGGTAGCCTTTGGGGGAGACGGATGGTCCGAAGGGGGACCAAGCATGCCCACACCAACCAAAGCGGTGGTACGTGGTAAAACACGGTGTTGCCCCAGGTGTTGCCCCGTTTAGCGCTAGCCCTCTTTCACCGTCCTGAGTGGTGTTCTGGGCGCAGAGAAATTATTGCTAGTGTGATTAATGCAAGACGCCGCCAGTCTAGGCGCAAACTCAACACATTGTTCGCGCGTGGGGACGCAGCGTTGGCGAGAGCCACAGATGACCCTAATACCGTGGGGGCATGATGCACCCGCGGAGGGCAAGCCCTTTGGGGGAAAGCCGTGCGGGCGTGTGTGCAGGGCGGGCGGGCGGGCGACGAGACGGACGAGGCCTGAGAGGACCCGAGAAAGCCCCGGCACCATCTTAGGTCCTGCGCTCTCTCAAACCAGCCATTTCATCGAAACTTGGTAATGCTCCCGTGGCCGGCTGGGCCCGCGTTCGCGGGCCGCACCAGCCTCATTGCTGGGGTGAAGCCCGCCCGCGAAGAGGCGCCTCGAGCACCCATGTGCATGTACTAGCATATCAATAGCTGCTTTATTATCACAAGACACGATATTGCGGTTTGCGCACCCTTCACACTAGAAACCGCTCTTCTGAGAAGCGTGCCCGCGCGCCGCTCTGCTTGCCGCAATTATTACCAGCAGACCTTATTTATCGACTGGTACCTTTTCCTGGGCAGCTTCCTGTCGAGTCACTCGCTCGCTCGCGCGTTCCTGCCGCAGCTAATCCAGAGGCCGGAGCACTGTTTTCGGTGAGCCTGGCTGATGTAAGCCACACCTTGAGCGGCTGGCAGGCGCTCCCTCGGGGCCAGGTTCACAGCTGCCCAAGTCGGACGAATTGTGCCTCAGGGGGCGTTCGCGAGGACCGAAATTCTGCTAGGCTGCTTGGTGGTCCAGGACGGGGGTTCTTGCTGTCCATTGCCCATAGGGCAAGCTTGAAGTTGCCGGCCTTGCCTGTTTCCGGTGTCCAGGCCCTATCTGAGGCGAGCTTGGAGGCTTCCTTCCGCCATCCCTTTACGGAGCCGCGCCCTTGCGGCTTATAGAGCTCCCACTTCGGAGACAATGTTTGCTTCTGTCAGCCGCTGACGGGCGGATGCGCGCTCGAGCGCCCAGCATGTGCTCGCCGGAAGCTCGACGCGCGAGCACTGGTGCGCAATCCGCAGAGCAGCGTTCGGAGCCATGTAACCGCTTGTGTGGACCGGCGGCTTTCTGGCCCGCCTTGCTGCGTTTCTTCAGCGTAGGCGCGAGCTCTTGCGGACGGAGTAGTGCTCGAGCAGCTTGCCCAGTCTCGCAAAAATGCTGTCAAGGCCTGCACAGCGGATATGCGCGGCGTTGGGCTCTAGCGCGGTTGCTCTCGGTGTGCATCGCGCTTTCCTGTCTGGCCGCGCCTGCGCTGGCGCTCACCAACAGCTACTGCTCGTCATACAAAGGCGCGGGCTCGTGCCCGCCCTGCCGCTCACCGTTCGACCTGTGCCAGGTGCGTGGTCGTGAAGTCTATAGGCACGGGAGGGGGGGGGGGGTCGGTTCCTCGGTGGCGGGCCCGGCGCGCCTGTGTTTACAGGGTGAAGCGTGACCTTATCGAGCGTGGGGGGCTGCAAGCCATTGCACGGGCGCAGAGCCGGGCTTTCGCTGTGTGCGCGGCAAGTCGCGGCCTTAACACAGGGTTGGGCAATGTACTATCGGTTGCGTCCGCCTCCCACGTCCCTCCCTCTCCCCACCCCGTCCCCGCACACAGCCCGTGGACAGCTACTGGGACAGCCCCGACTTTTGTGTGCTTCCCGACACGCCGGCCGAGTCTGGCGGGGTCACGGCGTGCGGCCCCACCGTGACGCTGGACATGGTGTCGGCCAGCGACCGCAACGCCGTGGCGGGCCAGCTGATCGCGTTCCAGACGCCCGACGACTACCTGTACCTCACCTTCCGCCTGGCCTGCCCCTTCGCGCTGCGGCCGGGATTCAGCAGCGATGTGCCGTACAGCCTGGGTGTGTACCTGTGGAACAACACAGACCTGCTGGTGAGGACGGACGGGCGGAGCGGGGGTGGGTGACGGCGAAGGAGACGGAACGGCTGGTCGGCCTGGGTGCCGGACAGGGCAGGGGTGAGGGAGCGCGCGCCTCGTGCACGAAAATGGTGCCGTACGTACCGTATGCCGCAAGGTTATGCAGCGAGTGGACAAGGAATGTGTGGTGTGCAACGCGCATACCGTCTGCTGTGGGCCACCGCCTTGACCCGTGCCTTGCCCTCGCCCGCCCCGCCCCACAGGGCAACCCCCAGTACGCGGACGGCCTGACTCTGAGCAGCGGCGTGTACACATGCCTCAGCGTGGTGGTGGACCTGCGCCGCGTGTGCAACCCCGCGCGCTCCGTGTACATGTCCAACACGCCCTCCGCCCAGGCCAACTTCAACTGCGGCTGCTTCCCCGGCTCGCGGCCCTGCCCACCCGCCGACATGTCCGCGGCGGAGCTGCTGGTGGCGCAGCCGGCCTTTTACACCCTGCCCTCGCCCGCCAACTGCAAGCCCGCCGCCGGCACCGCGCTGAACAAGTACATCGCCAACACCGCGGACGGCAGCGGGATGCTGCAGTGGGACAGCACCGCCTGCGGTCCCGTGGGCACGCCAAAGCGCAGCCCCAGCCCCAGCCCCGGCACGCCGCCCACCGGGGTGCGCAACGACCAGTTGCCGGACGCGCCGCCGGACATGTCGCCGCCGCCCTCGCTGTTCTCCACGCCGCCGCCGCCGCCGCCCTCGGCGTCGCCGATGCCGGTGCCGGCCTCCTCGCCGCCGCGCGGCGCGCTGCCGCCGCCGCCACGGCTGCAGGAGGAGTCGGAGAGTCCGCCGCCGCCGCCGCTTCCCGCGCCCTCGCTGGCACAGCCGGCGCCCCCGTCCTCCACCTCCTCCCTGCCGCCCGCCGCGGTCGTCACCCCCAACACCTCTCAGCCCTCCTTGGGCCCCACGCCCCTCCCCATGCCCACTCCTACCCCTGCAACGCCGACGCCCTCGCCCTCGCCCTCCTCGGCCATCTCTAACGAGGACGCCGGCAGCGCCGTGGGCGGCAACCACACCACCGCCTCCTCCAACTCCTCGTCCCTCGGTCCGCCGCAGCCCGCAGCCTCCTCCCCTCCGCCCGCCGAGTCCAGTGGCGGCGGCGGCAGCTCGTTCTTCAACGGCGCGGGCATCGGCATCATCGTGGGGTGCGGCGTGATCACGGTGGCCGTGCTGGTCTGCTGCGGCATCACCGCCTACGTCTACTGCCGCCGCGGCGCCCGCGACGTCAGCTCCGCGGACGGCGACAGCCTGGGCCGCCACAGCACCAAGTCGGCGCTGGGGCTGGGGCTGGGCCGCCACAGCAGCCGCTCCGACCGCTCGCTCACCAACTTCTCCTTCGCCATGGTGCCGCACGCCTACGAGTACGAGACGGGCGGCGGCAAGGAGGGCAGCCTGCGCGGCGGCATGGTGGTGCTGGGTGGAGGTCCAGGTGACAGCAGCCGCCACGGGGGTGGCCGCGGCAGCAGTGGCCGCGACATGGAGAAGGGCGGAAGCGGCGGCGGCCGCGGCGGCATCTACACCTACCCGCTTGACGGCACCGCCGCCAGCGGTGGCAGCGTCACCGAAAGCCACCTGTCCCGCCTGTCCGGCCACGACAACTTGGCCACCCGCTCCCGGCCACTCAGCTCGTATGGCGACGACCTGTCGCAGCAGGTGTCGCGTGAGCTGGACGGCCGCCTGCGCCTGCCCATTGCGCAGCCCGTGTCCTCCTCAGCGCTGCCCGGGGCCGGCGGCGTCGACCCGCGCGGGTTGCTGCAGGCGCACGCCGTCGCTGCGGCGGCCCTGCGCGGGAATGCGCGGCAGCTGGCGGGCCGCACCGGCGCCGATGGCAACGCCGGCGCCATCGAGCTGCAGCCAACCGGCTCCAGCGGTAACGGCAGTGTCGGCAAGGCCAGCCGCAGCAGCAAGGGGCGCAAGTATTTCCTGTTCGGCGGCGGCAGCAGTGCGGGTGCCGGCAGCAAGTCCACGGGCACACCCGCCTCGGCCGCTGAGGTCGCTGCCAACGCCGCGCTGCCAGTGCGCCGCCTGTCCGCACACGACGCGGCCGACCGCCACCGTCAACGCCACGACCACGACCATGGCAGCGAGGTGGGCAGCGACGACGCGGCTGGCGGCGGCGCGTGCGGCTCGTCCTTCTCCGCGGACACCGGGACGTTGCTGCCTCGCGCCAGCGGCCTCAGCACCAGCTCCCTGCTCAGCGCGCTCAGCGGCGCCAGCGGGCGGCTGGGCCTGCTGGGCGGCAGCCGCAGCCCCGGCGGCACCGGCAGCCGCAGCCCGGTGCTGAGCGGCAGCCACGCCCACACCGCGGCGGCTGCGGCGACCACCGTGGACCTGCTGCCGGAGCTGCCGATGCCGCCGCTGCCGCCGCCGCTGCTGCAGCCGGCCACCTCCATGGAGCGTTCAATGGGGTCGGTCAGCCTGGCGCATGGCGGCGGCAGCATCAGCATGGCCGGCGCATCGAGCATAGCCGCGCCTGTGACGCCTTCCGCTTCCGCCGCTGCGGCCGTGACTGAGGTGGAGGTGAGCGAGCCCTCTCTCAGCGGCCGCTCGAGCATCCGCAGCCCGCCCACCACCGCCACGCTGGCCAGCGCCGGCAGCCTGGGCGGCCACGCGCTGCTGCTGCCGGCGCAGGGCTCGCTGGGCCCCAGCCAGCATCACGCTGGCGGGTTGCTGCATTCGCGCGCCAGCGGTGCGATAGGCGCAGCAGTGGCGTCGAGCGCGGCGGCGGTGGTGGCGGCGACCGCAGCGGCTCCGTTCTCCACGTCATCGCGTGCGGACAGCAGTGCGGGCGCCAGTCCGCTGCTGTCGGGCCGGCCCTCCCTGGCGGCGCCGCCACTTGCCATGGGCGGTCAGCTGCTGGCTCCGGCTCAGAGCCTGGGCGGCACCAGCGGCGCCATTCTGAGCAGCCACACCAGTGGCGGCCTGCTGGGCAGCCGCGGCAGCCTGCGCACCTCCCCGAGCACCGGCGCTGGAGGCGTGCCCACCCTGGCGCACAGCAACAGCCACAACTACCCGTCCATCAGCGGGGTCGTGCAGCTGGCCATGACCGGCACAGCCGGCGGCAGCAGCAGCGCCAGCAGCCATGCGGCCGTCACCGCCATCGGTGGCAACCGCTACCCGTCCGTCTTCACCGACGCGCCCGCCTCGCCCTTGCCCAGCAAGACATTCGCCGCGTCCTCTGCCCCTGCCACCACGTTTGCCTCACCCGGCACCGCCTCGCCCGCTGCCGTCGTCAACGCCGCTGCCTTCGTGCCGAGCAGCCGTCGGCAGCCGCCGCACCTGGCCTCCATTCCGAGCCTGGGCACGCTGCCGGAGCACCTGCCCGAGAGCAGCTTCGCCACGCACGCGCCGCTCAACCTGGATGACGACGACGACGACGCCACCCTCAGCGGCACCCTGCTACGCGGAGGGGCCGCCGGCGACGGCCTGGGCGTCCTGGCGCCCTACGGCTCTGCGGCGGCGTCTCCGTCGCTCAGCCCCAGCGGCGGCATCGAGGCGCACTCCTCCTTCGCCACCACCGCCACCAGCACCTCGGTGGGCAGCGCCGTGACCCTGTACAGCGCCTCGCTGCGGCGGGCCGGCAGCAGCAGCCACGGCGGCGCGGTGGTAGCCGGCACCGCCACCTCGTACGGCGCGCTGCCGGCCGCCTCGAGCATGGCGCGCGCGGCCACCACCGGCGGCAGCGCGTCCTCATCGGGCCCCTCCTCCTTGACCACCACGACGTCCTCCGCCGCCACCTCCAATGCCAGCTCGGCGGCGGCGCGGCTGCCCGGCCGGCCCAGCGCCGCCACCGCTGGCGGCAGCCGCAGCGGCCCCAACTCCCAGGGGGGCGCTGCGGGCACCCCGCCCACCAGCATCAACCCCGCCGGCAGCATGGTGCTGCCCGCCGAGGCCTCGCCCTTCGCCGGCGCCACCATGCTGCAGCAGCAGCTGGCGCTGGCCTTCCTGCAGCAGCGCGCCTCGCTGTCGCCGCCCGCCTCGCCGCCGCCGTACGCCGGCAGCCTGGCCTCGGCGAGCTCGCGGTCGCGCGGCCCCGCGCCCGCGCCCATGTCGGCGCCTGCGCCCGCCATGCGGGGTGGGGCCGCCGGCGGCGCGGTTGCGTCCTCGCTGTCGTCCGCCTCTGCGGCTGGCGGCCGCCGCGACAGCGCCAACTTCACCTTCACCAACGGCGGCACCGGCACCGGCGAGAAGCTGCTCATGTCCACAGGCGCCGGCACCGCGCTGGGCCTGCTGCGCACCGCCGCCTCCGCCGCCCTGCTCGGCACTTCCGCCGACAACACCCGCGCCTCTACGACCGGCTCGCCGCTGCACCCGGGCCGCGCCTCGGCCGCCGCCATCCCCGCCACATCGCCGCTGCCCTCGCCCACCAGCGCCTCAGCTACCGCCGCTGCCACCGCCGCTGCGGGTGCGCTCAGCTCCAGCCCGCAGCCCGGCAGCCCGCTGGTGCGCAGCACTGCAGCCAGCGCAGGCCGCACGGAGCCCGCCTCGCCGCCGCTGCTGGCGCACGCGGCGTCCACGCCCTCGCCGGCACCCGGCGGTGCCGCCTCGCCCGCGCCCTCACCCGCCTCCGCCAGCCCGCGGTCTGCCTCGCCCAGTCCGCGCCCGGACCTGCAGCCGGCCAGTGGCCTGCCCGCGACGCCGCCAGCGTCCTCGCTGACCAGCAGTCGCAGCGGCAGCCCGCTGCCGGTGCCGCCACACGCACAGTCCGCCACGGCCCCAGCAACCGGCCACCAGTCGCCGCCGCTGCCGCTGCCTCGTCCGCCCAGCACCGCCGCGCTGTCGCCCTCCTCCTCCTCCTCCCTGCAGCAGCCGGTGCACGCCGCATTGCAGTCGCCGCCGCTGGCCTCCGCGCCCTCGCTGGCGTCCGCCTCCTCCGCCGCGCTGGGCTCGCCCTCATCCTCCCTGCTGCAGCTGGCACCCTCGCTGCGCACCACCCACAGCGTCGCCACCAACGGCAGCAGCGGCGGCGCCTCGCTGCGCTCAGCCGAGTCGCTGCCCACGCCCGGCGGCTCTGGCGCTGCAGTCGCTGCCGGCATGGACCTGGCCGCCATTCGGCGATACTGCGCGGAGGGCGGCGACGGCGGCGGCGGCAAGGAGCTGGCCCTTGGCGGCGGCGGCGGCGGCGAGGAGCTGGCCAGCCTGTACAACGCCGTGTGCAGACTGGAGCGGGGCACCCTGCTGTGCAACAAGTGAGTGAGGACGGAAGCGAGGGAATGGGTGTGGGGGCCGGATCCGGATGGGCATGCAGGCGCATCCTCACCGCTCCAGCGTCGTGTTGGTATGGCCTGACTGGGTGCGGTCTAGTTTCAAGCCGCCTCACTGATGCGCCCCTCGTCCCTCCCGCCTCATCGCGACGACTGCCCCCGGCCCCCGCCCGCCCCCAGGTACAAGATCCGCGACTCGCCGCTGCTGGGCCGCCACAGCGTGGTGCTGCTGGCCAAGAACGTGTACAGCCGGGCGCGCGTGGCCATCAAGTTCCATGCCACCCGCCAGCAGTACGAGCGCGAGAAGGCGGCGCTGCAGGCGCTGTCCTCCACCTACGTGCCCGCGCTGGAGGAGCCGCTGGAGGGGCCCGCGCTGGCCGCGCTGGGCCTGCCGCCGGCGCTGGTGATGGAGGCGGGCCGCTGCACGCTCACCGAGTGGCTGCGCGGCGAGGGCGGCGCCGGCCCGCGGCAGCAGCGCGACCTGCTGGCGGTCAAGTCGGCGCTGCACCAGGTGCTGGCCGCGCTGGTGCACCTGCACAGCCGCCGCCTGGTGCACCGCGACCTCAAGCCCGCCAACATCATGTGGTTCGAGGGCGCGCACCGCTTCAAGCTGGTGGACCTGGCGGAGGCCGCCAGCGCCGGCGAGGCCGCGCCGCCCAGCTGCACGCCGCTCTACTCGCCGCCTGAGCAGCTGCGGGCCGCGCTGGAGGGGCACGCCTGCGCCGCCGCCGTCAGCCCTGCGGCCGACATGTGGGCGTTTGGCGTGGTGGCGTTTGAGGTCCTGAGCGGCTCGCGCTTCTACGGCCCCTCGCCCAGCCTGCAGTCGGTGCTGGAGGCGGTGTTTGGGCACCGGCCGCTGCCGTGCGAGGGCGGTGAGGCCAGCGCGCTGGCAGGCGTGGAGCTGGCGCAGGCGCGGCGGCTGATCGCGCACCTGGTGGTGCGGCCGCCGGCGCAGCGCTGGTCCGCCGCCACCTGCCACCGCAACGCGCTGTTCGGCAGTGGCGACGACACCGACCAGCGCGCGCGGGCGTGGGACACGCTTTCGACCACTCAGCCAAAGAACGGTGCGGTTCGTGGCGCACTGGGGCCGGGGCGCCAGGGGCAGCCGCCGCCGCCGCCTCCTGCAATCGGCGACGGCCAAGGAGGGCCCCACCCAGCGCCGGCAGATGTTGGAGCAGGTGAGGAAGAGCAAGAGGGCGAGGGGTTGGCACAGGTGCAAGCCGCTGTGCATGCGACTTCCGCCGCGGGATGTGATGGAAAATTGATGCTGAAAGCTCCGCTTGCCTCCCGTCCCTTGCACCAGGTTCTGTACATTGAGGTCATAGAATGCCCGAGCCTGCGCTCCGGTGTGGCCGCGAGCTCTGGCGCTGTGGAGCGCGGCGCCGCAGTGGCAGCGCGACGTGGCGGGCAACGTGATGGACGTGTAGCAGTAGCGGCAGTAGCCGTGCTGGACCAGCAGCAGCCGGAGTACGTGGGTCAGCACACGTACCGTACGTGTGCGCATCGCAGGAGCCCAGCGCTGGAGCAGCTCCACCTCGGCACCAGGGGCGCTCGAGCCCCGGTGACCCCCGCGGGTGGGTGACAGCACCGAGGCGTCGGGACACACACGTGTGTATCAAGCTTCAGCAGTAGCATTACATCAGCACTGGCGGTGGCGGCCTGGCTAACAACGCCACCGTAGAATCGGCGCGCTCGATTGGCGAGGCGCCCTAGGTACGCTGCGCGCGCGTTCATCATCATCCTTTCTACTTCTAGCCATAGCCGCGGTGCAGCAGGTCACGCCCCGCAGGCGGCAGCAGCAACAGCTGGCCGCAGCCGGGACTGGAGGCGGGATCGGGAACGAGAAGAACACTGCAATTGATTGGACGCGTGTCCCACTTGGGAGGCGCCGTGGAACCACACGAGTGGAGGCTTAAACCCATGTTAGGTACTAGTGCTGGGCCCGAGGCGCGCGGGTCCTGGAGACCGCGACAGCTCCAGCGATTACCCGAGGCGCAGTGTGCTCGTGGTTCCAGCGTGTGTGATCCCTTTTTGTTCGATGCGCTAAGCGCCAGGCAGGAGTGTGCATTTGCGACCAGGGGCTAGCCGGCATGGCATGCTCGCAGGGAACATATGTTGCCTGCGAAGTTGCGTGACGATGAGGTGCAGGGGGTTATTATTGTGTACATGTCCACCCACCCGTATCTGAGCATGCAAAGTGAAGGGCTGCATCATCAACATTGCACATACATAGCGACCGGCTAGCATGCGGCGGCAGGCTGCGCTGACACGCCTTGACAGCAGGCGATAGCTGTATGGGGGTGGCGGCTGGGTGGGGCGTGAAAAAACATCGCCCGCACTGCTGATTTGCGGGCTGCAATGCGCCCTTCCGCACGCGTACGTTGGTGGGCTGCTGGGCAACGGCAATGGTTGGCAATTGGTGATTGGGGTTGTGCTTGTTGCCAGTGGGCAGGAGTAGTTCTTGGGAGCCGGTGATTAACGACGATGCGATCCAGGGATGCAAACGCGGTCAAAGTAGACGAGCTGCCAGTCGCAGCAAGGCAGGTTGTCGCACAAAATGAAGTATTGCTGGTGCAGGGATAGCAAGCGCGTCGGAAGGGGTACGTGTGGGAGCTGGTGGCCACCGGCCAGGCAGCCAAAACGTTTCGTGAGACGCCTTTTGACACGCCTGGATAGTGCGCTCACACGCTGGCTCTGTGTTAGCGAATAGAACTCGCAACACATAAACATTGTAATATGAATGGGCGTTGCGGTCCCCCGTCCCCGTGTGGCTTGCAGCCCCCCCTCCATCCGCAGCTGCGTCCCAGGTTCCCACACGGCCACACCGACGTCGGCCACATTGTGTGCCGTGAAGCCCGCACGCATCCTCTTTTGGTCAGCCATGCGACCATCTCCAGCCCAGACCTCCCCTTGGTTGCGACAGGGCCTCAGTCGGTGTCTCGGATACTACACCTTGGATTGAAGCCAATCCCTCAGGATCAAGCTGCCTCCCGCACCCCCAGCCGAAGCAGCAGGCCCTCGGCTTGCGCTTAGTCCGGGCCTCGCGCCACCTGCGTGATCGACCAGGGGGGGGGGGGGGGGGGGGGGGGGGGTAGAAAGCTCAGGATCTTACCCCATGCTCAAAATTAAAGAACTTACCGAGAGCATTACGCACGTGCTTTTAATTGGCTTGCCCCTTCCCCCGAAGGGGGAGGGGCGAAAGCCATTGCGGTCGCATCGAGCTCGCCGCGGGCGGACCCTCCCGGTTATACCAGTTAAAAATAAAGTGCACCTGGCAGGCCCCCTGGCCCCAGCCAAAATGCACGGTATTTTTAAGAATTTGTTCACCGTACTTGTGGCAACGCTTAACTTTGCAAAACCGTTAAATGGAGAGAAAGTGGTGTAGCGCACAAGTCACGATTCAGCGCTGAAATCCAAGTGCAACGTATGTTATGCTATTTGTTAAATTTAACGATCAGTCGAACGGCGGTAGATGACGGAATCGGAGACGTCGGAGGATCCCGGCCCTCCGACATTAAATGCTCGCGCGAAATGCAGCGCCCCTCTGATCAGATGAGCGCTCTTCATTCTTCATGCACGATAATGGCTGCTTCATGTGTTGCATTCCGCTCGCAGCCCGCAGCACAGCCACTCCCGCGACTAAACGCCGGCTGCGCCTGTGCCCTCCGGTGCCCTTGCCTGTGGCCCCATCCTCCGCCTTGATTTCCCCCTTACCCCCTGACTCCCAGCCCCGGCGATAGGCTCCCCGTGCGGATCAGATCAGCGCTAATACCCATATCTTCTGAATACGTGAACATGGATGTGTCAATCTTCCTTGGAAATCGCTGTTCAGACGCCCCTGCACCCCCTCCCTGCCCCCTTGGCTTGGGCTGGTAACTGCACCCCGCCCCCCCCCCTACACCGCGGATGGGGCGCCTGAGGGGGGAGGGGCAAGCCGGAGTACTGCGTAGCGGTAGGGGTTTTCTCAGGGGGTGCCTGGTGAGGAAGTTCTGGGGCGCCAAAGTTGGGGGGTCGGTCGTCGACCCTGGGGGTCCGGCGGGTTTCGGGAGCCCACCCTGGCGGATTTCAGGAAGCGCCCCACAAGCAGAGCCAGTGGCCAAACGCAGTGCCACGAGGCTTAGGTGTACATGCTATGCCGTAATGAGCACAAACAAAGCCATGGGAGGTCCATTTGCACGTCCTGGCGTGGGGATGTCGGGACATGTCCCCACATGTCGACACACGCGCACCGACACCGCGAGGCTCTCAAGCGCTGGTGCGCATGCATTCAAGTTTAGCAAGGGTGCTAAATGGCAGAGAGTGGTAGGGGGCCCTTTCGAGAGGTGGGCTGGGTCGGGAGGATTTCCATGGATAGAATCCCGTCGGTGCCGAAGTCTCAGAACACGCCGCCAATGACACGGCGTGATAGCGCTCGTCAAGAGGAGTCGATTGGCACCACTTTGGTATTAAATGGAGGGGTGTTAACCCCTAAACGACACGGTTTTGTCCGTGGGGGGGGTCAGTCGTCCCCTCAAGGGGGGTCCCGGGGGGGTTCGGGGCAAGGTTGCAGGCCCACGAGCCAGCCGGACAGCGCGCGCCGCCGCCGCCGCCGCCGCCCAGCCACCGGGGAGCAGCCAGCCAGTGAGCCAAGTACTGGCCGCGGGCCGCCGTGCCAGGCAGACTAGAGTCCGCAATGCAAGCGCAGCCCACAGTTGTCCGCGCGCACACAGATGGGCACCCATCACAGTATACGGTATATGCACACTTTGGCACGGCAGCATGCAAAGGCACGACGCCACAACGGCGCAGATGGCCACATAGGCAGACAAGAAAGATGGCTTTCCCTTCAAGGGAAAAGTGGGCTGAGCCACCGCCACGTCTCGTATCCGAGGCCGAAGGTTTCGAAACTACTACCTCATCTCCCGGACCTATAGCCGGGGTCGGTCTGTACAGGCACCGCCAGCCATGTCCAGCCGCGTCCAGCTATTGAGGCAAAACACAGCAGCGCACAGGACAGCCAAACAGCAGCACAACCCGTAGCCTCACCAACTCCCGCCAGCTGCTGCGGCCTACTGCCGCATACTGTGCTTTCGAGCTGACTATTGCTAGCCTGGAGCTCGCGACGGCGTCTTGCATTCGCATTTAATAGTAAGCACAACGTTAACAGGGGCCGCAGGGGTCGCAGGGATCGCAGGACCGTATTGTGTTTACCCGTACCTAGGCATAGTGGCAGGGCCACGGTGGACAGGGCTCGGAGGTACGTGTTTGAGGCGGCGTGGTCAGCAACCAAATCAGTCTAGCCGCTTCAATCAGCCATCCAGACCACAACCAGTGGCCTTCCCTGGCAGCCCCGGCACACTGGCACAGCTGCTACCGCGGTTACCGCTGACAGCCACGCCTCCACCACCACGCGCGGGCCCCGCTCTGCAGCTGCCTGAGCAGTTCCGCCTCCGCAGCGGCGCCTTCCTGCCTGCCTCTGACCGCTGGCTGGCAGCACAGTCACTGTGACCGGCAAGCACCGCAGTGCTTGTGTTGCAGCAAGCAGATGCGTCTACGGCTCGTCTGCGGCATTATTGGCTACACGCCAGCCCAGCGGTCGCCCTGACTCCTGAGATGGCGTCGGAGGCTGAGGTGGGGCGGCAGTGGCGCGGCGTGCGGGCATCAGTGGGGCCGGACAATTGCCATGGCGTCACCTGCAGCCTCGGCTTCCACCACCTCCACCGCCTCCACCTAACCAGCGACGGTAGCCGAAGTACCCACGGTTCGATGCAGCCAGTGGGCCTCCGTCCTTCACACCAGCGCTACAGACCGTGCGCACCGCGCCCGCCACTGCCAGATGCGTCGTCCTCCCGCCGTTCTGTCATTGTTCACACGCAGATATCTGCCTGTCTCAGCGTGCGTCTTCCAGCCAACTTCTCGCGCGTTCAGTCCCGCTCCGAACGTCAGCACGATCACCTTTCCGTCAGCTACGCGTCCTCGCCTCCGGTTGTGATGTTCGCGTGCTCCACCGCATTCGCTCCGCCCACCACTGTCGTACTTTCGGGCTCCCTCTTTTGCTTTGCCGCGCCCTGTTTTTGCCCCTGCTTGTTACCCGGTCGCCCGGCCATTGCTTTGCTGCACTCTGTTCGCATTCTGTTGGTATCCGTCGACGGCGCTCATCCGTGGACGCTGGTTGTCTGCTCGCAGGTGCGCTGCGTCGATGCGTCCCGCGGTGTGGCGTCGCATAAGTCGGTCTGGTGCTCTAACCTGGCCGGGCGCCCGGAGTGTGAGGACCGCGTGTCAGCAAAGTGAGGCCAGCCAGCGCGCATCGGCTTGGGGGTCGGGCGCAGCGGCAGGTCCGTTCGCCATGCGGCGGCTGTCAGAGTAGCCGGCAGTCACGGTCGCGGGCAGCACGGTGTCGCGGCAGCGGACCAGCACATTCGGAACGGCGGCGCCGACTCCACCTGACTCCAGGGGGCGCCAATGAAGCGGCCGAGTCCTCCCCTGCCTCCCCTGCCTGACTCCACCGGGCGCGCCGCAGCTCCAAAACACATGGAGCTGCATCTGCACCTGCCGCGGCGGGCCACAGCGTGTTGCAATATCAGGGGTTCGGGGATGCAGGGGCTGCCCTTGTTTTGCCAGATCCCAGACCTAGGGCTGACTGGGGGTCGGCGGGGAGGCCGGGGGACAGCGGGGCGGGGGGCGCATGGGCGACATTTGAAGAAATTTGACTGTCGCCCAAAGTCTTTGTGGCTTGTCTTAAGTATGTGCTCGAAACATATTTACACCGGGTTAACACACACTGCGAAATATTGAATCGCGTTCTCAGGACTGTCACAGCCTGTCACAGGCTCGCACTACATTCGCGACCCAACTCAAAGACATGCACCTCCCTTGAATGTCTCCTTGAATTGATATCGCGTATTGCGATAGGGCAACGGCGTCCAGCAAAGTCATCGGTTTTCGCTTGCAACCCCCCTCCCGCAGCTAGCTGCTTCCCCCACCGGCGTCGCATTTATTTCTTATAGTTCATTATGGTTGAGGACTCACCAGCTGCTGGCCGCGTTGTGCGTTGTGGAGCCCGCAAGCACTCTCCGTGGAGTGCCCTCAGGGAGAAGAAGCGCGGCAAGGCCCTCCTTGCCTCACCTGAATGCCAGGAGCCTCTTTCAGAGGAAGTTGAAGAGGAGGAGGACGAAGAAGCTGCTGCAGACCATGGTCAGCGCCGGGAGGGGGGGGGCAAACACGATGCGCGAACCGGCGACCGCGAGGGTGTGCGTTTTCTTCTTTCTATGAGCATTTAAATTGTCATTCATGTCGGTGTGTTTAAAGTCATTGCTAGTTGGTCAAAGTTGCGGCGACCCGCGGCAGGGGTCCACAACGCCCCTGCCCCGCAGTGCCCGGCTCGCGGGCAACTGAGCGTGCAACACCCCTCACGCGGGCCCTACCCTCGCAGAGATGACGGAGCAGGCGGTTCACGTGCTAGCGAGCTTTGGCCAACTGACCATGGTTGGCGGTCGCCCCGGCAGCCACAGCGATGCTGACACAGACCCGGCACGCGCAGGCTCCGCAGCTGATGGTGAGGGTGGGGCAAGTTTCTACCGCACACCGCGTTGCTCGGCGCTTAACCGTCAGCTCACATACCCGGATAGGCCTGGTGGTTTCCCAAACTTGAACGGGGGCCGTCCCTTGCACTGTGGCCGCAGGGCAACGACGGAAGCTGCGCGGTGCCCGCACCACGGGCCTGGCTGCCGGCTTCCATAGCCGCCTGCGCACCTGTTTACTCAACGACAAGGGCAGCCCGCTACGCCCATCAGCGCACTCCTACACGGCCGGACAGCGTGGCAGCGGCGACACGGCAGACGCGGGACAGGAGAATGTGCCACCCCTCCAGTTTGCACTGCCCCACGGCGACGGCGGCAAGTGCTGGTGAGTCTTAGTCACGCCAGTACCAATTTCTTGCAACAGGTCATAATGTCCTATGGTTGTTTGGATGTCCCCTTCAGGCTGAAGCGCACATCGGGCACTGGCGCCGAGGATGCCGCATCTTTCGCCGCCGCGTCGGCGGTGCCGCCCCCGTCAGCGCCGCGTGGCGTCGGTGCGCCGAGCTGGGCGCTGCAGCCGCTCAGCTTGCTATTGGGCCAGAACGCAGCTACGGACCAGTGCCTGGTGTCCGCAGCGGCTACTGCTACGGCTGGACAGGCCCGGGGCCAGCAGGTCGGGGCTATGGCAGGAAAGGGTTGGTGAAAGCACATGCGTGTTGGTGCGGGCGTCCATGCTCATTTTCCGTGCCTTGGTGGCCCGCTTTGCTGATGAGACTGTGGTCCCACATCTCGCTAAATCGCAGGCCGGCGGTGTGTGCGACAGCCCCGCACCCAAGCTTCGACCCATCCGTCGCAGCCTCAGCGGCGTACAGGCTGACGGCCACGTTGCTGACTCGGCCGAGACCCTGCACGGCAACAGCGCTCACGAGCAGCGCACCACCTCCACCACCTCCGAGTCCGTAGCCGTAAATCCCCACAACTTCCCAACTCGCCCTCCACCTCCGAAGCCGCCGACCCCGCCCTCACACTGGGGCCGCTGCCAGCCGAGCGGCTCTGTGGCCACGTACGGCATCGCCGCATTCGGAGTGCCCGCGTCCGTGCAAAGCTGCTTCACTGGCGCGCCCTCCGCCGGCACGGCGCCCTTTATGCTGCCCGGCTCTGGGCCGGAGCTCGGCGGGTGGGCCGCCAGCGGCGCCTCCAGCTTCGCCACCGCCAAGGCTTCCTTCGGCAGCGGCAGTAGCAGCAGCACTAGTGCCGCTGCCGGTACCGGAGCCTCCGCCACGGAGTCCCTGCCTGCGGCCTGTGCCCGTAGCAGCAGCCAACCCGCGCCAGCCGGGGCGTCGTCGGGGTCCTCCGCTTCCGCGGCAACGGCGCCCCTGGCCGGTGGCAGCCGCGGCTCGGATGCAGGCAGGACGCTGGTGGACTCAGCGGAGGAGGTGGAGCTGCGGCGGCTGACGCGACAGGAGCAGGCGCAGACTCAGGCCGCAGCGGACCACCAACAGCACCAGCAGAACGGTGGCAGCTGGGCGTCGTCCTCACTGCTGAGCGGTCCGCAGCTATCAGGTCCCTCAATTGCAGCCGCGGCCGCGCCCATCTCCGCCGCTGCAGCGGCGGCCTTTGCGCCCTTCCTTCCTGGCAGCTCAGCTCCCTCTGCGCCGGCGCCCGCCGCCGCTGCCGCATTCTTCGACCTGGCCTTGCTCGCGCAGTCCTCTGCATCCATCTTGTGCCCCATTTCCACCTCGGGATCCGTACCGGCAGCCTCCTGCGGCGCCGGGCCTCCACACCCGACTACAGCAGCATCGGGCTTTGCGTCGGGGCCGGCGGGCATTAGTACCGACGCACTTCGCCGGGCGGGCCCACGGTCGACGCCCTACCACCCTAGCCGCCGCGCCGTATTTCCAGGCTGCGGCCCCGCGGACGACCAAGGCGACGTTGCTGACGGTGAGGATGAGGAACTGGCAGCATCGCCAGCACCCAGCTTCGAGCTTGATGATGTTCACGCCACCGCCGCGCCTGACCACCGGCCGCACAGCCATTTCCACCACCAGCTCATGCCGCCGACGAGCCGGCGGCAGAGCGGGCTTGGCGACAAGCTGGCGCACCCATTCCAGCAGCCCCAGCAGCCGCAGCCTGCCTCTGCAGCTGATGACCTGGAACTGGATGCGGCGCACTTCACGCCGCCGTCCGCCGTGACCGCAGCCCTGGGCGGCAGCGGCGGGCGCAGTCGCGCCACCGGTCTGCAGCAGGACCAGCAGCGCGGGGGTGGCCTGCACGCGGCCGAGTGCGGCGACGAGGAGGACGACGGCGAGCCCTGGCTGCGCACCAGCCAGCAGGCGCCCGACCCCGACGACCCCTCCTCCGCCGGCAAGTACAGCGCGGTGCTGCTGCGGCGGCTGCAGGCGGTGGCGGCGCACGAGGAGCTGTACGGCGGGCCGGGCGCTGGCCTCAGCGGATGCCACTCCGGACCCAGCTTCTACCTGGTGCGAGGTTGGGGGACTGAAGGGAGAGGATGGGGGCGGGGGCGCGTGCATGCCTTAGCACGGCACGGTGGAAGTTGAATGTAGCACAGCTTGGTGCACGCATGCAGCCCCTCACCCCGTGCTGTGTGCGGCCACCCTCCCCGGGACTTGCCTTGTCCTCCAGGCGAGCGGCGACATGGAGTCGCACGGCTACGGCTACGCGCTGCGCAATGGTGGCCAGGGCGGGCCGCTGCGCAGCGGCAGTTCCAGCATGGAGCCCTCGCCCATGCCGCGCCTGTCCGTGCGCCTGCGCCGCCTGCGCGCCAGCCCCTACAACCTGGGCGACTTGGGCGCCGCCGGCGCCAGTGGTGGCGGGCTCCCCTACCCCACGCCCTCGCAGCTGGGCGCGCGCAGCCGCAGCACGGGTGTGACTCCGGGCGGCACCAGCCGCCGCCTGCGCCGCCGCTCTCACCTGGTGGGCAGCCAGGGGAGGGAGCTGGACGTCGACGCTCTGGGCAGCGATGACGACGTGGGTGGCGGCATGGACGACGATGACGGCGGGCTGCTGCTGGTGGGCGCGGGTGGCGTCGTGGGCCGGCGCGGCGGCCGTGACCAGCAGCAGCTGCCGCCCGACCGCGAGGACGACCTGCGGCGCGCCCGCCTTTCCGACCAGATGTACCACCCGCCGCCGCCGCGTGCCCCCTTCCATCCCACCAGCAGCAGCCTGCAGCTGGCAGGCTCGGGCCACCTGCCGCTACCTACAGGCGCGCATGGCGGCCCGATGGCCGCCTCATTCACATCCGGCTTCGGCGGTGGCGGGCTTACCGGCAGCATGGCGCGGCAGCCGCCGCCCGTGCCGGCCAGCCGCCGCATGTCGGGGCCGGGATGCAGCAGCGCCGCCCTCACGCAGTCACAGCAGGTGCCACCGCCTGCCTCGGGTCGCGGCATGTCGCTGCCGGGTGCCGGACCTAGCAGCCTGGTGCAGTCGCTCCGCTCGCAGTCTCACTCGGGCGAGGAGTACCTCAGCGGCCTCATGGACTACGAAGGTACGTGCCGGTGACTGTTTGGGCTTGCGCAAGAAGGCCCTGCCGGCTGGCTGCTCTCGCTGCAGCAAGGAATGACGTCAGGCCCATGCGCAGTGGTCGTCATGACCGTGTTCCTTGCCACTGCTCATCTGCGATGCCGGTGCTTGGCTGGCCCTGCAGATGAGGGTGTCGAGTACACCACCCCGCCGCACACGCCTCTACGCGGCATCAGCAACACCCATGACACGATTACGGCCCCGCGCATGTGCTGCGACCCTGAGGCGCCTGCCGCTGGGCCAGCCACCGCCGTGCCGCCGGCGCCTGCTGGCGCCGCTGCAGTTGCCCGCATGCTGGGCTGTGGGCCCGGCCGCAGCAGCTTGAACGGTGGACTGGGTGGTGGCGCTGGTGGCCCACGTGCGTGCTTCGGTATTGCCCAGATGTTCCAGTTGCAACCGGGCGGCGGCGGCGTCCTGCTTCATCAGCGCGACCTGCAACGGCTGCCCGGCAGTGAGTCCCCGCCGGACACGCAGCTGCAGTGGCTGCAGGGCGAGGGTGGCTGCGCCGTGGCCAGCATCCTGGGCGCTGACGGCCTGGACAGCGCGGCGGACTTCAACGCACACATCATCAAGGTGCGGTGGATGGCAACGTGTGTGGACAGCTCTGTCATAGTACCGCCCTCGCATATTGACACCACAGACCCCATTTCATGACTCGCGGCCTGCCCTGCCCTGCGCTGCCTGGGCACAGGCTGCGAACCGGAACGACCGCGAATCGGCGGAGCGGCTGTGGCAGGAGATGTGCAGTTGCAGCGTGGCGCCCGACATCCACACCCTCAACGCGTTGCTCAGGTGTGTTGCTGGGTCTCGGGCAATGGAACCCCTTTCGGTGCCTCTGCCTTGCGCGTCCACCGACAAAGACAGTTCCATTCTCCAAGCTATTTTCTGGCTCTACCTGCTCCGCGGCATCCCATCTCCTTTTAGCACGCTTCGCTGACCTGCTCCGTGACGGACCCGTTTCGCTCCGCCCTCAAAGGTGCTTGTCTCGCTCCGCGGCTGACCCCGACGAGGCGCACCTGCTGATGATGGACGTGTGCGGCCGCGGCGGCTTCTCGCCCAACGGCACCTCACAGCGGCTGATGGAGGAGATCTGCTTCCGCTTCGAGCAGCTGCAGGGCGGCGGGCACTGAGCCAGCAGGCGCGCATGCAAGCGCAGGCGGTGAAAACGCTGGTGTTGGTTGGTGGGCTTAGGTGCTGGGAGAGTTGCTGCGGGAACGGTTTGCGTGACGGGCGCTAAGTAGGACTAGCGTGCGTTGTAGATAGTGTGGGCGCATATGGAGGACGCAGGCGCGCGCGCGGCGCAGCGCTCGAGCGGTAGCAGCAGAGGCGGCGGCAGAGGCGGCCGCCAGCGCAGCCGCGGCAGCTGCTGTGCAGCAGGGCGGCGGCGCATACGGTATGGCTAGACAGCTTTGCTTTCCAAATTTGTGTCGGCGAAGGGTGGCCGCTTCGGCGGCCGATAGCGCCCATGCACCTCGCCACAAGACACCAAGTGTCGCAAACGCTTAGGGCGAAGGCAGCCCCGTCACTGGATGGTGGCTTCTGCAGGCAGGTGGGGCGCGGCGCCTGGACGAAGGGGGTGGCTGAGCGCCCCGTTAACGCTGAGACCAGGAGACGATGACAAGACCGCGGTGCTGTAAACTAGGCATCAGTTGGTTGCGCTCGCCGCAATCGAGGGAAAACGTGAGTGCAGGTTTTGGAAGGCGGCTCCACAGCGGGTGAGACCGGGCTGGGTAGCGCGCATACGGTAGCGGCGGCACAGCCAAGGTGCGTGGGCCAACTGGCTGTGCCGCTGCCACCCGAGTGATGCCCCCCTGGGCAGGTGGTTGGCAGGCAACCAAGTGACCGTCGCGAGGACCCGGCAGGCGCATGATGGCAAATGCAGCGGCATCGCACATGTTTCCGCCTCTGACCCGGGATGGGAGCTGTCATGGCACCGGCAGCACGCCAGCACGCCCTGACCCCCGGCGGCGCCTGCGGGGGGTGCCTCTGCAGTCTGCACAGGCGGCACCCTGACTGCCGGCCGGAGCAAATAGTGGGAGGTGAGAGGGTGCGGGGGTGGGGTGGGGGTGGGCAGAAAGGTTTCGTGGGGCAGGGGTAGCCCAGCCGCCTGGACCAGCCACGCGTCGTGTGAGGGCAACGCCGGTACGCAAGAGCGGTAGGTCAAGGTGCGAACGGACGTTTCGCGGGGACTCAGGTACGTAAACGTAGATAATCAAACCTTTAACTGCGGATTATTACCACGCGTCAGAGTTATCTCGGGTAAAGCCTCAACTGGGTCAGCGGTTTTCTGGCGCTACTGCGAAAATGGACGAGGAGCAACGCGCCGCGCCTTCTGCCGCCGGTACCGCCTACCCATCAGTTGCGTAGGGTTTTGCCGACCAGAGTATATAACTTGCCAAGACTGCAAATAAATTGATGTTTCAAACAAACATAGACCTTGCTTGAGAGCTCCCTCCTTTACAACGCGGTGACCCACACGCCGCTAGGTCGACAAGAGAGCGCACTCCAA
Source organism: Chlamydomonas incerta (assembly GCA_016834605.1). Lineage (NCBI taxonomy): Eukaryota > Viridiplantae > Chlorophyta > Chlorophyceae > Chlamydomonadales > Chlamydomonadaceae > Chlamydomonas > Chlamydomonas incerta. Next base: position 108,441 of record JAEHOC010000022.1, read on the forward strand.
GCATTTAGTAGATTGCCCACGACACCATATTCCTTTGCGGACATAACATATACAGAGCGGACCGAGCCAGCAACAACAGGCGCTGAAACCGAGGCGCAATTCGCAACTGCTGCGCACAAGGTGCGTTTGCGGCGCCGTTCACGGGCCAAAAATTGGGGTTGAGGTTTATGCGATAGGATAAGATAATGCAGAGCGTTTAACTATGAACTCTCGGTGCAGCCGAAGGCCAATCGTCGCGGTTTCTCAGTGACCCGCTGCTGCCGGTGACTTGCAAACCGATGGATGGGTTGGTGCATCTGCCAGCAGTGTTACGATCGCTTGTGTTCTAGAGCACTATGCTTCCGGCATCCCGGCGCACCGACACCCTGGCATGTGGCATCCCGGAGCACCCGAAACCGTGGCAAGAATCCGCCCCGCCCGCCCCTCATTCCCATGCCTTCAGACTACCGGACCACGCTTCATGGTGCTTACCGGAGTTCGACAACAAACTTAGCCACCACTCCGACCTCCATTCCAACCTCCGCTGCTCCCTTTCCCGCTCGCCATCGTGATGTCTCGCCAGTACTTGTGCGCGCCACGCTCGGCCGTGGCGCTCCTGGCCAGTGCAGCGGTGCTGTGTGCTGTGCTGCTGCTGGCCACGGGCCCGGCTCCTGCTGCTGCGCGAGGGATTGCTGATGTTGTGAGGAACAACGCCGCTGCTCACGGCTTCGACCTGGGCGCAACCACAGAGCATCCCGAGGGCGCATCTGCAGCGGCCGAGGACTTGCCTGTTGGCGCGTTCGGCCGCAGCCTGTTGGCAAAGAAGTCACCACCGCCACCAGCCGCCAAGCCTTCTCCCAAGCCGTCTCCCGCACCAAAGCCTTCGCCAAAACCCTCCCCCTCCCCCAAGCCCTCTCCCGCCCCTGCCCCCAAACCCTCTCCTTTTCCTTCTGCCACCGCCGGCAGCACCGACATCGCACCCACCAACCCCGCCAACAGCACCGCCACGGACGGTGAGCGGGGGCGTAATGTCAAATGCGAACCTGCCTAAACGTACGGGCGCATCTGTGGCTACAAGTATTCCAAACATCACCGCTTAGCAGTCCTGTAACGCACGCGCCCCTTCCCTTCCTTCCCATCACCCGTCCCACAGAGGGCCCCGGCCCCGCCGACGGCAACCCCAACACCCCGGGCGACGGCAAAGTGGGCCTGCCTTCTGTGCCCGACAACGACCCAGACACCTACGGCCAGTGGTTGCTGAAGGCCATCGGAAACGTGGTGGCCGTGCACATGCTGCAGGTGCCCGGCACGGAGAAGTTCTTTTTCATGGAACGCCCCTCCGGGCGCCACCCAGACGGCAGCACCAGCATCGCCGGCTATTACGACTATCAGACCAACAAGTTTAAGAATATTGACTACACTGATTCGGTCTTCTGCGCCGGCCACACTGTGACTCAGGACGGGCATGTGCTGGTGGTGGGTGGCCACATTGCCAAGTCGGGCTTTGGTGACGGCCTCAAAGGCGTGCGCGTGTTTTCGCGCAAGACCCTGACCTTCCATCGCATCGCCAACATGACCTTTCCCCGTTGGTATCCCACCGCAACGCTGCTGCCTTCGGGTATGGTCACAATCATGGGCGGCACAATCTTGCCGGGAGCCGGCACGGGCAAGAACCCCATCTACGAAATCTGGGACCCTTCCAAGCCAACTCAGCTGATGCAGCGCCCCCAGTCACCCGCAATGGTCGCCCGCACCAACGACATCTACTACCCCAACACCTACGTGCTCCCCACCGGCCACCTGTTTATGTTCTGCAACCGTTACGGAGAGATCATGGACCCTATGGCCGCCAAGGTCATTACCGGCGTGCCCAACTGGATGGCAGTCGCCAAGGGCGTTTTCACCGAGTACCCTTTCACCGGCACCAGCGCCATGCTCACCCTCAAGCCTGAGAACAACTACACACCTGAGGTGGTATACTTTGGCGGCCAGTTCAGCTACGGCTGGATCAACACGACAGCCAGCCGAAACGCTTTGCGCATCAAGATCACTTGGGACGAAGCTTCCGGCAACTACACTTTCGGAGGTGAGTTATTGAGAGCTCGTCGCATTGGTGAAGGGCCGTTTTATGTGTGGGGAGCGGTTGGCTGCAGTATGCGGGCTGGGTTAAGGCGTGCAGGGCAGCAGTCAATTGCGACGTGTCAAGTCACTCGAGTGCATACTGACGTGCGATATTCTCCCTACCTCGCGCCTTTCCTGCAGAGGGCTGGACCGCCGAGCGGATGCCGCTCGCCCGTGTGATGGGCGATGCACTCGTGCTGCCAAACGGCAAGGTGGTCGTGCTCAACGGCGCCGTGAAGGGCCTCGCTGGAGACAACGCCGCAGGAGGCGCGGCCAAGGCGAACGAGCCGGCGCTGTGGCCTGTGCTGTACGACCCCGATGCGCCCCTGGGCTCGCGCATGACCGTCCTGGCGCGCTCCAACATCCCGCGCATGTACCACTCCACCGTCTCCATCACCACGGACGGCTCCCTGCTTGTGGCCGGCTGCGACCGATGCGACAAGTTCTGGTGGACCTCAGCGAACATCTCCAAGTCCCCCACCTCCTTTGCCGAGTACCGCATCGAGGTGTACCGGCCGCCCATGTGGTTCAACGTCACCGCCAAGCCTAACATCGTGTCCATTGATGAGGACACCTGGGATGATGAGGACGGCGTCAACGTGATGCAGTACGGCGCACCTTTCGCGCTCACCTACTCCATGTTCTATGAGAGCGACAAGGTCACGAGCGCGGTGCTGGTTGCGCCCAGCTCCACAACCCATTCCACCAACATGAACCAGCGCGTGGTGAGTCGTCTTAGTTGCCTCTGTGACGTGGCGGTCCGTGCATTAGCTCTACCTTGGCCTTTTGCGCCGTTGTTCGAGATGGCCTTGCACGGTGTTTTAGGTCTGCAACTCAAGCCTGAAACGTGTCTCACCTTTCCCCACCCATGTCTGCGTTACGCAGGTGGGCTTGCAAATCCTGGAGCACGACATCGCCACCCGCCGCCTGATCGTGGCTGGCCCGCCTAGCATCAACATCGCCCCGCCCGGCTGGTACATGCTGTTCCTGCTGAACGGGGACGTGTACGGCCAGAGCGAGTGGGTGCGGCTGCCCGGGGACGCGCCGCGGCTGGACTCCTTCCTCGAGACCTTTGACGTCAAGGGCAATAAGAACCACCGCCTCTAAGTTGGTGGGGCCTTTCTGAGTTGATTTTGATCATACGTTTTGGTTAATAGCCGTGGAGTGTTCCGGTAACAGCGTCGTGTGCCGTGGAGATCTGCAGGTGTCCGCAGCGTTAGGGGTAGGACCAGGTTTGCGAGTGCATGCTGTGTGTGTGTGTGTGTGTGTGTGTGTGTGTGTGTGTGTGTGTGTGTGTGTGTGTGTGTGTGTGTGTGTGTGTGTGTGTGTGTGCAGGCACGTCTTCTTGCTGTGACATTACACGCACAGAAGCTTTGGGCGCATCACAGCGAACAATAAGTCGTACTGCGCGCACACATACACACTTTGATTACGATGGAGAGGTAGATGCGGCTGCCTTGATCCGGCAACATTCATGGGGAGATGGGAATGCGCTAATGTGAACTTCTTAGGCGGGCCCTCCCGCAGATTCATCCATGACACAGCGGGATCTGCACCATTCTAGAGAGCATTTATAAATTTGCTAGTTTCTCCCATTTTTGACCAGCATTGGTGGGGGTGCCGCTTGTGCGCCCTGCGCCCTCATAGCATGCGCCAGCATTTAGCTTACAATTCTTGATTTGTTGCACGTATGTTGCCGGATGGCCACCTAAGTCCCTAATCCCGCCGCGCACCGAGATCCACAGGCTGAGTGGAGGGGGGCCGTGGGGGGGGGGGGGGGGGAAGCTGAGGGCCCGTTAACTCCGAGAGATGAAGAGGCCGCGGATCTTATTACAGGAAGCCAGGTGCCGTTCAGGGGATGGCAGTCTCGCATGGGCCCAGCTGCACAAGCAAGGCTATGCAGTGTGACATGTAACCAAGATGATTTGCTCCTATATGTGGCACACTCGGGCGCCTGGGGATGGACTCTGCACGCACACAGCGGCTGGGGTCAGGGGTGGGGCGACGTGCGTGGAATCGGGGAGATTTGGAGAGTCCCGCCAGGCCCCGTAAGAGTACGGTAGGCCGCCGGCGTTGCAGGCGGCACGCCCCTGGAGCAGGGCACTTGTTTGCTGGCCCGTAAACTGCGTCAGTGGATAGGCCCACGGCACCCCCGGTCACCCACTCACCGGTCACCCACCGCCCACCGGTCATCCAGACTGTGTGTGTGGTTACAGAGTGGTGCGCACGTTCTTGCGTGCCTTCCTGCTGCGTGTAAACCGGAGGCCCGGGCCGGGGTGACCCTCATAACGCCAGTGCATGATTGTCCTGTTTATTGTTCTCCCCTTGCAAGGGGTACTTCCCTACTTCTATGCTACCAGATGGAGCTGAGTAACGCAGCTAACTTGACAGGCTCAGATTTCAGCATTACTTCGCGCATGATTAGGCTAAAGTCTAGGCCACTGCACGCCCGTAGCTCGGTGTAAGCAGCACATTGCATCAGGACGTGGTGCTCATCCTCCACCTCATTGGCCGTACATAGTGGGCACGTCCTCTCCTCCCTAGGCCTCTCCCAGGCACGGTTCGCAGTGATTGGCCAGCAACATAAACGGAATCTCATCAAAAGCTTATGCTGAGCAACCGGTATGAATGCTCTGCTATGGTCGTGCATGGTCAGCGGTGCAGACCCTAGTGCGCTTAGCCCCATCCAATGCTTGTGTTTGCACATGTGTATGCCGGACTGTCTCACGAAACGTTTCGTCTTTTCTGCCGTGCCTGCTAGTGCCTGCCTACGAAACTTTCTCTGCCTCCCCGCCCATCGAGTCCGCACCTGCCTGCCCCCATCCTGCCTGTACCTGCACCGGACACGGGCTTAGGCTTTACTGGGACTCGATGTGCGCGGAGTCGCGCGGCATAGCAAATCTACAATCTTCCTTGACGGGACATGCCTGGGGACATGCGTGGTTATTACGCAGGGTTGAAGGGCAGTGTCACCTGATACAGGATACATTTTGCGTGGGGACGCTCTCATACGACACAGGGGCTGTCCAAGTTTTCTTTCTGCTGGGCTTTCGTGCGTGCGCATGCCTGCCCAACGGGGTCGTGCATGCCGATTCGAGATGGTGGACTGGTTGAGGCGCCCAGTCTGCGCCTAGGTTTTGGGCTGCGTAAATGCTGCGCCTGTGAGCTAGAATAATATGGACATGCAATTACGGTACCAGGTACCTGGCCGGGCGCGCGGTTGCAGGTGGGCCAGTCTGTCTTCTGCGGCGTACATTACGTACACATAATCACCCAGTAGTGTCAGGCCACCGCATCAGCGTCAAGCGCACTGGTAATAACACCCCAAATACACTTCAAAGCTAGACAGCCACACTCATTAGGAGCTTCCAGCGGGCGAGGCGACCCAACACACCTCAAGCTCGGAAGCCAACAACAAAGCACGCGCTCAACATCAACGTGCAAACTAGTATATATTTGTGGCTGTTTTAGCACCCGCCGAGGAGTAGGGCACGCGACGCAAACTTCACAACAGGCTCAGGTGAGCTCGAGCAGAATTCGTGTCAGCGAGCCAGTGTGAATAGTAGGCGACAATTAGAAGGATACATCCAGCATATTTTCGGCGTCAGCGAGCGTCCCGTCCGAGCTCGCCATTCGCTCGCCAATCGACAAGCCCTGTGCTGCGCCCTGAGTGTGGGGCTGGCTGGCTTCGCGGGTCCATTTACCTTATGCATAGCTAAATCTAATAACAACGAGCTTAAGCTCACCTGTCCAAGGGTTTCGGAAATGCGCGCACAACTCCACACGGCGCTTCCGCCAGCCATCCCAGCATGCAATGCGGCACGCATGTAACGATCCTCGCTGCCTGCGCCTTCCACCTTTCCTCATGACCTCAGGTAACCTGTCATCAGCTGCATGGTCTTGTAGTGCTGGGCACGACTCGGCGTCTAGCCACATCCCTCGTCTCCTACTGGCTCCACCCGCATCCCTCCACCACCATGGTGTGCGGCCGTTACCAGCCCGCGGCGCGCTCGGCCGTGGCGCTCCTGGCCAGTGCAGCGGTGCTGTGTGCTGTGCTGCTGCTGACCATGGGCCCAAGTCCTGCTGCTGCGCGTGGAATAGCTGATGTTGTGAAGAATTACGCGGCCGCTCACGGCTTCGATCTGGGCGCAACCACAGAGCATCCCGAGGGCGCATCTGCAGCGGCCGAGGACTTGCCTGTTGGCGTGTTCGGCCGCAGCCTGTTGGCAAAGAAGTCACCACCACCGAAGGCGCCTCCCTCGCCTCGGACTTCCCCACGTCCGCCTAAGCCCTCCCCGCCGCCTCGCCCAAGCCCACCGTCACCTCGCCCGCCGCCGCCTCCCCTTGCTGCGGATAGCTCTGATGGTGAGCTGGTCTGCATTTGAGCGTCTATGGCATAGGTAGTTATTGATTACGCGGCACAGCCCAGTGTGGGCACTTTAGATTGCTAAATCAAATCACTACTTATCACGGCCCTCCCACACGCACATGTGTGCTGCCTGTGTGGACTTGCAGAGAACCCCGGGCCCGCCGATGGCAACCCCAACACCCCGGGCGACGGCAAAGTGGGCCTGCCTTCTGTGCCCGACAACGACCCAGACACCTACGGCCAGTGGATCTTAAAGGCTGTGGGCAATGTGGTGGCCGTGCACATGTGCATGGTGCCCGGCACAGAGAAGTTCTTCTTCATGGAGCGCCCCTCCGGCCGCCACCCCGATGGAAAGAACAACATTGTCGGTTACTACGATTACCAGACCAACAAGTTCACAAACCTCAACTACACTGATTCGGTCTTCTGCGCCGGCCACACTGTGACTCAGGACGGGCATGTGCTGGTGGTGGGCGGCCACATTGCCAAGTCGGGGTATGGCGACGGATTGAAAGCCGTGCGCGTGTTCTCTCGTAAGACGCTCTCCTTCCACCGTATCGCCAACATGACCTACCCCCGCTGGTACCCCACCGCGACGCTGCTGCCATCGGGTATGGTCACAATCATGGGCGGCACTGTCCTGCCGGGAGCCGGCACGGGCAAGAACCCCATCTACGAAATCTGGGACCCCGCCAACCCCACCCAGCTCATGCGCCGCAATCAGTCTGCAGCCATGGTCGCCCGCACCAACGACATCTACTACCCCAACACCTACGTGCTCCCCACCGGCCACCTGTTTATGTTCTGCAACCGTTATGGAGAGATCATGGACCCTATGGCCGCCAAGGTCATTACCGGCGTGCCGAGCTGGATGGCAGTCGCCAAGGGCGTTTTCACCGAGTACCCTTTCACCGGCACCAGCGCCATGCTCACCCTCAAGCCTGAGAACAACTACGCACCTGAGGTGGTATACTTTGGCGGCCAGTTCAGCTACGGCTGGATCAACACGACCGCATCCCGCCTGGCCCTGCGGATCAAGGTGGAGTGGGATGAGGCGGCCGGCAACTACACGTTCGGAGGTGAGCCCGAGCGGTTGTGGGCGGCATGATTTTGGGTGTTGCGGCCTAACATTTGGCTTTGGCTTCAGCTGACACTGACCACGTGTCATTGCATTTTGCAGAGGGCTGGGTAGCAGAGAAGATGCCGCTCGCCCGTGTGATGGGCGATGCACTCGTGCTGCCAAACGGCAAGGTGGTCGTGCTCAACGGGGCCGTGAAGGGCCTCGCTGGAGACAACGCCGCAGGAGGCGCGGCCAAGGCGAACGAGCCGGCGCTGTGGCCTGTGCTGTACGACCCCGATGCGCCCCTGGGCTCGCGCATGACCGTCCTGGCGCGCTCCAACATCCCGCGCATGTACCACTCCACCGTCTCCATCACCACGGACGGCTCCCTGCTGGTGGCCGGCTGCGATCGATGCGACAGGTGCGCGCGTGCGTTGCGCGCGTGCTGTGTGCGTGTGCGTGGGGTCCAGTGATTTCAAAACGTGGGCGGCCGGGTAGCTTGACAATGCAGCACATGCGGCCGCCCAGGGTCTCCATCCTTAATGTGCGGGCCTGTTCCTTGTGGCATCCAACCGACGCACACAGGTACTGGTGGACGTCCGACAAGCTGTCCAAGTCCCCGACCTCCTTTGCCGAGTACCGCATCGAGGTGTACCGGCCGCCCATGTGGTTCAACGTCACCGCCAAGCCTAACATCGTGTCCATTGATGAGGACACCTGGGATGATGAGGACGGCGTCAACGTGATGCAGTACGGCGCACCTTTCGCGCTCACCTACTCCATGTTCTATGAGAGCGACAAGGTCACGAGCGCGGTGCTGGTTGCGCCCAGCTCCACAACCCATTCCACCAACATGAACCAGCGCGTGGTGAGTCGTCTTAGTTGCCTCTGTGATGTGGCGGTCCGTGCATCAGCTCTACCTTGGCCTTTTGCGCCGTTGTTCGAGATGGCCTTGCACGGTGTTTTAGGTCTGCAACTCAAGCCTGAAACGTGTCTCACCTTTCCCCACCCATGTCTGCGTTACGCAGGTGGGCTTGCAAATCCTGGAGCACGACATCGCCACCCGCCGCCTGATCGTGGCTGGCCCGCCTAGCATCAACATCGCCCCGCCCGGCTGGTACATGCTGTTCCTGCTGAACGGGGACGTGTACGGCCAGAGCGAGTGGGTGCGGCTGCCCGGGGACGCGCCGCGGCTGGACCCCTTTATGCAACAGTTTGCCAGTAGCAGTGCAAAGAAATGATGCGGCGTGTATCGGTGTTACAGCCAGCCCTCTCTGCACGCCATGCATTGAGGCAACGACAAGCACGTGGCCTCGACACCCGTGGTCCACGGCGCAAGCGCTGTTTCTGCGGTTTTCTGCGACAGGACGCATATGCAGCTGCACGGGGCTGTGGGGGGCATGATAGTAGAATGCAAATGGTTTTGCGGTCGTGGAATGGCGGTTTGGAAACGAGATGCGGCGTCACGTGGAAGAATCCAGCCCTTAGCCCTGTTCGGTTCAACAGGTGATTGATTGCAACGCCACATGCATAGGGAGCATAGGGAGCATAGAGCATGAAATGATTCTTTTGTCTAAATGAACCTAATAGGAGGGCTGTTGGGGAGGCTGTGCCGTACAGCCTGAAGCCGCGACCATCTGCATGTGAAGAACATAGCCCTGTGAACTTAATGACCTAGATACCGCGAAATGCAGATGTAGTGAAGGCAGAAGGCAAGGCGAGGTGCGGGCGGGTGCACTACTGGCCACGCGGGGGCGTGGTTAAGGGTCAGGGCAGAAGATGAGAAGAGCTTTGGGTGGCGCGTGGTCGTGCTTAAACGGCTGACGGGTTGAGGCTACCAGAGTACCAGTCTGCCCCTGCGTTGTGGGCTGCGTGAACGTTGCGCGCGTAAGCATGTCGCCGCGTATGCGCGCAATACGGTGCCAGGCACCGCGCCGGAGCGCGCGCGGTTGCAGGCGGGCCAGTCAACCCCCAATCTGCCCCTGCACCTGCCCCCGACCCGGCCCTGCTCCCCGCCTGCCCCTGCACCTGCATCTGCCCCCGACCTGGCGCCCAACGTCGCGAGGGACAAGGGTGAGGCATGCCGCGTGCACGGCGGGGGAGAGCTGCATATGTTAAGCAGGCTAGGGCAGCAGGCTAGGCAGGATAGGGCTGGTGCAGGTTGGGGGCAGGCAGGGCCGCAGGGGCAGGTGCAAGGGCAGGTGCAGGCAGGGGCGCGTCCTGATCGGCAGACAATGCCCGCCGCATTCGACCCTCTAGTTTCGAGTGATCGCGATATCAGCGCGGCAGCCAACATCCGCTTCATCAACGGCTGCCAGGTGGAGGGACTGCCGCGGCCAGCGGCGCTCGCGCACCCGGCACAGCACTGCGAGCGGCGGCAGCAGAGGCGGCGACAGGGGCTGGAGACGATTGGCCGACTCGGCTAACTCGGGGGGGGGGGGTTCAATCGCTAATCCACCGTGTTTCGGCCGACCCAACTAGTGCAAGCACCCCCGTTTCGCCAACTTGAGCTGGCCGACTCGGGGTTGGTCGGAGCCTAGTTGGTCGGAGCCCACCCGCTTCGGTATCCCCCGCATATCCGACTCGAAGTCCCGACTCGGCAATCCCATTGTGCCGGGTGGAGGCGCTTTGGCAATCCAGTCCGCCGACTCAGCAATCCCGGATGCCGGAGTCGCAGTGCTTCGGCCACCTGGCTTGCCCAAGCACTCCCGCTTTGGCCACGTGACTTGACGAGGCCGGGGTGTTTAGGCCCAGATATGACCAGAGGTTTAAGCGATCCCACCTCCTGGCGGGGGACGCAGGGGGAGCAACTTTGCCCTCGGCTAGCTAGTGCACCGGCCCCCCATGCGATGCTTGTTTCATACAATGTGATATGATGAGCGTACAGCAGGTGAGAATCCCCAAGACTTGGGCGGTGCGCGTGCGGCATGGAGGCGCCTGGCATGCCGCACGCGCCGTGACTGATTTTGGCAAGAAGGCGGGCGCCCCAAAACAAGAGCCTGGCCCTTCACCGAGCTGTGACATACGACTCTATCCCGAGACTAGCTGCAGCTCGTGGCAGCTGTTGAAAATGAAATGCGCGCTCGTGCCGCGTTTTCCTCACGAGTGTCCCAACTGGCCGGGCCATTTTATAGCATGATGTCAGCTTCTTATTTAAGGCGTCCAAGTGATAAATCAGATCCGAAATGGGTCCATAAGCCTTTCGTAATCAAGTCGAAATAACGCCAGTTTGTCCACGCCAGATAACCCGTCGAAATTGTAGCCACCATAAGCTGGTACACAATTGAATACGCTGGTGCAAACGGGCTGGTGGCGTGCTTGGTGGGCGCGGGCAGACTGACGGCGGCCTTTCCGGTACCTGCATACACGCGATTTCGCCTGAACGCCCATCGCAGAGGCGGGCCAATCTTGAGCGGCGTTCACACTCAACTAGCCAACTCATTGACACAATGCATATAGAATAACCGCAGCCTGAACGGCCCTTCGCTTCATTCGCCCGGTTCCAACATCGCCGGCGACGACTCGTTCACATCGCAGCGCCGCGAGAATCATAGCAGTGCGCGGACTTTTCGATTACGTGAATCCTTGTAGCGTAATTTCGTGACGGCGCTTGACCATTTCACTGACGTTTTAAGGTGCGACACACACGCGCGCCGTTGCGCCGAGGACCGGGCGCGTGCCGGGCACCAGCGCGACCTGGGAGTGGATGTCCGTCAAACATGAGCTAGTTTTGCAACCATGGCACATAGAATGGAGGATGGCGCTGGCTGAATGCGGCTCGGGGAAAGCTTCGGTAAACGGGCGGGATGGCGAAGAGGCATGGTGGCGTGCCACCTGGACGCAAGGCTCGACGTACGCCGCGCGCCAATATCACTAATGCACCCATTCCGCTGTTTGCCGATAACCACGCAGAAAGCAATCTCAGGATACAGCCACTACGATCCAGTTCGCAGTATCACCTCCACGTACTGTGGTACCGGTCCCGCAGAGGGACAGGTGAAACCAGCCGTACGGATTCACAGGCCAGATCCTTCGCGGGCTTGCAGACCCACATCTTGACCCCAGAGGGACCCTGAAGCGCCCAAACCCAGCTTTTGCAGCTATAGACATTGACGCGGCTGGAGCCGCAGCCACTGCTGCACCACAGCCACGCAGCGCTTGCTCAAGTGCACGCTGTGTACGCTGTGCACACGGCAATCACGTGGCTCTCGCATGGCGCCCCTCGGCACATCCCGCTGCACCGCGTCTGGCACGGCGCTGCTGCTCGCGGCGGTAGTGCTGGCTCTTACCGCCACCTGCCCCGTGGAGGGCTTGGGGCGGCGCAAGCTTTCAGCCTCGACCGCCACCCCCAGCACCAAGTCACCGCCTCGCCCGCCCACACCTCCTCTAAAGCCGCCGTCGCCCGCGCGTAGCCCACCCAGCCCCCGACCGCCCTCCCCGCCACCACCCTCCCCGCCGTCTCCCCCCCGACCGCCCTCACCACCCGGCTCCCCGCCGTTCAATGGCACCATAGACGACGGCGGTGAGTGGTGCGCTGGATGAGCAATGCGGGATTAGTGCCGGGGGCGGCGCTGATGGATCTCGTGAGATTCTGCCTAGAGGGGAGGCACATACAGGGGCGCGTTTTGAAATGGCCCATGACCCGAGCTTCACGAAACGGCCCACCTGCTGCAGGCGCCGGCCCCGCCGACGGCAACCCCAACACCATGGGCGACGGCAACGTCAAGCTGCCGTCCGTGCCCAGCGACCAGCCGGAGCTGTACGGCGAGTGGATGCTGGTGAGCTGCGGGGCTTGGGCGGGGGGCTGCGGGGGAGCACGGGGGAGCACGGGGGGCTGCGGGGGCTGCGGGGGCTTGGGGGGGAGAGCGGGGGCCTGCGGGGGCTGCGGGGAATAGCGGGGCTGCGGGGGCTGCCGACTGCGGATGCTGGGGTTGGGGGCTGACGGGGCTGGGGGCTGGGGGTTGGGGTTGGGGGGCTGGGCATCACCCGCCGAGGTGCACCCGGAGCTTCCTCTGCTGACCGTAGGGCCATTCCCGTGACGCAGCGAGGAAGCACCCGCTAGCCCTACCCATCAACCCATCATTCTTTGCGCATGTACCTAGCCCCAACCTCCGCTGTCTCTCATCCCATTCACGTGCAGAAAGCTGTCGGAAACATCGTGGCCGTGCACATGTGCATGGTGCCCGGCACGGAGAAGTTCTTCTTCATGGAGCGCCCCTCCGGCCGCCACCCCGATGGAAAGAACAACATCGCTGGGTACTATGACTACCAGGCCAACAAGTTCACGAACATCAACTACACTGATTCGGTCTTCTGCGCGGGCCACACCGTGACTCAGGACGGGCATGTGCTGGTGGTGGGCGGCCACATCGCCAAGTCGGGGTACGGCGACGGATTGAAAGCCGTGCGTGTGTTCTCTCGTAAGACGCTCTCCTTCCACCGTATCGCCAACATGACCTACCCCCGCTGGTACCCCACCGCGACGCTGCTGCCATCGGGTATGGTCACAATCATGGGCGGCACTGTCCTGCCGGGAGCCGGCACGGGCAAGAACCCCATCTACGAAATCTGGGACCCCGCCAACCCCACCCAGCTCATGCGACGCAATCAGTCTGCAGCCATGGTCGCCCGCACCAACGACATCTACTACCCCAACACCTACGTGCTCCCCACCGGCCACCTGTTTATGTTCTGCAACCGTTATGGAGAGATCATGGACCCTATGGCCGCCAAGGTCATCACAGCCACGCCGAGCTGGATGGCGGTCGCAAAGGGCGTTTTCACTGAGTACCCTTTCACCGGCACCAGCGTGCTTCTTCCGATGGACCCCGCCAAGAACTATCTGCCCGAGGTGGTTTACTTTGGCGGCCAGTTCAGCTACGGCTGGATCAACACGACCGCATCCCGCCTGGCCCTGCGGCTCAAGGTGCACTGGGACGAGGCGGCCGGCAACTACACGTTCGGAGGTGAGCCGGCGGGGCAGGGGTAGGAGAGGTCGTGTGGTGTGTGGAGATGGGCCTACGCCAGTGCGCAATTGGCGGCGAGCAAGTGAAGTGGATGCGCCAGAGAGATAGAGAGAGCTCCATGCAGGAGGACGAGCAGGGGTCCAGCGGTGTTTGCGGACATGTGATCGGCCCTCACCTCCCACACGCCGCTCCCTCCATTCCATCATGCTTCCCTGCAGATGGCTGGATTGCGGAGAAGATGCCGCTCCCCCGTGTCATGGGCGACGCGATTGTGCTGCCCAACGGCAAAGTCATTGTGCTCAACGGCGCCTGCAAAGGCCTGGCCGGAGACAACGCCTCGGGCGGTGCCGCCAAGGCAAACGAGCCGGCGCTGTGGCCGATCCTGTACGACCCCGATGCGCCCCTGGGCTTGCGCATGAAGACACTGGCGCGCTCCAACATCCCGCGCATGTACCACTCCACCGTGTGCCTGACCACGGATGGCTCCCTGCTTGTGGCCGGCTGCGACCGATGCGACAGGTGCGTTCGGGGCAGCGGGTCGCCGGAACAGGATGCGTAGCGTGGAGGGGAAACAGCTGCACACAGGCTGCCCGAAAGATGGTGGCTGAGGTCTGGAGCGCCAGAAAGCCGCATTGTCTTCGCCTGCCGATGTCTGCTTCAATCAATCCTCCGGCCCACCGATCCAGGTACTGGTGGACGTCCGACAAGCTGTCCAAGTCCCCCACCTCCTTTGCCGAGTACCGCATCGAGGTCTACCGGCCGCCCATGTGGTTCAACGTCACCGCCAAGCCCACCATTGCCAGCCTGGACCCCGGCACCTGGGACGAATACGACCAGGTGGGTTGTTGTGCAAGGCCCGGGGCCGTGCGTGTGCGCGTGGCTAGGCCTCTGCGCCACTTCCAACGTAGCCAGCTAGGTAGCCCCCGCGTGCCGTGGTTGCGGCCCGATGCCAGTCTGTTCCCGGGGTTGCCAACGCCACCATTGCTGCTCCCGACTGCCCAGGTGCACGTGATGCAGTACGGCGCTCCCTTTGTGATCACGTACGAGATGTTCTACCTGGAGGACCGCGTCACCAAGGCGGTGCTGGTGTCGCCCAGCTCCACCACCCACTCCACCAACATGAACCAGCGCGTGGTGAGCGGTCGGGGGCGTGCCGTGCAGTGCGGCTCGGTGTGCGCTGGGCTAGACAGAGCGGCGCAACACAGCGTGGGCGGCGGCAAGGTGTGACTCAGCGTGACATTTCACCGGGGCCCGGGGCTGCGGCAGCGTGGCGGCCATCACCGCCTGGCAGCCTCCTTCCCATCCAGTCGATGTTTTTAAAACCCTCTGTCGCACGCCACACCTCGCTGCCCCTTCCCCCTCCGCCTGCATCCGCGCAGGTGGTGCTGGAGATCCTTGACCACAACCCCACCGAGCGCCGCCTGATCGTGGCTGGCCCGCCCAGCATCAACATCGCCCCACCCGGCTGGTACATGCTGTTCCTGCTGAACGGGGACGTGTACGGCCAGAGCGAGTGGGTGCGGCTGCCCGGGGACGCGCCGCGGCTGGACGGATTCATGGAGAACCTTATAAACAGCCAGAAGGCCAAGTAGATAATAGGCTGTGGCTGACAGGCTTGCGAGGTTGGCGGTGAGGGCAGCCGCACATGGCCCGACGTGGCATTTTGGCTCGGGCATACTTGTGTCCCATCTTTACCATCTGCATTTACTGTTCTACTTTCTTGTCTATTGCGTAAAAAGCATGGAATCCGGAGCGACGTGAACACGCGCACTGCAAGTTGCCTTCCTATGACAGCGCCCCATGAAGGGGGCATTTGGACACGCGCGCGTGACTGAGCCATTACAGCATGCATAAGCACATTCATGATTGCAGGTACATAGGGTAGCGTAGGCATTGTAGACGTTAAACTTGTGCCTAGCGTGGAAGCTTTTGTGAGGACAGCTTAGGCGCAGCAGCAGGCGGTGTCTGTGGTCAATGTGTTGGTGGTCAAAGCCTGCTGGGGACTGTGGGGAGTGCGGGACACGTACTGTGCGGGTGAATGGCAGCGGCTCTCACCTTTATTTGCATGGCATTGCTTTTGTATTCTTCGCAAGCGCCTGTTCTTGTTATGATTGATCTGCCTCTAGCTTCTTAGCATTACATGACAGTTGACATGGCAAGTTGTGAACAGAGGCAATGCGTGTACCTGAATGCATTCCCGGGTGCTGGATTTTTGGTTGCGTGTGTAGGTGAGAACTGAGCAGCATGCACCCCCACGTGGCGTAGTTGGTGCACTGGCCACAATATTGAGTTGCCAGATGTTGTTGTTGGTGTGTGTGAATACCAGCCCAAGCTAAACCAGCATAAGTAGACAAGGGAGAGGGGAAGTCAATGGGAGGGGCCTGTGAGCGGGGCGGGGAGGAGACGGCGTGCGCAGCTTCTGGCCGTGCATTGGATGTGCGGTGCTAGTGTGCGACGCGGTGCAACACAGGGGCTACGCCCCACGCGGATGGGTTGTGCCATATGCGGTGTGATGTGCTGGGGCTGCCGCGGGGGGGCTGCCGCGTGCATGCAAATGTGTAACCCGAGAAGCCTGCTGCCGCAATGGCTGGGGCCGTCGCGGTCTCGCGGAGGGCTGGGCACTCCGTGGACAGGCAGGCACGGCGGACAAGTCGAGAGTGACGTGTCGGCTGGGGTGGTCAGGCTGGGTGCGGTGGTACAGGTAGGCTCGCACAGGCTCCCCACACAGAGCTCGCGTGCGGCTTGAGTGATACCGTATATAGAGACTGGCTGCGAGCCTGCAACTGCGCAGCGACAGATGCGGTCGCGCACTTGCCGCGTGTACAGCATTGCCGACTCAGGTTCCTCCTCTCGCAGGGTCCGTGTGCCCAGTGCTTGCCTCTGAGTCCCAGGCGTCGAGCCCGCCCCGCCGGCCGCCACAACGCAGCGCCGGTTGCATCCGGGCGGCCCTGACACTCATGCGTACGTGTGAGTTTCGAATTGTTTGCCGCCACCCCGCGCCAAGTCTACAACACCTGCCTTCCGCCTGCTACTACTGAACCAGTGACAGCGCGGTGCTGTTGCTGGCCGCCACCGAGCCTAAGGTTTCCGTCACTTGCACAACCCGACCAGACCACCACAACACTGCAGATGCCGCTTCAAAAGTTAATCACAACATTCCACCCCTGTACGGGAAGCGGGCACAGCGTGTTCGTGTCATCGTGTGGGTCACAGGCATCACACACGGGTGATCCGCGTAGCCTCCAACTCCAAGAGACCGTCAGGCAGGCAGACACGGGCACGCATGTACAAATTATACAGCCCGTAGCGCCACTACGGTACTCATGTGCGCACCCGCTGCATGGAGCAGCCTGCCGCGCGGCCACCTTAATGGACAACCCGCGGCACACACACCCTCACCGCGATACCTGTCCGAATTACTTACGAAGCGTTGGGATCATTGCAACGATCCAGCGGCCCTGCACAAGCACTGCCCATGCGACTGTCAATGAGCTGAGCCCGCATGCCTGCCCGTCCCAGCTCCACGGTCGTCCTCTGCTACCGTACTTGGGCTTGGAAACGCAAGCATTTGCAACCTCGCCCGAAAACCGTGCAAGCCCCCATCACCGCGAGACACATGCTGGGTGGTCACGTCTGCGACAGGCAGTGTTAGCAGACATGCTCGACAATCCAATCTCCGGCTAAGAAGTCCAGGCGTTGAGACCGCATATAAGCCGAAGACAACCCATAAACTCCCCCGTATAACATTACACCACACCACCGCCACCACCCGTAATGACACGATATAAGAACGAGCGGCGACTCGTTCAGCCTTCAGTCTGCATGCAAGACCGGCACTGCGCTGCACACCTGCTTGCCAGGCCCTCATTCCAAGCCCCATCCCTGACCCCAACCCGCGCTCTGGCACGCCACGTCTTGACGCGGCTATTCGTGGAGGTCACTGCAGCCGCCACAGTCCGCCACCCGATCCACAGCTACATCGGCCCTCCAGCCGCCCGGCTGTCGGCACCCCTACTTGCCGCCGCCCTGCGCCAGCGGGTGCGGGTGGTGGGCGTGCAGCGGGTGGCCGCCGCTGACAGCCTCGGCAGTGGCCGCCGCCGCCGCCGCGGCCGCCGCCGCCACGGCCGCGGGCGAGGTGCTGGCTGAGGGCGGCACGGCGGCTGTGGCCAACTCCACCACCTTGCGCAACACGTCTGCAGGCGGGCCCGGTGGGAGATTGGAGGTGGAGGGGGGCAGCGTTGAACACGGCTGCTGTTGTATATCGAGGCGCTGAACTAGCTAGTGCAAGCGCACGGCACAATATGCAAGGAACGAGGAAGCGGCACGCTGGGAGCGGTCCACTGGTGCCACAGCGACACCCGGCTTCCTCCCAGCCTGTTGTGTCCGCCGCCCCTGCCTCTGGCGCGCCGCCTCGCGACGCCCGCCCCTCCCCCCTACCTGACCACCCCTCCCCCCTACCTCCCTCCCGCCCGCCCGCCCTGCCCGGCCCTACCCGTGCACGTGACGATGCCCACGGGCTGTAGCGCGGCGTTGACCACGTACACGCGGTGGATGCGGTGCGACACCAGCAGCTCCAGCACCTGGGCAGGCGGCGGCGGGGGGGGGGGTTGCAAGGATATGTGGAAAAGCGGTACAGGTGCACTGAAGACTGCGTCTTGAAGTTCGGTTTGGTACGTTACCGAAGTGGGCGGCCGTCCGGGCGGCCGCGCTCCAGCTCGCTGTGTCTCCGTGAAGCTGACATTCCCTCCGTGAAGTTGGTAGTACCCGCTTTACTAAGAAAAAGCGCGGGCGCAACTCGCGCGTAGTGAGGAAACGCTCGGGAATACCGCAAGGAAACCGTGTTCGGCTGGCCGTGTGGCGAAGTGCGAGCTGCGGCTGCATACTTTGGCTGACACCCGAAACTCACCTGCGCGCGGAGCGCGCAGACGCCACGCCACCGCCGCCACGCAGGACATGCGAGGCAAAACGTCAGAGCGGGCGCGGTCAGGCGTGGCGCAGGGGCAAAACAGCAACAGACAAAACAAACGACAAAGATACATGCGATGTGCACCTAATAAGGAGGGCGTTAGCGCAAAGGGGCGACGTAGGGCAAGCGATGGGATTGGCAGCAGGGCAGGGGGGTGTGTGTGGAGGCGGCGGAGGGGGTGGAGGGGTTGGGAGACGGGGTTGGGAGGCGGGGTGCATGGGGTGGCGGGGTCCGGCGCGTGTCGGCCGCAAGGCGGAAGCGGGGGAGCTGGCGGCCGGGTGGGGACACGACGCCAGGACTCTGGCACCCACACAGCTCGCACCTCTCCATCATTGCGCTCCCTCCCCTGCCCTGCCCTCCCCTCCTCCCCCCTCACCTCGCTGAAGGTGCTGTCGGGCCGCGCCACCACCAGCCGCTGCCCCACCTCCGACCCCGGCTGCGGCACGTGCGGATGGGCCTGCGGCGGCCGGGCGCGGCGCAGCCTGTCCCGGATGAAGCTGTGCGCGGGCGAGCCCAGTACGCCCTCCTCCTCCAGCAGCCGCTGCGCGCGGGCGGGCGGGTAGGTGGTCGCCAAGGTCACATGCAGGGTCCGTGCTGGGTGGTGGTGCGGGTGCACCGCGGCCCGACCGCCGCACCCGCTGCTTGAACGCCGCAACGACCCAGTTCGGCGCCTGGTCCCCAGGCACAGCCCGCTTTCTCCCCCCGCCACTACCCCCGTGCATCCCACACGGCCCCCGCCACCACCCGGCACCCAAACACCCCCGTGTATGCACACGCATTGGTTGGATTAGCATGGGCTGGGTCTCGCACCCAGCCCACCCACCCACCCACACAACCCCCCCCCCCAACCCCCCACCCCGCCTCTCTCACCTCCCTGTTGGCCGCCCAGCCCGCCGCGGAGCGCACGTACTCGGTGTCGTGCTCCAGCGCCAGGAACTCGCCCACCGGCAGCGACAGCGCGCCAAAGTGCTCGGCGGTCATGCTCCTGCGGGCGGGTGGGCGGGCCAGTGGAGGTTGGTGGAAGGTTGGTGGAGGCTGGGGCAGCCGCCCCGACCCCAGGGACCCAAGCGTGCGGGGAGCGCGCGCACGTGGGGATGCGGGGCCGTGCCTGTGCCTCGCCACCCGCCACCCGCCGCTCAGCCCCTGGCACCCAGCGCCGCCCCAACGCGACCGGGCCGCTGGCTGGAACCCTCCGGCCACACCGACTCCTCTACCCCTACCGCCCCCTGCAATGGCCTGTCTCCTGTCTCGTTAGGTTGGTTTAGCTCGGGCCGGTATTCACAACCCCCGCCCCCCCGCCCTCCCGCGGCTCGCCTCATCTCGCTGGCGCTGAAGTTGCCCAGCAGCCGCCCGCCCGCCAGCCGCACCGCCGCCGCCGCCTCGCCGCCGGCCTCCTCCTCCTCCTGCGTGGCCGCCAGCTGCGGCTCCGCCACCACCGCCAGGCTGGACACGCCCTCGCACACCATCAGCCGCATCGCGTCCAGCGCCGGCGTGTCGGGCGTGCAGCTCACCACCTGGGGGGGGGGGGGGGTCGATGCATGATTAATTAAGACGAGAAGATGATGACAGGTTCTTGGGGGGGGGGGGGGTCGGCGGCGGCGGTGGCGGAGCTTGTTGGGCAGCGACCGCGCCACCCCGGCACGCGTGCGTGCACGCCAACACTATCCACCTCGATTCCATTTTGGGGTTGGAGTGAACTACCCCGCCCGAACCCTCCCCCCATACCGTATCGTCTTCCTGCCCACCCCTGTCTACGCTGCTACACTTCCATGTACCCTCATTGCAACCCCACCCCGGCCCCGCCCCGCCCCACCCGCTTGTCGTCCCAGCCCAGTTCCGACATGGTGCTGCCCGCCAGCTCCTGGGAGGGGGAGGGGAGGGGAGGGGGGCAAAGGGGAGGGGAGGGAGGGGCACTTCATTCCAGGGCCCCAAGCAGCCGACCGAGTGGGCGCAGGAGGGGCAGGGCAAGGCAGCGGAGGGTAAAGGGCAGCGCGGCGCGGGCATGAACCGTTGGGCGCGCCTGGGCGCCCGGGCGGGCAGTGGACCTGGAAAACTGCACTTGCCTATCCCTTGTCTAGTTTGGCTTGGTTTAGATTGGGCTGGTGTTTACAACCCCCCCCCCTCCCCTCCCCTCCCCTCCCCTCCCCTCCCCTCCCCTCCCCTCCCCTCCCCTCCCCTCCCCTCCCCATCCCGCACGCGCGCGCCCCCTCACCCCCAGCCGGCGGCTGTTGTCGGCCAGGAATCGCACGATGTCGGATTGGCTGATGACGGCCGTGATGGCGCCGCCGCTGTCGAACAGCGCCACGCGGTGCACCACCTGCGCCTGCTGCTCGCCCTCGTGCATGCCCCTGGGCAGGCGGGGGTGGGGGGTGGGGGGTTGGAATGATGTGGGAAAGTGAGGGGTGAGAGGCACGAGGCGGCATGAGGCGGCGGCGGGTGAGGCGAGGGCACAGCGCATAGCTGCAGGTGTGGCGTGGCTGGGCATCGGTCTGAGTGGGCAGGGCGCTGCAGGGCTGGGCGGGGTGGTGTTTGCCGATATGCGAGCGCCCCCCGCCCACACCTCCCTCCACCTCCGTGCGCTGGGCAGGGCTGGCTTGGGTTCACTCGGTCGGTTGCTTTGGGTTCTGGAATGAACTTAAACCCCTCCCCCGTCCGCTCCCCTCCGCTCCCCTCCGCTCCCCTGCCCCCCCACCTCCTCTTGGGGTCCAGGAAGCCGTACATGACCAGCTCCAGCAGCCGCGCCTCGCCCGCGTGCCGGCTGTGCAGGAAGTCGCCGTCGCAGCCTGGCGCGTGTGAGGGGGGGTGCAAGGATGTTTGGAAAAGCGGTACAGGTGCACTGAAGACTGCCTTCGGGAGGAGGGGGAGGGGGGGATAGCCGTGCATGTGACGTTTTTTTGTAAATAGGTGGGGGGAGGGGGGGGGGGAGGGGCGGGTGGTTGCCGGCGGGCAGGGCGGTGCGGTGCACCTGGGGGTAGGCGCCCACCACCACCGCCTCCCCCAGCCCGCCCGCCCTGAAGCGGCGGCACAACAGCTCCCCTGCGACTGGCGCCACACCCGCAAATTCCCCACCCCAGTGACCCCCTCCCACCCCCTCATCCTCACCCCCCCGCCGCCCTCACCCTTGCAGACCAGGTCCCTAAGCTGCTGCTGCGCGAACCGCGCTCCCAGCTCCTCCAGCCGCCGCATGCGCGCCAGCATGGAGCCGTGCTCGCCCGCGCTGCTCACACGCGGCCCCGCAGACCGCCCGCCGCCGCCGCCGCCGCCGCCGTCGATGACCACGCGCGGCTTGGCCGGCGGCGCCCCGGCCGCGTCGTCGCCTGCCGCTGCGGTTGCTGCTGGCGAGGGCGCTGCAGGGCCGTCGACTGCGGCAGCGGCGGCGGGGGCTGGTGCGGCTGCGGGTGGTGGTGGTGGTGGTGCGGGCGGCGCGGGGTGTGGGTCTGCCGCTGTGGTGGTGGTGAGGTAGGAGGGGTCGCTGTACTCCCGTGCGTAGCCTGTGCGGTTGGGGGCGGTGGGCGTGGGGTTCCATGCATGAATCAGACCGAGACGTGGGGGTGGGCAGGGGCGGGGGCGGTGTAAGCTGTCGCAGGCGGACGCCCGCCATCCGAGGGCTGCAGGACAAAGTCCGCGCCACACACATCGACACAAGCACGCGCATACGCGCACACGCGAGCACACGCGAGCACACACCCACACCCCGGCCACTCACTCTCCAGGAAGGAGTTGAGGATGTCGTTGACGCACACGAAGCCCATGATGTCCGAGTTGGGCAGGCTGGCCGGCCACACCACCGCGCCGCCGCCGCTGGTGCTGGCCGCCGCCGCCGCCACGTCGGGCGACACCACCGGCGCCGACAGGATGCGCTTCTCAGACAGCACCTGCAGGACGGGGTGGCATGGGCCGTGGTGGTGAGTGGAGAGGCTGGAGAGGATATGAGGTGGTAGCGGTGGTGGTGGTGAAGACGCGGCGGCAGTGGTGGTGGTGGTGGTGGTGATGGAGGTGGTGGTGATAGGACGCAGGGGGTTGGGGGCGGGGTCCGTTGCCCGGAAGCGCGGGGGCAGCTGCGGTTGGCGGCGGCCCAGAGCCGATTGCGCCGGGTGCCCCCGTGCGCAGGACTGTGAGCAGCGCTGGCTGTTGGCACAAGCGGCACTGGTCATCACCAGCCCCTGGTAGCGGCGCGCGCTGGGTGGCATGACGCGACGGCGGCGGGATGTGGGCCGGCACAGCCACGGTAGGTTAGCCCCTGCCTCATCCACCCCCGACCCCGACCTTCCCGCAGACCCTTCCCGGCGGAGCTGGGGCACTCCCGATCCCACACCGGGTTGAAGCGCTGGCGTCACTTGATCCGATCTTCGAGGCGCAGGCAGAGGTAATGGCGCCGGGATTGCCTCAGACGCGCCCTAGCCCTAGCCCTGGGGAGTACGGCCGCGGCGTCCGCCACCCCGCTACGGCCGCGGCCGAGTGCAACCGCACGCGTGCACTGGGGTGCTGCCGGGCGAGCCCCCTTAAGTTCAGGTAACGCATGCAGCGCACGGCCGTAAAGGTCGTTGCACGCCGCCGGTCGCTTCTGCAAGTGGTCGGCGCTTCCGAACAGCGACGACGTGTTTCATGTCCGCAGTCCGCTCACCGTCAGGGCTTGCTCCACGGTGCTGCAGTCGGTGAGGATTGTGAGATTGCTTCCTTGAAGATGCTCTAGGTTCTTGACGCGTGTGTCGACAAGTAAACGGCGACACTCGTCGGGCGTGCTGCAGCTTGCGCCGCTGGCGGTAGCCATCTTGGCTAGGTGCTTGAGCCGAATTGATATCAGCTTCCGCGGGTCTGGTGGGCCCACACCGATTTGGTGGAAAACAGTTTTCAGAGTTTCGGGACTGTCAACTGGCCATCGTCAGTCCTGCTACCGTTGATACAAGTACTAGAGCACACAAATTCGATTACGAGCGCCATTGACATGCGCTGCTGCCCAACCGTGATTCCGGCTGATTGTTCTGCCGCGACGGTGCTCATCGCCGGTCAAAGCAAAGTAATGCGCTTCTGTGCGACACCAAACGCATAAATGTCGCACCTTGATTTGCCCATGCTTTGAAAATGGCGCACGCGCACAGTCCAGACTTGCCGCGAGGCGACGCCGGACGTTGAAAGTCTTAGCCTCGTGCGATACCACTCCCCGTGACTCAATCAGCTTGAGCTCTTGTCGTGTGTTTGGACGGCGTGCTCAGGTCGGGGCCGTCGCAGCACCAGCACCCGGACATGCGCGCCGCGCCGATGCAGGACCGCCCCTTCCTGGCCGAGCTGGTCTGCGAGCGGCTGCCCTGGCGGGACGCGCTGCGGCTGGGCGCCACCTGCCGCGCCCTGCACGGCGTAGCGCTGGCCGGGCTGGCCCGCGGCGGCAGCGGCGGCAGCTGCAGCGCCGGGCGCCGCCACCTCACCACGCCCGTGCACGCGCTGCCGGCACTGGGCGCGAGGCCTGGCGGGGGCGGGGGCGCCGCTAGCGGAGGCTGCACAGCGGCGGCCGCGGCGGTGCTCTTGCAGGGTCTGCGCGGCCTCACCCTCACTGCCGCCGTGGCGCCGGCGGCAGGGGGACTAGCAGCGGGGTACGGCGATAGCGGTGATTGCGGCGAGGGCTATTGGGGCGGCCGGGACCGGCTGCTGCCGCCCCCCCTGGGCTGGCGCGGCGGGGGGCGCGCCGGAGCCGGCTGTGGCTGCAGCGGCGGCGTCAAGGATTGGGAGGAGGGAAATGCCCGTGGGCGCGCAGCCATAGCGGTAGGCGCCACGGCGGGGGCTGTCAGCTCCAACGGCACCAGCGGGCAAGGGGCAGCGGGCGGCGGCCTGGAGTCGGGCGGCCATGTGGGCAGCGAGGACGGCGAGGAGGCGGCGGAGGTGGAGCTCGAGGTCGCAGCGCAGGCGGACAGCGCGCACGTGTCCGAGGCGGCCGAGGCGGCGGAGGCGGAGGCCTTGCTGCGCTGGCTCTCAAACGCCACCACCGCGGCAGCTGCGGCGCACAAGCCAGGTCGGGGCCAGCCGCCACAGCCGCCTCCGCAGCTGCTTCCGGCTGTGCGGGTGCTGGAGCTGCGACTGGACGTGAGTGTTGCGGCGGCTGCGGCGCTGCTGGCGGCGTGCCCACGGCTGCGGCGGCTCACGTGCAGGTGCGGGTGCGGGGCGCGGGCCTGCAAGTGCAATAGCAAGATTGGTGGTTGGGGCAGGGGCAGGGCTGTGCGGTCGCCGCTGCGCGCTGCGCACCTAGCTCCCGTCGCCCCGGTCGCCCCCCAACCACACATACCGTACCACATATGGTACATGAACGCGGGACCGCCCGCACGCAGGTGCCTGGACGCGGAGCGCCACTGCCGGGGAGCGCCGCGTGAGGAGCTAGAGGAGGAGGCGCTGGGGAAGGAGCTGGAGCTTGGGGGCGAAGCGGAGGCGGGAGCCGGGCACGCTGGGGAGGCGGGGATGCAGGCGGAGGAGGGGGCGGGTGAGGCAGGTGGTGGGCAGCCAGCGCGCGCAGCCGGCGCAGAAATGGATGTGGACATGGCGGGAGGCGGGGCGCCCGGGGGAGTGGCTATGATGGAAGGCGTGGTGGAGGGGGACGCGGGCGGCAGTGCGGCGCCCCCTGCAGGCCCTGGGGATGGTGCTGGGGCGGGCAGGTGTGGCTGCAGCTCAGGCGGCGCGGAGGAGGCAGCGCGGCGGCGGCTGTGGTGCGCGCTGGCGCCTGGGCCGGTGCGGCTGGCGCTGTCCTGCCCCGCCTGCCTGGACGCCTGGCTGTGCGAGCTGCGGCGGCAGCAGCTGCGGCGGCAGGAGGAAGAGCCGGAGCCGGGGCAGGACCTGGAGCCGGGGCAGGAGCCGGGGCAGGCGATGGAGGTGGAGATGGAGGTGGAGGTGGAGGCGGATCAGGTGGAGGTGGACCGGGTGGCGGAGCTGGGGTGCGGCCACCCGCCCCAGTCATGCCGGGTGACCGCGCTGGTGGCTCGGCCGCACCCCCGCTCCGCGGCAGCCGCGGCGGCGGCGGCCGGCCTGCCGTTGGCGCTGCCCCGCGCAGCCGCCGGCGACCTGGCGGCGGCCGCGGCGGCGTCGGCGGCGGCCGCCGCCGACGCGGGCGCACTGCTGGCGGCGGTGTGCAAGGCGCGGCGGCTGTGCCTGCCGCCGCCTTTGCCCAGCGACGCCGGCGCCTCCTCCCAGCTCCCAGGCCCGGCCACCGCCTCCCCCTGCCCCTCCCTTGTCGCCGCGCCCTCGCCCTCGCCCGCGCCCTCACCCTTCATGGCTCTGACGCACCTGGCGCTGGCCGGCGTCACGCTGGCGCCGCGCCTCGCCCGCGCCGCGCTGCCGCCGCTGGCGGCGCTGCGCAGCCTGTGCCTGTCGGACGTGGCGTGCCGGCCGCCGCACCCCGCGGGCTGGGACTGGCTGGGCGACTGCAGCGGGCTGACGCGGCTGGGGCTGGCGGGCGAGTGCCCGCTGACGCCGGCGCGGCTGGGGCTGGCGCACCCGGCCCTGGGGCGGCTGACCGGTGGGTACGGGGCTGGGGGGGGGGGGGGGGGCTGGGGGGCGCTTGTGTCCACACGGACAAGGAGTTGCGGGCGTGTCGTGTGGGTGATGCACATTAAGCACGCACCAAGTAGGCACCCGGCACGGACCTGCCAGCAAGCGCGGCGCCGGCGGAACCACCGCACGCGCAACTCGATGCCCCATCCGCGCGCACCACCCCAGGTCACCGCTGCACCGCTCATCCAACCATCCTTGCGCCCCCAACCCGTACCCCACCCGCCCAGGCCTGGTGGAGCTGCGGGCGCCGGCGTGGGGCCTGCCGCGCGAGGCGCCCGGCGTGCTGGCGGCCCTCACCCGCCTCACCTGCCTGGAGGCGGGCGGCGCGGCGTCTCTGCCGTACGTGGTGCCGCAGGTGGGTGCGCGGGCGGCGGCGGTGTGCGCGCGACTGCGCATGTGGATTCGGCTGTGAGTGTGCGTGTGCGTGCAGGTGTCTTGTGATGCTGGGGCGCTGGGGTCCCAGGCCTTCGCGCGCGTGTGTGCCACACCGCCTTGGGCGCCCTGACCCCACCCCACCGCCCGCCACACCCCGGCACGTTCCCTAATAACTCACGAATATTCTGCTGCTCTGTGTTGCTGCTATTGCATTTGCCTGTCCCTCGTCTAGTTGCTTGGTGCTTGGTTTAGATTGGGCTGGTATTCACCCCGCCGCCCCCCCCGCAGGCGCTGCCCAGCATCCGCGCGCTGTCGGTGCGCTGCTTCTACGGCGGCACGCCCCTGGGCGGCCACCTGGCGGCGCTGCTGCCCGCCCTCACCGCCCTGCGCACCACCTGCCCGGCACCCTCCGCCGCCGCAGCCGCCGTCGCCGCAGCCTTCGCCGCCGGCACGTACCGCCTGCCGGCGCAGCCGCACCACACGGGCGTGGCGGACAAGGGCCAGGCTGGGGACGGAGGTGCCGGTGGCGGCCGGCGACGACGACGGCGACGCGGCGGCGGCGACAATGGCAACAGTGCCTCCGCCTCGGCAGCAAAAGCCGCGGCCGCCGCGGCGGCGGCGGCCGCTGGCTCGTCCGCGTTTCGGCAGCGGCTGCTGCAGCTGCACCTGCAGGCGGGGGCGGCAGCAGCGCCGGCAGCAGCGCCGGGCCGGCGGCATGACGAGGGCGGCGAGGCGGATGACGAGGATGAGGAGGACGAAGAGGACGAGGAGGAGGACGAGGACGAGGGCTCGCGCGGCCCCTCGGCGCCCACCGCCAGCGCGGCGCGCAGCCACGTGGCGGCGGCGCTGCTGCCGCTGGACGTGCACACGGCGGTGCGGCTGCCCACGTACGGCGGGCTGCGGCGGCTGGAGCTGGTGGGCGGCCCGGCGGCGGCGCTGCTGGAGCTCAGCAGGCCGCTGAGGGGTGAGGCACGGGCGCGCGGGCGGGCAGGCGGGGAGGGAGAGGCGGGGAGGAGGGCGAGGCGGGTGCAGGGTGACCCCTAAGGACCCGCGAGGCGGGTGCCGGGTGGGCACCTGCGTGCCGAAGGGGGCGGGCGCGCACGCATGGGCCCTCCTGTGGCCGCCTCCGCAACTGGCGTCGCCTCCACTTCCATGCGTATGCCAAAACATGTAAGCGTGTGTGTTTTCATTCGCCCTCCCCCGCCCCCTGGACGCCGGCACTTCCAAACTTTCCATGAAGTATTCGTATGGATCCCCCGCCCCCCGCCCCCGCTTTCCCCCCGTTTTGCTTGGGTTTAGATTGGGCTGGTGTTTACCACCCACCCACCCACACTTCAAATTATTTGCAAAACACCGTCTCATGGACGGCTATCCCGCCCGCCCCGCCCCTGGGCAGGCCTGACCTCGCTGACGCTGCGCTGGGCGTCGCTGCCGGATGGGGACGAGGACGAGGACGAGGACGACGTGGCGGGCGAGGAGGAGGTGGAGATGGGCAGTGCGCTGCCGGTGCTGCGCCTCTCCCTAGGCGCCCCGCCGCAGCTCAGTGGGGGCGGCTGCGGCGCCGGCGGCTGCAGGTCCGGCGCAACCACCCCCACGACCCACAGCGCCCTCCGCCACCCCAGCGGCAGCGGCGGCGCCGCTGCTGCTGCTTGCAGCCAGCACACCAGCTGCAGCGAGGGCGGGGCCGCCACTGCCGACACGGCGTGTACGGGCACCGCGGAAGGCGCCGGTGACGTGGACGGCGTCGTGGGTCCGCCTGGGCGCCCGGGCGGTGCGCCCATGGCGTGTGCTGGTGTCGCAGCCGCCGCTGCTGCGCCAAGTGGAGCCGCCGCCGCTACTGCCGCCACCGCAGCTACTGCGGCTACTGCGACCGCCGCCCATTCGGGCCGCTCGCTGCGCGCTGTGCACTGGGCAGATGAGGGGATTGGAGCGGGCGGGGCCGGCAGCGGCGGCCTGGCCCGGCCCTCGAGCAGCCGGGCTAGCGGCGGTAGCAGCGCCGGTGGCAGCGCCGGCGGTGGCGTCGCTGCAGGCGGCGCCAGCGTTGGCGGCGGTCGGCCGCTAGCGCAGGCGCGGGCGCGGGGCGTGCGCTTCGTGTCTCCACCTCGGCCCCGGCGCGACGCCGACAGCGGCCCCAGCGGGGACGAGGGTGCAGGGCCAGCCGCCGTGGTGCTGGACAGTGGTGGGGGCGGGGGCGGGGGCGCCCTGTCCTGGAAGGAGCACGACAAGCACTGCGGCGGGGTCGCTGACGGCGGCGGCGGGGCCGGCGGTGGTGGCTGTGCGGCAAAAGCCAAGTGCGGCGCTGCCGAGCGGCCTCCCAGACCGGCGGCCCGCGTGCGGCGGGTAGGCTGGGCTTGCGACGAGAGCGAGGCGGAGGCGGCGGCGGGCGGCGGCGGAGCCGCGGGGGCTGCGGCGTCTGCAAGCCGTGGCGACAGCAAGCAGGTCAAGCCCGAGGAGGCGCAGGAGTGTGCTGACGAGTGCGTTGGGGAGGCATCCTCGCCACCGCCAACTTCCCGGACTCGAACGGGGCTGGGGACCGGGCGACCCGGCGCCGGCCACACTGGTCCGCACCGCACCGGCGTCCGCTTTGCGTCGCCGCCGCCGCCGGCAGCGCGACCCGTGACTGGTCTAGGAGCCGAAGGCGGCGGCCGCGCAAGCCGGGGCAGCGGCGCAGAGGTCCGCAGCAGCAATAGCAGTGGCGGTGGCGGTGGCGCCACACGGCGGCGACGGCCGCCTGCTGGAAAGGGCGGCGCGGCGGCCGAGCCGGCCGCAGAGGAGGAGGCCGCTGGCAACGACAGCGAGGGCGTGGGCGTGGGCGCCGGCGGCGGCATCGGGGCAGCCTGGCAGGGCTTGCGCCGCGGCCGTCCCCATGCCCGCGGTCGCCGCCGCCGCAGCAGCGACGCGTCTGCCGGGGCGGGCCCCGGCGCGGTCGCCAGTGCCGGCGGTGCGGTTGGTGCGGTCGATGTCGATGTCGAGGTCGAGGACGAGGATGTGAACGGCGGCAGCGGCGCGGCCACGCCCGCCACCAGCCACCACTCGGTCGCGGGGCTGGGTCGTGCCGCCAGCGGCGGCAGTGACAGGGGTACCACCACGAGCAGCACTAGCACCAGCACCGGCCGGCCAAGCACCACCACCAGCAGTCACAGCGGCGGCAGCGGCGGCCGCGGCGCGCGCAGGCGTCCGGGTGGCGGCGGTGCCAACAGCAGCGGCAGCAGCAGCACCGATAGCGGCGCGCGGCGGGCGGCGCTGGCGTGGGCGGCGCGGCTGGCGGCGCTGCTGCCGGGCCTGACGGAGCTGGGGCTGCACTGGGTGGCGGGGCTGGGCGGCGCCAGCGGTCACGACGTGCTGGAGGTGCTGGCGGGGCCGCGCGGCGGGCTGAGCCGCCTCGCCGACCTGCGCCTCAGCGGCTTCAGCGGGCTGCGCGCGGAGCGGCTAGGGAGGCTCATGCGGGGCGGCGGCGGGGGCGGCGGCGGCCCAGCGGGGCCCCAGGGCGTGAGCGCAGCCGCGGGGGTCGCAGGGGGTGCCGGGGGAGCAGCGTCGGATGCGCCGAGTGGGGCCAGGAGCGTAGACGTTGTGACAGCGGCGGGTGGGGGCGGCAGTGGCGCTGCGGGCGATGTCCACGGGGCCGGGTTCGCGGGCGGGTGCGGGTTGCGACGGTTGGTACTTCAACGGTGCCGCGGCGGCGACGGTGAGGCGGCGTGCCAGGCGGCCGTGGCGGCGGCGGCGGGCAGCGTGTGGGCGGAGCTGGTGTGGCTCCCTTAGTCACGTGGTGACGTGGGGTTGATGGAACAGGGCAAGGGAGGAGACTTGGCATTCCCCGGTGGTGACAGATGGAATTGCAAACCCTGCGGGCCCATTGCGCGACAACAGAGGCAAGATCCATGGCTGGGCGACGCGTTTACTGTGCCGGTGATGCGCCCTGGCTGTCTGCCTCAGTTTGCTGCATAAGTCCCGTGATTGGTGGAGGTGTGGCGGGCAGTTCATGCCGAGGTTGAAACGAGCGAATGCGAAGAAGGTGCGACCAGGGGGTGCAGCTGGTGCAATGCGGCGCGCAGCCCCAAGTGGGTGCGTCGCGGCAACTCGTGCACCTGATGACGCCGCACCCAGCAGGCTGGGGCCGTGGGGCGTGCGTGTGTTAGGTCCTCATGCGCGCGCGCACGTGCGCGCCCCGTAGACCAGCCCCCGCTGCATAGGGCGCCTGCTTGTTGTCCCAGGCTTTGTCCGCGGGAGGCAGAGGAGTGGGCGTGGATGTGTGGAGGCACCAAGTGCGCATGAGAGCGGGTTGCGCGGTTGTCGACCCAGCCCGTGGTCAGCGCAGACTGTGTGTTACCGGCTTTCAGAAGTACCCTTAGGGTTGCCGCGGCGTTCTTGCATACCCGTACTCAACGTGACCGTACTGCGCGTTGCTGGCACTGGGGGCAGTTAACTGGCTGGGAGGTGTGAAGGTGCCGCCGTGCGCGGACCCCCAAGAGGGGATAACAGAGTGCGTGCTATCGTGGAAGCCTGTAGCACGGCCGCCCGTGCCCCTGCGCCCGCCTTGCGCGTTGCGACGCTTACATGTGCGGCAGTGGGCACCACCACCACCAGCCGCAGTGCAAGAGGCCCCCTCACGTGCGACCCCAAGCACATGAGCCGGGCACACGACACATGCAGCCCTACGCGGCATGCACCCCCGTGCTGTATTTGCCCATATCGTCAGCCCAAACCCCTGCGGCTGTAGGCACTAACCATTACGACTGGTGCTCTGCACTAAAACACCTGACAACCGCAAGCCCACGACACGCAACTGTTAACAGGTGCTCGACCAGAGCCATGCACAAGACGCAGCACACGTGACTAGCTGTTCCGCCCCGGACGGGACGGCACGCCAAGTGTTTCCGATCGGTCCCTCACAACCGAGCCCATCTGTAAGCTTTGGACTGCAGCCCCACACGCCGCCTTCCTTTTGAGCAGTAGAAACGTAGGATGCACCACACGCAAAACGACCGTGAGAGGCACAGGGGAATTCAGTGTTTAATCGTCCTTCTTGTCGTCACCCTCCTCTTCCTCCTCCTCCTCCTCCTCCTCCTCCTCGTCCTCCTCGCCCGCCGTGTTGCCAGCATCCGTCTCGCTCTCCTTGCCGGCCGACTTGTTGCCGCCACCGCCGCCGCCACGAGATACCTGCGCCGGCATCGCAGCCCACAGATGCGAAGGTGAGGGCGGCTCCGTGGCAATGCAGCGGCCCCACGTGCCGCTGGTCGCGTTAGGACGTACGCCGGGCTGGATTGGACGCGAACCCATGCACCCATGCACAGACATCGGTACCAAGTGCCGCCCATTCATGCCATGTCATGTGTGTGACCAGCCAACATCGCCATACATGCATGGCGGTGGGTGCGATTGTCGGGCGGTGGCATCCGTGTGCTCAGGTCGTCAGGCACGCGGCCTGAAAGCGGTTCAGGTGGCTGGTCTGGCTGGCGGACTCAGACATACAAAGGACTTCAACATGCATGAGAGGCCCTGGAATGCTCCCCGAGCTGCCTGAAGGTCGACGCCGTGCCCGAGCGCTTGGGCCAGACCACCAGGCGGAGGCTAAAAGGCGGGGGAGGGGGTTGAGCCGCATCCGACACCCCCAGCCACCCCTGGCCCCGAGCTGTAACGCATTGGCGAGTCCAGGTGGCACCCTCACCTTCAAGCCGGAGTTGCTGAATTTCGCCATGTTACGAAGCAGGAAGAACAGCATGCCGACAAGCAGGATGACGATGAGCAGGGTGTCCTGTGTTGAGCCGGTCGAGGACGTGCTGTTGAGCGTCTCAAACGGGTTGGCCATGGTGCCAAGAGCTATGAAGCCTGGGAAGCACTGGAGGAATCAAAGGGAGAGAAACTGGCTGTCGGAACTGTTGGTGTAGGGCCGATGAAAGAAGCAAGAGGACAACGAGATACAATTAACCTTGACTTTAGATAACGACAGAACATACAAATTCGCACATGCAAATTCAGCGCTGAAGGCAAGGACCTGCATGAGCAAAGAGGCCCAGACGTTCCCAATGCTTTCTGATTAATGCAGCGGGCGTAAAAATATCAAACGTTTCTCTTAGACTCCAAGCAGAACTACAGCTTTATTGCCGCTTGTGAGACATTTTGCGCGCCATCGCAGGTTTCGCCGGCGTGTAGCATTCGCTTTAAGCATCGCGTTGATGTCCTGAGCTCTCACGTATATGAGATCCAGTTGCATCGAACCCAAGCTCCGACCACAGAGGACCGGCCGGGTGTCCATGCGCTGCGCGCAAGGCCGGGCGATTGTTGCGCGCGTCAGCTCCGCCCTGTGGCAAGGTGCCGGTATTACTCAAGCCCAAAGCGCTGCGGTCCGGATGGCCAGCTCATCTACTTGGGAAGGTGCGCGTCTAAGGTGTCGAAACCCGCACGCGTGACCCCCCGCACCCGACTGAAAGTTCCTGAACGCATACGAATGATGCGCGTATGCGCACTGGCAACTTATTCAAACTCAAGGACGTCACATGCTGTGCACGTCTCTCGTCATACAAGACTGAGGCCGCGACACGCCGCTGATCTGTTCCTGCCTGTGCACCGTTTCTGCCGCCCCTTCCCTCCTTGCGCTCGCAACCGCCTCCCGGTCATCACCCCGCTGACCCGCTTGGCCTCTGCCCTCCACAGGCACGGGACTGAGCCAGGATGACTTCATGCAGCGGGACGAGTGCCTGGTGGTGGACGAGCAGGACCGGCTGCTAGGTGGGCGGGGCAGGGCCGGGCCTGGCGGCTCTCGCCTCGTGGTGGGTTCAGGGTTACGGGTTGTTGCTGTACGGCATGCGGCACACTCACACCCCTACACACACACACGCGCGCGCTGTCCCTTACCCCGCCAGGCACCGCCAACAAGTACGACTGCCACCGCTTCGAGCCGGCGAAGGGCCAGCCGTCCGGCCGCCTGCACCGCGCCTTCTCCGTGTTCCTGTTCAGCCCCGACTGCCGCCTGCTGCTGCAGCAGCGGGCCGCCAGCAAGGTGCGGCCGGCGCGTCCGTGTGGAGCGCGGAGTGTGGGGTGTCGATGGGGCGCGTCCAGGGGGCGGGTGCTGCTTGATGGGCACCGGCGGGGCACGGGTGTGTGGCAGCTCTGGCTGTGTGAAACCCAAGCGCAGTGCACTCACCACGCCCCCGTCCTGCTGCAGGTTACGTTCCCGGGTGTGTGGACCAACACCTGCTGCTCCCACCCACTGGCGGGCCAGACCCCCGACGAGGTGGACTTGCCCGCCGCGGTGGCGTCCGGGGCGGTGCCCGGGATAAAGGCGGCGGCGGTGCGCAAGCTGCAGCACGAGCTGGGGATACCGCCGGAGCAGGTGGGGGCGCCAGGGGCGTGGATTGGGACGCAGGAGGAGGAGGAGGAGGAGGAGGAGGAGGAGGGGGCCGCCACGGCGTTGCTGGGGCCACTGGGTGTTGTCGGGGGTGGGGTGGGGTGAGAGTGGGCTGTGCGCAGGGTGTGTCGCACCGTCGCTGCAAGTCTTGCGCATAGTGAGCGACGTCTCGACATGTTGCGTCGTTCTGTTGTCGAGGCGGCGAGGCGATATGAGGCCCTGACTGGGTCAAGCGGGTACACACTCCAGGCCAAGCAGGAAGCGAGGTGCCGAGCCCCCATTGGGCATGCCGTCCAGTTGCGCGCGCTCCAGTCAGTTCCCCGGGTCCTCTCAGGGGCCTGCTGCAGGACAGGAAGAGGCTGGACGGGTCCGGGACCTGGGACACGCGCGCGGCCGGCAGCACGGGGCGTGCCTCAGTGGACCACATACCTTGGGCCGCAGCCGGCAGCGCTGGCAGCCGCCACCACTTCCGTGCGCCAACGCATGCCCGCCCGCCTCCACGCCGCCCTCCGCCCCCGCAGGTGCCCGCCTCCTCCTTCTCCTTCCTCACGCGGCTGCACTACTGCGCCGCCGACACCGCCACGCACGGCCCGGACGCGGCCTGGGGCGAGCACGAGGTGGACTACGTGCTGTTCGCGCGGCCGGCCCAGCCCGTCAGCCTGCAGCCCAACCCGGACGAGGTGGGGTGGGGTGGGGTGGGGCGCAGCGGGGGGGGGGGCAGAAGGGGGGCGAGGAGGGAGGTCGGGTGGGGGCGGCAGGGGGGTGAAGTGGCCGGCGGGCTGCAAACCGCTGTTGCGCGCGCCGCCAGGCCTGCTCAGGTGCTCGCGCGGTGTGGCGACAGCAGCGGCATGCGTTCCGACGGCAGGCGCAGCCGCACACACGACAGGCGCGGCCGCAGCTCAAAGGCGTCGCGCCCCTCACGCGCCCGACCCCCTGCATGTCACCACCCCGCCCGCCCCCGGTCGGCTGCTTGGGGTCCTGGAATGAACTACGCTCCCTTTCACTTCTCAAATGATCATGAATGTCAGCACCCGCCCCCCGCCCCCGCACCGCCCCCGCCGAGCCGCAGGTGGACGCCACGCGCTACGTGACGCTGCCCGAGCTGCGTTCCATGATGGCGGACCCGGCCCTGGCCTGGAGCCCCTGGTTCCGCATCCTGGCCACGCAGCCCGCCTTCCTGCCCGCCTGGTGGGGCGACCTGGAGGCGGCGCTGCAGCCGGGCGGCAGCCGCCTGGCGGACTGGGGCACCATCCACCGCGTGATGTGATGTGATGTGATCTGGGCGGCCCAGCGAGCGGGCGATCGGAGCGTGTGGGGCCGGGGGGCGGTCTTCGCTCATGAATGCGAGTCGTTGCGTGTCGTGGCGTGTGAATGCATATGGCTCGGCTGGGGGCAGGATGGGAGCCGCTGCGCCGCGAGGGGGGTGCGGTTGTGGAATAACGCTTGTGTGGGGGAAGGGCGCGCGCTTGCCAGCAGTGGATTAGGCTTACCTGGGCGCCGCCTGTGCGCCGGGGGCTGTGGGCAGCAGGGGTCCCACCCCGGGTGGACGGCGCCCTTTGCGGGCAAGCGCATGCAAGACTGTTCCTCGTGCATGTATGTAAGCCAGATGTATGCGAGCTAGAAGCCCTTCAAAACTCAGAAGCCATTTTTTACTCACTAAGCTGGACGGCGGGCTTGTGACCGCTGGCGCGCGATTGGCGCGCAGCTGACGAGTCAGGGGGGCGGGGGCAGCGCCCGGGGTGGGCAGCACGGACTGGCACACGGACACGTCCGTTTGCCCCTGAAGTGCTGTTGCCCTGTCTGGCCAGCAGCTGGCGAGTCCTGTCAGGGAATGCGGTCAGGCGAACGGCCAAGCAGAGCGCCCTGGCACAGGCAGCCTGTCCGCGGCGGCTTGCGAGCTGCCATGCAGGGAATGCGGTGAGGTGCAAGGACGGCTGGGAACACGGTACAGCAGGGAGGGGGCCTGGTCGCCCATGCCCGTGCTGCCACAGGCTGGCATGCCCCGAGTCGGCCCCCGAGCTTCATGGGTCACGCACGCCGCAGCGGTCACACACTCACACGAGCACGCGGCGGTACCTTGTGTCAATACAGTTACCGTACATCCGCCATCACCACATCACCACCGCTACTCGTGCACGCGCGCCCCACTCCGTCACGCACCAAATCACCAATCACCACCAGGGGCACCCGCAAACCTTACCAGCCATAAATTGCACGCCCTGCCCTCCACCTGCACGCCCGCAGCAACTCCCCCCCCCCAGACCGCCCGCGTGAGCATTGAGTCAGCATTGAGCCACATCCGCGGGCGGCCGAGGGCCGTTTGGTCACACTTACAATCCCGATCACGCTCAACCCCGATCCCGATCCCGATCCCGGTCACGCCCACGCCGCCCACGGCCCCCCCGGTCATCATCACATGATGGCGCAGCCCGCGCGCTTGGCGTGCCGCCCCGCGTTGGCGTGCTGCGGGCTGATGGACAGCTCGAAGCCGGCGATGACGGGCTTGTGGTCGCTGGTGCGCAGCTCGGGCACGGCCATGTAGTAGAGCGGCTTGAGGTCGGCGAACAGCGGGTCGGCGTGCACCGCGTACAGGCAGCGGTCGGTCCAGGCGGGCGTGCGGCGCAGGTCGTAGCTGTCGGTGCCGGGCGTGAACTTGAAGGTGGGCGCGAAGGCGATGGGCATCTCGTGGAAGCCCTTTGGCGGCGGCAGCAGCAGCGGGCGCGGGGGGCAGGGCGGGGCATGGGGGCGGGGGCGGGTTGGGCGGGACAGGGGTGGGGTGAGCATCTGCGTGCTTGTGTGCGGCTTGCAACCTGCGGACCCACACGCCCACAGCCCCCACAGCCCCCACACGCCCCCACAGCCCCGCTCACCTGCAGCACCTTGCCCTTCTTCTGCTGGTTGCGCAGCTGGTCGTTGGCGGCGAGCACCTCCACCATGTTGTTGTCGATGGCGAACTTGACCACCTGGGGGGCAGGCGGGGGGGGGGGGGAGCAGCGGGCAGGGGGCGAGCGAGTGAGTGGTGGCGGTGGTCAGATTTACCGGCCCAAGCTAAGAGGGGACCGGTGTCGCGGGGCGGTGATCAGTGAGGCGGGTAGGATTCATTTCGGAACCCAGGTGTGGGGTGGGCCACTGGGCGCGCACGCACGCGGTCCGAGCGGCTGGAGCAGCACTCGGCCAGGGGCCGCGGCGGTCGGGGCGCGTGTTGGCTCGCTCCCGCCCACCTCCCACCTCCCACCTCCCATCCAAACAATCATGAATGCCAGCCCCCCACGCCCACCTCGGGGTTGCCGGCGATGCGGTAGTTGAGGTCGCCCATCCACAGCACCACGTCGAAGTGCGCCAGCAGCGCGGTGGAGGTGCGCGCGGCGGTGGCGAAGGACATGCCGCTGAAGAAGGAGGCGGCGCGGGAGCGCGTGCCGCCGGACACGGACGGCGCGCGGCTGGCCACGCCGCCGCCGCCGCCGCCGCCGCCGCCGCCGCCGCCGCCGCCGCCGCCGTGGTAGTGCTGCGGGTAGGCAACAACGTGAAGACAGTGTCAGGGACAGTGCACACGTCCTAGCCCATTGGAGCGGTGCGGTGACGTAGCGAGTCTTGCTCGGGCATTCCGGCATGCAATATCCGGCTGGCGCAAACACGCAAAGACGGAACCGCATTGGCGGACGGCACTCGTTTACGCAATCTACCGTTATGCACACCCGCGTCCTCCCGATTTCGGATTGGCAATGGTTAATGCGGGTTTAACTGGACATGACTCCTCCTCCCCCTCCTGCCCTCCCCCCTGCCGCCCCACCCACCGACACGGCCGACATCATGGAGCTGGTGGACTCGGCGCTCAGCTGCCGACTCAGCGCCCGCCCGGGGCCGCCGCCCGCGCCCAGCTCCCGGCCGGCGCCGCCGCCCCCTCCCCCGCCCTCGTCCGCGCCCGACTCCGTGGGCCCAGCCGACGGCGGCCCCGCCCCGGCCCCGGCCCCGGCCCCGGCCCCGGGCCCCGGGCCACCGGTGTCGCGGGAGCCCAGGCCAAAGCCGCGGCTGAAGCGCGACAGCGTGGGGCCGCCGGCGGTGAAGCCGCCGCCGCCGCCGCCGCCGCCGCCGCCTCCGCCTCCTCGCGGCGGGCGGCCGGGGGTGCTGGCGCGGCTCTCCGGCGTGGAGGCGTAGCCGCCGCCGCCGCCGCCGCCCGCCCCCGTGCCCGAGTGCATGTGGGAGGGGTGGGCCGACCCCAACCCCATGCCTGTGCCCGCGGAGGAGCGCGCGAAGTCGCCCGAGGGCCGGGCAGTGGCGGAGCCGGGCCCGTTGTGGTTGGCGCTGGGGGAGCCGCCGGGCGCCGCGCCGGCGCCGGCGCCCGGGCCGGCGGGTGCGGCGGCGGGTGCGGAGAAGAGGCCGGCGCAGATGCGGTGGAAGTCGGCGTTGCGGCGCTCCACGTAGGCGTCGTGCGCCGCGAAGTGCGCGCCCACCAGCAGCACCTGGGGAGGAGGCGTAGGCGGGTGGGCAGGAGGTGGGAAAGAGAGGGCGGCCCGGTGCGGGATGCGCACTGTAGTCTGTTGGCGCCCTCGGGCCGGGGAGTGGCGGCGGCGCTACAGGCAGGGGCGGAGCGCAACTGCCCCGGGAATGCTCGAACCCTTCCGGCCCCCCTACCCCGCCGCCCCGCTCACCTGCGCGCCCGCTAGCGTGAAGGTGACCGCCACGCCGCCCTTGTTGCCCAGCACGTTGCCCACACCCGTGGCCACACTGCTGGTGCGGACCTGCAGCAGGGGTGGGGGTAGGGGCGGAGGAGGGGGTGCAGTGGGCGGGGCGCGGGGGTGGGGTGCGAGGATGGTCCAAGGTAAGAAGGAAGTCCCAATGCAGGCCCAATCAAAACTCAATGCATTGGAGGTAACAACGAGGCAGTGCTGGCGAGCGCGGCGGAATGGGCTGGTGAGTCAGTGGATGGGGGGGACTGCAGGATTGCGGCGAGGAGTAGATGGGAAGAGCCAACTGCAGCCGGCGCCGCGCAAGCGCCTTCACGCCTGGCTGCGTGCCTGCACACCCCGCTCGCCCCACTCTGCCCCCCGCCCGCCCCACTGCCCCCCACCTCCTTGATGTGCGGCGCCAGCGGGCGGGTGGCGAACAGCAGTATGTGGATGGCCATGAGGCTCTCCGCCGCCACCCGCACATAGCGGCGGCCCAGGTGCGCCGACACAGCCGCCTCCCACTCCGACAGCGGGCCGCTCTCCTGCAGGAGGTTGGCGGGCGGCGTGTTGGTGGCGGCGGTGGCGCGGTAGTGGTGGTGGCGATAGGGGAGGGGAGGAGGTTTGGGGGCCAGCTGGAGGCGTGAAAAACAGTCCCCTTAGTAGGCTAACGATGCTGTTTGGGCACCACCGCACGCACATCCGCACACACATGCACACGCACCTGCGATGAGAAGACATACAGGTCGGCGCCGTCGCCCGCCGCCGCGCCCGTGCCGCCGCCGTCCTCCCCGCCGCCGCCCAGCAGGTCGACGCCGCCGCCGCCGCCCGCCAGCGGCACGTCGCCGGGCCCCAGGCAGGAGCCGCTGAAGAGCGTCTCGGGCAGCGCGGCGGCGGGCGGCGTGACGCCACCCATGTTGAACGTCAGGCTGGAGGGGGAGGGGGGTTGCCAAGAGGTTTGGGGGTTGCAAAGATGGTAAGAAGGGGGCGAGGAGGAGGGAAAGGAGCGGGAGCGGGAGCAGGACCGGGAGGGGTCAGAGAAATGCGGTCGCTTCAGCACAGCATGGCGGAGGTGGGTGAGCGCGGAGCAAAACAAAGAACCCCACAACAGAGCGAGGCGACATGACAACACCGCCCGGCGCCCAGCACAGCCCGGCGCCGCCCCGGCCCCCGCGGCCCCACCAGTGAATGCGCACGTCCACGCTCTCCGCATTGCTCAGGTCCAGAGGTGCCATGCCGTCCAGGTCCACATCACCGCCGCCGCCGCCGCCGCCCAGCAGCGAGGCGCTGCCGGGGCCGCCGCTGCCGCCCGGCCCGCCCGGCCCGCCGCCTGCCGCGCCGGACCCTATCAGCCGCGCAAGCACCGACGGCG
Source organism: Chlamydomonas incerta (assembly GCA_016834605.1). Lineage (NCBI taxonomy): Eukaryota > Viridiplantae > Chlorophyta > Chlorophyceae > Chlamydomonadales > Chlamydomonadaceae > Chlamydomonas > Chlamydomonas incerta. The sequence continues at coordinate 148,188 of JAEHOC010000022.1, forward strand.
AGTCGGCGCCGCTGTCGGCGCCGCTGGCTGCCACCGCGGCGGCGTTTGAGCCGCTAGTGCGGCGCTGCGACAGCGCCCCCCCCCAATCGCGCCCCCAGCCCGGGTAGTGGCACGCCGGACCCGCCGCCACCGCCGCCGCCCTCAGCGGCTTCTGTCGGCGCGCTGGCCTGTTGCGCTTCCGCTGGTTGCGCTGGCAGGCCGCCGCCGCCGTTGGCGAGGCTGTTGCCGGCGCTGCCCTTCAGCGCGGACTTGAAGCTGCGCGCGCCCACCCCCGGCGCGGCGGAGCCCAGCGGCGGCCGCGACGGCAGCGGGCTGACGTTCCCGACGGCAGCTGCAGCTGCTGGTGCCGCGGCGGCGCGCCCCTTGGGCGAGGACGGACCCGAGGAGCCGCCCGGGCCGCTGCCGGCGCCATTGGCGGGGTGCTGCGGCGGCATGCCGTCCGAGCTGATGGCCACATGCCGCCCGCCGCCACCGCCGCCGCCGCCCGCCGGGCCGCCGCTGCCCGGCCCCTCCGTGCCGCCCGCCGGCGACTGCAGCGACCCCGGCAGCAGCAGGTCGGGGATGCCGTCCGCCGCCGACACCGTCGGCAGCGACGGCAGCACCGGCAGCACCGGCAGCGGCGCCAGCGCCAGGCGGCGGCCCGAGCTGCCCATGCCGCTGCCCGCCTGCAGCGACCGCACGCCGCCCGGCACCGGCGACCCAGCGCCATGCGCCACCGCCGCCGCCAGGCCGCTGTGCTGTGCCACGACGCGCGCGTACCCAAAGTCGCTCTCCACCACTCCGCCGCCGCCGTGCCCGCCGCCGCCGCCAGCTGCACTGCCGCCGCCGCCGCCGCCGCCCAGCAGGCTGTGGCTGCTGCCCGCGGACCAGGGCCGCAGGATGCTGTCGCCGCCGCTGTCCGTGCCCAGCGCCGCCGTCAGCACCGCCGCGTTCGCCACCGCCTGCCGCGCCAGGGCCTCCCGCAGAGCAGCCTCCGCGCCAAGGCCCCCGCCGCCGCCCATCGCCGCCGCCGCCGCCGCCAGGGGTGACAGCTCCATCGCGCGCCGTATCGCGTGCGGTCCAGCGCTGGCGGCCCCGGTGCCGGCACCGGCGCCGGCGCCAGCGCCGGCGCCGCCGCCGCCGCCGCTGCCTGCGAGCACGCCCCTAGGCCCGCTGCCGCCTGCCTGCGCGCCCTCCGGCGACAGCGGCACGGGCGCGCTGCCGGCCGCCGGCGTGCCGCTGACCGACGTGCGGCCGTCGCCACTGGGTTGCCTGTTCAGGTGGTGCGGCAGCGGCGGCGGCGCCAGGTCGGACCAGCTGTTGGCCTGGCGCAGGTCGTTGCTGGCGACGCGGCTGGGGCCGGGCCGGCGGGCGGGCAGCAGCACGTCATCCGCCACGGGCCCGGCACCGGGCCCCTGCCCCAGTGGGCCCGTGCCGTTGTTGGAGGTGTTGCGGCTGCTAGCGCCGCGTTGCAGCGGCGACAGCGCGCCCGCAGCGGCGCCGCCCGGCTCCCCTGCCCCTGCCCCTACCCCGCCCGGAGACTCCACAGGCGAGGGCAGAAAAAAGGCAGCGTGCGGCTGCGGCGTGCCGTCGCTGGGGCGGCGCACGGGCGGCAGGCCGCCGGTGGTTGGCCCAGCTGGCGCTGTCTGCGACGAGGTGTCGTCGTTGTCAGCTGATGAGAATCGCACGGCCCTGCCGCCGCCACCGCCGGCTCCTGACGCTAGCGCGGCCGGCGAGGACGCAGCCTGCCCCTGCCCCTGCCCTGCACCCGCACCAGCACCTGTGCCGCCTGCTGCGATCGGCGCCGGCAGCGACACGGCCACGGAGCCCTGCGGTGTCGAGGCAGGCGGCAGGTGTCGGCCACTGCCGGTGCGCAGCGGCCGCAGCTCGCCCACGGCCGGCAGCCCCGGCCCCGGCCCCGCCCCCGGCCCGCCGGAACCCGAAGCCCGGCCGCCGCTTGGCCCCGGGCCGTGCCCAGAGCCCGAGGGCGGCCGCAGCTTTGGGTCCAGCCCCGATGCAGGGGCTGTGGACGCGGCAGGTCCCGCGGCGCTGCCGGAAGCCCGCCGTTCCCGCTGCTGCTCGTCCCCTGCCTCTGCGCCTCCGCCGCCGCCGCCGCCGCCTGCACCTGCTGCATCCCCGTTGCTGCTACTGCCGCTGACTCGCCGCGTGGCCACCGCGCGGGACCCGGCGGCCCCAGCGGCGACAGATGAGGCGGCGGGTGGAGATGCGTGGTGGTGGCCGGGGGGGAGCGGCGGGCGGTGACTGCTGCTGGGCCCAGGCGGCGGGCCCGGCCCCTGCCCGTGCCCCTGCCCGGCCCGCGGCCCAGCGCCAGCCTCCGCCGCCTCCATGCTGTCTCGTGACGCTTTGCCGGGTTCCTGCTGAGGCGGCTGCGTGGCTGCGCCGCCGTTTGCCGAGACCTTGCGCCCCGACGCCTGCCGGCTGCCATTAGAGCTGCCGCTGGCAGACGTGCGGCTTGCAGGCGCCACGGCCACTATCGTTGGCCCTGCCACTGCTTCCCCTGTCCCCCAAGCTGTCCCCTTTGCCGCTCCGAGCCCTGTGCCTGAACCTGGCCCTACGCCTGCGCCTGCCACGCTGGCGTCGGAAGGCCGCCGTGAGCCGCCCGCCGCCAGCGGAACGCCACCCGACAGCCGCGGAGTTGGCCGCTCGGCAGCACCGCCGCCGCCGTTTGCGCTGTCGCCGCTCCGCCGTTGGTAGCGGGCGGCGGCCTCAGCGCCTGAGCCATGCCCGGCCTGCGCATCGCCCTCCGCCTGCGCCGCCAGCTCGGGACCGGCTGCTACTGCCGCGCTGCCCGCGTCCCCACTGCTACTGCCGGGGCCGCGCGTGGAGGGGCGGCTGGGGCTGGCGGCTTCGGACAGGTCGGGTAGGCCTCCACCCGTAGATTGCAGCGGCGAGGTCAGCGGAGAGCGGGACTGCACTGGGGACATGGCGGCGGCGGCGGCAGCGGCGGCCGCGGCCACGGCTGCCGCGGCGGCGGAGGGGCAGCGCACATCCAGCAGGCTGAGCAGCAGCTCCTGCGGGTGGTGGAGGGGGCGTGAGGGGCCGTGGGGAAGTGTTGAGAGGGTGTGGGCGGGGAGCATTGGGGTGGGCAGAGCTCGGCGCCTTCCCCGCGCTCCTCGGTGCCTGCTCTTCGAAGGTCCTCACTGCCACCGTCACTGCCCGACGGCATGTGCGACATGGCGACGCATGTGTGGAAGTGCGGGGCGTTCCCCGGTTTTTGATTGCCGCCAAACCGCTTCTCCTTGGGAGCCCAACGGAAAACCCGCAATGTGTTTGAGCAGCGACCGTGCGGAATGGCACCCAGCCCAGTTCCCAGTTCTGTTAGGCCGAGCGTCCGCGCCCCTGCCGCTCGGTCCCACCACCATTAGCGCCATTGTACCTGAGTCTCCGTTTCTGCATCTTCCTCCTTCTCCATCTGCTCGCCCTGAATTGCCGCGCCTTGCGCGGCAAGTCGCGCAGCTGGGTCGCGGGCTCCACAAATTCCGAGCCCTATGCCGCCTTCCACATTATTTCAACGGAATTTTTGCTCAGCACCTTAAAGATAGAATTATAATAAAAGCATTTGAGCTACAACTCCAAGAACGCGCGCCCGTCACCCCTACGTTTGTGATTTAGGTGGGAGCTAAGGCAATTCTTATTATCCCATATCTTTGCCTTTCAGCCTGCGTTCTGACCCCAGTCGGCTCAGTTGCTGCATGGGGGCGCCCAATCCCGCCTTTTCCCCTACATTTACTTGGTTTGCCCCAGCCAATTTGCCCTATCATATTGGGTTGCATGCAGGCCCGAAGTCTCTCACAATTTATCCCTAGTCTGTTTCTCCGCTTCGGCGGGCGCGTCCAACAAGCATCTGCTCTTCAGGCCCGCGTTCTCGGGCACTGGGCTGCCTTTAGCAGTCAGACCGACAGCAAGATGTCGGCCACGCTGACCTTCTGGGACCGTAATCCGCCCTACGCGGCGGTGGCGCTGGCCCGGCTGGCGAATGTGCCAGTGGCGGCCACGCCTGACCCCAAGGGGACGAAGGAGACTGTCCCCACGCTCTCAGTGTCCGGGTAAGCAAGTACCGCAGCGGATCCGGGGGCGGAGGGGCTTGGCGGCGCAGTCGCCCTGCGATCGCTTCCAGCCGCCAGAATGTGTTCCTTGTTCCGCATTTCGACTTGCGCTCACCTCCACGCCTGCATCTGTATGCAAGCTGCATCTAATTTTCTGCTGCTGCACTGTCCTGGGCGTGCGCCTTACCTTGCTTCGCGTGCGTGCCGCGCCTTGAACGCAGGGAGACCTTCACCGGCACCATGATCCTCAAGTACATCGCGCGCGCCAGCGCCCAGCGTGACGAGCTGTACGGCGGCTCGGACGCGCTGGCGGCCTGCCAGGTGGGGCGTTCAGCTGGTGTGCAGTTGGGGCGGGGGGGGGGAGAGCTCACGCGCGGGCGGGGCTGGGGTGGGGCTGCCGCGTGCGGCCCCCCGCGGGCGGCCGGTGGCAGGGGCAGGGCTAGCCTGCAAGACGCTTGCGCACCCCTCCTCCCCCACATCCCTGCTCTGACCTTCTGCGCCCGCAACCAACCCCGCCCTTCGCGCCTGCCTCCCTCCCGCCCCAGGTAGACCAGTGGCTGGACCAGGCCGGCGCCATCACGCCCGCCGCGCTGGAGGCGCAGGCCGCCGCGCTGAACGACTACCTGCAGCTACGCACCTTCCTGGTGGGCTACAGCCTCACGCTGGCCGACGTGGCGGTGTGGGGCGCGCTGCAGGCCTCGCCGCTGTGGAACAAGGTGCGGTCCGCCGGCAAGGTGCCGCACCTGGCGCGCTGGTTCGCCTTCTGCGCCGAGGTGCCCCAGATCCGCGCCGCCACCGAGGAGCTGGTGGCGCTGGCAGGCAAGAAGCCCGGAGCGCCCGCCGGCGGCGCCGACAAGAAGGGCGCCGGCGCGGGCGCCGCCGACAAGAAGGGCGGCGCCGCGGCTGGCGCCGCGGCTGGCGCCGCGGCTGCGGACGGCGGCGCCGCCGCCTCCGGCGGCGACGCGGGCGGCTCGTTCGACATTGGCCTGCCGGGCGCGGAGGAGGGCAAGGTGGTGACGCGCTTCCCGCCCGAGCCGTCGGGCTACCTGCACATCGGGCACGCCAAGGCGGCGCTGCTGAACCAGTACTTTGCGGACATGTACAAGGGCAAGCTGCTGGTGCGCTTTGACGACACCAACCCCTCCAAGGAGAAGGACGAGTTTGTGGAGAACATCATGAAGGACATCGCCGACCTGGGCCTGCGCTACGAGAAGCTGACCTACACGTCGGACTACTTCCCGCAGCTGCTCGACCTGGGCGAGCGCCTCATCCGCGCCGGGCTGCTGTACGCGGACGACACGCCGGTGGAGGCCATGCGCGAGCAGCGCGGCCGCGGCGAGGAGAGCGCCTGCCGCGGCCGCAGCGTGGAGGAGAACCTGAAGATCTGGGCCGAGATGCAGGCGGGCAGCGAGGTGGGGCTGGCCAACGCCATGCGCTTCAAGATCGACATGAAGGTGAGAGCGTTGCGCGGGGTCCGGGGTGGGGTGGGCGGCGCAGCGGGGGTGGCGGGGGTGGGTGATGGGGGGCAGGCTGGGGAGGCGGGGGTCCGGAGTGGAAGACACAGCGAAGGTGAACAGCAGAAAGATGTATAGGAGGCAGAGGTCAGCGCCAGCGTCAGGAGCAGCAGCACGTAGGCACGCACACACACCCTGTCACTGAACCCGCCCCGGAGCCGTTTGGCTAGGAAGTGGCGGTGTCTTCGGCAGGAACAGCTGACGTATGTGCATTGGGTGAGCGGCGCGACGGGCCTGCTCCCAGTGGGGGGCCTCAGGGGCGGACGCTCAATTGCAGTACGACATTCCATCCACGCTCTGCCACACATGGCACACAGCACGCACGCACAGCACGCACATGCGGTCCACAGTCTAACAGCTCACGGATACCCCACCGCTCACGTTGTGCCGTCCCACTACATACCATCACTTCGCTCACTGCCTTCCACGGCCCCCTACCTACCTACCCCTCCCGGCCCTCCCCCGCCTCTGCTCCTCCTCCTCCTCCCCTCCTCCGCCCCCTCCCGCAGTCGGTGAACGGCACCATGCGCGACCCGGTGGCCTTCCGCTGCAACCTGACGCACCACTGGCGCACCGGCACCAAGTACAAGGTGAGGGCGGGACGGAGGGTGGGCGAGGTGTAGAGGGTGGGGGGGGGGGGGTGCGGTTTGACAGGCTGGGCGCTGCGGTGACACAGATTTAGGTCGAGCTGGGGCTGGGGTGGGGAAGAGCCGTCTATGGGGTCCAGCGTCGGCGGGGATTGCTGGGACGCGGATGCGGATGCGGGCGCGGGTTGTGTAGGGCATGACACAGCGCACCACGCCGGCGCACAAACGCGCTGGCACAATTGCACAACCGCACACCTGCACACAACTCCTGACTAAAAGCAGAGGCTGTTTAGGCGGTCGCCTCCAGTAGGGGCCGTTCGTTGAGGTAGCCTCTCGTCCTGTACAGGAAAAGAAACTGAGAACCTACTGGGTGCGCTCGGGTACGGCCACGCGGCCCCTGACCCTGAAGACTAATCATATGGCTCGCCATCCCCAGTACCCACCACGGCATGAAATGCACACACACGCACACACACGCGGCCGGCCGCCTCCCCGCTCCCACACCGCCTCCGCCGCTCCTCACCTCCCCGCCGCCCCCCTCCCGGCACCCGCCGCCTGCCCGCCACCCCCCCTGCAGCTGTACCCCACCTACGACTGCGCCTGCCCCTTTGTGGACGCGGTGGAGGGCGTGACGCACGCGCTGCGCACCAGCGAGTACCGCGACCGCGAGGAGCAGTACTACTGGATCCTGGCCGCCTACCAGAAGGTGTGGCCGGGCGGCCTGCCGCACGTGCACATCTGGGACTACAGCAGGTGAGAGCGGCCCCGGCGGGGGTGCCGTAACTACAGGCTGGGGCGTGGGGCGTGGGGCGGAGATGGGGCGGGGCGGGGAAAGGGGGTGGTGGAGAGAGTTGGCGATGAGGAAACACCTGTCTGATCATTTGAACTGATGAGACCAATCACCTCCTACTCATTCTGAGCCAAATGGAGACACAGCATGGCTGGCGGGCCCGGGGATGCTTGCCAAGTAGGGGGCAGGGCGGTGGCAGGGGGGCCGGCGCATCCGCATTTCCACACACCCGAGCACTGCTACAGCCGGCATGGCTTTTTACGTGTTGTTGGCGATGAGGAAACATCTGGCTGATCATTTGAACTGATGAGACCAATCACCTCCTACTCATTCTGAGCCACACACACACCAGGCATGCACACACAAATTAGTACAGTCGGTTTGTCACCGCCAGCGTATGCAGGACCGCGCTGACCCTGCCCGCCCTCCCAACCCTCCTCCACCATCCCCTCTTCCCTCCCATCCAAGGCTCAACTTCGTCAACACGGTGCTGTCGAAGCGCAAGCTGACCTGGTTTGTGGACACGGGCCGTGTGGACGGCTGGGCCGACCCGCGCATGCCCACGGTGCAGGGCATCCTGCGCCGCGGCCTGCGCATCGAGGCGCTCAAGGAGTTCATCCTCAGCCAGGGCGCCTCCAAGAACATCACCTTCCAGGTGCGGCGGCGGGCGTGGTTGTGGCGAGTGGTGTTGTGCTGCTGAGGGGGCAAGGGGGGCGTGGTGCTGCGGCCGAGGGCGTGCGCTTTGGTGCTGCGTGTGTAGCGCACTGCGGGCTTCAGTCTCCGCCTCCTTTTCCCACCCCGTGGAAGACCCTCCCACCCCCACCTCACGCCTGCACCCCCCGCCCCCGCTGCACCCGAACCCGAACACTCACAGGAGTGGGACAAGATCTGGACCATCAACAAGAAGCTGATCGACCCGGTGTGCCCGCGCCACACGGCGGTGGAGGTGGAGGGCCGCGTGCTGCTCACGCTGGAGGACGGCCCGGTGCCGCCCGAGGTGGTGACGGTGCCGCGCCACCTCAAGTACCCGCCCGCTGGCAAGAAGGCCGTGACGCGCGGCCGCACGCTGTGGCTGGAGCAGGTGGACGCCGCCGCCATCACCGAGGGCGAGGAGGTGACGCTCATGAGCTGGGGCAACGCCATCATCAGCTCCATCACTCGCGACGCCGCCACCGGCGCCGTCACGGCGCTGGCCGGCCGCCTGAACCTGGCCGGCGACGTGAAGAAGACCAAGCTCAAGCTGACGTGGCTGGCGGCGGTGCCCGAGTGCGAGGTCGTTGACCTGGCGCTGCTGGACTTTGACTACCTGATCACCAAGAAGAAGGTGGAGGAGGACGACAACTTCATGGACCTGGTCAACCCGGTGACCAAGTACGAGAAGGCAGCGGTGGGCGACCCCAACATGCGCGCCCTGCAGAAGGGCGACGTCATCCAGCTGGAGCGCAAGGGCTACTACATTGTGGACGAGCCGCACGGCGCCAAGGGGCCCGGCAAGCCCATGGTGCTGTTCGCCATCCCCGACGGCCGCACCAAGAACATGAGCAAGCCCGGCGCCGCCGCGCCGCCCGCCGCCTCGTCGTGAGCGGGCGGCGGAGCGGGTAGTGGACGCACTGGCGTGGTGGCCTTTGGGGGGCGGGGGCGGCCCAACGACGCTGCCGAGCGCCAGGCCGGGCTAGCAGCCGGGCCTGCCGCAGACGTGCCGGCCGGAGCAGCCTCGTCGTCATGGAGCGAGCGTGCAGTGCAGGGAGCTGGCATGTGTCGGCTTGCTGTGGCAGGCGCAGCAGCGCGGGCAGCGCTGAGTTCAGTTGTATTGTATTATACGGGGCAGCCCGGCGCATGGGGCGGGGGCACGGAACGCCTGGATAGCTCCCGTGCTTGCGGACCTAGCGCCCGACGGCAAGTGTGTCAGGAGATGTTGTCATCATATGATGAGCGATGCGCTGCAATTTTCTTGCCGGCCGGCCTAGGTTAGTGACGTGAGGAGCACGGCAGGTTCGTGTTAATCAACTGGTTCCCGCGAGTGAGTTGTTCCAGGCTTAACCCCAATTTTTGTTTCGCTGGTGGTGGCCCGCGTCGGCGACGGATGCTGTGTTTGATACACATGCACGCACACACACATACACACACATGCGCGGTTTGGTTTCCGTGTGTTGTCCAAGACACATACGCGCACGCACAGAGTGCTCTGGAAGGGGCCGGCGTCGTTGAGCTGGCGAAGCGGTGCGCGGTGACGAACACATGTTTTACATAACGTCATTATATCTCATGGCACTGATGAACATTTCCATTGGCAATGGCTGCGCATTGCAGCACGAGTGCGTGAATTGTGGAGGGAGGGGATGAGGAGCGTGAAGAAGTGGCGATGACGTACGGCGCAGGCGGCGCAGCGCAGGGGTTTCTGCCGGGGTGGCCCAGCCAAGGTCCCAGCACGAGAGCACGAGCTTTCTGCTCAGGACTTCGCAACCTGGCCAGCTGCGTTGTAAGACAACTGCCGTTGAAGACCGCCTTCTCATGCACGGCAAACAGACGGCTGGCCAGGACTCCGCAACGGCACCTGGGGCGACTTGCGCTCAGCGTGCAACGCTCCGCAGCCTCCGGCCGCCTGTTGGGCGCGGCCCCCCGGGCAGGTTCGCTGCGCATTTGGGTGCACGGAGGGACAAGTACGGTTAGGGGAAGCAGGCAATAGAAACGTCGATAGCAAGTCTTTCAAGGTCATCATCGGTCCTCCCATGCTCTTATCCTGGCAAGGCCGCTCCGGTTGCGCCCGCTCACTCACCGCATTGCGCCAGTGTCCCGGCAGCCGCCAGCCCCACTTGCTGACACAGGCTCGCGGTGGCGGCCGCCGCGTCCCTGTCAGCGTTTGGGGGCTGTTCGCAGCATGACACGGGGAAAAGGGGGAGTGGGCTGGGTGTCACGAGATGCGGGCGCATCAACTGCCCCAGGGATGGGCGGGTGCGTGGGGCAGGTGTGTAAGACGGACTGCTGGCATGCACCGGTGCTTTCGTTGCAACCGCACCCCGTCGCGCGCCCGCACCTGCACCTGCACCCGCACCAGCCTCCGCCCCGCCACTCCCGCGCCAGGCCCCCCGCCCCCGCACCTGCACCAGGCCGGGGCGCCCCACGCCGTCGATCACGTCCAGCGCCGGGTTGAGCAGCACCGGGAAGCCTGGGGGGAGGGGGTTGGGCGTGGCGTGTGTGCCGGCGTTGATGCGGAGGGGGCGGGGGAACGGAGGAGCTGACGCGCACGAGGGAAGGCGTAAAGCATCCGTGGGCGCGGGAAGTTGCAGGGGTCGCAGGCAGCGAGGGCGCGCAGCACGGCACATACACCAGGGCAGGAGACGGAGGCCTCCCCTGTGGGCTGCGGCGCACTTGCACGGCCCGCACGGGGAGGTTGGCGCCGTCACCACCCCCCGCACAGAGCACACACACACACACACACACACACACACACACACACACACACACACACACACACACACACACACACACACAGCCCCCCACACACGCACCCCCCCCCACACACGCACCCGCCGGGAAGAACTCGTACTGCAGCAGCCCCCGCCGCCGCGCCGCCGGCCGCCCCTGCCCCGGAGCGGCCTCCGCGCCCCACCACGGCCACGCAGCCAGCGGCCGCCACGCGCCCCAGCGCCCCCACCAGCCGTGGCGGCGGGCAGCGCCAGCCGCCAGCGCGTGCGCCCCTCCGCGGGCCTGCCGCGTGGCGATGCCAGCATCACAGCCATGCGTGCTTCTGCTACAGGCCCAAACCCCGGCCCCAACCCCGGCCCCGACCCCGGCCGAGGCCCACGCGCCGCTGCTACGCGCTGCCCAGGGCGCGCTGTCGCCGAGCTGGCGCCAGCGCGTGGCTCCGGCCGCGAGCAGCCCGGTAGCCGCCGCAGCCGCCAGGAGCTGCGGAAGCAGCACCAGCAGCGCGCGTCCCCGCAGAGCCATGCGTGGAGTTCGCGCCGGCGACAACTTAGCAGCAGCCGGACAACTCAGGGGTCGCGTGCCGCCTAGTCAGAAGCTTTCCCGATAGGCTCAGGGTACGGTATTAGGCTGTCGAACGCGGCCGGGTGGCGTGTGAGCCTCCGTCGCCCGCGGGTCGGCTCAGCTCGGAGCAAAGCTCAACTTGGAAGAAGAAAGCCGTGGGCGGAGTGCTGCATACAGACGTAGCGGCCGCCAAGGGGTAAGCACTGGGCGGGGCCTGCGGCAGCGGTGGGCCTGTCACAGATTGCCGCTGTGGGGCAGTACAGGACTCTCAGTGAATTTTGAGCAGCGATATATTTCTACCAGAGCTAAACGCTAGTTTGCGATATACAAGCTTCCCACTGCTCTCGCCAGGCCACGCTTTGCTTCGTCGCCCAAAGCATTACAGTCACGGACCTGAAAAATTTCGACCGAGGAAACGTAGGTGGCACTGACGTAGCGACTATGAATCTATTCCACAAGGATTGTTGAGTGCGCACACCTTGCGATAGGCGTCGAGCGAAACGTCGTCGACTCTCCTCTAGCTCATCGCACGCCCCGCTCCAGCCTAACAGCTACTTACAACCACGTTGACCACATCACTCGGTGCTAAAGCCAGCTTGGCGGTGTCCTGAGCCACGCACAGGGGGACTGGGCGCCTCGACGGAATGGCACTCAGTCACCCCCTTCGTCGGACGCCACACTCGCCGTGAGCGGGGGCTCAGCAGCTGCCGCTAGCTGCAATGGATCTCGCTCGCCCTTCTGGTGATGAGCTCACTTTAGGGCCAGCCGATGTGAACAGCCGAGACAACGGCAACGGCGCCGGGAGTGGCGCCAGCGGCCGGGCTGGCAGCGGCAGCAGACCGGACGGTGTGTGTCCGTCGGGGGGCGCTGGCTCGGGCTCGGGTCCCACTGGCCCCACTGGGCCGGGGGCGTCTGGGAGTAGAGGTCCTGGGACAGGCGCCGCCGCTGACCCTGGCAGCCCCAGGGCCCGCCCCAGCAGCCTGGGCCCCGGCGCCAGCCCCAGCTCCAGCGGTGGCGCCGGACCCAGCCACGCCCCCGCCGCCGCCCCCGCCGCCGCCCCCCGCCGCCGCCCCCGCCGCCGCCCCCGCCGCCGCCCACGGCGCGGCCGGCCCCTCAACTTCCTCCCCGGCGTCGCCAACTCCCCGCCCGCCGCCGGCGCCGCTTCGAGCCGCGCCCCTCCCCTCCTCCGCGCCGTCTGGTGCATCCGCCGCCGACCGCAACGGCTTCGGCGCCGGAGGCCTCCGATCCGGAGGCGCCGGCGGCCCTGGATCCGGAGCGGCCGGCGGCCCTGGATCCAGAGGCGGCCTGGAGCTGTGGTCGCTGCGCTTCCGCGACCCGGCCGCCGAGTCCGCCTACCTGGCGCACCAGAGCCGCCTGTTCCGGCGCAGTGCCGACGTGGCGGCGCTGGCGGCGGTGTGGGGCATGATCATGTTGGGCTGGGCCACACGCGGCAGCCGGGTGAGCGGCGGGGTGTGCACGCATGTGTGTGCGTGGTAGTCTTCTCCAATTCCCAAATCAACCAGGAGGGCGGGGCGTGGGGAGTGGGGGAATGGGGAGAGGAGAGTGGGGCGGAGCCGGTCCTGGAGACTAATGACTAAACGACTCGACGCCTGGGGGCGGGCGGGTCGTGCTCGGGCCCGTTGGTGCGGCGGCCGGCTCGGACCGGGGGCAGCCGCGGACCTCTTAAACTTGACGACAGCAAAACATGTTCCTGTATGTGCTGCGACCCCTTTCCCCTCCCCTCACCTTTCCTCCCCTCCCTCCGGCCGCGCCAGTCCGCGTGCCAGCCCAGCCTGGTCAGCAGCAGCCTGGTGTGGCTGGTGCACGCCGGGCTGGCCTACCTGCTGCAGGTGAGGCGGGGGTTGGGTGGGGATGCGGGTGGGGGGCGGGCGGGGGCCTGGGGGGTTATGGGAACGATGGCGAGGTCTCCGAGGTGGGGAAAGGGTTATGTATTCCCGTACCCAAGATAAGTAATTCCCCAGCCGCCTGCGCCCGGCCCAGTGCACATGCGGGCGCCGAGCGTAAAACTTCAGTCTCTGACGGGGGGCGGTGGTGTGATGGCGGGTGGTCTGGCCGGGCTCTTGGCCCTGGCCCTGGGTCTGCCAAGCTGAAATCTTGCGCATATGGCATGCGTCCACGCGCACACGCACATGAGCATCCCCGCTCCGCACAGCACAAACACACTCACGCGGCCCCACTGCCGTGCGTTGGCCCGCAGACGCACCCCGAGGAGGCGGTGGCCTGGCGCACGCCCTGCATGGCGGCGCTGCGGCTGGTGTACGCCGCCGCCTTCGCCGCCACCAACACCGCCTGCCGGGCCCACGAGTACGCGGCGTGCAGCAGCGGCAGCAGCCTCGGCAGTAGCATCAGCAGCGGCCTCAGCAGCCTCGGCAGTAGCATCAGCGGCAGCAGCACCGCTAGTTGCGGCAGCGGCAGCTTGTTGGACTGCCACAGCAACGGCGGCGGCAGTAGCAGTGGCGGCAGTAGCATCGGGCTGCAGCAGCAGCAGCTACAGCCCACGTTCGGGCGCTTCTTCGTGTCCGACACGGCGCTGGTGGTGCAGCTCTTCCAGGTGGGGCGGCGGCGGGGCGGGGGGGGGGGGCGGAAGTCACATGGGGGCATGCGTGCGTGCGTGCGTGCGCTTGTAACCCAAATTATGTTTGTGGAGGGGTGATGCACGTGGTATGGGACACAGCACAGCGGGCGGTCGCGCAGTCGTGTGTGGCACCACCGACGGCCCCGACAGCCACACGGCCATTTCAAATCCCACCCGCTGCAACCCGCCACCAACCACCACCGCCCCCCTCTGCGGCCCAACTCCACCGCCGCCGTCTCCGCCGCCGCCGCCGCCGGGCAGACCATCGCCATGCCGCTGCCGTACCGCGCCCACCTGGCCACCTCCGCCGCCGTCACCGCGGTGCTGGCGGCGGTGCACACGCCCGCCGTGTGCGCCGCCACCCTGGCCAGCGGCTGCTACCGCGGCTGGTGAGCGGGGGCTGGGGGCTGGGTGGGGGCTGGGCGGCTGGGCGGGCTGGGGTGTGGGCTGGGGGCCGGGGGCTGGGGGCCGGAATGGGCGTCGCGGCACTGTGCAGGGATGCAAGCTTGGCAAGCGGGGCGCCACACAGCCGCAGCAGCAGCAACAGCAGCGTACGGTAGGGTACTCGACGCTGCTTCACCCCTGTACCCCTGTTGACTGCCCCACCCACCCCCGCCCGCTGCACAGGTTCAGCTCCGTCGCTGGCATGGACGGATACCTCGACGGGGCCGGCAGTAGCAGCAGTAGCAGCGGCCTTGGCGCTGCAGCCGCCGCGGCAGCAGCTGCCGCAGCCTCCGCCGCCGCAACCGCCGCGGATGGCGGCTCCCCATCCCTCACGCCGCCGCCGCCCCTGCTGCTCCAGGCGGGCCGCCGCCACCAGCGCCTAGCGAAGATGCTTTGGCAGATGCTGCGTTGGGCTGTGGCGGCGGCGGCGTGGTTGCGGCGCACCTGGGGCGGTGGCGGCGGTGTTGGCGGCGGTGGCGGCGGCGGCGCGGTGCAGATGGAGCCGGCGGTGACAGGCGCCCAGGAAAGCGACGCCCTGGGTGGCTTTGGGCCGCTGCAGGGCTGCTGGGGCATTGTGCTGTTTGCGCAGGTGCGTGTGTTGCGTACGTACGAGCTGCGCGGGCGGAGAGGGAAGGGACTTGCGCGTCGGAGAAGGGTACCAGTGCAAAAATGGTACAAAGAAATCGGGAAGGGAACTGCGGTTGCGGGTGCGGGTGCGGGTGCGGGTGCGCGTGCGGGTGCGGATGCGTTGCTGCTGGGTGCCTGGTGGCATGCGGTGTGGGGTGTGGGGTGAGGTGCCCTGGTGGGGGCCGCGGCATTTACGGCTTTTCATCTCGCTGCTGGTTGTGGGCGGGTTGTGCCTGCCTGCCTGCCTGCCTGCCTGCCTGCCTGCCTGCCTGCCTGCCTGCCTGCCTGCCTGCGGCCCGACGCCGCGCTTGGCCTGGGCCTCGCCAATCGGGCCGTGCCCGCTCGTCGCCCACTTGCTCACCCCCGCACCTACCCCCAACACCCGCACCCACGCTCGCGCCTGCAGGTGGTTGCCGGCTTCTTGCTCACCTCTTGTGTCATGTGGGCGGCGGAAGAGGCCGCGCGACGCCGCTTCATGCGGTCAGCCGCCTCGCGCGCCGCGGCGGCCGCCGCCGCCGCCGCCGCCGCCACCGCAGCGGCAGCAGTAGCCAACGGGGCCGCGGGCTCCGCGGCACCACAGCCGCAGCCGCCGCAGTTGCTGCAGCGGCGTGCGGGCCGCAATGTTGGGGCTGGCGGCAGTAGCAGCGGCGGCGGAGCCGTGACGGGGGCGGCGGCCGGGGCTGCAGGGACAACGGCGGGGCTGCCGGCTGGGGCAGCGGCCGCTGGAGCGCCAGTGCAGCTAGTGCAGCAGCAGGTGACGGCGACGGCGCCGGCGCGGTGGCGGCGGGTCGGTTGACGCAGCGGCTGGCGGCTGCAAGCCGCAGCAGACCCACGGACGCTGCTTGAGCTCCAGTGGCCAGTCATGTGATCGAGTAGGCTGCTGGGCTGCAGTCAGGAGTTTGAGTGTGTCACATGGCGGCCCCACTGACTCCATAGAGTACCGGGGTGCTAGGCAAGAACGGCAGTAGTGCCCGGCGGCTGCCTGCTGGCACGTACGTACGTATTCATTTATTGGCTGGAGTCTTGGACGGTGGCGGGGAGGACGGGCAGTGCCCGTATCATGTAGATGGCTTTGGGCCCCCGGCGTCTACACAGCGTAGGTGACCCCTCCCGCGCCATCTACACCTCGAACATTTTTCCTAGGGGCACGCCCCCAAATCCCCCAAACCATCTACGCTCCCTGTCTAAAAGACCGCCAAACCCGCCCAAACCGTCTACGCTCCGTAGATGCCGAAACCCAAACCCAAAATTTTTCTCCGCCTTCGGCGGATTTTGGGCAAATTTCTACAGCGTAGATGGAAGATACGAGCACTGAGGACGGGACTGCGGTGCCATGGGGGATCCGCGCGCTGGCCCGTCATGCGAATGGGTAGCTAGGATGGGCCGAAGTTAATAGCATGGTACACGGCGTGGAGTCACGCCCGGGGTGGAGTCCCGGCTCACGCACTGCAGGGCGTGCATGCAGCCACGGGGCTGGAGATGGTGCCCATGCATCATCAAGGGGGATGAGCACACAGGGGACACGCGCGGTTCTGGGTACCCCCCAACTTTAGGGCCCTAGGCGGGGGTGCCTTGTAGCTTGCCACACTCTGATTTCGGGAGTAGGTCCAGGTCGGCCGTTTGCAACCTTCCGGTAATGTAACAACCAACAAGGCTGTGTACGGCAAGCGTTTTTGTTTTGGCACGCGGTTTTGAGGGGGGGGGAGGGGTGAACATGCCGACCCCATGCAAATCGATCCAAAGCGGGCCCCCACGCTTCCTATCGCATTATTACATCTATATGAATAATACAACCCGCGACGGGGGCGATCGGAGGCCAGGGTGTGCACAACAAGGGCACTGCCGGCTATGCACGCCCGCCCGCCCGTGTGCCGGGTACTTGGGGACGGCGGTCCCGAAATGCATAGCCGGACGCAGTCCTGAAGCTTTACACAGCACATATATACATGCAAGATTATATTTTGACGCACCGCAGCGCAGGCAGCTGCTGTTTTAGACCAAAATGCTGTATGCATTGCCACCAAACGGTCTTGCCGGCAGATGAGGGCACCTAATACCTGCTTTATATGCTATACATAGGCGATGGCCAATGTAAGAACTAGTCGGACTGCCCGTCGAGTGAAACCAAATTCATGGCGAAGACCCAAATGTACATGCACCCGCTCCTAGAGTTGTCTGTATGGCACAATGAAGCAACCCATGTACATTGGAAGGCGCAGCCCCTTTGTCACCGGCCATGGCCCACAGTGACGCCGGCATAGGTTGAACCTAGTTTAACGCAAGCCCGCTCCCGGCCCCCGCCCGGCCGGATGACATGCATGATGTGGTGTGCATCGCCGGCAGGCGGCGGCGACTGCCGTGCTGACCGGAGGCAGCACACATAAATGGGCAGCCCCCTCCTTGGGGCGCGGCCGCCAGTGCCCTCCCGCCGTGTGTGTGCTTCAGCAGCCGTGACTCCTCCAGCGCCGGCCGTGCCAACCTTAGAGCCAGCCGCCCTCTCCTTGCGGCGCGGGCGCCAGTGCCCTCCCGCCCTTTCAACCCGTGTGTACTCTAGCAGCCGTGACTCCTCCAGCGCCGGCCGTGCCAACCTGGTGCCGGACTATGACCACGCGCTCTCCACCCAGCCGAAATGCACGTCAACGACCACCAAGAGGCAACAGGAGGAGGCGGGGGGCGCGGCAACGCCGACCAGGGGGCGCCCGCACGGGTCGCCCGCGGCTGGGCGCGAGGGGAGAAGCAGAGTCAAACGTCTACGAAGCGTTGCAAATCTAAGCGGGAGTCATAGTCAAATAAGCAGCGGTGGATTGAGTTGCTTCGCGCGCGCGCGCAAGCGCGAGATGTTGCATCGGGGGACGGGACCGAGCCAGGCGCTGCGTGGCCCTGTGCAACGTGAACTAACATCTAGTTATATGTAAGAAAACTATTTGGCTTGCGAAATATGGGAGTTTATGGAGGTTTAAGTCGGGACGGGGCGGGCTCTAGTTTGTAAACAGCTATGTCGCTGCATTTGTAATCAACCAAAACACTGTGCCGGGCCGAACGCGATTGGATTGGAGTTCTGCAGCGCCTGACTTTTCGCGCCCATGGACCTGAGCATGAGCATGAGCATGTTACATGGCTTGAAGTCCATGCGGCCCCACTAACTCCTTTGAGTCCGGAGGCGCGATGATAACTAAACAAAGGGGAATCAGCTAGCGGTTGCGCAATTCACTAGACCGAAGCGTTGTCACCGCGTGCAAGTAAGCAGCTAGCTTTTGAACGTCCGTGCCAAGCATAGCTCTTTTCATATCACTACCTGTAATACCCACTGCTTCCCTCAAGCTCGCGTACTTCGTGCATTCCAGCAAGACGTGCTTTTCGTCTTCCACGCCTCCATTCCCGCACAGCCTACACACCCGTTGCGCCCTAGCCCGGTACTGTCCCCCCGCCTGGGGGCGGTTCACTTCCAGGTCCCAGCAGCCCAAACGAAAGCGCATTAGGGCTATCAAATGCTTATGCGCCACGTACTGCCTCATATGGGCTAGTCTGCCTTGCTCAATCGATGCATCTTTTAGTGGCACTCCCATCCACTGCAGATACCTGCACATTTTCACCCCTGGCGCGCCGCCCACAGAGCGCCGCCCCCCACTTTCAGCAAACAATCGCGGGTCAGTGTGAAGACTAGCAGCGTCCCATTCGTGCATGGACCTGCCGGAACCTGCATGACACGGATTGGTGAGCGGGACGGGGATGTTGACAGCCCTATTTAGTCCGCTCGCTACTCGTTTGCTGCCATAGCGATTCCTCTGAGCTAATTCCCGGCACCTGAGCGTTCATTGCGTTCATAGCTTGCATTCTTGCCTAAAGCGTCCCTGCAGCAATCCGAAGATGTCTCAGAACATTTCGTTTGAGCAAATCAAGCAGCTTTTGGAGGACGCCCTCAAGCCCCTGGCCACGAAGGTTGAGGTTGAGGCGCTCTCCACAAAGGTTGAGGCGCTCTCCACAAAGGTTGAGGCGCTCTCCACGAAGTTTGACGACCTCTCCACGAAGCTGGACAAGACGATGGTCAAGGTCGACATCCTGGTCTCGAAGCAGCAGAACTCTGCAGCAACCCGGAGCGACCGTCTGCAGGTGGTCCCTCGACCGGACGGCTCCATGCCAACCGTGGACTATCCGGAGTCGATCCAGCAGCTCCTGGTGGCGGGCAACGAATCGCTGCCCGACGGCCAGCGGAACACCTGGAACAAGAGCAAGTCCAAGTCGCTGCTGCGCCAGTATGAGGATGCAAGCGAGAGCGAGAGCGAGAGCGAGACCGACGACATCGAGGACTCGTCAAAGTCGCGGGCGCACAGGCTCAAGATCGCCCGTCTCCTGGGCGTCACCAACGCCCAGCTCAACTTCGCGCAGATGACGTTGTAGGCGCCTGCATCGCCTCGCTGGCGCAATTAAACCGGTGTTTTTCAACACCACCCTGCCGGGTTGGGTTGGGGGTTGAGTTTAGGTCTCTTGGCGCGTAGCGCCACGTTGTTTGGCACCGCCGTCGGCGAGCATCCCTTTCCCTAGCCCCATGCAGCTGCGTGCACTCCAGCACAAGCACCGGACCCGACCCACATCGTCCACCGTCGGTGCAGACTAATCGACCGCACGCCCGGTCGGCGGGGTCACGGTGTCCACTCAGGAGCTTAAGCGGTTCGCCTTCAAAGGCCTTCTACTCGTACACTGCTGGTCCAGGCCGATGTGAGTGAGTATTACAGGTGGTCCCTTCTCGGGTTCTCGGGTCACTCCCCTCCACTCCCGGTGCAAGCAGCGCAGTGTGGTGGCGGTGAACGGAACATAATACATGATGCCGGTACATGACCAACCTGACATTCGCTATGATGGTTCTGGCTTGCTTGCTCCCAGGCGTATGTACCAGTAGGGTCCTGGTCTATCACTGGCTGACACCGGTGCTAGCGCCCACTTGGCCACCTCCGCCGCCGTCACCGCGGTGCTGGCGGCGGTGCACACGCCCGCCGTGTGCGCCGCCACCCTGGCCAGCGGCTGCTACCGCGGCTGGTAGCTGGGGGGCTGGACTGGGCTGGGGTGGGCTGGGGGCTGGGGGCTGCGGGCTGGACGGGGGCTGGGCGGGCTGGGGGCTGGTGGCAGGAATGGGCGTCGTGGCACTGTGCAGAGAGGCAAGCGGGGCGCCATACAACAGCAGCAGCAGCAGCAGCGCTTCACCCCCTGTTGACTGCCCCTACCCACCCCGGCCCGCAGCACAGGTTCAGCTCCATCGCTGGCATGGACGGATACCTCGACCGGGCCGGCAGTAGCAGCAGTGGCAGCGGCCATGGCGCTGCAGCCGCCTTGACAGCAGCTGCCGCAGCCTCCGCCGCCGCTGCCGCCGCGGATGGTGGCGCCCCATCGCTGCCACCGCCGCCGCCCCTGCTGCTCCAGGCGGGCCGCCGCCACCAGCGCCTAGCGAAGATGCTTTGGCAGATGCTGCGTTGGGCTGTGGCGGCGGCGGCGTGGTTGCGGCGCACTTGGGGCGGTGGCGGCGGTGTTGGCGGCGGTGGCGGCGGCGGCGCGGTGCAGATGGAGCGGGCGGTGACGGGCGCCCAGGAAAGCGACGCCCTGGGTGGCTTTGGGCCGCTGCAGGGCTGCTGGGGCATTGTGCTGTTTGCGCAGGTGCGTGTGTTGCGTACGTACGAGCTGCGCGGGCGGAGAGGGAAGGGACTTGCGCGTCGGAGAAGGGTACCAGTGCAAAAATGGTACAAAGAAATCGGGAAGGGAACTGCGGTTGCGGGTGCGGGTGCGGGTGCGGTTGTGGGTGTTGTGTGTGCCCCGAGGCCTTGCCAAACATTACCATAGCGTCAATGAACGTTGGTATCTCAGCCAATTTGCGTAGGAATTGTGAATAATCATCTGCATATTGTGAGGCTTTTAGTTTATGCACGTCAATACCAAACCCCTTGCTATTGAGCCATGAGAGAAGCGCTTGAGCGATTGCAAGATATAACAGTGGAGCAAGTGGGCATCCTTGCCGTACGCCAGCTGTAAGTTCCATGAATTGTGACAGATGTCCGTTGACCAGTGCTGCAGAACGCGTGCCGTTGTGTAGCATACGTACCCAAGTGCTTGTAAACATTCAAACATGAATTCGCGATTAACAGTGTCGTACGCCTTGTGGAAGTCCAAAAAAGCTACCACGCCGGTTTCCTCTGCCCCTTTCAGGATGTGCGGTGCCAGCTGTAGAAGTGCAATATTGTCAGTAATCCGCCTTAGTGGTAGGAAAGCTGTCTGTTCGGGGCTGATAGTCTGACTGAAAGCTTTTGATACCCTAGTCGCAAGGATTCTTGCAAGGGTCCGGTAGTCTGTGTCAAGTAGGGTGATAGGCCTGTAGTTAGCAATCACCGTAGGGTCCCCCGCTTTATGCAAGCAGCAAATAACTCCATCCAGGAAACCCTTTGGTAGACGTTGTTGCTGGGCTGCTGCTGAGAGTACTGAGAGTACCGTGTCCGCCACCGGAAGGAGGCTGCACCACAGCCCCTCTCAGTCGAAGGTACGATTAGGGATGAGGGGTTCGCGTTCGGAGCGGACAACCCGGGCGAGGTGGAAGGCCCGTGAGTGAGTATTACAGGTAATCCCTTCTCGGGTTCTCGGGTCACTCCCCTGACCATCACACCTGGCAAAGTTTGCTAGCCGTACGCATGTCACTGAGCGCAGAGATGTGTTTCATAGGCAGGTTCGATGATAATTCAGCAGTAGGACTAGCAGGCGCATCACCTAATCAGAACGGTGGCGCCCAATGCTGTTCAACAGGCAGAAAAGAAGGCACATACAGAGGAACCCGTTGGTACCAGAGCCCTAACTAGCCTGAATTGCGATCGGCCCCTCAATCCTGCCCACGGTTGCATGCAACCCCACCCCATCTCAAACGCACACACGTGGCTATAACACTACTCGTATTCCGTGTTTGGTCAAGTCAGATAGTCGTAATCGCAGCATCACAGATTGATAGTGTTTGGTTTCAGACAGTTCATGAGTCACATGTCATCAAGGTCACACGCATCCGGAATGGCCACTTCCATCCGGTCGCCACACACACGCAGGAAGGGGTGTGTGTCGGACACTTTCAGCCAGGCCTTATCCCGCCGGCGCCGTGGCAATCCAAGTGAAGCGAAATTGGCTAGCAAGCCTCTGATGCTAGCTAGTGCTACCGCCTTGGCCCGGGCCAGAGCCCCCTCAGTGAACGGCTTCCGTGCACGCATGTACCGCCGTGCACTCTCCATCGCATCAAGTGCGGCCAGGGCCACCACCTCCCATACGCATTGCTGTATCTGCGTTGGGTCCGGGCTCTCCAGCAGCCAGACGTGATGCCGCCGTACAGGGCAGCCCGCGTCGGTGCGGCCAGCATTGATGGTGTCCTGTAGCAGCTCCACCACACTCTGCGCGATGGGGCACTCCCAAAAGTGATGCAGTCGAGGCGAGGGCGGCATCACCGCCGGTGACGGGGGAGAGGCGTATGCGCCGCATACGCACGGCTCCGGCGAGCTGCCATGGATGTGCGTGTTTCCCAGCATGCCCACACCGTCAACCGCCAACCGCCACAGCACCTCCTTGTGCTTCAGTTCCCATCGTACTTGCCACACCGAGGCCATATGTCGCCGGAACTGGACCAGGCGCTGGCGCCCGGGGGCGGGAGGCAGTGTGACGCCCAGGGCTTCAGCCACATAAGCATGGTGAAGACGTGTGCGGTCATCATTGACGCCAGTTAGCTGCATTGCTGTGCCGTCGCGGACAGCCAAGGCGGTCAGGGGAACGGGGCGTTGGTGCCCCTGGATGAACCATCCCATGCGGCTGACAATCATCTCCACGACCTGGTCCTCGGTGGGTAACGCTGCGGCAGTGGTGGCTGCGTGGGTAGGCGGGTGGACGGGGGCGGGGGCTGGCTGGGCGGCGGCGGGACCTAGGGGGGCGGTTGCTGGGGCGGGGGGACGCGCTGACGGCGTTGGTGCGAGACGCGGCGGCGCTGGGGGTGCAGGGGGCGCAGGAAGGTGAAGGCGCGCAGCAGCAGCCCAGGAGGGGTTGATGTCCAATAGCAGGGCATTAATGGCAGCGATGGCCTGCACGCGATCCGCAAAAGCGCCCGCCACGGCGCTAGATGGCTGCAGCTGTTCCCGCACCAGCTGCGCCCATTCAGTGGCCAGCAAGGTGAAGATGTGGATGCCCGGACTCGATGCCAGGCGGTGACGCCATGATGTTTCATACGCCGCAAATGCGTCGTAGACACGCACGGCATCACCCAGCGTGCGCAGGCGGCGGCATTCCGTGAGCTGTAGGTGAGAGGCTTCGAGGCCGGGGCGGCGACCAGAGGGTGGCGCGTTGGGGAGCAGCGGGTTTCCCCATAGTGGCGTGTTGACGCACCACGCGCCGGGCGTGAGAGGGGAGGTACCAATGTCGACTGCTGGGGGCAGGTGGGAGAGGGCTGTGACGATGCGGTGGACGTCGGGAGGCAATGACGGGGTGCCAAGCCAGGGCCCGTCCGCACGAGCCGTCAGCAGCGCCATGGGGCGAAAGCAGGGATGGTAGGACCGAAGCAGGTATCCAAAAACCCGCTGCCACGGGGCTTGCGCTGCAGGTGCCACGCCACTTCCATCCCGGCCAGCGTATGCAGCCGCGCGCTTGGCCCAGCGGGCGTAGATGTGCTGCTGTAATGGAAGGCTGCCAAATCCACCTGAAGCCGGATGACCAGGCAGGAGGCGGGCTGGGACGCCTGTAAGCCTGCGGTCGTGTTGCGAGGGTCCCTGACTGCGGTCGACAAGCTTGGCCACCGCCGCCTCCCAGGCTACGAGCGTGTCAGGCGGCGGCAATCCAGAGTGCTCCATATGGTATGTCGCCATATGGGTCCCGTACGCAGCCGCAGTTGAGGCTCGCCCGAACATGGACAGATGCATGTGGCTGATTTTGTCCAGGCGACGCACGGCCTCATCAGTCCGCTGCTTCCAGTCCAGGTCAGGCCGGGCGGGCGGGTTGGTGAAGGGGACCCCCAGGGCAGTGGCGGACGTGACGACGCGGATTCCGGCAATGGCAGAGGCTGGAGCGGGCGGGGGGGCGGTAGCGGGCGGGGGGGTGGCAGCGGATACGGTGGCGAGGACGGGGACCGGGACGGGGGTGATGGCGGGGGCGGCGGCGGGTGCAAGGGTGGGGGCGGCAGCGAAGGCGAGGGTGTGGCCGCGGGCGGGGATGGGGCCGGCAGCGGGGTCTGGAGTGGGGAACGCGGCTGCGGGGTTGGCTGCGATGGTGGTTGCGGTGACGGTGGCGACGGCGGGACCTGGAGAGGGGGCGGGGACGGAGGCAGCGGCATTTGCGGTGGTGACGGCGGCGGGGGAGGCGGCGCGGATGGCGGGGGCGGTGACGTGGGCGGTGGCGGGGCGGGCGGCGGGGGCTGGTGTGCGGATGGCGGAAGAGACAGCATGGGTAGCCGCGGTGGAGGGGGCTGTGGCGGGGGCGGGGGCGACGGCGGGGGAGGCGGTTGCGGCGGGGGCATGGATGGCAGCGGTGGCGGGGTCTGGCGTTTGGACGGCGGGATTGGCGGCAGGGGCGGCTGCAACGGAGGGGGAGGTGGCGGGGGGTCGCGGCAGCAACGAGGGCGCTTGCGGGTCCAGCGGCGGGAGCGAGCGCGGGGGCGGGGGCAGCGGCTGGTGCGGGGGCGGCGGCGGGGGCGGGGGCTGACGTTCGGACGGCGACAGAGACGGCAGGGGTAGCCGCGGCGGAGGGGGCGGTGGCGGTGGTGGCGACGGCGGAGGGGCCGGGTGCGGGGATGGCGGCAGGTGCGGGCGCGGGTGCGGGGATGGCGGCGGTGACGGGGGCGGCGGCGGCTGCGGGGGCCTGAAAGGCGGTGGGGACGGCGGCGGGCGCGGTAGAGGGTGCGGGGGCGGGGATGGTGGCGGCGACGGGGGCAGCGGCGACGGCGGGGGCATGACCAGCGGCTGGAGTAGGGGCGGACGCTGGAGACCCAACGGCAGTGTGGCCCACCAGTAGCAGCTCCACCTTGTCCAGATTGAGCTTTTGCCCGGTGGCGCGCGCAAAGCGGTCCATGTGCCCCAGGAAGGCGGGCACATCCGCAGCTGAGGCCAGTGCTGCTTCGGTGTCTTCGGCAAAGGCAGCCTCGACAGCGGTAGAATGCGGGTCTGCGGGGTCGAGAGGGATGCCGACGCCACACTCCTTCAGCCAGCAGAATAGAGCGTGCGCAATGAAGAGTGAGTGGTGAGTGGTATTACAGGTGGAAGAGGTAGAGCAGGGGCGCGAGGGGGCAGCCTTGGCGGACACCTGCAAATATCTTGGCTGGGCGGGAGAGGACGGTGGACGGTTCAGCCTCGATGGATAGCGTCAAGGGACGAATTCTCTCGAGGTCGTGGGTTCGACTCCCTCACATCCCTCCGATTTCGATCGGAATGAATTGACTACGGATATGCAGACGGCTGGACGAATTTAGGACTTAGTTGATTTGGCCGGATTCAGTCCGGAAGGCTGGCTGCGGACTCTTATAAATCGAGTAGTTCGGATTGATCGGGTGACTGATTAGGGAGCAACCAATCGCAACCAATTGAAGGGGAGCGTCCCATGGGAGCAAGCCTACTAGCCCAAGGCACAGAGTAGGTCGTTGGCATTGCAGGTGGCGCGCCCGAGGAGTCAGAGCAGTTAAGCTCATGAGCTGCGTCAGCAGGTCCTTCTTGTAACCAATGCAATCTGGGCAGGAGAGGAACCCGTTGACCCGTGCCATCGACGTCGTGTCAGTGAGCAGTAGCCGGACCCAGGAGATGAAGTCGGCGCCGGCGCCCATTGTGGCCATGACCTCATAGAGGAAGCTGCGATCGATGGTGTCGTATGCCTTGGCGAAGTCCAAGAAGGCGAGAATGGCGGACCGCCGCTGCTGTGACAGGAGCAGGGGGAGGGAGCGGAGGAAGAGGGCGTTGCTGCCGATGTCGCGCCCGGGCAGGAACGCTGACTGCTCAAGTGGGATGGTGGCGGCAAGGGCTGGGCTGATGCGGTTGGCCAACACCTTGGTGAGGAGACGATAGTCAGAGCATAAGAGGGTGATGGGCCTGTAACTGCCAGCGTTGATGCGGTCACCACGGCCCTTGTAGATCACAGTGATGATGCCCTTGGTGAAGTCCAGCGGTGTGTGCTGGGTGGTGCCGATGGAGATGAAGAGCCGCGCAAGGAGGGGAGCGAACGCGCCTGGGGCGGCCTTGTAGACGTCAGTGGGGATGCCGTCCCAGCCTGGGGATTTGCCGGGCTTACTTGCTGCAATGACCGCCAGTACCTCCTCCTGCGATACGGCGCTCGCCCCCGCGGCTTGCATACGGTCGGCTGGTAGCTGCGCGGAGTGGGCTGCAACGGCGGCTAGCACCGCCGACTTGTCCGCTGGGTTGAGGTCCGGTGGGGCTTGCCCAATGGCCGCCCAGAAATCCGCCATTACCTGCGCCATGGGGGCCGGATCCGTAACCAGGCGTCCATGCGGATCGCGAAGGGCCGCAATGACAGTCACGTCTTGCGGCGGATGAATAGCCTCTGTGATGCGGGGGTTGGGGCGCTCGCCACTCCGGATCCAGTCCACCCGCATGCGGTGGGCAGTGGCGGCTGCCTCCGCCCGAAGGGCAGCAGCGAGAGCTGCCTGGGCGGCGGCCATCGCACTGGCGTGAGCTGTGGGCTGCTGCGAGGCGTCCGCGGCGGCCCGCGCCGCTTCCAGGTGCGAACGTGCCGCACAGATGTCTTGGGACATCCGAAGTACGCGCCGCTTGGCGGAGCTGTTGAGGGTGGCGAGGACGGCCGTGAGGCGCCGCTTGAAGGCTGAGTACCACTGCAGGAAGTCCTCGCCAGGCGATGGCATAGCCGCCTGCTGCCCCGTCAGCCAGAGTTGAAGGTGGTCGACTAGGTCGTCATGATCCACGAAAGCGATGCCGCTGCGACGCGTACCGGGGCCACGGGTGGGCGGGCGGCGGGGAAGGAGGAGCATGGTGGCCACCCGGTGGTCAGAGGGCGAGCTGGCTTCCACTGTAGTGCTGGGCACGTACGGCAGGAGGGCACGCGACACGTACATGCGATCGAGCCGGGCGCCGCTGGCTTCACCATGAGCCAGCTTCTGCAGATGTGTGTAGTCGCGGCTGGTTGGGTGGAGGTGGCGGTGCGCGTCCACCAGGTCGGGGCAGAGAGCGGTGAAGAGGGAGGCGACGTGACCATCTCGCTGCGCTCGACCAGGGCTGGTGCTGTCAAGTGCTGCATTTACGACGAAGTTGAAATCGCCAACCAGAACGTGCATTCCCGGCGAGGACATCCGGGGGGAGACATGCTGCTGCACGAACTGGGCTCGGGCTGTTGGCAAGTGCGCTGGCAGGTAGGCGTTGGTGAGGTGGATGGTGTGCCCGAGCCAGGAGAAGGAATAGGTGGCAAGTCGACCCGTGGGGGACGCACGAGGAGCAGCTGGGGCACCGGCTGGGGCAGCAGCAGCGTGGGAGGGGCTGGGGCTGGCTGCCAGTGCGGAGGAAGGAGGGGAGCTGCCGTCGGGTGCCGCACACGGATCGTTGCCGGGGGTGCCGGGGACAGAGGAAGGGGGAGGAGGGGTGGCGTCGCGACGAGGTGCAGGGAGCTGTGCAGGCGGTGGCGTGGCGACAGGGCTGAGGATATGGGACGCCAGCAAGTCCGCTCGCACCAAGATGGCCACGCCAGCGTACGGGTCTTCAACCGGCGTGGCCCGGTACGCTGCTAGTCTCCAACCGGGCACGTGAAGCTGCTTTGCCACAGTCTGGAGGGCCGCCTCAAAGCGGCCACGGTCACTCAGGCTGCGATGATGAGTCTCCTGGACGCACACCACGTCCAGGCGTAGCGTGACCCATGTCTTGGCTGCTGCTGCAAGTTTGGCGAGTTGAGTAGGGAATTCTATACCGCCAAGGTTGTGCGTGCCAATCCGAAGAGGCCGGAACGGCAGCCGCCAACCCTGACGTGCCCAGCGCTGTGTCATGTGACGGCGCGGTACTACTGATCCTCCGTGGTGTCCATGCCGCCATCCGCCACGCCGGCGTCGCCAGCGTTGGCCAGGGCGGCGAAGCGGTTGGTGCCACTGACGCGGGCTCGCGGCCGTGTGGTCCCACTGCCCGGCCCCCGACTGCGGCGAGAGCCAGCGGCGGCTCCCGCGCTAGCGGTGTCTGTCCCCCGCTGGCTGCCGGACGGCGCGGCGAGGCCCGGCACAGCCGTGGAGCTGCTGAAGGCGGCCATGGCCTGACCGACGGCGGCGTCACCACCGCCCCTTTCCATAGCGACAAGGCCCGGCCGCAGCCGCAGCAGGAACAGCAGCAGCAGCCAAGCCGCTGCCCCCAGTAATGCGGGGCTGCCTCCGGGCCTGCTACGGGGTGGACGGTTCAGCCTCGATGGATAGCGTCAAGGGACGAATTCTCTCGAGGTCATGGGTTCGACTCCCTCACACCCCTCCGAATTCGATCGGAATGAATTGACTATGGATATGCAGACGGCTGGACGAGTTTAGGACTTAGTTGATTTGGCCGGATTCAGTCCGGAAGGCTGGCTGCGGACTCCTACAAATCGAGTAGTTCGGATTGATCGATTGATTGGCTAAGTGGCAGAAGAAATGGTGGAGACGCTGGCGCAGGCACGCCCCTGAAGTCCAGAGCAGATCACTCGCAACCCGGGTCACCAGGTCCTTCTTGTAACCATGCATTCTGCTACAGTGAGTGGGAGCATTGGGTTGACAACCCGCTTGTGCTGAGCTGGGTGCGGGAGGGGTTCCCCCTTTCCTGGGAGGGTGGCAGGGCGCCGCCCTGACACCACGGCCAGAACCACACCTCCGCACTTGAGCACGCCGACTTTGTCGACAAGGCAGTCGCCGACCTGCTCACCGCTAACTCCATTGAGCCCGTTGCCGCGAGACCCCACATGGTGTGCCCACTAGGCATCGTACAACAGGGCGAGAAGTTCCACCTATTCTATGACGGCCGCCCGCTAAACGACCACCTACACGCGCCCAAGTTCCAGTACAAAGACCTGAAGGCCGTCCCGGGCTGGCTGCTGCCGGACGACTGGGTCTTCACGCTGGACCTCAAGTCCGGCTATCACCACGTGGACATACACCGCGAATCCTGGACGTACCTGGGCTTCGAGTGGCACGGGCAGTACTACATCTTCACGCAGCTGCCTTTCGGCGTCTTGTCCGCCTGCTGGGCTTTCACCAAGCTAATGCGGGTGGTGCTGCGCGGGTGGCGCCGCCGCGGCTGGCGCTGCGGCGGGCTGCTGGACGACCAGTTCCACGCAGACCAAGACAAAGACGGTCTGGTACGGAGGCGGGCGGAGGTTGTGGCGCAGCTGGGGCGCCTGGGGTTCGTGGTGAACAGGGACAAGTCCATGCTGCAAGACGTGTTGCAGCGCGTCAAGTACCTGGGCATGATCCTAGACACCAGGGCCGGGGTGTTCGAGGTTCCGCCGGAGAAACGGGCTAAGGCCATGCAGGCCATCAACTCAGCCCTGTCCGCACACCGCCTGCCTGTGCGCACAATCGCCTGCATCAAGGGGCAACTGCTGGCCATGTCCTGGGCCTTCGGCCCCTGGTCGCGCCTGCGCACCAGGGGCCTGGGCCAGCTCATTGAGACCCGCCGCTCCTGGAGCTCCCACCTTGCTCTGACAGGCGCCGCCCGCGAGGACCTCGAGTTCTGGCGGGACTACTTCGACCACTTCAACGGCCGGCGGAGCCTCTGGCTGCCCCCACACGTCCACTCCCTCATCTTCGGCGACGCCGCCGGCAAGAGCGACGCTTTGCTTGGCGGCTGGGGGGCGTGGACAGTGCTGGACGGCCGCGTGGTCGCGGCGCGCGGCGACTGGGACGCCTGCATCAGCTCCTATGGCTCAACCCCGCAGGAGCTCCAACGCCCTCCGCTCCTTCAAGCGGACGGTGGGCCTGGATGGGCAAGTCGTGCGGGTCATCACGGACAACCTCAACGCGGCCAACATCATCAACAAGGGCTCCGCCAAGTCTGACAACTTTTTTTTTAGTGTGTGTGGTTACAGAGTGGTGCGCACGTTCTTGCGTGCCTTCCTGCTGCGTGTAAACCGGAGGCCCGGGCCGGGGTGACCCTTATAACGCCAGTGCATGATTGTCCTATTTATTGTTCTCCCCTTGCAAGGGGGACTTCCCTACTTCTATGCTCCCAGATGGAGCTGAGTAATGCAGCTAACTTGACAGGCTCAGATTTCAGCATCACTTCGCGCATGTTTAGGCTAAAGTCTAGGCCACTGCACGCTCGTAACTCGGTGTAGGCAGCACATTGCATCAGGACGTGGTGCTCATCCTCCACCTCATTGGCCGTACATAGTGGGCACGTCCTCTCCTCCCTAGGCCTCTCCCAGGCACGGTTCGCGGTGATTGGCCAGCAACATAAACGGAATCTCATCAAAAGCTTATGCTGTGCAACCGGTATGAATGCTCTACTGTGTTCGTGCAGGGTCGGCGGCGCGGACCCTAGTGCGCTTAGCCCCATCCAATGCTTGTGTTTGCACATGTGTATGCCGGGTTGCTTGCCGTCTGAAGGGAATGCGTGCGGGTCCGCTACCAGCCTCTCGTGCTCCCACGCCCTCGTCAAATGGCCCCTGAAGGTAGATAAGATAGGTCCATCGGGTAGGACCGTGCTTGCCCTCCACTCCTCTCTGGACTCGTGTGTGCCTGGCCAATGCCACGCGTCGACACCCTGTGCCGCCACAAAACGGAACAGCCGCGCGCACCACCCGTCTCCCATTGGATTCGCCCATGCCTCCCGTGCCTCGTCGACTAGTGCATCAAAAGCCAGACTTCTGTTTTGCGCGGAAATCCTATTGTAAAAACCCAAACATTGTTTGGCTATGAAAAAGTGCAGCGGCAGTTGGGCCAGCTCCGCAAACAGGAGACGGTGTGACGGTTTGGCTGCTCCCACTGTCTGTCGCATGTATTGGACCTGCAGCTTTACGGCCTCGTCACGCAAACATGCCTCAAATGCGCCCTGTGCTAGGTTGTTCCTGCCATTCCTCCTGGGTGGCGGTCCTCCGTCTAGCATCTCTACTAGCACGTCGGGACCCCATACCTCACATCCGTAGGCAAGGATGGATCGGATTTGCACGTCGAAACACCTCATGCGAATATCTGGTGCGAAAATGCGTAAATGGTTCAATCTAGTGTTAAGCCCACACATGGCTCTCCTTGCTGACTCGCAGAGTGTCTCCCTGCAGCTGACGAAGGCCCTACCCGGACCGTACACTAGTCCAAGATAGCGCGCCTTGTCCACCGCAGGGATGGGCTGCCCTGCTAGCTTTAAACCCTGGCATCCGCTGCACACAGTGCTGGCCGTTACTTCGTTGGCTGCAAAAACCAGCCTCTCACACTTGGTAACGTTTGCCTTCATGCCAAAAGCTAGGCAGAACGTGTCTACTAATGATAGCAAGTGGCGCATCCGCTCAGGGGTGGTGGCCAGCAGGGAAACATCATCCGCGTACATCAGCAGTGACACCTTTTTGCCATTCATCTCAGGTGCACCTGTGGCTTCGTCCGTATCTTCCGAATCAATGTACTCTGCTAAGGTTTCTATAAAGAGGCCGAAAAGCTCTGTGCTAAGCGGGCAGCCCTGCTTGACCCCTTGCGTGGTTGCGAAGGGGGCACTGTGCTTACCCCCGGCCTTCACTACCATCATCACTCTCTCGTACGCTTTTTTCAAAGCCGCCAACATCTCACCCGTTACCCCGCGTTCCTCCAGTCTCATCCAAATTAATGGTCGTGGGACCTTGTCGAAAGCCTTTTCAAAATCAATTTGTACGACAATGAGGGGGGTGGTGGCGCCAGCACGCGTGTGCTTGTTGATGAGATGCCTTAGGACAAAAAGATGGTGCGTTGTGCCGTACTTCCTCCTGAATCCGGCCTGAGCCGTGTGCCTCCACTCAAACTCCTCCCCGGCATTCGCCAGCCTCTCTAGAAGGATCGATGCATAGCACTTTGCGAGGGCGCCCCCTACTGCAATGCCCCGGTAATTACCAGGCGCCTGCACGTCACCTTTCCGCTTGTAAATTGGTGTCAAAACAGTTGTAGTAAATTGCTCAGGATAAGCCCCTTCGCTCCAGATTTTATTAAACAACACGTGCACCAGCGGTGCAACTCTATTGAGTGCCGGTGTCGGCGGTTCAGTGGTGGGGTCGCCCGGTTTTACCGCGTACTTGTAGCACTCAGACGGTACCTTCTCTAAGCCAGCTGCCTTGCCGTTGGGCAGCCTTGCTAGTGCGCGTGTTACCTCATCAAGGGTAATCTCGCTAGTCAACATCTCGTGCAGACACGTACGGTCAGCCGCAAAAAGATCTTCGGACATCCTCCCACCCGAACCCAAAATGCAGTGGGCGGCTGCTGGGCATCCCCCGCCTGCGCCGTCGTTTAGTAGGGTCGCAAAATGATCCCGAAACCCATCGGCCGTGACTGGGCACTGCTCCTTAGTCCGTCCCTCAATCATCCTCCACAGCAGTCGGGCGTCTGCGCGGCAGCGTGCCACCTTCTCCCTCATCTCCTGGGTGTCGTGCGCGGTCCTGGCCCTTCGCTTCACCCGGTCATAGGATGCCCTGGCTGCGCGGAAGTTTTGCCACACCTCTCCTTCTCGTACCACTGGACAACCCAGCGCTAGCTTTGCTTGCACAAACACCGTACGCGCCGCAGCACACTCTTCGTTCCACCATGGAGTCTCCTGCTCCCGTAGGTTGGCCGGTCGTGTGGGACCGAAAGCCTTTTCTAATGCATCGTACAAACATGTGCCTAAGGCTTCGACCGCTTCGGTGGTGCTGATGCCACCCTCCTCCGCGCAAAGTGCCACCTTAATCTGTTCGATTTTCCCTACAACTGGCGAACAAGCCACTGAACAAGTGCTTCTTCTGTACGTCAAACTCTGTGCGCTTCTTTGCGGGGCGTGTGCGGCTCGCTGTGGCTTCCTGCCCTTCGACCTCCAAGCCCAGTGTCAACGTGACCGGCCGATGATCACTCGCTTCCTGACAACTGCTACACCGTCGCCTACCAGCTCCTGTGGTACTGCGTGGAGAGAGACATCCGGCTGGAGGCGGAGTGGCGGCCGCGGGACAAGAACAAGCTTGCCGACTACCTCAGCAAGTACCCCGACCCTGACGACTGGGCGGTGTCGGACGCCGTCTTCACCCGGCTGTCGCGGCTGTGGGGGCCGTTCGAGGCGGACCTGTTCGCCTCGCACAACACCCGCCGCCTCACAGTATACTACTCGGCGTACTTCACGCCGGACACCTCGGGAGTCGACGCCTTCCGCTTCACCTGGGGCCGGGCGTGCTGGGCCTACCCGCCCTTCGGCCTCATCCTTCGTGTGCTGAAGCACGCGCAGGCGTGCCGGGCGCGGCTGTGCCTGCTCGCACCCGTATGGCCGACGCGGGACTGGTGGCCCTTCCTCACCGGGGACGGGGTGAATTTCAAGGGCTTCGTCCACGGGGTGGTGTCGCTGGGGCCGATTGGGACGGTACTGGCACGGGGGCAACGCCTGCCGCGCCGCGCGGACTCTTGGGACGTGATGGCCTTGCTCCTTGATTTCGCCTTGCCCTCACCCCGCCCGGTCCCCGTGCCCCCCGACCGCGTGCAAGCGCGCCCGCAGAGGCGCGCCTGAGGGAGGACGCTGTGCTCGGACCGCTCGTGCAGCACGCAGACCCCGAGCTGCGGGCGCTGGCGCGGGCGTTCGCCACCACTGCCGACGCCCGCCTGGCCCCTAGCTCACAGCAGCAGTACCGCGCCCCGTGGCGCGCGTTCGAGGCGTGGTGGCGGCAGCGGCGCCTACCAGGGTCGGTCTACGACGCCGACCCGTGCATCGTCGGGCTCTACCTGTTCGCAGTGTTCCAGGCGGCCCGCGCAGACAGCGTGGGGGAAGGGCGCGTGCGCCAGGCCAGCGGCGCAATCCACCACTACTTCACCGCCGCGGGCCGGCCCTCGCCAACTTCCCACCCGACGTGCAAGTCGGTGCGGCAGCTGGCGGCGCGGCAGCTCGTCCCGCGCGCGGCACCCCGCGGCGCCTTCACGGCGGATGACCTCGCCAGGTTTGTGGCCCACCACGGTGGGCCCAGCGCAGCGCTGCTTGACATCATGTACTGCGCGTGCGTGTCGTTGATGTTCTCCGGCTTCCTGCGCTTTGACGAGCTGGCGGAAGTGTGCGTGCACCACGACCTGCTAGTGCTCTCAGACACGCACGCAGAGATCTTCATCCCGCGCTCCAAGACGGACCAGCTCTGGCGCGGCGCCTGGGTGATCGTAGCCTGCACCGGCGGCCCCAGCTGCCCGGTCGGCCTCACAGAGCGCCTGCTGGCCGCGGGCGGCTACCGGCGCCAGCCCGCCAGCACGGAGGAGGACGTGGGGCCGCTGCTGCGGCCGGTGCGCACCGGCCGCGGCGCCCACAGGCTCCAGCGCCTCGTCGGCACCCACGCGGACCCGGTGCACACCACCCCCTACAAGACCTTCGCGCAGCGCCTGCGGCGGTTATTCGCTGCTGCTGGCCTGGCGGCGGACCTGACCACCCACTCCATGCGCATCGGTGGCAACAGCGCCGCCGAGGAGCTGGGCATTCCCGCCTCCCTGCGGATGGCTCAGGGCCGCTGGCTTTCGCTTGCGATGGTAGAGCTGTACACGCGCCGGCGACGCCATCGACCTGAAGCGCCGCCTTGCACCCCGCTGATCGCGAGAGACTCCCTTTATCTCTTCGGTCTGCAGTGTAAGTGCCATTTGTCAGGTTCGGTTCCTCTCAGCCCAGCTCAGCCCAGTATTAGCTCCGTTACAGCGAAGGCCGTTGGGCCACCAGGCTAAACGGATGCTTAGCCAAAGCGGTTTAGGCTCGCTGCTCTCTCCTGTTCGGCATTCTGCCTCTCTGATAGAGCAGCTCACACCGCTTCTGAGCGGTCTTTCAGTCCAAGCCTTCCAAGACTCTACTCTAATCCCCTCCCGCCGCGAGCCTCCCGGCTCGCTCCACCCCAGGCACGATCTGCGGCTGCTGGCGGCGCTTTCCTGGATGGCGGCTGGTGCGCTGGAGCCGTGGCGCTGGGATGGGTTGGGTGTGGGACGAGGGGCAGAGTCCGGCCAGGGCGGCAGACGGGCGTATGCTCCCTGTCGTTGATTTCCTGGCGCGGAGGGTTGGCTCGGTTTGTGGCACCAGGCTGCGGCAGGGTTTTTTTGGCTTGCGCTTGGGTTCCCGTTTTTCCCTGCCGCGTTCTGCCTGGTGCCTTTTCTTCGCTTTTGGGAACCCGGGTCGAGGCCATGGGGTGTTCGGGGGGCATGTGCTGTGTGTTTGCGGCGCCTCGTCTGGGCATGCGCTGTGGCCTCGAGTCGTTGGTGTTTTTTGCCGCGGCTGCTCGGTGTGAGCTGTTAGTCTCAGTGCGCGGCTCGCGCGTGCTGTGTTTCGGCTCTGCGGTCGTGGTGGTTTGGCCCCGCGTGGCCCGCGCTCGCTCGGCGCACGTGTGTGGGCTCCTCTGCAGTGTAAGTGCCATTTGTCAGGTTCGGTTCCTCTCGGCCCAGCTCAGCCCAGTATTAGCTCCGTTACAGCGAAGGCCGTTGGGCCACCAGGCTAAACACGCTGCTTAAGCTGGGGATGACGCAGGCGTAGCCCGTAGCCGTAGCCCACTTAATAGATCACGTTGCCCGACGTTGATGCCTCCAGACCAGCCCACACGCAAGACTTACTGGCTCCGTGACGCACTGTCACGCAATGAAGGAGCCGCGGTGTCCGAGGAAGGACTCCGCTTAGTCGACGGCGTGGCGGGCGGGGGAGCGAGGGCGGAAGAGGGGGTACGAACCGGGGTGCCGGACACCTGGGCAGGCCTGCTCCTCGTAGTTGTCCCAAACGGCGCGGAGCACGCGGCAGTCGGAGGAGGAGTGCGTGGCGAACTTGGCGTGCCCTAGGCAGCCGTAGATGCGCTCGACCTTGACTGGGGCTTGACACAGACTACCGGACCCTTGCAAGAATCCTTGCGACTAGGGTATCAAAAGTTTTCAGTCAGACTATCAGCCCCGAACAGACAGCCTTCCTACCACTAAGGCGGATTGCTGACAATATTGCACTTCTACAGCTGGCACCGCACATCCTGAAAGGGGCAGAGGAAACCGGCGTGGTAGCTTTTTTGGACTTCCACAAGGCGTACGACACTGTTAATCGCGAATTCATGTTTGAATGTTTACAAGCACTTGGGGTTGGCGATGGTTTCCTTGACTGGGTACGTATGCTACACAACGGCACGCGTTCTGCAGCACTGGTCAACGGACATCTGTCACAATTCATGGAACTTACAGCTGGCGTACGGCAAGGATGCCCACTTGCTCCACTGTTATATCTTGCAATCGCTCAAGCGCTTCTCTCATGGCTCAATAGCAAGGGGTTTGGTATTGACGTGCATAAACTAAAAGCCTCACAATATGCAGATGATTATTCACAATTCCTACGCAAATTGGCTGAGATACCAACGTTCATTGACGCTATGGTAACGTT
This sequence comes from Chlamydomonas incerta, assembly GCA_016834605.1. NCBI lineage: Eukaryota > Viridiplantae > Chlorophyta > Chlorophyceae > Chlamydomonadales > Chlamydomonadaceae > Chlamydomonas > Chlamydomonas incerta. The sequence continues at coordinate 184,285 of JAEHOC010000022.1, forward strand.
TGGCAAGGCCTCGGGGCAGCAGCTGAATATTACAAAATCTGAGGCTATTACTATTGGTGCCACGTACACGACCGCCAGTCCCACAGCGGCAGCAACGCAGCCTCATTCAGCACTACGACTGGTTGCGTCTGCAAAGACGCTTGGCATACACTTCAACAATTGTGCGGGGCCGCCCCCAGCGCATAATATGGCACCAACACTGGAAAGAGCAAATGCTTGTATGAACCGCATTGCAGGGATGTCGCACACCTTCGGCAGGGCAGCAGCGGTGTCAGGATATGCACTGAGCAAGACACTGTACAAATTGGAGTTTGATGGCATACCAAATGATGGATAACTGGAAAAAATAATTAGCAATGCTGCAGCACTGGTGGACCGGGGAATCTCACCAGCGGCATACAGAAATAATCCACATGCACGATTACCCGGGATCAGCAACACAATTCTAAGTTTACCTGTCAAGTGCGGGGGATTTGGTATGTTACCGGCTATACAACATGTGCGGGCTCGCCATGCGCTGCTAGGAATCAGAGGTATAGCGGGAGGTGGACGCACGAGGCTGAAATTTAACCCCCCATGGTCGCACAACCTGAAAAATGCAGTCTGTCGACACCACCCAGCAGCGCAGCCCCTGGCGCTCCTGATGGCACGTAAGCACCCCACAAGGGGAGGCCGATCGTGTTGGGGAAAGTGGTAGATACGGGATGTGCACTGATTGAGCGAGTGTGCTCCGCGCTCATGCACCTACCGGAACTTGTGATGCCAATTTACTTCAAGCGGGGCCATGGGTGTCGCAAGCACCATTGTGGGGCAACCCAACCTTGAATTTTAGACAGAGAAATGGTGTGAGTGTATCTTTGGAAGGGGGCTTCTCGGATGTTGCTGCACTAGGCTCAATTACCACAGTCGGAGACACAGTGAGGGCTATCGATACGTTCGCAAGGGTTAACGAGAAATTGCAAGACGTGCCGGCCAATGCCAGAGCCCCACCCCGGATACGGAGTGAATGCACACGCGCTTACAAGGAAGATGTGATTGATGCGGGAATATTTGGAGGACTAGGGATAGATTTGATGCCGAGGCCCCTGAGGAATGGGATAGATGCATTTCGACGCATGCAAAACTTGATTAACCACCTGCCTGCGGGATGGACAGAAGTGGCACGAACAGGCATGGGACTAAACCAGGATCAAGCATATACGGAATGATTGACCATATATAGTGGGATGCCTTGGATGGAAGATGAACAATCAACCAATTCCACTGGCGACCGTTTCGGTAAAGCAGGCCACGTACCTGCAGATGAGTGAAGCGTTTGGGAAACTAGCAGAAAGACATGCTGATTTTATCCACGAGGCTAAGGGTGGTAACGTAGGCGACGTAGTGATGGCGATAGAGGACAAGGAACGCATCTCGAGCACATATGAACGCTTGTGGAAGGTTAAATGGGAAGCAGAGCAGAAAGAAGCCTTCTGGAGGTTAGCAGTGGATGGATTCCCAGGCTTCTCGATGCACAGAGGGCAAGGTCATAAATGCCCATGTGGGGTGACGGATGCGCAGTCTGACCGCGCACACCGTTTCAGCACGTGCACAATTGCTAGCACGCTACGGCTGCATATTCAGGAAGCGACAGACATAGGTGATGAGGATCACGTAATTGAGTTGATAGTGGAGCGTAAGAATCTGTGGCTAGTAATACCGCCAAACGAGGCTATCCAGCAACCCATCTGGGACGTTGTGTGCCTGGCTGCGATCTCTGCCATGGAGTACGGTAGGAGGCTACTGTTTGCCTCCAGAGGGGAACAAGGCAAGGTAGAAGAAACAGCGATTAGCAGGATTAAAAGGCAAGTTATAGCAGACTTTTGGGAACGTTTGCAGACGTATGTGAGCCTGGGCATCAGGCCAAGGGGGTGGGACGAAATCCCACCAGGCCACCCTTGGATTGAAAGAAGGGAAGACGGGAGTATGCTGATCAATAAGCCGACTTTCATTACAATTGAAGAGGAAGGAGATTGGGTTTAGAAGATGGTGGCGCTCCCATGGGAGCAAGGCCTACTAGCCCAAGGCGCAGAGTAGGCTGTCGGCGCTGCAGGTGGCGCGCCCCTGAGGTCTAGAGCAGGGCGTCCGTACTAGTACGTGCTCGCTGGCTCGTGAGCTGCATCAGTGTGTGGTTACAGAGTGGTGCGCACGTTCTTGCGTGCCTTCCTGCTGCGTGTAAACCGGAGGCCCGGGCCGGGGTGACCCTTATAACGCCAGTGCATGATTGTCCTATTTATTGTTCTCCCCTTGCAAGGGGGACTTCCCTACTTCTATGCTCCCAGATGGAGCTGAGTAATGCAGCTAACTTGACAGGCTCAGATTTCAGCATCACTTCGCGCATGCTTAGGCTAAAGTCTAGGCCACTGCACGCTCGTAACTCGGTGTAGGCAGCACATTGCATCAGGACGTGGTGCTCATCCTCCACCTCATTGGCCGTACATAGTGGGCACGTCCTCTCCTCCCTAGGCCTCTCCCAGGCACGGTTCGCGGTGATTGGCCAGCAACATAAACGGAATCTCATCAAAAGCTTATGCTGTGCAACCGGTATGAATGCTCTACTGTGTTCGTGCAGGGTCGGCGGCGCGGACCCTAGTGCGCTTAGCCCCATCCAATGCTTGTGTTTGCACATGTGTATGCCGGGTTGCTTGCCGTCTGAAGGGAATGCGTGCGGGTCCGCTACCAGCCTCTCGTGCTCCCACGCCCTCGTCAAATGGCCCCTGAAGGTAGATAAGATAGGTCCATCGGGTAGGACCGTGCTTGCCCTCCACTCCTCTCTGGACTCGTGTGTGCCTGGCCAATGCCACGCGTCGACACCCTGTGCCGCCACAAAACGGAACAGCCGCGCGCACCACCCATCTCCCATTGGATTCGCCCATGCCTCCCGTGCCTCGTCGACTAGTGCATCAAAGGCCAGACTTCTGTTTTGCGCGGAAATCCTATTGTAAAAACCCAGACATTGTTTGGCTATGAAAAAGTGCAGCGGCAGTTGGGCCAGCTCCGCAAACAGGAGACGGTGTGACGGTTTGGCTGCTCCCACTGTCTGTCGCATGTATTGGACCTGCAGCTTTACGGCCTCGTCACGCAAACATGCCTCAAATGCGCCCTGTGCTAGGTTGTTCCTGTCATTCCTCCTGGGTGGCGGTCCTCCGTCTAGCATCTCTACTAGCACGTCGGGACCCCATACCTCACATCCGTAGGCAAGGATGGATCGGATTTGCACGTCGAAACACCTCATGCGAATATCTGGTGCGAAAATGCGTAAACGGTTCAATCTAGTGTTAAGCCCACACATGGCTCTCCTTGCTGACTCGCAGAGTGTCTCCCTGCAGCTGACGAAGGCCCTACCCGGACCGTACACTAGTCCAAGATAGCGCGCCTTGTCCACCGCAGGGATGGGCTGCCCTGCTAGCTTTAGACCCTGGCATCCGCTGCACACAGTGCTGGCCGTTACTTCGTTGGCTGCAAAAACCAGCCTCTCACACTTGGTAACGTTTGCCTTCATGCCAAAAGCTAGGCAGAACGTGTCTACTAATGATAGCAAGTGGCGCATTCGCTCAGGGGTGGTGGCCAGCAGGGAAACATCATCCGCGTACATCAGCAGTGACACCTTTTTGCCATTCATCTCAGGTGCACCTGTGGCTTCGTCCGTATCTTCAGAATCAATGTACTCTGCTAAGGTTTCTATAAAGAGGCCGAAAAGCTCTGTGCTAAGCGGGCAGCCCTGCTTGACCCCTTGCGTGGTTGCGAAGGGGGCACTGTGCTTACCCCCGGCCTTCACTACCATCATCACTCTCTCGTACGCTTTTTTCAAAGCCGCCAACATCTCACCCGTTACCCCGCGTTCCTCCAGTCTCATCCAAATTAATGGTCGTGGGACCTTGTCGAAAGCCTTTTCAAAATCAATTTGTACGACAATGAGGGGGGTGGTGGCGCCAGCACGCGTGTGCTTGTTGATGAGATGCCTTAGGACAAAAAGATGGTGCGTTGTGCCGTACTTCCTCCTGAATCCGGCCTGAGCCGTGTGCCTCCACTCAAACTCCTCCCCGGCATTCGCCAGCCTCTCTAGAAGGATCGATGCATAGCACTTTGCGAGGGCGCCCCCTACTGCAATGCCCCGGTAATTACCAGGCGCCTGCACGTCACCTTTCCGCTTGTAAATTGGTGTCAAAACAGTTGTAGTAAATTGCTCAGGATAAGCCCCTTCGCTCCAGATTTTATTAAACAACACGTGCACCAGCGGTGCAACTCTATTGAGTGCCGGTGTCGGCGGTTCAGTGGTGGGGTCGCCCGGTTTTACCGCGTACTTGTAGCACTCAGACGGTACCTTCTCTAAGCCAGCTGCCTTGCCGTTGGGCAGCCTTGCTAGTGCGCGTGTTACCTCATCAAGGGTAATCTCGCTATTCAGCATCTCGTGCAGACACGTACGGTCAGCCGCAAAAAGATCTTCGGACATCCTCCCACCCGAACCCAAAATGCAGTGGGCGGCTGCTGGGCATCCCCCGCCTGCGCCGTCGTTTAGTAGGGTCGCAAAATGATCCCGAAACCCATCGGCCGTGACTGGGCACTGCTCCTTAGTCCGTCCCTCAATCATCCTCCACAGCAGTCGGGCGTCTGCGCGGCAGCGTGCCACCTTCTCCCTCATCTCCTGGGTGTCGTGCGCGGCCCTGGCCCTTCGCTTCACCCGGTCATAGGATGCCCTGGCTGCGCGGAAGTTTTGCCACACCTCTCCTTCTCGTACCACTGGACAACCCAGCGCTAGCTTTGCTTGCACAAACACCGTACGCGCCGCAGCACACTCTTCGTTCCACCATGGAGTCTCCTGCTCCCGTAGGTTGGCCGGTCGTGTGGGACCGAAAGCCTTTTCTAATGCATCGTACAAACATGTGCCTAAGGCTTCGACCGCTTCGGTGGTGCTGATGCCACCCTCCTCCGCGCAAAGTGCCACCTTAATCTGTTCGATTTTCCCTACAACTGGCGAACCGTCCGCCTTGAACAAGCCACTGAATAAGTGCTTCTTCTGTACGTCAAACTCTGTGCGCTTCTTTGCGGGGCGTGTGCGGCTCGCTGTGGCTTCCTGCCCTTCGACCTCCAAGCCCAGTGTCAACGTGACCGGCCGATGATCACTCGCTTCCTTCAATCCGCCGTGCCTCCACTTTAGAATCTCGCCCACTTTCAAAGCCACCACCTTCGGGAATAGGGTCGGTGACGCCACACAGAGATCAATCATGCTGCCACCTGCGTCGCCCTTTGGGAAAGTAATGTGACCTGCTGCATCTCCCGGCGCCCTTCCGTTCAAAAGTACTAGTCCTTGTGAACGGCACATGCGCCCTAGGTACTCCCCGAAACAGTTTATTTGGGCATCCTCGGATGCTCTCACTGGGAGCCCCGCGTAGTCTGCAGTACAGGGCATATCTGACGTGGAACCACCCCCTAGTGCTACGTCCTCCAGCGCCTCGAGCTGTGCTAGATCCGGTACGTCAATGATGCTTGTTGAGATGCGTGCGTTCAGATCACCAATAATTAGCACTTCTTCTCCGCTTTGCCGTAGCTCGAGGATCGACTGTTGTAGTCTGCTGAATACAGACTCGGCCGTGGCTTCCCGTGCTGTCCGCGTCTTTCCGCCCTCCCTGTAAACCCGCGAGGTTTCTGGCGCTAGGTAACAACAAGCTAACAACACACTGCAACCTTCATTTGATTTGATACGCATCCACACAATTTCGCACCCCGTGAGATGGACGTCCGTCTTGACATGCGAAACGCCGCCCGCTAGGCACTCCCGTACATACACAGCAACGCCTCCAAAATCTGACCGCGTGGCCTCCTGGGACCTATGTGCACGGACAACTGTGTAACCGTCTAGCTCGATTGATTGGTCCGGTACCCAGTTCGTGAGGTGCGCTTCCGAAATAATGATAATGTCGTGTGAACGTGCAACAGTGCCTATCCCGCGGTCGTGCAGCTTGCATGCCCCAGCGGTGACCAGCCCATGGGCATTCCATGCGAAAATGCTGATGCCACCCCGGCCCCCGCCTCCCTATGAATCAGTCTCGCCTGTGGTCCCCAAGGCGTCGTACGCATTGTGCTGCTGGTTGTGGCCGCCGCCGCTGTGACCTCCGCGGCTTGGCAAGTGGCTTCTGCCGCCAGCACTCCCACCCCCGCGGCCACTGCGCCCCCCACCTCGTCCTCCGTTTCCGCCGGCCTGATGCCCTCCTGCTCCCTCGCGCCCGCGTCCGCCTTTGGCCTTACACGGCGTGAAGCCCTCCTCATCGACGCGGTTGCCGTACTGGTCACAGAGAACAGTAGTGTGGCCGCGCGCATCGGCGGCTGTGCGAGCCGGCGACTCCATCACCACGTCCTCCGTAGCAGCGTGGGGGTTGCTGCCTGCTGGCGTGGCGCTGCTGCCCGCTGGCACGGCGGCGCTGCCCACGGGCGCGACGCTGCTGCCCGCGGGCGCGGCGCTGCTGCCCGCGGGCATGACGCTGCTGCCCGCGGGCGCGATGCTGCTGCCCGCGGGCGCGACGCTGCTGCCCGCGGGCGCGACGCTGCTGCCCGCTGGCGCGGCGCTGCTGCCCGCGGGCGCGGCGCTGCGGCTTGGGGCCGTGGCACCGCCCGCCTCCACCACCTTACCGCTGGCCATTACCTGGCGCTGCCTGGGGTCTCGTGCGCGCAGCGGCTCCCCGTGTGTGGGTAGCGCTGGCCAGCTAGCCGCGAGGACCTCCGGTGCTGTGGTGGCTTCGCTCGCCTTGCTGGGCTTGCCCCGCCGCGACAGCTCTGCGCTTTGCGGCGTGAAGCGAACCGCCCGCTTTTCCCCTACAGGCTGTGCCGCCGCCGGTGTAAACTTCGGCTGCGGGAATCCCTGGGACTGTTGCTGCGGCGATGCCGCGGCGACGTGTGCCCAGGTCACCTGCGTCTGCGCCGTAGGCTGTCCGAATGGGAATCCTTGCGCGTGCGGGGCGGGTCGGGGCGCGTGCGGGGCGGGCATCAGCAGGTCCCTCCTGTAACCAATGCAATCTGGGACGTGGTGCAGTCGTCGTACGAGGGCGACACCAGAGCGCGTTGGTAGTTGTCGGGGTTGTCAGCCACCGGCTCACGGGCAAGCACGTTGGCGGGCACGCCGTACCGCTGCAGGGGCGCACCGGCGCGGGGAGGCGGAGGTGGAATGGGGCTGCGGGAGCGGGCACGGCGGCACGGCGGCACGGCGGCACGGCGGTGCGTGGACGACGCTCGGCCGGTCCGGTCGGCTGCTCACGAGCGATAAGGGTGTCCAGCGAGTTGGTGAGCAGCTCCTCAACACGCGAAGACGACGATGATGAGAAGTACGTGAATGGATTGCGACGGTTGTTGCGACTCGAGTTGCCAGCGAGGTCGCGCTGATGACGGTTACTCACTGCAAGCTCAAACGGGCACAGAGAAGAGAGCGAGAGAAACTCTTAGCGCAGAAAAGCAAGATGGCCAGTCAAGTCTGCTGCGAGAAGGCGTTTCCGTGCCGCTGCTCTGCTGCTCGTTGAAGACGATAGTAGACAGATGACGTTGCGACAAATTGCCCAAGTGAAATCCACGAGCTGGCCTAAAGTGGAGAGTCGATGTCGACAGCCCGGACACTTCAGAGCACGGAGCCCGCGAACGTGGGGACGGACCCCAAACTCCAGCTATATTGGAACCCTGTCTTACTTGAAGCGAGCAAGGTCTCGCGAAGGCGTAGACGGGCGATAGCGGGGGATGATGGGCGAATGCGGACTCGAAAAACTGCGAGGACGCGCGAAGCCTTGGGCTCCGCGGTCTTGCTTCGTGCTGGATTCGCACGACTGCTGTCCTCGTAGCAGGCGTGGAGCGAGAGAAGCGACACAGTTAAGAACTTGCGTGTTACAGCACACGCACCGGAGCAGGCGCTCTTGCACTAGTTTGCTTAGGATTTGCGTTGGTCTTGCAATGGAAATGCACGCAGGCTGTATATGTGAGCACGAAGCAAGACGAGGCTTGCGTTCGTGCCAAGCGCTTAAGACGCCGCTTCCGCTGTACTGCAGGGGCACACGCCCATGGCAACTTTACTACCACGCGTGCCAGCGCTCCCTCCTTAGCTCAGTAGAAAGGCGACATCACAATGATTATGCATGCGTGAGACGCGCTTGTGCGCGTAATCAGGCAAAGTGCACACGCTGACAGACACAGCCAACGCACATCTGCGTAGGCAGGCGCTCACGTTATAACGCACTCTCAAACCGGAACAGCGTTGCATAACCACTCATAATATGGATGATGCGTCTGCGCCGCCGTCTCCATGAGGTTGGTGTTGTGCGTCTGTGGGAGTGTTTGGGCGTGCCCACCTGTTTCGCAGCCCTAGCTTGCGTTTGCTGGCGCTAGATTCCGCGTTTTCGTGTGGACTGTCTGCTTGGCTGTTGCTCAGATTTGCGGTGCCTTATGATTGCGAGGTTACAAGAAGGGGACAGTGTAAACACCATCACGGCTACGAGGGAAGCCACCAGTCCGAAGAACGCAGCAAACCGCAACCCCCGCTTGGCTGCCAACCCAACTCACAGCTGCGCAGGTGCGTCGAAGCTAAGCCGCAGCCCGCCAAAGCCACACCAAACAGCAGCATCACAAAGCCCGCGGCTCATAAGGCACCGCAAATCTGAGCAACAGCCAAGCAGACAGACCACACGAAAACGCGGAATCTAGCGCCAGCAGACGCAAGCTAGGGCGGCGAAACAGGTGGGCACGCCCAAACACTCCCACAGACGCACAACACCAACCTCATGGAGACGGCGGCGGAGACGCATCATCCCACGGCGGAACCAACGCCACGCCACCACCCGACCCGCGCGCCAGGAAGGGGTGGCCAGAGGGGACCGCATCCCACCCACCAGGCCTGACACCCAAACTAGAGAAGGCCTGCAGGCGCCCCCAGAAATCCGTAATGACAGCAACACCAATAGCTAACACACGCGCTGACGGGAGGGTTGCGGACACAGGCAAACCGTGGCCAGCCATAACCACCCGTTGCCGCCCCAAGTCCATGGCCGACAACGCAGCAAGACACACAACATCCCACACCGGCTGACACAGCCCAACCGGCGGCTGGACCAGCCACAACTCCGACCGGGCAAGGGCATCCAAAGAGTCACAGGGCAACGCGCCCATAGCCATACCGATAGCTTCACGCAGCGCCCGTGCCACCACGCAATCCCAGAAGTAGTGCCGGCGATCCCCGTGCGCCATCCCCTCGCCACAAGCCTGACAAACATGCACTACGCCCGCAGCCCGCTCACTGGCACGTTTAGGGAACGCCCAACACGCATTGGCGGACAAACGCCACAAAGCCTCTTTATGCCTTATGAGCCGCGTGCTTTGTGATGCTGCTGTTTGGTGTGGCTTTGGCGGGCTGCGGCTTAGCTTCGACTCGCCTACGCAGCTGTGAGTTGGGTTGGCAGCCAAGCGGGGGTTGCGGTTTGCTGCGTTCCTCGGAATGGTGGCTTCCCTCGTAGCCGTGATGGTGTTTACACTGTCCCCTTCTTGTAACCTCGCAATCATAATATGCACAGGCGCGTGAAGTGCGCCACCTATTTCTCCGGTACCACCCTGCGGCACGGTTTCCCCCGCCGTAACCCTGAGACTGGACGTACGCCCTTTTGTCCCCACGCTGGCTTCGACACCCGTCCCTTGCTGGGTCCGCCACCGCTGTGGCGCGTGACACCCGCACGGTGCACGTGCCCGCAACGTGATGGTTTTCAAGAAAAAAGGCTCAGCACCTCATCGCCAGCTGCCGTTCCAGGTTACAGGCAAACATGTCCACAACTCCCTCTACACAACTACAGCCCTTCCGATTTCCAATCATCCAGCAGTTACCGCCCCGCGCCAAGGCAGCAGCCGCATTACGTTTTCCAACCAGTGGAGGTTGCACTCCGCGCACCGCGCATCATGCGTGTGCACCTGCAGCAGGTGGGTGCACGCCCCGCCTGCTGCTGCTGGTGTGTGTGAGGTGCGGTGCACACAACCCACACACCCAACACCCCCCTGGGTGAGCCCCGACGGCCTGGTCGCTCTCCAGGCACGCAGACGCACCACACCACATGCTTCCAACCAACCACAAAACGTTGTTAGCTAATGCTCACTCTCGCATACGAGCCCCCTCCCCCCCCAACCCAACCCAGCAGTATCTTTGCAATTTGCACTGAAAGCAACTCGTGTGTTTGTTCGGCCCCCGGCACTACGTATCCACAGCACCATCCACCCCACGGGCATTTCTCTTATGACCGCCCGGCCAATGCATCGACAGGCATGCATACCATACACACCTCCGCCCGCAAGGCACACATTCTCTACGACCTGCCCGCTGCCCGCGACTGGAGGCCATCGGGTTGCAGCCAGCCCCAGCCCCAGTCCCAGTCCCAGCCCCAGTCCCAGTCCCGAATGAGAGGTAGGGTCCCGGTCCGGAATGTGAGGTAAGGTCCCACCGGCTCCGCGCCGGCTGGCTCATCAAGCGGTTACGAACACCCCGCGAATGCACGCCGGCAGTAGCACACGCGGCCGTTCCGGTAGCAGCAGTCCGACACATTCCTCATTCATGTTGCGCACCAACGCACCTAACTATCTGCTACAGCTGTGAGGTCACTGCCAGGTCCACCACGGACCACACCGCCATGGCCGCGGCGCCCAGCACCAGCGGCCGCGGCTGCAGCCACCCGTCGCCGCCGCCGCCACCGCCGTGGCTGCTACTGCTGCCGGCGCCGGCGCCGCTACTGCTGCTACTGCCGAGGTGCACGTCGGGCGACCCAGGCGCCTTAACCACCGGCAGCAGCCGCCCCGAGCCGGCAGCGCCGCCGCCAGCACCGCCGCGCCGCTGCCAGCGCCGGTGCAGGTGTCCCGCCAGCAGCTGCGGAGCGGGGTGAGCGGTGGGCGGCCAGGTGTCAGAGCGCGCCTCTTAACAGACACATACACGTCTATGCACACGTGTTTGGGTGTTGTCAGGATGGTCAACTGGAAGTGGAGTGGTGTGCCGGAACACCCAGCTGTGCGTGGAGCTGGCTGCGTTCGCTGAGCAACAGGGTGGTGTGTGATTCTCTCGCGCGCTCCACGGACACGGACACACCTTCACGACGTCACCACCCTGTCATCCTGGGACCGCCACGCTGCCCCGCCCCCACCCCCTGCCCCCGCCCCTGCCCCCGCCCCCCTGGCCCCTGCCCCTGCCCCCGCGCTCACCGCGCCCCACAGCAGCGCCTGCGCCAGTGCGTGGAAGCCCACGCAGCAGCCGGCCTGGATGGCCAGGTCTGCCACGGCCTGAGCGGGGGAGGAGGGGGTGGTGGGGGTGGGTGGGTGGGTGGGGGGCATGGTGGGCGGGATGGACGCACCAGCTGCGGAGGATTCAGCAGGTGCGACGGCGCACGCTCGGCCGCACGCTCGGCCCCGCCTCAGCTCCCCCTCCCCTTTCTCCTCCCCTTTCTCCTCCCCTTTTCCCTTCTCCTCCTCCTCCCCTGCCGCCTGCCGCACCTGTCCGTACACGAACATGATGTTGAAGATGAGGGAGGAGGACTTCGTCACGGTCTCGGGGTGCTCGGAGGACACGGAGCGCCAGGGGTTGGTGTCGGGGTCGGCCACACAGCCGGGCCGCGTGTGCAGCCGGTACTGGTAGGGCTTGGGCCAGCGGTGCCGCCTGCGCGCGTGTAGTGCGTGCGTGCGTGCGTGCGTGTGGAGCGAGGGGCCAGGGGAGAGGAGGGAAGGGCAGGGGGACGGTGATCAGGGCACGGCGGCGGCGCGACGGTTTGTGGAGGGTCCTTGGGTCGGTGCGCACGGCATGTGTGTGTTGGAGGGATGCATTGCTGAGATGAAAGGTCGAACTGGGACGGCCTCCTACCGCCGATCCCCGGCTGCAACCCCTCTCTGGGCCCCCGTCCCGACAGCTGTCACTGCATCTCTTGCGCCACTGAACCTCCCGGGCTCCCAGGCTCCCCCCCTTTCTACATACCATCTTTGCAACCCCCCGCCCAACGCGCGCACCTGCTGGCCAGCACGATGGGATCGGAGCTGGCGAAGGGGTCCCACGCCACCTTGCGCACGGCGCTGGTGCAGTGCGTCTCGCGCGGCAGGCAGGAGCTGCGCGCGGCGGGCAGGAGGCAGGGGATGGGGGCGGCGAGTGGGCGGCAGGAGGCAGGGGATGGGGGATGGGGGTTGTTGCATGCAAACCCAGGGAGCTGGGAACAATCAGGCGCGGCGGAAATAACGGCCCACGTCGCACCAACCCTCAAAACACACGTAAGCACCCACGCACCTGTAGTTGTGCCGCCTCAGCGCCAGCGTGAGCGCCGTCTGCTCGTACAGGTGGTTGGCGCGGCTGTGGCCCGGCGGCGCCATGCACTCGTTGCCGGCCAGGCTGCACGCCACGGTGGGGCCCAGCACCAGGCGCTCGGCGGCGGCGCCCGCCACGAAACCTGGCGGGCGGTGGAATGGTGGGGTGGAGGGGGCAGTGGGGTGAGGGGCAGCGGGGTGAGGGGCAATGAGGGGCAGGTGAGGTGGGGGGCGGCTTGAGGAAGAGGGCGGTGGGCGGGATGGGTGGGTGGGATGGGTGGCGATTTGGAGGCAACACTTCAGCGCCCAGCCCGGCGCCACTTGCCGCACGTCACGCCATGCCATATGACATGTAGTGTGGGCGTCGGAGTGGCGGTACGGACGCCCGAACATTCCACCTCCGCCCTTCACTCCGCGCCATCCCCCCCTTCCAGCACGCACCCTGCACGCCCGCGGCGCAGAAGGGCAGGTCCTTGATGCGCTGGTACTCGGGGGCGGGTATGCCGAAGAAGGGCACCTCGTACCGCTCGGTGTAGGGGAAGTCGGCGGGCGCCATGGACTGCTGCGCCGACACGTGGCCGTGGCGGGACAGCGCCGCGCGCAGCGAGTCCAGTGGCGCGCGGACCTGCGGGGCGGGGCGGCGAGCGAGGGTGGGGGTGGATAGGTGCGGGTTCCATGCTTCGATCAATTGGGTGCGGGGTTGGGGTTGGGATGGGCATGGTGAGTGGGTGGGCAGCTTGCAAGCGTGGCGTGGGGTTGGTTGTGGGGAGCGGTGGGGGCTTGTTGATGGAAAGTCGCGGGTACCCGACCCCCACACCGCCTCACCTCCAGGCCGCAGTCCAGCCACAGCATGGCGGGGTGGGCCGCCAGCGCGTGCTCGAACACCAGGCCCTTGAAGGCGTAAGTGGAGATCTCGCGCACGTGCGGCGGGTAAGCCTCGTAGGGGAAGCGCACCACCCGCACGCCGCGCCAGCAGCGGATGGCCGCCAGCTGGGCGGAGGTGAAGCCCAGGTCGTAGATGGTGATGGGCGTGGACGGCTCCCAGTGCTGCGCGGGGAGGTGGAGTGGATTGAGGATGTGAGGGGAGGTGAGACAGGGGAGAAAGCGGGTGTTTGCGCGTACGCCGATGCGGAAGCCGGCAAACGGCATGGGGGAGGAGATCGGCATGCCGGCTCTCCCACAATACCTGGCCCACATCCCACTGTCCCACCACAACCACCGCCGCTGCCCCCTCCCTGTTCCAGCGTGCTGTTCCACACTCGCTGGCCCCCTGCCCCCCTACCCGCGCCCTCCCCTGTTCCTCTCCCTGCTCCCTCCCCCCCCTTACCACGCCTGTCACTAACACACCCTCACGCCGTCACTAACATTCCCCCCCCCCTGCTGCCTCATGGGTGTGTCGGGCTTCGCCGCGCCCCCCCCCTGGCCGCGAACTAACTAACGCCCGCTACTGCCCCGCCCGCCGGCCACCAAGTAACGCTAGCGCGGCCTCCTTATAAGCCCGGCTGGTGCTCTGGCCAGCCCTCTTTCCACCCGGGCTCGCGCGCGCTAGTTTAGGCTTTAGACTTTAGACGTAGGCTCAGTCTCCTCCCGCATTTGAGCTTTACTCACGCAACGCTGCCCTGCAACCCTCCCGCATGTACGCCTCCATGTCCGGCGCTTATACCACGGCGCCGGCACTGTTCTGGTATCAAGCAGGTGAGTATCGCGATTGAATCGCGCAAGTTAGCTAACGGGGTGGGTCTGTTCGCGCGCGAGCCTGGGTGCCATCCATGACTACCGACAACACCGACGACAAGACTGAAGATTCAAGGCTCAAGGGCGCCCGAGACCCACAGGTTAAGGCCACACCACCTCCGCGCTCTGGGTTGGGCTGGTTGGTTCGGGTTATTTTGGTCGTCTCGCTTCTGGTTTCTGGAATAAACAACCCCCCACCCCCACCCAGCCACCCACCCCTCCCCCCTGCCCCCCCCCCCCAGCCGCCTCACCTGCAGGCTGCCCACCAGGTTCTCCAGCCGGTCCATGAAGCTGAGCGTGCAGCCGCTGATGATGGTGAGGTTGGAGACGTCGAAGGACCCCGCGGGGTCCACGAAGGGCCGGTCCGGCACGTAGTGCGGCGAGGCCTTGAACGGGCGCACTGACACCGCCCAGCGCGGGCACGGCACCGCACCCGGCGCCGCCACCATCACCACCGCCGCCGTGCCCAGCGCTGCCACCGCCGCCAGCAGCGCGTGCGCGGCCAGGCGCACGCGGGGCCGCGCCGCGAAGCGCCGCGCCGCCGCCTCCGCCGCGTCCCACGCGCCCACCAGCCGCACCACCCCCGCCAGCAGCAGCCGCGCCGCGCGCTCCAGCCAGGCCGCCGCCGCAGCCACCGCCGGGCTGGCAGCCACCGCCGGCGGCAGCCAGGCCCGCCACGCCGACACCTCGGCGCTGGCCGCCGCCGCCGCGTGCAGGCAGGCGCGGCAGCTGCTGCGGTGCGCGGCGCCGCCCCCGCGGCACGGCCCCAGCCCTGCGCCCCCCACAACCCCGACACCCACACCCGACAGGCTGCCGCGCGGCGACCGCACGCCGCCGCCGCTCTCCGACCCCCGCGGCGAGCCAACGCCCATGCCGCCGCTGCCGCCGTGCCCGCCCGGCGAGCGCGCCACCCCGCCCCCGGTGGCGGCGGCCGCCGCCGCGGACGTCTGCAGTGCCAGCACCGTGAGCACCAGCAGCAGCTGCGCCGCCACCGCCAGCCGCAGCTGCGCCTTGAGCTCCGCCCACCAGCTCTCGCGCACCAGCCAGTGGTGGCTCCCGTCCGCGTAGCGGTCGCCCGACACCAGCCCCCACCACACCTCCTCCCCTTCCTCCGGCCCCTGCTCCGCCCCGGCCTCCCCGCCGCCCGCTGCAGCCGCCGCCGCCGCCGCCGCCCGCAGCCTCGCGGCTGTAGCCGCGGCCGCCGGCGGCAGTAGCTGCACGTCGGCGCCGCCCAGCCGCCGCGCGTGCCAGGAGCGGTCGCCGGCGGGGGTGTAGGCGGCGGCCTCGCGCTCCGCGAAGTGCGTGGCGTTGGCGGCGTCCGCCACCAGCAGACTCAGCCGGTCGCCGCAGTGGCCCTCGCAGGCGTGCACCCAGCGGTGCAGCGCGCCGCGCCACACGAAGGGGCGGCCCGCGGACTGCATCGGCCGCTGCGGCTGCTGCGGCTGCTGCGGGGGATCTGCGTCGGCCGATGAGGTCAGGGTCGAGGGAGGCGGCGGCCGCCGCCAGCCCCAGGACAGCAGCGGCCGCCCGTCGGGCGGGCGCGCCGAGGCGGGGTGGGGCACCCACTCGGAGTCCAGCAGACCCCCAGCGCTGCTCCCACTGCTACTGCTGCTACTGCTGGTGCCGTCGGCCGCTGCTGCTGCGCTCGGCCGCACCGTGTAGATGAGCGGCGTGAGCGTGGGCGGCAGCCAGGGCTGCAGCAGCGGCGGCGGCGACACGTGCGTCGTGAACACCCACCAGGCGCCGCCGTCGCCCGGGTGCTGCACCGCCACCGTGCCCTGGAAGTGGCCCAGGACGATGGGCAGGCTGTGGCCGTGGTGGCCGTGGCCGTGGTCGTGATGGCCGTGATGGCCGTGATGGCCGCCCTCCGCCTGCTCGGCGCCGCTCCAGCCGCCGTCCTGCCCCTCCCACGCGCTGCGCCGCGCTGACACGCCCTCCTCAGCCCCCGCCGCCGCCTCCAGCCCCGCGTCCGACCCCGGCCCTGCTTCCCCGATGAAGTGCCGGTGGTGGTGGTGGCTGTGGTGGTGATGGCTGTGGTGATGGTGGTGGCTGTGGTGGTGGTGGTGGTGGTGGCTGTGGTGGTCGTCGTCATGGTGGTGGTGCCGCCCCGGCAGCAGTGTGGCCGCCCGGTGCGGCGGCGCCGCCGCCCGCAGCTTCACGCCCCGCTCCGACCGCTCCCAGCCGAACGGGAAGCGCTCCGGCGTGGTGGTGAACACCGGCAGGCGGCCTGCCGGCTCCGGCCCTGGCGGCGGCCCGCCGCCGCCGCCCTTGGGCCGCACCACGGACGGCGGGCTGGGCGCCACGTCAGGCAGCATGACGTACAGCCCGGCCGCGCTGTCGTACACCACGAAGGGCGCGGACAGCGAGCGGCCGGGGGCGGCCAGCGCCGTGCCCAGGTGCTGCCAGCTGGCGCCGCCGTCGGTGGACGCGGCGACGCCAATCTCCGAGCTGTAGGTTCGCAGGTTGCGCATCTCGTAGAACGCCAGCCATCGCGAGCCGTCTGCAAGCGCCGGCACACGCACGAGAGTTGGAGGAGCGTACAAGGTGTTCGTGCAGGCGCGAGGGCGGGGTCGGAAGGGGGGTTCGCAGGTTCGCAGGTCCTGCGTGCCAGCTGTCATACCCTCAGAGCGCGCATTTTGAAATGTGGTAACCTTGTGGACTAACAGATGCATAGCTTGCCCCAAGCAATGCGCCGGCGCTCGCAGAAGCCACCGAACGAGCGCACCTGTTGGAATGTGCACGAACGGCGTCGCCACAAAGCTGACGCTGGTGTTCATCACTGTCGCACATGTAATAAGAGGGCGCTCGGAGATATTGAGGCTGAGCGGACTGGAGCCCGAGAACGCGCCCACTTTCCATGATCCATCATAGTCCCAGGCGCAAGGGTCAAAGCCATGTCTATATGAATTGCGTGTGAGTAGCTCTAAAGATATGAGCCCAGACGGCGCGTTGAAGTGCGGGTCCAGGCACAGGAGGAAAAGCAGCGCGCTGCTCGCTGCAAAGTAAATCCACCATCCCCAGCTGAGGTGCCCTAAGCTAAAGAAAGAAGAGCCCTGCAGGTGACGGCTGTCGCGCTTGCCGCGTGGTGAAGGCAGGCGCCCGAAGGCGCCCGCGCCTAGTTTCTTGCTGCTGGCCACCTCGAAGTCGCTTAAAGACTCCAATTGGTCAATAGGAAGTGGCTCTAAGTCGTTCAGGTCGCTCAGTATTAGTGTGTCACAGTCGGGCTCCTTCGCGTGTGAGACCATTTCTGTTCAATGTGGCGCCCATCCCCGTTCAACACAAGCCAACGCATTGCCAAACACAGCTTTGCCAAAGATTCCGCAGAACGTACGGCTTGGAGAATTCGTGGGGCGGGAGGCCAGCTTTCTGCATGAGCGGCTGGCTGCCGCGGCGTTCAACGACAAAAGAGAGCAGATGTAACATATAGGGCATCGCTGGGTGCAGGCCACTGCGTGGCCTGGTCGCACCCCTCGAACGCGCGTGGTCGTGCCGCAGTTTCAGGCAGGGTTTCGGCTCACGGAGTCTGACAGTCTGCGTACCGTCGGTCAGCGCGTCGGACGTAAGCGCGTGCAAGCCGGGCCCCGCTCCGGGGGCCCCACCCCTCACTCCACTCTTCACACGTATCACTTATGTAGTGTTTCTCACCTCGAGCAGCACGGTTCTCCGACTCTGAAGTGCCGCAGCTGTCTTTGGCAATGTCGCTGGCGATGCTCTGCACTGCACCGGCCATGTGCCCAGCTGCGGCCATGGTCGGGCACGGGCAGGCACGGGGCGCTGCTGCCGCGCTTGCGGAGGCGCCATCGTCCCCTAGGCTCCAGACGCCGCCGCGGCCGCGACGACCGCGGCGCCTCACGCCTCTGCTGCGGGGGACCGGGGCGCCCTACCGTGGATGGCGACGCGCATGCGCCCATAGCAGCCGCCACAGTGCAGCCTTAACAGTACTGTAAGGCCGCCGCGCGTGTGAGCACTGAGCAGGCGAGCAGCTACCGCTGCTTGTCGTGTAGGGCGCGTAACTTGATCTTTCCGGTTGAAGGGCCTTTCTTTCACGCCCCGTGCCAATCTGAGGCCATTGCAGCACCACGTTTGCACGCGGCGACCGTCAGTCATTGGTTCAGTGCACCTCACCCGATACCATGACTCAGGCGCGTTCAGCCTGCACAATCTAATCCGCACGCACACGCACGCAACCCCCCCCCCACAAGCATATCCAAGCAGCCGTAGATTCCGTCAACACGCGCCACCAGCCCAGGAAGGAGCCCGCGCGTGTGTGCGTCCAAGTATGTACCCCGCTCGCTCGCTCACACCGTCGGCGACCCGATCCCGGCATCCCGCCCATCGAGACATCTAAACCATCAGGCGCAAGGTAAAGCCGCTCGCTGCTAATGATGTTCGCAAGTTGCCCCGAATTACGGGCTGCAGAAAGCAGATGAATCCAACAGTCAGTCAAGACGACAGCATGCAAACTGCACCTCTCACGCGTCACACACGTCCCGCGGCTCCGGCCCCATGCCTGCCACCCGCTACAGCCGCTGCGGCCCCTCCACGCGCACCACCGCAATGGCCGCCGCCCGCTCGCACGCCGCCGCCGTGGCCTCCGCCGCCTGGGCCTGCTGCTCCGCGACCCACTCCTCCACGAACCTGCGTACGGGGGCAGCACGGGGCAGAGGGTTGGCGCGCACACACGCACTGGTCCCGTCCAGGCGGGTCCTTACCGGCGAGCTCGCTAAGCCCACCGCCCCAACTGATTCATCCTCGCAGCTCCCATCCCGGCCCCAGCACGCACAAACGAAACGCCCTCCGCCCCCACTCCTACGTCCCCTAACCCTAACCCTGTACCGGCCGTGCCTTGGACATTGCACGGACATCGCAAGGACACTTCATATACATCCCACTGATCACATGGACGGCTAGCCCACCCCTTCCACATTCAACTGGTTTGGGCTGGCAATTCGTTCGATTTAGGGAGTGGAATAACCCACCCACACCTACCCACACCCCACCTGGCCATGTCGGGGTGCTCCAGCGACGCGTCCCCGAACGCGTCAAAGTACTGTGTGCCGTTGTAGCAGTACCCGGCCGGCAGCGGCTCCCACGCGCGCGCGGCCCGGATGGCGGCACGCTGCTCCGGCGTCACGTCCGCCGCGCAGCTGGGCACCGCAGCCGCGGCGCCGGAGGCGGCGCCGGGCGCCGCCACGGCGGCGCCTCCGGCGCAGCGGCCCAGCAGCCGCCGCAGCGCGCCCTCATCCACCGCCGAGCCGGTGCCCACGAATGTCAGCTCGCCGCCCGCCGCCTCCGCCTGCGGCAGCTTGGGCCCGCCCACCAGGATGCCCTCGCCGCCGCCGCCGCCGCCGCCCGCGGCACCCAGCGCCCACTCGCGGCTGCGGAGGACCGCGCTGCGGCTGCCGAGCAGCTCCCACACGGCAGTGGCGGGCGTGCCGTTGGCGGGCGCTGGCGGCGGCGGCAGCCGCACGCAGCCGGTCACGGCGACCAGGCCGGGCACGGCGGCGGCGCCGTCGACGGTGGTGTCGGCGAGCGGCAGCGCGGGCACCGTGGCCGCGTCCTGCGGGATGCCCAGGCCGCGCAGCTCCTGCCTGTGGGGTTCCATCATCCGGGTGGTGATCGGGCGGTCAGCAAGGGTGAAAAGATTGCAGCCACCGCGCGTCGTCATGCGAGTCGGCAGGCAGGGGAGTGACGCAGTCATCTGGCAGTCCGCCGGCACACTCACTTGAGCTTGGCCACGTCCAGCGGGCCCTCAAACGAGACCCGCACCGCCTGCAGCGGCCCCAGCAGGCCCCCAGCGCCACTGCCGCTGCCGCCGCCGCCGCCCGCCGCCACCAGCGGCGCCCACCGCCGCGCCGCCACAGCGCTCGCCGCGCCGCGCCGCGCCAGCCGCTCCGCCGGCGGCGGCAGCAGCACCTCCCGCCCGAGCAGCAGCTGCGGACGGCCTGAGCGCACCGTGGGCACGCCCGGCAGCCGCGCCGCCACCAGCGCCGCCGCCGCGGCCGCGCGCGCCGCGTCCACTCCGCCCACCACCGTCACGTCCACGTAGCCGGGCGCCAGCTGCGCCAGGGCCCCCGCCGCCAGCGCCGAGCGCGCCGGCTCCTCCTCAAGCGTCTCGCCCGCCACACACACCACCACCGAGTGCAGGTTCCACGCCGCCAGGCCGCCGGCGGCGGCTGTAGCACCGCCGGTGCCGCTGCTACTGCCGCCCAGCATGGCCGCCGCCAGCATCGCGAGCTGCTCCGGCAGGCCCACGTGCGAGGCTGTAGCAATCACAAGGTGCTGCAGCGGCGGCTGGGCCGAGGCGTGGTGGTGGTGGTGGTGGCCGTGGCCCGTGCGGCGGTGCTGCGCCGCAGCCGCCAGCGCCTTGGCGAAGTCCGCCGCCGTGAGCGGCCCCGCCGCCGCCGGCAGCAGCGCCACGCGCGCAGACGCCGCGGCAGCGGCGCCGCCAGCGGCGGCGGCGCCCTCGGCGGCCCCGCTCAGCATGGCCGCCAGGGCTGCCGCCACGGGGGCCTGGTCCGCGCCCGGCAGGCCCACCACCAGGGCCAGCCCGATGGGCGGCTCGGCGGCGGCAGTAGCGGGCGCGGGCGGCTGTAGCAGCAGCGCCTCCACGTGCGGGTGCGCGCCGCTGAGGTGGTGGCGCAGCTGGGGGGTGAGGGCGGAGCGAGAGCGGCTGTCAGCGGCGTAAGGGGTGCGTGGGGATGCCACACATACACCAGCCGTGGCACAGGAGACCGGTCTGCGGCGGGCCTCAGTAACTCGCATCCCATCACCCCCTGTTGCTGTTGTCCTGTTGCTTCCCCCACCCCACCCCCATCTTCCCCCATGGCGCGGCCCGCAGCCCGCACCTCGGCGTCATCCAGAGCGGCCAGCGCGCCCTCCACCTCGGCGTCCGCCGCCACCAGCGCCGGCCAGGACTTGCCGGCGCCGCCCGCGGTGGAGGACTGCGGGGCGGGGGTTGAGGATGGTGGTGGGGGTAGTGTATTCCAGAAACCAGAAGTGAAACGACCAAGAGAACCCGAACCAGCCAGCCCAGCCCAGAGCGCGGAGGTGGTGTGGCCTGTGGGTCTCGGGCGCCCTTGGGGGTGGGGGTTGCAAAGACGTTACATGGAAGTGTAGTGGGGTTGCAGGTGGGGGGGCGGCGAGCCTTCTCTCAAGAGTAGATACGAGGAGCGCAGCAGCGCGAGGCCGCGGGCGCAGACCACAGCAGCGCATGGCACATCCCAGGACTGCGGCAGTGGGGCCGCGTACGGGTACGGGTACGGGTACGGCAGTGTGATCGCCCCCGCTGTGTGCTGCGCTGTGCCGTGCTGTGCCGTGCAGTGCTAGGTGCGGTGCTCCGGGGGGCCGGCCCGGCCGGCCGCTCACCCGGATGGCGAAGGCGTGCTCGCGGTGCAGCGGCGCGGGGAAGGGGTTGGGCGCGTCCATGTCCTTCAGGTAGCCCGCCGCGCCGCCGTCGCCGCCGCCGCCGCCGGCGCCCTCCTCGGCGGCGGCGGCGGCCTCGCGGCAGGTCTGCTGCCAGGCCGGCAGCACGATTGTGATGATGAAGCGCCGGGCGGCCTGTGCGGCGGGCGGGGGCCAGCGGGACAGGGTCAGCGCCGTCAGTGCCACACGCCGACTGCTCGGCGGATGTCGATAGCGTCCATTGGGGTGTCCGTCGTCAGCGCATGGCGCCGCGCCGCAGCATCTTTACCCTCCAGCCCAGACAAGGCCCCTTCCCGACCCCTGCACGCACACCGCACCCCGACCCCCCCCACTGCCGTCCATTTGGGTTTGGATTCGGGGATGGAGTGTCAGCACCTCCACCCACACGCCCGCAACCCCTCAAGCACAGCCCCCACACCCTCAACCACCCACCGGCGACATGGCCGCCAGCGCCAGCGCCAGGTGCGTGTTCACGGTCAGGTGCGCCGCCGGCGCCAGGCCGCAGGCGGGCGCGCTGCCGCGGAACACCACCGCCTCGCCCAGCGACGTGCCCGACAGCCCGCCGCCGCCGCCGACCTCGCCGCCGCCACCGCCGCCGCCCAGCGCCAGCGCCGCCGCCACCGGCAGCTGCTGCATCGTGATGGCCTGCAGGCCGCCGCCGCTGGCGCTGGTGGTGGTGGTGCTACTGCCGTCCGCTACGGCCGCTGCAGCCGCGCCGCCGTCGCCGCGGATGTCCAGGGTCCACACGGCGCGGCTGGCCGCCTCCACGAACACCAGCCCGCCCGTGAAGCAGTACAGCGTGCCCGCCAGCGCGGGGCAGGCGGGCGCGCCTGCGTGCGGGCGTGTGGGCGTGCGTGTGCGTGTTGGCAGGTGGCCCAGCCGCTGCCGATAACCAAACCGCCTGTGCACCAAGCCCACCCACACTGCTCCCTGCCTGCCTGCCCCATCCATCCTGCCCATCTGCTCTGTCTGCCGCACCCACCCTGCTCCCTGCCCCCGTGGCTGCCCCACCCACCCACCCACCCACCCATCCACACTGGTCCCACCCACCCACCCACCCGTGAGCAGCACCGCGTCATCGCCGCCGCCCAGCGTCAGCAGCCGGCCCAGCGCCTCCTCGGGCGGCGGCCGGGCGGGAGCGCCCGCGGCGTTGTTGGCGGCTGCGTCCTCCCCGCCCCCGTCCTGATGCGGGCGGCGCACAGCAAGGGCGGGCGTTGATAACCACCAATGCGCTGGTGCGCGACCACATAGCAACTCATGCAGCGCGCCCATTCGGCCATTCCTCACGCCCTACCCGTGTCACGTGCCCAGGCATCCCATCTGCACACTAGCAGCAGCACCCCTACCACAGCAACCACTGCCACGCCACAGCGCCCTCCCCCCCAACCAGGCCCGCCCCCACCTCGTCGCTGTCGGGCGGCAGCGTGACGCCGTCCGCCGCCGCCGCCTCCCGGTTGCGCGCGCGCACCCGCGCCGCCAGCGCCTGGCTGTCCGCCGCCGCCACCGCGCCCGCGCGCCGCGACTGGTCGCGAGCCAGCTGCTGCTGCGGCGGCGCCACCGCGCCCGCCGCGCGCGCCGCCGCGCCGCCTGCGTGCAGGAAGGGACACAGTGGGCACAGCGGGCACAGGGTCAGGTCACCGAGAGGCTTTCGCCATCACACCCTTGCCAGCCTCTCGCTCTGCTGCACCCACCCGCCCGCCCGCCTGCCCCTCCGCCCGCCCGCCCGCCCGCCGGCCGACTCCCGCCCCCGCCCGCCCGCCTGACTTCCGCCCCCCCCCCCCCACCTCCGCCCGCCCACTCACCGCCCACCACGGCGCCAAGGCTGCGCAGCGCGCGGCCCGCCAGCTCCTCCTCGGGCCCGCCCGCCGGCACCGCGGCCAGCACCGGGATGCCCTCCGTCAGCACCAGCAGCGGCGGCGCGGCAGTAGCAACAGTAGCAGTAGCACCACCGGCGGCAGTAGCAGCAGCAGTAGCAGCGGGCAGGTCGATGAAGGTGTCGCCGTACACCAGGCCGCCCAGGCGCGTGCCGGCGTAGGGGCCGGCGGCGGCGCGCGCGGAAACGTCGGGCAGGCTGAGGCGCAGCACCTGCGGGCGGGGCGCAACCGCCGGTGGGGGCGGCGAGGAGGAAAGGGGGCGGGGGCTTCAGGCATCAAGTGCTGCAGGCCACCGCCCTCGGGCCAGCCCCGCCACACATCCAAGTACGCAGGGGGGGGCCCTCAGTGCCTCCACACTCCCCCCCCCCCCTTGACTCCCTCCCACCTTGAGCTGGCGGCTGCCGCGCACAGCCGGCGCCGTGACGCGGTTGGCGTGGTCAAACTGCAGCAGGCTGAAGCGCAGCCGGGCCGCCAGCGCGGAGCCGGGGGCGCCGCCGGCGCCTGCGGGGTGCGGCAGTGCGGGAGGTGCATGTGGGTGTGGGCGACTCCACCCAGTGTGCGCGGCCGGGTGCGGCAGGAGGTTCAGGACCGGCTACCCCTTGCTCCGCCCCGGGGCGGTGCCACATACCACAGCCCATTCCCCCGCCCCGCCCCTCGCCCCACCTCCCCTCGCCCCCCACCCGCCTCCCACCCCACCTCCCGCCACGCCCAGCTGCTCCGCCCGGCGCGCCAGCACCTCCTGCGCCACCGCCTTGGCGCTGTGGCCGGTGGCGTTGTCGGCCTGTGGGGGGGGGCGTGGTGGTGTGGATGGGCGTGGTGGTGTGGGTGGGCGGGTGCGGCGATGTTGCTATGTTTCCCGGCTCCCCACTGCGCCCGCCCGGGTGGAGCCTGACCAGGGGCGCCGGACGCAACCCGCAGCCACACCTGCAACAGCCGCAAGCCACCCCGTTCCGGCCCGGCCACCGTTTGGGCTGGTATTCACAACCCCGCAACCCACGCCCACCGTCGCGAAGTGCGCCATGGCCGCGCGCGCCGCCTCCACCAGCGCCGCGTACAGCCGCATCAGCCCCACCGCCTCGGCCGCGGCGGCGCCCCAGCCGCCCGCCACCAGCGCCGCCGCGGCGCTGAAGCCCTCCTCCGCCTCCGCGTCCAGGTCTGCGCGCGAGCGGGGAGGTGGGCCGGCAGGGGAGGTGGGCCGGCAGGGAAGGTGGGCCGGCAGGGGAGGAGGGCAGGGCAGGGGAGGTGGGCCGGCAGGGAAGGTGGGCCGGCAGGGAAGGTGGGCCGGCAGGGAAGGGGAGGTGTGCAGTCGTGTGGAGTGGGTGTGTAGGCGTGCGGGGCAGCACCGACCCCGACACATCCGGCCGCGACGATGTAGCACAGCTGCCTCAGCTGCCCCACCCCCTAGGCCCCAACCACCTCCGACCCCAACCACTACAGCCCCACCACCGCACCCCAAACCACCACCACCCCACATCACCCCACATCACCGCCACCCCACCGCCGCCACCGCCGCACACCTCACCCGCGAACACGTCCCGCTCCGCCGCGCCGCGGCACAGGAAGCAGCTGCGCGCCGCGCGCAGGCCGCTGCGCGGGTCCGCCGCCTCCACCACCGCGTGCAGCGGCGGCAGGCCGGCCGCGGGGCCGCAGGCCGCCAGCGGCGCGGCCTCGGGCGCCGCGGCGTCGTCGGAGGAGCGCGGGCCGAACACCACCCGCGGCGGCAGCACCACCGTCTAGCGCACACGTGACAGGAGGGCGCGCAAGGGGTTACGTTATCACTAGTTAAGGAAGTAGTAGACGGGGTACACGGTGGAAAATCTTTGGGGGGGCGTGCGGGGGGCGTGTGGGATCCCGGGTCAGGTTAGGTCGAAGTGAGGTCGGGCCAGGTTGCGTGTAAGCGTGGGGCGCTGTCTGCTGCCCACACCGTTCCGTGTAAGCGGCGACCCGCATCTGTCCGCATCGGCCTTCCGCCAGGCGTGAAATACACCCAGTTGCACACACGCACCGAGCCCCTCCACCTCCCGGCCCCTGCCCCTGGGCCCCCAGCCCCTGGGCCCCCCTCCCCTCACCCCCTGCCCCGCCCCTAAGCCCCTCCCCCAACCTCCACCCCTCCACCACGTCCTTAACCAATGATGAATGTACCCCCCCCAGATTGGGCTGGTGTTTACCCCCTCCCTACACGCACCCACCTGCTCCACGCCCGGCACCTCGCGCAGCAGGCCGTACGCGAAGTAGCCCACCAGCGGCTCCGCCACCTGCGCCGGCCGGGTGTGAGTGGGCGTGTGTAAACGCACCGTATTCGAGTGTTGTGCGCGTTTCCGTGGCCTCAGAGAGCACACAAGGGGCAGCGCCGGATAGCACGATGACCGTGTATCAGTGTGTGTGTATGTGATGTCAAGGCAGGCGGCGGATGCATCCGCGTGTTGCCAGTTGGCGGCCGCTGCCCCTTGCCTGGCGGGGGCACATCAGCCGCGTCGCCCGCGCGTCCCTGGAGCTCACTCCCCACACGTCGCTGGCCGGGCGGGCCGGGCAGTCACTAGCCAGTCTCCCGGGAGTCAGTGTCTAGTCAGTCAGTCGCCGCCACGCCGCCCACCTGCTTCTCACTCAGTCCGCCGCGCTGCCCGGCCGCCTTGCCGCCGAGCGCCTGAGGGGGGCGGGGCAGGGCGGGGCGGGGACGTGTTAAAGGCGGGGCAGTGGGGAAAAGGGGGTTGCCGTGGTCGGGGCAGCACCACCCACCCACCCACTTGCCGCCACCCACACTGCCCACCCCATGACAGCTCTCCGCCGAGCCCGACCCCGGCCCACCCAACCCACCCACCACCCATCCAACCCACCGCCCCACCCACCCACCGCCACAACCCGTCGCCCCCACCCACCGCCCCTCCAACCCACCCACCAGCAGCATCTCGTCCCAGTGCTGCCGCAGCACCGCCGCGCCCTCGCCGCCCAGCACCGCCGCCGCGCGGCCGTCCAGCTTGCCGTACACCGCCGCGCCCAGCGCCGCCTGCACGTCGTACACCTGCGTGCGTGCGTGTGCGTGTGTATATGGGGGGACAGGGGCAAAAGGCGTGTTATGGTTGGAGTGAAAGGGTGGCCAGGCAGCGAATGCAGGGGTGGGGGTGGAAATGAGGCGCATCCCCGACTCTCGAAGTTGGTATCGGAATGAACCCCCGCCCCCCCTCCCGCCCCCCCCCCCCCCCGGACTGGTTTCTTTGGGCTCCGCCCCCACCACACACACACACACACACGCCGCCGGCCCACCTCGAAGTTCATGGTGAAGAAGCCGCTGCGCCCCACGCCCTCCAGACCGTACGCCTGCAGCAGCGGCCAGCGCTCCAGCGCCACCAGCTCGCCCGCGCCCAGCCGCGGCAGCGACCCTGCCGGCGGCCCGCCGTTGGCTGCGGCAGCCGCGGCAGCGGAGGCCGCTGCTGCGGGGCTCGCGGCGAGGCCGCAGGGTATGCCCAGGCGCTTGCAGCCGCGCAGCATGTGCACGAAGGCCGCCAGCTTGTTCTCCTCCAGCGCGTCCGGGTCGGCCGCCTCGGCGGCAGTGGGGCCCAGCAGGCGCAGCGACGCCAGGTGCGGCAGCAGCAGCTCACGCAGCTGCGCGTGCAGCTCGGGGCTGGGAACGTAGAGCTGCGGGGGTGGGAGAGGGTGGGGAGGCGGGGTTGGTGGGTAGGCGGGGGCATGCGGGTGGGGAGGAGGGGTGGGGAGTGGAGGAGGCGGGGCGGAGTGGTGGGTGGGGCAGAGCGAGGAGCTGGGGAGCTGGGGCGTTGAGGGTGAGTGGGAGGTGCAGGTGTGGCTGGTTCACGGCTGCGTGTGTGAGGATGGAAGGCGTTAGCGGGCAGTGGCAAACCGAGGTTCATAGGCCGTGTGCTCATGTCGAGGTGACGTTGGCCCGGGCGTCCCCGCGTCTTCATATCCCCTCCCCGTGCCGCCGTGTGGCGCCACCCCCGGCCCCCGGCCCTTCCCCTGACGACTCGCCTGGACCTCGCCGGGCGTCACCAGCACCACCGCGTCCTCCAGCTGGTCGGCGAGCTTGTTGACGTCCAGCGTGTCGCGGTTGCTGCGCCCCTCAAGCAGGTAGCCAACGGCATGGGTGCTGGGGCCATACCTGCCGTCCACGCCCGGCACCAAGAGAACGCCGTCAAGGCCATGATGCCGGGCCAGCTGCTGCACTCTGCGGAAGCGCAGAGCTGCCTGCGCTGGCTCAAACTCAAAGTCGAGCGAGACCATTGACACGTTTGACGGAACCCCGTCTTGGCTATCGGAGTCGGCGCTCAGGCTCAGTTTGTGCCTATGGAATTATGTCGGTTGATACGGCACGTTGTTCTAGTTCGGCGGCATCCCGCGGGCGTGCACTTGCGGGTGGTTGGTCTCTCAGAAGGTCACGCGACGAATTTGCATGTCCAGGTAGTCATAAATTTGCGAGTAGCAGTATGCACGCATGCTAGCGCAAAGCACGGCCCTCGTAGGTGCCCGCGCGGGGATTCCCGGCAAATTGTTTGCGATTGGGATTGGTTTCTTTATCGCCCGCTGGCCACAGGACACCCGCACCTAACTAGATTAACGCACAACATGGCTTGCATGTAGCGCATGTAGACAGCGCCGCGAAAAGCCCAAACTTTGCAACCGAGACCGAAGAGCTGCTCGCAGCTGCCCGCTCCTGCGACCTTGCGTGCTCAGCTCTCAAACTTTCTTATTAACACATCTGACATCTGCGTTGCTGCTCGCCCGAGCTCACTCGCGGTCGCCCGGCCCAGGCACGCAGCGCCTGGGCCTGCTCCCGCTCCATCGGTACCCGCAGCCGGTCGACGGCCCTGCTACCCGGAGGCGGTCCCTCGCTTAGATAATAACTTGACGCGATGGCCTCGCTGAGCAAGCGGCTGATGGGCGGCTGGTCGGAGCTGCACGTGGCGGCAGCCAACGGCGACCTGCAGCGGGTGCGCGCGCTGGTGCTCAAGACCCCCGCCGACCTCAACAAGCCGACGCGCCAGGTGCGCACCCGCCCGCGGCGGCGGCGCTTGTTGTGGTGGCAGTGGTGCTGGTGCAGTAATGTAGCAGGCGGGGTATGGGCGCGGTTATCAAGGGCGCTAGCGTTGCAAGACCGCCGGCTGTGGCTTCTAGTGCCGCGGGGCGTGGGGCTCTGCAGGACGCAGTCATAGGGCCAGGCTAGGTGCCGGCAGCTTCGCTCGGCGAGGGATGCTTGTTTCCAGCTGCCAGGCCCGCCTTGCGCATACTTCGGCGGGCGCTAGGTTCGCCGTTTGGGTGTGTGAGAGGACCCACCACGCACACACACATGCCACACCATTCGCATGGATAGCTACCCGCGGCCTTTGAGTGTTTGAATCGCTTCGATGCGGATTCATGCGCACGCCCCTCCCACTTGTACGGTACTTGGAGTTCTGCATTGCTCCGATGACAACAACGACCCGAACCTCCAGGCGTTTCAATCTGGGTTTGTGCTGACCCCTCCCCACCCCCCACACCTCACACAAACTCACGTCTGCAGGAGCGGCAGACCGCGCTGATGCTGGCTGCGGGCGGGGGCTGGGACGCGGTGGTGGGGGAGCTGCTGGACCGACACGCCGACAGCTGCGTGCAGGACGAGGTGCGGCGCCGGGCGTGTCTGTGTGTGTGAGGAGTGGGGTCGGGGCGGGGGCTACATTCATCATTAGTTAGGACGTGAAGGCGTAGCCAGGAGGCGGGGTGTCCAGGGGGAAGGGGGAAGAGGGGGGAGGGGGGAGGGGAGTCCGACCGAGGGGCCAACCCCGCAGCGTGGCGAGTGGGGGATTGGAGGACGGCAGCTGCCGCAAGCAGCCGCATGTCGCATGGCTGCATCCGTGCCACCTTGCCCCCTGTCAGTGCGGTCATCACCAGCCCTGGGGCCGCCATGGCGTGTCACCCCCCCCCCCCCGCACCGGGCCCCCACTCCTCGTCCTCTCCTCACCCTCTGCCCGCACCAGGCCGGCCGCACCGCGCTGCACCACGCGGCAGCGGCGGGCAAGGCGGCGGCGGCGGCGGCGCTGCTGGGCCCGCGCAACAGCTGCCCGCCCGCGGACCGGGCCAGGCTGCTGGCGCTGCGGGACAGGGAGGGTCGGGACGCGCTGGCGGCGGCGGTGGCCGCGGGCTGGGTGGCCACTGCGGAGGCCATCATACGCGGCGGCGGCGACGCGGCGCGCAGCAGCGGCGACGCGGTGAGTGGCGACGTAGGGCGGAAGAGGGGGCGGGACATCGGCGATCTCGGAGCGCAGGGCAGGGCAGCTAGGGGCGGTGGCGTGCGGTGAGCTCGGCCGCACCGAGGTTCTGGGCTGAGGGCCGTGTGTGACATGTGCCAACAAGGTCTGGGATACCCAGCAGAGCGCTTGCCTGCCGGTGGGTGATGAGACACGCCCGCTGATTGAGGCACACACGCTGATGCCCACGCAATGCATTCCCCTGCGTCACGCGCGCCTCCTTGTTGCCGCCCTGCAGTCCGGCTGCGGGCTGCTGCACCTGGCGGCGGCCAGCGGCCACACGCACATGCTGCCGCTGCTGCTGCCCGCCTGCGGCGGCGCCGCCGGCCTGGAGCGCCGCCACCCCGCCACCGGCGGCACGCCCTTGCACACCGCCGCCGCCGCCGGCGCGCTGCCTGCGGTGGAGTGGCTGCTGGGGGCGGGCGCCAGCACCACCACCCGGGACAACGCCGGCCGCACGCCGGCGGAGGCGGCCCTGGCGGCGGGCCAGCACGCGGCGGGCCGAGCCATACGCAACAGGACGACGGGGGCGGGCGCGGCTGGCGGCGGGGGCGGGATGGGCGGAGTAGGGCTGATGCCTCCAGCGGCGGCCTCGGGCCCGTCCTGCCACTCCCTATACGGCCCAGTGCCGAGGCTCCAGCAGCAGCCGGTGGCGGCGGCGGCGGCGGTGGTGGGAGTTAACCCTGCTCCCGCCGCGACGGCAGCAGCGGCCTCCGCACCACCAGCACTGCAGCCGCTACAAGCGCCACAGCAGCAGCAGCCCGCCGCCTCAGCCGTCCCTTGGGCGCAGCCGCCCACGCCCTCGGCCGCGGCGCACAGCGC
Organism: Chlamydomonas incerta; assembly: GCA_016834605.1. Taxonomy (NCBI): domain Eukaryota; kingdom Viridiplantae; phylum Chlorophyta; class Chlorophyceae; order Chlamydomonadales; family Chlamydomonadaceae; genus Chlamydomonas; species Chlamydomonas incerta. The sequence goes on from JAEHOC010000022.1 coordinate 214,694, forward strand.
GGCGCATTCCCTGGCGCCGCACGGGACCGCCGTGCCGCACCCGGCGCCGCAGCCGCAGGCCGCCCCCTATCCCTACGCCGCGCCCCAGCAGCCGCAGTACCAGCCACCGGCGCCTCATGCAGCAGCAGCAGCGGCAGTAGCAGGGCAGCAGCAGGGCGCGGGGCGGCTGCAGATCCCGAGTGAACCGCCGCCGCCCGCATACTACCCCACGCCGCCGCCTGGAGCTGGCGTGTACTACTAGTGCCCCGAAGCGAGCCCCGGCACCAGGGGTGTACTTACCACGCCGGCGCTGCTGTTGGGGCCCAGGGAACATGAGTCTGCTGATTAGGTGTACAGATTTTATAGGAGTTACGGAGTGCACGGCTGGAGGAACACGAAGCAGAGAAGCATGACAGCTCTAGCCGTGGGGCCTGTGGGCCCTGGCCAGGGGCCGGCCCTAAGCCCTGATCTCGCCCTAGCCGACGCGCGGACGCCTGTAATTTCGGCGGGACCACCCCCGGCGTGGGGGTGGTCTCCGAAGTCGGCATGGCTGCCCGGTCGCTCCAATGCTAATTCGATGCTACTATTCAAACCGGACTTACTTGTCTGTCGTTGTACTCCGCGGCGGAAGTTGCCCGCTTTTCCGCCCCCATCCTGGGCGATGTAAACGTTAGATGACGTTGTCCCTCGGGGCCTGCGCTGTGGGAAGCTGAGGATCAGGCTTATATATCGAGCTAATGGGAACCTAAATCGACTCGCTGTAGCTCTACAAGCTCTCGCGTTGATGCAGGACTGGGCTTGCTGCAATTCTTAGCAACTCTTCTCGGCGGCTTGAGCAATCGCTCAAACCATCAGCAAGATATGTTGCAGTGCTCGCTTCTGATTTTGTCCGCCAACAAGAGCCCTCGCTGGGACGCGAACTCCACTTTCAGCAAACTCGCCCGCGCGTCAACCCCTCCAGAGCTCTAAGGAGTAACTATCACTCAACGGATCCCAACGCGTGATGGTGGAGGCTCCGGCGGTGTGAATTTCGTAGATGTTCAATGTCTGGTGCATGCACTTGCCGCGCACCTTTGTTGATTCATACTCGTGACGTTAGTAATATTGAGGTAGCTCTGTACATGTCTGTGATTCTGTCCTTGCCAACGAGCACTCCCCGACTTGATCGTAGCTTTCGTTAAACGCTGCTCGCGCGCGCCGGCCCTGGTCGGCCCCTCTAAAACGTTTACGAGTACAGGATGGCCATGCATTTTGATGTGCGGATGTATTTGGCAGGTTGCAGGCGCGCAGAGAAATCCGACTACCCCGCGACTAGGCACTGGCCATACGGCGGGGGTTGTGGTTTGCTGCGTTCCTCGGAATGGTGGCTTCCCTCGTAGCCGTGATGGTGTTTACACTGTCCCCTTCTTGTAACCTCGCAATCATACTGGGAAGAGCCCTGCCAGGCTGCGCCGCACTGGGCACCCTCGGCGGACCGTGGGGCGTGACCTGGATTTGGGCACTGGTGTAGCAAGAGGATGCCGTACAGTATCGGAGGGAGGCTGGCCGCAGCCCAAGAGTTTGTGCCGAGGGTGGCAAAGGAGAGGTGGAACGGCATGCCCTCAGCATGGTGCAGGGCAAGGTGCAGGGCGCTCAGCTGTTCAAACCATCTGCTGGTTGCATCCGCCCCCTCCTTTCGCGGCGCACACGGCTGCACAGCCACTGGTTCTTTGCGTATTTAGGCGTAGCGTGTTAATGTCTGGCCGTGCGGCCCTTGCTAATGTCGTTTTACGTGGGCGGTCGGGCACATTGCTGCCGCTGACCTGAGGGCCGGCTGGGCCGCATGCTGCGGCGGTGGCGGCGGTCGCGACGGGAGGAGCCGCGGTGGCCGCAGCTGGCAACGCGGGAGCCGTCAAATTAGCGGGGTTTGATGCGGTGGTAGCAATAGCGGCGCTGGATCCCTCCTCCTGCATCGGCAGCCCTCCGATCCATTGCGTGTGTGTGTTGGGGGTGGGGGCTGTCCTCCTGGTCAAGGGCGCGGGTGGCTGGAGGACCAAGCTGGAGGACCCGCCCTCGCGCTACCCCATTCCAGGCAAAGATGAAGCGGTTCTGTAATATCACAATCAAGGCTTTACAGAAAGTAAAAATGTCATGGCATTTGCACTGGATGGTGCCACAGGTGATGTATGGGTGGATGGGTGCCCGTATCAATCTGCATGCGTCCACGGGCCTGTCTCCATACAAGCAAATCACGTGCTGCCTCCCCCGAACGGCGGTATCAAACCGCATTATTAATGAAGTTCATGAACTATGTAAGTGCGTATGTGTGCCCGTATACCGCCCGATCGCGCACAAGGAATCCTGTGTGCCATCTGTCCATACCACGTACCGCTGTCGCATTTAGTGACACGAACCGCCGTATGTACACCTCCACGCACACAATCAATGCGCGCAACCAACACGCCTTGCGACCATGTACTGCTCAATCATATGTAGTGCCGCGGAACTTTTCGAGCATGCGGCCGTAATCACGCACAAACTATTTGGCCAGCAAAGCACATGTTATTGAATATACGCAAAACCGCCCTGCGTCCCGTCGGATGGGGCCACCACCCTACTTGACGCTGAGCTTGATCACGCGGTTGACGGTGGGGCAGATGTTGAAGGTGAAGGTGAGGGTGTAGCACTTGCCGCTGAAGACCTTGGTCTTCAGCTGGTAGTTGAGGTGGTAGGTGGTGGAGGCGGCGTCGTACTGCAGCAGCGAGCTCATGTCGGTGGGGCCTGGCACTCCCGTCTGGTCCACGCCCGCGGCGCTCCAGGTGGCGCAGTCCACGCGGGTCAGATACGGCGTGCCGCTCGCCTGGATGGTCGGGCAAGCGGCGCTCAGTTACGCAATGGCGGTGCACAGCACGGTGACCAAAGCAGTGGCGATAAAGCGGCGCGAACTACGCAACTAACACTATTATATGTGTTGGGCCAAGTCGGCTAACGATGGCAGTGGCCGTGCGTGCATGGGCACAAACACCGCGGTGTGCCCCGCCCTCAGCGCGGTCAACCACAAAACGGCGGCGCGTACCTGCCCCACTTCACCCCGCCCCCGGCCCACCAGGATCATTCCGTAGTTGCCAGTCACGCTCCACTTCACGGGCAGCGTCTGGGTGGCCGTGACAGACTGGACGGCAGTCGACAGCGGCGGCTGGAAGCCACTGAAGGCGCATTGGGCTGCAATCATTGGGACATCGCAGCGAGCGGACGTAAATATGATGTCTGTGCGCGTGGTGGTTGACACTGCGTATTTGGTGTCCGCCATACACATACCCTGCAACCTTTTTACTCCGCACGTGCACAGTGAAACCGCAACAACTCCCAAGCTAGCGGTATTTGGAATGTCCGTGCTCACCAACTGTGACCTTGAAGGTCGTGGTCGCAGTGTTGCCGCGCGTGTCGGACGCCGTGCAGGTCACAGTGGTGGGCGTGTAGCCAAACACGCTGCCGGAGGGCGGTGTGCACGTGACCTTGCGGCTGCCGTCCACAATGTCCGTTGCGGTGGGGAGGGCGTAGGTGACAACCGCGCCATTGGAGTCAACCCCAGTGACACTCATGTCCGAGGGCGTGCCGGAGATGGTGGGCGCCGTGGTGTCCTCTGCACGCACACATGCGCGACAAACAAGGGAATGGAGGCCCGGTGTGCATGGTCATTATGGTATGCAAGGTGGCATGGGCGCTGGCTGGGACCCGGCTAAGGTCAGCTAACCACACGTGGGGCGCGCCATCCCGCTGAGCGCATCGAGGGCCAGTAAGCACCACTCACGCACGGTCACGGTGAAGGAAGTGGTTGCGGAGTTGCCGTGCGCGTCGGTCGCCGTGCAAATCACGGTGTTGACACCCACGGCGAAGGTAGAGCCAGATGACTTGACACAGCTGACTGTGACGGTGCCGTCCACAATGTCAGAGGCAGTGGGCGCAGTCCAAGTGGCAACAGCGCCGCCGGGACCCGTCGCCTCTAGGGTTTGGCTTGAGGGTGTGCCGGCGATGGTGGGCGCCGTGGTGTCCTCTGCACGCACACATGCGAGACAAACAAGGGAATGGAGGCCCGGTGTGCATGGTCATTATGGTATGCAAGGTGGCATGGGCGCTGGCTGGGACCCGGCTAAGGTCAGCTAACCACACGTGGGGCGCGCCATCCCGCTGAGCGCATCGAGGGCCAGTAAGCACCACTCACGCACGGTCACGGTGAAGGAAGTGGACGCGGAGTTGCCGTGCGCATCGGTCGCCGTGCAAATCACGGTGTTGACACCCACGGCGAAGGTAGAGCCAGATGACTTGACACAGCTGACTGTGACGGTGCCGTCCACAATGTCAGAGGCAGTGGGCGCAGTCCAAGTGGCAACAGCGCCGCCGGGACCCGTCGCCTCTAGGGTTTGGCTTGAGGGTGTGCCGGAGATGGTGGGCGCCGTGGTGTCCTCTGCACGCACACATGCGCGACAAACAAGGGAATGGAGGCCCGGTGTGCATGGTCATTATGGTATGCAAGGTGGCATGGGCGCTGGCTGGGACCCGGCTAAGGTCAGCTAACCACACGTGGGGCGCGCCATCCCGCTGAGCGCATCGAGGGCCAGTAAGCACCACTCACGCACGGTCACGGTGAAGGAAGTGGTTGCGGAGTTGCCGTGCGCGTCGGTCGCCGTGCAAATCACGGTGTTGACACCCACGGCGAAGGTAGAGCCAGATGACTTGACACAGCTGACTGTGACGGTGCCGTCCACAATGTCAGAGGCAGTGGGCGCAGTCCAAGTGGCAACAGCGCCGCCGGGACCCGTCGCCTCTAGGGTTTGGCTTGAGGGTGTGCCGGCGATGGTGGGCGCCGTGGTGTCCTCTGCACGCACACATGCGAGACAAACAAGGGAATGGAGGCCCGGTGTGCATGGTCATTATGGTATGCAAGGTGGCATGGGCGCTGGCTGGGACCCGGCTAAGGTCAGCTAACCACACGTGGGGCGCGCCATCCCGCTGAGCGCATCGAGGGCCAGTAAGCACCACTCACGCACGGTCACGGTGAAGGAAGTGGACGCGGAGTTGCCGTGCGCATCGGTCGCCGTGCAAATCACGGTGTTGACACCCACGGCGAAGGTAGAGCCAGATGACTTGACACAGCTGACTGTGACGGTGCCGTCCACAATGTCAGAGGCAGTGGGCGCAGTCCAAGTGGCAACAGCGCCGCCGGGACCCGTCGCCTCTAGGGTTTGGCTTGAGGGTGTGCCGGAGATGGTGGGCGCCGTGGTGTCCTCTGCACGCACACATGCGCGACAAACAAGGGAATGGAGGCCCGGTGTGCATGGTCATTATGGTATGCAAGGTGGCATGGGCGCTGGCTGGGACCCGGCTAAGGTCAGCTAACCACACGTGGGGCGCGCCATCCCGCTGAGCGCATCGAGGGCCAGTAAGCACCACTCACGCACGGTCACGGTGAAGGAAGTGGTTGCGGAGTTGCCGTGCGCGTCGGTCGCCGTGCAAATCACGGTGTTGACACCCACGGCGAAGGTAGAGCCAGATGACTTGACACAGCTGACTGTGACGGTGCCGTCCACAATGTCAGAGGCAGTGGGCGCAGTCCAAGTGGCAACAGCGCCGCCGGGACCCGTCGCCTCTAGGGTTTGGCTTGAGGGTGTGCCGGCGATGGTGGGCGCCGTGGTGTCCTCTGCACGCACACATGCGAGACAAACAAGGGAATGGAGGCCCGGTGTGCATGGTCATTATGGTATGCAAGGTGGCATGGGCGCTGGCTGGGACCCGGCTAAGGTCAGCTAACCACACGTGGGGCGCGCCATCCCGCTGAGCGCATCGAGGGCCAGTAAGCACCACTCACGCACGGTCACGGTGAAGGAAGTGGACGCGGAGTTGCCGTGCGCATCGGTCGCCGTGCAAATCACGGTGTTGACACCCACGGCGAAGGTAGAGCCAGATGACTTGACACAGCTGACTGTGACGGTGCCGTCCACAATGTCAGAGGCAGTGGGCGCAGTCCAAGTGGCAACAGCGCCGCCGGGACCCGTCGCCTCTAGGGTTTGGCTTGAGGGTGTGCCGGAGATGGTGGGCGCCGTGGTGTCCTCTGCACGCACACATGCGAGACAAACAAGGGAATGGAGGCCCGGTGTGCATGGTCATTATGGTATGCAAGGTGGCATGGGCGCTGGCTGGGACCCGGCTAAGGTCAGCTAACCACACGTGGGGCGCGCCATCCCGCTGAGCGCATCGAGGGCCAGTAAGCACCACTCACGCACGGTCACGGTGAAGGAAGTGGTTGCGGAGTTGCCGTGCGCGTCGGTCGCCGTGCAAATCACGGTGTTGACACCCACGGCGAAGGTAGAGCCAGATGACTTGACACAGCTGACTGTGACGGTGCCGTCCACAATGTCAGAGGCAGTGGGCGCAGTCCAAGTGGCAACAGCGCCGCCGGGACCCGTCGCCTCTAGGGTTTGGCTTGAGGGTGTGCCGGCGATGGTGGGCGCCGTGGTGTCCTCTGCACGCACACATGCGAGACAAACAAGGGAATGGAGGCCCGGTGTGCATGGTCATTATGGTATGCAAGGTGGCATGGGCGCTGGCTGGGACCCGGCTAAGGTCAGCTAACCACACGTGGGGCGCGCCATCCCGCTGAGCGCATCGAGGGCCAGTAAGCACCACTCACGCACGGTCACGGTGAAGGAAGTGGACGCGGAGTTGCCGTGCGCATCGGTCGCCGTGCAAATCACGGTGTTGACACCCACGGCGAAGGTAGAGCCAGATGACTTGACACAGCTGACTGTGACGGTGCCGTCCACAATGTCAGAGGCAGTGGGCGCAGTCCAAGTGGCAACAGCGCCGCCGGGACCCGTCGCCTCTAGGGTTTGGCTTGAGGGTGTGCCGGAGATGGTGGGCGCCGTGGTGTCCTCTGCACGCACACATGCGAGACAAACAAGGGAATGGAGGCCCGGTGTGCATGGTCATTATGGTATGCAAGGTGGCATGGGCGCTGGCTGGGACCCGGCTAAGGTCAGCTAACCACACGTGGGGCGCGCCATCCCGCTGAGCGCATCGAGGGCCAGTAAGCACCACTCACGCACGGTCACGGTGAAGGAAGTGGTTGCGGAGTTGCCGTGCGCGTCGGTCGCCGTGCAAATCACGGTGTTGACACCCACGGCGAAGGTAGAGCCAGATGACTTGACACAGCTGACTGTGACGGTGCCGTCCACAATGTCAGAGGCAGTGGGCGCAGTCCAAGTGGCAACAGCGCCGCCGGGACCCGTCGCCTCTAGGGTTTGGCTTGAGGGTGTGCCGGCGATGGTGGGCGCCGTGGTGTCCTCTGCACGCACACATGCGAGACAAACAAGGGAATGGAGGCCCGGTGTGCATGGTCATTATGGTATGCAAGGTGGCATGGGCGCTGGCTGGGACCCGGCTAAGGTCAGCTAACCACACGTGGGGCGCGCCATCCCGCTGAGCGCATCGAGGGCCAGTAAGCACCACTCACGCACGGTCACGGTGAAGGAAGTGGACGCGGAGTTGCCGTGCGCATCGGTCGCCGTGCAAATCACGGTGTTGACACCCAAGGCGAAGGTAGAGCCGGAAGGTAGCACACAGTAGACGGGGTCAGTGACGTCCACGATGTCAGTGGCAGCGGGCGCAATCCAGGTGGCAACAGCGCCGCCGGGACCCGTCGCCTCTAGGGTTTGGCTCGAGGGTGTGCCGGCGATGGTGGGCGCCGTGGTGTCCTCTGCACGCAATGAGATAGTCACGCATCCCACCGATTAGCTAGTATGTGGTGATGGATGCAGCAATTGGGTGTGAGGCAACTTACAATCTGGCAAGCAAACCAGTCAGACAGCAAGCAACGGGCAGTGAGGTGTGGATAAAGCGTACCCAGAACTCGACCGGGTGCCTCAACCCCACTCACGCACGGTCACGGTGAAGGAAGTGGTTGCGGAGTTGCCGTGCGCGTCGGTCGCCGTGCAAATCACGGTGTTGACACCCACGGCGAAGGTAGAGCCGGACGGCAGCACACAGTAGACGGTGACGGTGCCGTCCACAATGTCAGAGGCAGTGGGCGCAGTCCAGGTGGCAACAGCGCCGCTGGGGCTCGTCGCCTCTAGGGTTTGGCTTGAGGGTGTGCCGGCGATGGTGGGCGGCGTGGTGTCCTCTGCACGCAAGGAGGAGTGACCACCGCTTTAAATGACGGACCCGACCATCCACTAATTGATGAAAGGAATGTGCGCGACAAAACGCCCGGCTAGCTAGTGAACCAGACGCGGACAGCTAGCACTCGACCGGGTGCCGCAACCCCACTCACGTACGGTCACGGTGAAGGAAGTGGACACGTGGTTGCCGTGCGTGTCGGTCGCCGTGCAAACCACAGTGGTGGTGCCAATGGCGAAGGTAGAGCCAGATGACTTGACACAGCTGACTGTGACGGTACCGTCCACAGTGTCAGATGCAGTGGGCGCATTCCAGGTGGCAACAGCGCCGCCGGGACCCGTCGCCTCTAGGGTTTGACCAGACGGCGTGCCGGAGATGGTGGGCGGCGTTCGGTCCACTGCAATGAGGAGTAAGGCCCACCAGTTGCAAGTAAGCATCCGACCGACGAGGAAATAATGGATTCGTCAGCGGCTGGGTGCGAGACAACTTCCAAACCAGGTGTTGGAAGTTCGGTCAGAACGTAGAGTTACCGAGAGCGTGCCAAACCCATGCAATGGGACACGCAACCAAGCGGACCATATAAGCTTGGGAACGACCCGTTTTCACTAGTAGTGGGAATACCGTATGACGTGTAATGTGCAGAGCAGTCTAACTGTGAGCCAACCCTACTCCGGCTTGACTGGAAAGCCGATAATCATACAACACCAGGTATGCAAGACCCAAAGCAAGGGGCAGTGAGGTGTGGATAAAGCGTACCCAGCACTCGACCGGGTGCCTCAACCCCACTCACGCACGGTCACGGTGAAGGAAGTGGTTGCGGAGTTGCCGTGCGCGTCGGTCGCCGTGCAAATCACGGTGTTGACACCCACGGCGAAGGTAGAGCCGGACGGCAGCACACAGTAGACGGTGACGGTGCCGTCCACAATGTCAGAGGCAGTGGGCGCAGTCCAGGTGGCAACAGCGCCGCTGGGGCTCGTCGCCTCTAGGGTTTGGCTTGAGGGTGTGCCGGCGATGGTGGGCGGCGTGGTGTCCCCTGCACGCAATCAATGAGCAGGAAAGCACAGTGCTTGACAGTCACTCTAGTGCGTGGGCCGGGTCCCCCAGCAGGAGTAGACAGGAACGCGAGGACCCGCTAGCAAGGCTGGAAATGTGGCGGTAGGTGGTGCACACCGGACCCGCATTGTAAACGTTTCCGTTGCGTTCAGCTTCATCCCTGAATCCTTCCCCCACGCACCGGCGGTATCGTGCACATACGGCGGCACGTGGGCCGCAGCACGCCGCCGTTGGCACCGCGTCTCTCTAATTATTATTGCTAGCTTCCTAGCTAGGGGTGCACGTCGAGGGCAAACTTACGGACTACGACGGAGAACGTAGACGTGGCTGTGTTTCCAGCAGCGTCCGTGACGGTGCAGGAAACGGTGGTCGTCTTAATGGAGAAGACGGAGCCCGACGCGGGACTGCAGGCGGGCGTGAGAGCGCCGTCCACGTCATCGAGGGCCGTGACAGTGAAGGTCACGACGGCGCCGAAAGGGCTGGTCGCCTCAATAGGGGCGACGCTGGGTACGGTGATGACTGGCGGTGTCACTCTGGGAAAAGTACCCCCTAGAATACCCGGAAAAATAGGGGTGTCTTTACCGGAAAGTTTCCGGTAAAACCAGTTCCGGAAAACTGGTTTCTGTTCCGGTAACTCTGTTCCGGTAACTCTGTTCCGGTAAAGTCTAGTTATCCGGTAAAGTCGGTTATTCAGGCCATAGTGCCAGGCTGTTACAAGGGTGCATATGACTAACCGCTTACGATACGGTGCTGCTGTTGGAATTCACCTGCACGCCCCGTGACCAGCACCATCCGTGTAACCAACGCAAGAGAGATGGGTATAGTACTGTTACCTTGGGCAAAATACAGTCACCTTTGGGGGGAGGGACGCTGTTGTGGGGCAGGGGAGGGGCCAGTGCAGCGGGGCGGCGGAGAAGTCCAGCTGTGGGGGGGCCGGAAGTTACCGGAAGAGCTTTTCCGGTAAAGTCTACCTCTTTTCCGGTAAAGTCTACCTCTTTTCCGGTAAAGTCTAGTTCATTTCCGGTAAGTCTTGCATTTCCGGTAAAGTTCCTTTCCCAGAGTGTGTGGTGTCGAGGGTGTACGGGAATTGAAATGTTGTCTGCAGCAGCGGAGCCGCCATAGCGAATGGGGGGGTCAGGTAGGGCGGCTGGAGGCTAATGAACGATTCTGGCAATATGTAGCTGGATACGGCACATCACTGGCGTCAAGTGACGTGCGGCATCAGGAGGTAGGTGCGCACAGCCCCACCCCCACCCCCACCCCCATCCCCACCCACCTGCAGATTGGTGTTGTCAAAAGCGATGACCTGAATGACACCCGTCTTGGCGTGGGTCGCGGTGGGCGTGTAGGTCAGAACAGGTGACCTGCATTGGGGGTCCCGGCGCCCAAGTCACACAACGTTTCCTAACCTGACCTAACTTGACTGGGTAACTAATAAAGCACGCCCACGTATCCGTTTCACAGTGGGTTGCGCCCCTGCAGACCAAGCGTCTATCTTTGAATGGCCTCACAAGGGAGAAGCTTGGGGACCCAGGGGTGTGAGGGTGGCGCCGTATGCCGTCGGGATTGTCGCGCTGGCCACATAAACCGTGGCGCCCGCGTCCGTGTCCGTGATCGTGAACGCAACCTGTGACGAGCGGGTGAGAAGGCGGGGGCATAGAGGATCGGGTAAGGTGGCTGGATAGGAGGACCCAGTTGTTGGCACATGTGAAACGCTCAGTCAAGGGGTCGCGCGTGTAACGTCGGGGGAAGGTAATGGAGCCGCGAGGCAGGGCCCTGCGCGTGCGTGCCAACTTTCAATGGACACGTGGGTATGACGCATGCCACTTCAAAACACCCACAAAACTTCTGCGAAATATGATGCGCCCCACGGCATACGTAGATGAACATTTATGGCCGTTGGTGGTTATGATTAGGGTGTAGCACGGCAACCCCGGCCCAGATGCATTGACACATGGCAATGGGAATCCGGCGTGTGGGCAAAGTTGGGGTGCCGCTTCGGGAGATGACACAGGGCAGTAGAGCTCCACGAGGGGAGAGCATTGGCACTATTTTATTTGGACAGAAATGGGTGGGGTTTGAGGCCTGTTCCACACGGTCAAAGTACGGTCGGGGAGGTTTTGGGCCATGGGGTTTCACACTATAGTTTGTATACACACACCCTTGCACGAACGCACCGTGTTGACCGTGTTGAGGTTGAACTTGACCAGCTGGTTGTTTGTGATGGTCTGGCTACCGAACTTAGCAGTGATGGTCGGAGCTGTGGTCTTGTCCACCACCTCCCTGTGTTGGGTCCGGGCACGGATGGTCGGGCGTTAAACGACGGGCCGTTTAGCGAAATTGTGAATTTGTGAATTTGCTGTGTGATATCAACCATAGCCAAGATCATGGTGCATCCAACACCCACCACGCATACGTCACATGCAGCACAGGTGTGACCGCACTAAAATCGAAATTGAAATCATTACACCCCGCCAAAAGACAAGTGGTGTATGTTAAGGGGGTGGGGGGAGATGAGGAGACGGGCCCGGCCCGTAACCTGTACGCCCCCACCACCGGGTGACCGCACCAGGTAGGGCCCGAACACTCAATCAATACGGTACGCGCAGTACGTGCTTCCACGCAGAACATTGTTTTGACTATGTTTCCCTTCCCCGCACCGGTCAAAACAGGGATCAATCAAGCAAGTGGCACTGGGGTTTGCAGAGTGATTGCGATGCAGGACATTCCCCCAACTTTGGCAGCAGGCCGCGGCGTATTCCGCTCCCGATAATAGCTGCTATTACCTTTGCATGCCCCGATCAGCCATGGATGGATGCAGCTTACAAACGCATGCTGTCCCAACCCCAAAACCTACACCCCAACCGCTATGCACTCACAGGATGATGTCCACATCCGTGCGGTGGGTGCCGGCCGCCAGCGCGGGGGCCGCGGTGATTCGGACGGGCACCGGCATCTTGTCCCTCAGGTTACGGGCCGCGTTGTTCCAGTTGATTCTGTTCGGTCAGGCCGAGGGCATGCATGGTTGACGTTGTGAGCCATACATACAATGGTTTTGTCCAGTCTTGACGTCATGATGGCCAGCGGCACATATCCGTCCGGGCAGTCACCATCCGTCACCAACCACAGATTCGGAAAGGAACGCAGCTGTTTGCATAGTTACTTACTGGCAGGGTTCGTATCTTGTTTTGGGAGGTATGTCTGGCTCAGACCCATTCTAATGTCGTGGAATGTCCCCACCAGGGGAGGTGTCCTCTCCTGGTTCCCACAAATCATTTGGGGGGGCAAGCCCGCCCCAACCCCCCAAAATCTAAGATAAATCCTGAACGCCAAATAAACGTAAAAATCAGAGAACGGCCTCCTTATATCTAAAAAGCTGAAAGATACGAGCCCTGCTTACTGGCAACCGCCAGCTACCGTGGACACGGTCACTTCAGCCGGGTACGGGGTGCTGACTCCGGTGAAGCCCGTGGGCACGTTGAGGGTGCACGTGAAGCTGGTGAGCGGGGCCGGGATGGCCACTGGGATGAATGCCTGCATGTGGCGGGTGGTTGCGTGCATTAATAATTCTGATTGATTATTGGGGGCGGCAGTACGTTGCGATACGCGGTGTGCGTGGCAGCACGCACCGCTACACACAGGTCCGTCCGTGGTAGGGTCGGTATCAGTGATCAGCCATCCAGGTCTGACGGCCTCTCGCTTGTTCTATTGTGCGTGTGCGGTTTACGACCTAGCGACCTAGCTACGTACTAACCGTGGCAGGAGAACCTTTGGCGATCTGAAGCACACTCGGCGCAGTAACAGTGATTGAGCTGGGGAGGGTGGGCATGATGGTCAACTCTCCATGCGTGCCTGCGAACGTGTATGCATGGGGGGGGGGGTGGCCGGGGTTCGGGGGAGCGGATGTTACCAAATTCACTGGAACTGGGTGCCGCAGGGTGCTGCAGAGCTGTACGGAGTGCGCATGATTGTGGTGGGGGGGGCATGGGGGCAAGACAAGGGCCATGCACGAGAAAGTGATGTGAGGCACATGGCGACTTGTCTATATACCGTTGTCTATAGCGAGTTCGGGAGCCGGGATGGACCGCCACGGAACCCGCCGCGTGCAGATTCATGTATGTGCGTGTGTAGGCATGGCTGGTTGGGGACGGTGCGTGCGTGGGATGCCGACCCATGCAACCTCTTGCTTGTCACCCTTACGCCGACGTAGGTACCGGTATACCACGCCCAGTTCTGCTGATGATGTTCGCAAACATACGTTAATGCGCTGATTAGGACGCCGCTGTTTCTACTGATTCACTAGATTCACAGCTGCTGCATTGCACACTGCAGGGTGGTGATCGAGCGCGCCGAGCCATCAAAGCAAGCAAGCAAGCACTAACCCATCCACCGCAAGTCTACCACTTACCGCCGCCGCCTGCGCCTACGCCGGCAGCGTACAGGAGGTCTTCCACTCGGCAGCAGTTGTCCCTGCACGCACGTGGGCGGGTGCGTGGGGGCGCGACAGCCTAGCGGCTAGACGTGCGGTACCGGGTAGGCAACTTGTAGCTAGCCCCTCCCTCTACTCCCGCCATGCATGCCTAGCACCGCGCAGTGAAGGAAACGGGCGGGTCAGCAGGCTCAGCAGGTTATGAGCGCTGGCGCACCCACCAGGAAACCGTGCAAGCTGTGGTGGGTCGCGTAATGCGCTTGGTGAGTCTGGTGGGTTACAAAATGATGGGGAAAGCAACCGCGTTAGTTGGGTCTCTTGTAAAAACACAGGACGTTATCATGCGCACATGCAGCGCATGTATGTATGCGTGAGGAAAAGCACAATCAACAGAAGTATGGAAAAGCTGGTGACCCGTGTATGCGCGTGCGTGCGTGCGCTACAAAATGGCGCGACAGGTTGACAGCAGCAGTTCGGCAGCCCCTCCATCTATCCTCGACTAACTCACATGAACGTTTCATACGTGGAGCCGGCGGAATCCGTCCCAGAGCCAGTCTGGGTCCGGGAGGTGTATCCGCTGGCCGTAGTCCACGACACCCCACTGCGTGCGCGGCGACGGGCGGGGTTTGGCATACATAGCTAGTGCAGGCCAAAGAAGACGTTCAACCAAGCGTTCAACGCGTCGTCCCGCTATCGAGCGATCGAGTTGCTGGGAACCAGCTGCTGGGAACCCCGCTGCAAAGCTTTAGAAGCGCTGCCAGCGCGCGCACCTCTTCCCAACCAAATCAATCACTTTGGAGCAATTACAGCGGTATATGCGGCGGCGGCCGATAAGCCCGGCGGGATGGTCCCCCAGGATCCCCATGCCCCGCACATACCAAGTGGTTGACAGGGTGATTTCGGTGTTGGCAGTGATTCCACCGGTGCGAAGTGCAAACGCATAGATGATGTCGATCTGAGAAACGTGCAAATAAAGGGCACAAGTAAGCGACATCGACGCGACGCTCGCTCGAGAATAAGTCGGGCGTTTGCACGTATGCGCTAAAACCGGTCGGCATTGTATTGCTAGATATAATTCTGTCGTCTGCACAGACTAGTCACGCCCGGATCCTTGCTTCCGAACGGCGGCAGTTCGCGATTCTGCGGACTCACCTGGTTCGTGCCTGTCACCTGCAAAGCCCCAAGAAAAAAGGAGTGGGATGGTCATGACCGCATGGTCTGCACCAGCCGAGCTCAGCAGTCGACGAAGTCGACAATACATTCCCGGAATGTGACGCTTCCCGCCGCGATCAGCTCCAGCGCGCTTTGAACCATTTATCTCACCTCTGTGTATGACAGAATCGCAGACCTGAAGTGAGTTGCGTGGACATGCAAGCTGCCGCTGAGCAATAAAACTGCAAACAACAGCTAGCTCATCGCCACCGAAAGGCGCATGGTGCCTACACCTATGCGTAACGGTCAATACAGGTACGTTTATGTCCCTTTCCGGGCCGGCCAATGTCGGGACCTGCGCTATTATTAGGTTCGTGCCAGCGGCGGTTGGTTACACCTGAAGCTGCAGGAAGCTGCCGCGGACCAACCGTTTCCAGCAAAGATGCAAGTTCGAGTGCAAGTGCTTGCGTGAATATATTGCGTGGCGCTGCAGCAGCATCTAAAGGCGAGCGCAGCGATTGCGACAGCGCGCGTGTTCCCTTGGACCCCAGAAATGCAATTATAGGTCTCTAATTAACCTCATTTGCAGCTACGGCATGCACACCAAGTTTAATTGCTGGCAGCCGTTTCTCCGAACGGACGATGACGAGCTGCTCGGCCGGTCGCGACGGTTGCACGCTTACTGACCGAAATAAAAATACGTTAAAATAAAATAAAATGGCAACGCCGGCCCGTAGGGTCTGGCGTAGTTTATCGAGGCAAGGTGGGTCAGGGTGAGGGGCAAAGAAACGCCCCCTCACGCTGCCACCTCACCACGCAAGGGGGACCGGGAATGGGGTCTCACCCGGGTGGCCGGCGCATTTGCCCTTCAGTAGTGCGCCTGAGTTTGATAATGCCCCCAGCACTGTTGAAGGCGTGGGTGTGGAGTCCGCGGGCACACGCTTTTGCGTCGGCCGGCTTCACCCCCAGGTGTGTGGTAAGGAGGGGCACCAAGTTGTAGGGTATGGATCCTGTCACTCCCAGGGCGACGCACTCATCGGCGGAGTAGTGGACACGCCAGCCAGCGTCTTCCAGCAAAAGCTTCAAGGTCAGGTGTTGCTCGGCTTTTTCTTCATGCTTGTGAAGATGGCGGATGTCGGAACTGTACCCTACCTCGATGATGTGCACGGGCAGATTGCTCTCGTCCCGGGGTGGGTGGTAGTTGGCAGATACGGTGTGGGCAGGCAGGTCTGGAATGAATAAGATATCGGGCCGTAGCTTGGACATAAGTTCAGGCGAGGTGCCAACCCTAAAAATACGTTATTCTCTCAGTCCGTCGGGAAGGCTTTCAAGGGGCTGCCGCAGCTGGCCGCAGCAGCAGTGGCACCAGAGGCACGAGCGGCGGGGGCACGAGCAGCTCGCTTTGCGAGTCTCCGAGACCACGAGCAGCTCGCTTTGCGAGTCTCCGAGACCACGAGCAGCTCGCTTTGCGAGTCTCCGAGACCACGAGACGTAGGTCTTCGGTCGTCAAATAATCAATTCCATCACTGGAACATGAGTGTCACAGCCCGCTAGTGTTCGGAAGTGTCGACATGAACATGAGCATGAGTTTCACTAAGTTGCTTTATTATTGGCTGCTGCTGACAGCTGGGCGCAAGGATCTGCGGACTATGTAGGGACGTAACAACTACATGGTGTGCCTGACTGAAGCCGGCGCACGGCTGTGGTGGTCACACCTACCCGGCGCACCGTGGGGCTCCCACCCTGCCCCATGCCCCTCGCCCTCGCCCTGCCCCCTGCCCTCGCCCTGGAGGGATCCCACCCTCCCACCCTGCCCCATGCCCCTGCCCTCGCCCTGGCCCCTGCCCTCGCCCTGGCCCTGGGGCCGGTTCGCGTTCAGACACGTACGGGGCCTGGGCAAGGAGGGGGAGGAGAAGAAGGCGCAAGCCGAAGCAGCATCGGCATCAGGCGCAGCCACCGCAGCTACGCCAGCAGCCACCGCAGCTGCGCCAGCACCTGGCGGCAGCGAAGGGGCTGCAGATGCGGCCGCTGCACAGAGCAGCGGCGCAGGTGCCAAAGCGCAGGCAAGGCCGCAGCTGCCCATGTACCAGGTTGTCGCCTGGTTCGCAGCTGGCTGGGCTGACGGCTCGGGCTTCGACGAGCTCATCAGCACAGCCAAAAAGGAGGGCAAGAGCTGGGGGTGGGTGGTGAAGGATTACCTCACCATCGAGGGCAAGCGCGCGCGCCAGGCGCAACAGCCCTACTACACCCAGCTGGCAAAGGACAACCGGGGTCCCACCTGGCGGAACGGAGCGGAGATCTGGCTCAAGTCAGAGAACGGCCTGGTGCTCTACCGCCGTGCCCCTGCACACGGCGAGCAGGCAGCAGGCGCGGCTGGGCAGCAGACACCGGATGCGTCGCACCCAGGCACCACCACGCCGCCAAACGGCGACACGCCCATGGGCGACGCGCACGACCAGCAGTAGGAGCCCCATGACTCGAGGGGCAAACAGTTGAGACTCTTGCTTTGGAACGTGAGGGGCGGGGCTGCCAAGCTGCATAGTGAGGATAGCTGTAGAAGCATAACGGACGCGCATGATATCATTGTGTGCACTGAAACGCATGGCCGAAACTGTGAGTTGGAAGGGTTTGAGCGCTACTCAATGGAGCGCACGGGATGCCGCAACGCTGGGGGCATATCTGTGTACGTAAGAACGGCAGTTAACTCTGCCTGCAAGTTGGTTAGGCGACGCAATATTGGCGGAGGCGAAGTGATATGGCTTCGCCTCACAGCACGTGATGAGGCGACGCCCGCCTTACTGCTAGGTGCCTGGTACTTGGCGCCCGAGGGTTCTAAATTTCATCAAGGCGCGGGGGAAGAATGCCGCACGGGCAGCCAAATTGCTACGGACCTTTTTGCTGCCATTCAGGCTGAGCTTGCGTCTGTACGAATGGGTGACGAGGAGGTCTTGTTAGCGGGCGACTTCAACGCTCGGCTCTCTAGTAGAAAGGAGGAAGCCGGCGCTGAAGGCCGTAGAAGCTGGAGGGGTCTGAGTGACGTCGCTTCGAGCAACCTGGGAGACGAGCTGCTTGAATACCTAGACATGCCGGGTTTCGTGCGATCTGCTGCGTGTTTCCCAGAAGCGCGCGCTTGCGAGGATGATAGCACTAATAATTTTGGAGCAGCCTTGGCAGCCCTGTGCCGCGATGAGGGGGTGGGCGTTCTCAATGGCAGAGTCAGAGGAGATCTGACGGGTAAGGTGACTTTCCCGACAGAGAACGGTGGGGGTAGCACTATAGACTTATACGTATGTTCCTCGGGTCTGCTGGACAGATGCCAACACATGCAGGTGTGGGACCTCCCACACAGGATGAGCGGTGCTAGAGTCACCGACCACAAGCCGGTCACACTGGTACTATCCCCGTACATCATCGGGAGAGACGGGCGAAGGGGAGGCCCTCAATCTGAGAGAAGGAGAATCGAATTCAATAAGCGCATGATTGACTGCTATGCTGATCTGTTTGCGGAAGGAACGCATGTCCGTAATGAACTAGCAGGATTGGAAAATGAGCTTGCCGATCACACGAGTGGCATCAGCACCACGCAAGGGGTTGAGCGGCTAGCGCAGCTACTACGTAGATGCATGATGAAGGCTTGGAGAAATTCCGGGCAAAGCCGGCCGCCATGTGGAGGCGGGCAAGACGCCCCATGGTGGAGCGCGGCATGCGGGGAGCATAGGCGTGGCGTGTTGGAGTTGACAGCGACTGCCAAGGGCAAAAGTAGGGACGGGCCAGAATACGCTGCCCTAAGGGAGGCGAGGCGTGTTTACAACAGAGTAAAGCGCGAGGCCAAGGCTAGTTACGAGCATCAGGCGCTGCGCGGACATGCTGAGGCATGCCGCACAAACCCCCGCAAGCTCTGGCAGCTGTTGAAGGGTGGGCAGGCAGGCGAGTGTCCGCTTGAGGATGTTGAAGAGTGGAGTACTTATTTCGATGGCCTTTATAATGCAGGGTTACACGAGCGCACCAGCGACGCGGAGGCCAGGGTAGTAGAAATCTTGAGCTACGTAAACGGTATTGGCAGGCAGGGATCAACGCAGACGCTTCTAGGCTGTGCTGCCGTCGCAGAACGTACACGGCAGGCTGACGAGGTGCTTAATGCAAGCTTTACGCAAGACGAGGTGCACTATGCGGTTGGCAAAATGGGCAACAATAAGTCGTGTGGGCCAGAAGAGGCGCCCAGTGAATGCTACAAGAAATGCACCTACCGCACGGAGGGGGAAAACCCCACCACGGTCAACGCCATTATACCAGCCCTTACGGCTTTGATGGAGCGCATTAGGATGCTAGGTGATTACCCTGCGCAGTTTGAGGAATCACACCTCACGCCGGTGTACAAGAAGAAGGGAGAAGCTGGGGATCGTACGAACTACCGAGGCATAGCAGTGGGAGGCACGCTGGCTAAGTGCTACGCCGCCCTCAACCAGGCACGGCTCGCACAGTTTGGCGACGTTACGGAGGGAAGGCATCGCTGTCAGGCGGCTTTCAGGGCTGGGTACAGCACAGCCCACCATCTGTTCGCGCTGCGGCACATTACGCATAAGCACAGTGCTATCGGGGCAAAACCGCTGTTTGTTTGTCAGATTGATTTTGAGAAGGCGTTCGACAAAGTGCCTAGATGGGTGCTTTGGCAACGACTGGCTGAGCGAGGGGTGAGCGGGCACATGTTGACGGTGCTAGAGAGATGCTATCAGAAGGTCTGCCTACGGGTGAAAGTGAACGGCAAGTTAAGCAGCCTGTTTGCATCACTGCAGGGGGTTAAGCAAGGATGCCCTAAAAGCACGGACCTGTTTGGGATCTTCATTGAAGCCCTGGCCGATTACATAGATGCATGGGATAGGCACGAACTACCCAGTCGCACGTGGAGTAATGAGGCACCTGAGATTGGCGGCAAGCTTGTGGCCTGCCTGCTGTACGCTGACGATCTGACGTTCTGTGCGCTGTCCATCCATCGCATGCAGTTCCTGCTAAACAGGTTGCATGAGTTCTGTGAGGCCTTCGGGATGTGTGTGAATATAGGCAAGTGTGAGATCATGGTTTTTGCTGGCACCTCAGTAGAGAGGCAACTGTCTGCGGTGCGAGCTACTGCCCTTAGGTACGGAGGCGTGCGAATCCCTGTGAAGGGGCGCGCGCGGTACCTAGGCCTTTACTACGGGCCAGCCACGACGTTCGATTCCTGCTACCAGGAGCTGATTGCCGCGGGTAAAAGAGCTGCTCTCGGTTTGATAGCTGCGCTAGACAAGAGGGGCTGTTTGGCACCTGACGTTATGCACACCTGTTTCGATGTGCAAGTGAGATCGGTATTGTCCTATGGTGTAGAGATATGGGGGCCGGACGCGTTGTACTCTCTCTTCGAGGGGGTCAGCTACGGTGGCTATGATCGCGCACAGGAAGGGGCCATACGTGGCAAATGGCGGAAGGCCAGCACGCTGTTCGAGAAGGCCTTGGTTGACCCAATGGTTGCGCTGCAGACGTCTTTCCTTGCGAGAGCGGCTGGGGTGCGTAAGCCAACACACAGGCTGCTTTATGCTGAATTCGCGGCGTACCCAATGCATCTGCATTGGGCGCGTCTAGTCTTTGGTTTTTGGAACCGCATAGTCAAGCAAGAAAAGTCACTCGCGCACACGTTCTTGGAGGATGCTGTGAACACGGCAGTAGCAAGTGCTTTCCAGGGGATGTGCTGGGTAAGCAAGCTGTATAAGGTATGTAGGAAGCTAGGTTACGACTGGTCCGAAAAAGGACCGCAAGGCCAGGCTGCGCTGGGTGCATGGTTGCTTCGAACTGAGCTGCCGGTTGGGACGCTCCTAGCTGAGCTTTCCAGCAAACTTATGCACGAATGGGACGCTGCTAGTCTTCACACTGACCCGCGATTGTTTGCTGAAAGTGGGGGGCGGCGCTCTGTGGGCGGCGCGCCAGGGGTGAAAATGTGCAGGTATCTGCAGTGGATGGGAGTGCCACTAAAAGATGCATCGATTGAGCAAGGCAGACTAGCCCATATGAGGCAGTACGTGGCGCATAAGCATTTGATAGCCCTAATGCGCTTTCGTTTGGGCTGCTGGGACCTGGAAGTGAACCGCCCCCAGGCGGGGGGACAGTACCGGGCTAGGGCGCAACGGGTGTGTAGGCTGTGCGGGAATGGAGGCGTGGAAGACGAAAAGCACGTCTTGCTGGAATGCACGAAGTACGCGAGCTTGAGGGAAGCAGTGGGTATTACAGGTAGTGATATGAAAAGAGCTATGCTTGGCACGGACGTTCAAAAGCTAGCTGCTTACTTGCACGCGGTGACAACGCTTCGGTCTAGTGAATTGCGCAACCGCTAGCTGATTCCCCTTTGTTTAGTTATCATCGCGCCTCCGGACTCAAAGGAGTTAGTGGGGCCGCATGGACTTCAAGCCATGTAACATGCTCATGCTCATGCCCTGGCAGATCTGCTGTCACCGTGGGTGCGGGAGGGTGGTCCCCTGGCGCCAATGCCGTATCTCGCCGGGCTTTCGAGCGTGATTTGACATAGACCGCCAGCAATGGTGTAATGCTGTACTGGGCTCACAGTAAGCGACTGACCATCTATGCCGGCTGTAAGCATGCTGACGGCTTACAAAAGGAATCCTGAGTATGTGGCTATGAGCATGTTGTATTTGTATGTAGGCAGGCGATAGGGGAAGAAGCGACTATGGGGGGCGCACATAGGCAGTGCGAAGTGAGAGGGCGAGTAGGCAGCTGAGAGCGGAATGGCACGACTGCACGTCTATGGTTCAATCACTGTAATTGACACGAAGAAAGAGAGCCGAGTCGAGCCCGCGCGAGAGTAATGGCGTAGAAATACACCAGGCAGTTCAGCCGACTATGAATCAGCCGCGCGCTAGTCGCTCTATAAAATTTGAATTAATATGCAGCTTCAATGGGCAGCTCAGAACAGCAGCGGGTTTCGCGGCGGAGAAGCATCTTTCACATTTCCAGCACGCGCTCCGCTGTAGCTGCTAGGAATACCGCCAATAGTGATTATATAACAGTGGGCTGCATTTAGATCAGTTCCTGAAGGCGGGCATGGGCCGCAGGCCACCGTGAGCACTCGCGAGCATGCGCGCAGCCGGTTATGCCGGCTCCGCCCGGCTCCGCAGCCCTTTCCAAGGGCGCAACAGCCCGGTCTTGCACATCCCGAGCCCGCGTCAGTGTGCACACAAGAGCTATAACCTAGGCAAGCCTATGGATAGTTAGGGTGCGAGGCCGCGGGAGGGCGGACGGGTGCGGGGAGCAAATTGAACAACGGGAGTTTCGGCGGGCGCAGTGCCGTCATAGCATGCTGGCTAGTGCAGCTTGCGAAATCAGGCGGGGCGGCCGCAGCGCACAGCCTCCGCAGCACTTCCGCGGCCTGCACTGCGCCGCAGCAGCCATGCGCTGAAAAGCACCCTGCCTGTCGCGCCCCAAAACGCCTGCACCGATACCTAATCCGCCCCGCCTTGATGCGCCCCCCGGCCTGTGTCAGCTGTACATGACATCAAACTCGCCCCTCGCATGATGTAGCCGGTAGCGGACCTGCGCCCAGGGGCTCACCGGGCTAGTCGGGCCAGTGGATGGTGCCGTGGGCGGGAGCGCCCGGGGTGGGAGCAGGATGCATGCACGGATGGGCGTCATCCCGGCTGTCTGTCGCCCCCTTTCGTGGCGCTTGCATTTAACATACAGCAGAGCCTTGCCGCATAGCCGGGCAGCCCCTGGGGGTGGCGGTCTATGTCAAAGCCACCCGCAAGCCCGGCGGCGCACCGCTGCGGGGGGCCCGCATGGCACCGGGCTCCGGACTCCTGTGTGCTCCGCGCTTGCAGATTCGTATGCGCTGAACGCGCCTGTCGTGTCAGATTTCTATTCGGATGGTATCCCGAGTGCCGTACGGCCCTTCCCGTGCGGGGGGTCTTCGGGCGGATAGGGGTTGTGGCCCGCCAGCCACGAGCCCGACAGGCGCGTGCCCGTCCGATCGGGCCAAAGTGTGCTGGAGAGAGCAGTAACACGCTCAATATGCTATTTAGATACACAATATTACATTGGAATGTATCCCGGGGCAAAATGTGAGGCTCCACCGACCGGCAATTTCGTCCCTCGAACAGCGATTTTCTCCATGTTTCACGGATGCCATGTATATGCTTAGCTATAAGAAGCGGAATTCAAGGCTTTACGAGGGCTTAACGCAGCTCTTCGTGTACAATGTCGGGGCATGTCGCTGCATTTCGCGCGCTCGGCGAGCGGACAGGCCGCGCCAGGGCGTAAAACAGCATATCATAACATACACTGTCATGCATACGCATTATGCAAGGTTTGGTCGTTGGACGGTGCGGCGTGTATGGGTGTGCCCCGAGTGAACCCGGGTTGGGCGGAGGAGGCCGTTTAAGTGGCTTTTGCTAGCATTGCGCTGTTCTAGCCCCGGGGGCATGCAACTTGGTCTTCTGAGAGACCGCGGCACTGGAGGCCGAAACTCGCCGCGCAATGGCCACACCCGGGCACCCCACATCCCAATGCGCAGTGACGCGCCCAGCCGCCGTGGAACGGCCCCCCGCAACCGCCTAGACTGTTCCGCTGTTCAGACCATCAAGGCCCGGGACATGAGCAGCGTGCTTACACCCGCTGCGACCCCCTCCGCACGTGTGCGGCAAAACGACGTCGTAATCAAACGTAACCAACAAGCCAGGTCATAAATGTGCAGGAATGAAGATCTAACCCTTGCGTGCGCCACTCCCCGCGCCACCTCTACCTCCACGCCCCCGCCTACATGTCCACGCCCATATACGCTAGCCAGCCGCCAATTCCCGCCGCCAGCGCGCCTACCGCCCCCAGCAGCACGGCCGGCCGCCGCGCGGGGGGGCACACGTCCACCACCTGCGTGCGCCGGGGGTGTGCCAGGGTGTACCAGGGGTGTGTGCTTGCGTGTGTGTGTTTGTGACAAGGAACTGCATGCGTGTTTGTGGTGGTGGCAGTGGTGCGGTGCGCCTCGTTTCCAGCTTGCGCCAAGCGCCACCGTAGGCCAAGCTCACGAAGTGACAGCGCCGACAGCGCCGGACACAAGCGCCCCGTCCCCTCCCCACTGAACACACATCGCTGCGACCCCAGCCCCCACCACCCCGCGCTACACGTCGTATGCACGTCACTCACCCTCAGCCCATCGGCATCGGCCTTCACCGGCCCCTCCTTGGCCGTCCACGACACCGCCCGCGACACCGCCGCCGCCGCCGCCGCGGCCGCCCTGCCGCCTGCTGCACCCGAGCTCGCTGCCTCCGACACGCCGTCACCGGTGCTTCTGCTGCTGCTGCTGCCACTGCTGAGGCTGCTGTCGCCTGCACCCGCTGCCCTTGTGGCTGCTGCTGCCGCTGCTGCTGCTGCCGCCGAGGCGCCGGCGGGCGTGGGCGGCGGCTGCAGCTGCACCTCGTAGTGCGGCCCCACCAGGAAGGTGAGCAGGCTCCCTGCGGGGCGGGGCAGAGGTGGGCAGCGTGGGCAGTGTGGGCAGGTGCTGTGTGGGCAGTGTGGGCGGCGCGCATGCGCAGGTGCAGTGTGGGCGGTACAATGTGGGCAGGTGTGGTGTGCGCAGAGTTGCGCAGAGTTGCGGGACACAGCGATGAAGCAGCCACCCGGGCAGTAGGCATCGCGCCGCGCCGCACCCCACACCATGCCACCCACCTGTCCAGAAGGCGGCGATGAGGCCGATCCAGGAGGCGCTGCGGGAGGCGTCGCCGAACTCCAGCAGCCCCTGAGGCGGAGAGGAGCGGAGCGGGGGCCGGGGTCGGGTGGGGTCAGGGCCACGCAGGGGCTTAGCTTCAGTCGGGTATGGGACGTGCACGTGTGCGTGTTTAGGGGTGCGGTCCCTCTGGCCCCCGCCAGCCCTCGCGCCGCTGGCCCAGCCCCCACCCCATGCTGTGAACGCCCAAACACCACCCCCGCCCCCGCCCCCGCAACCCCGCACCCCCCGCCCCACCATCCTTGCAACCCCCAACCCGCCCGTCACCCTCCCCCTCCACCCTCCTCCCCCGCCCGCCCACCTGCGACGCCACCACCAGCGAGCCCAGCACGTTGAGCGCGCCACGCGCCGTGGCGGACATGCGCGCCGATAGCCTGATGCTCCAGAAGGGCAGGATCTCCACCTCGGCCTCGCCCTCCTCCAGCTGCCCGCCCCGGCGGCTGCTACTGCCGCCAGTGCTGCTACTGCTGCTGCTACTGCCGGGCGCGTCGCCGTCCCGGGAGGAGAGCGAGCCGGCGTCGGACTCGGCGCCGTCGCGGCTGCCGGTGGAGCTGGTCGTGGCCTGCGGTGGGTGTGACCGGTGTTGTGGGTGTGACCGGTGTGGGAGGGCATCAAGGCGTCAGGAGGCCTGTCTGGCGAGCCGGCTGTGTGCGTGGTGGTGCGGCTGCTGCGCCTGCGCCTGGGACCGCGCTTGGGGCCGCGGCCCCAGCGCCTGGGACGGCGGGCCCCGCTACGGCGCGTCCCGTCCCCCACCCCGGTTGGTTGTGGCGCACACACGCCACGCACGGCCCCCTCCTACCCGCCCAGACATCCATACGCACACGCGCCTCACCGCGGGCCCCAGCTTCGCCGCCACCGCCGCCCGCCGCGCCTCCCTCGCGTGCTCGCGCTCGCTTTCAATGCGCTCCTCGAGCGCCTGCGATCACATACCGGGGGGAGGTTACGTTCACGATTAGAGGGACGGGGCGGCACCAGCACGCCGTTAGCACTGTTGCGGTCCTGCGGCCCCAGTCCTGCGGCCCCAGTCCTGCGGCCCCAGTCCTGCGGCCCCAGTCCTGCGGCCCCAGTCCTGCGGCCCCAGTCCTGCGGCCCCAGTCCTGCGGCCCCAGTCCTGCGGCGGTTCGTCTCCCGCTCGCGGCGCATGTCCCAAACGATCAGACACCCCCGACATGTGTGACTCGTGACTCGCTTGACCGGTCTCTCTTCTTGCAGGTGAGCGGCCCCCACTCGCACCCCCACTCGCAGTCGCACCCGCACACCCGCTCCCGCTCCCCCGAGTGCGTGCCTCCTTCCACCTGCAGCCCACCCCTTCTCGGCCCCCGCTCCCCTTCCCCTGGGCTCTGCCGCTTCGTCTCCCCCGTCCCACCCCGCCCCACCCCGCCCCACCCCACCGCACCCCGCCCCGCCCCGCCCCCCCCCCCCAGCCCCCCCCACACACACCACTCCCGCTCACCCAGTTGCGCACGTAGAAGGCCACCAGCGCGCCCACCATGCCCGCCGCCGCGTTGGCGGGGCCGTACGTCACCGGCAGCTCGCTGCCCACCGCGTCAGCCAGCGAGCCCGACAGGTTGCCCAGCCAGTACACCGCCCAGAACTGGGGGGAAGGGGGGGGAGGACCGAAGGGGGAGGACAGCAAGGCGGCAGGAGGCGGGCGAGGGAAGGGGGGAGGGAGCAACGGGTTGGAGAGAGGGGGACGAGCAGGGCGTGTCAATGTCGTGGCGTGGGTGCACACCTCCCTCCCGCACTTCACCGGGCGATGTCTGCGTGTCTGTCTGCGCGAGCCGAGCCTGGGTGGCATTTCGTCGACGGCGCGCCGACCTCGCTCCGTCTACACCCTCCGCCCCGAAACTCGAGAGTATTCTGCTCTGTATTGCCGCAATTGCACTTGCCTGTACCCTGTCTAGTTTAGCTTGGTTTAGCTTGGGATGGTATTCACAACCCCCCCTGCCCGCCCGCCCGTCCGCCCGACTGCCTGCACGCACGCACACGCAGATGCACACACACCGCCCGCCACCCCCCCTGCTCACCAGGCTGTGCCCCAACAGCGCCTCCGCCTCCGCGCCCACAGTCAGCAGCGTGGCCAGCTGCAGCCGAGAGGTTACGGGGGGAGGTATACAAGTCGACACAGGGCCACATTAGGCGTCAGTCAGGTGGCGTTGCCACACCGCCCACACATGCGTGTGCACAACTCCACAACCTACCTCACCCACCCCATCCGTAAACTCTTCCCCACACGCCCGTACTCCCCAGCCCCAGCCCCCCCCAGCCCCACACAACTACCCACACACCCACACCCGCCCACCTGCATGAACAGCTCCAGCGGCGAGTCGCACACGAACCCGGCGGTGGCCAGCCGGGGCACCTGCGGGGGCAAATACAGGGTGCAAGGATGGATGGAACAGCGGTGGGTCCAGGGACAGAGGTGGGGGCAGCTGCAGGGACAGCGCGAGCGAGAGCCACACACACGCACACGCCGGGCCTTTCCGTTTCCTCAAACACACAGGCACTGTCTTCGTGATGTTTCCTTATGTGCCCTCTCTAACGGAATTCCCGTGTGTCCTCTTAACCCGAACACACGCACACGCGCCGTCGCACCTGGCCGGTGGCGACCGCCAGGTGGTCGTTGACCAGGCCGTCTTGGAGCACCGAGGCCGCCAGGTAGCCGTCCGTGGCCTCCAGCCAGGCGGAGGACAGGTAGACGCAGATGAAGCAGTAGTAGATGACGTACACGTACAGGGGGCGCACCTGGCAGGGGGGTGAGGGGGGTGGGGGTGGGGGGTTGGAGGGGGCGGGGTGAGGGGATCGGCGGGGGTGGGAGAGGCGGGGGTTGTAAACACCAGCCCAATCGGGGGCGGGGGGCGGGAGGGGGGTGGCGTGGGCGGGCGTGTGAGCCGGAGGGAATGTGAACGAGGGGGATGAGTACGAGAGGGCGCGGCCCACAGGGAGAGGGGGTGGAAGGGGAAGAGGGGG
This sequence comes from Chlamydomonas incerta, assembly GCA_016834605.1. Lineage (NCBI taxonomy): Eukaryota > Viridiplantae > Chlorophyta > Chlorophyceae > Chlamydomonadales > Chlamydomonadaceae > Chlamydomonas > Chlamydomonas incerta. Next base: position 242,182 of record JAEHOC010000022.1, read on the forward strand.
AGCGGGGAAGGCGGGCGGTGGACGACGAAGGGTTGCGGATGCGGCGGCGCGACGTCACACACCCGCCCTCGCCGTACACCACCGTACACACACGCATAACGCACTCGCCGTCACACGCCACTGCCTGCGGGTGCAGGTGCAGGTGCAAGTGCGTTCGGGGCGCTCACCCGGCGGACGTTAGCGTCGGGCACCCGCCGGACGCGTGTGCGTGTCTTGCGCTCCCACGACTCCCCGTTGACCAGCCGCCGGCCCTCTGCGGATGGGGGCAGGCGCTTGCGTGAGATTTGACCCGCCAATCCACCTGTGGGGCAGGGGCCGCCCCTGCGGCTTCGCAGGTCGACCCTGCCAGGGTGTCACAGGCACCGCCCGGGGGTCTGACGAACCCCAGCCACGCCCAACGAAGCCCGCACCCTCGATGTCCAGGGTGTCGAGGCTGTCCAGGCTGTCGTTGCTTCCCAGCAGATTGTCGAGCGACCTTATGGTCTTCGACGAGCTATCCGGAGAAGGCTGGAAGTCAGAGGATGCCGCGAGCGCCCATCTTCGTCGCGAGGGACAGATGGCGGGCGTTGCTCTGCGCAGTATGGCGCTGCGGTTTACATGTACCAATTGTGGGCAGCAGCGGCGCAGTTGGCGCGCCGGGCCAACGCAAGGTTCCGCCAGAGGGCCCATTCTGCCCAGGTTATCAGCTGAGACTCGCTCGTTGTCCTACGGCTTTTCCATTGAAACAGTCATTTTGTATGCTCGGGGGTGGCGGCCGTTAAACTGTCCGGTCTCGGCAAGCAGGGCTTTAGCAGGGTGTGGCAGCAGCTAGTTTACTTTGATGCGATATCGTTGCAGAAACATTCAGGTGGCATCACTTGTAGTTCGAGTTACGAGTACTGAAGAGCTCTGGCCAAGAACTATCTCAATCGTTGACACGGGTCCGTCCGGAGCCCACGACTTGCATCGACGTGGCCTCCCCTTGCTCCAGTCGGCCGGCGCACCGCCCTCACTTCCCGCCCGCTGCCGCGCCAAACCTCTCGCCGCATACTGCCCCGCAATCATGATAGGTTATTCACGCACTCACGCACCCTTGTGCGCAATGCCGGAGCCCGGCATCCCGCAAGTCCATGCAGCCCCACATGCGCCTGCACACGCGGCCGACGCTGGGCCAGGCCTGCGTGCCGTCACCAAACCCGCACACGCGGCACCTGCCCAGCCCCCAAGTTGCGCGACGCACAAAACTCGCCCTCAACACGAGGCCTCGCCCTCAAAGCCGCCGCGGACACGGCTCAGCGTGCCACGCACGCCCCAAACCCATGCAGCCTGCCACCTTCCTTGTCACTCTCCTCTCCACTCCGCTCCGCTCCCTCCCACTGCTGCTCAACCCCCCCTCCCCGGGTACCCCTAAGTGCTCGCAACCCGCATCGCGGCATGCGGCCAGTGGGGAGCAGTGCACTCGCCCCCAGCGCAGTGCACTCCACCCCAGTCCCGGCTCTGGGGACAGGCCCAGCCGCTGCACCCCTGGCGGCGCCCGTGTATCGGTACGCAGTTGCCGGGCGTATCCAAACACACACAAAAAAAACTTCCATGCGCGCTCTGCCTTGCAAGCTCGTGCGCAACCAGCTCATGCGCATTCCTCCTCCTCCTCGCCCTCTCCTCCTCCGCTCGCCCTCGGCCCCAGTGCAGCCTTACGCCGCCGCCGCCTTACGCCGCCGCCGCCTTCTTGGCGCCGCCCGACAGCTCTCCCACCAGCGCCGCCTGCGCCTCCCGCGGCAGCGGTGCGTGGTGCGCGTACTCCATACTGAACTCGCCCTTGCCCTGGGGGGGCGTGTGCGTGTGAGGGGCAGAGGCAGGGGGGAGGCAGGGGCGGAGTGGTTTGTAAATACCAGCCCAGCCCAGCCCAAGCGGAGTGGATGAGTGGATGAGTGGAATTGTGGAAGGGGCTGTAAACACCAAACCAGCCAGGCCAAGCCCTAACTAGACGGAGTCCAGGGGGCTCCCATTCGTAACTGGCGGAGTGTGTGGGTCGGCAATGGGGAGGAGTGCGGACGGATTAGAGGGGAGGAGCTGCGGCGGCCGTGGTACGGCGATCAGACGCCTGCGGATGTGGGGTTGGCATGAACTATCCGCCCCGTCGCCCACATCAGACACCCACGCCCCAGCCACCACCCACGCCCCAGCCAGGCAACCGCCCACGGGGTACCCAACCACGCGGCACCCCCACCACCTACCACACCGCCACCCCCCAGTTTCGCTTGGGTTTAGATTGGGCTGGTGTTTACCAACCCCCCCCCCCCGCCCGCCCACCTGCGTGGCGCTGCGCAGCGCGGTGGAGTATCCGAACATGGCGTTGAGCGGCACGTGCGCGGTGATGACTGTGTCGTCGCCCTGGGAGGCCGAGTCCAGGATGAGGCCCTTGCGCCGGTTGAGGTCGCCCATGGTGGCGCCTGGGGGGTGCGGGTGTGTGTGTGTGTGAGCAGGGGTGGGGGGGCGTTGTAGGGGCTGGGGGTGCGGGCGTGCGGGTGTTAGAGAGAGGGGGCGGGCGGGAGCGGGCGTGTAGAGGCTGGGGGTGCGGTTGGCAGGTGCGTGTGCGGGCACGGGTGGCGCGGAGCTGTCATGAGTTGCGCGCCTGACAGACCCACGCTCCATGCTCCATGCTCCATGCTCCATGCTCCATGCTCCATGCTCCATGCTCCATGCTCCAGCAGGGCTGCCCGGCGGCCCCCGAGGGTGGGGCTGCTGGGGTGGTCCTGGCCTTCTCCTGGCCTCCCCAGCCCTCAACACCGCACGCACCCCGCCACCTCCACCACCACCGCGCTATACCCTCCGTCACCACCCCCACCCCACCCCCACCCCACACTCCACCCCACCCCCACCACCCCACCCCCGACGCCACCCACCCACCCTGGTACTCGCTGGGCACGGTGACCTCCACCTTCATGATGGGCTCCAGGACCAGCGGGTCGGCGGCGGCGTAGGCGGCGCGGAAGGCCTGGGAAATGGGGGATTGCAAATATGGTACATAGAAGTGGGAGAGGGGCGGGGGTTGGGGGTTTGGCAGGGGGACAGCCGTCCATGTGACGGCTTTTGCAAATAATGCCGATGTCCAGTGGTACCGAGGGAACGTGTCACCGAGGGAACGTGTCACCGAGGGAGCGTGTCACCGAGGGAACGCGTCACGCGTCGGGGCTGGTGCTTCACCTCGGGTTCATCCATGGGGTCCGGATCCTGCACCCCCCACACCGCTGCAACGCCGCAACTCGACCGTCCACCGCTTCGCTCTACCCCAGGCAGCCAGTCGGTCATTCACACAGTCAGTCACAGCCACACACGCAGTCAGCCGCTCACACACGCAGTCAGCCGCTCACACACGCAGCCAGCCGCTCACACACGCAGCCAGCCACTCGCTCACACCCACGCCCACGCCCACGCGCGCACCTGCACCGCCGCGATGCGAAAGGCCATCTCGCTGCTGTCCACGGCGTGACTGGCGCCGTCCGTGAGCACCACACGCACACCCTGAGGCGGTGTGTAGGGGTGTCAAGGGGAGGGAGGGGTGTGGAGGTTGGATGGGTGTGTTAAACAACAAAAAAGACGGACCAAACACGCCAAACACGCGCACGCAGTTACATACCAATACCTACGCGGTTACCAAGATCCGCGTGTGTCGATATTGCACTCGTTGTCTATCTTGTTATACTTACCCGCATTTGTTGCCTGGATGCCCCAACCCGGGCGTTTGGCATCCAGCCGCGTACCGAGGTGCACCCGCATGCGCTGCTATGCTCCGCGTCGGCGACGCGCTACAACGTTTACCGGGCACAACTCCCCCAATTCGTGTCCACTCCGTATCCATTCTCACCTATAAGTGAGAGGGAATCAAGAGGCATAGGGCGGTAGCACAGAAGTGTCACGGGCATGCGAAATGGCAGTGGCGGAAGGGGGCGGCGTGCAGCAGGCAAGTTATCTAATGACCTAACACGCATCCCATTAACTATAATAATGCCCGAAAAGGGAACGAGTCAGGGGCGACGTGGAGACAAATATCGCTAGGCTGCATGGGGTTCCGTGGCGGGCGGCGGTTACGGAGACGCTGATCGCGCTGGAACCCATGTGCGTGTGTGTGCGTGTGTGTGCGCCGTGGATGTGTGTGTGTGGAGGGAGGGGTGCGGAGGCGTGTGGAGGGGTGCTTGCTCGAGTGCGTAAGACACCAACCGCACTGAACCCCGCTCAACAGGCCACAGGGCACAGCCGGCACCAGGGTGGTGGGTGGTGGGTGGGCCGAGTGGGCGACACGGCCCTCGGCGCCGGGAGGGGTCATAATAGCGGCAGCATCACCACTTTGACCGGCTTTGACCGGCTATGGCCTCACTCACGTGCACGGGCGCGCCGATGAGCGCCCCGCTGTTGGCGGCCTCCGCAAAGCCCTGCGCGGCGGCGGCGGCGGACGCGGCGGCGGCGGCGGCACGGGGACACCGGTGGCGGGGTGCAAGGAGGGTTGGAAGAAAAGCGGTGTAGTGGTGAAATGGCCCCAGGGTCGCAACGTTACCCGCGCCACCGCCAGCCACCGCCAGACCCGCGCGCTCAGGCGCCCCCGCCCGCCCCAGCGCCTGCCCCCCAAAAAGACCTGTGCGCCGCAGCACCCCACACATCCAGTCCACACAGCGCCTCTCATCACCCCCACGCCGCCTCCGCCGCCCCCGCCGCACCTTCTCGATGGCCGAGTGGAACTCGGGCGGGATGGCGGTGCCCACCAGCTTGTTCTCAAACACAAAGGCGGCGCCGGAGGCCTCGTCCTCGGGCAGCGGCTCGATCCAGCCTGGGGGCGGGGGTGGCGGGGGCGGAGGGGTTTGGCGGTGGGGTGATGGGGCAGTTGGCGGTTGGCGGTGTCGTGAGCAGGGTGATGCGGAGGGCGCAACGTCCGCGTCCGCGCTTGACGCTGGCCGAGGTCCTGGCCGGTACTGTACCCGCCCCCCCGTCCCAACGCCTGCCCCAACACGCGCGCGCGCCCACCGCGGTCACCACCCTGCCAGGACGCCACGCCGCGCCAACCCCGCGCCTTCTCCCCCCTTTCCCCTGTACCACTTTTCCATATCTTTGCACCCCCCCTCCAATTTGCAATGGTTGATTTGGGAATTGGAAAAACTCCCCCCACCCACCCACCCACACAGCCGTGCCTCCTCCGCGCCGTGTACTCACCCACTACCTTGCCGTACTGCCCGCTGCCGCCGCTCTGGCGCTTGTGCAGGTAGTTGAACTCGGCCCTGTGGGTCGGCGAGTGGGCGTGTGGGCGTGTGTGTGGGGGGGGGGGCGGGGGTGTGACCTTAGTGACGCGCACCGAGGGCGGCCGCCCACGTCACCCGCAGTCACCGTTCCGCAGAAGCACCTCCCCACCCGCGCGTCGACCCCCACCCGCCATTACCCCTCTTTCCCCCACTCCAAGCCATACCGCCAGGCATCCCCGTATCCGCCCCCAAAACGTGGTGGGGGACGGGGTGGGTGCGGCCCCTCAACGACACGTACCCGGCCGCCCACTCCGTCACCCAGACAGCGGGGAGCCGAACGGTTCCATACGCGGTGTTCGTGTACCGTACGCCCCCCCAAGCACACACACACACCCGCACCCAACACAAACCCATGCACGCCCCCACCTGCTGGTGAGCGCCTCCCGGTACGCCACCTTGGGCTTGCCCACCTCGCAGCTGACCTGGCGGCCGGGGGGGGGATTATTCAAAGATGGTCAGACAAGGGTGCCGTGAGGGTACCGGTAGCAGGGCGGGGGCCGGGGCCGTGGGGAGAGGCACGAGGAGGGAAGGGGCGTGGCGGCACTGCCCGCATGGGCGTGCGTGTGTGTCGCGATGTGCGCAGGTCATAAGGGTTGTGGGTCAGGGTGGTTGGATTGCCCCATGAGCTGACAGCACGTGCTCGGTGGTGCCCACGACGTTTGCATCAGCTTGGGCTGGTAACTGAAACCCACCCAACCAACCCCCCAACCACCAGCCCCCCCCCCCCCACCTTGTACTCTCGGCGGATGCGCTCCACGTACACCTCCAGGTGCAGCTCGCCCATGCCGCTCACGATGATCTCGCCCGTGGCGGAGTTGCTGCTCACCTGCCGGCGGGTGGGGAGGGGGGTGGGGGGGGGGGGGAGGAGATGTGTGGGGGGAGGGAGGTGGGGGTGGGGGTGAGGGGCGTGTGTGAGGAAACGTGTGTGCGGGATGTTGATGAAGGTTGGTGGAGGTGTGAAATTTTGACGTGCTGTGCGGGGCAAGCGGTACAGACGGCACGCAGCGCAGCAGGCGAAGGTGATGATGGCATGTGCTCCGAATCCAGCTGCCAACCCCCTCCTGACCCACCCTCGCCGCCCTGCCCCCCTCCTATCCACCCCGCTGCCCCCTGCCCCTTCCGACCCCCCCTGCGCCCCCTGCCCCTGCCCCGCCCCCCTGGCCCCACTACCTTCTCTGGCCCCCCTGGCCTCACCCGGAAGGTGGGGTCCTCCTTCTGGAAGCGCTGCAGCGCCTTCATGAAGGTGGGGTACTGCTCGGCGGCGGTGGGCGTCAGCGCCAGGCTCATCACCGGGTCCGGCACCTGTGTGTGTGTGTGTGTGGGGGGGGTGAGGTGTGGGGTTGGGTGTGTATGGGGGGTGGGGCGGTGGGTTGCATGGGGGGTCGGGAGAGTCACCACCAGTCGCAACCTGATTACGCGTGGGTTGTTGATAGCCCACACAGCAACGCACACGGCCACACACACAGCCGCACCCAGCCCCGCAGCCACAGCAACGCACCCGGATGGACGTCATGGCCAGCCGCTCGCCGCCCGTGAGCGTGTCGCCGCTGGCGCAGTCCATTCCGAACACCGCCACGATGTCGCCCGCGCCTGGGGGGGATGGGGGGGTGGGGGGTGAGGTGGATGGGTGGTTGGGGGGTGCAGTGCGTGCAATGTCAGTGTCTGTGTGTGCAGACGTCATCCCCTGCTGATGCTGGCAGCTATCCCCCCAATCCTCCGCAACACACGCGGGCGGGGCGCGGGCTTTGTTCGGCTTTGTTTGGCTTTCTCCAAGCAAGCGCACGCAGGCACACGCAGGCAGGCACACACACGCACGCAGGCCCTCACCCGCCTCCGCGATGTCCTCCATCTCGTTGGCGTGCATGCGCACCAGCCGCGGCACCCGCACCTGCGGCGGCGGCAGCAGCAGCGGCAGCAGCAGCAGCAGCAGCAGCAGCAGCAGCAGCAGCAGCAGCAGCAGCAGCAGCAGCAGCAGCAGCAGCAGCAGCAGCAGCGCAAGTGAGCGGCCGGAGGGCGTAGGGGCGGCGGCGGCGTGCGCGTGTGCGGGTCGTGTGCGCGCGCGTGTGCGGGTGCGGACATGCGAGCCCAGGACTCCTCGCCCACCTTCTTGTTGCTGGTGGTGTTGACCACGGTGTCGCCCTTGCGCAGCGTGCCGCTGTAGATGCGCACATACGTCAGCTGCCCGAACCTGTGAGCGCGTGTGGGCGCGTGTGCGTGTGTGTACACGTGTGTGTTCGAGATCACAAGGGAAACCGACGACAAGAGACTGTGCTGTGTACACGTGTGTGAGAGCGTGTGGGTGTGTGTGTTTGTGCACGTGTGGGTGTGTGGGCGCCCCCAGCCCCGCCCACTAACCCCTCGGGCACGGCCGGCGTCTTGCTTGGAACGGGCGAACCCGATCCCCGCCGCCCGGCTCCTCCACTCACAGTCCCATACCCACACCCACACCCACACCCACACCCACACCACACCCACACCCACACCCACACCCACACCCACACCCACACCCACACCACACCCACACCCACACCCACACCCACACCCACACCCACACCCACACCCACACCCACACCCACACCCACACCCACACCCACACCCACACCCACACCCACACCCACACCCACCCACACCCACACACCCACACCCACACCCACACCCACACCCACACCCACACCCACACCCACACCCACACCCACACCCACACCCACATCCACCCACCCACACACCCACCCACCCACACACACACACACACACATCCCCACATCCGCCCGCCCACTCACTTGCCCTCCTCCAGCTTGAAGGCCAGGCCCACGAAGGGGCCGCCGGGGGCGCAGGGCAGCGCCAGGCGGGCCTCGTTGGCGGACAGGTCCAGGGCCTGGGGAGGTGTGGGTGGGTGGGTGGGTGGGTGGTGGGTGGGTGGGTGGGTGGGTGGGTGGGTGGGTGGGTGGGTGGGTGGGTGGGTGGGTGGGTGGGTGGTGGGTGGGTGGGTGGGTGGGTGGGTGGGTGGGTGGGTGGGTGGGTGGGTGGGTGGGTGGGTGGTGGGTGGGTGGGTGGTGGGTGGGTGGGTGGGTGGGTGGGTGGGTGGGTGGGTGGGTGGGTGGGTGGGTGGGTGGGTGGGTGGGTGGGTGGGTGGGTGGGTGGGTGGGTGGGTGGGTGAGTGGGTGGGTGGGGCAGGCAGGCAGGCAGGTGGGGCAGGCGGGTGGGGCAGGCGGGTGGGGCAGGCGGGTGGGGGGGGGGGGGGTAGTGTATTCCAGAAACCAGAAGTGAAACGACCAAGAGGGGGGGATGGGAGGAGGCGGAGGAGGTGGAGGGTAGGGCGGAGGAGGGGGCTCGAGTTGTGAGCACCAGCCCAGGCTAAACCATACGCATAGCGGCAACCTGAACAACATCTCGCACTGCCGCATCGTTAAGTCGCCCCGCACTCTGCCGCGCCTGGCGCCCATAAAACCGTCCCTTCCCACCCAACCCCCTCTCCCCACCCCAGCCAACCCCCCCCCCCCCCGCCGCCCACCTCGTTGACCACCTCGGTGGGGCAGGGCAGGTAGTCCAACACACCGTCCAGCAGCAGCTGCACGCCTGTGTGCGTGTTTGGGGAGAGGTGTGTGTGTTGGCGGGGGGGGGGGGCCGGGTGAGGGCGGGCAGTGGGGGGGCGGGAATGAGGTAGTAGGGGGCTGGCAGGATTGGGTGGCGAAGTGGTGGGGAGCGGACTGGAGGGTTGATCCATCCATGGGGGTGGGTGGGGGGCGGGGGCAGGGTGCTCTTGACGAAGCACGCAACACGCGGTGTTGCCCAGTGCCGCGCCGCTGCCTCCTCCCACCCACCACTTCCGTCGATGGACGGCTACCCCTCACCCTACCCCACTCCCGCACCCCTCCCCCCTTGTCTAGTTTAGCTTGGTTTAGCTTGGGCTGGTATTTACAACCCCCCACCCCGCCCCCCCACCCTTGTTCTTGAAGGCGCTGCCCATGAACACGGGCTGGAACTGCAGGGCCAGCGTGGCGCGGCGGATGGCGGCCTTGAGCTCCTGCGCGGGGGGGGGGGGGCGGGAGTGGCAGTAGCAGTAGCAGTGAGAGGGTGTGCGGGTGCGAGAGGGTGGGTTTGAGTGTGAGTGTGTGTGGGGGGGATATGAAATGGAGGGAGTGTGCGCCCCTGCCGCCGGTGTTGTGCGGGTGGTGTTGTAGCACACGGCCACACACGCAGCCCCCCCACCCCACACACACACGCACACGCACCTCGGGCGACACCGGCTCCTCGGCCAGGTACTTCTCAGCCAGCTGGTCGTCCACCTGGGGGGGGCGGCGGCGGGGGGGCGGTGAGGAGGGGGTTTAGGGGAGGCGGGCGTGAGAGATGGCCCCCGTTTGTGTGGCTGCACCTACCCTCCTACCCCCATGCGCTTGCGTAGCACCCAGGCTTGTCAGCCCTAGCCACGTGTAGCCACGTCACGTGACCGCCCACCCACCCACCCACCCAACCACCCAACCACACCCACACCACCCACCCCGTGCCGCCCACCTCGCTGACGCGCTCCAGCAGCTCCGCCCGCCGCGCCTCCACCTCGGCACGCAGGCGCTCCGGCACCTCGGGCAGCTCCACCACCTGGGGCAGGAGGGGAGGGGAGGGGTATGAAGGGGTATGAAGGGGTGTGTAGGAGTTAACAAGGATGGAAAGAGGAGTGCGGCGGGGTAGCCGTCCAGCGAAGTCACCATAGCCGTCCAGCTTTGTGTAATACTGTTATAGGTATACAGAGAGTACCCGGGTGGCGCAGGCGGAGGAGCGGCGGTGGAGGTCGGCAGGGCGGTCGGTGAGAGGCGAGGTGGGGCCGGCACTTGGGCCTGTTGGCACTCGGTCCACCACCCGCCCGCCCCCTTCCGCCCGGCCCCGCCCGCCCGCGGCGTTGCCTGACCCCTCGGCCGGCTCGGCCTCAGCCCATCGAGTCCCCCCGCCCACACACCCGGGTGCGTGCATGCATGACATGCACACCCACCACCAACACATCCCCAAACACGCGCGTCTTCCCCTCTGCCACCCACCCACAGCCCCGCCCACCACCCTCCAACCCCCCGCCCTGCCACCTGCCTTGTCGCCCTTGGGTCCCTCGAAGCCGTACGCCTTGCGTGTCACCAGGTCCACCACCCCCGCGTGCGCGTCCTCCAGGCCGATGGGGATCTGGGGGGAGGCGGGGTGGCGGCGTGGGGAAACGGGGTTTCGGGGTCGCAAAGATGGTACAAAAAAGTGTAGCAGGGTAGACAGCAGGTGTAGGGGCACGGGTGAGGGGTGGTGAGCAAGCTGCAGCCGAGCGAGCGTCAGCTGCACAAGATGGCGAGGGCCGGGGGGCGAGGCACGGGCTCCACGGCCGCCGACCAGACAGTCCTGCTCTCTCCCCTTTTCCTACTCCCTGCCACCAACCCCACCTCTGCTCGCCTCCCTCCCCAGCCGCACAGCCGCCCAGCCGCCAAGCCGCACGGCCCCCCTCCCCCGCCCCCCCCACCACCGCCCCTCCCCGCACCTGCACCGCCGCGGCGTTGAGCTTGAGCTTGTCCCGCGCCATGTCGATGCAGCGCCAGGGGTTGGCGCCCGCGCGGTCGCACTTGTTCACAAACACCAGGCGGGGCACGTTGTACCTGGCGGGGTGGCGGGGGGTTCGGGGGGCGTGGGGGGGAGCGTGTGGCGGCGGGGTTGGGCAAGGCGCGAGGTGGAGGTGCGAAGAGGGAGGCCTGGAGGGAGGCGGTGCGGCACCAGGGCGGCACCAGCCACGTGCCAGTGCGGAGCTGCCGATGCATGCAGCACCACTGACACGCACACCAATCCCACCCCACCCCACCCCCATACACACACGGTGTGGGCGGCCTTAATTTCACTACATACACGCACGCACACGCGCTCCTGCCCCCCCTACCCCCACCTCTTCATCTGGCGGTCCACGGTGATGGATTGGCTCTGCACGCCGCCCACACTGCGGCGGCGGCGGCAGCAGCAAGGCAGCAGGTCAGAGGGTCGGCAACAGTGGTCTGCGCGGCTACAGCCCCATGCAGCAGCCTGCGACGCCTCCGCCCCGTGGTGCCGAGCCCCAAGCCTGCATCAGCCGGGGGGTCCAGCTGCCCAGCACACGGCACACACGGCACACACGGCACACATACACGCACGGCCCACACGGCCCCACAGCATGCCCCAACGCCCCTCCCCCCACCCACCACCCGCCTCCCCCCCTCCGCCCTCTCCACCCCCCGCGCACCTGCACAGCACCAGCACGGCTCCGTCCAGCACCCGCAGCGCGCGCTCCACCTCTATGGTGAAGTCCACGTGGCCGGGCGTGTCGATGATGTTGATCTGGGGGGGGCAGGTCGGGGACGGCGGGGGGGGGGCAGGGGGCAAGGGGCGGGACTGGGCAGGACACCGGGGCCGGGTGGCCACTGGCCCGGGCGGTGCTGCGAGCTGCTGCCCGCTGCCCACACGCACCCCGCGGCCCCACGGCTTCGAAGCCCCAACCCTGGCACCCTGGCGCCGCCACACCCACACACCCCCACACACCCCACCCCAAACACACTCTCAACACACTCATACACGCACGCACACGCACGCCCACCTGCTTGTCGCGCCAGGCGCAGTAGGTGGCTGCGGACTGGATGGTGATGCCCTTCTCGCGCTCCAGGTCCATGGAGTCCATCTTGGCGCCCACGCCGTCGCGGCCGCGCACCTGTGGGCCCGTGCGTGCGTGTGTGCGTGTGTGCGTGTGTGCAGGCGGCGCAGCACGCAGCAGCAGCCGCTGTCAGCGGCCCTACCCCCCAGCGCGTCCCCAGCGCCTCCCCAGCGCCTCCCCAGCGCCTGCCCAAGCACCGCGAGCACGTTGGGGGGCGCACCTCGTGGATTTCGCGAATGCGCCCCGTGTAATACAGGATGCGCTCCGTCAGCGTGGTCTTGCCCGAGTCGATGTGCGCCGAGATACCAATGTTGCGAATTAGCGAGAGCCCCTTTTGCTCCTCCTCCGTGACGGGCTTAAAGTTGGTCGCAAACCCACGAAAGGAGGACCCATCTGCGACATCAGTCGGTCGCGCCGCAGCCAGCAGGCGGCTGAGCCGCTCGATCAAAACTCCATTGTTTGTAGATTGGTACAGCGAGCGCTGGGCTGCCGACGCAGCCAGCCTCAATGCGAGCGCCATCTTTGATTCAATCAACCAAGTCCATAGTTTTGGGTCGAGTTCGAGGGGCGCGTCCACCTATCCGACTTCCCCTATTATAGGACTTCAAGGAAATCAGCGCATACGAAGCATTTTGAAGAGGCCGGCGCACCATGTCATTCGGCCGGGAATGACAGCGCGCCGGTTCCGCAGTGCCGTTTAATCATGCACTCCAAATGACACAAAGGAGCCTCATTTTAGCCAATGCGGGTCAACAGGCTGCTCAGTTGGCTCGACGGTGTGCGCCGCGTGCAACACCCGTCGGTACGCCACGCCACGCCCCACTCCTGCGACATATGAGCGAGGTCCCGCCAGCCAAATCGTCGTCAATTTCGCAGTAAGTTGCATGTCGGCTCCCAATGCACAATCTCTCTCGTCTGCTAAGAGCTGGGACCTCCAGGGTCCCTGCGCAGGATCTGCGCATCCCCGATGGGCTTCCCAGCAGGTTGACCTACTCCCAGGCTCAGATCGCGCCCAAGCTCAGCACAGTTGACTTACGCAACATCGATTGGTTACGCGTGTAAGCTCAGCACATGCCGTCGTGTGATAAGCGCAGTATGGCGTGCCTCCAAGCCCATCAAGTCGGACAAGCTGTTTTGATCCTTCGAAAGCTCACATCTTGGACAGCACTGGACAGCAGCCCCCCCCCTCTTCTCCGCTTTGGAGCACGACCATACAAGTGCGCAGCCATTGGACTTCCGGTTTGGGTGGTTGGATCCACAACCAGACTGTGACTTGTGCATTGACAGCCGGAAACAGATGGTCCAGAGGAAGTGTTCGGACCACGCACCAGCTCATAAGCATTTTTTGTCAATATGGAAACAAAAACAGAGACCCGCAGTCTCCAAGACGACAGAGACCCGCAGTCAGGAATGTGGCGGCTTGCCGTTCTCAGCGCTCGTTGCTTTCAGACATCCAAAATACCGAATACGTGTTATATATTTCGTCACCGAAATAGGACTAGGCTTGGGCGGCGGCGAGCGCGACGTTGAACGCGATGTGGCGCCCACAGGGGCCGCCCAGCGGCTGCACCGGTTCGGGGTATCTGCATGGCGCTGGCTGCATGCTTGAAGCATGCAAATGGGCAGCGTCTGAAGGGGGTGGGCTGGGGGTAAGTCGGGGAATCGCACCGAGAGACCGCCGGAGACACAGCCTGCACGACAGCCTGCGTTGCTGTTGCGGCGCGAGCCGGGAACCGGGTCGCGGTCCCAAACCTGTCGAGACTCAAGACTGCTGAGCCCACGCACGGCACCCGTGTGCTCCCAGGCACCGACAGGGGCAGGCGCACAACAGGCCACAGCAGGCCCTTCCCTCCCACACGCATACACGCCAGCAATGCTGCGTGCGCGTCCACGCCCTGCAGTTCCCCACGCAGCCGGCCTCGTGCCCCGCATCCGGCGGCACAGGCCGCGACTCCCTGCCCGTCCCTGCCACCTGCACCCATGCAACCACCCGCACCCAGCCACCAAAACCAAGACAACGCCAAGGCGTGCATGGCGCCAAGCCGGCTAGTGCGCGTGGGAGGTGGGGGTCACGGGGGTGGGGATCCGCCCGCCCCCACCAGCGCGAGCAGTGAGGGCGCGCCCTCTGCCTGCCAGGCCTGCGGGGATCGGGCAGGGTAAAGCAAACTCTGTGCGCCGTGATTCGAGTCTATGCCGAACACTTTCAAGATAACCTATACTTCTATATGCTTCACCGCAGACCTACCTCAACTGTGAGAAACACACCGCGGCTAGGTTCCGTGACCTGCGGTTCTTTCGGTCCCTTGGTGCCGCGTGCCCTGACCTCTCGCGCTCATTTGAGGCCCTCACCCTCATCATTGAGTGCTGCAGCCGCCATGGAGGCGGCGGTAGCGTGCGGCAGTAGCAGAGCCGTTGTCGCGGCGGCGCGAGCTTCCGCCGCGGCCGGCTCGCCCGCGCCTCCGACACCCAACTTCCCGGCCTCCGCGGCTGCGGCCGCCGCGCGGGGCTTGTGGAGCCCTGGCCGCGGCGGCAGCTGTAGCGGGCTGCGTGCGGCCCGCTTTGGACTGCAGCGGCCGTGGCGGCCGGGGCAGCTGCAGCAACCTCAACCCGGCCGTGACCCGCGGCGGTTGCGGCCAGTCGCGTCGGCGGCCTCCTCCTCCTCCGAGCCACCTCCGCCGCCAGGACCCGGCCCCGCCGGCGGCGGCCCCTCGGACCCCTCCCCCACCGCCGCCGATCACGCGCATGCAGCCGCACCCGCACCCGCACCCGCAGCCGCCGCGGCAGCGGCACGCAAAGGTCTCAGCAGCAACAGCAGCAACAGCGGAGCCAGCAGCCGCGGCCGCCGGGCGGAGCAGCAGCCGACAGGGTGCGGGGACGAGCCGGTAAGGCACGCCAGCAGCGGCGGCAGCGGCGGCAGTAGCGGCCCGCCGCCTCACAGTCAACTGGGCAGTAGCGGCTACGGCCACTACCTCGGCAGTAGCAGCGTGCTGGCGAGCATGGAGGAGTCGGAGGCGCCGGCGCTGGTGTCGTTCCACATCCCCGTGGGTGAGCGCAGCGGGGAGCCGCCCTGACCACCCTTACCACCCTTACCGCCCTTACCGCTATCGCATTTGCATCCCCCCCCCCCCACACACACACCTTGCGCTCTCAAGCACACACACCTGCCGCCCCCAGTGGGCATCGGCAGCTCACAAAAAAACATCACATTAACGGCTAACACCACCCCACACCACCCCACCCACCACATCCACACACACACACATCCACACACGTGCCCGCAGCCCACCCCATGACCGACCCGGATGATGTCGTAAAGTGCCCCGAGGTGCGTGTTTGGGGTGGGTGGGTGGGTGGGTGGGTGGGTGGGTGGGTGGGTGGGTGGGTGGGTGGGTGTAGCTTTTCCAATTCCCAACTCGGTGGGGGGGCGGCGAGGATGGTTTGGGCTGGCTGGGTGGGATATGCGGGTGTAGTGTGTGGCGTGGCTGGGTGGCCGGGTGCCGCCCCGAGGGACAGCAGCCCGCGCAAACGCCGACCCCCCACCCCCCACCCCGACTCCCCCACCACCCCGCAGATCCGCGACCTGCTGACGCCGCGAGACAGGTGCGCGTACACAGCAGGTGCAGGTGCCGCCGCCGCCGTGTGTGTGTGCGTGTGCGTGCTTGCGTGTGCGTGCTTTGTGCGTATTCTGTGCAGGCGTGCATGCGTATGCGTGTTTTGTGCAGTCGTGTGCACACACACCACTGCACACGGCTTTTCCAAACATCCTTGCAACTCCCTCCCCACACACACACCTCACCCAACCCCATCGCTTTTCCACCCCCCTCCCCCCACACACCCCAGCCCGCTGCTGCTGCACGACAACTGGGGCGGCGGCTTCGTGGACGACGCCGACCGAGTGGCGCTCAACACACTCAGCCTGGCGGGGCTGGACAGCACGGGTGAGGGTGAGAGTGTGTCGGGTGGGGCGTGTGGGTGTGGGTGTGGGGTGCGTGTGGAGGCCACAGACTGACACCCATTACAACACCCCCAACCCCAACCCCAACCCCCTGTCAACATCATCTGATCTTAATTAATCATGCATGGAACCCCCGGCCCCAACCCCAAACACACATCTCCCCCCACCTCACCCCCCAAGGCGCCACGGACATGTGTGTGGACCTGCCCGAGTCCGGACTGCTCACCAGCACTGACGCCGACGACCCCGCGGCGGCGGCGGCGGCGGCGCGGAGCCCGCAGCAGCAGGGGAGAAGCGGCAGCGGCAGTAGTAGCAGCGGCAGTAGCAGCAGTGGCAGTAGCAGCGGCAGCGGCAGTAGCAGCGGCGGCCGCGCACGACAATGGTGGAAGAGCGAGCTCGCGCCGCCGCCCATGCAGCAGGCGGCGACGGCGGCGTCAGGGTCCGGCTCAGACGGCGAGGCGGCGGCGGCGCCCCACGGCATAACCCGCCTGGCCTCCCGTCGGGCGTCCTCGCAGCATGGTGGGGGCAGCAGCGGCAGTAGCGCCTCGCCCGCTGCTACTCCCTCGCTGGGGCCCTTCGGCTACAGCCCTTCCGCGGCACCGCAACCACAGCCGCCACACGCGGCGGCGGCGCCGCCGCCGCCGCTGCCAGCCGCCGCCGAGGCCAGGAGCTACAGCTATGCCGAGTTCCAGCCCGCGCCGCCGCGGCCGCCGCCCATGCCCGAGGCGGAGGCGGCGGCGGTGGCACTGCACAACGTGAGCGCGCGAGGGGAGCGGGGGACGGGGGGCGGGGGGGGGGGCGGGGAGCTTGGCTAGAGGTGCCGCCCCGCGCGCTCGGCTGCTGTGGAGTGTGTGTGCGTGCGCTGACTGTCTCTACTCGCCACCTCAGCGTCTTAATTGTGCAACCCCACTGGGCTGCGGCAACGGCCAACCCAACGCCAATGTTACTCGGAACCCATGTGGCCGCGCAGTGTCCTGTGCCGGCTCGCTGCCGGCCGGGTGGGGAGCCGGTCCCCGGCTTTTTCTGTCTGGCGGCTAGGTGCAGGAGAGCACGAGGACCGCAGCCCTGGCCCGGTTGAGCTGGGGCCGGGAGGGGGAGACTCAGTGCGCGACCGCCCCACCCCCCACCCCCCTCCAGCTCAACAGGGCCAGGGCTGAGGTTCTCGTGTTCTCCTGCACCTAGCCGCCGGACAAAGCCGACGACCCGCTCCTCCCCCGGCCGGGTTAGGCCGTTGCTGCAGCCCCGCCCCCGCAGCTACTGCTACTGTGTTCCGCGTTCCCAACCGTCCTTGCAAACCCCGCCCCGCCCCGCCATCACCCCATCTGTGCATCCACCCCACCACCACCCAATCCGCCCCATCCGCCCGCCGACCCCACGCACCCATGCAAACGCACACGCACGCATTAAACGCACACACATGAACACGCACGCACGCACGTGTCGCTCACACGCCCCCCCCGTGCAGGTGAGCACGCTTGCGGACCGGCTGTGTGTGTCGCTGCCGGCCTGGGCGGTGCGCGCCGGCCCCCGCGCCGCCATCTGGTGGGAGCCGGCCGCCGTGAACGCGGCGGTGGTCAACTGTGGCGGCATCTGCCCGGGCGTCAACGACGTCATACAGGCGCGTGCGAGCGGTGGGCGGTGGGGGTCGTTGGAGGGTGGGGGTGGGGTAGTCATTTCCAATCCCAGGTGGGGATGGGGGGTGGGTGGGGTTGGGGTGGGGGTTGGAGAGGAGGTCCTGGCTTGAGAGGTGCGGCAGCCATCAAGCGGGCGAGGGCCTTCATTGTTGCCGTCGCCCCCTTGCCCGCCCCCCACACGCACCCACTCTGGCACCCCCCCCACACACACCCCCACACCCACACCCACCCACCCACCCACACCCACACCCACACCCACACCCACACCCACACCCACACCCACACCCACACCCACACCCACACTCACACCCCACAGGGCATCGTGCACCGCCTGACGGACTATGGCGTGCCCGAGGGGCAGGTGCGCCGTGCACGTCTGCATGTGTGTGTGTGTGGGGGGGGGGGGGGTAGTTCATTCCAGAAACCGAAGCGACTCGACCAAGAGAACCCAAACCAGCCAGCCCAGCCCAGAGCGTGGAGGTGGTGTGGCCTTAACCTTTGGGTGTCGGGCGCCCTTGACCTTGAATCTTCAGTCTTGTCGACGTTGTTGTCGGTAGCCGTGGATGGCACCCAGGCTCGCGCGCGCACTTACCCACCCCGTTAGCTATTGCGCGATTCAATCGCAATATTCACCTGCTTGGGACCAGGTCGCGAGCGCCGGCAGCAGTGGCGAATGCACATGCGCGGGAGCGGAAGAGCGGGCAGCGTTGTGTTAGTGTAGTTCGAAGCCGCGTCGAAGGCTAAGACCTAATACTAGTCCTAGCGCGCGCGAGCCCGGGTGAAAGAGGGCTGGTAAGGGGCCGGCCGGGGTTATAATGGCGAGGCAGCGGCGTTACTAGCAAGCGGGCGGGCGGGTCAGTAGCGGGCGTTAGTCGGGGCACTGCGATGGGGGCTGGGACCCATCCCCCGCGCAAAGAAAACGTAGCGAAGATGTACAAAACAGGTGGTGGGTGGTCGTTAGTAGGCGGGGGCGGACGTGGGTTGAGAAGGGTGGGGAGGGGGTTTGGGTTAGTAGACGGGGTTGGCACGGGGTCAGTAACGTGACAGGGGGTGGGTGGGTTGCGGCCAGGCGTGGGCCGCGGACGGCTCCCGCGCGCACTGGCGTCCCGTTGAAGGTGAGAAGTGACCTCCAGTGTGCCTGAAAACTTGAGGGGAAAAAAATTGGGTTGGGCGGTGTTGTCAATCCAACAAAGGGCGCGAGGGACTAACGATGCAACGACCCCCGGTGTGAGTATAAGTGCGCGAGCCTGGGTAACGCGTCCTTGTATCTTGAGTCTTAAATCTTCAGTCTTCGCGACGTGGTAGCTCTGGCGGTCTTGGCGACGTGGTAGCCCACTTACCCGGAAAACTCGCGACCATCCCGACCCACCCAGTACGCATGTGTCCCCTGGCCCAGTTGCCCAAGCCTTAGTTTCAAAGAAAGAGCTTCCGCATCCGCGGAAGTGGCCCTGTCATCCTCGGATGACTTGCCTCCTTTCGGGGGGGGGGGGGGTAGGACCAGGGCATGGGATGAGAGCGGCATGCCCCAGTGGTGACAGATGAATCCCCGAACCCAACGAGCCCTGGCGCGGTAGCAAGGCAGGAGTTGCGGCTGTGCGACGCGGTTACTGTACCGATGCGCGCTAGCTGGCTGTCGCAGTTTGCTGAAGCGCAGTCCTCACACTCCGGGCGCCCGGCCAGGCTAGAGCACCAGACAGACACATGCGACGCCACACCGCGGGAGACGCATCGTCGCAGCGCACCTGCGAGCAGGCGACCGGGGGGGGGTGTAGTTCATTCCAGAAACCGAAGCGACTCGACCAAGAGAATCCAAACCAGCCAGCCCAGCCCAGAGCGTGGAGGTGGTGTGTGTGTGGGGGGGGGGGGGGAGGGGGGGGTAGTTCATTCCAGAACCCAAAGCAAGGGGAGGGGAGGGGGAATTGTGATTACCAGCCCAAGCTGAACCAACCAACACGCACGGAGCCCTTCCCTATCGCGCGCCGCAAAACCCGGCGGACAGCAACACAGGGCCGGCGCCTGCCACCGCATCTTCTGCCGAGGGAAGACGAACGAAGGAACCCCGTTGTTTCGAGCCGCCGCCGCCGCCGCCGCCGCCGCCGCCCCCGGAACACACGTGCCGGTACTCGTGCGCGCACGCCTGTTCGGTGGCGGAGGCGGCGGCGGTGGCGGCTCGACACAAAGGGGTTCCTTTGCCTTCCCTCGGCCGAAGATGCGGTGGCCGGCGTCGGACCTGTGTGGCTGTCCGCCGGGTTTTGCGGCGCGCGATCAGGGGCGAAGGGCTCCGTGCGTGTTGGTGGGTTCAGCTTGGGTGGGCCACGTGGCTACGGGGGGGCGCTGACCCGTGCCGCCCTGCCGCCCGGCCTTCGTCCCTCACACGAGCAACACGGTGCGCTATCCTCGCGTTTGCTACACCGCACGCACAGTCTTCGTTGTTGGTCTTCCCTCTTGTTTCTAACACACGCACGTGTCACACACAACTAACACACGCACGTGCCGACAGATCCTGGGCATATGCGACGGCTTCGCGGGCTTCGATCCGCGCCACCCCGCCAAGCCGCGGGTGCTCACGCGCGCGGCGGTGGAGGGCGCGCACCTGCGCGGCGGCAGCCTGCTAGGCACCAGCAGGTGGAGGGTGTGTGTGTGGGGGGGGCGGGTGGTGGTAGGGGTCGTGAATACTATCCCAAGCTAAACCAAGCTAAACTAGGGGGGCGGCGGGATGTGGGGCGGGGGAGTGTATGTGTGAGGGTAGATAATTGGATGCGTGGACCTGAATGCCGTGGATTCGAGGGGCTTGCTAGGGGCTGTTGGGGTCCCCCAACCGCCAGCAGTGGTGATCGGCCGCCGCCGCCGTACCCGCCACCCCCTGCCCTCGCGCCCAACACACCCAACACACGCCCCCCCTGTCCTCAAAACCCGCAACCCCCTCTCCCCCATCACCCACACACCCACACCCCACCCGCCCCACACCAACACCAACACCATCCACAGGGGCTGGGCGGACCTGGGTGTGGTCATGTCCAAACTGGAGATGTGGGGCCTCAACATGCTGTTCGTGGTGGGCGGCGACGGCGGCCTGAGGGCGGCGCAGGTGGGGGGGGGGGGGGGGCGGCTGGGGGGGGGGGGGGTTGGGCGGGCGGGGGCATGTGGGCGGTGTGTGGGGTGGGTGCGTGGGAAGGGGCCTCCGCACCTCGACGCCACGACGCTTACACACGACGCCCGCTCACACCACCCCGCCCGCACTGCCGCACTGCCTGCACTGCCGCACTGCCTGCCCTGCCCTGCCCACCGATCCGCCCCGCGCCACGCCCCACGGTCCCCGCAGCTGCTGTCGGAGCACTGCCGCGCGCGGCGGCTGCCCACGTGTGTGGTGGGCGTGCCCAAATCCATTGAGAACGACATACTGCTGGTGCGTGGCGTGTGTATGGGTGGAGGGGGGGATGGGAAGGGGGGGAGGGGGGAGGGGGTTTACACACACGTCACCCTGGTTTACACACACGTCGCTACACACGCCACGCCCACCCCCACCCCCCTCCAAGCAGGTGGACCGCACCTTTGGTTTCGACACGGCGGTGCAGGAGGTGCAGCGCCCGCTGCTGGCGGCCAAGGTAGGAGGGGGGGGGGCAGAGTGGGGCGGGGGGTGGGTGGGGGTGGGGTGGGGGGAATGAGGAGGGAGGGAGCGCAGGGCGGGGGCTGGGCGGGCAAATGGGTGTGGGGAGAGGGGTGGCGGGTCGATGGGCGCCAGCGGAAGCAGAAGCCGCAGCTGGCGCGCAGCTGCGTGGATGCGTTGAGCGGTTGCCCTCCCTTCTGCCGCCAACTGCTGCCAACTGCTGCCAACTGCTGCCAACCGCTGCCAACTGCTGCCAACCACCGCCCGACCGCCCGCAGGTTGAGGCCAGCTCCATCCGCGGCGGCGTAGGGCTGGTCAAGGTGGTGGGGCGCCAGAGCGGCTTCCTGGCAATGCAGGTGAGTGTGTGTTGAACAACAACAAAAACGACGGACCAAACGACGCCGTTACATACAGATACCCGCGCCGGTTACCGAGCTCCGCGTTCGTCGATGTTGCCCTCGTTGTCTACCTTGTGTGGGGTGGGTGGGGAGGGAGAGGATTGGGAGGAGGATTGGGAGGAGGATTGGGAGGAGGATTGGGAGGAGGATTGGGAGAAGGAGGGCACTGCTCTAGCGAATTGCAGTAGCATCAACTAGCGGCAACTGATGCCGAGCAAGGGAGGGCTGGCCCGGTAGAGAAGTCGATTGCCACGCCACCGCAGATGGTGAACACACACACAGACACTCTTCCCGCCGACCACCTACCCACCCATTGCCCCGCCCCCCCCCCCGACCCCTGAAGGCCTCCATCGCGAGCGGTGTGGTGGACGTGTGCCTCATACCCGAGGTGCGGCCGTGTGCGGCCGTGCGTGTGTGCATGTGCGTGTGTGCATGTGCACGTGCGTGTGTGCATGTGCAAGTGCGTGTGTGCATGTGCATGTGTGCACGTGCATGTGCATGTGCTCGTTTTATGGCTAGGTGCGCTGCACCCGTACTTGGCACACACCCGTACGCACCCGTACACACTCCTGCACAAAGCCTTACACTCCTGCACACAAAGCCGTACACACACACGCTGGTTGTTGTTCAGGACACTCGATCACGAGGTTCTATCAAGCAACTGTAAACCGTAGTTACACACGTACACACACACACACACGTTCACACACACTCACACACACACACACACACCGGCTCCCCGCCTGGGGCTCCCCGCCTCACTATCAGGTGAGCATGGCTACGGACGGGGGCGGGAACCAGGGAATTAGGCGTGCCGGGCAAACGTTTCTAGCGCGTCGATGGCGCGGCGCATGGACGCGTACAGGTGCACCTCGGGGACGAGGCTGAATGCCAAGCGCCCGAGTAGGGGGCTCCAGGCTCTATTTGCGGGTAAGTATGCAAAGGTAGACAACAAGGGCTACATCGCCAACGCGGAGCTCGGTAACCGGCGTAGGTATTGGTACGTAACTGCGCGCGCGTGATCGGCGGGCTTTGTTGTCCGTCATGCTGTTGCTGTCATTAACACACACACACACACACACACACACACACACACACACACACACACACACACACACACACACACACACACACACACACGTACACACAACCCGCAGGTGTCCTTCACCATGGACGGCCCCCACGGCCTGCTGTCGTACCTGGCGGGCGTGCTGGCGGCCAAGGTGGGGGCACGGGGGGGGGCGTGTGTGTTTGTGTGTGGGGGGAGCAGTGTGCGGGGAGTTCCGCGTTTCCTAGAGGGCGGCTCCCCATGCACCCAATACACAAACACCCAAACTGCACGCACACGCGCGCATGCAGGGTCACGCGGTGATATGTGTGGCGGAGGGTGCGGGCCAGGACCTGCTGGCGCAGCAGCCGCTCACCGCGCCCGCGCCCGCACTGGTGACCGGCGGCGGCGGGCTGGGCGGCGGCGCCGGCGGTGGTGGCGGCATGGGCAAGGACCCCTCGGGTAGGCAGGATGGCGTGCGGAGTGGCTGGCGGGGTGGGAAGTAAGGGGCTGCGGGGGGTGGGGGCGGTGTTGGCTGCGTGTAGCGGGTCTGCTGTGGCCTGTCGGCTGACTCGGCTCCACCCCACCCACCCCATCCCACCCTCCATCCCCCACCCACCCTCCACCCCACCCTCCACCCCACCCCACCCCTCCCACGCTACGCCCCGCCAGGCAACCCGCTCCTGCGCGACATTGGCGTCTACCTGCGCACCCGCATCAAAATGCACTTCCGGGAGGCGGTGGAGGTGAGGGTGTGTTTGTGGGGGGGGGGTGCGGTGGTGTGTGGTGTGGGGGCACCAACACCAAATCGCGGGCGGGAGAGTCGCACTCGGTAGGTGCTGAGCGGATTTCACACACACATCACACCCCGACCCTCACATCCCACTCCCACAACCCCTTCTCCCCCACACCCTCTCCGCCGGTCCCACCCCACCGCGCCCTCTCCCCCGCACCCCACCCCAGGTCCGCTACATGGACCCCACCTACATGGTCCGCACGCCGCCCTGCTCCGCCCAGGACCACATCCTGTGCCGCGTCCTGGCGCACAACGCCGTGGACGCGGCCTTCAGCGGTGGGTGTGGCGTGGGGGCGGGGAGGGGGGAGGGGGGGAGGGCGGGGGAGGGCGGGGGAGGGAGGGCTGGGAAGGGAGGCGAGGGAGGGTGGGCGGCGGGTTCTATCATAGGGGGGGCGATGGGGAGGGCCGCACGCAGCAGCTCCACAAACGCCACGCCGCGCCACACCACACTATCCCCACGCACCCCTCCTGAAGACGGCAGCGGCTGAGGTGTGGGCATGCGTGAAGGAGGCACCGGCGGCGCACAGCAGCCCGCGCTCCGCCGCGGCCTCCTTTATGTATGCCCATACCCTGACCGCGGCCTTCTTCCTCCCGGGCCTTGAATTCCAAGCCGTACCACACCCGCCCGCGGCGCCCTGCCGCCCGTGTGACGTAGGCCGGGGCGACCTGTCCAGCACTGCCGACCCAGCCCACTGCCGACCCGCACCACCTGCCGCTCCCGTGGCTCACCCCTCTCTCCCTCACCACACCCGCCACATGCTTTTGCCGCACGCCACGCCGCACACCCGACGCCCCTCACTACCCCCCTCACTGCCCCCCACTACTACCCCCTCCACACCTCCACCCCCCCACCACACACAGGCTACACGGGCGTGGTCGTGGGGCTGTGCAGCAACCACCACGTCATGCTGCCCATTCCGCTGCTCACGCAGGTGCGGGCGGGGGGCTGTGCAGAGGTAGGGGCTGTGGCGGTTTGGTAGGGCAAGGGAACAGGTCCGCAGGTTGGGCGTGTCCACACACGCACGAGGCTATCGAGTTTCGAACACTTAATACCCTTCCTACCGCCTCACTCGCCCCCCGTGTCACCCCCGGCACGGCCCGTGTCACCCCCCGCCACCGCCCCGCCCGTCCCGCTGCCCGCCAGGCGCCCCGGCGTGTGGACCCCTGGGGCAAGGCCTGGAACCGCCTGCGCGCAGACAACGGCCAGCCCAGCTTCCACCCGCCGCCCGCGCTGGGCCGAGCGCCCCCGCCGTCCTCCTCCTCCTCGCCCTCGCCCTCGCCCTCCGCCTCCTCCGACGCCGACGCCGACGCTGACGCGGTGGCGGACCCGGAGGCGGACAAGGAGCGGGAGGCGCAGCAGGAGGCGGCGGCGCAGGCGGCCGCGGCGGCGGCTGTAGCAGCGGCTGTAGCAGCCGCTCAGCCGGTCATGGTGTCCGGCTACGGCCGCCACCTGGACGGCACGCCGGCGGACGGCAGTAGCATCAGCGGCAGTAGCACGCCCTCTCCGGCCGCCGCCGCCCTGGGCCTGCTGCCGGGCGCCGCCGCCGGCGGCGACAGCGCCAACAGCGGTGGCGGCGGGGCCGCCACAGCGGCTACAGCCTCTACAGCCGCTGGCCAGGGAGCCTCCGCCGCCGCCGCAGATGCGGCGGCTACAGCCCGCGACGCGGCTGTGGCGGCGGCGGACGTGGATGTGGGTGTGGATATGGATGTGGACGCTGGTGTGGACGCGCCCGCCGCCTCGGAGGGGGATGTGCGCGTCATGACGCCGCTGGGCGCGGAGCCGCGCGGGCCGCGCCTGTCGGCCGGCGCCGGCGGCGCCGGCGGCGCCAGCGGCGCGGGGTTGGTGGTCGGCGACCCCGAGGCAGCCACACGCGCCGCCGAGGCGGCGGAAGCCGCCTCCATCGACGCCGGTGAGATAGCGGCGGCGTTCGGTCCGGCGGTGGAGCCGCCGACGGCGGCCGGCCTGCCCTGGCCGGCCGTGGCGGCGGCGCCGGCGGCTACTGCCAACAACGTCGTGCCCATGACGACCGGCGCGGCGAGCGGCAGTAGCACGACCGGCGGGGCCGGCGCCGGCGGCGGCTGGACTGACCGGAGCGAGGATGAGGACGGGCGCGGCAGTAGCATCGGCAGCGGCGGCGGCGCCCGGTCGGTGCTGGGGGCCGGGCTGCGGGGTGTCACTGACATGGCGGCGGCGGCGGCGGCGGGCTGTAGCAGTAGCGGCGCTGACGGCGGCGCCACCGCCGGAGGCGGAAAGGCCGCTGCTGTCAGCAAGGAGCAACAGCAGCCGCGGGGCCGTAGCCCGCGCCGCCGCCAGCACCAGCAGGGCGGCAGTAGCGGCAGTAGCGGCAGCGGGGGCGGCAGCAGCCACCACCACAGCAAGCCGCGCGCGGGAGAGGGCGACTCCGAATAGCTCGTAGCTCGCTAGCGGTGGCGCGGTGGGCGCAGTGGGTGCAGCAGCATGGCTGCCTATGCCACGCGCTTGTAATCGCACTTGCCGTATTATAAGTGCTGTTCGCTGATGGGGCTCCTTGCTTGCTTTGCTCGAGCGCTGGTACGGCGGCGGTACGTGTTACAGCCGATAAGAGTGCGGCAGGTAGGCAGTGCGTGGGAGGGGCCTGGTGGCAGACGTGGCGGCGGCGCGCTCGAGTTGCGCCAGCCGCACCGCAAGTTGAGTTTGTTGCTGCTATGCGTCTAGTGCGGCGTGTGCGGTGTTACTTCCTGGAGGCTATGGGCGAGGTCAACCGGATGAGTGGGGTGAGAGGCGGCCGATGCCATTTCATGCTGATTGGGACATCACCGATCATTGCATGGGGCCGCGGTGACAACGCTGCATGTGTGCCACGCTGTAGCAGCCCCGACAGTAGCTCAGTACTTATGGCGTTGCAGGAAATAAATCGTTGTTACAGCAGAGAGACAGCAATCAATAATGCGCAATGCGCGACATGGCCGCCGCACGACGCGCACACAATCAAGTGTCATGCGCAGCCGTGCTCCCCATCCACGCACCGATTTGGCACGTCCACCCTCGCTCCGAGAAAGCAACTCGCTCCATGTCGAGGGAGCTGTGAGTTAGCCTGTGTAGCCTACCCAACCTCATGTGGCCCTGCCCAACAAAATCGGAGTCCGAGCGCGCGCATCCACACAGACTTGCACAAGCAAGAAGGTGGGTTTGTCCTCAATCACGCCCACGCCACGTCGCCAGCAGCCGCAACTATCGCTCCGTCCCGCCACACAACAATCAACGCAAGCCGACAGCTAGCGCCTCGTCCATTTGCTTCATTGTTGTATAGCGAGGTTCTACTGAATCGCTACACATCAATCACTCTGTCGCGTGATCTGTCAACTATCTGATTCTGACTTTTATACCGCGCCTGGCGATATAACATGTTGGTATCGAGCTTCGTTGCGATCCTGCGAACACCCTGGTTCGATCCTCGCAACTCACGGTCGCAGCCGGCGGTCTGAGGGCTGGTGGGAGGTGGCAGCACCCACACTCAGATAGCGCGTGCACGTGAGACGGTATCGGTGACGGTTCTGGTAGGCTTGGGCACCCTACGGCCGGCACTCTGAGCCAATGCGTGGAAGGCCTCGGCTGACTTGCACCTGACTGGTCGTTCTGGCGGTCTGTCTATGGCTTGATCACCCATAGAACTGCGGCGATTGGTCTGGGCGCGAGGACGCTGCCCATCTAAGTGGGGGGCACTTGTTGTATAGCGAGGTTCTACTGAATCGCTACACATCAATCACTCTGTCGCGTGATCTGTCAACTATCTGATTCTGACTTTTATACCGCGCCTGGCGATATAACATTCATCGCCCAGCAACCTCAACCGTTTATGTATACGGAGCGAGTACGGACGCGCGCGTGTCGCACGCATGCACTTACTTGCCGCGTACTCGTGCCGCTATATTTTGCAGAAACGCACACATGCCCGGCATGCACCCGCCGCCACATACAGCTCGCAGCAAGGCCATGCATGTCAGCCGCCCTGGCCGCGCCTGATGATCACTTCGAGCGAGCGCACAGCACCGATGCCTTCAACTTCACATCCTTTTAACATTATTAGTAAATTGCCTGCCTGCCTGCCTGCTTTGCTTGCTTCACTCCTGTCAACATTCCTCGAAAATTGAAGGCCTGGCCGCTGCATCATTGGGTATCATCACCGCACACGACACGGCACGGCCAGGCACCGCCGCGTGTACATGTGTACAGGCGGCGGGCGGTTGCGACGTGTGCGTGCGTGCCTTGTGCACCCCCACCCAAGCCCCTGCCCCGGCTGCTAATCAATGCTCGCTCTACTACAGCAGACTCTCCCTCCTGGATTGGGCCACCAGTAAGTGGTGGACCCCGAAAATGGTTGAGGTTTGTAATTCAGGGACCCAACTCCACCGAGCGATCAGCCACACGCAAGTAACACCAAGCGGAGCCAAAATGGTTGCTGATGAAAGTTGCCAACCGCAGATGTTTCACAGCAGCAGATGCTTTATTTTACTTTGTTATTTTTTTGCCCACGCGCAACAGCCGCGCACGGGGGATGCCCGTACGTACGGCGGTGTGGCCCCACACACAATCCTGTGGTACGGACAGGACGGCGCCCGCTTCGCGCGCTCCGCCCCACCACGTGGGTTCTGATGCGTCCGTCGCAGCAGCCGCCGTTCCCCTCACCCATCCATCCGCCTGAATGAGCTGCTGGTGACGCTAGCTAATGATGCGGCGCGGCGCGGCGGCAGTCGTGCCAAGGTGGCGCGCCTGCACGCTGCTGCCGCTGCCGCCATCATCGCCCTAATCAGGAGCATCAGCCGCACGGCCCCACGCACGAGTGAGCCACCCCAAGCAAATGCTAAAAACTTGCAACTCAGGCCTCACAGTGATGCCATCCATTGCCCACCGCGCCGCATGCACCCAACCAGTCAGGCACTGTATAGTATTCGCTTATCATACGCAACATACAGCTTTACACATGCGTGTGTGTACGTGTCAGCAGCAGCACAGATACAAACCTCCGTATGCAGCAACTGCCGCACCCAGCCAGCCATGCGTCCCGCACAACGCTCTTCCCGGGCTGGATGGCCAGCAGCGAGGCGACACACACGGCGCAAGCATTGCTCCCAGCTCCCCGCCGCGCCCCCGCTACGCCGCCCGACGCATTGGCATCATTCCATTCAAGCAGTTGCGTGCCCAGCCGTGTGCGTGCATGATGAGCATCCCAGCAAAGTGTGCCCACCTCTCACCTCACCAGCAATAACACCGTAAACGTCTTCTGCAGCCCGTGCGTACTACATATGCAATCTCCGTAGAGTAGCCGCCGTATTATCAGCCGCCTACGTATTATGCTTTCCTACATACCGCATGTATGTATGTATCCAGTCCCTTGGACACTACTGATGATGCGTGCTGTTGGTGTAATCCGCAGCCGCCATCACACATACACATGGCGGTGCCCTCCAAGCGCCCGCCCGCCCGCCCGCTACTTCAATCTGCCCGTATAGCTTAGGTACGTGGGCAATAAGGTAAATTGCTAGGTAGCATGCATGCATCTCGCCGCCGCCGGACTCTGGTTCTCTCACTCGCTGCCACGACGGCTCCATTTCTTCCCGCAATCATGCGGCCCCGCCGCCCGCCAGACCTGGCGCGCCGGCCCTACCTCCCGCCCTCCGCAATCTTCACGCTCAGCGCGTTTGCACTGCTGCTGCTGTACACATGCATGCATGACCAATAGTGGCCAGGCCCTGTCGTCACTCTTCCGCTCACTCCACTTATCATCATCCCGTAGGCCATTTTGTATTTTGAGGTATTAGAATGCGGCTGCTGGGCGGCGGCAGCGCGCCCCCCGCCCGCCCGCTCACGCGCCCGCTACTTCAATCTGCAGACGACCCCTCTAGCGAGCGATCGAGGCAGCAAGCAATGCGCAATGCACGCGTAGATAGCACGCGGACCCAAGCTACATTCATATCGCCAGTCACATTCAGCAGCGAGCATGCATACGGTACGTAAATTCATACATTCGCTTTGCAAACAACACACACGCACACGCACCGATACCCCTGTCGCCTCCAGACGTTTGCAGTCTAGGAGCACAACTAGCACAACCACGTCCAGCAGCTGTGTAAGTCACATACGTAGCTAGCCAGCAGGCGCACCAGCCACAGAGCCCACCAGTCCTCATCACCAATCACCATGCCTTCCCCACAGTGACATAATGATCGCCACAATTGCTGACAGCCGGCGGCCCGCGCGCCGCCCCGGCGCGCGCGCACCTTCGCTACATAAGCACATACCCATTTTTCAGCGCGCAATGCTACTGCTATCCACCAGCAGCCCGCCGCGAGCAAATCATGTACGTTCTATCTATGAGCACCAAGCGAGAGTCTTGAAGTACTTGAAGGCGAGACCGATCGACCGATCGATCGCACACAGGCATGCACACGAACGGGTCTTCACCACCGCGTACGTCACTACTGCGGGAGCCGACCCCAGCCGCGCCCCGCCGCCAGCAGCCCCACGCCATCGCCGCCACCGCCCGCTGCAGCAGCGGCCGCCACGGTGGTCGCCAGCGGCACGCCGCCGCGCACCGTGCCCTCGTACAGTCCGCGACGGCCGCCCAGCGTCGCCGCCAGCAGGCGAGCCCGGGAGGACGCGCGGCACGTGCGTGTTGTGCGTGTGGTGCGAGTGCACCCGCCCGGACTGCTGCTGCCGCTGCTGCTGCTACTGCTGCCGCCGCCGCGGGCCTTCGCCGCCGCCGGCAGAGTGAACACGCGGACGCGGGCAATAAGGGCGCCGCTGGCGGCGCCGCCGGATGCGGCCGCCGCCAGCGACTTGCTTGCCGCCGTGCCCGCTGCTGCTGCTGCTGCTGCTGCTGCTGCTGCTGCTGAGGAGGAGGAGGCGCCGACGGACCCTGCTGGCGCGCTCTCTTCCGCAGTATCCGCAGCCGCAGCGGCCTCCAGCAGGGACGCCTCCAGCAGCAGCGCCGCCGCCGCCGCGGGGTCGTCACGGCGCCGCGGCACCCAGCAGTGCCTGCCGCCGCCGGGACCGCCGCTGTCGTCGGCCGCCTCGCGCTCACAGGTGATGGCCTGCTGCTGGGCGTACTGTTGTTGAGGTGTGGTGCTGGCGGCGGCGGCGGTGGTGCCGGCAGCGGTTGTGGTGCCGGCGGTGGTGGTGCCGGCGGCGGTGGTGCCGGCGGCGCCGGTAATGGCCGAGTCCTCGCAGCTGAGCGTGCGGCGCAGCAGCCACGCATGGCACCCGCTGTCGGCGGCGCCGCCGCCGGCCCAGCCACCCGCTGCCACCGCGGTCGC
Organism: Chlamydomonas incerta; assembly: GCA_016834605.1. Classification (NCBI taxonomy): domain Eukaryota; kingdom Viridiplantae; phylum Chlorophyta; class Chlorophyceae; order Chlamydomonadales; family Chlamydomonadaceae; genus Chlamydomonas; species Chlamydomonas incerta. Next base: position 272,817 of record JAEHOC010000022.1, read on the forward strand.
CGCCTCAGCCACCACGGCCGCGGCCGCCGCGGCGGCCGCCGCGGACGACCACTGCGGTCCTCCGTACGTGGCGGCACGCACGTATTGCGACTGCCCCTCCTCCTCCTCCTGCTCTGCCTCCTGGCTCGTCTCCTCCCCCTCGCTGTTGCAGCTGCTGTAGCAGCTGCTGCCGGAGATTTCCCCGCCTGCTGTGCCAGTAATGTTGCTGCTACTGCTCCTGGCCGGCACGATGCCAACCGCCGCCGCAGCCGCAGCCGGCGGCGGCCGCAGTGTGCGAACGGCGGCGGCGGCGCCGTCGCCGCCACAAGCACTGCTGGTGGTGCTGCCGCCGCGGTCCTCACTGCCGACCGCAGGGGTCTCCTCCACAGGAGCCAGCAGGGGCGCGCCGTCGCTGCAGTCGCCGCCGCCGCAGCCGGGCGCGGCACCGTCCAGGGCGGTGGAGTTGAAGGGCGAGGAGGCGGTGGAGGCGCCCGGAGAGAAGTAGCTGGAGCAGTCGTCGTCCCCAGAGGAGGCGGCGGCGGCGGCGGCGGCGGCGGCGGCGGCGTGGAGCTGCTGCTGCTGCTGGCCCCACCTCTGCTGCTGCATTGCCTCACCACAGCCAACGCTGCCGTACACGCCGTTTGCACCGTACGAGGCAGTGGCGGCGGCGGCTGCCTCCCGCAGTACAGAGGCGACAAGCACAGGGTGCAGCGGCAAGGCGCTGCTGCAGCTGGTGTCGGTGCCGCTGCTGGTGCAACAGGGGAGCGGCCCGCCGCCGCCGCCTCCCACCGCCGCATTCGTGCCGTCCGTGGGCAACGTGTTCCACGCCTGCAGCGTCGCCCGCCGCGGCCGGCAGTAGCTGCTGCTGCTGCTACTGCCGAGGGGCCGGCAGGCCGGCAGGCCAGAGCCATCCAGACCATCCACCGCCGGCAGTAGCGGCAGCGGCAGGGAAAGCACTCCGGCGGCGGCGGCCGCGGCCACAGCGGTGCTTGCAACCGCTGTAGCAGGCGCAGCAGCGGGGGCGGCTGCTACCGCCGCCGTGATGCCGGGGGCTGCAAGTGTAGGGTGGCCACCGCATGGTGACGACAGGGCCGCGCGCACCAGGCACAGCGGCGAGGCAGCCCCGACGCCGGCGGCGGCAGTGGAGTGGCAGCCCCAAGCAGCGCACGCCGCGCCGCAGGCACCGCAGCTGCCGCAGCCGCAGCCGCAGCCCAGGCCGACAGTAGCGGCAGCGGCAGTAGCGGCAGTAGCGGCGTCGCACTCCACGCCGCAGCTGTTCCACAGGGCGCCTGCAGTAGCAGAAGAGTGTAGTGGGCGAGCGGGCTGATGGCGAGCAAGGGAGCAGCAGGGTACGAGCGAGAACAAAGGACGAAGAAGTAGAAGAAGACGCGACCACACAAGCACGCACATACTTCCACACACACACACGCACACGCACACAGGACAGCTGCCATCCAGTGGCGACGAGTGTCGCCGCCCCACGCCCGCCCACACGCACCTTGGCGCTCCAGCGGCGGCAGAGACGCCGCCTTCCGCAGGGTCGCCGCCGCCGCCGCGACAGCCGCCGGCTCCAGCCAGCTGTCGCCGACCCGTATGCCGCTGCCGCTGCTAATGCTGGCTGTAGCGGTCGGCCCACCGCCCAGCCTCAGCCGGTCGTTGCCCTCGGGATTGATATCCACGCTGCCCACGCCACCACCGGCAGCAGCAGACGCCTGCTCAGGGCCCTCGGCGCTGCTGCTACTGCTACTGCTGCCACTGCCCTCCAGATCGCTGCCATACCCGCAGCCGCCCAGCAGCACGCCCACCGCCGCCAGGATGTCTTCCTCAGACGGCTGCAGCGGCACACACTGCAGCTGCGGCGCGGCGATGACCGCCGCCGCCGGCTGTAGCAGGGGCAGCTGGTGGCTGCTGTAGCTGCTGGCGTGCCAGCTACTGCCGACGGACGCCAGCGATGCGGCGGCTGAGCTGTGGCGGCTGCCATAGCTGCTGTAGCTGCTGGAGGCGCCTTCTCCGCTGCCCGAGAGGTTGTTGGCAGTAGCAGGGGTGGGGTCGGCGGCGGCAGTAGCGGCGGTGGCTGCGGCGGCGATGGCGCCGAGGGCGTGGGCTCGCGGCAGGCCGCGGCGCACGGTGACGTCCTCACCGCGGCCGCCGCGGCAGCAGCCGCCGAAATCACCGCCTGCTGCTACTGCCAATGACGCGTAGCTGCTGCTGCTGTACGCTGCCTGGGGCAATTGTTTGGGGCTGCTGATGGCGGCGCCGCCACCAAAGCTGCAGCGGCTGCTGCTGTCCTGCCGCGGCGGCAGCAGCAGCAGCATGTGCTGCTGCCCCTCCTGCTCCTGCCGCTTGTTCACGTACGTCAGCAGGGAGCAGCATCCCGTGTAGGCGGTGCCAGCGGCCGCCGCGCCAGCAGCAGCATCGTCGCAGCAGCTCCCGCTGCCGGCGCCAGCTGCCAACAAGCCACCTGGCGAGCTGCACACAACGCTGCTGACATCGCAGCAGCCCGCTACGCCTGTTGGAATCGCGAACGCCTGCGTGGCTACCGGAGGTGCTGCGGCGCGGGGGAAACCGCGGCCCGCCGCGAGCAGGCCGGCGTGGTGCAGGCGCGGCGGCAGCGGCACGCCTCGAGACGACGGGAACGACTGCGGGCCGCACGGCTTAGGTATCGGCAGCGGCTCCGAGACTGCGTAGGGGCGAAGAACCAGCGGCTCCGGCTGGCAGACCGGCGTTTCAGGGGCGTAGGCGGTCGACGAGTTGTCGGGAATGCCCACGGCCTGCTGCTGCTGATTAACGGCGCCATGCGTCCGCTGTGTACCGCCACCGCGCCCGGCCGCTGCAGCGAGCAGCAGCCACTTGTCCAGACTTCCTACTGTTGTTCCCTCGTCAAGAGCGCCGCGCATCTTGGACCTGCGAATAAAGCAAAACTCGTTTCACGATTTTCTGACTTCTCAACTGCCATTAGTGGGCCAAGCAGCATCTGGCTTCTCAGCAACAGCCAGCCAACCCCAATTGCATGAAGAGCAACGATGCAACTGGCTTTGGGCTGCAGCTTGGGGGTCTCAGGCTGCGCCGGCGCTGCACCAGTGCTAAAGCATGAGCGCGAACTCCGTTCTTCACTTTAGGCCAGCACCGCGCGCGCAAACGCTGCGCCCAAACAGCACGTACCACGCAGCCGGCGCACCACGCTCACCGGCGCGCAGACTTTTGGGTACGTCGACGTCCAGGGGAGGGGCCCCCGTGCTCCTGTCCGGCCGCACCCGTGAGAGTGGCCGCTATTTTCGCTTAACTTGAGAGGCTACAGAATAAGCACAGATAGCACCGCCTCCGCTCTGCGAGCCAGCGTGCAAAACTCGGGCGGTTTGCCCGAGAACTTGGCCTGGAGCAGATGTAATTGCGGCGCCGCGTAGTAATATATGTATAAAACTAGTTTGCATATGCTTAGCAGGCCGGATGTTTCGCCCGGAGTCTTCATAACTTGGCCTTACCGATCGCAGCGGCACTTTCTTCTCGTTCGCAGTCCCGCTGATTCCGACCCTTCAGCCGCAAGACTATACAATAGTTCAGAAATGAGAGATTTGTCACTGACTGTTTAACTCGAGGCGGTTGGGGCCGAAAATATTTGTGCCCGCTCACGACGCGACGACGCCTGCGTAACGGAGGTGTGACACTTTATCTTAACGAGGTCGGTTGAAAGATGCGCGCAACTTAAAGTCGAGGGCACGACCTCCACCTCCAGCGTGCGCCGGCCCCGGCTCGGTGGGTGGGGGAGAGGGGGCTCGACGCCCCGCCCGGCAACCCGCGCCCCGGATCCAAGACAGACAGGTTTAGGGTCGCAGAAACAGGTTTCGGTGGTAAGGGCAGACACAGTAGGGCAGACACCGTGAGGACAGACAGACTCACAGACAGACACGGAACGGTTTGGGGCGCTTGGCTGGGCGCCCTGCACGCCCCGTGCGAATACTGCCACCGGCCCGAACGTCCATCAACTGATGACTTTATAAGCCGCTCCATGGGCCGCTCCATGGGCCGCTCCATGGGCCGCTCCATGGGGTTTGGGGCGGTAAGCAAGGTATCACAAGGGCATTGCTTTCTACTACAGCTTACAGGCCAGGATTGCACGCCGGCCCGTGCTCACTACCCCCCCCCTTATAGCTGAGCAGACTGAACACACAGGCACACTGACGCGCACACAAAAACCCGTCAACATGTCATTGAATGTCGACGGGACAGTCGACGGGACAGTCAACCGACCCGAACGAAACACTTATGTATATGCATGCCGGTCAACGCCTTCATCGAGCCTTGGTGGCCGGCGGCCGCCTTTGGGGCAAGCCCACACCCCTTCACACCCCTGACAGGCGACATCCCATCGCATTGCACCACGCACCACGCACCACGCGCGGGCTGCATGTGGCGCAGCAACCACCAGCGCCCAATTGCATGCGCAGCGGCCGTTGGGCGCCCTCGGCGGCACGCCAGCACCGGCCGCATGGAACGCACAAGGCCATGCACAACCATGATGAATCACATAACGTACATTGGTACGCTGCCGGCCACGGCAGACAAAACTCGCGGAGTGCCTCCTCGGCCCCCTGCCGCGCGAGAGCAACATCCCAAACCACCCTCTACTCTCAAACACTCAAAGAAGCCGAGCCAAGCCAAGCCAAGCCATCATACATGCACACCCCCGGGATGGCAACCAGCAATGATCATGCACAACTCTGCTGAACTGTTTGCGCCACAGCCAGCAGCAGCAGGAGCAGCCAGCCAGCCAGTCAATCCGTAGCGCCACAAAGTCGTGTGCATGCAGCGCAAATGCGCAACGGACCGCCGGCCGTTAGTTGCCAAACACACTCATATATGTACACGCGCATGCGGGTGTGGCCATGCGGTGTCGCGCCCGCAATCAATCCCTGGGCCCTGCAACGCAAACACCGCCCACACCGCCGCACCGCACCACCACCACCCCTCGTCTGCGTGTCGGGGTCGGGCCAGTGGGTTTCCACCAGCAGGTTTCCTTCCACCAGCAGCAGTGGCTGGCAGCTCGCGGGGGCTAAGACGGCGCCCGGCGGATACACCACGCACAGAAAACGTGTGCACGGCGGTAATGTGCGGCACTCAATGAACCGAGGCCTGGCGACACCTGCCTTTCCACACCACCGCATGAGTTGGCCTTACTTTGTATAATGTGTGTAAGAAGGAAACCCACGCGGCGCCGTCAAACCCATGCGGCGCCGTCAAACGCGGTCGTGCCGTACCGTGCAGCAGAAGTCAATAATGTGGCTTGGCTCCTGTCATCATACATCACCAATGTCCATCCCCCCAATCAATCAATCTGCAACCCCTGCACCCACGCCCTGCGCCCGTGGCGCTGCCGCGCGCCCTCGCTCCCGACACCGCGGTCTGGTCGAGGCGAGGGCCGGCGGCTCCCGGCGGCTCCCGGCGGCTCCCGGCGGCTCCCGGCGGCTCCCGGCGGCTCCCGGCGGCTCCCGGCGGCTCCCGGCGGCTCATGGACTACACGCCCCCGCCGGACCACCTGACTGGCCTCGCCGTGCCGGCCTCGCCTAGCTGCTGGCCACCTGGCCACACCTACTGAGTGACGAGTGGCGAGGCGCGGCAGAACGCTGAGCGCCGTCAGCACCATACATCCTCCAAGCCCAATCCAATCCAATCCCTGCCAGCAGCATCCTCACTCAAATCCCAACCCACATCCCTCCAAACACCAATTAAGTTTGCGCTCAACTACTAGCCCAACACGTGCTCACAGCAGCCCCTGGCCCTCCCCGCTCCCAACGTCAAAGCCATGCGCCCCGCCCCCCCCCCCCCGCCTGGGGTGCCAGCCCCAGCGGCGCTGCTGGGGTCAGAGCAGGCCGCCAGTGAGCCCCATCCGGCTCCCGGAGCCACTCCCATCCCCCCCATCCCCCCCAGCCCGCCCGTCTCGCGACCATCAGGCGAACACGCGCCCTCCGGGCGGCGGCGGCGGCGGCGTGTGCTTGATCAGCAGGTCCGGGTGCGCGCGCGCCCGCAGCCGCGCCACGCCCGCCTCGCTGACGCGCGTGCCCGCCAGCGCCAGCGAGCGCAGCCAGGGCAGCTGCCCCAGCTCGCGCAGGCAGGCGGAGGTGACGTTGGTATGGTTGAGCGACAGCACCTGGGCGTGTGTGGTGGTGTGGTGGGGGAGAGTGGGGTGGGTGTGAGGCGGTGGGGGCGGTGTGAGGGGGATGTGGGGCGGTGCGGCTCAGTGAGGGGTGAGGGGTGCGACGGCATGGCTTGGCTTGGGAGCACATCCCGCGCACACATGTACACACGCACACACACCGCACACCGCCTCATCCCTCGACAGCCCCCACATTCGCCGCAATGCAGACGCGCCCCCACCCACCCACCGCGCGCACCCCCCCCACACACACACACACGCACACGCCCCGGCCCCCCACCTGCAGCTCCGCCAGGTGGGCCGCCAGGCTGCGCACGCCCGCGTCCCCCAGCCGCGGGTTCTGGCTCAGGTTGAGACTGGTCAGCGCCGTCAGCCGCGCCAGGCACAGCGCGCCCACGTCTGTGCGAGGGGGGGGGCGTGGGAGGGGGGACAGGGATAGGGATGGTGAGGACAGGGGTGGGGGGTTGGGGCGGAAAACCGGGAATTGAAAGTGTGTGTGTATGTGTTGGGAGAAACCCTAAAGGAACAAAGCCGTGTAGGCGTGTACGTGCCACAAGTAGGGAGCCCGGGGGAGTCCGTACAACGAGAAGGGGTTCGGGGGCACGGGCAGCCTCCCCCAAACCAAAGTCGCCACGGACACACAGCGGCACACTCCACACCAGCCCCACACCGCCCCCCATACCGCCCTCCACACACGAACCCCCCCCCCCCCAGCACACGTACGCACCGCTGATGCCGCCGCCGCAGCACTCGAGCGAGCGCAGGCCGCGCAGCCCCGGCGCGCCGCCCAGCACCGCCGCGCCCGCGTCCGACAGCCGGCAGCCGAACACGTCGAGCGCCGTCAGGGCGCTCAGCCGCGACACGTGCCGCAGCGCGGCGTCCGTCAGCGTGCCTGTGGGGGTGTGTGGGCGGGTGGGAGGTGTGGGGGTGGGGGGTGGGAGGCGGGTAGACAGGGAGGGCGCAAGGGGAGGGGAGCGGGGAATCCCAGCCCAACCTCAATCAAGCCCAGGTGCAAAGGTTTTGATTAGCAGGGCGCAGGGCCGCGTGAACCTCGGTCTCCACCCGCCCTCACGGTCCCCCGGCCCCCGAGTATTGTATCTCGCTGCGTCAGTGCTATTATGTCGCTGTTGCAGTCCCGTCACGCGCCCGCTCACCCGAGTCCAGGTTCAGGTACTGCAGCCCCGTGAGCGCGGCCAGCGGCGCCAGCCCCTCGTCCGTCACCTGCGGGCGTGTGGGTGTGTGGCGCGCGGGCGGGTGGGTGCGTATGGGTGTGTGTTGTGTGCATTTGTAAAACGTACGCGGGAGGTGTGTTTGGGGAGGCCTGGCGAGAGGCCTCGCGGCCATATGATGAAGCACGCGGCCACCCCACCTTGGTGTAGGTCAGGTTGAGGTGTCGCAGCGTGGAGGGCGGGCCCGACATGGACGCAGCAGCCGCCGCAGCAGCAGCGGCCGCAGCCGCCGTAGCGGCAGCCGCCAAAGCCGCCGCCGAGTCGCGGGGCGGCGTGCTGGTGCGCCCGAAGCTGCTACCCCCCGCCGCCGAGTAACCAGAATAACCGGAATACCCGCCGGCGGCGGCGCCGCCGTTGCTGAAGCGGCCCGCGCCGCCGGGCCCGGGAGGGCTGCCGTACGCATGCGCCGCGAACGCAGATGCCGAGGGAGGCGAACCAACCGCCGCCGCCGCCGCCGCGCCCGCCGTGCCCGCCGCGCCCCCGGCGCCGCCAAGGCTCCATCGCCCCGGCGCCGCGGCGCCGGCGGCGCCGCCCACGCCGCCGTTGTAACTGACGCTGCCGTTGCTGTGCCCGTTGGCGTAACCGCCGCCGGTGCCGGGGCCGCCGGGGCCGCCGCCGTGCGACATGCTGCGACTGACGCTAACGCTGGGCCGTGGGCTGAGCGGCAGTAGCGGCGCGGGCGGGTTGGGGTTGGTGGGCTGTAGCGGCACGGTCAGCGCCTCCAGGCCAGCGTCGCCCACCTGCGTCTCCGCCAGGTTGAGCCAGGCCAGGCGCGGCAGGCGCCGCAGCGTCTGCGGAGTGGAAACGGTGTGTGGGGGGGGCGTGGGTGTTGGGAGGTGTGTGGTTGGTGGTTGGTGGGGCGGGTTGCAAAGATGATCAAGAGAAGTGTGGCACGGTAGACATCAGGGGAGTGGGGTGCGGTGTAGGGGGTGAAGTGGGTGTGGTGGGCGGGCTGGCGGTCCCGTTCGTTCCAAACCCGGAGTCTTCACACTTGCGAACACCAAACCCAAACAGGCACGCTGACGTCGCAGCTCCGGCCGCGATCCGGCACGCGGGCAAGGCAGTGTACGGCAGTGCGGCAGTGTACGGCATGCGTCGCTGTTACTTACACACACACACATGTGCATACCGTACGTACGTGTGGCCACACCGAACACCCACCGACCCACATCCGCAAGCGCAGCGCCAGCCACCCCCACTCACCCTGCACGCCGCGTCGCCCACCGCGCAGCTGTCCAGGTTCAGGCTGGTCAGCGCCGTCAGCGCCGTCAGCCCCGTCAGGCCGGCCGTGGTGACGCCGGTGTAGGCGAGAGACAACGAGACCAGCGCCGCCAGCGCGGGCGGCGGCGTCCCGGCGGCGGCGGCGGCGGGGCTTGAGGAGGGGGAGCGGGCGGCGCTGCTGCTGCTGGGGGAGAAGCCGGAGGAGGTGGGGGCGGGGGCGGTGAGCGCCGCCACGCCTGGGTTGCCGACCCGGTCGCATCGGTCTAACGATAGCGTCTGCGCGGCGCAGGCGTGGGGGCAGAGAGAGTGACAGAGAAAGGGTCAGAAGACAAGAGAGACTGAGAGTGAGTGTCAGTGACAGAGTTGCACAGGGCGGCGAGGGTGCCGGAGAAACGGGTTGCGACGTTGCGCACACGCGCACGCCCCTACTTGCGCTCCTCGACCGGGGCCACCCCTCACACCTCACGCCACACGCCCGCACCCACCCGCAGCGCCGTGAGCCGGCTGAGCGCCGCCGCGCCGGTGTCACCCACTCGGCTGCAGCCCGTCAGGTCCAGGGCGGTCAGGCCGCGCAGCCCCGCCGCCAGCAGCTGCAGCCCCTCGTCGCCCACCTGGCGGGGCCGACGGGTGGGTAGAGAGGGTTTTAACTCTGAACCAATGCCGTAAGGAAACATCGGCGGTGGGTAGAGGCGGGCGGGAGGCCAGCCCCAGCTAAAACAAACCTAACTAGACAAGGGACCGCAAATGTAACCCTGTCCCTGGGGTTGCAAGGTCAAGAAACGCGGTTGCAAGTCCTCTCCCCTACCTGCACACACCACCCAACCCCCGCGGCAACGGCGAGACCGCGCCACGCAACCGCCTCCTCCCCTCCCCCTCCTCCCCTCCCCCTCCTACCCTCGCCCTCCTCCCCTTTCCCGTGCTTCCATACGGGATTGGTTCAGAGTTAACCCCTCCCCCTCCTCCCTCTCCCCCCCCTCACCCCCCTTCGCCGCCGCCTCACCTGCGTGTGCGCCAGCCCCAGCTCCCTCAGCGCCGCCGCCGAGCCGCCGCGCGCCAGCCACCCCACCTCCAGGTCCGTCAGGCAGGCGCACCAGCCCAGCCGCAGCACCGCCAGACGCCGCAGCGGGCACAGGTGCTGCAGGCCGCCCTGGGGGGAGGAGGGAAGGGGGGAGGGAGGGAGGGCAAGGGGGGTGCAGGACGTGTGTGTCTGACAAGAACGGAGCGAAAGCCGCTCAGAGGTATTGGAGTTGCTATGCAGGCATTCAGGCGGCCGCACGCCCAGGAAACATCTCATCCGAAACCCCCTTTTTCGCTGCTCTCACCCACCCACCCACTCTCCCGTCCCTTCTGCCTCCACCCCCACCCGCCCGCGTCCCCCGTGGTTTGGGTTCACTCGGTCGGTTGCTTTGGGTTCGGGAATGAACTACCCCACCTCCACACACACACACCCGCCCCACGCCCGCACCTTTACGGCTGTGCACTGGTCCAGGTCCAGCCGGGTGAGGGCGGTCAGCCCCGCCACGTGCATCAGGCCCTCGCCCGTCAGACCCTCGCAGCCGCGCAGCTCCAGCTCCACCAGCCCCGTCAGGCCTGTGCGTGTGTGGAAGGGGGCGGGGCGGGGGGCGGGGCGGGGCGGGGGGCGCAGTTCACGGGCTCAGATTACGTGTTCGGATTGAGCTACGACCCCCCAAGCCTTGCACACGCCCACGCCCTGACGCGCACGCAGTCGCGCGCCCTGATAGGCACGCAGTCACATACACACCCCCCAGGCCCCCCAGCCCCCCAGCCCCCCAGCCCCCCAGCCCCCCGCCCCCCCCAGGCCGCCTCACCCCGCAGGTGCTGCATGGCGCTGTCGCTTATGGCCACACAGTGGTTGAGCCGCAGGTGGCGCAGCCCGCCGTGCTTGCGGCCCAGCACCGCCACACCCGCGTCGCCCACCTGCCGGTCCGTGTGGGGGCATGTGTGGGTGGGGCGGGTTGAGAAGATGTTTCGGCAGGTGTAACAGGTATGCAGGACACGAGAGCCAAACCATCCGCATTGCGTGTACGGAGAGGATTTTTTGGTTTAGACTGCGCTGGTATCCAAAACCCGCCACCGCGCCACGGGAAGCAGAGGCGGGCTACTGGGTCACTGGTGCCCAACGACCATCGGCGCCTCCCCACCAGCCCGCCTCCCCACCCGCCGCCAGCCCCCGCCAGCCCCCCTCCCACACACACACCTGCGAGCAGCCCGTGAGGTCCAGGCTCCGCAGCCGCGAGCAGCGGTCCAGAGACGTCAGCCGCTCGTCGCGCACGTCGGGCCGACCCACCTGCGGGGGGCGGGGGCGTGAGTGCGCACGTGGGCGGGCGTGGGGGCGGGCGTGGGCGTGGGATGGGGCAGGACGTACACCCTTGATCTTGTTGGAAATCTACACACACACGCCCCCCGCCGCCCCTCCCTCCCCCCAAACATATCTTTGAACCCCCCCCCCCCCCCCACGCCCCTCCACCCCCCCAACACACCCCCCGCCCCACCAGCGCCACGGTGTCCAGGTCCAGTGTGTGGAATCGCGCCAGGTGGCACAGCTCGAAGCGGCCCGTGGCCACCAGCTCGTCGAACACGCGCTGTGAGGGGTGGGGGCGGGGGTGGGGGAGGGGTAGGGTTGCAAGGTTCGTACAGCGAAGTGTAGCAGCGTAGGCAGCAGGTGAAGGAGTGCGCGGGGGGGGGAGGGGGGGGGCGTGGAGTGTGTGTGTTTAGGGGGTCGTCTAGGGGGGTTGGGCTCCACGGTTGGGTTCCCAGTCAAATCCATGCCCGGGGGAGTGAGGACGGTAGTTGGCTGGAGGGTTCAGGCAGGAGGGAATCACGACTCGGTACAGCACACCACACACACACCCCACCCCACAAACACCCCCCACCCCCCCCACCCCCCCACACACAAACCTCACACCTCACACACACCACACACCACACACCACCCGCGCACCTGCAGCAGGTCAGACGGCAGGGCCTCCAGCGCGGCAGTGGGCAGGCCGTCAAAGGCCGCCACCACCGCGGCGACGCACAGGTCCTGAAAGGTCGGGAGGGAGGGGGGAAAGAGAGGAGGAATGGGTCGGGAGGGAGGGAGGGAGGGAGGGAGGGAGGGAGGGAGGGAGGGAGGGAGGGAGGGAGGGAGGGAGGGAGGGAGGGAGGGAGGGAGGGAGGGAGGGAGGGAGGGAGGGAGGGAGGGAGGGGAAGGTGGGGCGCGTGGCACGGTGTTTGCGATCCGAGGCACGGTGGATGGGCGACTAATGGGAGGCGGGTCGGAGGGAGGGGAAGGTGCTGTTTCGGCGAAGGAGCAGTCGGAATGACGCATGGCGGAGGAGTGTCGAGCAGTCGGCAACATGAATGGATTTTTGTGTGTTTGGGTGTGTGGAGTCCATGGGTCAGGCTCGTGTGGACGGTAGCTCAGGGGCGGCGCGTTCAGTCCGCCAGTGGCCCAGTGCCCATGCATACAGGGTGGGGTTTGGGGCCGCTCGCCCCCAACCCCCTGTGCGCGTTCTTCTCGACATTCCGTGCCCCCACCTCCGCGCTTCTCTGGCCCTCTGGCCGTGTACACCTATACGAGCAGCTGCAGCTGGCACGTCCCACGACTCATCCGTCATTCCCCGTGACAGAGGTTCCACGCCGCCTCAGGCCAGCCCCGCGCGCGCACCTGCAGCGTCTCGCGCGGGCGCTCCACCATCTCCTTAGGGTTTCGCGGCTTCCAGAGTGTGGGCGGCGGGTACGCGATGTCTTGCGATGTCTGTAATTAACGGGAAAACACAGGCAGATGCGCGTTTGGTCGCGCGGCCGCGGGCGAGCCTCTGAAAGCGCGCTGACGGTGCAATTGTGCGGGAGCCCCTCTAACCTGCGATGCGGCGTCATCTGACGAGCGCTTGGTGCCCTTGAGGCAGATGTTGCCCTGAAGTGCAAGCGACAGGGACGGTTGGAGGGTGGAAGAGCGCTTTTGGGGCCGGAAGCAGAGCTCACCATTTCGCCTCCCGGAGCTCCTTGACAAAGTTATCGCTGAACCTGCCCTCGCTCCTTTAGTCGGAATCTGGGTTGCTAGAACATCGAAGCGAGCGGCCGCGGGCGTGTCGTTGCCGAAAGCGAAAGCACCTTGGCAAGTCGAGCGCAGCCGGCACGCGCAGTCGTGTAAAATAAAGGCGCACAAGTATTGCTGGAGTAAGTTTCAGGCAATTTGGCTACATTCCGTGAGGTAGCGCCGAGGAACACGCGGCACGCAAACCGGATCCGCGCCAATTGTCAGCGCCCCATACCGCTCCTAATAAGTCGGCGCCCTGACACCAACGTCATATTAGATTGGTGTGGCAAAAGGTTATGTCAGCGTGGGGGCTTGCGGACGCGTCGCGGGCAACGTGCCGGTGCCCCGTTCCGTATCAACCGCTGTCACCGCCACCGCAGCCAGCTCCAACCCCCATACGCCGCAGACCCTGAACGGCTCAACCCCGCTGCAGGCTCATCTCAGGTTGCGCAGATGTGGCTGGTGCGCTGGTGCTTTGAATGCCGAGTAAGGACCAGCGGCGTGCTATGACGCTTTTGAGGGGCCCGGTTCGATGGTTGGCTCGCTTACACTCACGGCCTTTACTCCCGCGCACTCGCTCACTCGCACTCGCACACCTCCACTCACACACACACTCGCTCACTCGCACGTTGCGGCGCTCAGTCGTCCACGTCATCACCCGCCAGGCCCTCGCTCGCTCTCCCACCCACCCCAGCGCCGCCCTCCGCCCCCGCCGCCGCCGCCTCCGAGCCGCCCGCCCCAGCCACCACCGCCGCCGCCGGCTGCGAGCCGCCCTCGGCCGACGCCGCCGAAGCCGCTGCGGGCCGCGAGGGCGCCTGCTCCCGCCCCTCTGCCAGCGCCGCCATGCACGCCGCGTCCGCCTCCGCCGCCTCCGCCTTGGCGGCGTGCTCCGGCCCCAGCCGCCGCAGCAGCGCCGCCGCCAACGCGTGGTCGGCCGCCGCCGCCGCAAAGTCCTGCAGGTGCGCCGCCGCCGCACCGCGCCGCGTCAGCAGCCGCGCCGCCGACACCGCCGCCTGCGCCGCCGCCGGCTCCGGCTCCTGCGGTCCCGTGCTCGAGGGCTGCGCCGCGGGCAGCGCCGCCGCCGCCCACTCCTCCAGCCGCTGCCGCCCCTCGGCGCCCGCCGCCATGCCGAACACCGACGACGACGACGCGGCCTCGGCGCGCTGCTGCGGCTGTAGCAGCAGCAGCAGCGCCAGCCCCGCGTCGCAGTCTGCTACTGCCGCGGCGAAGCGCTCGAGCACCAGGTGGCAGGCGGCGCGGTTGGAGAAGGCGGCCAGGCGCTCCGGCTCTATGTGTGCGTGTGCGTGCGCATGTGGGGTGGGAGAGGATCAGGCAGGAGCGGTGCCCTGACGGACAGGCAGACAGCAGCCCAGGCAGAAGGGCAGCAGCCCAGGCAGACTTGCGAGCAACACGAGTCGGGCCCCTGCAGCGTTTTACTTGCTCACCACCACCACCAAGCCCAAGAAACCCTCCGCACCCCACCGCCCCCACCCTCTCACCCGGCACGCTGCCTCGCGGCAGGCCCAGCAGCGCACTGAACGCCTCCGCCGCGCCCTCATAGTCGCCCGACCTGCAGGAGCAGCAGCAGCGGCAGCAGCGTGCGGGTTGCAGGGTTCAGGCCCCGGCAGCCGGCGCACCGAGTGAGGTCGGGCGGCCGGATGCATGCGGGCCCCACCGACTGGGACCAGCCTCACCCAGCGGGCCCAGCGGGCCCAGCACCACCACCCCCAGCCAGCCAGCCAGCCAGCCAGCCAGCCAGCCAGCACCCCAGCAAGCAAGTCGTCAAGCCATTCGCGCTCGCTCAAGGCACCTGACCGCAACACACGGCACACACCGCCCCACACGCGGATCCGCACCTGAATCGCGCGTCGCCGCGCTGCCGCAGCGCCGCGGCGTCCGCGGGCGCCAGCGCCGCCGCCAGCTCGTCTCGGTCGGCGGCCAGGGCGGCGTCCGCGGGCGACAGCCTGCGCGGTGTGGGTGTGGGTGTGGTGTGGTGTGGGGTGACCGGGTGGGGTGGAGTGTGGGGTGGGGTGGGGTTGCAAGGATGTTTGTAAAAGTGGTACAGGATGGGGTGGGGAGCGGTCGGGTGGGGTGGGGTGCGGGAAGGGTAGGTTGGGGTGGCGAGGTGAGGTTGCAAGGATGGTAAGCGAAATGTAGCAGGGCAGACAGCAGGCATGGAGGCGCGGTGGGGTGCGGCGCCGACATGGATGGATGGAGGACTGAACGACATGGGCAAGTGTTGAGGCGGTTCAGAGGTTTCAAAGCTGCCCGGAACTAACCACAGCGTGGTTTGCACGGTCATGAGGTAGTTGGGCACGGCACATCCGCCCTCCCGGCAGCGGCCCTCCACACGCATCCCCCCCCCCCGACGCTCCGTTTTCTTCCACGCACACCACATGCCACCCGTAAGCCTCGCACCACATAGCACGCACTGCCATGATTTACCCCCTTTCCCCTCCCGCGCTCTACCACACGCCACGCCACCCATAAGCGACAGGGCGTGGCGCGCTACTGCTACTGCTGCTCCCGGCGGCGGCGGCGGCACCCACTCACTTGATTGCGTCCTCGTAGTCGCGCAGCGCCGCACACAGGTTGTCACTGTCGCGGTCCCGGTCCCGGCCCGCCCCGGCGCCGGCGCCGGCGCCGGCGCCGCCCGGCCCCAGCTGCGCCGCGCGCGCCTGCGCCCGCCGCACCAGCAGCCGCACCAGCTGCCGGCTCAGCGCCGCGGCCTCGGGCCCGCCCAGCAGGCCCGACTCCAGCCTGAGTGCGTGAGGAGGTGCAGGAGGCGGGGGAGGAGGCGGGGGAGGAGGCGTATGCATCCGTCGGGGAGGTGAGGGGGAGATCTGGCGGGAGGGGGCATCACTTCGTGGTGGTGTGTGGTGGGCTCTACACGCACCCCGCACTGCCGGCACGACGACCAGGTCCCTACCCGCACCTGCCGCCCCACCGCCGCCCCACCGCCGCTCCACACCACCCCACCACCGCCCCGCACCCGCACTGCCACCGCACCTGCTCCGTGCCTCCGCCAGCAGCTCCAGCGCGCGGTCGCAGTCGGCCGCCGCCTCCTGCGGCCGGCCCAGCGCCAGCATGCAGGCGGCCCGGTTGGAGTGCACCGCGGGGTTGGGCGGGTGGTGGGCGGCGGCGCCGGGGCCCTCGCCCAGCGCGATGGCTCGGTTATAGGCGTTCAGTGCGCCGCTGCGGCGGGCGGGCGGGAGGGTTGGGCATTGGGGGCGGGTGGGGCATTGGGGTGGGCGTTGGGTGGGCATCGGGGCGGCGACGTGAAGAATGGTTGGGGCCAGGAGGAGGTGGAAGGCGGTTGGCGGTATCATGGGGATGCGGGTGGGGTGTGCCCCCCGGCCCGAGCCCGCCTTCACTGGGCCCTCTGACGCCACCGCACGCACACGCACACACAAAACAACCAGCACGCGACCTGCGCACCGGTACACACACAACACAAAAAATACACAGGCACGCACACCTGAAGTTGCCCGCCTTGAACAGGCCGTCTCCCTTGTCCTTGAGGAACAGCGGCTGCCGCTCCGCCAGGTCCGTGGCGTCGGAGCCGTCGCCGCCGCCCTCGCCCGCCCCCTCCAGCGCGGCGGCGGCGTGGGACTGTGGCGGGTGGGAGCGGAGGGGAGGAGGCTGGGGTGGGGGTCCGGGTGGGAGCCTGTCATTACCGACGCTTTCGACCCAACTAAAAGAAGTGAAGAAGTCAATACAGGCACGACATGCGGGGTGGGAGCGCGGGCGGGAGCGGCCGGAGGGGGGGCACGTGCGTGTGCGGGTTGGGAGCACACTACCACGCGTGCGGCACCGATCCCCCTCGTACGGCACGGCTGCCTCCATCCCCGTCTGGCTGGAACGGACTATCCCCGCCCACCTCCTCGCATTAGGTCAGGCCATACATCAGCACCACCGCCGCCCGCAGATCACGGCCTTAGAAGGGCTCCGTTCCGTATCACAGACACACACAAAACATATACAGTCACAGTCACAGTTCACACCTCCGTCTGGTTGTTGGTGTTTACACGCAGTGACACAGTCAGCCACACAGCCACACGCACGCACACCTGTTTGCGGAAGGCTCGGATCTCCTCCTCGCGCTGCTGCCGCGCCGGCAGGTGGCCCGTCTCCAGCTTGGTGAAGGTCACCTGCCGGCGTGTGGGTGGGCGTGGTGTGGTGTGGTGCGGGTTTGGTGTGGGTGGGTGTGGGAGGCATGTGGGTTGGGTGGTTGGGTGTGTTGTGACTCCTGCGAGGGTCGTGACCTGCACACGGACCATCACCCGCATGACGCCATGGCTCACGGGCAGTGCCGGGCCCCCGCCCCCACCCCTTGGGTACTCCATCGGGCAGGTAGCAATCCCAATCCCCGGCTCCGACCCCCCACCTCCCATCTGCCGCCCGCCCACCTGCACTGGCTCCAGCTTGGCCCGCGGCGGCGGCAGCGGCTTGAAGCTGGCTGCCGCCGCAGGCCGTGAGGGCGCCGCCGCCGCCGCCGCCGCAGGCCCGCGCGCCCCCCTCCCCCTCCTCCTCCGAGTCACTGCCGCCGCGCCCGCCCGCCCGCCGCTCCTCATCCTCTTCCTCCTCCTCATCAGAACCCGCCTTCCCCTTGGCTCTCCCCGGCGCCTTGGCGGCTGCCCCAGCTGTCCCAGCGCCCGCCGCCGCCGCCGCCTTCTTGGCGGCCGCGGCCGGCTTGGCGTCCGACGCCCGCCAGCCGCGGCCGTGGTAGTCGGGGTGGTCGGGCGCCGCCGCCGCCGCCTCCGCCGCCTCGCTGCCCTTGCCGCCGCCCGCCTGCTGCCCCTCCTCGCCATCTCCCTCCTCGTCCTCATAGTCGGACTCGGCGTCTGTATACAAAACAACAACAGACGGACGTGTTGTGCGTTAGGGAAAAACGGAAAAGCCCAGTGTGGTGTGTGCGTGTGCGTGCCCGCGAGTTCACTCGGTCGCTTCTTAGTATGGAGGGCCCAAACACCCGCCCCTTTTCCGCCCCCTCCAGAGCTCTCTCCTCCCTCCCTGTCCCGCACCTTGCTCCTTGTCCAGCCCCAGCCCCTGCTGCCACTCCTTGATGCGCCCCCTCTCCTCCGCCAGCTCCGCCGCCTTGCGCGCCTCCACCTCCACGCGTTTGCGGCGGTCGGTGTCCATGGTGCGCTGCGTGGCGGCCCTGGAGGGAGGGTGGGGTGGGTGGGTGGGTGGGAGCGGGTTGGGTGCGTGGGTGGGTGGGTGGGTGGGTGGGGTGAGGGGGGGGGGGTTGGGGGCAAGCTCTGCTGGAGGAAGCCAGGCCCACCAAGCCACCAGCACGACCCCTCAGATTCGCGCCATTGCGCCGGCACCTCCACTCGCCTACCGGGCTCCCGTCCGCATCACCACCACCAACGCCACCACCACCAACGCAGGCACCCATGCCTCCGGCATCCCCCTCCCCCCAAAACACACGCACGCACACAAGTGTGCCCCCTTACTTGTCTTCCTGCTGCTTGCGCTCCAGTCGCCCCTTGCGCGCCGCCTCCAGGGCCGCATAGGCGCGGTCGATGGATGCATTGCGGCGCGACGTCAGCGCCGCCTTCTCGCCAGCGGCCGCCAGCACGCCCCACACACCCGGCTCGCGCTGCAGGAGACACACACATGCATACAGGTGGGTGGGTGTGAGGTAGCAGAGTGAGGGCTGCAACATGAAGGCCGCAGCGAGGTGGGGGCGGCGGCACGAGCGCACCAGGCGCCGGCAGGGTCTCCGGGAGGGTAGCGGCCTGCCCGCGGCGGAGCAAAACCCGCACGCGGCCGCGGGACGCCCCCCTGGTCACCCCGAGTCCCACCTTGAAGAGCGTGAAGACGACCTTGCCCGGCAGAATGGTCGCCGAGCTGCGTGTGTCATCCACATCCTTCGCCAAGTCCAGCGCGAATAGATAGGGCGGGCTGTTGACTTTGAGGAACGCGTCCGTCGCGAAGACATCGGCCTTGCTCCGCGAGACCCCTGGGACCTCTACAGTGACTTCTATAGCAACATCGGTCTCCGTCCACGTGTATTTTGGGGCGAGTGGCATGGCGGGCAAACCGAAGTCAAGCAGTCGTCGCAAGAGGAATGAGGTGAATAATGGCAGCGCTAGGCGATCTGAGACATTCTAGAGTTGCTTCCTATCCAAACAATGACTGCGACGCTTGCGAGAAGGCTTTTTTGGCACACAAGCACAAAGCAGGGCGGATGGAGGCTGCATGGGGTTTTCTAAGTCGGAGCCTGCTTCTTCGAGCCCTCGCCCAGTTTTTGGCCATAACAACTCTTCCACAACAGGTCACATTATAAGCAGAGTCCATCATCGAACCCGAACAAGCGTAGCGTTCACAAAGCAGCAATTATGGCCACCAACAGCACCGGCACCTGGTCGACGGGCACCTTCTCTCCGAATGCCACTGGCACTGTGACGCAATACAATCACCCGATGTTTGTCTCGCAACGGGTAACCGGAAACTTCACGAGCCAGTTCGAGATGGTGAGCCATCGGGGCCGGCATGTGCGCACGCGACGGGGGCCTGTACGCGGAGCGCAGCACCCTGGAAGCGCACTGACATAGTGTCCCGCGGCAAGAGATGCTGTGCCGATGAGCGCAACAGAAAAAAACGCACTACCCTCGTTGCACGCATTGTGGGCCCTGCCCCGCATTGTGGCCCCTCACCCTGCCCGCTCATGACGTCGCTCCTCTACGCGCATCCCAATCCACAGAACTCGCTCCCAAGCCACAAGTACGAGACGCTCCCAATCCGATCGGGGCACCTACCAGGTAAGCCGGCAGTGAAACAAGCGCCAACCAGCAGCCGGCCCGGTTGAAGCGCCCTACCCCCTGCGTGGATCGGCGGGCCCAAACACGGCTCGGGGCCCGGGTTTCTGTCTACTGCGTCAGAACCTCAGACATTCTAATGCTGCAAGCCTCAGGCGACCACGCGCGTAGGCGTAGTATCGTTGCGCTGGTGTCTAATAAGCATCACGTTGCGCGGCTGCTGCTGCCACCTCGCCCCGGCCCGCCTCACGCCACCTCACCTGTGTTGCCTCTGTGTTGCCCGCCGCCCGCAGGCTACCAGGGCCACGTGCCCGGCGGCGTGGGCGCCATCGCGCAGCGCAAGCCCGCGGCCGCCCTGCACACGGTAGGCCCACATCGCCGCCCCCGCCCCCCTTGCCGCGCCCCCCTCAAATGCCCCCCCCCCAGTCCGGCCCGGCCCCGCCCGCCGCTGCTGCTGCGCCCCGCCGCCAACCAACCCCAACGCTCCCTTCCCCTTGTCGCAACGCCCTGCCAACATCATCTCATCTTAACTTATCACGCATGGAATCCCCAACCCCACCCACCCACGCCCACCCACCGCCGCGCCGCAGATGACGCACATGGCCACGGCGGCCTCGCTGCCCAAGGGCTCGCCGCAGACGGACCTCAGCCTGGTGGACCTGCGGCCGGAGCAGCGCTCCATGGCCAAGGTGTACATGTGAGTGCTGGGCTGGGTGGGAGTGTGTGTAGGCTGGGTGGGGGGGGAGGGGTTGTGAACACCAGCCCAAGCTAGCTGGGGGGTGGGGGGTGGGGAGGAGGTGAGGGTAGGGGGGGGGGGGGGTAGTTCATTCCAGAAACCGAAGCGAGTCGACCAAGAGAACCCAAACCAGCCAGCCCAGCCCAGAGCGCGGAGGTGGTGTGGCCTTAACCTTTGGGTCTCGGGCGCCCTTGACCTTGAATGGGGGGGTAGTTAAGTTACCGAGATGGAGTGGGAGGGGCAGACGGCTGCTGCTTGATGGCCGGGAGGGGGAGGGTTGAAAGGATGGTGGGATGGATGCAAGCTGCGGCTGTCTCAGGCCGAATGAAGCAGGTGCCAGCGCGCGCGGAAGTTTGGAGGGCCCGTCCTGGCGGCGGGGCTGCGGGCATGTGGGGCTGACCTGGCCGTGCCGTCTGCGGCCCACCCACCCAAGAATTGGGATCGGAACTGAACCCCACCCCCGTACTCTCTCACACACACAGGTACGCTGAGGGCGCCCAGACAAACTTCCTCAAGTTCCCCACCCCCAAGACCTTTGACCACCGCAACTGAGGGGCGCGCGGCCGGGAGGGCCACGGTGCGCTGGGCGCCGGCCGGAGGAGCGGCGGCGGCAGTGCTACGGCGGTTGTGCTGAGCCTGCGGGAGGCTCTTGGGTGAAATGAAATGGGCCTGCTGCTACACGGCATGCGTGTATGTGTTTGCTTAGTACTGGTGGTGAAATAGGTGTAGGGCTAGAGCTAGGGCTGGTACATGAGACAGGAACGAAGACTGACGTGATTGGTACTGGCCACATCGTGTGGTGATGGTGGGACGCCCGCATTGGCAGCTGGGCTGCAGGTGCGTAACCGGGTAGTCGACCCCGCTTGAACTGCTGGATATATGCATGCTGGGGAAGTATTGATTATGATTGATGAGCTAGGTATAACAGGAACAGTGGCGACGGCTGCTTCAGCGCAGGCGTTGCGCAGGCGTTGCGCGGCAATGGCAGTGGCTGCGGGTGCTCGGTCACGAAAACGCCCCAGGGATGGGCGGGCAGGTGTGGTATGGTGTGTGCGTACGGGGAGCGGGCCGCGGCCGGGATGGGCTTGGGTGACACATCCTTTCCTTGTGTGTGCAGGGTGGGGAGGCAGGGCTGTGTTTGAGGGGTGCTTAGGCGGGCCGCTCTGGGTGGATGCTTCACCTTTTGTTTTGCTGAACAGCGTGCGAACGACCGGGGCGCGAGTGCGCGGCTGTCTGCGAGGCGGCAGCCGCCGCCGCCCCGTTTCCATTCATCCTCGGGAAGCCATTCATGGGGCGGGTGTCTGGCGTGTCACCGAGGGCCGCTTTGTGGTGGTGTTCTGTATAACGTAGTGTGGTAGTGACAAGGGGCTGGTAGCTGTACACGCGGCGTGCCCAGCTATCCCCGGCACGCACGTGCGTCAGTGCATGGAACACCCAGGATCATCCTCCTTCGCTACCTTCGCATTTCGCATTCACTAGCAAGCACTTCGCTAGCCTTGCCCCGTTCACTCGTACCATCATCTGCGGCGGCCCTGTCTCCCGTGTGTATGGCTTGGAGCAGTGGGCATTAGCTTATGGGCTGCTCCAAACTGCTATGCTGGCTTCGGCAACGGATAGGGTGAGTGCGGGCGAGGGAGGAACCTCTCGATGTCTGGCTGCGGTCGGCCTGCCGATGATGCGCCTGAGCTTCCCAGACATCAGCTCCCGACCATCAGACTGCCAGCCCAACCTTTTGCTGTGCTGTTGCGCATGGTGGAGCTCGGACCCTCGTAGTCATCAAGCAAAGCGCTGCAACCTTGGCTGTGAAAAGCCGGCAGACTGCGCTGCGGTGTGGCAAGTCCTACGTGCCGCAATCCGGGGCGACGCCGTTTGGGTCCTTTGACCAGTAACCCTAACTCGTTTTTTTACGCACAGCATTTGTTTACTGTAATTCATGCGTTACAATACTCGGCAAACGAAACGTAAATGCACTCCGCAAACTTTTCGCGGCTGGCGCGGTCGCCTAACGAGTCCCCAGCTGTAGGACGTAAATGATGGTTGAAAAGCCTGCTGGTGCAGCGGGCGTGAGCTTTGCGGTGGATACGCGCGACAACGCTGATGCTCCTGCGCAACCCGAGGCGTTTAAGCCCGTAAGCAGGGTCCTGATTACTTCACAGTATGGCCCCTATCCAGCATATTTCTGGCAACTTGAATACTGTTTGACTTGCGCCGGGTTGTCGCCTGGGTTTTTGTGCTGCACACTGGTCTGTTGTTGATGGTTTGTTTGTCTATATCCCAGGGGCTTCGTGACAGCATCACGCTCCGTGGTCCACGGAGAACTCCTTCAACGCGCTCCCAGGGTGACAGCATTCGAGCTGCGGAGGTGGGCGAGCGGCCTGGCGCGGGGTTTCGTCACCGCCGTAGGCTGGCGAGCAGAGATAACAAGGCTCGGAATAGCATCGCGCATGGTTGACTACGCGTGTGTAATGTGCTCGTCCGTGCGCTAAACCCGCGCCAGTCAGGACAACTCGCCCGGGAGCGTCAGTTGCCGCGCACGCGCGCCGCTCTCGCTGCTCTTCCTGAGCGCCCCCCTGTCGCGTGCACAATCTATACCATCGCGGCGGCTGGACGTAACACGCCCTCGAACACCGTAGCCGGGGTCAACGGGCCTCGTCCTAGCTCTTTGCGCCTGCTGCAACGTGTCGCCGGCCCCGGCGTTCCCTCGCTGCGTTGCTGTGCAGAGCCGGTCCGGCTGCGGCGGCTGCTTCGGCGGCGGCGGCCGCGGCCGCAAGCGGTCCCGCTGGCAGGACGTGGCGGCGGCCGCCGTCGCGGCGGATGGCAGCGACGGCGACGGCGACGACGACAGCGCCGACGGGGGCCGCGGGCGCTAGCGACCTGGAGGCGGGTGTGGGCGTTGCCGACGAGGGCCGGCGCCTCTCGGTGGCCTCAGCCGCCGTGAGCTCCCTACGCTCCGCACTGCTGTCGCTGGTGGGTGGCGGTGGCGGCGGCGGCGCTGGGGCCGACGGCGCCAGCCCCAGGACCGCCTCCGCCGCCGGCCGCGCCGCCAGCCGCTCCGCTCGGACGCCGTCGTCTGCGGCGGCGGCGGCGGCGGCAGCCGATGGCGCTGGCGGCGGCGGCGGCAGCCAGCCGCGCATGCTCCGGGTGGATGGCGTGCCGGCGCCCGTGCGCACACACGACAAGCACAGCCGGCCGCAGGTGGGTGCTCACTGGCGTGCGTGTGTGTGTGTGGGGGGGGGGGTGGAACTGGGAAGCTTGTCCTGTGCGGGTGTGGGTGTGGGTTGGGAGTGTGGATGTGGGTGCGGGTGCCGGGTGCGGGTGTGAGTGATCGAGTGACCCGTGCATCGTGCACCGCCCACCACCGCTAGCCTGTGCCCAACCGCCCAACCGCCGGGCCGTGGCCTTCCCTCCCGCCCGCGCGCGCAGAGGCCCAGCCTGCGCAACGCCGCGGCCTCCGCCTCCGCCTCCGGCACGGCGAGCCCCTCCTTCGCAGCCCTGCAGAAGCAACAGCAGCAGGGGTGGCCGCCGCAGCAGGCCCCCAAGCAGGACGGCGCGGGCGATGGCGACTGCAGCCGCTACAGCCGCTACAGCAGCGGCGTGTCAGAGGTGGACGCCGCCGCCCCGGAGGACCACGGGCACGGCGGCAGCGGCGGTGGCGGCGGCGGTGGGCGGCCCCGCGGCGCCGCGACGGCGACGGCGACGGCGGGTGGGGCGCGGCAGACGTGGCTGCATGCTGAAGGGGGTGAAGCTCACTGGGGTGCTGACGTCCCCGACAGCCCGGGGCAGGGCGCTGGCGGCGTGCCGGCGGCGCCGCCGGGGCCGGGCACGACAGCAACCGCCTCAACCGCCAACCGCACAACCACAACGACCACCCACCGCACCGTCACCAGCTCCAGCTCGTATTCGTCGTCAACCGTCACGACCCTGCGCCAGGCGTTCGGCGTGGGTGGCGGCGGCGGCGCCGCCGCAGCTGCCGCCACAACCAAAACCACGAAAACCACGACCACCTCCATGTCGCAGCACCACGCCTCCTCCTTCGCCAGCACCACCACCATCACAACCGCCGCGTCGGCAGAGCCCTCGCCGTCGGTGTCGGCGTCTGCTCCTGCCGCTACTGCCACTGCTGCCGCTGCTGCTACTGCCGGGACGCGCCGGCAGCCGCAGCCGCGGCGCGACTCGGTGCACGTGACGTTGGTGGAGCGGGCGGGAGACTCCATCGGCGAGTCCAGCCGCCTCCCGCAATTCGCAGAGATGCGGCGGGCGGGGGGCGGGTTCGGCGGGCGCGGCGCCGCCGCGCCGCCGCCGCACGCGGGGGGCGACAGGGAGGGTGGTCCCATGCGCCACGGCGGCGGCGGAGCGGCGGCGGCGGCAGACGACACGCAGCCAGACTTGGGGGCGGCCCAGGCGGCGGCGGACGCGGCGGCGGCAGTGGCGGCTGTGGCATCGCTGGCGGGAGCCGCGCCGCCCGGCCCCTCCACTGGGTCAGCCTCGGTTGGGAAGGGCCGTGGCGGCGGCGCGGGGCTGATGACGACCACCTTTGAGAATGTGACCATGTCGGCCTGGGCGGAGGAGGGACTGGGTGAGCCGCCGGGTGCGGCGGCGGCGGCGCCGCCGCCGCCACTCCTCGGCTCCATACCCGAGCTGCTCCTGACACCGCAGCAGCTACAGCAGCAGCAGCAGCAAAATCCGGTGCACGCGGAGCGCGCGCCGCAGCGCAGGTCGCTGGCGGCGGTGGCTTCGGCGCCGGTGCCCCAGGCGGAGCCGCCCGCAGCGCCCGTGGCGGCGGCGGCGCCCGTGGCGGCGGCGGCGCCGGCAGCAGCGGCCGCCGCGCCCGCCGCGCCCGCCGCGCCCGCCGCGCCCGCCGCGCCCGCCGCGCCCGCCGCGGTGGCGGCGGCGGCGGCGGCGGCGGCGGCCCCGTCAGCCAATGCCAGCCCCGGCCGCCTGGCCCTGGCGGGGCGACTGGGTCAGTCCCTCCGCTCGCTCTTCAGCGGCAGCGGTCCCCCTCCCGCCGCCTCCGCCGCCTCCACCACCGCCGCCACTGTGCCGGCTGGAGTGGCGGCGGCGGCGGCGGAGCTGCAGCCTGCCAGCCCACACGCCGCCGCCCAGTCGCCCTTCGCGACAGTGACAACGTCGCTGCCGGGCGGCAGCGCAGGCGCCGGCGGCAGCCCCGGTCTGGCGGCGGCGGCGGCGTCGCGGCGGTCACTGGCGTCGGGTCTGCGGGTGCAGGTGCACCCCGTGGCATCTGCAGCAGCGGCGGCGGCAGGCCGTATGACGGAGACTGAGGTGCGAGTTTGACGACTGCGCTGCGTGTGCCGTGTACGGGACTTGGGACTCTGTGCTGCGCCAGCTGCTTGTGTGCTGTCTCCGTTGTGTGCTGCTCCTGGCCGTTCCATTCAGTTGGGTATGCGGATGATAGGTCCCGCCTCGCCCCGCCCGGCCCCGCCATGTTGCTGCAACTCCCAAACATCACACACTCACACACATCGCACACCGCACACACAGGAGGGGGTGCTGCTGGTGCCGGACTCGCCCGCGCCGCCGGCCGCCGGCGCCGTGCCGTACGCCCCGGGCAGCGCCCACGGCTCCACCAGCGGCTACGGCGCCACGAGCGGCTACAGCGCTAGCGGCTACGGCGGCGGCGGCCACAGCGCGAGTGGATACGGCGGCGGCGGCGGCGGTCAGGGCGGGTCAGCCGCCGCCGCCGCCGGCGGCCGTACCCAGCTCATGCCCGCCTCCGCCGCTGACGTGGCAGCCGTGGCCGCGGCCTCCGGCAGCGGCGCCACCGCTGCTGCCGACTACATGGCGGCGGTGGTGGCGCGGCCGCCGCCGCCGTTGGGTACGGCGCTGTCGGCGCCGCCGGCGGGCGGTGGGGCGGCGGGCGGCGGCGACGGCCAGGGCGGCGGCGCGAGGCCGGTCGAGGGGCCGCGGCGCTGGAAGACCGAGGTGGGTGGGCTGGGTGGGGCATATACATCATACATGTACAGGGTTGATCCTTAGACACAGGGAGCGCGAGCATGCGCATCTCTTTTCTGGATTTAGCCTTATATCACCACTACTACCTGCCGCCGCCGTCCCCCACCCGGACAGCACGCGCTGGATCCAATCGGACGAAACACCGGCTCTGGATCCGGACCCGCCGCCGCCGCCGTCCCCCGGACCTCGGCTCACGGCGCCCTCGGCACTGGCGCCGCCGCCGGCACCAGCCTGAGCGGTGCGGCGCCGGCGTCGCCCTCCGCCGGCGGCGGCGGCAGCCGAGCCGGGTCCTCCGCCTTCAAGCCCATCACCCTGCTAGGCCGGCTGCTGGGTGTGCGGGAGGCCAGCGGCAGCGGCGCCGGCGCCAGCGGGCCCGCCTCTGCGGCCGTGTCGGGCTCGGCGGCGCGCAACAGCAGCTTCGCCTCCGTCGCCAGCGACGGCCGGCTACTACCGCAGCAGCAGCAGCAGCAACAGGCAAGAGAGGGCGGCGGCGACACGGCGGCATTAGCGGCAGCGACAGCAGCCGGCGACCGGCCGTCCTTTGTGGTGCTGAGGAACACATTGTTTGAGGCAGACGGCGGCGGCGCCGGCGGCGGCGGTGGCTCCTCGCGGCCGGGCGGCCGCCAGCCGTCGGCGACGTCACTAGGCATCGGCGCCTGGGGGATGGCCGCCCCCGACGACAACGACAACGCCTCCCCCGCCCTTTCCCCCGGCCTGTCCCCGGGCCTGTCCCCGGGCCTGTCGCCGGGCCTGTCGCCCGGCTCCCGGTTCGGTCCCTCGGGCGCCCAGCGCCACATGTCGGGCCCCGGCTCGGGCCCCTCGCCGCACTCGCCCCGGGCGGCGGCGCTGACGGCGGCGCCGGTGGCGGCGGCGGCGGGCAGCAGTGGCAGCGGCGCCGCCGGCAGCGGTGCCGCCGGCGGCGCCCGCATGGCCCGGCTGCAGCTGCAGTTCCTGGCGCAGCACCAACAGCGGCTGGAGCTGGAGCCGCCGCTGCCCGGGTCCCGGCGGGCCTCGGTGGTCTGCTCGCCGGAGGCGGCCGCCGCGGCGGCTGCGGCGGCTGACGAAGCCGGCGCCAGCAGCGGTGCGGAGGGCGCGCCCTTGCGCCGCGGTAGCGGCGCCCTGCCGCCAGCCGCCGCTGCGGCCGCCACCGCTACCGGCAGCACCTCTTCATTCAGCCAGGGGGCGCAGGCGCCGCAGGGCCGGTCGCGCCTGCAAGCCTCGGCCGGCGCGGCGGCGGCGGCGGCGGCGCCGGAGCCGGAGCCGGAGCCGGCGCGGCGGCAGCAGGGTCGCATGGCGGCACTGGCGAGCTTCCTGATGCGGAGCAAGAGCAGCACCGGCGGCGGCGCTGCTGCAGCCGCCACCGCCGCCGCCACCACCAGCGGCGGCGGCGGCGTCACCGCCAGCGGTGCCCTCAGCGACGACGCGGTCAGTGTCGTCAGCGGCGCGGAGGACAGCGTCCACGGCGGCGGTGGCGGGCTGCTGCGCCGCAGCCGCAGCTTCACGGCGGGGTACGACGAGCTCGCCGTCGCCTCCCGCCGTACAAGCCTGGCGCAGCTGGCGGCGGTGGGCGCGGCGGCGGCGGTGGCGCCGCCGCCGCCGCTGCCGCAGCCCACGGTCAGCGACGGCGGCGCGGCGCCGCGCGGCCTGGCGGCGGCGGCGGTTGGTGCCGTACCCTCATTGGGCATCGGCTGCATCAATGACGAGGTGGACTACTGGCGCCGTACGGGCAGCCGCAATCACGGCGCGCCGCCGCCAGCTGTACCTGGCGGCGGCGGCGGCGGCGCTGCCGCCGCGGCGGCAGGAGCCAACCCCGTCGCCGCCAGGGCCGCCGCCGCCGCGCTCGGCGCCGGCGCTGGCGGCGGCGGCGGCACCGGGCCCCGGCCGCTCAAGCCCGCGCTCAGCGTGAAGCGGCGGGCGGCCGGCACCGGCGACGGCGCGGGCCCGTCGCTGGCTGTGGGCGTGCGCTGGAACGACGACCTCCTCATCAGCAATGACGTGGAGCCCGCCGCGGGCGGCGGTGGTAGGGCGGCGCCCCTGCATGAGCACGGCTCGCCGCCGCGCGGCCGCACGTCTGCGTCGGGCAGCGTCGCCGGCTCCCTGGGCGGCGGCGGCGGCGGGCTGGGCGGGCCGCGCAGCATCTCATACGCCGACCTGTCACTCAGCGTGCAGCGGGCGGTGGAGACGGTGCAGGTGGGCGGGTTGGGTTGGGTTGGGTTGGGTTGGGTTGGGTTGGGTTGGGTTGGGTTGGGTTGGGTTGGGTTGGGTTGGGTTGGGTTGGGTTGGGTAAGTGGGCGCGGCTGCCAGGGGTTGGTTCGGTGGATGGGGTGGCAGCGTCGGGCGGCATGCTGCGGGTGGGGGCATCAGGCAGGGCGCGGTCCCAGGTGTGTGGGGCTGTGGCGGCTCTGGCGTGCCCCTCAGAGGCGCCTGTTTGCCAGCCGTCCCGCCTCCAGACGCCTCATGCAGTCATGCAGTCATGCTGTCTACTGCCTGATCCCGCGCGTTGGGCGCTTCCCGACCACAGGCCACCGCCCTGCAGCGCGCCGGCCGCAGCACCAGTCCCGACCCAGCCCACGCCGGCACCTCGCCGCCCCGCACCGGCACCGCCTCCGTCTCCGCCACGCCAGGATCGTCCCGAGCCACCACCGCCGCCAGCGGCGAGCGCTCCCGCCGCATCCGCGCCGCGCCCTTCGCCGCCGCCGTCGACCTGCTCGGCGGCGCCGTCAGCGCCGTCACCGCCGCCGCCGCCACTCGGCCCACCACCGCCGCCTCCAGCCTCAGTGGCGGCGGCGCGTCGCGCGGCCACCGCAGTGTGCGACTGGCGCGCGCCGCCGCCGCCATTCACTCTCACACCTCCCAGCCGCCGCCGTACGGCGGCAGCTCGCCGAAGAAGTCGTACGACGGTACGGCGCCGGGAGCCCTTGACGACGGCGCGTCGTACGACATCGTGATCGCGGAGGACGGGCGCCTTTCGGATCCAGAATCCGCGGCGCGGCACGGCACGCACAGCATGCGCGGCCCCAGCCGCCGCGGCGGCCGCGGCGGCCGCGGCCAGCCGTACTATTACAGCGACGACAGCCTTGGCGGTGGCGGCGATGAGGACGGGGATGAGGACGAGGACGTACCGGGCCATCCCGACTTTTACGATGAGGAAGAGGATGATGGTGATGATGGGCTCGACGGGCGCGGCCACACGACGACCTCCAGGACGGCGGGTGGCGGCGCGGAGGTGGCACGGTGGGGCATGACGTCGGCGGCGGCGGCGGCCGCGGCGGCGCGGCAGCGGACCTCCGACCCGTCCGCCAACGCCAGCCGCGCCGCCGTCGCCGCGCTGCGCGCCGCGCAAGCCGGCGGCCGGGCCGCCACCGCCACTGCCACCGCCGGCACCGTCGCCGGCGCTGGCGGTGCTGGTGGCGGCAGCTCGCCTGGTGGCGGCGGCGGCGTGTCGCCAGGCCGTTCGTCCTGCGGCGAGGGCGGCACGTCGACGTGGGCGGCGCTGCCCCCCGCGGCCGCCGCCGCCGCCGCCGGCCGCGGCAAGTCGTTTGCGGACATGTCGGCCCTGCTGTCGCAGACGCTGGCGGAGAGGCAGAAGCGCGAGCAGGCGCGCCACCGCACCTTCAGCGGCGCCGGCACCGCGCCCGCCTCGCCGCCGGGAGGCCCGGTGCTGTCGCCGGAGCGGGCTGCGGCCGCGTCCAGGGAGCGCGACCGGCACTACCGCAGTGGCGGCGGCGCCGGCGGCAGCAGTAGCATTCGCGCCGCGCCCTTCGCAGCCGCGCTCGACCTCCTACAGAAACGGCACGTGGAGCGGCAGCAGCAGCGACACGGACAGGGGCAGGGGCACGGGTATGGGCACGGGCACGGGTACGGGCAGGCGTCGCCACCAGCCGCCCGCGGCTCGCCCACAGCCGCCGCGTCAGTCGACGGCAGTAGCCAGCTGTTTCTGCGGCGCCAGGCCTCCCGCCGTGGCAGGGCCCAGAACCAGGCCACCAGCGGAGTGTCGTTGAGTTTCCTTGATGGGGCAGCGGATTTGGATTTACAATCCGAGCCCGGCATTATGGTGCACAGCGACGCCGGCGACCCCGAGCGCCGGCCGGCCGCCGCCGCCGCCGCCGCCAACCTGGCGGCGCCGCCGCTGCCGTCGGGACCGGGCAGCGCTGCCGTGGCCGACCCTGGCACGGGCAGCGGCGAGCGCACCTCAGCCGCCAGCGGCTCCACGACCCTGCTCCGCAGGGAGCTGCTGCTGCAGCTGCCGGCGGCCACGTCAGCCTCGACGGGTGCGGCGGAGCAGACGCACTCGCGCGCCGCCGCGGGCGGAGCTGTGGGCGGCGGCCGCGGCAAGTCTTTTGCGGACATGTCGGCCCTGCTGTCGCAGACGCTGGCGGAGAGGCAGAAGCGCGAGCGCGGCCGCGACGGCCCCGGCAGCCCCGGGCCCGGCGGGAGCCCCGGCGGTGGCGGCGGCGCCGCCAGCGGCGCCCCCACCAGTCCTGGCATGGGCGCGCGCGCTGCGCCGTTCGCTGCGGCAATGGGTGTGATGCAGAAACAGCACGCCGACCGCCAACAGCAGCAGCAGCAGCAGAGGCGGCGGCAGCCGCGCGCGGCGGATGAGGCAGCGGGCGTCCGGCGGCGCAGCCGCAGCCACAGCCCGCACGCCGGAGAGCACCCCTACTCGCCCGCGTCGACCTCCAACCCCATCCCTGGCTCGGGCCGGCCCCACGGCGACGGGGACAGCTCCCAGGCGATTGGCTTTGAGGTGCGCAGCGTCAGCGGAGTGGAGGGAGTGGCTGAGGACGGCGGCGGCGGCGGCGGCCCATTGGAGCCGCCAGCGGACCCGCCGCCACCGGGGCCCTCCCCCGGCGCGGCGGCGGCGGCGGCCGCCCTCGGGGTTCCGCATTCGCCTCGGAGCGTGGCCGCTGTCTACGCTGCCTACAGCGGCCGCCCAGCCGCCGTGTCAACCACCGTGTCAACCGCCGTGTCAGCCGCCGTGTCAACCGTTGCCGGCGTCTTCTCGACGGCAGCGAGCGTGTCCGGGCACGCGAGCGCCAGCGGCGGTACGGCAGGCGTGGCGCCGCAATGCGCCCAGTCGTTTGCCGGGCACGCCATGTCCCCAGCCGCCGCCGCCTCGCCGTCAGCCACGTGTGCCACCACCGCAAGTGCTGAACTGGATGACGGCGGCGTCAGCGTTGACCTATACAGCACCGCCGGCGGCGGCGGCGGCGGCTCGGCGGCTGTAGCGGCGGCGGCGGCGGCGGCTGTGGGCGGCGGCCGCGGCAAGTCTTTTGCGGACATGTCGGCCCTTCTGTCGCAGACGCTGGCGGAGCGGCAGAAGCGGGAGCGCGGCCGCGACGGCCCCGGCAGCCCCGGGCCCGGAGGGAGCCGTAGCGGCACGGGCGGCGGTGCAGGCACCGACGGCGGTGGCGCGGGTCGTAACAGGTCTGCCGCGCGTGCCTCCCCTTTCGCGGCGGCCTTTGGTATCATCCAGCAGCGGCAGCAGGCGCCGCGCGCCGGCGGCTTCAACGCCTCCCTGCACGCGCTCCAGGGCAGCGCCGCCACCTCCGCCGCGGTCACCACCACCGGCGGCGGCGGCGCCAGCACCCACACCGGCGCGTCCTCGGCCGGTGGCGGCGGCGGCGCAGACGAGTCCGGTGGTCACCTCCGCCCCTCGGCCGCTGCCGTTCGCTTCGCCGCCGCCGCGGCCGCCGCGGACCCCCGGCCTCAGTCCGTCAGTGAGCCCGCCCAGCCCTTTGTGGTGCTGGATGACCAGCCGCCGGCCGAGCCGTTGTACGACGAAGCCCTGGCGGCGGCGGCGGCGGCGGCGGCGGCCGCGGCGGCGGCGGACTCCCTTTCCGAGCTCCCGTCGGGCTCCGTTGCGCTCCCGTACGCTCCTGGCGTGTCCTTAATCGGAGGAGAGCCGAGCTCGCCGGGTTCTACTATCGCGGCGGCGTACGAGCCACGTGTCGGGGCTGCTGCGGGCGCCGCCGGCGACCGCATGCACCGCCGACACCCCTCATCTGGCCTGGAGCCGCCGGAGCCGCGGCTGTTTGTCGCATCGGCGGCGCCGGCGGCGGGCGGAGGCGCCGCCAGGGGCGGGCCAGGCGGCAGCCCCGGCGCCGGCGGTCCGGGCGTCAGTCCGGGGATGCGCGGCTGGCGGGAGCCGAGCATCAGCCTCGCCACTGCCATGGAAATCCCTAGCGGCGGCGGCGGCGGCTTGGCTGCAGCGGCGGCTGCTGTGGGCGGCGGCCGCGGCAAGTCGTTTGCGGACATGTCGGCCCTGCTGTCGCAGACGCTGGCGGAGAGGCAGAAGCGCGAGCGCGGCCGCGACGGCCCCGGCAGCCCCGGCCCTGGAGGAAGCCCCGGCGGCGGCGCCGCCGCTGCGAGCGGCAACAGCATTCGCGCCGCTCCCTTCTCAGCCGCACTGGGGCTGATGAACCAGCAACGCGCCGCGCCGCCGCCCCGCCATGCACGCGCCCCCGCCGCCGCCGTCGCCAGCGGCGCTGCCAGCGGCACCTTTCCAATGGCGCCGCTGACCATCGCCGCCTCGGTCGACGGCGCCGCCGCCAGCATGCCGCCAGCGGCCAGCGCCTTCGGCGGCACAGCTAGGAGCACTGTCGAAGGCGGCGGCGGTCTGGTGCAGCTGGGTCTGGTGGAGCTCGGGTCCGTCAGCGGCACCACCACTGGCGGCGGCGGCGGCGGCGGCACTACTACCACCGGCGCCGGCAGCCGCAGCGGCACAGGTGCCGCCGCCGGCACCGGCACCTGGCCCGTGGTGGCACCGGCGGCGGCGGCGGCGGCTGTGGCGAGTGAGGAGCGAGGACGCGATGGTGCTGGGGGGCCCGAGCTGATGGGCGGCGGGCAGGCGAGGGCGGGGCCCGAGCAGGAACGAGCTTGACTAAGCATGGGCCATGGGTGCATGCAAGTAATGCGACGTATGCGAGTACTGCAAGTTTCAAGTCCAAGCAATGGAGCTTTACCCAAGCATCTGGGTAGCAATGGCATTGGGGGGGTTGCATTTCGGGTGTTGGGGGCTGTGACATCCTTGTTTGCGGGCGGGCCAGCCAGCCAGATGGGAGGCCAGCCCCCGCTGCCGTTACCGGTGTAATGGGTGTGCGGCAATGCGAGCCTGCCTGGGGCCCGACTGCGCGCGGCTGTGTGTGCGTGCATCGCGCCGGCTGTTCTGACAACACGTTAGCGCTCGCATTTGCGTCGTGAAGCATTTCGGTAGAGAGGGCGAGGCGGGGCCGGGCTGTGGGCCGGATGTGCGATGCGGAGTGTGCCTGGCGGATGCGCGGCGGTGGATGGGCATGCGCTTGCTCGTCTGTGCCGAGGGCGCTGAATCGGAGACGTCGGAATGTACTGCCTGGATCATTGTCGAAGTGCGTTCTTCTATGCATTGGATTCCCATTCCTACCTTGATTCATATATCTGGTATCATATGAGACAGACGTGTGTCTCGTATTGGTACGTGTGTGCGGTAGTTGCAGCGGCGGCAGCCCCAGCAGCAAGCAGCTGTGTTATTGCTTTCAGGTTCGGGGCACGCTGTTCATTCAGTTCGCTCATTCAAGGCTGGGGGACAGCAAGTAAGGCTGCGAGCTTTCAAGAGAGGACAATCCAAAGCGTGCAAGACGCCAAGACCCTCTGATGCTGCCAGGATGCTGCAAGCAAGGCACTGCCCTGGCCATGAGGGCCGCCACCTGCTACCTGCGGCTGCCCGCCTCCCGACTCTTCAATCCGACACCCCTGCCATCAGACTCCGCCCAATGTTCCTGCCGGCAAGACAGCCGCTACAACCAGCCGCTGCAGCCCTCGTGCCCGGCTCGGGTCCGTGCAGCTGTCGCGCCCATCTGCCGGTTTCCGCCACCTGTCCCTTCACTGCAGGCAGCAGGCCGCCATTCCGCACAAGGCGCTAGGCAGCACAAGAATACATACAGCCCCTTAGGCCCTCTCACACACGCAGCACATCTTCCACCAGTACGACAGCAAACGTACACCTCTGGTCGTCAGTAAAATGCCAGGCGTTCGGGCGCCACGCCCGGCACGCCAGCCCGCCCTGCTCCATGCAGCCTGGGCGGCCGGGCCGCCAGGGGCCGGCCGGGCCACACTCCCGCGTCAGCCCCGCACTGCCAATGCTACTTGTTGTTGTTGTTGTTGTTGTTGTTGTTGTTGTTGTTGTTGTTGTTGTTGTTGTTGTTGTTGTTGTTGTTGTTGTTGTTGTTGTTGTTGTTGTTGTTGTTGTTGTTGTTGTTGTTGTTGTTGTTGTTGTTGTTGTTGTTGTTGTTGTTGTTGTTGTTGTTGTTGTTGTTGTTGTTGTTGTTGTTGTTGTTGTTGTGTGTTACAAGGTTGGGAGTGTGCGTCCCTATCCACAGTAACAAGACTAAGCGAGCCGCACAGGCCCATCGTCTCACTTCAGCAGTCAGATTGCCCAACAAGCACACTTCCGTTTAGGCAGCCGACACATGTCTACGTTGTACGAAACCGAGTGGTCCAAATTCTCTGCAACGCTCGTGCTAACTTGACCTGGTCACAGCCCTGCATGATGGTTTTGATGTCTCCCTGCAAATGCTCCTCCGCTCTGATCTCTGCGTATGCCGTGCACTGACACAAAACGTGTTCCTCGTCTTCTACAGCATTTAGCTCACAGCGTGTACAAATACGTTCAGATCTAACCTTATGTGTCTCCCTGTTGGCGGCCAGGGGCCATCCACACAGCCGGAAACGCATCAGATTCTTATGTGCTTCAGCGCCCATCACGGCTGACATATGCGCAAGAGGTACAGGTGGGGCATCGCTCTCAAACGGCAAACCCATCCAGTGCTTGTATTTGGCCATGTGTATGCCCGGTCGCATGCCATCCGATGGAAAATTACTCACTGGTAGCGACATTCGCTCGTGTGCCCAACCAGCCATCAACTTCTTCCTGATTGCCTGTATCAAATCTGCTTCTGGTAGGGGCTTGGAGAGGAGCCAGGCTATCTCATCCTTAGCTGCCGCCAGCCTCCTTGGTTTGCCTTCCCACACATTCACGCCCACGCCCGAGCACACACGGAAGAACGTGGATCCCCACCCTGCACCGTCAGGCAGGAGTCGGCCCTCAATCAATTCCTCGGTTAACGCCGCACAGCAATGTGAGCCACGTTGTTTTTGGATACGACAGACAAATCCTATCAGCTGACAGAACACGAAATAGTGCACCGGTAGTTGTGCCATCTCAGCAAACAAAAGTCTATGTGCAGGACGTTTCATACCAACACAGCTTCGCATGAAGATGACTTGCAGCTTGGTGACTGGGTCCTTAAGCGCTGCCTCAAACATCCCCTCTGCCATGTTGCGGCTGTCGCGCGCCCTATTCCAGAAAGGTCCCACAGTGAGTGCATCTTCTATCATATCGGTGCCCCAGACTTCACAGCCATACGTTGCAATCGCCCGGACTTGCGTATCAAAAGCACGAAGCCTCACATCTGGCGCATATATCCTCCTCTTGTTGAGCGCAGCAATCAGTCCATACATGGCGCCTCGAGCTGAGTCTTGCAGCGCCTGTCTACAATCAGCAAAAGGAACTGATGGCCCATACGCTAGTCCGAGGCATTTCGCCTTGCACACCGCAGGTATGCGCTCTCCGCCAAGCACCAGGTTTTCACATTGCGCAGCGGCCGTTGATGCACGTTCAGCGCAGTCCGCGAACACCATGCGCTCACACTTTTTCGCGTTGGCACGCATGCCGAAACATGTACAAAACTCATCCACATAACTCAGGAGCTCCCTCATACGTCGAGCTGAGGTGGCCAGGAGGCTAACATCGTCCGCATAGAAGAGGAGAGAGATCTTCCGCGCACCCAGGCTAGGGGCCTCCTCAGAGTATAACGACGTTTCTGACAGATCATTCGCATCAATCAGGTCCCCTAGGGCTTCGATAAACAAGCCAAAAAGCTCAGTGCTTAGGGGATCGCCTTGTTTCACCCCCAGTTTGGAAAGGAATGCGTCACCAGTGCGGCCATTAACTTTAACCTTCATCTCAACCTTTTCGTACGCTTTCATGATTGCTGTTAGGAACGGGCCGTGCACGCCACGTTCCTGCAGGCGCAGCCACAACGCTTCACGGGGCACACGGTCAAAGGCTTTTTCAAAGTCAATCTGGATGACAATAAGAGGCACAGCACCTACCCGCCTGTGCTTGTCCGTGAGTACGCGCTTCACAAACAGATGGTGCGTCGTGCCGTACCCAGCTCTGAAGCCAGCTTGGCCCACATGCCTAGTTTGCAACACTTCTCCCATTCTCACCAGCCGATTCAGTAGCACTGACGCGTACAGCTTGGCGAACGCCCCGCCCACGGCTATGCCCCTGTAGTTGCCAGGGGTAGCCGGATCCCCCTTTTTAAACACCGGGGTAACCAGCGTGGTGGTGAACTGCCTAGGAAAGTCACCCTCATCGAAAATATGTTGGAGCAAGACAAGCAGGATTGGTGCAAGCCGGTTCACCTCCGGCGCCCCAGGCTCATCACCATCTTCTCTAAGCTTACGCGCATACTTGTAACACTCTGCTGGCACTGTCTCATTTCCAGGCGACTTTCCGTTAGGTAGCCGGTTAATGGCCGCCGTAACCTCTTGCAGCGTGAAACGACTGTTCAGAATGTTGGCAGCCTAATGCTACTGCCACTGCTGCTGCTGCAGCCCCGCCGCTACTGCGCGTCCTGATGTATGAGCTGTGTGATGTAGGCGGCCAGCTCGCGGCCGAACAGGGCGTTGAACTTGGCGGTGTTGTCGGCGGCCGAGTGGATGAAGTCGCCCTGGGAGCGGTGGGGGCAGGTGGCGGTGGTGGGGGCAGCTGGTGGGGGTGGGAATGGTGCGGGTGGTGGTGGTGGTGATGGTGGTGGTGGGAGCAGGTGGGGGCAGTGGTGGGAGCGGCGACACGGTGCGGGTAGGAGCAGATTTCGGTGGGAGCAGTGGGGCGGTCGAGGGGTCAGGTGATGGTGGCAGCCTGGCAGGGGTGGTGGTGAGGGTGAGGGAAAAGAGGCTAGAATGGAAGAGAGGAGTAAAACCCGCAGCTTGCTTGCGCCACAACCTGTGCACCCGCGGCCCGCAGGTCGGCAGGTCAGCAGTCAGCACCCCTTGTCACTGGCATCCAAAGATCAAACATCCACGCACTCCTAGTGCCGTTCCCCCCGTCCGGCGCCAGCAGCAGCAGCAGCCGTAGAAGTTGCACGCCCCCACGCCCTGCGCCACCCGCCCGCCCGCCCCACCTTCTTGGCGGTCTTCTCCGGCAGCAGCGGCTGCACCAGCTTCCACAGGCCGAAGAACACGGCGGGCGGGTCCACGATGATCATGCTGCGGGGGGGGGGGCGTGGTGTGGTCGTGATTGTAATCGTGTGGTCGTGATGGTGTGGTCGTGTGCGTGATCGTGCGTGGTCGTAATTGTCTGTGATCGTTTGCACACACACAAACCGCCATCACCCAGATGCCACTATTAGGAGCCAGCCAGACAGACAAACAGCCGTACACAGGCTCATACACGTGGCCATCGCCAGCCACACCCTCGCACTCACGTGGCCAGGCACTCGGGGTAGTGGTTGGAGACTGGGTTGGGGTTGGGGTTGGGGTTGGGGTTGGGGTTGGGGTTGGGGTTGGGGTTGGGGTTGGGGTGGTGGGTGCGAACACGGGTTCCAGTCAGGGCGGCGAGGCGGAACAGAAGGTATGTGCGGACACACACGTAGTGAGCACGGGCACATCCCCCGACCCCCTCCTTGCAGCGCTGATGTTTCCTTACGGGATTGGTTCACAGTAACCCCCGACCCCCGGCCCAATATTGAACCCAGGCGCCTGCACCGCCCCAGGCAAGCACACACATACGGTGCACACATACAGACTCTCCGGCCCGCGCTGGGCTCCCGTGCTGCTGGGGGTTTCGTCATTCTGCACGCGCGCACTCACACACGTCGATGGCTCCCAGGGCGAAGGCGGGGTTCGCGTCGCGCCACCCGAACCCATTCTTGTGTCGCCCGCCGAAGTGGTTCTGCACACGCGTTGCAAAAGGCGAGCATGTGTAACTACGGTTTCCACGGTTGACTGATCGAGTCTCGTGTGTATGTATGTGCCGAGGGGCGAACGGAAAGCAGACTGAAAACGGGGGCCACATAGGCACTCGCTCCTCCTCCCCCTCACATTGGGCTGGTATCTACAACCCCCCGCTCA
Organism: Chlamydomonas incerta; assembly: GCA_016834605.1. Taxonomy (NCBI): domain Eukaryota; kingdom Viridiplantae; phylum Chlorophyta; class Chlorophyceae; order Chlamydomonadales; family Chlamydomonadaceae; genus Chlamydomonas; species Chlamydomonas incerta. Next base: position 311,089 of record JAEHOC010000022.1, read on the forward strand.
CCGGTGCCATGAAGGGCACACCGCAAGTGGCAGCGCGCCGCTCTGCCGCCGCCTGCACCCTGGGTGCCACCCATTCCCGCCCATTCCCTCCCGTGTGACGATCCCGCGCCTGGTATCATCGACTCAATTGCACACAGGCACCGGTACACGCACACCCTTGCAGCACACCCAGCTCTGGTCCGGTACTCCCGTTCCAGTGGACTCCCGGTCTCCCGCGCGCCGCCCGCCACCGCGACCTCGCACTCACCACCCACACCACGCTGCCGGGGCTGCCGGCGTTGACGCACAGGTTGGCTTTCTCCATCAGACACGTGGTGTTGAGCTGCGGGGCAATACAAGAATGACACCAGGGTTTTGTGGGGTTGCGAAATTGGCAGAAGAAGTGTATCAGGGGAGACAGCATGGGGGGTTTGGGTATGGGGATTGGGGTTCGGGGTTTGGACGCTGAGCCGGCGGGTGGGGTGGAGTGGGAGCCAGGAGGGGTGGGCCGCGTGCCGGCGTGTGTTGATGGACACGCCTCCTCAAACCCCGCTCGGTCTCCCTCCCCCCAGCCCGCCCTTCCTCCTCGTCATCCCCTTGCGCTGCAGCGCCAGCAAGCTGGTGGCGAGGGCCCTTCCAAACTGTTCAGATGGACGGCTACACACGAATGGGGCTGGCTGCTGCGAAAGGAATGCATTGATGTTACGACCGACACACGTTAACGTTACCCCCAGCCTCACCTTGACGTGCTCCGGCGTGCGCTCCACGCTCTTGGCGAAACTGCTGTACACCACGACGCGACCCTGCCGCCGCACGTGGGACACACAGATAGGGTGCTGGTCGGTGTGTTATCGATGTACAGTATACGGTATTATTTCTGGTTGTTAGCCTTTGGGGGACGAGGGAGCCGCGGCCAAAGCGGCCGTTGTCAAAGCCGTACCTCCACGACACGAGCCGCACTGCCTTCACGCGTGTGCGCCTTGCCCACCGTGCCCGCCTTGCGCAGCCTCGCGTTGCTTCCCTTCCCCCCGCCCGTACACACATGTACATTAGACATACACACGTACGACAAGCCAGGACGTACGTACGGCACACCCACACACCTGCGTGTCATACCCCACGATGCGCGCATCCGAGGAGTTCTTGTTCGTGGCGGTGGCGGGGTTGGCCATGGCCCAGGGCGTTTGCTGCCGGCGCCAGGCCAGCGTGTGGGTGAACATGTGCATCGCCTTGTCTGTGTGGTGTGGGTGGACGCATGGGTGCGTGGCGAGCCAGAGGTGCGGTCAGCAGGTGTGGTAAAGAGGCGTGAGCGAGTGGTCTCTCCTGTCCTCCACTCCAAACAAACGCCCACGCACACGCACACGTGCACGCACACGCACACGCCCCCTCCAGCCCCTCCCCCGCCCCTCCCCCGCACCCAGGTGGTGGTCCCGCGCGCGCAGGTAGCGCAGCAACATCAGGTCGGACACGTAGGCGGCGTCCTGGGGGCTGGCCAGCAGGGGCGGCTGCGCGGCCTCCAGCTGCTGCCTGTGTGCGGTGTGCGGTGTGTGGTGTGCGCGGTGTGGTGTGCGGTGTGTGTGGCGTGCGGTTAGGTGTGCGGTGTTGACGCCGGTGCCGGGCTGACGGTCGCTTGATAGATACAGCTGTTAGTGTCAATGCCACGGGCGACCAGGGACCCGCAGGGCACACCGCGGGTGTGATGCAGTGTGCTGTGACTCTTCACCTCCGTCCCATACGTGAACGCACGTCCCAGAGCCCCCCGCTCCTCCGCCACCCCTGTCCAGTTGTCACTCCTGCACCCCCCGCCCAACCCCCCGCACCTCATCTGCTCCATCAGCTCGAGCTCCTGCGGCGTCACCGACGCGTGCAGCTGCCCCGGGGCCCAGCGCTCCTTCGCCACCAGCCCGCAGCGCCGCCGCAGCGCCGCCAGCGCCGCCGCCTGCCGCGGCAGCAGCTGGGCCGTGACTACATGTGTGTGGGGGGGTGTGGGGGGTGTGGGGGGTGTGGGGGGTGTGGGGGGGATTCCGTGCATAATTAGTCAACAGCAAACGACGGGCGGGCCGTCATTGCGGGGTTGTGTGCTGTTGTGTCGGAGACACGGTAACAGGAACACCGCACAATGCCCCGAGCCCTTGAAACGCTCCGCTCCGCTCCGCAGACACAAGACGATGCCCCAGGGTCCCGCACCCACCCACCCAGCCCAGTGTGCTGGGCGCCCGGGCACATACACACACGTATTTTGTTTTTAACACATGTATGGGGGCACCGGGGCGCCGGCGCATGACGTCATGACTCACTGAAGGTCTGGGTGTCGTCCAGGTGACTGAACGCCGCCCTGAACTCGGCCAGCAGCGCCCGCCCCTCCTCGTCGTCGCCCAGGTCAGCAACCGCCGCTATGGCCGCAGCATACGATGCGGCAGCTGGCGCCGAGCCGGCCGAACCCGAGGCCGCGGGTGGCGCGAGCGTGCCGGCGTGCGGCGCGTCCTCGGCTGCGCCCCCACGCGCGGTCACGGCATGCGCCTCGCTCTGGGCTGCGGGCCCTGCCCCACCCGAGCCAGCAGCAGCCGGTTTGGTGTCGTCCGCTACCATCGCGACTGAGCGCGGCGCAGGCGCCTGTTACAAAGCAATAGGATGTTCGTGGAGGGCAATCGTGTGGGCTATGGACTCGCTTGCCCTGTTGCCCTGGTCGTATATTGCAAATGTCCTGAGTTGAGCTGCGATGTTGTCTATGCAGAGCTGGATTAAACTCGGGATGGTAGCAGAAGTGTGCCCAATTGCTTTCTTTGTCGCTGCCGCGCTGCCGCCGGCTATATACAACTCAACATTCGTCACTTGCTATTTCGTATTCATGTAATTTATCAAGTGACAACCTGCCCGTTGTCACGACTCAAAAAAACTGTCGCTCCCGTCGCTGAAACACATCAAAGTAGCGCCTGTGCATCCGAGGGAGGCAGGCAGTAGGGACGGCTCAGAGGAGCATCCAGAGGAGCTCGCCGTCGTAATAAGCATGGGCAAAGCCACTTGCTGCGGCGAGGACCAGCCCCCAAACAGCCCAACAGGCGAAACAGATGACTTCCTTCTAGTGGGACTTCAAGTGAGTATCTATCCCCGGGGCCAGTAGCTGCGTGTAAGGCGCGGACTCCTCGCGGGCGCTGGGTAGGGCGCCGCGCGGCGCGCCCGTGGGTAGGGCCATAGAGGGCCCCTGTCAGCACCGTGTTGGCGAGCGGGGGGAGGGCGGGATGCCGCGCATTGCAGCACCGCTCCCGTTCAGCGCGCGACCAGCTGCCAGTTGCGGCGGTCTGGCGGACTCATGAAAGGCGCCGCGGGCGCGTGCAGCCCTGGTACGAGCGCGGGGCGCGGCTGCTGCTGCTGCTGCTGCTGCTGCTGCTGCGTGTGTTAGAGAGCACAAGGGAAAACGACAACTGCATGTGTGTGTGTGTGTATGTGTGTGTGTGTGTGTGTGTGTGTGTGTGTGTGTGTGTGTGTGTGTGTGTGTGTGTGTGTGTGTGTGTGTGTGTGTGTGTGTGTGTTCGGGCGGCTCATTCGGCTCAGCCCGGCTCTGAGGCAGGTAGCCCGGCAGCCCGGCAGCTCAGCTGGGTTGTGCCCAAGTCACGGCGGCACGCATTCTTCCTCTGCAGCCGCTCAGCCGTTTCGCTGAAGCTCAGACGAGTTGCTGAGAGCTAAGCCCACGCACACGTGCCCGGCTGCGCTTCCTCTTGCCGCAGGGGAGCGGCAAAACGCTGCTGGGGAACCGGTTGAAAAGTAGGTGATGCTGCTGCGCCCGCCTGGACATCCCGTGTGTGTATTTAGTGCTGTGGGGGGGAGGAGGGTTGCGGCTTGCGGGCGTGTGGCTCTGTGCGTGAGGGAAATCGGCGCGCGAACCAAACCCCGGGTGCAACTGGACTGCAAACTGCAAACTGTGGGGCGGGGCGCACTGTGCCACAACATACCATATGGGGGGCGCGACACCTCCGCTCTGGTCTTCTGGCCCGAACCACTCCGCGCCGGCATCGGCGGACGCCCACACACGTGGCTAACACACTGTGCGTGCATGCGTGTGGTGTGTGTGTGTGGTGTGTGTGTGCCTGCACCGCGCTGCAGCCGTGTACGGCAAGACGCCCGCAAACTTCAAGAACGGCACCACCGAAACGAACGGCTGCATCGACCACACCGTGCCCACACCCAAGGGCTGCCCCTTCAGGAGCATTGTCATACGGTGCGGGCGCACAGGGGAGGTGCATGGGTGGGGGCCATGCGGGTGTGGGTTCTCGCGTATAGCTTTGCTGTACTGCCTGTCCAACCATTCTTGCAACCCCCCACTCCACCCGCCGACCCCTCCCACCGCCGCCCACACCCACACGCGCCCGCCTCAGGGAGTGCGGCGGCAGCATGCAGCCGCTGTGGCGCCAGTGGTACCACGCCAAGGGTGAGCGGCACGCCAGGGGGGGGGGGAGAAGCCGGGTTGTGAACACCAGCCCAATCTGAGCCACCGGGTTGTGGACACCAGCCCAAGCTAGCTCTCGGGGGGCGGTCGGGCATGCGCCCATGCGCCCCATGGCTGGGGCGCCGTGACGGGGCGCGCCGCAGTGGAGCGCCGCAATGGGCCGCACCCCGAGTGGGGGAGCGGCCGCTGCGTCACTGATGCACGATTGTGCGGTGTGTGGGTCAGTGATGGAGCGCCGCCGCCTGTGGCGGTGGTGCAGGAACGAGCGGGCGGCACAAGGCGCGGGGCTGCGGGGCTTGCGGGGGCGAAGGGGGACGGTTGCGATGGATTGGGCGCCGACCAGCCGCCACCCACCCAGTCTACAGTTTGCGCATCAGGATTTGGGTATGGTTCAGGCTGATATTTACCACCACCCCTCCGCCCCGCGCTGCCCGCCCCGCCCGCATGTGCACATGCATGCCCGTGCACCCGCAGGCGTCCGCGCGGTGCTGATGGCGTTGGACACCAGCGACGCCGCCTCGCTGGCGGCGGCGGGCGTGGCGCTGTACGACGTACTGCAGGTGCGGCGGCGAGTGGCGGTGTGGCGGGCGAGTGGTGTGGCGGCGGCGGCGGCGGCGGCGGTGCGGCGGCGGTGCGGCGAAGGGCGGCAGTGGCGTGGCGGCGGGCGGTAACGAGTGGCGGCGGGGCTGTGGCCAGGGGAGGCAGTGCCAGGGATTCATGTTGACACAGGGACATATGGACCGGTTGCATCATGCGGCCGGGTGCACGGCGGGAGGTGTGCAGGTGGACGCGTGTGCACCTGACCCAAACCACGCACGGCCGCCAGCGGATTGCGGATGCGGGCACTGATGGTGTTGGTGGTGGTGGTGGTGGTGGTGGTGGTGGTGATGGGGCCTGGGACTAAAGCAGCCAGACCCGTTCCTCGTTCCTCCTGACGCCACACACCTCAATCACCATCACACTCACCATCACACTCACACCCCAAACTATCAATACCCCAAACCCACTCCACCCTCCTCGGCCTCCCTCATCCCCGCGACAGAACTCGGCTCTGTCCTCGCGCCCCGTGTGCCTGGTGCTCACCAAGACCGACCTGCCCGTCACGCTGTCGCGCGCCGAGCTGGACCTGTGCCTGGGGCTGGAGGAGCTGCAGGTGAGTGACTGCGGCGGGCCGTGTGCGTGTGCGTGTGTTGTGTGCGTGTGCGTGTGTTGTGTGCGTGTGCGTGTGCGTGTGCGTGTGCGTGTGCGTGTGTTGTGTGCGTATGCGTGTGCGTGTGTTGTGTGCGTGTGCGTGTGTTGTGTGCGTGTGCGTGTGTGGGGCATGTATGTATGTGTGTGAGAGGGAGAAAAGGTGGTTTACCCCAGACCCAAGGTTCGCCGTCGCAAGCCCCAAACCAATGTTGCGCGGAGGAGAGGTTGCGGGCCCGGGTGGGGTGGGGCGGCAGGCGGGTTCGGGTTGGGGCTGCTGCCAAAACCTGCGGCGGTTTTCGCCTTTCCCATGGATGCCTCCCTTTTCGGCTTCCCTTGTCCGCCAACGCTCCGCCCACCCTGGCCCCCGACCCCCGGCCCCCTCTCCCACCCCACGCCGCAGCGGCTGTACCCGGGCCGGCTGTTCGTCACGGCCGTGTCCTCCGTGCGCCCCGCCGAGGACTGCCCCGCGCTGGCGGCGCTGGTGGACTGGATGGCGGCGGTCAAGGCGGCGGACCAGGGGCTGCCCTGGCGGCCGGCGGGGCACCAGGGGCAGCGGTAGCGCGCGCAGGGGCGGCGGCTGGGGGCGGGGGGATTGCAAGGGTGGTTGGGAGAGCGGGGGGCGGGGCGGGGCGCCCGGGGGCGGGAGGGGGAGTGGAGCCAGCGCTCGGGGGGTAGCGGCATGTGGCAGGTTGGGCTGTTGGGAGGGCAGGCGCGGGGTGGGGTGCGGCGCTGCGCACCTTGCGGGATGGCGCAGGTGCCGTGGGACGCGCCCGTGGGACCGACTCGGCGCCCCCGCCGCTACCGGAGGGTCTGGGGAGGCCGCGCGGGAGTAGCAGTAGCACGGTACGCCTGCTGATGACTTCGGATATGCTGTTTTCGGATGTCCGGGGGCACAACATGATTGCTGGGAATGTGCTGGGTGCCGGCGCCGTGCGCTGCGCCTCGGTGTTCTGAAGGTGTTGCAGCTTGCAAGGGCGCAGGGGGCCAGATGACAGAGCCAGTGGGTGAGGGGCAGGAGAGGGGGACTGCGCGTGCGTGGAGGCGTTGAGCGGGCTCCTTGGTTGAGGGCTGACGCTGCCTGCCGGCGTGCCCGGGTGCAGTTTGAATTGAGAGAAGGGATGCACGCTGGAGTTGAGCGGGACGAAATGAGGCGCTGGAGGACCTGGGTGTGATCGCCCCCATTGCCACTCCCAGATACCGTACGCCGCGGTTTTGGTGTTGCAATCCCTGAATCCACTATACCAGCCGACACGCGTCAGACGAGCTCGCGGTGCGCACTGGCGGGGGGCCCGGTGTGCTGCTGCTGCCGCCTGCCAGCCAGTGGCCAGCGCGTGCCCCAGCAGGGCGCCGGGCGAGTAGCGTTTGCGGGACTGTGGCAAAGCCAACTAATGCACGGCACTTTTTTTCCACATGTGACATGGGTGCGCCGCGCGCACACCTCGGCCTCGTGCGCGGCCACCTGCCATACGGCCATGGGGCACGCGCCGCAGTCCCCCGCGGACATAATCTGATCCAGCCCCGACACAGTACTCCCGTGCCGTACACACAGCGGCATCCCAGCGCCCTCCCGCAGTTCGATTCGCGTCATACATCCTACTTGCATCTCAAGTCTCAACTCGCCTCGGTCGCCCTTAGGTCCGCAAGACAGCATTCGCGTCAGCAAGCGGTCACCATGGCCCCATTATAATTGTAACCTCCTGCCTCCACGCCCACAAGTCCAAGATGCGACGCCTTGCGCACGTGGGGGTGCGGCCATCGCAATTCAGTCGAATGCCGTCTCCCTCGGTTCGGGAGTCGATATGTACGGTCTGTGATGCACGGTATGGTGTGGATGGCATACGGCAACCGCCAAAACAAACGTGCAGATGGGTTGACTTGCGATTTTGAGACCTCTACAAGCCGCACGAACGAAAGCTTGCGCACTATTCAGGCCAAACATGAACGCAAAGAAGTCACACAAATGTACACACACACGGAACATACATAGACGTGCCATTCCTGACGGCAGCCAGACGTCGTGGAGAGGCCGCGGGAGATCTCCAGCCGCGCATTAAGTGTAGCGATGCGGCGGGGAGTGCGTTGGCACACATGATGGGTCTGGGTCCGGGGGCGGTTGCGCCCCGCCGCCACAGCCCCTCCCCTCCCCTCCCCTACCTGTCCCCACAATCAGCCCCCACCGCCAGTCCGACACATAACCCCAGCTCGCAGCTGTGCGCGCCCCCTGCCACCCCCCAGCCACCACCCTGCCAGGCACGCTTGTCAGACGCTCCTCAGCCCGCACGCATGCACGTCACAGCACCATCACACATCACAATGCATGGCAGTCAGTCCAGGCCCAGTGTTCCTTCCACCAAATGGACGCGTGCAGAGACCAGCCGATCGGTGGTGCGTGTGGGATGCGTGGGATGCGGGGCCAGGCGTTGATGCGCTTCCGCGTGAGCTACGGTATCAAGATGCACACTGCACACACTTATGAACGCACGCCTCCTTGCGCAGACCGCGTCTGCAGCTCTGCAACCAACGGCGTCGCTTCCAAAACCAATGACACATATCCCGTCACAACACGCTGTAGAAGGAAAGAAAAGATAGTGTATTTAACCTATAAAGGGAAGAGCACAAAGATGCCTCGCACGCAGCCTGCCGCATTGAGCACACACACCCTCCTTCCGCCCGCTCCGCTTCCCATCCCTGCCCCAAGCAGCGCAGCCTGCGTGCGCAGCCATTATGATGCCTGGCTTCCGTTCGCAGCTCAGGACGATTACCGTACTACCACATACCGTACTACCATATACCGTACATGCGTGCACGGCGCGGCGCCGTATAAACCTTCACCCCGCTCTCCCGGTGTGCCCGCCAATCGCGTATTAGTTATTGCACGCTCGCATGGGGGCGCGCATGCACGTGCATCCAGGAAATGTGCGCCGGCGTGTGAGTGCACGCCCGCACGGGCCACGGCGACTGCCCAGCCGCCCGCCGCCGCGTGTTAATCCCACCGGCACCGGCACCGCTGGTCGCTTGCGTGCCCTCCTCCCTAGCCAGCCACGTACACAGCCGGCGTGATGGGCCACCACACGCCCACCACGCCCATGCGGGGCGACGTCCAAGTCCGTCACCAATCAAGAATCCGCCCGCCCCCCCCCCCCTGCCTCACGCACTCCTACGCCACGTCCTCCCTGCGTCCCTTCTTATGTGCCTCCCGGTGCCGGGCCAGCGCCCACATCATGTTTTGAGTAACGCGCCCGGCGCCGGCCCCTCCGCCCCCGGTGCCCGCCGGCGCCCTGCACCGCCCTGTACACCGCCGCCCGCCTCGCGCGTCCAGGCCCTGGCCCCTGGGAGCCCGCAGCGCACAGCCCTCGTCAAATAAATAGCTCGCGATACGGTACTGCCGGAAAAAGAGGTAAATGGCGACGTGCTCAGCTTCACTGCGGTAGTCCATCAGTCCACTACCGTACGCGCCATCACAGCAACCGCGCATGTGCTGGGCCGACGCCACCAACAACAGCCGCCACGACCGCCGCCGCCACCGCAGCCAGCAACAGCCGCGCACTTGGTGTTGCCGCTGCGGACTGATCACCACGGACACCGGCGCACGCCCCAGCCAGTGCCGTGTGCTCCACTGCTCCTCACGTGTGTACACCATCGTCACAACCATCATCGCCATCACCATCATCGCCATGATTATAATTGCGGGCGCGATCTCCCAATAGCCCATAATTGCGAGAACGATACTTGCTGCTTCCTAATCCCCCCGATGCCGTCAGCCGAATCACCTCGTCAGTCAGTTGTCCTGTCACCCGCCATCCACAACGTGGGCCACACATCGCACGCACGCACGCACGCACGCACGCACGCACGCACGCACGCACGCACGCACGCACGCACGCAAGCGCGCACCGTCCATTCGACTCACCGTCAAACTGCATCACAGCCGTCACCTGTCCGTCAGATGAATTCCGGACGCATCAATCTTTGTGGGTGGGTGCACCCACTGCCTAAACGCGATTGCGCGCGACCGGACCGGACCATGCCCCCGGCCCGCCAATGTGGCCCGCGTACCCCACACGCCCGTGTCACGGCCCGCCCGTGCCAAGGCACCATGAAAGCTCCGCCGCCTCCGCCGGTCGTGGCGACTGAAGCGGCTGGCGGGCTTCCCGACCCACAGCTTGGCCTCGGTCTCAGCCTCAGCCCCAGCCTCGGCCTCAGCAGGTCATGTGTAGGTTGACCGGGCCGCCGTTCGGCCCCGTGCGCGCAAAGCTGAACCCATCCTCCTCCTCCGCCGCCGCCGCCCTTCGCGCCTCCCTTCGCGCCTGCTCCCCCGGGCCCTCCTCGCCCTCGCCCTCGCCCTCGCCCTCCTCGCCGTCCTCCAGAATCACCGCCCGCACCACGCCGCCGCCGGCCCGCGCCGCCAGCCGCGCGTGCCGGCTGGCGGCTGCCGCCGCCGCCGCCGCCTCCATCTCCGCCGCCCGCTCGCCCCTGCCGAAGACGCCCTCATGCTCGTCCTCATCCTCGTCCTCGTCCTCGTCAATGACAGACCAGGCCAGCGGGACGCCGGTCGGGCCGCGCGGCAGCAGCAGCTCCCGCTGGCTGCCGCCGCCCAGCGCCGCCGCCCCGGCCGCGGCAGCGCCGCCGGCGCCGCCAGAGTCGCTGACGGCTGGCATCCTCGCGTGCTGCGGGTGCTGCTGCTGGTGCGGGTAGGGATGGCCCTGGAATTCATGCACGCCCAGCTCCGCGCCCGTGCCCACGCCGCCGTCCAGGCTGCAGCGCCCGTCGCGGCGGCGGCGGAAGCTGCCGCCGCCGCCGCCGGCACTGGCGTGCGACGCGTTGGCACTGTGCAGCGCCGCCGCCGCCGCCCAGTCGCTGCCGCTGCCGCTCATCAGCGCGGTCGTGCCGCCGCTGACGCTGCGCCGGCTGCTGTTGCGGCTCAGCGCGCCGGCGCCGGCGGCGCCCGGGCCGGTGGCGCTGCCGGCCCAGCTGGTTCGGCCGCTGCGGCCGCTGGCGGCGCCGCCACCGCCGCCGCCGGCATTGCTCAGCCGCTCCAGGAAGGACTGCGGGGCGGCTGTGGGGCGGATGTTCCGCAACGACACGAAGTGGCCCAGCCGCTTGGGCGAGGTCGCGGCCGCGGCCGCGGCTGCGGTAGCGGCTCCAGCGCCGGCGCCACTGGCGGCGGCGGGCGCCGCCGTGGCCGCCGTGCCGCCGCCGCCGACGCCCCCATTTGCTGCGAGTGACAGGGAGTTGATGAGCGTCTTGGAGGAGCGGTAGCCGCGAAGCTTGTCCACGGCGCTGGTGGCCGCCGCCGCAGCCGCCGCGGCAGCACCGGCGGCGTCGCCCTCGGCGCCGGCGCCGTGCGGCGCGGCGGTGGTGATGGTGGCGGTGACGTCGGCGTGCAGCGCCGCCGCCCCCGCCAGGCCCGACCGCGCCGCCGACAGGCGCTCCAGCGGCGACGCCAGCGAGCGCGCCCAGGCGGCTGCGGCGCCGGCCGCGGGGTGGCCCAACGGCGAGCCGCCGCCGCCGCTGCCGGGGTGCAGGCCGCCCAGGCCCGCCGGCACCGGCGACGGCAGCGCCGAGTTGGCGGCGGAGGCGGTGGCGGAGGCGGAGGCGGACGCGGAGGTGGAGCCCCCGAGCGGCGAGGTCCAGGGCGCGCGCTCGAAGGCAAGCGCGGTGATCAGCGGCGCCTTGCTGGCGGCGGCGAAGCTGGTGGCGGCGGCGGCGCCGCCGCCGTTGCTGCTGACGGCGGCGCCGGTACCGCCGCTGGCGCTGGCGGCGCCGCCATGCGCCGCCGGCGCTGCCAAGGGGGCGCTGACAGCGCCGGGCTCCGTGACGGAGGCGGCGGGCAGGTGGGGGCCGGAGATGCCGGCGGCGGCGACGGGGTCCGCCATGCCGCCGCCCTCGCTCAGCATGCCGCCGCCGCTGTTGCTGAAGCGGCGCGCGTGCTTGTTCAGGCCGTCGTGCGACAGGCGGCGCAGGCGGCTGGCGTCGGTGACGGGCGTCACGTCCAGGATGCTGGCGGCGGCCAGCGCGGCGCCGCCGCTCTCGGACTTGCGCGGCAGCCCGCCCGCCGCCGCCGCAGCGGCGGCGGCGCCGTCGGGCCCGTCAGGGAACATGGCGGCGGCAAGCTCCGACGACATCGCGGCGGCGGCGGCGGCGGCGGCGGCAGCCGTGTCGGCACTGGAGCCGCCGCCAGGCAGCATCACCGAGCCAAACGGCGCCAGGCCCGCCGCCGCTGCCATCGCCGCCGCCGCGGCGGCGCCGCCCGCCGCGCCGCCGTCAGCCGTGTCAACCATGGGCGAGGCGAGGCAGTCGGCTACGTACGGACCTGCGCCGCCAGCGCCGCCGCCGGTGCTGCTGCCGCCCATGCCTCCGGCAGCGGCGGCGGCGGCGACGCCCGCACCCGCGAAGTACTTGGCGCCGCCGCCGGGCGTGGGGCTGTAGTAGCCGCCGGGCAGCGACGCGCCGCCGCCGCCGGACGCGGCCGCCGCCGCCGCCGCCGCCGCGGCGGCGGCGGCGCCGTGCATGCTGCTGCCCTGCTGCGACAGGAAGCTGCTGGCGGCGCCGTACGACATGAGGCCGGGCGAGGCCATGCCGGGGTCGGTGCTGACGAAGGCGGGGGCGTGCAGGTCGGGACCGCCCGCCAAGCCGCCGCCCGTGCTGCGGGTGCCAGCCATGCCCGCGGCGCGGCCGGCGGCGGCTGCGGCGGCGGCGGCGCTGCTGGTGCTGCCGGGCTGGGTGACGGAGCTGCCCGGAGAGGGCCGGCCGCCGCTGCCGGCGGCGGGCCCGGCGCCGGGGCTGGCGCCGGCGGACGCCGTGCCAGCCGCGATGGCGGCGCCAGTCTGCGAGGTGGCGGAGCGGGTGCGCAGCAGCGGCGGCGGCGGCTGCGAGCGTTTCAGCACCCCCGCCGGTACTGGCGCCGCAGTCGTCGCGGCTGCCCCGCTTCCGGGCTGCGGTGAGCCGGTGGCGCCGGTGGTGTGGCGCGTCTGCAGCCTGGGGCCGGAGCCGGGGGCGTCGTCGTCAGCGGCCGCGGCCGGCGCGCGCGGCGCCCCGGCCGCCGCAGCAGCTGCGGCGTGCAGTGAGGGGCTGAGGCTGCGGCGGCGCACCGCCGTCAGCGCCTCCGCCGCAGCTGCCGCCGCAGCCGCGTGCCGCGCGCTGGCCGCCTGCGCCGCCGTCCTGGCGGCCGTGTCGCCGCCAACCCCAGTGCCCGTGCCCGTGCCACTGCCACTGCCAGCCGGCTGCTGCTGCAGATGCAGCTGCGCGGCGTGCCCAGCGGCCCCGCCCGCCGCCGCAAAGCCACCGCCGCCGCCGCCGCTGCGGCGCCCGAACAGCATCGGCGGCAGCCCCCTGCCGCCGCCCGCCGCCTCCTGCCCCGGCTGCACCCGGCCCCCCGCCTCTAACCCCAACCCCTCCGCCTCCTCCTCGTCGTCGCTGCTGTCCAGGTCCCCGCCGTACACAGCCATGCAGTGCGCCTGAAGCTCCGCCCAGGGGTCGCCGCCAGCGGAAGCGGCCGCCGCCGCCTCGGCCTCTGCGCCCCCCACCGGCGGCGCGTCAGTCCCGGCGCCGGGGGCGGCGGCGGCTGCCGGCGCCGCGGCCGCCGGGGCGGCGGGCGGCGTGGGCGGCGCATCCAGCGGGGCGGCTGCGGCAATGCGCTGCGACGGGTGCTGTGGTTGAGGTTGCATCTGCGCCTGATGTTGCTGCGGCTGCGGCTGCGGCTGCGGGGAGGGCGCCTCCCGGACCAGACCCATGGTAAGGCTGCTGCTGCTGTTGCCGGTCGCTGCCGGCCCCGCCATGTCCATGCTAGTCCAGGGGCTGCCGGCCGCCGCGGCGGGGGAGAAGCGGCCCGACACGGTGCGCAGGCGGGGGCTGATGCTTGCCGCGGGGCTGCCCACCGCGGGCGGCTGCGGCGTCAGGCCGACGGTTGTGATGGCGGCGGGCGCCGCCGTGCGCGCATCCACCTCTAGCGGCAACAGGCTGGGCCGCAGCGGCGAGCGGGCGGGCAGAGGCCGCTCGTTGGGCGGGGATGGCGACGCCGATGAGGCCGAAGAGAGGCTGCGGCGGGAGGTGGTCAGCAGCTGCGGGCTGGAGGGCCGGAATCCGTCGGACGCCGGCGCTTCGGGGCTCGGCGTGGAAGGGGCCCGCTCCTTGTTTAGGGCGGGCGTGGTGATAATGCCTGGCGCCAGCGCCACGTCCGCGCGAGGAGAGGAAAACTCCTTATCACCTACGCTGAACTGCACCGCTTGGAGAGTAACCATTGGGCAAGCCAAAACCTATCGGATGCGAAGCACGGCGCCAAACTTGGCCGAAGTTCCCTCACGCGCTTCCCATGAAGTGCATGGCGAAACTCAGGACTCTGTCGCGCTCATGGCGGCCCTGCAAACAGGGAGAGGTTTGCCGGGAGTTGGCACGGTCGCTTGCACAAACGCTGGGGTTTGCGCGAAAAAGCTCCTACAGACCCGAAGATGCAGCGCGTATACAGGTTGTCATTCTACAGCAAAATGTGCCGAGGCATTTCGCCGCCCGGCGCAAAGAGAGCAACTAGTGCGAATGGCCTGAAGGACCGACGCCCGGGGCCGCCGCAACGTATGCATTCTGCTCTTCACATTGATTACAGACTGAAGAAACCTTGTTGGCGCAGGGCTACTGAAGATACCAAGTTAACTGGCCCGCTCACCGTGCAGCTCCTCCAGCGGGCCCCTATGGACTCCCTTGTGATGGCTATTAAGTCAGTTAATACTTTGGGAAGGGCGATAGGTAGGCAGCGCGCTGCCTGCAGCCGCACACAGCGTCAACTTGGCACCCTGTCGAAAACCAGTTGCTGTCGCTTGGCAGGTCAGGGTGCGCCTGCATAGTATGCTGTAAGTATAAGGTATTGGTCTGCGATGCAGGTAACGGGCACGGGTTAGCGCAACGCAAGTTACACGACGGGCAGGTTTCCGCATGAGGCACGGTAAGTTACACGCGGGTGCTGCGATCCCTTCCAGTCCATTCTGGTGCACATGCGCGCCTCTGTACGCGTCGCTCCAAACCAGGCACGACAGCTGCTGCCAAGCGTTGATGCAATCGATCACTCTCAGGGCAATAAAATAATGCGCGCAAATGACGTTCCTAGTACAGGCCAGGCACAGCCGCACCTGCCTGAACAGCCCTGCTGTAACCCTGCACCGTCAATGCTGCAGCTGCCATTTGCTTACAACCCACAAACACGGCGTAAACATGCTACATCTTCGGGAACTGTGGCCCTGTCCATCCTCCTCTCTCGCCCAGCGCAGCACAGGTCCAGACAGCCCCCGCGTGTGATTGTGTGCGATCAGCACTCATCAGGCACAGTGGCCAGGAGTAACGGCTTTTCCCTCACGTCGCTACCGCTAGCTTCCAACACTCTGCAACCTCTCTCACAGCCCCCTTTGCTTCCATCCTGCCTTCGTCCTCTTTGCGCGGGAGTGCCATCATCGCCGCCGCCTCCGACAACTCCCTCACAACTGCGACAAACCCCGTCAAGTCGTGCGTTCGTGTCTGTAGCAGTGTAGACAGCACCTAGCACACCAGCAAAGCTCCACAACAGCATGTTTCAGGTATTCATGGTTCATTTGAGTTCAATCAGGCGGACCGCGCCGCCGGCCTCTGCGCTACGCGCCTACTGCGCAGCATGCGAGCCGTGCGGTGCACAGGCAACGCACCCGCAACGCGCCCGCCTTACCGAGCTGGCCCACCCACAGTCTCTGAGCACTATGGAAGCTGCGCGAACAGCTTCCAGCTAGGCGCCGCGAATAAGCGGCGCCGCCATCCGTACGCGGCAGCGAGGCACGGGCACAGCAGGGTCTGCCAGCGGCTTCTGCATGTCTGGACACGACACCCTTAGACCGACCCCTCCACCTGCCGTATACGGTCCAGCTGGTACTTATGGCTCTCCCACATGCACATAGACTCCAGCATCTGCCGCAACTGGTCTATGAGCTGTTTGAGCGCCTCGTTCTTGAGGCACAGCTCCGCCTGCAGCTGGGCGGCGGGTGCGTCCGTGGGCGCGTCGCTGCTCTCCATCGGCGCCTCTGCTGTCGAAGCGCCTGCAGCCACAGCTTCATGACTTAAAACACAAATCCGCAGGCTGCGAAAGACTGTGGCTAGCATGGGCTGGACTCCTGGGGCAGGTGTGCACAGTGACCCGATCCCCAGACACGCGTCCGTGCGCAAACACACCTTGCTGGGCGTCGAGGCGCTCTACCTCCACCGACAGAGAGCAGCACTCCGCCATCGTTGAGCGAAACGTCCTCATGGCAGCCGCGTACTCGGTCTGCAGGCTGGCTTGGCGCGCGACATCCTCGCCTTCACTGTATCCCAGCTTGACAAACAGTTCTCTGACTATTCGTATAATATTTTGAAGTTGTTGTCGACCGCGGCCAGCAGTAGAATGTAGGCGTAGCAAAGTTTGCTCAGGATGCTCCCCCGCCATCTTGTTAAACACGTCGCGTGGAGCTTGGCTAGGCTGCGATAATGCCGCGCAGTGCGAGATAACCAGTTTTATTCGCCGAAATGGAAGCAGCAGTCAATTGGGCGCCCATGTTCTGACACAGCCCAAACCCCAGCCCCCGGAGCCCCCCGGAGGTGCCCCTGACCCCCCATTTCCATCGCCAACCCGTAGCGAACGCTGTGCCTGGCTGAGGTGCATAATACCTGACATCGGTCGGGTGCAAGGGGCAAGTTGGCTTTCAGGGGCCCAGAGGACACCAGCGCCGCTGAAACCGGCGTGTGGCGCGTAGTGACATGCGCCACGACTGAACTGCGTGCTGTGATGGGTTGTGTTGCATGTACGTATACGGTCCTGTAAGGCTCCCCGTATAGCCACTGAGTCTCAATATCCCGCCGCGTACCGAGGTAGCTAATCACGGAGCGAACGGGGACGGCCAGAGTAGACGATATACCGTACATCTGGAGGTACAGCATAGTGTGTGTGGTTACAGAGTGGTGCGCACGTTCTTGCGTGCCTTCCTGCTGCGTGTAAACCGGAGGCCCGGGCCGGGGTGACCCTTATAACGCCAGTGCATGATTGTCCTATTTATTGTTCTCCCCTTGCAAGGGGGACTTCCCTACTTCTATGCTCCCAGATGGAGCTGAGTAATGCAGCTAACTTGACAGGCTCAGATTTCAGCATCACTTCGCGCATGCTTAGGCTAAAGTCTAGGCCACTGCACGCTCGTAACTCGGTGTAGGCAGCACATTGCATCAGGACGTGGTGCTCATCCTCCACCTCATTGGCCGTACACAGTGGGCACGTCCTCTCCTCCCTAGGCCTCTCCCAGGCACGGTTCGCGGTGATTGGCCAGCAACATAAACGGAATCTCATCAAAAGCTTATGCTGTGCAACCGGTATGAATGCTCTACTGTGTTCGTGCAGGGTCGGCGGCGCGGACCCTAGTGCGCTTAGCCCCATCCAATGCTTGTGTTTGCACATGTGTATGCCGGGTTGCTTGCCGTCTGAAGGGAATGCGTGCGGGTCCGCTACCAGCCTCTCGTGCTCCCACGCCCTCGTAATATGGCCCCTGAAGGTAGATAAGATAGGTCCATCGGGTAGGACCGTGCTTGCCCTCCACTCCTCTCTGGACTCGTGTGTGCCTGGCCAATGCCACGCGTTGACACCCTGTGCCGCCACAAAACGGAACAGCCGCGCGCACCACCCGTCTCCCATTGGGTTCGCCCATGCCTCCCGTGCCTCGTCAACTAGTGCATCAAAAGCCAGACTTCTGTTTTGCGCGGAAATCCTATTGTAAAAACCCAAACATTGTTTGGCTATGAAAAAGTGCAGCGGCAGTTGGGCCAGCTCCGCAAACAGGAGACGATGTGACGGTTTGGCTGCTCCCACTGTCTGTCGCATGTATTGGACCTGCAGCTTTACGGCCTCGTCACGCAAACATGCCTCAAATGCGCCCTGTGCTAGGTTGTTCCTGTCATTCCTCCTGGGTGGTGGTCCTCCGTCTAGCATCTCTACTAGCACGTCGGGACCCCATACCTCACATCCGTAGGCAAGGATGGATCGGATTTGCACGTCAAAACACCTCATGCGAATATCTGGTGCGAAAATGCGTAAACGGTTCAATCTAGTGTTAAGCCCACACATGGCTCTCCTTGCTGACTCGCAGAGTGTCTCCCTGCAGCTGACGAAGGCCCTACCCGGACCGTACACTAGTCCAAGATAGCATAGAGCTGGCTGCTGGGGGATCAGAGTCAGGCTGACGCAGACTAACGTGAGCGGAGCTCACGTTTGAGAGAGACGCATTGAGCGTGAAGTGAGAGAGAGACGGACATGGGCATTGACTCGCGGTTGGGTTGGTTGACACAGAGTAGTATCAGTCTGTTGGCTAACGCCGTTGGCAACACAACCAGCGAGTCAGGAGCTCGCTGGCCTGTTAAGCACGCCGCGCGCCCCATGCAGCCCGACTGCACTGCTGGGCACGCGCTACTCCCTATGACCAGCCCAGTAGCGCCACCGGCAACCCATCACAGCACGCACAGCAGCGCCACCCCAGGGGGTAGGCGGTCACAGCAAACCACAGACACGATATCACACGACAGTAGAAATTCAGTGGTTGTTGCGGCAGGCCTGCACTATCCCCATGGCGCCTGGCCCCACTCTCAGCCTTCAACGTTTCCGTGTGCGTTTCCTGCGGCACACGTTAGGGCGTGACAGCAGCGTGGCTGGCTCCAGGTGGCTCACAATGTGCCAGGTGGGATTCGGCTTTTTGACCAGGCAGAGCTACTGAAGCATACATGCGATCGGGACAGCCCGAAGCCGCGAAGCAGGCAAGGACGCCAGGGCCTTTTGTGCTTGGGCCCGCCTGGAGATTGCAGTGAACTGTGACTACCGGTAATTCAGCACGCCGCGGAATCGGAGCCCGCTCCATTGGTCCCGCGCCTGCAGGTCTGAAACTCCTCCGGCCGTCACCTCCCCTGGTCCGCCTCCCCCCTCCCCTGGCCCTCCACGCTCTGGATCTATGGTAACGTGATATTGTAACGTGAACGGGAGTTTGTGGGCGCAGGGGCGTATACCTGCTTTTTGATTGCGCACTGGGTTGGGCGTAACCTGTTTCTCGGGACTTGCGGCTCAGCTACTTCCCTTTGTTTGCCGTGTACCACCGAATCCCCTGGCCCTCCACGCTTTTCTTCGAGGCGCTGGTGCGGGCTGGTGCAGGGGAGCCTCCCCCTGTGCTCCACTCTGCTCCGCATTTGGCGCGCCAAACGGAGTCAGAGTGTCCTGGAGGCGTTATCTGGTGTGCACAAGTTGCACAGGGGGCAGACGCATTCGCGTGCGCCACACAGACCGCGCAACCCACAAACGCTGCGGTTTACTGGGGTTTGTTCCTCTCAAATTCTCACACCAGCACATTCTTCCATCATCAGTCCTCCTCCGATGCCGCTCACGCTGCTGCCATCACACCTCCATTCCCGCAACGCGATCTCCCGCACTCGCTCGCTCCGTCTACCACCGCACACGTGATAACGCCTAACGTGCGCCACAATGACGCCTAACGTGCGTGTGGGCCAACAATGACGCCTAACGTGCCCGCGGCCCCACAATACGGTAACGCCTAACGCCTCTCACACGCCTGACGGCGGGCGCGGCCGTGCTGCCCGCACCAGCACCCGCACCAGCACCAGAGCACCTAAACTTGGCCACCTTAATATCCTTGTCCTGCTCCTCCTTGTCCGTGTTCTCCTTCTGCGAAGCGCAATTCAAAGGTCGAACAGGCCGCGACAACACCCCTCAGTGCCCCCGACGCGCGCGCGACGTGCCCTCTGCGCCCCACACGCCCAGCCCCCTTTTAGCGATGTGCTTGCGAAACGTGAATGCGAAGTAGCGCGACGCCATGAGACGTTGTAGTCGCTAGCAAGCATAGAAGGCCGGTCTGCGAGACGCAGTGACAGCAGACATGTTACCTCATCCAGACGGTAAACGCCACGGGCGGTGGAGGAGGGCCGCTGACCCAACACTGATATAACCTGGTTGCGATGTCTAGGCGGTCTGACGGCTGGCGTGCTGCTGTGGAGCAGAGCTGCGGGCCGCGCGGCATCCGAAACCAACCTGGAAACACCAGCGCCACCGCCCCCTTGTTTGCGCTAAAATCACACACGCACGGCGATGCGACCAGTCGGAGGGCGAATCAACAAACTTGCGGGCCCCTCAGCTGTCCCAATCACTGAAGTGCCCAATCGCCCAAGTGCACGTTTGACAACGCAATCGCCATGCAACTCACAGTGGTAACAGACCGCCGACCGCCAACCCCCAGCCACCACATACCATCAGCAGCTTCCCCGTGTACCGTACCTGCAGTAGGCTGTTGATGCATGGGCCTTGGTTTTGAGCGTCAGCGGCTGCGGCAGTGGCATGCCGAGACCCGCCGCCACCGCGTCCCAGTTCACCGGCCACATCTGGTGCGCCTCGACGTATTCGTGGATGCGCTCCATCCAATCCTGCCAGGGGAACTGGCCCGCCTTGGCAGCCCTGGCCGACCCTGGCCGACCCTGCAAGCAGACTGGCCGACCCTGGCGCTGCTTACAGGCGAAACCGACGCCAGCGACACCGTCAAGGCGGCCAAGGGCTACGGGCCGGAGGACAGCACTGCTTTATTCCACCGTGTGTCCTCCGGCCCGTAGCCGTTGGCCGCCTTGACGGTGTCGCTGGCGTCGGTTTCGCCTGTAAGCAGCGCCAGGGTCGGCCAGTCTGCTTGCAGGGTCGGCCAGGGTCGGCCAGGGCTGCCAAGGCGGGCCAGTTCCCCTGGCAGGATTGGATGGAGCGCATCCACGAATACGTGCTTGTTCTTGCCGGTGGTGGGGTCAATGCCGCCCATGGCCATGCACACAAGGCCTGCACAGCGTGGCGCACGCAAATCAGCCGCACAGCAGTGTGTCAGCTCGCGCCTGTGCCCTCGGCTGCTTTATTTGGTAGCCCCGCCACCTCACCGGCCAATCTGGCGACATGCTGCCGCATGGACAGGCCTCCATGCAGCCCAGTCCAGCAGTCGAAGAGAGGCAACTGTCTGCGGTGCGAGCTACTGCCCTTAGGTACGGAGGCGTGCGAATCCCTGTGAAGGGGCGCGCGCGGTACCTAGGCCTTTACTACGGGCCAGCCACGACGTTCGATTCCTGCTACCAGGAGCTGATTGCCGCGGGTAAAAGAGCTGCTCTCGGTTTGATAGCTGCGCTAGACACGAGGGGCTGTTTGGCACCTGACGTTATGCACACCTGTTTCGATGTGCAAGTGAGATCGGTATTGTCCTATGGTGTAGAGATATGAATGCGAGGTTACAAGAAGGGGACAGTGTAAACAACATCACGGCTACGAGGGAAGCCACCATTCCGAGGAACGCAGCAAACCGCAACCCCCGCTTGGCTGCCAACCCAACTCACAGCTGCGTAGGCGCGTCGAAGCTAAGCCGCAGCCCGCCAAAGCCACACCAAACAGCAGCATCACAAAGCACGCGGCTCATAAGGCACCGCAAAGTCTTCCACCAAGCCCGAAGGCGCAACACAGGGCAGCGCCCCAAACAGCAAGCAAACTGGTGTGCCTGTGGCACGATCTGGTCCCAGCCCGAAGGCTCAACACGGGGCAGCGCCCCAAACTGCAGGTCTGTGTGCCTGGGGCACGGTCTGGGCCTAGCCCGAAGGCTCAACACGGGGCAGCGCCCCAAACCGCTGTCTGATAACGCAGCACAGGGAAGCGCCCCGAACAAGCAGGCAACACCGGCAACCAGTCCAACCGGGGCCAGGAGCCCCGCCCGCAGCACCCAACACCGGGCCAAGCGTAAACAGCCAGGGCGCAAGCGTCCAGGCACGAGCGCGCCGAACCAAATGAAAGGCACCGCAACATTGGAAACCAGCCACGAAGGCCCGTCAACGGGGCAGCGCCCCAACTGCAAGTGCCAATGGCACAGTCTGGTCCGGGCCCGAAGGCCCAACACGGGGCAGCGCCCCACATCACACTGAGGCAGCCACCCACCCACCAGCACACCACCACGCCACTCGACGGGCACCCCGCCCTCCACCCGCCCCCCCAACGACCCAAGCCGACCTCACAGCTAACCCCGCCCGCGCTCGGAGGCGGACAAACCCGACAGCAACCCGGGTAGAGATATGGGGGCCGGACGCGTTGTACTCTCTCTTCGAGGGGGTCAGCTACGGTGGCTATGATCGCGCACAGGAAGGGGCCATACGTGTTATAAGCTGTTCGAGAAGGCCTTGGTTGACCCAATGGTTGCGCTGCAGACGTCTTTCCTTGCGAGAGCGGCTGGGGTGCGTAAGCCAACACACAGGCTGCTTTATGCTGAATTCGCGGCGTACCCAATGCATCTGCATTGGGCGCGTCTGGTCTTTGGTTTTTGGAACCGCATAGTCAAGCAAGAAAAGTCACTCGCGCACACGTTCTTGGAGGATGCTGTGAACACGGCAGTAGCAAGTGCTTTCCAGGGGATGTGCTGGGTAAGCAAGCTGTATAAGGTATGTAGGAAGCTAGGTTACGACTGGTCCGAAAAAGGACCGCAAGGCCAGGCTGCGCTGGGTGCATGGTTGCTTCGAACTGAGCTGCCGGTTGGGACGCTCCTAGCTGAGCTTTCCAGCAAACTTATGCACGAATGGGACGCTGCTAGTCTTCACACTGACCCGCGATTGTTTGCTGAAAGTGGGGGGCGGCGCTCTGTGGGCGGCGCGCCAGGGGTGAAAATGTGCAGGTATCTGCAGTGGATGGGAGTGCCACTAAAAGATGCATCGATTGAGCAAGGCAGACTAGCCCATATGAGGCAGTACGTGGCGCATAAGCATTTGATAGCCCTAATGCGCTTTCGTTTGGGCTGCTGGGACCTGGAAGTGAACCGCCCCCAGGCGGGGGGACAGTGCCGGGCTAGGGCGCAACGGGTGTGTAGGCTGTGCGGGAATGGAGGCGTGGAAGACGAAAAGCACGTCTTGCTGGAATGCACGAAGTACGCGAGCTTGAGGGAAGCAGTGGGTATTACAGGTAGTGATATGAAAAGAGCTATGCTTGGCACGGACGTTCAAAAGCTAGCTGCTTACTTGCACGCGGTGACAACGCTTCGGTCTAGCGAATTGCGCAACCGCTAGCTGATTCCCCTTTGTTTAGTTATCATCGCGCCTCCGGACTCAACGGAGTTAGTGGGGCCGCATGGACTTCAAGCCATTTAACATGCTCATGCTCAGCAGTCGAACCATGGGTGACGCGGGTGTGTTGGCCACCGCCCCAGAGCCAGCGCCATGAACAGCACCGCCAGGCAGGTTTTCCTGTTGGCGACGAAATGGACGAGCGCCCAACGTGTCGCACTAGTGCGGCGAACGTGGCCGGCCGCATTCACAAACACTGTTCATTTGCATTCGTGTTTCGAAAGCACTTCGCTTGCCTGGGCGGAGCCAGAGGAGGAGCCGGTCCCAGGCTCAGTGCACCTCGCAAACGTTCGTCTCAGGGACGTCCCCCCTGGTTCGTCCTACCTGCATCAGGACACAACCGTTGCAACCAATCCAGCCTGCCCTGCCCATGTTGCTGCCCTGCCCTCTTGGTTGCCCCAAATTGTCTGCCCCCAGGGCATGTTCTGACTGACGTGCTGTCGAATCTGCTATCAAGGAACCCTCAGTTTCCAACAAAAGCTACCCAAGAGAGAGGGACAATGGATCCGAAATGATAGCGCATAATGTTACACAGGCCTTCCAGAGCGTAACCGTTCAGCAAGAACGCTCCAACCCAACTGTGCGAGCCGCTCTACTGGCCGCCGCGCAGGCGGAGCACCAGGTGCAGCGTCGACTCCTTCTGGATGTTGTAGTCGGCCAGGGTGCGGCCATCCTCCAGCTGCTTGCCGGCGAAGATCAGGCGCTGCTGGTCCGGGGGGATGCCTGCGTAGGCGGGCGATAGCAAGCATGTCAGCAATGCGACCCGTGAGACGAGTTCAGCCCACGGCTAGGATAACTGAATGTTGCGCTACGAGTGCTGCTGCCCCAAGCGTGCACCGTACCGCACCGCACACCCAGCCCAGCTCAGCCCTTCACCAACACGACTCACCCTCCTTGTCCTGGATCTTGGCCTTCACGTTCTCGATGGTGTCCGAGGACTCCACCTCCAGCGTGATGGTCTTACCCGTCAGGGTCTTGACGAAGATCTGCATGCCACCGCGCAGGCGGAGCACCAGGTGCAGCGTCGACTCCTTCTGGATGTTGTAGTCGGCCAGGGTGCGGCCATCCTCCAGCTGCTTGCCGGCGAAGATCAGGCGCTGCTGGTCCGGGGGGATGCCTGCGTAGGCGGGCGATAGCAAGCATGTCAGCAATGCGACCCGTGAGACGAGTTCAGCCCACGGCTAGGATAACTGAATGTTGCGCTACGAGTGCTGCTGCCCCAAGCGTGCACCGTACCGCACCGCACACCCAGCCCAGCTCAGCCCTTCACCAACACGACTCACCCTCCTTGTCCTGGATCTTGGCCTTCACGTTCTCGATGGTGTCCGAGGACTCCACCTCCAGCGTGATGGTCTTACCCGTCAGGGTCTTGACGAAGATCTGCATGCCACCGCGCAGGCGGAGCACCAGGTGCAGCGTCGACTCCTTCTGGATGTTGTAGTCGGCCAGGGTGCGGCCATCCTCCAGCTGCTTGCCGGCGAAGATCAGGCGCTGCTGGTCCGGGGGGATGCCTGCGTAGGCGGGCGATAGCAAGCATGTCAGCAATGCGACCCGTGAGACGAGTTCAGCCCACGGCTAGGATAACTGAATGTTGCGCTACGAGTGCTGCTGCCCCAAGCGTGCACCGTACCGCACCGCACACCCAGCCCAGCTCAGCCCTTCACCAACACGACTCACCCTCCTTGTCCTGGATCTTGGCCTTCACGTTCTCGATGGTGTCCGAGGACTCCACCTCCAGCGTGATGGTCTTACCCGTCAGGGTCTTGACGAAGATCTGCATGCCGCCGCGCAGGCGGAGCACCAGGTGCAGCGTCGACTCCTTCTGGATGTTGTAGTCGGCCAGGGTGCGGCCATCCTCCAGCTGCTTGCCGGCGAAGATCAGGCGCTGCTGGTCCGGGGGGATGCCTGCGTAGGCGGGCGATAGCAAGCATGTCAGCAATGCGACCCGTGAGACGAGTTCAGCCCACGGCTAGGATAACTGAATGTTGCGCTACGAGTGCTGCTGCCCCAAGCGTGCACCGTACCGCACCGCACACCCAGCCCAGCTCAGCCCTTCACCAACACGACTCACCCTCCTTGTCCTGGATCTTGGCCTTCACGTTCTCGATGGTGTCCGAGGACTCCACCTCCAGCGTGATGGTCTTACCCGTCAGGGTCTTGACGAAGATCTGCATGCCACCGCGCAGGCGGAGCACCAGGTGCAGCGTCGACTCCTTCTGGATGTTGTAGTCGGCCAGGGTGCGGCCATCCTCCAGCTGCTTGCCGGCGAAGATCAGGCGCTGCTGGTCCGGGGGGATGCCTGCGTAGGCGGGCGATAGCAAGCATGTCAGCAATGCGACCCGTGAGACGAGTTCAGCCCACGGCTAGGATAACTGAATGTTGCGCTACGAGTGCTGCTGCCCCAAGCGTGCACCGTACCGCACCGCACACCCAGCCCAGCTCAGCCCTTCACCAACACGACTCACCCTCCTTGTCCTGGATCTTGGCCTTCACGTTCTCGATGGTGTCCGAGGACTCCACCTCCAGCGTGATGGTCTTACCCGTCAGGGTCTTGACGAAGATCTGCATGCCACCGCGCAGGCGGAGCACCAGGTGCAGCGTCGACTCCTTCTGGATGTTGTAGTCGGCCAGGGTGCGGCCATCCTCCAGCTGCTTGCCGGCGAAGATCAGGCGCTGCTGGTCCGGGGGGATGCCTGCGTAGGCGGGCGATAGCAAGCATGTCAGCAATGCGACCCGTGAGACGAGTTCAGCCCACGGCTAGGATAACTGAATGTTGCGCTACGAGTGCTGCTGCCCCAAGCGTGCACCGTACCGCACCGCACACCCAGCCCAGCTCAGCCCTTCACCAACACGACTCACCCTCCTTGTCCTGGATCTTGGCCTTCACGTTCTCGATGGTGTCCGAGGACTCCACCTCCAGCGTGATGGTCTTACCCGTCAGGGTCTTGACGAAGATCTGCATGCCACCGCGCAGGCGGAGCACCAGGTGCAGCGTCGACTCCTTCTGGATGTTGTAGTCGGCCAGGGTGCGGCCATCCTCCAGCTGCTTGCCGGCGAAGATCAGGCGCTGCTGGTCCGGGGGGATGCCTGCGTAGGCGGGCGATAGCAAGCATGTCAGCAATGCGACCCGTGAGACGAGTTCAGCCCACGGCTAGGATAACTGAATGTTGCGCTACGAGTGCTGCTGCCCCAAGCGTGCACCGTACCGCACCGCACACCCAGCCCAGCTCAGCCCTTCACCAACACGACTCACCCTCCTTGTCCTGGATCTTGGCCTTCACGTTCTCGATGGTGTCCGAGGACTCCACCTCCAGCGTGATGGTCTTACCCGTCAGGGTCTTGACGAAGATCTGCATGCCACCGCGCAGGCGGAGCACCAGGTGCAGCGTCGACTCCTTCTGGATGTTGTAGTCGGCCAGGGTGCGGCCATCCTCCAGCTGCTTGCCGGCGAAGATCAGGCGCTGCTGGTCCGGGGGGATGCCTGCGTAGGCGGGCGATAGCAAGCATGTCAGCAATGCGACCCGTGAGACGAGTTCAGCCCACGGCTAGGATAACTGAATGTTGCGCTACGAGTGCTGCTGCCCCAAGCGTGCACCGTACCGCACCGCACACCCAGCCCAGCTCAGCCCTTCACCAACACGACTCACCCTCCTTGTCCTGGATCTTGGCCTTCACGTTCTCGATGGTGTCCGAGGACTCCACCTCCAGCGTGATGGTCTTACCCGTCAGGGTCTTGACGAAGATCTGCATGCCACCGCGCAGGCGGAGCACCAGGTGCAGCGTCGACTCCTTCTGGATGTTGTAGTCGGCCAGGGTGCGGCCATCCTCCAGCTGCTTGCCGGCGAAGATCAGGCGCTGCTGGTCCGGGGGAATACCTGCAGGCGCGAGGGAAACACCAAACGTTCCGGTTGGAGGTCAGGTGGCGTTTTGCACATTTTTTCATGCTTGGTGGTCACGGGGACCCGTTGTCAATCGCTCGAGGCAAGGCGACGCGGCCGGAGCCGCACAGTTTGGGGGCCCCAAGGTTAGGACAGCAACGTTTCCGAAGAGCAGCAGCCTCTGAATGCGCCGGTCTAGGAATTTTCGATGCATAAATGCAGTGAACCCGTAGCTGCCGAGTCCTTTGGACTATTGAGGAGCGAACGCAGGACCATTAGCGATGTGACAGGTCTCCAACGGAGAGCCCCCTACCACACCGCAAAACTGCGCTGGACGACACCGTGGGCCTTAAATAGCAACGTATGCTGCCTTGGGACGCGCTGCGGCAGGAGCTGGACCGTATGACAACTTGAACGAGGGGGCTCGCCTAACACCCCGCCTGAACGTGCGAAGCGCGCTCAGGACGGCCAGAAGCGCCTAGATATGCAGGCCAGTGGGCCTGGTGGGCGCGAGGGGCGCGAGAACGACTAGGGTTCCCAAGCGAGTCAGCTTCGCACGTAGACTCACCCTCCTTGTCCTGGATCTTGGCCTTGACGTTCTCGATGGTGTCGGAGGACTCCACCTGCGCGGCAAAAGGCAGACAGGTTAGCTGACAGCACAAACGAGGGCTGGAGCGGCCTGCGCGAAGCTGGGTGCGTGGCGCTCCGACCTCGGTTCAGATTTGGACCTCGCAAACTAACCTCAAGGGTAATAGTCTTGCCCGTCAGGGTCTTCACGAAGATCTGCATGCTTGCGAGCGCCGCGAGGGCCGGTCCGTGTGTGTGTGGAGCTTCTTTTGATACAGTCGGAAATTCAAGCCTCGAGGTTACGCTTGAACGACGCTGTGTGTCGCTTCGGTATAAGAGTACAGTCGTAGTTGGGTAGTGTACACGCGATAGCGCTATGGTTTGACAGGTCGCGTCCTGCTTTTGTAAAGGGCCCGAAGCGCCCCATCCGAGGCGCCCATGCAACAGAAATTTGGGGGGGGGGGGGGGACTCGCGAACCGCCCATGTAAATCGCTTCAAAATTGCGCCAATTTGTGGAGCCGTGCTCAGCGCCAGGTCGTCGCTGCAGGCACGCGAGTCCGCGGACCTCATGCCCCTCAGGCCGAGGCCCAGGCTCCCCCGCAGCAGTGCTAGGCCCTCCCGCCCTGGCGAGGCCCGAACCAGCAACCCCCAGCGCTTGCGCGTAACAAGTAATCAGCGGCATGTTGCTCGTGCACTCGCTTGAGTATCCAGGCTCGCGCGGACTGCGGTGCGGTCCAGTCGATGAAGGGAATGGGGGCACGGGTTGGGGCGTGTGCGGCGCCCGGTGGAAGCGTGCGGGACGAAGGGGCTGGAGTCCCGGCCTTTCAGGTGTGTCCAGTCAGTGGTTGAAGGCTGAAGCCCGCACGCCGTGCGGGATGCTTGGACTGGGTGGAGGGAGTCGTCCGCGGGGAGATGCGCGCGTGCACACCAAGCAGCAGCTGGAAGACGCGGAAGGGCCTGGAAGGTTCCAGAGACCGGACTGGAGGCCGGACCCTTTCCCCTTCCACTCCTGTTCTCCACGCCCATGTCGCATACTCGCATCCCTCCATACTAGCTGCTGCCGGAGGAATGCAGGTCACGTCTATTTAGCCTGCGCGTGAGGTGCCAGCCACCCAACCAGCTCTCGACGCTGGGCCGGAGGACCACGGCCACGACCACGGCCCCACCAAGACAACAGACCTCGCCGGCGTAAGCCCTGATGGGCGTCCCTGGGCTGTCCCTCGCTGCTGCTGGCACCGTGGCGCGTGTGCCTCCAGGCGGCCACGCGCAATTCCTCCTCCTCCTCCACCTCCTCCCGCAACCCCTCCTAGGCTCCTACCTTCCAGGTGCAGGTGCAGGTTGGGGGCTCCGGCGCCCTGCCTGGCCTGGGCGTGCGGGTTGGGGGCTGCGGCCGCGGCTGACAAGGCGTAGGGACTCAAGTGGGTGTGTGCCAGGTGGCCACCGCCTCACCGCCTCGCCTCGCCGGACACGGACCTGGCCTGCGGACTGAAGCGCATACCCGGTGGGTGACGGGTGCGGTGGGAGGCGCTGCATGGGGCACACGGATTGGCGCTGCAGCGGACATTAGCGTGTGGGCCCGACAGCCTGAGGGCCCGAGGGAAGCGTGGGGCGGTGGGGATGGCAAAGTGCGAATCCGTAACAGGGTGCGGGCAGCACTGGGCAGCAAGCAGTGAGGTAGGGCTATGGGTGCGTCCGGGTGGCCTGTGGTGTTGGCCTGGGCCCTTGGGCGCCTTGCTGTATGCTGCGCGGCTGCAGCGGCTAGGCGCCCGGCCGCACACTGTGGGTGCCTGGCTGCCTGAAGACTGCAGCGCCTGCCTGCCTGCTGGGCAGTCGGATGCCTGGCGCGCCGCCTCCAGGGAGAGCCCCCACCGCCGTCCGCCCTGGTGACCGGATGCACCCTG
The DNA here is from genome assembly GCA_016834605.1 of Chlamydomonas incerta. Lineage (NCBI taxonomy): Eukaryota > Viridiplantae > Chlorophyta > Chlorophyceae > Chlamydomonadales > Chlamydomonadaceae > Chlamydomonas > Chlamydomonas incerta. Next base: position 340,195 of record JAEHOC010000022.1, read on the forward strand.
ACGCGGGTGACGCCTGGAACCACCGCGGCGCTGCTGTGCGTAAAAGGGCTGCGCCGCTGCGGCTGGAGGCGGCCACCAAACACTGTGCGCCTGTGTGCACTGGCCGTCTAGCCCAGACCCGACAGCAGAGGGGTGCCGCGCTGCCTGGCGTCGGTTCCTCCGTTCGCCGACCCGCACATCTCAGTTCGCCTCGGACTGTCTGCTAAGCCTGCTTACAGTGCCCCGTGTTGCCCGCACTGCCGCACCGCACCGCACCGCCGCCCATGCCACGGGGCGCGAGCGCCTCCTCCTCTGCAGCTGCCCGGGCAGGGACTCAGTGCCGGCTCCCCTGCCTTCTGCCTTGTGCCGGCCGCGTCAGGCACAGGCCCGGAAGGCCGGAACCAGATACAGACACCGACCTGCTCCTGTCACGCCCATACTGGCGCGACACTCCCCCTTCAGTGCCGCCGGGAGGGGCCACACACACGCGAACTCGGCGGGCTTTGTTGTCCGTCATGCTGTTGCTGTCATTAACACACGCGAACAGCCCAGGTAATTCCGCGAGCGAGAGCGCGACCGACGCACCGCATTGCATGCACAGTCTGCGTGTTTCCTCTCTCGCGTTATCGAACACACGCAAACTCGCTGACGCCAGCCATCCGCCGCGGCAGCACCGTGCCACCTGCTCGCAGCTGCCACGCTGCTACGAGCCATCATGCTCGCACGCCTCGACGCTGCCATGTGTAATCGTACAAAGCCGTCAGGTCTGTCAGCTGCAGCACTGCACCTGAGAGGCTGGTCCCGCACCCGCACCCGGGCCCGCAACCGCACCCACGCCGCAAGCCACCCAGCCACCCAGTCATGGATTGCTCGCACGCAACCACTGCGCCCGCCGCCCGGGCACGCAACACCCCAACCACCAGCACCCGGCTACCAAGCCAGCTGCACACAGCTGCACCTAGCCATCACCCGCAAGCCAGCCGGCATGGAGCCCCAGCCGGTGAGCCCCCGCGCCAGCTAGCTCTCGGCGGCGTCCCGCACTCGCAATCGCAATTAAGCATTTCAGCTCTCGGCGGCGTCCCGCACCAGCGAGGTCAGCTCCCAATCCAGCCCCTCCTCATAGCCGCCGTCGCTGCCGGGCGCGCCGGGCACGCGCGGCGGCTGGTAGGGCGGCGCGGTGCCGGCCCGCAGCCGGGCCCAGTCCAGCCCGGCGAAGAAGGGGTGCGCCCGCAGCTCTGAGATGTCCTCCGCGCCTGCGGGGTGAGGCCGAGGTAGGGGTAGAGGATGAGGGGAGTTGCTTCACGGCATGGCGGTCCCAGCAAAATCAGCCGCTGCCATCCCAAATCCAAGAGAGTGCGCGGGTGGGTGGGTGGAGGCAGAGGCACGGCGGTTTACGGCGGAGCAAACCCACTAGGCAACCAGCTGGCGCCCAAGGGGGTGGCGCGAGGAGGTTGGTGAGGGCCGGCGTGCGTTAACGTGTCGGCGTGGCGAGAACTGCCGATGGGACAGGAGCGTGTACCGTATGCTTGTGTGCGCGTGCCGGTGCTGCCGCGCCGTGCAGCTGATGAGTGTGCCATCGACCATGTGGGTCGACCGTGTGCGCGTGTCCGCCCAGCCGCGTGGGGTGCCTCCTCCCGCACCCCAGCGCCCTGCTGCCTCCCCGCCTTGCGCCCTGCCCACCTTGACCACGGCCGCTGCCTGCAGACGCCCGCACCCGCCTCCCAAAACAAAATACCCCCTCCCAAGCCCCACCGCGGCGCCGCTCACCGATGCGGGCCGCCGGCTCCATGGCCAGCAGGCGGTCGGTGAGGTCGCGCGCCTCGTCCGGGTACACCACCGGCCCCCGCAGCTTGGGCAGTTTGGGCGGCTTGCCGCCCGCCGCCGGCCCCGGCCCCGGCCCCGGCCCCGGCCCCGCCCCCTCGCCGCCGGCTGCGGCCCCGCCGCTGCTGCCCGCCCCCTCGCCGCCGGCCGTGGCCTCCGCGCCCCCGGCTTCCCGCGGCGCTGCCGCCGCCGCGGCTGCGTCCTTCGCCGCGCCCTCCCCATCCGCCTCCTCCTCCTCCTCATCCTCGGGCTCGCCGTCGGCATTGTAGTTGGCATCCCCCGGGTAGGCAAAGTCCCTGTCCGCAGCGGCAGGTCGGCGTGGGGCCCAGTCAGGCGCCGAGTCAGCGCACATCGGCACACATTGACACACCGATGCCAGTGCTGCTGCCACGCAGCGGTCTGAAGCCATGCGGCGGCAGGCTGGCACCGCCGGTTTGCGGTCGGCCGAAGCGCACTGCGCACTGCGCACTGCGCACATGTGTTACAACAGTCCCGTCCCCAGGCCTGACGGCCCGCTGCCGCTTGTCGCCCCCAACCCCCGCGCTATGTTAGGCTTTGGGCTAGCAGTGGTTAACTTTGGCATTGGAATGAACTACCCCGCACCCGCACACCGTGCCCGCACACCCCGCGCGCACCTGTCAGTGATCTTCTGAAACGTCAGGTACTCGCTGGCGGCCTTGAACGGCGGCCGGCCTGAGGAGCGAGGGTATGGTAATGCGCGGCACGTCAAACCTGCGCATGCGTCTCCCGTGTGTGTGAAGGTTGGGCTGGACCGACAGACGCCGCGCCACGCCAATGCCAGCCACACGACGCGCCCCATCCCAACCTGTCCTCCCCTCTCCCCCCTCCGGCGCCCCCATCCAGCCGCTGCCCCGCGCCTCGCAAGGCAGTCCATGGCACGCCGAATCCGCAACACGCCCATCCTCCCTCCTCCGCACATGGGTTTTGGGTTGGCAATGGTGTTGATTTGGGAATTGGAGAAAACTACCCCCATCCCCCCACCCCCAGCCGACGTGCCCCCACGCACCCACGATCATCTGGTAGAGCATGCAGCCCAGCGCCCACAGGTCCGCCGGGTAGCTCAGCGGCGCGTTGAGCAGCACCTCGGGCGACACGTACTCGGCCGTGCCCACGAAGGAGGTGGCGCTGCCCGGGGTGGGAGTGGCCGGGTGGGGAGTCACATTCGTGATTAAATTAAGAAAAGGGGGGTCGCATTCATGATTTGTTAGGGAAGCGGGTGGGGGAGCAAAGAGTGGGGTTTGGGGTTTGCCGCCAGGGCGACCTCAGAGGGTGAACCTGCAGGCGGGATTCTGCGGCGCAGTCCTGTGGCTCACGAGGCGTCCTCTTGGGCGCTCATGTAAGCACTCCTGCCCTGGGACAGGAGCGTTCGGGACCCAGCAGCCCCGGCGCACTGCTTACTCGCTTTTCTCCTTCCACTTCCAACCCGCCCGCATAGATGGCTACCCCGTCGCTCATAACAATGCATACGCATCAAGTTTGGTTCGGATTTGGTCTAGCCTGGGTTGGTGTTCACAAGTCCCCGCCCACCCCCACCCGCCGCTCCCCTACCGCTGCTTGCCCGGCGGCTTCTCGGCCGCCGGCAGGAAGAAGGCGCGCGCGCTGCCGAAGTCCACCAGCTTGAGGTGGCCCTCGCCCGACAGCAGCAGGTTCTCCGGCTTCAGGTCCCTGCCAGGCAGGCGGCGGAGGCACGGCAGGCGGCATGGCGGCGGTGAAGCGGCAGTGAGGCGGCGTGCGGGTGGAAAGGGGTGAGCGGCGGGGAGGGGGCGTAGTCCATTTCAATCCCACATTCATTGTCAACCTAGAGCCCATAAAAGTGCGGAGGAGGGGGATACACGGGGGCAGGCGGATTGCAACAAGGGGGGATGCCGTCTGCCGTGTGGGGACAGGAGGCTGGGGAGGGGCGCGCGCGCGGGGCTGCTGGGTGCGGGGCTGGAGGGTTGTTGGCAGGACTGGGTGCAGCCGTGCCGTAGCGCCCCGAGCAGGGGGCGCCAGGCGGCTTAAGCACACGCCGCGACCTCAGGACGACCGCGCTGCCAGTCCCGCTGCAAGCACAGCGCCGCCCAGTGCCGGTCTCCACCCCACCCCACCAGAATCGGCGCTTCAGGTGCCTTGCACGCTGTTCGCATGGACGGCTACCCTTCCCCTCCGCGCTCTGTTGCTTTGGGTTGACGAATGTTTCGGGTTTTTGGGTTTTGATACTAGCCACCCCCTCCTCTTCCCGGAGGTCCACGTTCTACAACTCCTTGTAACATACCGGTGCATCCAAGCCATCCCGCCAGAATCCCAAGCCACCACACCACACTTCCCCACACCACACGGCCCACGCCACGCCACCCCACGCCACCCTGCTACCCACCTGTGCACCACCTGCGCCTTGCGCAGGTACTCCAGTATGAGCACCACCTCGGCCGCGTAGAAGCGAACCGCGTCCAGCGGCAGCCGGCCGCGCTGCGCGGTGAGGCGTTGGCGTTGGCGTTGGCGCGCGGGCGCAGCGAGGCGGTGGGCCGTTGGGTTGCGGCAAAATGCGGCTGACGCAGCGATGTGTGCGTCTGTCACAAGCACGAGGCAGGGGGCCGCCCGGGGGCACCGGCAGGCATCCCATGTGCAAGGATGCACGGGTGGCCCGTGCGGGGGAGCTGGCCGCCCTGCCCCCGCGCGCTCCTGGTGAGTGTGCACTGGCAGCCGCCCTGCTGCATGCGTGCGTGCGTCCCATACATGCATGCATGCATTGCAAGCACGCATGCATCATCACAGGATGCTTCTCCTGCTGCAAGGCCTGTACAGGCGTGCTACAAGCGCACGACGACACGGTCCGCTCGTAAGCCCTGTCCGCTCGTGCCCCAAGCCGCTCACCTTGTTAATTTGCTCATACAGCTCCCCACCGGCGCAGTACTCCATTCCCATGTCTGTTTGCGTGTGCAGGGCCCGAGAGCACCATAAGCTTATGTTTGTCGGGTTGCTTCATAGCTGCAGCAGCAGCAGCTGCGCGGACGCCGGAGCGTGCCCAGGCACCGTGCCGAACCTGTACATGGACACGCTCTGCACCCGCGTGCCGCCTGTGAGGGCCTACCGTCCCTGCGGCACTCCCCATCCTCCCCCCCCCCCCCCGCGCCTCCGCTATGCCCTTGTAGCTGCTTACATAGGTTGTCCGGGTCCTGGAACGTGAAGTGCAGCTTGGCGATGCCCGCGTCGTCGAGCTTGTCCAGGATGAACCGTTCGTTCTTTATGTACTCGACCATTTTGTTGCGCATGACGAGGTGTTTGTTCATCATTTTGATGGCATACTGCTTCCCGTTCTGCTTCTGCCGCGCCAGGAACACCGTGGAGAAGCTGCCATCTCCAATGCGCCCGAGCACGTCGAAGTCCTTGATGGTCAAGGTCACGCGAGGAGCGCGATATCCCTCCTGCTGCTCACGGTCACGAAGCCCCTCCTCGCTGGCCATTGCTGTCGCCTACCGCTGTCACAGTCTGGTTCCGGCGGGCATGGAACGTTTCGAGCCGGAGCGGCCGTTAGGTGGCTAGAATGCAGTAAAAGCAACACGCAGCGGAGTGACAAAGATTTTGATGTTCACAACTCAAAGTCTGAGGTCGGTGGGAGGCAGGGCTCCGCGCAATGTTCCTGTTCTTTCTGAAGCTGTGGCTCTTGTCTAGGGATTGGTGCAGGACGCAGTGTATGCATGGAGGGCTATGGGGAAATGGCATTTACGGCGAAGGGTGAGCAACGACATGGCGTGATTGCATGTGCAGCCGTGTGCAGGCACGGTCCAGGCCGCTCGGTTGCTGCCCACTCCGTACCCCTCCCTGCGGCTTTCCTGTGAGCAGCAACGAGACAGCTTAAGGTATATACCAGCCTCAGACACAAAGCGCCACCGCCAGACGCAGCCCACCGTCGCAGACCGTCGCACTACAGTACACGCAGACAGGAGGTCGGGACCAGGAGAGGATCCTCCCCTGGTCGGGACAGGCCAAGCCAGGACGGCAGGACCACTTGCTGGTCGTCGCCGTGTCGGGAAAGCCGCACAATCCTGCGGCACGCTTGATACCTATTGCGCTGCCGTGAGATGATGGCCGCTGATTCTCGCTGTGCACTGGCAGTCTGGCATGCCGCCCCAGCTGCGGACCCCTGGGCGGATGCCGAGACCTGCGTTTGGGCAAGCTGCTCCAGGCCAGCGGCTGTCCGTCTTGGTCCAATCTCGTACTGCATGAGGCTACATTGCTGGTCGCGTGCACTACCTGGAGCGCTGCCCTGACCCTCTCCAGCGCTGCATGCCTGCTGAGCAACACCCTGCCGGCCGCCGCTAACGTGCTGCACAACCACTCTCCAATGTGCTGCCTCCGGACCATGCAGCGACCACTTCCTAAACCCATTTAGCCGGGGGGGGCAGCCAACTCGCCAGATGCATTCCTGAAGATACCCGAAGGCGCCAATAAACTCAATTTCTCTTCTCTGTTACAACGCGGGCTCCGCCAGGGAGCCAACCACAGGGAGGCGAGCGCCTCAGTCCTAGGGCGGACGACGGCGCACGTGCATACACCGCTCATCCCGCGCTGTGTGCTAAACATACAAAATTGTGCATCCGCTGAGATGGTGCGACATCTGCCGCAAATGCCCCTCCCCAATGCGGAAGTGCGCGCCCCAACGCCTGTCGCCGTTGGCAGCAGCGCCACAAAAATTGTGATATGGATTGTCTGCTCTTCGGTTCAGCCCGCAGGCCTACGTGCCTGAACCACCCCCCTGGCTCACCCACACGCACTCCCACCAAGCCGTGCAAAAATGCTGTGCCCCGGAGGAGGCCCCCCGGGGACACCCCTGCCTAACAGCTCCTCTGCACACGGCCCGCCCTCCATCGTGCTGCGCCTAGCTCGGCCGCTCTGGCGCTCGCCAGGTAACGCAGCACGCCGCGGCCGCTGTCGCCTCTTCCTCTCCACGATTGAGAACAACGCTTCAACGCCAGCGCTCGAGGGACCAGCTGGTGATTTACGACTGTGAGCAAAGGACAAAATGTGCGGGCGGATGGGGGGAGCGTCAGCGGACACACTAAAAAAGATGGAAAATGGTGCGGAGAGCGGCCGCGTGTTCAGTCGTACGCCTGCTCCATGCTGATACCCGTCTCTGCATCCCTTGCCGCGCGGGACGCCGGCAGTAACTTGCCGCCGGCACGTAACGCACGCTGTCCCGTGCAAGCACGGGTTGCCCTGTGGCGCTGCGAAGGCCTAGCCGATTTGCGACTCCCCTGAAGTGGCCCCGCGACGCCTAAAATCCCATCAGTACAAGCACCAAAATGGGAAGCAGCGAGGAAACCGATGAGGCGACGCGGACCCATATCAGCGCGAGCACAATCGCGACCGCGTGCCTCCCACCGACCCGCTTTAGTTCCCACGCCCACCCCGAATCATCGCAAACTGCATTCCCTGAGCCGGCTACACTCTCACCAGCTTGGCGGTCATCTCCTTGGTCAGGCTGTCAGCGACGCGCTCAATCTGGGTGCGGACGGACAGGTCAATCTGGCTGCTGCCATACTCCACGACGAAGCCGGCAATCAGGCTGGAGTCAATCACGGGCTTCAGCTTGATGTTCTTGCTGCCGGTGAGCTCCTGCAGCTTCTTGGCGATAAGGAACTGCTGCTCCTGCTCCAGCTTCACGGCCGAGCGCAGAGTGGCGACCTGGGTGTCGGTCAGCTGGCAGTAGAGGTCCTCGAAGCACTCGCAAATCTCAGGGACCAGCGCCAGGCGGTCCTTCTCCACCAGCAGGTTCAGAAAGTTGATCGTGTATTGCTGGAAGCCGGCCTCCTTGGCGATCTTAGCAAGGACAGCGCGCTTCTTGTCAGCATCCACAACGGGGTTCATGATCAGAGCGCTCAGCTTGGCGTTCTCCTTCATCAGGCCCGCGACCGAGTCCACATCGGCGTGCACAGCCTCCAGCTTGCCCTTCTCGTCGGCGAGCTCAACCAGAGCCTTGGCATAGGACTCGCTGACCTCGTTCTTGCGGGCCATCACCACAACGGTGCTGCGGCGGCCGGCCTTGGGCGCGGCGCGGACGGCCGACGCCTTGAAGGCGCGGGGGCCAGCAATGGACTTGGCGGCCAGCATTGTGGCTAATTAATTGGCTCGGCGCTTAAGGCGCACGAGAGGAAGAAGCAAGTGGGGTGGAGCGCGCGGTAAGAGCAAAGGTATATTGGCAGCAAGCACAGGATAAGGGTCCGCCCGCTTGCATGGGGGAAGAGACCATTCCCCACGGCCTTTTTGCAGCATCGACACTCCTCGCTGCTTTTACCTTAAGCTACAAAACACATCCTGACATCGCTCTCGCTGTCCCGTTGGGACTCGCTCAGACACCGCGGGCGACCTCGTCGCATGGCCCTGCCTCTTTTTTGCTATAGTACCACCAGATCTTCTATGTCATTATACACGGGTAGCCCAAAAGCGTGCTTCTATTTATGGGAGAGTCCTCCCCAAGTCAGGCGGCGCAGCGCAGGGAGCCGCTCATTAAGCCGCTTCTGCACGCGCTTCTGCTGCCTTGTGGTGCCGGCGAGCATGGTGTTTACTCTTGGCTCACCGAGCTCGCGGTCGCGCCACTGGACCGGACCCGGAACTGTGTGCGCGCGCCTCCTGGATCGTGGCGACCGCGCTCGCCGGCACTTTTGACACTGCATTCTTAGCGACGTCGGTTCGCGATCCGCGCATAGTGTGAGGGAGGGACCCTCGTGGGGTGGGGGTGGGGGCCGCCGGGGCCGCCACGCACGGGGGGACCAGGAGGGTTGCGAGAAGGACACCCGAGTGCGATGCCCGCAGTGGGGCGAGTGGAGCAGAAGCAGATCAGCGAGCGAGTTACTTGGGGAGTTGCATGTTTGTAGGGGAGGGGCCGGAGCTGGGGCTGCGGTGCGCCCCGCTCGGGGCTTCGCACTATGGCCGTCGGATGAGGCATCGTGGCCTGGCGCGTGTGCTCAATACCACGCCGCGGCACATATCACCACGTGCTGGCATTTGAGCACAGTGTCCCGATGATTAGATTCTAATCACACACACACGTATAACTTCATGAGAAATCATGATGACCTATTTCTGCAAACATGAGGGACCAGCTGCACGCACGCACACGCACGCACGCACGCACTCGTCTAACAGCTAATAGCTTGCCCGTACGGCGCCAGCGCCTTGCCCCTGCGGGAGTGGACGCATGCATACTTTCTTGCACATAGAAAGGCTGCAGCTGTGTGCAGGCAACGATGTGGCGGGGGCTCGACGTGCGGGCGGAGCTGTCGCGCTATGTCGGCCCTGCTCCAATGCTCCCGCGCTAAGCAGCATTCTTGCGGGGCCGGGTTTGCCAGAGTTCAACCGAAGTCGCTGGGCTGGCTGGCTGGCCAGCATTGGGCTGGCTGGCTGGCCAGCATTGGGCTGTGTGGCGCTGGCCAGCAGCAGCCTCCCGCCGCCGGCGGGCGAACACCCGGACACTGCGCGTGTGGTGATCCCATGTGCCGGCTTCCGTCGGGCACGGCAGGGCCGCATAGATGACAGCGTTCTCGGCGTTTCTCAACGCCGCTGTAACAGGCCGGGATGTGGTCGTGGCATACCGTACTGGTCAGCCGCCGCTGTGCCGTTTGCGTGCGAGTGCGCGTGCACTGGGCAAGGCGGAGTGGGCATGCCGCACGCCGAGTTATCAATTGCTTATTGTTGTGTGCATACGCAATCGCATGTAGCAAGCATTTTGGTGGGACAGCACGTGTGGAAGGGTGCGTTGCAGGTGGACTGGCAGCACTACGGTACACCTGTACGCATCACTTTCTATGCGAGATGCACATACGGTAGGGTCTTCAGGTGTTGTCCCTGCTGGCATAGAACAACTTGAATTCTGGGTTGGGTTCGGTGGTGTTGTGCGGTGCCCACCTTAGTTCGTGGACGCCCCTGGCGAGTGGGAGCGCGGACCACACTGCGTGTTGCGCAGTGCTGGCGGATTGCGCTGTCGCCACCGGCTTTCGTGCTCCTTGTCGCCCGGCGGCCCGGCCAGGCCGCGCCACGCAGACGCCACTCCGTGTGCGTGTGGGGAAATAGTGCGCAGAGCGCCGCAGTCGCACCTGCAATGCTGACCAGCCAGGGTCCACGGGTGACCCGCGGATTTGCAGGCGGACAGCTTGCGTGTGAGCAACGTGCATTGAAGCATTGGACGGGCGGCAAGCGAGCGAGCAGGAACGAGGCAGGGCAGCGTGACGCGCCATGGGCTGGCTGGTGACAGGCGGGCGCACGGGCGAAGGGCAAATCATGTGGGAGTGCAGGAACGTCCACAACACGGGCGGTGGGCGGGGGGAGGCCCGGAAGACGCCAAGGCAGAATGTGACCAACGCACTGCGGCGCCCGGAGCGTGAGGAATGCGCATCAGCAAACAACCAGCATGGCAGCCAGCACCGCTTCGGTACAGTAGCTCCGGCGCGTTACACCAGCTGCGCGCGCCTGCATACTGTCGCAAATTGCTTCTTGACTGTCGGGTATGGGACTCTGCTTCACACTACGGGATTCTGTCATTTCGCTCTGTACCATCGCACGCACTGCGGCGCCCGCGGCAGCGCTTGCCACCCCTTGATGCAGGACGCGCACACACTATGGCGTACCCGACATCCACACACGCCGGACATTTACTCATCGGCCGGTGGAATGGACAGGGCGCCGGTGGGGTGGGCAGGCGCGCCGGCGGGGTGGACAGGGCATCGGTGGGGTAGACAGGGCGCCAGTGGGCTGTGCAGGGCGCCGGTGGGCTGGACAGGGCGCCGGTGGGCAGGACAAGGCGCCGGTGGGGTGGACAGGCCCACCACACGGGTTGGGGTGGACAGGGCGCCGGGATAGCTGAAAGGGCGCCCATCCTGCTGCAAGCATGCTTGGCCTAGTGCAAGTGGGCTAGTCACCTGCGCGGACTTGGTGAGCATCATGGTGATATGTGACCGCGAAGTGACCGACCGTAGCGTAGCTGAGAGTCCGCGCCGAGGCGTCTCAAACCAGCCCCGGCCCAACGATCTTGCGATCTTGGGGGGCCCCTCCTGGAGCTGACGGAGGCGCGAACTGGGCCTACACACCCGCAACGCACAGCGCCGGGCGCCCGGAGCGTGAGGACTGCGTGTCAGCAAACAACGGAGCCAGCCAGCCAGCGCGCATCGGTACAGTAACCGCGTCGCACAGCCCCAGCCTCTGTCTTGGTTGTCGTGCAACGGCTTGCTGGGTGCGGGGAATTCATCTGTCACTACCGGGACATGCCAACTCTCGCCCTTGTCCTGTTCTTACCGCCACCCGCAACGCACAGCGCCGGTGCCTAAAACAATTCATCAAATTGTCAGCTTGGCATTGGCCGGGCACGGCTACCCGTGCCACCCAGCTTCAGCAGCATTCGGCACGGCAAGCGGCGCGACCCCGGGGTCTCAGGGTGCGGGGTGAATGTTGTGTGACGCGCTCGCCGGGCCGGCCCAATAGCATCACTTGGCGTGTGGAAGGCTGTGCGCGGTCGCTAGCAATTGCTGTAGTTGAGGCGTGCAACACCGGGCCTGCAGGGCTGTAGCAGTACCTATCCCACACCCATATGCGGGACTCACGGTTGGAGCAGGTAGCGGGTTGCTGATGTCCAGCGGATGCGATGATAGGGACTTAACCAGACTAACGAGAGGCATAGGTAAGGGTCCAGCCCTGTCTCGAACAGGGATTGTATAGTGTACTCTTATACAAGTGGCCGGAACACTGGACGTGGTGGTGGCTTATCGGCGCCACCGGCCGTGCCTCAGTGCTCGTATCTTCCATCTACGATGGAGAAATTTGCCCCAAATCCGCCGAAGGCGGAGTAAAATGTTTGGGTTTGGGTTTCGGCATCTACGGAGCGTAGACGGTTTGGGCGGGTTTGGCGGTCTTTTAGACAGGGAGCGTAGATGGTTTGGGGGATTTGGGGGCGTGCCCCTAGGAAAACTTTTCGAGGTGTAGATGGCGCGGGAGGGGTCACCTACGCTGTGTAGACGCCGGGGGCCCAAAGCCATCTACATGATACGGGCACTGCCGTGCCTCTCATCGTGTCTGGATCCCATGCGGGCTCCGCCCACAAGGGCTCCCAGAGGCGGACCGTGCCATTCCAGGGTTCGTGCCGTCGCCTGCGCTTGCGTGGGCTGGAGCCAATCCGCAGCCTGAGCATGCGCGCTCATTTGCCACGCTATCCGTCTGTCGAAGCGTCGGGCATCTGGGAGGCAGTATGGCACATCACAACATGGTCGCCCACCGGTGCCCTGTCCAGCCCACCGGCGCCCTGTCCAGCCTACCGGCGCCCCGTCCAGCCCAGTCACGTTTCCCCAAAGGCACAAGACACAAGACACCATCTCTTCTCGGAGCAGGGGCACCCCTGTCTCGGAACATTACAGGGGGTTGCGGCACAAGGCGTCACTGTCTTGTGCACATCACGATCCAGAGGAACCTCTGTCACGATCTGCAACGGTGCCTGCAACTGACGCCACAGGACGCCGCATACGCAGAGCCCAGCGCCCGCTGCGGGCGGGTGCACCCATCACCCCCCCGCTCTGGTGTGCATGATCCTCGTGTGCTTCCCCTGGCATCCCATGCCTGCCTGCTCTGACTTGCATGATCCTAGGAGCTAAAGGATAAGGGCGGACACCGCACGCAGGTTCGCAGGCCATGAACTCATGGACGAGCCCCGGCCCAGATAGATACACACGCTGAGCGAACATGTCGCAATGTGTCATACTGCCTCCAGATGCCCGATTCTTCGGCATGCGGATAGCGCGCAAGTGAGCGAGCGTTCTCGAGCTGCGGACTGTCTCCACCGACGGACAAAGGCACGAACCCTGGAATGGCACGGTCCGCCCTCTGGGAGCCCTGCAGGCCCGGTGTTGCACGCCTCAACTACAGCAATTGCTAGCGACCGCGCACAGCCTTCCACACGCCAAGTGATGCTATTGGGCCGGCCCGGCGAGCGCGTCACACAACATACACCCCGCACCCTGAGACCCCGGGGTCGCGCCGCTTGCCGTGCTGAATGCTGCTGAAGCTGGATGAAACGGATAGCTGACAATTTAATGAATTGTTTTAGGCACCGGCGCTGTCCGTTGCGGGTGTGTAGGCCCAGTTCGCGCCTCCGTCAGCTCCAGGAGGGGGCCTCCCAAGATCGCAAGATCGTTGGGCCGGGGCTGGTTTGAGACGCCTCGGCGCAGACCTTCAGCTACGCTACGGTCGGTCACTTCGCGGTCACATATCACCATGATGCTCACCAAGTCCGCGCAGGTGACTAGCCCACTTGCACTAGGCCAAGCTTGCTTGCAGCAGGTTGGGAGTGGGACCTCGAGCGCGCACCCCAGTGGATGTAACCCAAGCTCCAGAATGGATGGCGTATATATTCTTACAAGCTCGTTGATGTTCGCGTGCCTTGCAGGCCGCTTTCAGCGGCAAGGTCGCCCGCCCGGCCAAGGCCAACCGGGCCCGCCTGGTGTGCCGCGCTGAGGAGAAGTCCATCGCCAAGGTGCGTTATCACCTGGGCGGATGCGGGGCGCAGCGGGGGAGGAACAAAATCCGCGTGTCGTCTGATGATTATCAGGTCGACCCTGGCCCGAGTGATCTCGCGCAATCGCTAACAGGACGGTATGAATTGCAGGTGGACCGCTCGAAGGACCAGCTGTACGTCGGTGCCTCGCAGTCCTCCCTGGCTTACCTGGACGGCACTCTGCCCGGCGTAAGTAAGGGCATCGTCTGGGCGATGTGGACTCGGCGGTGATGCTTTCGACACAGAATTGGCCTAGAAGCATAGATCGGGGGATCTTATGCAGTTCTGGCCGGGCCAGGGCTCGCGCGCACGCGTAGTAGCGTCGACCGAGGGTGCGCGCGACGGAATCGCGGGTCGCTTGCACGCTGCTCGCAGCTTGGCAATCAATGGCAGCGCTCATTTGGCAGCGGGCTGCCAACCATAATTTGAAGTGGTCCAGCCGCTGTTCGCCTAGCTTGGACGGCGGACTCGCTGGTACAGTCGGCCTGCGCACTGGCCAGCACTTCCTCTCGTTCCTGTCCTGATCATCTGGGTGGCAGCACAGTGGAGTTGCTGGCGGGGCGAAGCAGCAGGCGCTGGAGCAGGCGCAGCGGGCGTGGGGGATTTCGGGCGGATCAGGGGTTGGGAGGCCCGGGTCGGCGGGGGCGGCAGCTGCGCCGACACACGCGCGCGGCACTCCTGCCCCACATCCGTCCCCAGCCTCATCAGTCAACCTCGATATCAAATCAGAGCGCGGCCAGTCATCGCTGTTCCTTACGCTGCATGTTCCTGTCCGCCTGTCCCTGTGCTGCTTCTCCCCCGCAGGACTTCGGCTTCGACCCCCTGGGCCTGCTGGACCCCGTGAACAGCGGTGGCTTCATTGAGCCCAAGTGGCTGCAGTACTCTGAGGTCATCCACGCGCGCTGGGCCATGCTGGGCGCTGCTGGCTGCATTGCCCCCGAGGTGCTGGGCGCCGCCGGCCTGATCCCCGACGCCACCAACATCAAGTGGTTCGAGAGCGGCGTGATCCCCCCCGCCGGCTCGTACGACGGCTACTGGGCTGACCCCTACACCATTTTCTTCGTGGAGATCGTGGCCATGCAGTTCGCTGAGCTGCGCCGCCTTCAGGTGGGTGGGGCCCTCGCACAGGAATGAATGAGATTACGATCGTGTGCCGCCTGTGCCTCGAGCGGAGGCAGCAGCAACGCCTGACTGTACTCTATTCGATTACTGAATATGGGTGGACGATGTCTATCGCATCTCTGCAGGACTTCCGCTACCCCGGCTCCATGGGCCAGCAGTATTTCCTGGGCCTTGAGGCGATCTTCAAGGGCTCCGGCGACGCTGCCTACCCCGGTGAGCCGCCGCTCCGCCGGCAGCGCTTAGCAGCAGCAGAGGGCAGCGGGCGGGAGGGTGGGCAGCAGGCGGGCCTGGGAAGCGGAGGTCCCGCCTGGGGGAGAGCTGAGGTTGTTGGCTGGGATGGTGGTGGCGGAACGGCGCCACCGGTGAAGGGCCGAGTGTGTTACGCGGACACTGAATTTGCGGTCGGTTCTGGTTCTGGTGGTGTGCAAGCGCTTTGTATCTCAGTCACACCTTGCTGACTCTGCCTATCCATACCTGCTTCCCCCACCTCAGGCGGCCCCTTCTTCAACCTGTTCAACCTGGGCAAGACCGAGGCGGCCATGAAGGAGCTGAAGCTGAAGGAGATCAAGAACGGCCGCCTGGTGAGAGAGCGAGCGAGCACCGATGCACTCGGCGCGGCCTTGGAGCAAACAGACGTTTTCATGGATGCCCAGCTGCAGTTGGGAACCTCCTGCTGATCTTTTTTGCGCGCTCTGTGCTCACGCTGTGGCCCCTTCGTGTTTGTCCCACGCAGGCCATGCTTGCCATGCTGGGCTACGGCGCCCAGGCCGTCCTGACCGGCAAGGGCCCCTTCCAGAACCTGGTGGAGCACCTGGCTGACCCCGTCAACAACAACATCCTGACCAACTTCGGTGAGAAGCACAGCAGTAGCCAAAGTGCACTGGGGGTTTTGCGGGTGTCCTGCGCTCATGGATCTAGTGTTGTTGTGCAGCGAGGAGGGGTGTGGTGGACCTCCAGCCAGCAGTTTTGCCGTGCGCATCGAGGGTGTGACAGGCACATACGCATCCCTGTGCGTCCATGCTGCGGTGATAAGTACTAACGGCTCACTTGCGTGAACGTTGCACTCTGCAGGCAAGCTGGTCGCGTAAGCGGCTCCAGTCAGCCGTGGCGGCTGCAGTGGCGGTGGCGGCGACGCTCCTGCTATGCAGCCGCTTTTGCGTTGAGAAGAATAGAAGTGTGCTGACCGAGTGGGGCCCGGCACCTGCGGGCAGCCGCCAACCTCTACCAAGGCTTGGCGGCGGGGCGCTGCCCGCGCCCGGCTCGCGTGCCTGACGCTGACGCCTCGCGTCGCGGCTGTTCGCGTGCCGTTCGGCGCTCTGCCCTGTTCCCTGCGGCTGAATTTTACGGCTAGCGGGAGGGGTGTCCGTGGATTGCCGGGGGGTGGGATTGCGTGTGGCATGGCACGCTATCCCACCTGAGGCCATGTGTACGTGTGTGTAACAGAGTTTCCATGCGAAGTTTTCCCATTTGGAATTTCGAGGGTAGAAGAGGGCGCGCAAGTAGCGGTGCACGCATCTGGAGGTGACTGACTGGGCGGCGCGGGTGCGGGCGCTTTCCCAGGGCGCGGTCGGCTGGGGTGTCTCGTGCTTGCAGGCGTCACTTGTGTACAATTCTGTCTGTGCCTGCGTGCGGTTGGGCCGGATGGGCGGTGCGCCGCAGCAGGCGACAAACCTCGGCTCGCCGAGAGAACATTTTGCGGTGTTGTTGGGCTTAACCAACCCGACACCTGTTAACAGAGAAGATCACGCCGCCTCTCAACGACTCGTGGTCTCAACATTCTATAGCTTCGGACAACACAGCAGCTTCGTCGGCAGCAGATCGGAGAGGCAACGCTGGGCCCGGAAAGACACTATGGTGTTGCTTGGGCACCAGCGGCACACTTGGTGCATGCGAGCCTGACAGCGCACGGAGTGGTCCACATGGCGTCCGATTCGACTCCATGACACATGCATACCGTCCTGAACACTACGTGGGCCTGTCCGGCCCAGCCAACCCGGAGCCCGACGCCTCATCGCTGATGCCTTCCACCCATCGCCGGGCCCGTGTGGAGGCCCCAGTGCGCCAGCCAGCCAGCCAGCCTTGCCCCCAGCCCCACTCGTGACCCCGTGCAACGAAGTGCTTGCTAAAACGCGAACGTCGCGCCCCTCAGGCGCCCCTCAGGCTCTCGCGCTCAGTCGATGCCGGGGAAGGTGACGGGCCGCAGCGACTCCTGGCGGCACTCCACGGGGCAGTAGGGGCACTTGAAGGCGCGAGACCTGTGCGTGTGCGTGTGCGGCGAGTGAGGCGCTATAAGGGGGTGAGGCGGCCGAGTGCGACGTGCCGCGGGGGTCCGTGCACGACGCCCAGACTAACGCCCAGACTGACACGCCGGGCATTCCTACACCACCGTAGCCCCCACGTGCCACGGGACGCCGCCACCCAACCCAAGCACCGCCCAGGCAATGGCCGACACCCAAACGCACGCGAAGCCGGGAACCGCCTTCCCCACGTCCACAGAGCCATGCCGCCGCCCCGCCCCCACCCACCACCCCGGCCCACCTCAACCCCGCCCCCGCCCCCGCCCCCGCCCCCGGCCCCGCCCCCGGCCCCGCCCCCGCCCCCGCCCCCTCCCCCTCCCCGCGCCCGCCCCAGCCCTGCCGCCCGCACCGGTTCTTCAGCAGCTTGGCCACCGACTGCTCGGCCAGCACGTGGCCGCAGGGCAGCGCCAGCGGCGGGTTGTCGGGCGTGGACATGTCGCGGGACACGGGGCAGGCGAAGATGGGCCGGAACACGAACTCGGGGCCCAGCTGGATCTCCACAGGCAGCTGCTCCACGGCGCGCAGGTCCTGTGGGGTGTGAGTGTTGTGAGTGGGGTTGTGAGTAGGGTGTGACTTGTGAGTGCGTTGCGTTGTGTAACTTGGGTTGTGTTGTAGAGCGTGGGGGCGGTGTGGCGGTGCTGGTGCGAGGGCTGCCAGGCCAGTCAGGCGACATGCCTCTGCCGCTCACTCTCCCGCTCCCGCTCCCTCTCACCTGCCCCCCCTTCTCCATCACCGCCGCCAGCTTCAGCAGCGTGGGCAGCGCCGCGCTGCCCGCAGCCACCACCGTGGTCAGCGGGCTCTCGGAGGCCTGGTGGGGCGGCGGGGTGGTGGTGGGATGGGCGCGGGGGGCTCAAGCAGGGCTCCGGACCCGATAGAGACTGAGGCGCGGTGTGCATTGCCTGCCGGACGCCACAAACGCACACGTCCACAGCGCGCGGGGCCGGGTGCTGCTCCCGAGACCAGTCTCGCGCACGCGCAGTCGCACACGCATCCGGCTGCCGCATACGGTACCCCCGGCACTCTGTAATATCACCCCCAACCGACAGCGGCTTCGCACGCGGCTGTCGGGCCGCGCACGGCCACGCACACGCACCTGCCCCATGAGGCTGCACGCCTGCTTGCCGAACTCGCGCGCCGCCGCGTCCCAGGCGCCGGGCGACAGCAGGTCGGCGTAGGGGTTGTGGGCGGGCGGCGCGGGGGGCGGCTCCGTGCCCGGCCCCTGCACGTGTGTGTGACGGGGATGCGGGTTGGCTTCTGGCTGCCGCGGGCGGAGGGCTCTGGCCGCCAGCTGCGAGCTGCAATTCAGCGCAGGGCACGTGCATACGGCACGTACACGACCGCACCTTCGGCCCCCAATCCTCGGCCCCAACCCCATCCCGACCGCGGCCCCGGCCCCGACCCTGAGCCTGGCCCCACCTGCTCTTGGCTGCCGCCGCCGCCGCCGCCGCCGCCCACGAACAGCAGGCAGCCCATGAGCCGCTGTATGGCGGGCATGTGGCCGCGCGCCGCGTGCGGCCCGAAGTGCGCCTTGGCGTACGCCAGCGCGGCGGCGCGGCCTGTGCGTGGCGTGGGGGCCCGGGGGCGAGGGCGGGGGCGCAGGTGCAGGTGGAGGCGGGAGGAGGGCGGGTCGTGGTACGGTGCAGGTATGGGTCAGTCAACCCGGACCAGAGCCAGTGTAGTGTGTAACGGCACGGATAGCCCCTAGCCCCCTAGCCCCACAGCCCCTAGCCCTACAGCCCCTAGCCCCACAGCCCCTAGCCCTACAGCCCCTAGCCCCACAGCCCCGAGCTACCCTCTGCTTCTCTGCTGCTCCGCTGCAGCTCGCGCCGGATGTCACCACGCCCAATCCGCTGCCGTGGCAGCCCACCGCTGCTTCCATAACCGCTGCCGCCACCGCCACTACCACCGCCGCTACCGCCACCACCACCGCCATCACCACCGCCACCATCACCACCACCCTGGCACATCGCCGCCTCCGCATCCTGCAACCCACCCCTGGATTGCAGCGTGTGAATGAAGTTGAGTGCGTGTAGCCGGAACTCGAACGACGAGGGCCCGGCGCTGTCTGCTCCTCCGGCGCCTCCCCCTGAAGCCGCCGCGGCTGCCGCTGCCGCCGGCGGCCCCAGCCCTGCCAGCTGCTGCCGGTGCGCCACTGCCCACTGCAGCGCCGGCTCCAGGTTGCGGGCGCGGATCTGGCGGAGGGCCCCAGGCGGCCAGGGAGCGAGCGCGTCAAGACTCGAGAGATACCGTAGATATTAGGACGCACTAGGCAGCACAACTGCGCTGTGCAATCCTGCTGCGCGAGTCCTTGTACCTGGCCCCACCCCGCCCCGCGGCGCCTCGGCCCCTGGCGGCCGCAACCCAGCCGCTGCCGGCCCCCCTCTCCCGCCTCTCCCGCCCACCTCTGCCTCCCCCCGCCCCCTCTCCCCCCCCCCCCCCCCACCCCCCACCCCCACCTGCTCCAGCACCGTGTGCATGTCAGCGTACGGCGCCCGCAGCCCCTCCGCGTCCATCAGCCCCGCCTCCGCCGCCAGCGCGTCCCCCAGCGCAAACCGCCCCTCCCGGTAGAAGTGCTCCGCCACCACCCGCGCCAGCAGCGCCGGGTCGCCGCCGCCGCGCAGCTCCGCCGCCGCCGCGGCGGCGGCCGCCGCGGCGGCTGGGTCAGCGGCGGCGGCGGCGGGCGGCAGCGGCGCGGGGCGCAGCGCGCGGCATATGTCGGCGTC
Source organism: Chlamydomonas incerta (assembly GCA_016834605.1). Classification (NCBI taxonomy): domain Eukaryota; kingdom Viridiplantae; phylum Chlorophyta; class Chlorophyceae; order Chlamydomonadales; family Chlamydomonadaceae; genus Chlamydomonas; species Chlamydomonas incerta. Next base: position 359,670 of record JAEHOC010000022.1, read on the forward strand.
CATGTCGAACGCCTTCTCCAGCGCCTGGTTGGGATTGTTGGGGACGCGTTCTGTAGCTGGGGATGCATGGGCAGTTGGCAGGCGCGGCGGGCGTGCCGTGTGCCGCGTGCCGACCGGGATGTGTGGCCCGTGTTGGCCTCCCATGGCCCAGGCGAGCGCCGGGATGAGTTGGAACGCCGTGTGGGCGGTGGTGCGCCCCGCGCCGCACACACCCCTGGGGCTTCGCAGCTAGGACACCACGCTAATGCCCCTGGGCACACGGGCGTGCAGCCTGCGCAGCCCTGCGGCCCCCTCGACTCGCCACCCACGACACCTTGCCGAATGAGTGCAGCGCATGCGTTCCATCCCCATCCTCGTCCGGTATCGGCGTCGACACAGGCCAGCGGCCTCCGAAACCCTAGCGGGCGGTTGCTGGGCCCCGAGCCCAAAAGTCCCTTTCTCCTACTGCGCACACCTTCCCGAGCTTGGTGATAGACGTGTGGAACTCCTTGGTGCTCGAATTGAGCTCCTTGAGCAGCCCCGCGTCCTCTATCGCCTTGTGCAACTGCGCCAGCGTGGCTTCCGGGTCCGATGCCTTCCCGCTTTCAAGCTCTCGTTTCGCGGACTCAACCATGGTTATTAATTGGTTGACAGAGCTCTCGCCTTTCGTCGCGCATGTCTTCTGTCGTTTGAGGCATTTTCCCGCTTCTTCTATAGCGCTCTGCATGTCGCTGCGTATTTAGATGGAGAGATAAGATAATTGAAGCGCCTAGAGAGAGCGAAAACTACGAGGCGAGGCTGCAATCGAACTTTGCATCAATGCAGCCCAGTTTCTCGCGTTTAGTGCCTTCTACTGCTTTATGGGGTTTCCGGTAACTGTAATGATAGCAATATAACTGCGTATCGCTGCCGAAAATGGCCGACTTACACCAGCCAACAGCCACGCAACAAGCAGGCGGGGTTTCATCTTTCGACCTTGTTATTCTTAAGTTTGCAAAGTTCCTGATATGGGGCGTTGGCATCCTTGCGGCCACAAAGGTGGCCGAGTGGTTCTTCCAAAACAAGCTGAGCAAGCTGAAGGCCGCCACGCCTGCCGCGAGCTCGCTTAGCCAGGCGGCCGCATCCACGGCTGCAGCATCGGGATCTGCGGCGAAATCGGAGGAAAAGCAGCCGGAGTTCGATGAGGTGCGCGCAAACGAGCCTGTAGGCGTTTTGATGGCGCCGATCGCGCCCAGCGAACCCGCGTGGGGGCAACCCAATTGCTTTTAGCTAGAGGCTGCGGTGTTCTACGAGGCTCGGCGGGGTCGGGCGGGTGGCTGCGGTGGCTTACAGCGCGTCTGGCGCTCGGCTTTACACCACCCTCGGGGGTTCCAGAGAGCGCGACGCACACGGCCGTCCCTGCGCCGACGCCGCGGGCGCTGCCCACGCGCCGGACCTTATCTCTCGGAATCTGCAGGCTCCTGTAGGCACTGAGGGCCTGGGTAACGGCGCGGGGATAGCTCAACCGTGATGAGAGCTGGCGCAACCGCTTTGGGAATGGGCCGGCGTGAGACCTGAACGTCTAGTCAGCGATGCGGGGCGCGGCCGCCGTGGTGAACCGACGACCACCGCCGGTGTGGGGCTGGCAGCTCCGTGTCCATCCGTGGGGAGGCCCGGGCTCTCATGGTCACCTACCGCTACCCCTACCGCTACCCCTGCGCCCCCACAGCATCACGCCATCGCGCCAGCAGCGCAGCCGTCAGCTGGGGTCTCCTGGACCGCTGCAGTGCAGCGCTCGCGCGCAGCTGTACACGCGCACGCGCACACGCGCCTGAACCCGCTCAGCTCCCGCTCCTCGACTGCAGCGCTGATGTTTCCTTACGGGATTGGTTCAGAGTTACCTCCCACTCCTCAACCGCCAGTTGCCGCGTCGCCCACATCAGCTCAGCCCCACCTGCAGCCTTTGCGCCACGTCCCAAACCACAACCATCCGCAACCAACGCCAACCCCAACCAACCAACCACAAACCCCCACCCAACAACCAACCGTCCCCACAGGCCAAGAACAAGAAGGAGGTGGAGGCGGTGCTGGCGCGGGCGCAGGCGCAGGCGTCCAAGGCGGGCGAGGGCAAGATGACCCTGGAGCACATGGTGCTGGCGCTGGCGGAGAACCCGCGGTGAGGAGGCGGGGCGGGCGGCAGAGGGCAGTGGGGTGTATGTAGGGGTCGTGTGTGGGGGTGGGGGAGGTGGGCGGGTGGGGGCGGGGAGGCGGGCGCGGAGGCGGGATGGTAGGTCATGGAGAGGATGGGGGGTGCAGGGATGGTTGGGAAAGCGGTACAGGGTGACAGGGGGGTTGGGTCATGGGAAGGGGGGCACCGTTTCTTGCAACACAACCCACAACACGACACGACGCAACAATTCCACATTGCACACACGCGCCACAGGTTCGGCGAGATCCTGTCCTGCGCGGAGGGGCTGACGGAGGACGACCTGCGCAAGGCGGTGAAGAAGAGCCGCGTCATGTACAACCACGGCGAGGCGGGCATGGTGCGTGTGTGTGCGTGTGGCGGTGTGTGTGGTGTGGGCGGGTGGTGGTGTGGGCGGGTAGCCGTCCATGAGACGGTGTTTTGCAAATAATTTGAAGTGCGGGGGGGGGGGGTAGTTTTCTCCAATTCCCAAATCAACCATTGCCATTGTGGGGCGGGTGGTGGGGGTGGGGTGGGGTGGGGCGGGGTGGATGTGTGCACCAGCCCAAGCTATGCCAAACTTAACGCCCTCCCGCCCCTCCCGCCCACCTCCCGCCCACCTCCCTCCCCTCCCCTACCCCCAGGAGATCAGTGAGGCCACGCCCACCGCGCTGTCGCGCTACGGCCGCGACCTCACGGCGCTGGCCCGCGGCCGGCAGCTGGACCCGCTCATCGGCCGCACCGACGAGCTGCGCAAGTGAGGGGCAGCGAGGGGGAGGCCGGGAGGGAGGGAGGGGAGGGAGCGCGAGCGAGGGGGGGGGGGGGAAGGAGGGAGGGCGTGTGGGAGGGCTGGATACACACCCCGCCGGCACACCCCACCCCACGCTCTGTTCAATCCAACCGTTCAGCCCCTTGTCTAGTTTCGCTTGGGTTTAGATTGGGCTGGTGTTTACAACCCCCCAACCCCCGCCTCCCACCCCGCCCCCCAGGCTGTTCAACGTGCTGTGCCGCCGCACTAAGAACAACCCGGTGGTGCTGGGCGAGAGCGGCGTGGGCAAGACGGCGCTGGTGGAGGGGCTGGCGGCGCGCATAGCCGCCGGCGACTGCCCGCCCGCGCTCAAGGTGCGGGGGCGCGGAGGCGGCGGCGCGGGGAGGGGCTGGGGGGTGGGCTGGGAGCGGCTGGGGGGGGGGGGACTGGGGGAGGGTGTTGCAAATGCCAGCCCAAGCTTAAGCGACCTAACTAAACGGGGGACAGGCAAACGGGGCCCGGGGGTCTGGGGTGGTGTGGGGCCGTGTGCGGCGGTGCCGGCAGCCCCGGGGGTTCGGGCTCGACGGCGGCGCCCAGTGGCAGGAGCAGCGAGGGGCCCCGGCATGGGGGTTGTAGACGGCCGGCCGGCCGCTGGACGTCACGGACATCGGTAACAACGCACCTGCCGTATGGCTGTTCCTGGCTACGCCTTCACGTCCTAACTAATGATGAATGTAACCCCACTTTGTATGTGTGTATGCACGTGTGTGTGTGCCCCTGCAGGGCGCCGCCATCATCGCGCTGGACCTGGGCATGCTCATGGCCGGTGAGGCAGCACGTGGCGGCGGTGGCGGCGGCGGCGATTGGGAATGGCGTGTGTCGAGGGGCGTGGTGGCGTGGGGGTGTTGTGTGTGACGGGAGCAGCGGCGGGTTCTAGCTGCGAGGCGTTTGGGGAGGGCTCCAGCGCCCTGCACGCCTCTCCCCACCCGGTCTCTCTTCGATGCTTTTCCCTAACCCCCCCACACGCCCCGCCCACCCGCCGCGCCCGCACCCACCGCATCGCCCCCGCCCCCCCCCCCACCGAACTCAAGACGCAGTCTTCAGTGCACCTGTACCGCTTTTCCAAATATCCTTGCAACCTCCCAGGCGCCACCTTCCCCGGCGAATTCGAGCAGCGCATGTCCGCGGTGCTCAAGGAGCTGTCCGACCTGCCCAAGGGCCCGCCGCCGCCGCTGCCCGGCGCGCCGGTGCTGTCGGCGCCGTCCGAGCCGCCGCCCAGCAGCTGCATCCTGTTCATAGACGACATACACAACGTCACCGGGCCCAACGCGCAGCAGGTGCGGGTGTGTGTATGTGAATACCATGCCAAGCTAAATCAACCAAACCAAACCAATGCGTGTGCGTCAGTGCATATGGAGGAGGAGAGGGGGGGCGGTACAGTATTATGGGGCGTGCTCGCGCGCACACCGGGCCATACCGTCGCGTTTTGCTGCACCGTTCGTCGTTTTCCCTTCTGCTCTCTAACACGTACACACGCTAAACACACACGCACACACACCCACCCACAGGGCGGCGGCGTCAACGACGCGTCCATGCTGCTGAAGCCGCTGCTGGCGCGCGGCGAGCTGCGCTGCATCGGCGCCACCACGCCCGACAAGTTCCGGCGCTTCATCGAGAAGGACCCCGCACTGGAGCGCCGCTTCCAGCAGGTGGGGGATGGGGCGTGGGGGGGGTGGCGGAGTGTGTAGGGTGTGCTGGGTGAGGGTAGGGGCGGGGGGTGCGGGGTGCGCGTATGCAGTGTGTGCAATGTGTGCAGTGTGTGCAGTGTGTGCAGTGTGTGCAGGCGTGCGCGCTGCAGGGGGCCCGGGGCGGGGGGGGGGGCGCTTGCGGGGACGCCTCCACCCCTGCCTTTTCGGCATCGCGCACCTGCATCACTGTGACCCCCCGTCGCTCGCCAAACCGCCTGCTAACCTCCGCTCCACTCCTTCCCACCACCACCACCACCACCACCACCACGCGCACCCGCCCCCGCCCACCCGCCCCCGCGCCCGCCCCCGCCCTCCGCACCCTCCCGCAGCTGCACATCGCTCAGCCCACGCCGGCCGAGGCGCTGTCCATCCTGCGCGGCCTGCGCGGCCGCTACGAGAAGCACCACGCGCTGCGCATCACGGACGCGGCGCTGGTGGCGGCGGTGGAGCTGTCGCACCGCTACACCGCAGACCGCTTCCTGCCCGACAAGGTGGGCGGGGTGGGAGGGTTCAGCAGGGGGGGGGCGAGTATGGTGTGGGTATTCAGCATGGAGGGTCGGATATGATGGGAGATGTGATGTGGTGGGCAGATGGGTACGAGTCAAGTTGCCGGGTTGTCGGGCGCGCCGGTGGAAGGCCCGGGAGCGCTGCTCACTGCAATGCCCACCGCTCACTACGCACCACCAACACCGCCACCAACACCGCCACCGCCAGGCCATCGACCTCATCGACGAGGCGGCGGCGCGCGTGAAGCTGGACCTGGAGCAGCGGCCGGCGGTGAGGCGGGGGAGCGCAGGAGGGGAGGAGGGGTAGCCAACTAGCCGCCCATGCCACCAGTTGTTGAGCGGCTGCAAGGTTAAGAAGTTGCGGAGTTGGGGATGCCCAGACCCAAACCTAATTGCCAATCTTGTTTCCAGTCATCTTTGCAACCCCCGCTTACATCTTGCAACCCCTTCTCCCCCTCCCCCTCCTCCGCCCACCCGCCCCCCAAAGGTCCTGGACCGCATCATCCGCCGCATCGGCCAGCTGGAGGCGGAGCGCAAGCTGCTGCGCCGGAGCGCCAGTGGGTGCGGGGCGGTCCGGGTCTGGGAGTGGGGCCGGGAGCGGGTGCGGGGTGCGGGGGTGCGGGTGCGGCCGGCGTGTGGGGCGCGCAGGCGGCAACTAGTGGGGGCGGGGCGGCGGCCAGGTGGCAAGGGGAGCGGCGGCGGAGTTGTGGCGAGTGCGGGCGCGGGTGGTCACACATCACATGATCACACGTCATACACGTCACACGTTCCGTACCCCTGCCACCCCACACCCACCGCCACGCAGGCGTGGACCGGCGCGACGCGCTGCGGCTGGCGGAGCTGGAGGCGGAGCTGGTGTCGCTGCGCGGGCAGCGGGACGACATGACGGCGGCGGTGGACGTGCAGCAGGGCGAGGTGGGGGCGAAGGGGCGGGGGCGAAGGGGGGCGGGGTCGTGAGGGGCGGGTGCGGGTGCGGGCAAGGGGTCGGGTCAGGCGGGCTGCATCAGGACGGTCCCGGACGGCTGCTCATTCTCCACCCATCATTGCAAAGCCCCAAACCTGTCTAGTTTCGCTTGGGTTTAGATTGGGCTGGTGTTTACAACCCCCGCCCCTGCCCCTTCCCGCCCCACCAGGCGCGCGAGCTGGTGCGCGTGACCAGCGAGCTGGAGGCGCTGCACGAGGAGCTGGAGGCGGAGGAGGCGGGCCGCAGCGAGGCGGCGCTGGCGGAGGCGGCGGACCGGCCCAAGAGCGACAAGGAGCGCATCGCGTGAGTGGCCTGGCGGACTGGGGGGCGGGGGCTGGGGGTCGAGGGGTGCTGGGAGGCGGGGGTGAAGGGGTGGGGGGGGGTCGAAGGGGCGGGGCGGGGCGGGTGCTATCTGCTGCGTGCCGCTGACACAGCTGGCGGCTGCGCTGGTGACACTCGAGCGGGCCCGGCAGAACCCATGCACATGTGCCCCACAGCCGTCCACGCCAACTCCACCCCCCACCATCCACAACTCCTTACTCACTCACTCCCCCCTCCTCCCCTCTCATGTGTGTGCGCAGTGCCGACCGCGAGCGCACCAAGCGGCGCGAGCAGCTGTTGGCCAAGCTGCAGGCCGCGCAGGTGGGCGAGGTCGGGTCGGGTCGGGTCGGGTCGGGTCGGGTCGGGTCGGGTCGGGTCGGGTCGGGTCGGGTCGGGTCGGGTCGGGTCGGTCGGGTCGGGTCGGGTCGGGTCGGGTCGGGTCGGGTCGGGTCGGGTCGGGTCGGGTCGGGTCGGGTCGGGTCGGGTCGGGGCGCAGGGCGTGGCGGGGCTGGGCGGGGCTGGGCTGGGCGGGGCGGGGCGGGGGTGCGAGCGTGTGGAACCGGGGAGTTGCGGGGAGGGCGTTTCCAGACTGGCATATCAGAGGGGGGAGGGTGCAAGGATGGTTGGGAACAGGGGTCGGCGGGTGTGTGTGGATGGGACCCTTACCTGCCTGAGTGATCAAGGGTGTTGCCTTCGCCACCCAACCCTTGTAACCGCCTCCCCCATTCACCCCTGTATCTGCCGCGCCACAGGAGTCGGCCCGCCGCAAGCGCGAGGCGGCCGAGACCGCCAGCAAGCGCGGCACCTGGGCGTCTTGGGGCGGCAGCGGCGGCGGCGAGGTGGGGGTGCGGGGGGGGGGGGTAGTTTTCTCCAATTCCCTCATGGCTCACAAAATCGCTGAATGGCCTTACAGCCCACCCACCCAGCCCACCCAATTATTTAACCAACCGCTGACCAACCACCTAACCACCAAACTGCCAACCAAACCAGGTGACCGAGGCCGACGTGGCCAGTGTGATCAGCGGCTGGACCGGCATCCCGCTCACCAAGCTGGTGGCCTCCGAGCGCGACAGCCTGCTCAAGCTGGGGGACGAGCTGCACAGGTGTGTGTGCGGGTGGGAGGCTGGGGATCCATGCATATTTGATTGTTCAGACTGGGGACCCCTCCGGTGGGGCACCAAATTCAAACCAAACCTGCACACTGCATTCGACGTGTCCATCGAAATTGCGCGGGCTCATCAACACCACCCCCAACCGAACACCAATCTGCCCACGCCCACACGCACCCTCCGGCGCCCCCCGCAGGCGCATCATCGGCCAGGAGGAGGCGGTGTGCGCGGTGGCGGACGCCATCCACCGCAGCCGCGCCGGGCTCAAGGACCCCAACGGCCCCATCGCCAGCTTCCTGTTCCTGGGGCCCACAGGTCAGTGGGTGGGGTTGTGAGTACCAGCCCAAACTAAACCAAACCAAACCAATGCGAGTGCATATGCAGAAGAGCGAGGAGGAGAGCGGGGCCTAATACGCGACAGGGGCAGGGGGCGGGGTGGGCGGTTGTTGTCCTGTGTGGCCTGTGGTGTCCCCCGCGCGGGCGCACACACACAGCGCCTGCGTATGCGTCCCGTCGCGGTTTGCTGCGCCGCACGCACAGTCTTCGCTGTTGGGGCTCCCTGGCGCGTGCCTAACGCGTGTCGCCTCTGGCCCGGATGCTGCGCCCCTGGTCCCACGCCCACCACTGCCGCCGCCATCCACACGCCCACCACTGCCGCCGGCCGCCCACCACTGCCCTCCCGCCTCCACCCCCTTTACCATCCCTCCCGCCAGGTGTGGGCAAGACCGAGCTGGCCAAGGCGCTGGCGGCGCAGCTGTTCAACGCCGAGGACGCCATGGTGCGTGGACCGTGACGGCGTTGACCATGGCCGCTGCGCTGACCATGGGCTGCGTTGACCCTGTACCACCCCGGCACCACGTCACGTTACCCCCCATCCTTGCAACCCCCCCCCCTCACCCTCAAGACGCAGTCTTCAGTGCACCTATACCGCTTTTCCAAACATCCTTGCAACCCACCCACCCCCACCCGCCACAGGTGCGCCTGGACATGTCCGAGTACATGGAGAAACACGCCGTGTCCAAACTCATCGGCGCGCCGCCGGGTGAGATGGCGGGGGGGAAAGAGGGGGGGTCAAGGCATGATGGACTGTGATGACACGGTTTGTGGTTTGGTGTGCCGATGTTCACCTTTTGTTTCCCTACTCACACACACGCACACCTAATACGCACGCCTCACACACACTGACACACGCCCCACCCCACCCGCCTAAACAGGCTACGTGGGCTTTGACGAGGGCGGCCAGCTGACTGAGGCGGTGCGGCGGCGGCCGTACACCGTGGTGCTGTTCGACGAGGTGGGCGCGGGGGGGAGGGGGAGGGGTTGGGGTAGTTTATTCCAGAAACCGAAGCGAATCGACCAAGAGAACCCAAACCAGCCAGGGGAAGGGCCGGGCGGGGTGGGATGAGTACGGTATTACGGGTGGGGTGGGGCGGGCTGGCACGCGTGTGAGGGGACAGGGCTGTGGTCTGGATTGACGCACCCTGGCGCGCACCGCTGCCATCCTCCCCCCTGACGCGCCGACACCCCGCCTACCCCGCCCTGCCAACACCCCACCAACACCATCCCCAACCTCTACTGCCCGCCCCCAGGTCGAGAAGGCGCACGTGGACGTGTTCAATCTGCTGCTGCAGCTGCTGGACGACGGCCGGCTGAGCGACTCGCAGGTGCGGGGTGTGCGGGGTGGCACGGCACGGCTGGAGGGAGGGAGGGCCAGCGGAGGAGGAGGGTGCGCGTGCGCGTGCGCGTGCGGTAGCCGTCCTTCCGCCGCGCCACCCTCCACCCAGGCAACGCTCTGCACCGCTTCTCCAACCATCCTTGCAACCACCCCACCACTGCCACCCCTCTACTCGCGCCCCTACCCAACCCGGCCGCCACTGCGCCCCACCCACCACCCACCCGCTCCACCCCACCCACCTACCCCCCCTCCCCCGCCCCCCCCCCCAGGGCCGCACGGTGTCGTTCAAGCACACCATCATCATAATGACCTCAAACCTGGGCAGCGCCGAGATCTACAAGGCCACCGCCGGCCGCGGCCGCGCCGCCACCGCGCCCGTGGCGGCGGACAGCAACATCCGAGACCTGGTCATGGACCAGGTGCGGGCGGCGTGTGTGTATGTGTGAAGGGGTCGTGTGGGGCGTGTTGGGTCGGGAATGCAGCCCAACGTTTCCCCACTTCGCCATCCATTCTTGTACGGTAATCCCCCGTTCACTTCGCCGGCTTGTCCGCGCACCACCGCCGCCCTTCCTGTCGTCCGTCCATCCATCCTCCCACGCGCGACTGACTTCCCCCTATGCCGCCGCCGCCGCCCGCCAGGTGCGCCGCCACTTCCCGCCCGAGTTCCTGAACCGCGTGGACGAGTTCATCATCTTCGAGCCGCTCACGGCGGTGCAGGTGCGCGCCGGGCACCAGGGGGGGCGCTGGGGGACACGTGGGGCACGTGGGGCACGTGACGTGACTGCAGTGGGGGCGCGGGCGTTGCTGGGGCCGACGTTGGGGGTTGTTGGCATCAGGTAGTGGCAGTGCTTGACAGGCGTGCCACCTAGAAGCAACCTAAAGCTTAACTGCATCTAGATATCTAACCATCTAAACCACCACCGGCCGGCCTCAGATCCGCTCGGTGGTGGCGCTGCGGCTGCGCGGCCTGGTGTCGCGGCTGGCGGAGAAGAAGGTCCGGCTGGTGCTGGCGGACAGCGCCATGGACCACCTGGCGGGTGAGGGAGGGGGGGGAGGGGGCAGGGGGGATGCGGGCGGGGGAGGGGGCGGGGGGATATTGTGGCTGCGGGTGAGGGCGTGGGTGTCCAAGGAAGGAGCGCTGAGGCGGCGGGTCTAGGGGGCGCAGGGGCGGAAGGCTCGTCCCTGGGCTGAGCCGGACCTCCCGACCTCGGCCTTATCGAAGTCGGCCCTGGCCCAGGGTCCCTACCGCTGCCCGTTCGCATCCCACGCACAGCCTCTGCTATCCCACCGCCCCGCAGCCAAGGGCTTCGACCCTATCTTCGGCGCGCGCCCCGTCAAGCGCGCCATCCAGCGCGAGCTGGAGACGCCGCTGGCGCAGGCGCTGCTGCGCGGCGACTTCGAGGTGGGGTGTGGGGGCCGCCCGCGGGAGGGCGAGGGCCAGGGCAGGGAAAGGGTTCGTTGCCCGGTCGCACACGGTCCCCTCGCCGTGCGCCGAACCCACCCAGCACCTGCGGTGACGTTAGCTCGCATACACGGCTTGTCCTTGCAGCGCTGGTGTTTCCTTACGGGATTGGTTCAGGGTTAACACCCAGCACCTACCCACACCCACCCCCAACCCACCACACACACACACACACACCAATCGCAGGAGGACGACAGCATCTTCGTGTGCGCGCCCGCCGGCGAGACCGAGCTGGACTTCCGCCGGGTGCGCCCCGGCGAGGAGCTGCCGTCCGTGGCCGACACGCCGCACAAGGCCTCGGCCGCGGCGGCGCCCGCCGCTGACGCGCCCGCCGCGGCTTCCTCCGCGTCCTCCTCCTCTGCCCCCGTCTCCGCCCCCGCGGCGCCCGCCGCGGCCGCCGCTGGCGCAAGCGCCTCCGGCGCCGCCAACGGCTCCGCCAAGGGCGGCGGCGGAAAGGGCGGCGGCCCGTCGCTGCCGCCGCGCGGCGGCAAGGCGGCGGCGCGCGAGCGGTTCGACCCCACCCGCGTGCTCAGCGACAAGCACGCGGCGGGCGAGGACATCACGGCCGACGGCGCCGAGGCCAACCGGGACGACTTCTCGCTGCCCACCTCCGCCAACTGAGATGTGGGCGGGCTGTGGGGGCGGCCTGGGGTAGGTACCGTGTGGTGGTGGCGGACGGGGCGCTGTGCGGCCCGTGCGGCCGGGGCGGGAGGTGCGGGGAGGTGCGGGAGCTGGTCTTGTGATGATTGGTGGCGTGCAGGACAGCGCGGGACGGCGCGGCAGCCGCTAGGGGCCCGTCACGGGTGGGCTAGCTGCGTAGCCTTTTGACTGCTACCGTCGCCTAGGCGCTTGCGGGTGCACGTGTGAACTGGTATCGCGCCGCGGCCACTGGTGGCCACTGCCAGAGCAATCGGAGCGGCGGTCCGGCTAGCAGATGGGCGCTCGCCACTGGGCTGCCGAGTGGGTGGGTGTGCGCCCCGGCCTTGGCCGGTGTCAGGGCAGGCTGTGGGGGTTCGATGGAACAGTGCAAGCGTTGGCAAAGTGGGGGTGGAGGTAGGTGACGCCTGCGCGCGCGGCCACAGTGCCACACCCGGTGTCGGCGATCCTATCGGTGGCAAGACACGCAAGCAGTATGTGTAAGCGGGTGGCCCTTCTCGCTCTCGCTCTCGCTCTCTCTCGCGCGCTCGCGCGCACTCGTACGCACGTGGGCCCGTGCCTGGGCCGGGAATCCAAACACTTCAAACACGCTGACACGCCACACAGTCCTTGACCCTTGACCAGCACCATCACACGGCATCGGCCGCATCGCTCACGGCATACCACGCATGATGCCTGGGTCCGGCACTCCGGCTAGCCCGGGTGTGGAGGCCGCCGGCGAGTCAGCCTAGGGGGCAGCGCATTACACTACAACATCAGGTCTTCGGGTGCCTGTGAGAGTGCCCCGCAATCAGTATGAAGGTGGCGGAGGCTGCGGAGTACGGAGGCTGGGTCAGGACACTCAGGAGCCCGGACGTTGACCCGCGCTGCACAGCTGACGTCCCTGGACGTCCTGGTGTGGGTGCCCTGCCCTGGCTCTGTTAGTGCTGCGGAAGCACTGGCACCGAGGCACCTTCAATTGGTGCGGGTGGTCGATCTGGGCATCTGGCGCGGTGCTGTGCCTGCCCATGCCAGCGCACGCGGGCGCCGATCCGTCCGCTTCTGAGCTCCATTATCACCGGGCGGAGGTACTGGCAGTGAGACCTGGGTTAGCCGCACCACAAGACTTGCCAAGAGCGTTACACGAATCCCTTGCGGGCGCCCGCGTGCCCGTCCTTACCATGCGCATGGCTGCCCAGCGGCAGACAAACACATGACACAAACTGCGGCGCGCTGCGCAATAACTATCTCCGCACCAGCACAGCAAACAAACAAACGCACGACACCAAACAAAGAGTCAGGCAGCACTTGCTGCTGCCGCCTTACAAGGTTTGCAAAACATCAAGCGAACAAACGTCCGAAATACTACATCCCCAGCAGTGCGCGGCTCATGCTCCATGAGGGACTATCGCTGTCCCTTCTTTGTGTTGTCGCATCCGTAAAGGCATACGCTCGTTGGGCTGGCCCCAAGGATGCTGTGACTGCGCCAGAGTGCGTGGCCCGCAGGTCCGTAGCCGCGCCTTAGCCGAAGGAGATCTGGGACTTGCCGCCGGGGGGCGCCAGCACCCTGTGCACACGCGGAACAGAAGCCCACGCCCGTCAGCGAGACGGCTGTTGACACGAGAAGACAGCGAAGTTGTGCCAACAAGTGACAGCTTGGCATTGCAGCCTGGCGGTTCGTGACCTTGCACCCTGCCCGCAGCCTAGGCGGATACGCCTGGCGCACACACGGAAACACACATACCTGCTAGAGGGGCGGTCTGTGATGAAGTTGCCCTGTTGCACACAGCACGAAGCGCACACATGTTGCACGATTACGCCGGGCTGCTGGCATGCTTCCTCGATGTGCCACCAGGTGGTTCGACCGATTCCACACAACATGCAGCGGCAGCCAATAGCCACCAACAATGGATCCTCTTGGTCGCGAAGCTCTGGCGCCGCGGCCTTACAAGGACCGCCAACGCCCCACACCGCGCATCCCCTTGCTATCCGCGCGGCCTCTCGTGCTCCATGCCCACACACTCACCACGTTCTGCTGGCCGCCGGGGCGGGAGTAGTTGTTCGCCTGGGTGTCTCCGGACTTGTTGCCGCCGCCTGCGAGCCGCAGCGCAGGCAAGTGAGTGCGGCAGTGCCACGGCGACAACAAGGCCGTGTGTGTGCGCGCGCCGATCTGTCGAGCCTGGCCCCTCCCGCTCCCACCCCGGCGGGAGCAGGGCCCATCCCGTCGCACAGCGCCCGACAACCGTTGCCCGCGCTGGGGCCCGTCCCTCCACCTTCTCCAACCACCCATCCCTGACCGAGCCGCTGCTTCTCCCCAGGCCCCGCCGCGCACCTCCGATGGGGCCGGGGCCCGCGGGCGAGGTGCCGTAGGGGGCGCACGCCACCGCCTGGTAGGGCCCCTGCTGCGGCGGCGGCATGTTGGCGCTGGTGCCGTAGGGCGCGGGCGCGACGGCGCGGCGCTGCTGCTGCTGCGGCTCGGGCATGTTATAGTCGCCGAAGGAGATCTGCGCGGGGCGGGGGCGGAGGTGGGGTGAGAGGCGGGTGCGCGGCAGGAGGTGATTGGGAGAGGTGTGGGGTGGCAGCCTGGCAGCCATGGGAGCAAGCGAGTATGGCGGCGGGACTGGGTTACGGCAGCATTGCCACACGCACGCAGACACGCCGCAGTCTTTCTGTGCTTTTCCTGGTGTCTTCTAACACACCCAGATCACACATGAGCTGCCCCGCCAGCCCCTCGTGCCCGTGCTGGTCCTGCGCGCGCACGCACCTGGCTGTTGCCGCCGGGGGGCGCCAGCACCCTGCAGCCAAGGCGCACCAGCAGCCGGGGGGCAGGGCGGCGGTCAGTCATTTGCGGTGGAGGCGTCGTCCCCTGCGAGAGCATCGCACGCCCCGTGCAAGCCCCAGGCCAAGCCTCTGTGGCCAGCCTCCACAACGCACTCACTTGCTCGACGGGCGGTCAGTGATGAAGTTGCCCTGCGTGGAACGGAACGCGGCAAGCGCGGCGCAGTAAGCATGGGAAAGCGACATGGTTGACCAGGGCGCCCGGTCCTCCCCTTCCCCCTACCAGTCCATCCAGCCAGCCACCAGCCCTCCCACCGAACCGATGCCTGCACCGCGCTCGTAACTTCCCGCGGTTTCTGCCTCTTTCCCCAACTCAATTTAGACGCAAGCTCCATGCCCACACACTCACCACGTTCTGCTGGCCGCTGGGGCGGGAGTAGTTGTTGGCCAGGGAGCCGGAACGCACGTCGTTGGAGGTGGCGCCGTACACGCCGGCGGGCTGCAGGGCGGGGGAGAGGACATGCACAAGGGCGGGTGCAAGGGCAGCCGTTTTAGTGCCGTGGGCAAAGGGAACTGCGCACTGCGCGGCGCGTGTGTGCTTGCAGGCGCCTGCCGCTGATGGCGTGGTGGGCGCAGAGCCCGGCAGAGGGCAGCACATGGACGGCCTGCGGTGCGCACCTGCTGCATGGGCGAGGCGCCGTAGCCCTGCTGCTGCTGCGGGTAGCCGCCCTGCTGCTGCGGCGCATAGCCGCCCTGCTGCTGGTACTGCTGCGGCGGCGGCGCCTGCGGGGGTAGCAGCGGCATAGCCGATATCAGTGCCGGCCTTTCCTGACGGTCCGAACACCGGTCTCCCACTTCGGCCGAGACCGCATGCGCACTCACTGGACCGGAACCCGGCCAAGCGGCAGTGCCGCCCCCAGCGCTGGCCACCCACGCCCCCACCTACATTGCGGATGCCGCCCCCAGCCCCTGTGCCGTTGGACATTGGCAGCAAACGCCATTCGCATGGATGGCGACCCCCAGCACCCGGCCAATGAACTCACAACCCCGCACCCACACACCGCCCGCCCCCCCTTCCCGCCGTGCCCTGCCGTGCCGTGCCCTACCTCGGGGTAGCCACCCAGCTGGATGGAGCTCTTGCCGCCGGGCGGCGCCATCACGTGGCTGGAGGGGCGGTCGGTGATGAAGTTGCCTGGGTGGGGTGGGGGTGGCGGCGCGTGGAGGAGGGGGGCGGTGAATACCAGCCCAAGTGATAGCCCAAACCCAGTGCGTGTGCGTTGGGAGCTTGCAAGATTAGGAAGGCGATGCAAGGAGGCTGCAGTGAGTGCGTGAAGGAGAGGGTAGGTAGTGAGGCAGGCCAGGCGCTGTGATGTGGGTCGGGACGCGCAGGTGCCGCGTGTTAATGCAACTGCGCACCCGGTCTCACCGACGTTCTGCTGGCCGCCCGGGCGCGAGTAGTTGTTGTTGTTCACGCCTGCGACACCCCAGGCACATGGCGCACATACGGCGGCACAGTCAAAGGACGCCCCCAACTACCGTTCCTGATCGCCTCCGTCAGCCCGCACCGCCACGGCGCGCCTATCAACCACCAAATGCAAGCTACGAAACCGGCCGCAACGCTTCGACTCCCTATCCCGTAGCATAATACGATACTGCTGACAACGCGGGCGCCACGTGACGCACCCGTGTTGTTGGTGTACTGCTGGTATCCCTGGGGGGCCACCGCGTAGCCCTGCGGCACACCGCCCTGGCCGCCGCCGGGCGCGTCGCCCTCGGGAGGCGCCACGATGCTAAAGTTGCCGGTCTGCATCATGTGCTGCTTGAGGCGGTCCTCCAGCTGCTCCTTGCCGCCTATGAGACATTTGCATGTGGTGTTGAGGTGCGAGAGCGGTGCGTTGGGATATATGCTGCGGAGCCGCCAGCGACGTGGCAGCAAGAAGTGTGGGGCGTCAGGCACAGCGCGCCCTCCCGCCAAACCCTCGAGCTAGCTGCGTAGCCTCGCTCAAGCAATCAAACGGCTGTGGTGGGAGGACATTGA
The DNA here is from genome assembly GCA_016834605.1 of Chlamydomonas incerta. Taxonomy (NCBI): domain Eukaryota; kingdom Viridiplantae; phylum Chlorophyta; class Chlorophyceae; order Chlamydomonadales; family Chlamydomonadaceae; genus Chlamydomonas; species Chlamydomonas incerta. Next base: position 375,798 of record JAEHOC010000022.1, read on the forward strand.
CGGAGCCGCAACGGCCTGTGACCGTGCCCGGAGCGGGGGCGCACCTGCCGGGTTGAGGCCTGCAGACGTGCAACGAGGGGGGAGGGGGCGGTCAAGATACTTTCGGCGTCCTCGTCAAAGGTTGTTGGCTCGCCCCAAAGCAGGTGCTCTGTGACGACTGTGTTGTTGGATTAATATAGGCTGCCATCAATTCATGCGTACGCACATTCAAAACCTGTTCCGTGCTCGACCGCGCCAGGATCCCGCTCACCTCTCGCGCGAGCCAGAATGCGGAGGTCTTTGAGTTGTAAAGGCCTCACAAGCTTATCCAGCTCCTGCGGAGATGGAACCCCTTGCATTTCTGCGAGCGGAGGGCAAGGCGGCACCGGGACAGAGTTTTGCATGTAAACGCCGCGGACATGTTCCGTCACGGCAGTGCCCCGCCAGCGCGCATGTTGTTGAGCAATGCACCCAGGAGCTACCCTGGGTGTGATGACACTCCTCAGACGCACCTGCTGGCTTAGGTTAACGACGCGGGGGTAAGCAAGGCCGGGTGTGAACGCTTTTCAAAGCTATGCCGTAAGACTCTGTTCAAGACCGTGCGTGGCAGTCTGTGTATGTCAAGTTAAAGCGTATGGACACTATGTTGGATCGCTGGGGGCCTTACATTGGGGCGTTGAATTTCCGGGGCGATCCCGCAAGCCCCAATCCGGTTTGCTGCTACGGAATCAAACGCAATAGCAGCTTGTTTATTAAAACAACCTTTCGCTTCCCCTGTGCCCTAGGGTATTATTACTGCCAAACAACAAGCACGCGACAAAATTTTCACGACTTCACGCTTCAATCGCCCACGTTTATCTGCCCATCACCTGCTTGCGCAAATATCTACCGAATTGCTTAGGATTTGCCAAATGGGGGCTAGAGTGTTGCTTGCACAGCCCCGCCAGCGACCTTGGCGGTGAAGGCTTGACTCGCCCTCTGAGTAGGCGAGAGGACTTAGCAGGCTTCCTAAACAGCCGGTGCAGCGGCTGGAGCCTGCGGAAAGCTGCGGAGGGCTCCGGGCCCTGTTGACCCGCGGCAATCGCGAAAATGAGCAGAGGGAAAGTCCAGCTCCAGCGGATCACAGATGACAAAACTCGCCAGGTGAGGGCTTAACGGGTGCGGTGGCGCGGCCCTGGGCTTAAACTCCGTGCGTGCCGCGTGTGGGCGGCCAGTTCGTTTCCGTGCGGCAGTTGCAGTGCCGCGGTCGTGCGGCACACTGAAACCACGCCGTCCGGGCCTCGACGCCCCACTGGGGACACCTGACTTGGGGGCTGGGAGGGGAGCCATGCGGTGCACGCGGGCGTGGGTGCCTGGCGCACACCGAAACCATGCGGCAGGCCGTCCGCGCCTGGCACCACAGCTCACCCCCACCCCCCCATTCGCCTCTTCACCACATCGCAGTCCACCACCTTGACCCCACACCGCCCTCACCCGAACCCAGCCCTTACCCGAACCCAACTTTCTCACCCAAACCCTCACCCAAACTCAAACCCCAATCCCCATCCCACCCCCACCTCCAACACACCACACCCACCCCCCCAACCGCAGGAGGTGTTCCACCGCCACAAGCAGGCGCTGTTCCGGCGCGCCATGGAGCTGTCGGTGCTGTGCGACTGCGACGTGGGCCTCATCGTCTTCGCGCCCGGCTCCTCCGGCCCCGGCACCGGCGGCCAGCGGCTGTACCAGTTCAGCAGCATCGAGATGGACGACCTGCTGGAGCGCTACGCGGGCGCCGTCAACGAGCCGCACGAGCGGCGCGGCAACAGCGAGGTGTGGGCGGGGGAGGTGCGGGGTGTGGGGGCGGAGGAGGTGCGGGGCACGGGGGCGGGGCAGGGTGTGAGGGGCGGTGGTGATGGTTTGCGGCATGGCGATGTCGTGTGGCAGGGTGGGAGCGAGCAGGACGCGAAGCGGTCTCACCAGCCCCGCGGGGCTGTGCGGTGGCTGGCTCCGCGCGTGGGGGAGGGTGCCTGGATGCGCGAGAGTGTGTCAACATGGGGGACAGATGCGCGCGAGTGTGTCCATGCGGGGGCGGCCGTCGCATTTGGGGCAAGCGGCTCCGCACGACGCACCGCGCTGACGGCCCTGACAAAACCCGCGGCGGTGCCGGTACGCAACCCCAGCCCCACCCGTGTGCGGCAACACCCCCCCCCTTTAGCTTGGGATGGTATTCACACACCCACCCACCCTAGATATTGATAAAAATGTAACCACCCGCGCAGCTGATGCGTCACTACTACGAGCTGTCGCCGGACGAGGACGGGGAGGGCGAGGAGCCGGGGCCGCAGGAGGGCGACGCGGACGGCGCGGGCGCCTCGGCGGCTGCGGCCGCGGCGGCGGCGACCATGGCGGCGGTGGACAGCGTCATCCTGGGCAGCGGCCGGCGGCGGGAGAGCCGGGACGGCTTCGCGCCGGGCGGCGGCGCGGGCGCGCTGCTGAAGCGCATGGTGGGAGCGGGCGGGCGGGGGGTGGGAGCTGGGAGGGATGCGGAGGGGCCTGGGCGTGGGGTGGGTGGGGGTGCACGCTCGGCATGCGTGCGTGCGCGCTTGCATGCCAGCGGGAATCAGGGATGTTCTCCCCGCGGCCAGGGCCGTACGCTGCATGCCGACACACGTCCGGCTCACACGCGTACACGCCGCAGCACACCCTGTCCGCAACTGTTGCCCGCACCGCCGTCGTCGCGCAGGTGCCGGGCGGCCTGCCGGGCCAGATGCAGGGGCTGCAAGGGCTGCAGGGCCAGCTGCAGATGGGGCTGCAGATGCAGAGCGGCATGCTGGGCGGCATGCTGCCGGGCGGCCCCAGCTCCGGCGGCCTGCAGCACGGCGGTCTCACGCCGGGCGGGGGCGGCGGCGGCGGCGGGCTGCAGCTGCCGACGCCGGGCGGCGGTGGCGGCGGCGGGCTGCCGGGCGGCCTGATGCCGGGCGGCATGCGGCGGGTGGGCGGCGCGGTGCCGCTGGAGGGCATAAAGGCCGCGGGCTTCCTGGACAAGCGCAACTACCCGGTGAGCGTGTGTAATTATGTGTTAGAGAGCACAAGGAGAAACGACAACAAACGACGACGAGCGAGTGTAATTCTGTGTGCGGGTGCGTGTGTGTCGGCGGGGATGGGGGGCTTGTGAACGCCAGCCCAAGCTAAGCCAGGCCTAACTAGACAGCGGACAGGCAATTGCAATAGCGATACATAGGGGGGATTGGATGAAGGGCGGCCAGCTGGGCGCACCAGCGAGCGCGCTCTGGGGCAGGGCGCACCTCGCGGACTGCTCCCGGCGCGCATCGCATGACACACAGTGCACACACTACACGCACATACACGCACGCTCACACGCCCGACGTGCCGCCCGCCCGGCCCGACGCGCTGCCCGGCCCGCAGGTGAGCCCTCGCAGCGAGCGCGCGTACGAGGACATCACCTCCGAGTTCGACAAGCTGACGGAGCTGCGCAACAAGAAGGCCAAGAGCGGCAGCCTGTCGGCGGTGAGGGTGGGGGTGGGGGTGTCTGTGGGGGCAGTGCAGGGGCAGTGGCGGGGATGGTGGGGTGACGGGGCGGTGGGCCCCAGGGGTGCAGCTGGGCGCGCCGCTGCTGCCAGGGGACGCGTGCGCTGGGGCGATCAGTGGCCCGTGTCAGTGGCCTACCTACTGTTGCTCATACGCGGCCTGCTGCCCGCTGCCTGCTGCACCCCACCCCACGTGGGTGCAGACGGTGCCCACGGGGCTGCAGCCGCTGTCCTCCTCCTCGCTCACGCCGCAGCAGCACCTCACGCAGCTGCTGCTGCAGCAACAGCAGCAGCACCTGCAGCACCAGCAGCACCTGCAGCTGGACGGCGGCGGCGGCAAGCGCTTCCGGCCGCTCTCCATCATGGTCCCTGACAACCAGGCGCACCCCATCCTGCCATCCGGCGTCACGCCCATGACCGGCCCCACGCCCCACTCGGGAGGCACCGCGGGCGGCGCGTCCGCAGCGGCGGCGGGGGGCATGGGCGGCGGCGCCGGCGGCGGGCGCGGCGGGCCGGCGGGCCTGGCGAGCAGCGGCGCGGCGCCGGCGCTTAACGGTCACTTCATGTCGCACTCGCAACAACAACAACAGCAACAACAGCAGCAACAACAACAGCAACAACAGCAGCAGCAACAACAACAGCAGCAGGGGCTGCAGGGCCTGCCGCCGCGGGCGCCGTCCTCCAGCGGGCGGCCCTACGGCGGGCGCACCTCGCTCTCCGGCATCGCCTCGGCGCTGGTGGCGGCGCAGCAGCAGGCGCACGCCGCGGCAGCGGCGGCCGGCGGCGGAGGCGGGGGCGGCGGCGGCTCCGGCGCGGGGCCCATGGACACGGACGGCGGCGGCGGCGCGTTCACATTCGACCGGCGCACGCTGACGGGCGCCGTGGACGACCTGGGCCCCAGCTTCGCGCCCATGCGCATGTCCATCGACGGCTCCGCCGCCGCCATGCTCAGCATGCCCTCGCCGCCGCCGCACGGCGCCACCGCCGCCGCGCTGTTCGGCGCGCTGGACGGCGGGCCGCTCAGCGTGCGCAGCAGCAGCCACGGCATGCTGGCCGCGCTGGGCATGGGGCTGGGCATGGGCTCGGGCTCGGGCATGGGCGGCCTGGAGCGCGGCACCAGCCTGGGCCTGAGCGGGCTGCTGGAGAGCCCCGGGCCCATGGCGCTGGACAGCTCGCTGCGCGGGCTGGCGCCCATGGACGTGCTGGACTGGCCCTCCTCCTCGCCCAGGTGGGGTGGGGCGGCTGGGGTGCTGGGGTTTGGGGTGCTGGGGTAGGGGCGATGGGGTTTGGGGTGGTGGCTGGGAGGGGCGGGCGCGGCAATGTGATACGAACCAGCTGGAGGTTCAGCTGTGCGGTGGCATGTGGGCGTGGAGGCGGGGTACCGGTGGCATGCGCGACGAGGGGAGAGCCTGGCTGGCGGGCTGAGGCTGAGGCTGAGGCATGAAGCCGTGGTGCGGGTCCGGACCCGCCACCCGGCTCCAGCAGCTGGTTGTTTCCCCGGCATGGCGTGACGCCGTGTGCCGCCTGACGCACTCCGCGTACCGTGCCACGGTCGCAGGTCCAGCGCGGGCAACAGCGAGGGTGGCGCGGGCGCCGCCAGTGCCGGCGGCGGCGGCGCGACCACGGGCGGCTTCTCCTCGGATGACGGCGAGGGCGGCACGGTGCTGGACGGACTGGAGGTGCGCGGCACGGCGCTGTCCAAGCTGGCACCCGAGGCGCGGGTGGCGGCCATTGGCTCCTCGCCCCCGGACGGCGTCGGCGCGGCGGCGGCGGCGGATGGGGCGGCGGGCGGGAGTGCGAGTGGGGGCGGGAGCGGGGCGGCGGCGGGCAAGGCCGCCAGCGGCGGCGCGGCCGCCGGCAGCGCCTTCGCCGCTGCGAACGCCAAGGCGGCGGCCGCGAGCGCCGCTGCAGCCGCGGGGCTTGAGGGCGTGTCGGGCAAGGGCGGCGCGGAGGCGGATGCCGCGGGCCCGTCGGCGCCGGCCGCGTCGCCCAACCCGTCATTCGCGCGTGCGACCAGCTACGAGCTCTTTGCCGCCAATGTGGCCGGTGCCGCCGACGCGCTCACGCCCGAGCTCAGTTTCAACATGCTGACGGGGCCCAAGGCGGCGGCGGCCGCCGCGGCGGTGGCGGCGGCGCAGCTCGCGCGGGAGGCCGCGGCGGAGAAGCGGGCGGCGGCGGCGGACGAGGCGGCGGCGCAGGCGCAGGCGGCCGAGGAGGCGGAGGGCAGCGGCGGCGAGGGCGGCAGCGGCGAGGTGGCGGACCTAGGGCTCATGGTGGTGGGGCGGGCGCTGGAGATCCCCGGCGGCGCCGCCGGGACACCGCCGCCTGCTCCCCACTGAGGGCTGGGGCTGGGCGGGTCGGGGCGGGGCGGCGCGGGGGCGGTGCCGCACCGAGGGGGGCGTCGGCGCGGTGGTGGCGGCGCTGGCCTAGCCCTCAGCGCAGCTCATGGGCGGATGGCGGGCTGATAGTGCCGGCGAACAGGGCAGAAGCGGGACGTACATGCTGCAGGGTTGTAGGAACAGGGGATGAGAGTTGGCATTCCCATTGGTGACAGATGAAGCTAGGGCTGCCCGAGCAGTCTGTGCGACCGGCGCTCATGCCTGGGAGGGGGGGGGGCCTCGCGAACTTGTGTGTGGGCGGGGCAGTTCTTGCACGTGTGGTCACGTGCCGTGTGCGGAGCAGCTTTTACTTTTAGGGGGTTCCTATGTCGGATCCTGTCCGCCCCTGAACTTGGTTGGACTCGCTTCATCATTGGCGCTGTAGTGCGGCGGGGGCTTGGCGGCTTGTACATAGAGGTAGGCCTGCTCACGAGTCCAAACAGGCTTACGAATGCTGGCTGAGGAATGCGGTGTGGCATAGCAGTGTACCTGGGAGACCTCCGTCCTATTCAGTCGCCGTGGCGTGCCTGTGCACGGCGAAGGCGGGCAGCGGCGTACAGAGGTGCTGCTGGCCGTGCGGCGGGCTGAGGCACGCATGCCCGTGATGCTGGCTGAGACACACACACACATATTCGCTCAGGGCTGCGCAAGGGCCACTTGATAGGCGCACGCAAGGTACGGCTGAAGTGGTGGAAGACTACCGGACTGCACTGACTGAAGGGGGTTGTACATAGGCTTCGGAATCGGAAATGGCTGGCAGTGCATTCACGCAGCGACACCCATTCCTGTGGTGTCCGCTTGTGCGAACAAGGGTTACGGTCGAGGGCTGTGGAGTTACGGAAGATGCCTGGACGTGCGATACGCGCGTGGGGCCTCACGGCTTGCGATTGGCTGCACCAGCCGTCCGCCCTGATCCCTGACCAATGTCTCCTGACCACAGCCGTCGACCCGCCCTGTCACACTTGCTGGATGTCAGGATGTACAGCTGTCGGTGCACATGACCGGGCAGTGCGAGTGCCTCAGCGGCCTCAACCCGGCGTCCCCACCTTGCACAGTGCAGGCGGCTGCAGAGCAATGTGGTGCGCACCACGCCGCTGTGGAAGCTCCGAAGCTGAACGTACTGACCATGCTGGCATCTCCCTCTCGTGGCAACCCAGTACCGGGGCAGCAGGGGCAGCAGTCGAACTCAGCGGTTACACATCTCGGTGCCGAGGCACCAGCCTCCTATGACACCCCACACACGCCGCCAGCTCCCGCGCCACAGCGCGCCCGCTCTGACAGCGCGCAGCGCCGGCCGCGGCAGCCGCAGCCCACACAGCTCTGCACCTGGCTTCGGAAAGAGCCATTTACTTCTTGGCGCGGGCGCAGCGGATGCTCTTGTGCACGGCGGCAGCGCGGGCCTGGGCAGCGGCCTGCGGAGGGCGGATGGCGTGGCGGGACCGGGACGGGACGGGTCAGTCCAGCGGCTCAGCGGCTTTGCCCGTGCTGGTAACCCAAGGCTGGGCGCCGCACGCGCGTTAAGTGGGATACAGCCGCCGCAGCCGCACGGCAGCTGGGCGGCCGGCTCGTCTCGACTTGCAACAACCCCCGTTCATTCCTGCCACCCGCTATTCAGGACCTCCCCTTGTAGACCGGGACCGACTGCGAAAGCACATGCCCCCCCCCCCCGCCCCCGCCCCCGTCGGCTCCATGCTTCCGCAGTCATCCCTGGCTAGTGGCAACGCCTCGGCCCTCTCCGCCCCACCCTTTCAGCACCAATGACAGACGGGGGCCCGCCATCCAACCCCTCTGCTCCCGTTTCCCGACGGAACGACCCTGGCCGGCCCCAATATGCTGCAACCACCTGCGTCCAGTCCATTCCATGCCGTCCCCTGCACTTGTCACACGCACCCCAACCCCAGCCCCAGCCCCAGCCCCAGCCCCAACCCGCACCCCAGCCCCTGGCCCAGCCCCCGCGCCGCGCCCACCTTCAGGTCTGGCCGGTAGCTGGCCACCTGCTTGCCCACGGCGGCGCACACGCCGCGGCTGTGCTTCTTCATGGTCATGCTGCGGCGGCGCGGCAGGGTGAGGCGTGGGCAGGTGCAAGGGGTGTGGTCAGGACGGGGTGTGGTCAGGACGGTGGGTTGCAAGGACGGTTGGAACAGGGGGAGGGCTGCTGCTGGAGGATGTGGTGTGTGGTGGTGATGCCCGCTCCTTCGGTTCGGGGCGTGGTGGGAGGCCACGGCCGCAGACCGGAACTGGGCGCTCCACTCGTATCCACTCCACACGCCAGCCGCCGGCCTAAGAGGCTGTCCGTCGGCCCGAACGCAGCCTGCTGGTGTGCGCACAAGCCGGCCGTCCCCCAAGACCGCGGCGACCGAGGCACGACGCACACCGCTGCGACGCAGCTGGCCTGGTGTTGCTGCCCCGCCGCTTTGCTGCGCCGCCTGCCGCTCCCTTCCCCCGCTAGTGGATATTTGTTTGGCCGTTTCCCATCATCTCCAGCAGCTGCTGCCGCTCGCTGCTATCCCGGCGGTGCGCCTCCTGCGCTCGGCCGCAGCTGCCGCTCCGACGACTGGGCAGGCAAGGACTCCGGCGGGCACGCCGCCAGAAGGACAGGCTCCATCACTTGCTGGCTGCGGCCGCAGCTACTAGGATTTTGCCTCCATCTGCTGCTGCTGCTGCTACTACACCTGCTGCTGTTGCCAGCCGCCGAGCGGCCTGCGGCTGCCTTCCCGGCTGCAACCGCTCCATACCCCCGCCTCCTTCGCGGCCGCAACCGCCGCATAACCCCGCGTGATAGATGCTGCGCCTCGTCTGGTAGCCCCCCGTCTGGCTGCTCTTGTGCTGCGAAACCACCGTGCCGCCTGAGTGTGGTGCCGCTTTCCCCCTCCCTCGCAGCCCCCTTCCGGCCGCCGCACGTCCGGGCGCCGCACATCCCAGCTCCACGTCCGCCCGCCTGCCCCAGGCCGCTGCAACTGCTCCTGCCTCCCCTGTGCTGCTGGTAGGGGGCTGCTTGTGGCGCCAGGCGCGGGTTTGGTGCCAGCGCAGCTCCGGTGCTGGTCCTCCGATGGGTCCAGAGCGCGAACTGGGACCGCCTGGGTACCGCCAGACAGCCAGACACGGGCGCCGACCCCCCCCCCCTGCCCCCCACCCCTCCCCCACTGCAAGACGATTGCCCCACACCCCGGTCGCCGTGGAAGTCCCTACTCAGTCGCTCACCTGAACTTGGCCACGCGGGGCTTGCTCGCGTTCTTAGCGCGGCCCACGGTCACCTTGACGGCCTCGCCATCAGCGGCAATGTCCACGGTCTTGGCGTTCACCAGGCCTACAGGGGACCCCGAACCGTCAGATCAACTTAATGTCCAGCGTCCAGGCATCTACCGGCCTCCAGCCCAGCAACCCAGCGGTGTTGTGCGAAGGCGATGAGTTCGGCGGAGATTCAGAACAACGCGGCCCATGTGGCGAAAGGCGCCCTTCCATACTATACGGATACATAGGCTAATTTCACCAGTCGTTGGCGCGTTCGCCGCCTTGCAGCAACGAGGGCTGGCCGCTGAACGCCGCCGGCACCCTTGCCCCCGGCTTGAACCAGGCATGCAAATGTTGTTCCATCCGCAAACCTACCCGAGTACTTGTAGCTGTGCTTGTTGTACAGGTTGCCGGCCTCAGCGCTGAACACAATGCCCTTGGCGGCCTTGCGCAGCTTGCTGTTGTGGCCCTTGATGCACTCCCAAACCAGCTGAGACGACATTTTTGCTGGCCTGCACCACACCGAAGCCTTCAGGTCAGCGCGAGGGCGGCCGGCGTTTTGAGCGAGCCCAGCAACGAGCAACCTTGCGATGACTTACTAACTTGCAACAGCGACAAAAGCGGCAATGGTGAAGAGGGCTTGCTCCAGCGCGGGCCGCTGCTTTTGCCGACCGAGCGACGAATGCCCGCTGCATCGGCGCCCGATGTCACTCGGCGCCAGGAGGCTTGCCCTGCTGAGCAGCGCAAATTAATATTTGAGCTTTGGTCTAGAGATAATAAGTCCATTTGAATCCCTGCGTCAAGTCCCGTTCGGGGCGCACGAAACCGTGTGAACGCGTTTCCCTCGGAAGACACGGTCCGGCAAGCCCCGCCCCCTTGAAGACCCGGCTTACGTTCCGCGCCTCTTCCGCGCCTCCTGCTCTTCTTCATCAATGCCAACTGGTGCACAAATGCGATGGGGGGTCTCCGCCACCTGGGCCACCGCCACCGCCACTGCCGCCTCGCACTTGGTTGCCGGGCCCCGGGCCCCCCTACCCCGCTCGCGCCCCCCCTCCCCGCGCCGGAACCGGCCCCAGTCCCACACGCACCGGCAGCCCCGCGCACCGGAACCGCCACCCAGAGGCCCCTTATGCAAGCGGAATAGATAGGGAAGGCGCGCGAGACGACAGGCGGTACGGCAGAGTGGCAGACTACTCCGCACGTCAACGTACCGTAGATGCGGTACTCCATTCCAATAGATTAGCGCCAAACGGAGCCAGGCGAGCGCGTGCGTGGTGGCTGCTGGCGATACAGAGCACGGAACCGTTACACCAAGGCGTGAGAACTGCTTGTTACCGTAATGTGAATGCAAATGCAAGCCGTCCCACGGCGGGTGAGGCCCGCGGCGGTGGTGGAGCCGCAAAGTTGTATTGTCGTGCCTTCCGTGCCGGCCCATGCCAGGATCGAAACGCCACCGCTTAGCTATCTGGTCCGGCAATCCCCCCTCACTTCACGGCGCTTCACTAATCACTACTTGGGGTCTGCTGCAGCTGCTCGATCATGGCCCGCCCCTCCCTCGCACTCCAGGGCATGGGCACCCCCAGATGCCGCCATCGCCGCCTTCAGCGCGGGGCACGCCCGCGCGTGGCCGGCGTTCCAGTGGCTCAGCTGGCACGCGCCGCAGCAGTAGGTGACCGCCTTGCAGCGCGCGCACGTCTTGCCGGCCCCAGCCACCGGCAGCTTCCCTGACTCGAGTCGGGTGACGGATCTGCGTCACTGGGGCTTCTTCTTCCTTGCGCACCCGCAGGCGCACCCCATGCCCGAAGGCACCCTAACCCTCCTCCAGCCCCCTAACCCTCCAGCTCCTCCTCGTCCTCGGCGGCGGGGCGGCGGCGGCGGGGCAGCGGCGGCGGCGGCGGCGGGGCGGCAGCAACCTGCGAAATGCGATGCTTAGGAGTGAGGCAGGAGCGATAGCGATAGCGATCCAAGCACGCGTATGGTATGCGCTCACAGGAGCCCCCCCTGCCCCCCCCCGAACCCCCGCTACCAGACTTCAGCTCGCCCCCCCCTCCACCCCACCCCACCCCCACGCACCTTCTCCGCGGCGGCGGCGGCGGCCGGGTCGCTGAGGACCGGGGCGGCGGCAACCTGTGAAATGCAATGCAATGGCGTGCGTCAGCTGCAGGCGGGGGGTGGGGGGTGGAGGTATGGTACGCGCCCCCATTGCACCCACCTTCCCCTCGGCTACCAGACTCCAGGCCTTTACAACCCCCCCCCTCTCCTCCCCCCGCGCACCTCCGCCTCCTCCACCACCACCTTCAGGCCGTGCTTGACGATGGAGAAGGTGCAGGACTCCTTGCACGGGGGGCATCGCGCGGAAACGTAGTCTGGTCGTCCGGGCTTTGCGGGCGCCCTGACGCTGATGGCCGTCCCGCACTTGTGCGTGCGCAGGGTCAGAGAGCTGCCGGAGCGCAACGTTCAGCGGCATCGCGCCCCAGTCCGCTGACGCTTCCCGCCCGCTTCCAACGCACCTGCGGTCCTCGGGCGATCTAGTCCCCAAAGGAGCACTCGGACAGGCGGGTGCGGGAGGGGTGCCCCAGCCGGAGGCGCGCCATGGTGCTAGAAAGTTTTAAGGAAGGGCGGCTCGACCCGCGATGTTATTCAAATCCAGTGTTTTGATTAACTTGACTTCGTGTGAGTATGCAGTATGTCCGGTAGTACTTGGGGGCTGGAGCTTGGACAAACCAGACCCGAATTCACGAGGAGGCGCGATGGGGGCCGCGGTTGATGACCCCCCGCGATGGATGAACCTGAGTCAGGGTCAGGGTTCAGGGTCAGGGTTCAGGGTCAGGGTTCATAGTCAGGAGTCAGGAGTCAGGAGTCAGGGTCCCCTGGTATCGTGCTTATAAGCGCGCCGCAGCCCGCCGCAAGGTCCTGGCAGCGCGGGTTGCCGCACACCTTTCGCGCCGCCATTTCTCCCAGACCATCCTCCAGATCCGCATTCTCTAACTCCTGGGCCATACCCTCATCCCGCCCCGTCCCGCACAGCTCCGCCACCATTCCGGGCTGCATCCGTCGCGACGCAATCATGGCCGCGTGCTGCTGCGCACCCTCCTGCTGCACCAAGCTGCACGCGAGCCGCTCCGCAACGGGCGACGTCGTCAACCCGCTGCGGCCGATCTGCCCCAACCGCTGCTGCCGCTGCTGCTGTCGCCGCTGGCACCGCGGTCGCATCCCCACCGCATCCCCAGCCGCCGCCGCTGCTGCCACCGCCGCCGCCGCTGCCTTCTCCCGGTAAGCAGCCAGCGCGGTACTCAGCAGCTGCTCCGCGGCCGCCTCCGCCACCGCAAGCTGCTCCGCCGTCAGCTGGGTGGCAGGCCGCACGGTCATGTCTAGTTTCGTCATTCAAGCCGATCCCTCATGCAAGGGGCATAGCAGGAATGGCGCGCGAGCCGACACTTGGTGCCAGGGCAATGCCCGAGCCGCTGGTCTGGACTTTCGCCGCACGATACGAGCTGCAAGCGCTTCAGAATATGCTGGCAGTACGGTATTCCACATTGAGAGCCACAATGCTCAGCGCGCGGCGCCTCACCGTTTCGCCATCTCACGAAGCCCTAATCCCACAACCATATTCAACACATGCGTGATGGGCATGAAGCCGCTGGGTGGAGGATGAGCGGGGCCTTGCGGGGGGGGGGGGGGGGCTGGGCAATCCGGGGCGTGTGTGTTAAAAACAAGCAACAGAACGGACAACAAAGCCCGCCAAACACGCGCGCGCAATGTATAGGGCGTGTGTGTGTGTGTGGTAATCCCCCAGTGTCGTCGACCTTGGAGGCTCGTGTGTGTTGGTGTTGTGTATTGGCCCTCCGGCGGCGGCGTCTATCTTTCTTGGTCCCATGTCACGTAAACTCTTACAGGGAGGCAAGCGTGGGGCAGCCGTCTGCCTGCATTCACGCACGATACGTGTCCTTCTCGTTTGTAAACGCTCTCTCAGAAAACAAAAAAGTCCACCTCTGTATGAGTTCTTTCTCACGACAGGAACCTGAAATGCAACCCGAAATGCAGACCACACTGCAAGCGCCAGTTTGCCCAAGTAACGCTGCAGATACTGTAATAGATTACGGCGTTGCCGGGCCGAAACCCCTGGTACGGCAATCACGGAGCACACGGGCGGAACGAGCGGTTCGCAACCCCCTGGCTCGTAATGTCATGATGGCGAACGACAATCACGACGTTGATTTGGCCCATAAGACCATAACGCTGCGAGAACGACAGACACACGCTAGAAGCAACATCACCAGTTCGCATAGTTCAGTCCAGACCCACGTCCAGACCCATAATGAATGCCGGCCCACTTTGTGGCCCACCGGCACATGAATGGCACACGCGCATGCACACCTGCCACGTGCATACCGGTATGCATTGCAAAACGACGGACTGGCACCGTACGCGCTTGACGTAAGTACCCACAACAGGAGATAAAGACAGCGGCCCCAGGGCCGCAGTTCAGTGTGCCGCAACCGTACCGCTGCAGCCACGAGCCGCTGCAGCATGGCCCTCCCGCCAACGTCCGTGCATGTGCCGCATGCCGTCGTCTCCATGGAGATCCAGGCACAGCACATCCCCACACGACCACACCGCATCGAACGTTCTATAAACCTTTCTCGTGATTCTGTTTCAAGCTGTTCACTGTTTCAATATGTCGCTCCACGCGGCAGGCTCCACCGCACAGCTAGCCAGGCAATCGAACCGAGTCAGCCGACCGCACCGCGGCCTCAGCTGCACCAGGCCCGGACACATGGCTGACCAAGTAAGCGACGCGTCCACATCTCCCGGGGGCGCATTCGGCTGTCGCCATCACAGGCAAGCGGCGCCCACAGCGACCGCCGCGCCTCCCAGGCAACGCCCTTCTGCAGCCCCCCACGTCAGACCCCCATACACACCATCTCAGTTGCCCAGCCCAAACCAAGTCGTCGGCACTCACGACGTGCCTGCGCCTGCGCCTCCGGCCGCCGCCGCGCCGCCGCCGGCCAGCGGCTGCGGCACGTCCAGCGACAGCCGCGTCTGCGACGTCGAGTTGGCCCTGCTGCCGGGCGCGCTGCCGGCCGCGCTGCCCGGCCCGTGGTCCGGCGGCGTCTCCACGCCGTCCTGGTAGTTACTCTCCAGGCTGGCGGAGCGCGGCAGCGCCACGTGGCCGCCGCCGGCGGCGCCAGAGGCGGCGCCGGCCGCCAGAGCGTGCGGCAGCACACCCGAGGTGGGGCGCGAGGCGCCGCCGGCGGCGGCGCCGCCGCCCAGCTGGTCTCGGCCGATGACCGAGTAGGTGGACATGGTCTCGGCCTGGTCGGCATCGAGCATGTCCTGTTGTTGGCGGGTGGAAAGGCGGTGGCGGGGCGGCGCAGGGGTGAGATGTGAGGTGTGTGTGATGTGTGTGCGCGTGTCATCGACTCATCGCCCACGGAGTCCGTCCGTCCGCAGCCGGCTGTAACGCGCCGCCCAGCAGCACGGCACAGCACCTAACGCAATGCAACGCAACACGCGTGCAGCCCGGCCCCCTCGGGACTAGTTCTGCTCGCGCCCGGGAGCATACACAGCGACCCTGCAACCCCAGCGCCCTCACCTGCACGCGCCGGAACAGCTTGTCCAGGCGGCGGGCCAGCTTGATGATGACCTCGTCGATGAGCACGCTCTTCTCCTGTAGGAACCAAGTAAGGAACAAATACATTGGACACAAATACTAGCCGTTCTAATACTAGTCATATGCCACTATTAAGAACACAGATATGGCGGCCGTTTTTCAATCCGTTTTGTAGTCCGATCCTACCTTGAGCTTGCCCAGGCCCTTGCCCAGCTCGCCGATGCCCGCCGCCGCCACCTCCCGGTCCGCCGCCAGCCGGCCCTCCAGCACCTTGACCGCCGCCTTCAGCCGCGCCTGCAGCTCGCCGTTCAGCCGCTCCAGGTCGCCGCCGCCGGCGGCGCCGCCGCTGCCGCTGCCGGCGGCGCCGGGCCTCCGGCCCACCTCGCTGATCCTGTACGAGTCCGCGCTCTCCTCGTAGTGCTCGCCGCCGCCTGCGGCGGCCCCGGCGGTGCCTGCGGCGCCAGCCGCCGCCGCCGCGGACGCGGCGGCGGCGGCCTGCGCCGCCGCCGCCTCCATGGCTGCGTCCGTGACGCGGCCGTCCAGGTCGCCCAGGCGCCGCGTGACCTCGTCCACGGCGCGGCCCAGCGCGGCCACGGCGGCGTCGCGCACCTTGTCGGACCGCGACAGCTCCGACAGCTTGTCCTCCAGCTTGGCCACCGAGGCCTGCGGGGAGGGCGTGTGAGGGTGCGCGAGAGGGTGTGTGAGTGTGCGTGTGTGTGGGCGTGCGTGCGTGTGGGTGAGCCTGCGCGGCAGACGCTGGAATGGTGGGTGCAGCCAGGCGCAGCAGCTGAAGTCAGGACCGAGGGGGTTCCCTAGGCTTCTGGCGTGCGGCACGCGCGCACGCACCTTGGTATCCTCCAGGTCTGCCGCCGCGCCGAAGCCCACCCGCGGCCTCGCCGCCGCGTGCGACGACCACGGCGGCGTCTCGCCGCTGGCGCTGCCCGCCGGCGCGCCGCCAGGCGGCGCCGGCGGCAGCGGCGGCATGCCGACACCGCCCTCTGGCCCGTTGGTGAGGCTGGCCCGGGAGCGGGAGGCCAGGATGGAGCGGTGGCGCTGCGGCAGGCCGCCGTCGGGCAGGGCGCCGCTGAGGCTGGTGTTGGCGCCCAGAGCGGCGGCCAGCTCGGAGCGCAGCGCCGCCAGGGAGGCCTCCACGGTGTCCAGGCGGCTGGTTGCGGCGCGGCCGGTGACCGTGGCGGCCTCCGCCGCCTGTGTGTGGGGTTACAGGAGGGGATGGGGGTTACATGCATGATTAACCAGGACAAGATGATGTTGACGTGGGGTGGGGAGCGGGTCAAGGGGGGTCGCAAGGCTGGTAAGAGAGGTGTAGCCGGGTAGACAGCCGGCGGCGGGGAATCATCTCCACCCTCCTCCACCCCGCCCTGGCCCGCCCACTACCACCGCTCTGCCGCCGCTACTACCGACCGCTACTGCCACCGCTTCAGCCGCTACAGCCGCCGCCGGCACGCACCGCCGCCAGCACGTCCAGCCCGTGCTCCTGCTCCTCCACCACGCCGCCCAGCTCCTCCATCCGCCCCCGCAGCTCCATCAGAATGGCCTGCAGCGCCAGCGGGTCCGCCAGCCCGCTGCCGCCGCCCAGGCCTGCAGGTGCGGGTGTGTGTCAAGAGGTGCGGGTGTGCATTGGAGGAATGTGGCTCGGAGGGAAAGGTAAGACCAGTGCGAAATCAGCAACTGCGGGGCGCTCCGGCCGACACATGCATATGCGTACAACGAACGAGCCCCGAGGCACGTGGGTGGAGACCGACCCGGCGGCTGACCTGGCGGAGTGAGTGGCGGCGTGGGCTGCGCGCTCCCGCCGGCGGCGCCCACAACTGCAGGCGGCGTGGATGCCCCGGAGCCGGCCGCGAGCACCGCCGCCGGCGCGGGCGCCGCCGCCACCGACACCGGCCGCTGTTGGGACAGCTCGCCCAGCTTTGCCTCGAACGCCTGTGCCGTGGTTGCCAAGTGGTTTGGCAGTGGGAGTGAGGCGCGTGTTGATAAGTTCGGTCGAGGGGGAAGCTGAACAGTTGTCAGGCCGGCAAGCCCAAGGACGACGGGGCCAGAAAATACACGCAGCCACACAAGCACACGCAGGCACACGCACCCCCCCCACCTGCAAGTGCTTGGTGAGCAGCTCCACGCTCTCAGTGGTGATGTCGGCGGCGGCGCACACGTCCGCCACCTCCTTGGTCACGTCCGCCACCTCCGTCTCCACCGCCGTCAGCCGCTCCTGCAGCGCCCGCAGCATCGCGCCGTCCACCTGCCCCTGCCCCTGCCCCTGCCCCGCCTCGCCGCCCTCTGCGCCAAGCCCCGCCGCCGCCGCCGCCAGCGAGGCCGTGGAACCGCGCCTCAGCATGGGCGCCGGCGCGTCGCGTCGGCCGGTGTCGTCGTCGTCATCGCCCGCGAGCGCCATGCCCATGGTGGAGGCGCGCGGCGTGACGGCGGTGGAGACGGCGGCGGCGACCTGGCGCGACACAGCCACCGCCATGTCCGTGCGCGCCTGCTCCACGTCGCTGGACAGCGAGCTGCTGACCACGTCCAGGTTGGCGCGCACCTCCGCCGCCAGCCGGTCCAGCCGCCGCTGGAACTCCTCCACCAGCGCCGCCGTCGAGTCAGCCGGCGGCGGCGGCGGAGATGCGGCGGTTGTAGCAGCAGCGGCGGCGGCTGTAGCAGCAGCAGCAGCAGCAGCGGCGGAGGAGGCCTCCAGGGCCGCAAGCCGCTCCCGCAGCGCGGCGAGGTTGACGTCCACGTCAGCCGCCAGCGCGACGGCGGCGGTCGCGACCGCCTGCCGGACCTGCTGCTCCACATCCGCGGACGGCCCGGCCGCGGCGGCGTCCACGGCAGATGCCGGCGCCGCCTCTGGCGCCGGCGCCGCCGCTGCTGCCGCGGCGGCGGCGGACTCCAGCGCGACGACGCGGTCGCGCAGCGCGGCCAGCGCGGCGCCGGTGACGACCAGGCGCTCCGACAGGTCAGAGGCGAGCGCGTCGCTGATCTCGTTCATGCCCTGGTGGACGTCGGCGTGGATGGAGTTAATGTGGCGTATGACTCGCGACATGGGCGGCGTCGCCAGCGCGTCGCCGGGCACGGCGCCCGCCTGCACCGCCCGCAGCGCCTCCACCACCGGCGACGGCGCTGACTCCAGCGCCTCCTGCGGCAGCACCCCGCTCGGCGACTGGCTGCTGTCAACAGTCCGCACGCCCGCGTCTTCCGCCGCGGCGTCGTCAGCAGCAGCTGCAGCCGCGGCGGTGGCGGTGGCAGCAGCGGCTGACGCCACGGCAGCGGCGGCGGCGGCGGCCTCGACAGCCGCCAGGCGCTCCCGCAGCTCCGCCACGTCCGCAGTGAGCCGCTCCACACGCCCCGAGCTCTCCGCTGCTGCAGCCTCCGCGGCCTCGTCGACAGGCTTCGCCCCTGCCCCGGCCCCTGCTTCAGCCCCTGCCTCTGCTGCAGGCCCGGCCCCTGCGCCGGCGTCGGCCGACGCCAGCACCCCTGTTGCAGCTGTGGCGGCGGGGCTGGCGGCGGTGGCCGCGGTCACCGCTACGATGAGTGCCTCAACTCGGATCGAGATCTCCTGCAGCCCCTGAGACAGCTCCTCAACCCGCACCGCCACCGCCGCCGCCGCCGCCGCCTCGTCCACGCCGCTGCTGCTGCCGGCGGGCTCGGCCTTTGGCTCCGCCGCCGCCACCGCCTCCGCCTCGGCCGCCTCCTTGACCTCTGCCGTCTGGCGCTGCTGCTGCTCCTCGGCATGCTGCTGCGTCTGCGCCTGCGCCTGGTCCGCCACCCGTGTCGCCAGCGCCGCGAGGGCGCCCTCCAACGCCTCCACGCGGGCAGCCAGCGCCGCTGACGCCGCCTCAGCCGCCGCCGCCGCCGCCGCTTGCGCCACAGCTTCAGCCGCAGCCTCAGTGGACTGGGCTGCAAGCTTGTCAGACTCGGTAGCGCTCGACGGCTCCGGCGCTTCCGCAGCGCTGGTCTGGATGGTCGCAGCAGCGTCTGCTGGCGTTGCTACTGCATCTGCCGCTGCTGCAGATGCTACCGCCGCAGCCGCAGCCGCAGCCGCCGCAGCCGCTGCCGACGCTTGCAGCTCCGCCACAGCCGCCTGCACCGCCGCCAGGTCACCGCGCAGCGCTGCCACACTGCCAGCCAGAGCCTCCACCTCAGATGCCGAGGCGCCAGCTGCTGCTGCTGCCGCAGGCACCGCCGACGCCGTCCCGTCCTTGCTCGTGGCCTCCTCCGAAGCCAGCACAGTCTCCGGCGCCGCAGCAGCAGTGGCGGCCGGCAATGACGCAATGGCAGATGCGGCGGCGGCAGCTGAGGCTGCCGCCTCCGCGGCCGTGGCTGTGGCAGCTGCGGCTGACGCAAGCGCTTCATCGGCGCGCGCCTGCGCGGCGGCGGCGCCCGCCGCCGCCTCGTTAGCTGCAGCCAGCGCCGCCGCCGCCATCTGCGCCTCCTCCTCCAGCTTCGCCGAGTCAGCGGCGGTAGGTGCAGCGGTAGCAGATGCAGCCGGCTCTGCTGATGCGCCAGCGCCAGCGGCTGCGGCGGCGCTGGTGGGAGCTGACGCTGCCTCAGAGGCCAGGCGGGAGACCTCCGCCTCCAGCAGTGACACACGCGAGGTCAGCTCCGAAACCTCGGCGGACGTAGCTGCTGACGCCGGGGCTACTGCTGCTACTGCTGCTACTGCCGCCGTTGTGTCAGCAGCGCCGGCACCAGCCAGCGAGGGGCGCTGGCTGGCCGGCGGCGAGGGTGCCGCTGCCGCCCCCGCCGCCACCCCCGCCGCCGCCGCCGCCGCCGGGCTGCTTGCGGCCGCCAGCTTCGCGTCCAGCTTCGTCAGCTGTGCGGCCTGGTCTGCCACCAGGCCAAACAGCTTCTGCACGGCCTCCGACACCTCCTTCGCCGCCTTGCTTGCGGCCGCCGCCTCCGCCGCCGCTGCGCCGGAGCCAGCGGTGCCAGCACCGTCGCCCGCCGCCGCCGCCGCCGCTGCAGTACAGGCGGCTGAGTGTGCGGACTTGGCGAGCTCCGCCGCCTTCCGCACCTCAGCCGCCAGCTCCGCAACGCGTGCCTCCAGCACGCCGCCGCTGCTGGCGCTGGCGGCGCCGCCAATGGCGTCGCCGGTGGCCGACGGCCCTCGAGACGGCGGCACCGTGGCGCGAGCCGCGGCCGCCATTGATTGCAGGAAGTTTGGCGGCGGCTCGGGGGCTGCGGGAGCAGCAGCAGTAGCTGGTGCCGCCGCTGCTGCGCCGGGTGCAGAAGCAACCGCTGCTGCCGCCGCCGCTGCTGCTGCGGCTTCCGCCGCCTTCGCGGCGTCAGCTGCCGCCGTCTCCAACTTGCCTACCAGTTCCTCGCGCTGCTGGGCCAGCGCCGCCTCCAGGCCCGCCACCGCCGCCGCCAGCGCCGCCGCGCTCGCGCACGTGGTGCACCTGCACGTGGCGCAGCCGCCGGCGCCGCCACCAGCTGCATCGCTGGCTCCTGCCTTGGCAGGCTCCGCCACCGCCGGCTCCGCCGCCGCCGGCTCCGCTGCCGCCGCTGCCGCCGGCCGCGCCTCCAGCGCCGCCCGCTGCGCCGCCAGCTCGGCCCGCAGCGCCTCAACCTGCTGGCGCAGCTCGGCAGCCGCCTCGCACTGGTGCGGCGGCGCCGGGGCGGCGGCGGCAGCGCCCGCCTCGGCCTCCGCTGCCGCTGTTTCCCCTGACGAGGCGGGCGGCGCGTCTGCCTTGTCAGAAGCGACCACGCCGGAGGCGGGCGCGGCCAGCGCAGCGGCGGCGGCGGCCTCCTGTTGCTGCTGCTGCAGCGCCGCCACCTGGTCGCGCAGCTGCTGCAGGTCGGCGGACAGGCCAGCCACCGCCGCCTCTGCTGCCGCACTTGCCACCGCCGCCGCCGCCGAGGACGCCGCCTCCTCCGAAGGCGCCCCGGCCGCTGCCTTGGCCGCGCTCGGCTCCACTGCCGCAGCGGCCGCCGACGCGGCGGCGGCTGCTGCCGTCGCGGCTTCCGCCAGCTGCTTCAGTTCGGCCGCCAGCTGCGCCTGCTGCGCCGCCAGCGCCGCCGCCTGGCCGTCCAGCTGCTTCTGCTGCTCGTCCAGCTGCCGGAGCTGCTCGTCCAGGTCCGAGCGCACACGGCCCGCCTCCTCCTTGGCCGCCGCCTCGACGGCGCCCGCCCGCCGCTCCAGCTCCTCCTTGGCCGCCACCGCCGCGGCTTCGGCCTGCTCCTTCGCCGCCGCCGCCGCCGCCGCCACCTGCTCCGCCACGTGCGCCTTCAGCTGCTCCTCCAACTGCCGCAACCGCTCGTCAACCGACGATTTGACCGCCTCAGCGCTGCTGCTGCTGCTGCTGGCCGCCGCCGCCGCCTCGGAAGACGCAGCGTGCGCAGCTGACGCCGACTCTGCCAGGGCCGTGGCGGCGCCGGCCGCGGCCTTGGCAGCGTCGGCCGCCGTCCGTGCCGACCCCGCGGTCGTTTTGGCTTCCTCCGCCGCCGCCAGCGCCGCCTGCAGCCGCCCCTCCAGCGCCGCCTGCTTGGCCGTCCACTCCTGTTACAGGGCGCAGGGGGGGGGGCGGTCAGTTGACGCCGACGCAATGACAACAGCACCCTGCACCCGCGCCACACCGCACAGCAGGCTACGCAAGCAAACACGCCACACCTGCGATGCGAACTCGGCACACTCGCACCCGCGCATCCCCAGTCCACAGCACATAACATCCCCATGCGGCAACAGCGCACGGCGCCGAAGCGCTCTCCCCCCCACACGCACCCTGGCCATTGCCGCCATCTCGCCCCGCAGCTGCTCCGCCACCGACCGCGCGTCGCGGCACGGCGCCGCCGCCGCCGCCGCCAGCGACGCCGCGGTGCCGCCCGTCTCCATGCTCGCCACGCGGCCGCCCACCGCGTCCAGCTTGGACTCGGCGCTGGCCGCTGCGCGCTCCAGCCGGTCTATCCGCCCCAGCAGCGCCACCACGAGCCCGCTGACGTCAGCGCCGCCGCCGCCGCCGGCTCCGCTGCCCTCCGCCCCTCCGAGGGACTTGAGCCCCGTCACGGGCCGCGTGCTGAGGTGCGCGCCCGGCGACCGCACCGGCGCAGCCGCGGCCGCGGTGGACGACGCCAGCGGCCCGGTCTGCCGCAGCGGCGAGCCGGCGCGCCCCCACGCGTCCGGGCCGCCGGCCCCGCCTAGCCGCGAGACTCCGTTGACCGCCGGCAGGCGCATCGGCGCGCCCTCCACGCTGCTGCGATGCGTCGTGTTGCCGCCGCCAGACGCCATTGGGAAGCCCGCGCCGGCCTGCTGCTGCTCCACCCGCTGCAGCGTGCCGCCCAGCAGCGGCGAGGAGGCGGGATCCGGATCCACGTCACCGCCGCCGCCGCCGCCGCCTGTGCTTGCGTAGGGCGGCCCCGCGTTGTAGGCCTTGAGGTCGGGCTCCGAGGCGGCGCCGTTGCGCAGCGGCTTGAGCTGCGGCATCCACTGCTTGCTGCGCGGCACGCCCTGCAGGTACGGGTTGGCGGCATTCGCCTGCTGCTGCGCCTGCTGCTGCGGCGGCGCCGCCACCCAGTTGCCGCGCTGCTGCGCCGGAGGCTGCGCAGGAGGCAGGACCGAGCCGCCGTTGGCGGCGCCGCCGCGGCCAGGGCTGCCGCGCCCGCGGCCGCCGGCGGGCCGGCCCACGGCCGGCAGCGCCGGCGCTGCGGAGCCGGCGTCCGGGGCGGCGCCGCCGCTGCCCCCGACCTGCGCCGTTGGCGCTGCCGGCGCGCCAAAGTCCGCCGTGAGCACGATGGGCGGCGGCGGCGGCGGCGGCTCGCGCGGCGCCCACGTCAGCAGCGCCGCCGCCTCGGGCTGCTGCTGCCGCTGCTGCTCCAGCGTGCCCCAGAGCTCAGCAATGATGGCGCTCTCTCGGCCCACCTCCGGACCGCTTAGCACCACCGCCGCCGCGTCTGTGGCGGCGGCTCCGCCGCCGCCCGGCGCCGCCTCCTCCAGCACCGCGCCGTTCATGCTGCTGCGCAGCGCGCGCGCCGTCGCGGCGCGCGCGGCGGAGCCGGCGCCGCCGCCTCCGGCGGCGGCGGTGCCTGCATTGGCCTGCAGCGACGCCAGCTGCGCGGCGCGCCAGGCGTGGCGCTGCTGCGTCGCCAGCGCCTCGCCGTGGGACGCCACGGCGGGCAGCAGGCTGGTGCGCAGCTGGCCGCTGAGCGCGGCGATGGCCTGCAGGAAGCCTAGGTAAGGCAGCGACTTGGCGTTGTGCGGCCGGTAGGCCTGGTGCAGCGTCTGCAGCACGCTGCCCGACAGCGGCCCGCCCTGGCTCTCGGCGATGCCGAGGTCTGAGCACAGCCGCATCCAGCCACTGAGTCCCAGCCCGGGCGCGGAGGGCGAGGGCCCGCCGTCCAGCGTCATGGTGCTCAGCGTCAGCGTGCCCGTGAGCGTGGCACCGCTGGCTTCAGCCCCCAGGGGCGGTGGGGGTCCGCCGGAGGAGCCAGGAAAGCCCGGCGGAGGCGCGCGGTAGTCGGGGCCGCCGCGGGCGTAGGCCACGAAGGCCGCGCGGAGGGGCGTCGATTCGGGCAGCGGCTCCGCCTCCGCCGCGGCTTGTGTGGCGGGGCCGGGCTCCATAGCCGGCTCCCCACCAGCCTCCTCCTCCATCATACACACTTTGTGACTGGAAAAAGCCGGTGGCGCTACCGTAGCGACGACATCGGCGTTTTGGGGCCTTATTTGGTCACCCGGACGTCGCTCTCAGCGTAACACCAGGCCAGAACGGTTCGCTCTGACAGTTGCGATAGAAAGAATTTGGTTCTGAACGCGGAGTTGTGCTTGCGAACAAGTAGTCACGCTCGGGAGGAATTCAGCTCTTGGTGACGGGCCGGAAGCTGTGCTGTCCGAATTATAAGTGTTGACATCAACAGCTGAGTCTTCCAGGCATAACTCTGTGCTTGAAAGGAGGCTGCACTTTGGGGAAACCGCTCAACTTCGAAGTCGCGACACAGCACTGTTGTGAATCAAACGAGTCAATAATGGGGTCGGGTATTCAAGGACATCAGGCCAAAGATGGTGTCGTTTGATTAAGTCAAGCTGCCTGAGTCTAGCTCATTGCACCCAACTGAGCGAGGGGTCCGAGTCCCCGAAGAAGAAGAGAAGAGTCCCCGTGAAGTCCTTCGCCTGGGCCCACTCCGACCCCGCACTCTTCAGGACCCCCTTTTATGCATTACCAGTGCTGACGGTCTGCCTAGCTTTGCCGCCGGCCTGGAGTGCATTGTGCACGGCGCGTCCATGGCCCAAGGCCCGATGGCCGACGCACGTTGGTTGTCGCCTTGCAGCGAGTGGCCATAGTTGCGCAGTTATGTGTGGTGTGCCGCGCTATTAGTAACGCTAGGGCGTCGGCAATCGTGGCGATGGGCACATCGAAAGTGGTGGGGGCCCGCGCTGGGGGTGACGGGTGCGTGTGCGTGCCGGATGGAACGGAATGGTGGCATTCCAGCGCGCAAGAGCAAGGCACAGGCAACTACACGTTAGTTTTCGGACAACCAATTGCAACCTAACTCAGCAGTGACCTTGGGCCTGCCGTCACCGCGGTGAAATTGACTTTTTTGGCCGCTCGGGTGGTGTAACTGCTAACGGAGCCTTCTGAGCACTCAAACTTGTGACCGCATCCCTGAGCAAGTTGGCCTGTCGCGAGGCTCGGCTCCGAGCGTTCAATATCTGCGAAGCGCATCCGTCGAACGGCACAGGCTTGGCCAGTAAGTATGCCATTATGGCCTGTAGTTCACGGGCAGGGTCTGGAAAGCTTTTGGCTGAGGGGCGAGGCCTTAGCCGGAAGAAGACGGAGAAAGCGGACGGAGAATTCTCTCAGCGTACCGTCGCGTGTTTGCTCTCCGGCGTGCCGCCTATCATGCGAAGCTAGAGTAGGATATCGAGTTGCAATTTTGCCGCCTCCGCGAGGTTCGGGTTGGGCCTTCACAGCCTCCCAACAAGCCTCGCCTCTGCGTTTGTGCCGGCATGCATCCATAGCATAAAATACACAATATAGAGCCCTTCTAAGTGTGTATCGACCTGCCGTTTGTGACCAGGTGCAGTCAAGCAAGGGCGACTCTTGCAAGCCGCCTGGCCGCGGAGTTTCGCTTCCCAGGCTCACGAAGCAACAAGCACCTGCCGGAACGTTGAGCAGGCGACCGCCGGGCACCGCGGAGGGCGGTGGAATTCGTCAAGTCGCGCTGTCAGATATCCGGACGCTACGTTGTGGGCACCGGCAGAGTTTTCCCGACTCGCTAACAGCGCTGGCAGGACTGGCGCGTGTAATACCGCTGCTTAATCAGCACCGGCGCAGTGCGCTGACCTCCAACCGCACGCGCTCGGTCCAAGTTGAAGGCTCCTAAAGCTGGCGAGCGGCGCGGACACCCCCGACTTAGACGCGGAGACGCTCAACGCTTTTCATGCTCTCAACAGCCTGGCGACTGCGGCGGAGCATGAAGCTGGGCGGGGCAAGGTGCCCATGGTTCTAGCTACGCATGATGGGAATGGCCCGACAACCACCAACGACGGCTCGCAGCGTTCGCAGCCCGACACATCGCAGGAGGACCCCATCACCACAAAGGTAAGCGCAGCTGGAAATCATGCGGCGACCTGTCGCGACTTCGATTGGGTCGTTGGTGCGTGGTTGCTGCGTGGTGGACTTGGCTGTGTCCTGCAGCGCCCCACCCGCAACCACACGTGCCGCCCTTCCTCTGCATCGCCCAGTCCGCTACCTGCCGCCGTCCGTGACCTAGCTGCATGGTTACCGTACTTGCAAAACCAAAACGCGCGCACCGGCTGTCAGCCTCGGCCCCCGCCTGCCTGCCCCACTCGTAGCGCCCACGTTGTCCGCCGCGCGCCGCGACTCCCAAACCAGCGCACGCCCTGGCCCTTGACTTACTGACCCTGCACCCTTCCATTCCCACCTGGCTTCCCGCCTTGCTGCCGTCACCCACCCGCCCCGCCCCCTGCCCCCTCACGCACACGCGCCCCCAGGTCGCGCTGAACCATGAGGAGCAGGACGACGCCAAGTCCGGCTCCGGCGCCAACCTGGGCCTGCCCATGCCCGGCGCCGGTATGGGCGGCACCGCCGCCGCCGCCGCCGCCGCCATGAACCCCGCCGCCGCCGCCATGATGAACGCGGCCATGAGCCCCATGGCCGCCGCCTTCAGCGCCATGAACATGGGCGGCATGGGCGGCGCCAACAACCCCATGGCGCAGGCGATGCAGGCGGCGATGGCGGGCGGCATGGGCGGCATGGGCGGCGGCGGCATGAACCCCATGGCGCAAATGATGGCCGGCGCGATGGGCGGCATGGGCGGCATGGGCGGCATGGGCGGAATGGGCGGCATGGGCGGCATGGGGCCGCAGGCGGCGATGGCGCAGGCGATGCAGGCCATGGGCGCGGGCGGCATGGGCGGCATGGGCGGCATGGGCGGCATGGGCGGCATGGGCGGCATGGGCGGCATGGGCGGCATGGCGTACAACCCCGCCGCCTACATGCAGCAGATGATGGGCCCCTTCGCCGCCATGGGCATGGGCGGCGGCATGCCCGGCATGATGGGCGCCGGCGGCGCCGCCGCCGGCCCCGGAGCGGGCAGCGCCAACGGCACTGGAGCGAGCGGTGCCGGCAACGGCAACGGCTCGAACGGCGCCATGACGGCGGCGGCGGCGGCGGGCAGCCCTGCTGGGGCGGGCGCGGCGTCGGGCGGCGGCGGCGCTGCCGCCGCCGGGGGCGGCGCCGGCGGCACGGCCAGCGGCGGCAGCGCGGGCCCGGGCGACGTGGTGACGGGCATGCCGCTGGCGGACATTGCGCAGCAGTGGCAGATGGCGCAGCAGCAGCAGGCGATGATGATGTACTGGTGGCAGATGTGGATGATGCAGAGCATGATGGGCTACGGCGGCATGGGCGGCATGGGGCCCATGGGCGGGGGCGGCGGCGCCGGCGGCGGCGGCGCCGACCCCGCCTCCCAGATGCAGGCCATGATGGCGGCCATGATGGGCGGCGGCGGCATGGGCGGCATGGGCGGCGGCATGGGCAACCCGGCGCAGTACCAGGCCATGATGCAGGCGATGATGATGCAGATGGGCGGCGGCATGGGCGGCGGCATGGGCGGCATGGGCGGAGCCAACAACCCCATGGCGGCAATGATGGCCGCGATGGGCGGCGGCGGCGGCGCCAACGGCGCCAACGGCGCCGCGGGCGCGGGCGGCCCCGCGGCGCAGTGGATGCAGCAGGCGCAGGCGATGCAGGCGGCGATGGCGGGCGCGATGGGCGGCGCCGGCGGCGCGGGCGGAGCGGGCGGCATGATGGGCGGCATGATGAACGGCATGGGGGGCATGCCTGGCATGATGGGCGGAATGGACGCATCAGCCATGGCGGCGGCCATGGGCGGCGTGTCGCCCGCAGCCGCGGCTCAGCAGCAGCAGCAGCAGCAGCAGCAGGCCGCCCATGCCCAGGCGCAGCAGCACGCGCAGCAGCAGCAGCACCACCACCAGCAGCAGCAGCAACAGCACCTACAGCAACAGCAGCACCACCAACAACAGCACCAGCAGCAGCAACCCGAGCAGCACCACCAACACCAACAGCACCACCAACAGCAGCAGCAGGCGCAAGGCCACGCCGGCTCCACCCCGGCGTCCGCGACCATGGGCCCCATGGCCATGGCCATGGGCTTCAAGGGCTACCACCACCAACAGCCGCAGCACCACCACGGCGGCGCCAACGGCGCCGCGCCCGGCTCCAGCCCGCCGCACCACGGGCATGGCGGCGCCGACGGCCTGTCGGGGGGCGTCGGCGGCATCGAGCCCATGGACGCCGCCGCCGCCGGCGGCGGCGGCGGTGCCGCCGCCAGCGGCGTCCTGGAGCCGCCGGATGACGTGGACATGGTGGGCGTGGCTGCCAGCATGGGGCTCAACCCGCACGACATCATGGGCACGGGCCCCATGCACGGCATGCTGCACGGCATGCACGTGCCGCCCGGCATGGGCCCCATGGGCCCCATGGGCATGCTCATGCTGCCCGCCAACAGCGACGAGGCCTACCAGGAGGAGGACGAGGCCGGCAGCGGTGGGGCGGGGCGGGGGGCTGAGGGCTGGGGGGCAGGGGCGGTGTGTGTGTGTGTGTGTGTGTGTGTGTGTGTGTGTGTGTGTGTGTGTGTGTGTGGAGAGGTGTGCGTGGAGGTGTTTTGGGGGGGTTGCAATGATGCTCGTAAGCGGAGTGAAGCAGGGTAGGCAGCAGGCGTGTAGGCAGGGCGTGCTGGGAAGGAAGCGCGGGTAGGGACCGCGGGGGCGGGGCAGCCTGCTGATCCATCTGACCCGGGTGCCCACGCACTGCACACTGCACTGCGCCCAACGCCGCCGCGGCCCGCCGCCCAGCTCCCGAGTCCTAACCTAACGCCACCCGGCCGCTCCCCCACCCTCCCCCGCCCTGCAGAGGTGGAGGACGGCGACGACTCGGACGCGCACCAGGCCTTTGGCGCCTCGCAGCACGCCTCGGGCGGCCACGCGCAGCAGCACCAGCACCAGCCGGCGCCGCAGCACAACGGCTACGGACAGCCGCACCACCCGCACCACGGCTCAGCAGCCGCGGCCGCGGCCGGGCACTACGCCGGGCCGCAGGGCGTGCCGCAAGCCAACCCGCACCAGCTGGCGGCGGCGGCGGCGGTGCTGTCCGCCGCCGCCGCCTCCGCCAAGCGCTCGCTGGACCAGCAGGGCGCGGCGGGCGGCGGCTTCATGGCGCGCGGGGGCAGCAGCGTGGGGTTGGGCGGCGGCGGGCTCAGCGGCAGCAATAGCAATGACAGCAAGCGGGGGCGGCGCGCGACGAAGGAGCAGAAGGTGGGCTCTCAGTGCGCGGGCAAGGTGGGCACGGGCTTGCTGGGCGGGAGGGCGGGCGGGCGGGCGGGCGGGGGGAGGGGCAGCAACGCGGGGGTGGCAGGGGGCACGATAATGGGCGCAATCCGCACACGGGAGCATGGCATGGCATGCACACGCTGCACGGGGGTTTCCTTTTGCTCGCACCTGACTCTTGCTCGCACCTGCTGGGCCGCATCCGCTTCTGCGTCGCGTTGGGAACTCGCACGCACGCTGCTAATGTACTGCATGTGCCTCGCCGGGTGCTCGCGCGGCTTGCCCGACGTTCGCCGCCTTGCATCACCGCCGCCTTGCATCACCGCCGCCTTGCATCAACCCGCCTTGCATCAACCCGCCTTGTATCAATGTGCATCATGCGGCACTGCAGGTCTGCAAGAACTGCGGCACCAAGTCCACGCCCTTCTGGCGCAAGGACAAGAACGACGGCCGGCCGCTGTGCAACGCCTGCGGGCTGTACTTCTCCAAAAACGACGCGCCGCGGCCCAAGATACTGTGGAAGCAGGACGAGCAGGCGGCGGCGGCGGCGCGGGAGGTGAGTGCGCAACAGCTTGGGCCGCGCCGGCGGCTGGGCTGCTGGGCGCGGCGGAAAGGGCGCCGAGTGAACGCCGCAACAGCCCGGTTTAGCCGCTTGCAAAGTCGATGTCTCAGCAGTCTTAATCCTTAACGCACACCCCGTGTCCCTGACTCTGTTTGCTCACCCAGGGAGGCGGCGGCGCGTCCGCCTCAGCCGGCGGCGGCGGCGGCAGCGGCGCCTCGCCCACCGGGCCGCCCTCCAACTCGCTGTTGGCGGACAACAACGCCGCCGCCGCAGCGCTGGTCAACGCCATGGCAAGCCGCGGCCTCAACCCGGCGGCCGCCATCAGCGCCATCGCCGCCGCCGCCGCCAACAACGCCAACAACGCCAAGGCCGGCGGCACCTCGCCGCCCGGCTCCTCCAGCGGCGCGCCGGGCGCGGGTGGTGTTGGCGCGGCCGGCGGCGGCGGCGGGATGCCTGCCGGCGCGCCGGGGGCTCCGGGCGCACCGGGGGCCCCGCCGCGGCCCATGCAACCCAACTACGCAGCCATGGCACAGGTAGCCATGCTAGCGGCGGCGGCGGCCGCCAAGACCGGCGCCGCCGCGGCCGCTGCGGCGGCGGGCGGCGCGCCGGGGGCGGCGGGCGCCCGGCCGCCCATGCCGCTGAATAACCCAGTGGCGGCGCTGGCGGCGGCGGCGGCCGCCATGGCGGCGCAGAACCACATGCGGGCGGGTGGCGGCGCCATGCCTGGCGCCACTGGCGCGCCGGGCGCGGCTGGGCTGCCGGCGGCGCTGGCGGCCGCTGCGGCGGCGGCGGCGCAGAACAATCAGACGGCGGCGCTGCTGGCGGCCGGCGCGCCGGGCGCGGGGAGCCCGCCGCCGGTTCTGCCGCCGGCGGGCGGCTCGCCAGTGGTGGGCGGCGCCGACGGCGGGGCTGCTGACGCCGCTGCCGCGCCGGCGCTCCTGCCGGAGATCAAGGCGGAGGCGGACTGAGCTTACGACGGCATAACGCAGCGAGGTTGCGAGCAGCGCGAGGTCTGGCTGCTGCGCTGCCTCTGGCGGCTATGGTGCCGGCGCTGTGTTTGGTCCATGGCTGTTGGGGCCGGCTCCGGAGGGAGGGAGCGGCTGCGGGAGGGGCATGCATGGGGCGGCGGCGGCGCGGGATGCGGTCTGCATAGCCGGGACGCGGGAGAAAAAAAGCACCTTACCACACATTAAGAGAATTTCGTACATCTGTTTTTTTGCTGGACCTTGACGAGATGTATGCCCTTGGACAACTTGGATGCTTTATGCTATGTTGGCACTTTGACAATAAGGTGGCGTGGTTGTGTACAGCATGAATCTTTTAAAAGTCGAGAGGGACCGCTTGCTCCACGCCGTACGTCTACGCACCCCTGCTCTCCGCCGTATTCCTTTTTTACTCCACCCGGGGGCGTGCTGTGTACCGCTGCGCCCCCGCGATGAGCGCTACGCTGTGTGACTTTGGGCTTGAGGCGTGAGGCGGCGGATGCCTGGGCGCGGAGTGCGGGCTGGGGCGCGCGCGTGTGCGTGAGGGTGCAGATGCGGCGCGGTGCGTGGGTGTATGCGGCCAGGCATGTGGGCAGGGCTGGTCTGCAGATGCAGTTCACACACGCATGCGTTCGTTGTCTGTTTATAACACATGCATTCGGTTAGCGCTGTGGCCGGGGGCTGCCTGTTGCATGTTTTGGGCAAGGCACGTGGTTGCAGGCTGCACCGGTTGTCTAGCCGCCGCTCTTGTGTGCGCCGTGTGCGCTGTCGCCTGGATTCTGCACTTTGTTTTTTGCACGGGGACCCACAAGCATGGGCAGGGGTGTAGAAGCCAAGTAGGCTGTCCGCCACGGAAGCCCGGCAGAGGCATGTGGAGGGAAGAGCACGACATGCACGACTCGGACGGCGTAGGTGGGCAGGCCGGGCCGCCACAACCGCTTGTCGCACATCTGAAAGGCTGAGGGTTATTGTGCTGGCCGCAAGGTGGGACTGGGTGGGGCTTCGTGCAATTTGCTTTGGATGCGGTTAAAGCCGGTGGGCGGGCGCTTGCCTGCGCGCGAGTGGGGGTCCGGACTGGGCACTCGGAATGCCGGCCTCCTTCCGCAGCCGCGTTAAAAGTGGGCGGTGCGGGAAGGCTGAGGCATGGCGGGCGCAAGGAGCTTGCAGAGTTAGTGGCACCTGCACCGCATCCTACGGTTGCGGTGCGACCGTGTTCGAGCATGTGCTTGTGCTTGTGCGTGTGCGTGTGCGTGTGCGTGTGATTTCTACCGTACAATGGTTTTTGACACAGTGTTGGAGGGTCGCGGACTCACAAGGCAACAGTATGCTGCACGTCTGATAAAATTGCAGTGGTCTTGCTACCTGTGCCAGTGGGCAGCGCGGCGTACGGCCGCAGTGTGCAAGTGGATTTCTCGTATGCGCGTGAGGCACGAGGGGCCGTAAGAACATTCAACAGCACTGAGCCCGGGTCCTGGACTGACGGAGCCGGAGGGGACAGGGCAGCAAGCATGGTGATGAGCGGACGGTACAAGGCGCGTGAGAGAGCCGCAGGCTGGAGGGAACTCAAGGTCGTCCAGTCGAAGATTGAGAGCTAAGCGGTAGCACCAGGCGGGGTTTTCCCTCGACACGGGGATCGGTTGACACGTTGTAACATGCATTCGGTTGTTAAAGCTCGGTCCAGGACAGAGCAAAAGTCTTCGGTGCTCTGCAAACCGTGCCGTGGCTAGTGCGGGAAAGGCGGGGGGGGGGTCCACGGCAGTGCCGCCCGCCGGCGGGTTTGCGGAGGACCGCCCGCTAGGAATTCTGGGCCAGGAATCTGATGATTGGTTTGGTTTCGTGAATTCGTAGCTCCCTGTTATTAGAATTTACAAAGGTAATTCACATTCGCGGACGGGAACGGGCGGATGGGCGCACTGGATGCGCCGCTCCCTTCGAGCGCTTGTCGGGCCGTCGCCGTGCATAATACAAATATAACAACATCACTGCAACACCTAGGATTGCAGCAACCAAGTAGCAACACACAATCGAAGGAGACAAGCCAAAGATGGACGCCACGACAAAGAAGTTCGCGTCGACGACGCGCGTTGATAACAGCACCAACCCCAACTTCAAGCATACGTCCACATTCCATACGCGCAGCCAGTGGAATCCCGAGTCCCCGCCACCTCTCACATCGACCTACACAATTTTCCATGGCGAGGCACCAGAGCTGCCTCGCTACGTGCCCAAATACGCCGTCTCGCCCGAGACCGCAGCCCTAGCGTCACGCCATGGCTCTAGTCCCTACAGTTTTCGCGCAACGGCCGAGCGCACTGGCAGCACATCTGATGGGCGGCCGACCTATCGCTTCAGCGGCCTGGCTGCGGGCGTGTCTCCATACTCCACCGGCACCAAGGTGTCCAGCTCGACGTTGGGCTCCTCAGGCTTGCCGCCCGTGCAATACAAGGTGGGGGGCTTTGGGGAGGGGGGGGGAAGCGTGTCGCTGCGCGAGTTCGGACGGGAAAAGGACAAACACGTGACGTACGTTGTTGCTAGCATGCACGCCCCGCGCGCAATCAGCATACCCCCCACCTTGCCGCACGACCAGGCCGTCGCCCGCCTCACCATCGCTGTTTTCCGCCGTCCTGTCCTTCCGCTCCACCACCACCACCATCATCTTTGCACCCACACACCCCACCCACACACCCACACCGCCCCCACCTCCCACACACCCACACACCCACACCTCCCACACACCCGCTGCCCCCCCCCCCACACACACCCGTGCCCCCACACAGTCATACCTGACCGAGTACGTGGACGAGTACCGCGAGCCGGTGGAGGCGCTGGACACGCAGCGCAGCCTGACGCTCAAGTACGGCACCACCGGCGGCTACCGCACCACCAAGCGCAGCACGCGCTCGGACGGGCAGCCCAAGTACGAGACACGGTGGGTGGCGTGGCGCGGCGGCGCTTCGGAGATGGGGGGCGGGGGATGGGATTGGGCGGGAAGGGAAGGGGAGGGATTGGGTGCAGTTGGGAGGGGGGGGTGCGAAGAGTCGGGGCGTGTGGGGCGCAGCGCAGGTGCCGCGGGCCGAGTGGCGGGACGGGTTGTGCCTGCAGCACCACGCGGTTCCACGCAGTGCCTGCGCGCTGTTGTGGCCCTTTGCAGTTCCCGGCCCCACCCACTTCACGATTATTTGCTGATTGCCCCCTGTGTGTGCTGGCTGTGCAGGGTGGTGGCGTTCTAAGTCCAACAGCCAACGGCGCGACTATGTGAGACGGGCTTGCCCCCCCTGTTCCTGGCTCATTCAAAGCGAAGTGCTCATTGGAGACGGGTCAGCAGGCATGTGATCTGAAAGGTTTGGTTTCTTTACGTGAGCGTGTGGCCAAGTGTCAACAAGCAATTGTTTAGCAGCGCTGTTTGCCTTTGCGGCAGTTTGTGGAGTGTTCAACCCGCTCTCCGGCCGCCCTGAAACAAGGGCGCCACATACAGCAAGCTTTGTCCTGACGTGCTTTGGTTTTAGCGCGGCGTGATGCCGCCGTGTGCAGTGAAGCGGCAAGGTAGGCGAATCCCAACCTCGGACAGTAGAGTAGGCAGGTGGATCAGAGTAGACAGTGGAGCAATCAGCAACGTGCGTGTGCGTGTGTGTACGTGGGTGAAATATTCCCGTACGTCTGGTGAATGCAGAGATGAATACGGTCGCGTCCCTTTCGTCACGTAGCGTAGATAAGCCAGTTTCCCTTTTCAGGGAGAAGATGTGGATGGGTGCAGGACCCTCCTGCCAGGGATGGATGGGTGCGATTACGGTAGAACTGCTTCAAGTGGGCCTTGGCGCGTGGCCATGGGGAGTATGGTTCTTGGTTCCTGAAACTGCATGGATGCGTCGGGATTTGTGGTGGTGTCGTGGTTATTCATAAGTCCAGGACGACAGACGCGTGTCGGCGCAGGCCTCAAGCTGGCGCCAGTCACTCCAGATGTTAGGTTCGGCGTGTGGCGTGTGTGTATGTGGCTTTGAGTGAGGGATAGGCGTGCGGCGACCGACGTCAGACATTGTTGTACATGCGCCGCGAGGCACGCTGTGGGTCATTCCAGCGGAGTCAACTTGACGAGTCGCATGACCGCGTGACTCAGACTCTAATATTCCCCGCCTCTCTGTGCGTGGGCCCGACCCGACCTTTGTAACTTTAAGGCCCGGCTGCTGTGTGTGGTCCCCGCGCGCAAACGCGCCCGCTTTTGTCAAGTCCGGTGCTGCTGCCTGCTGGGAGCCACGTGATGATAGCAGGGCCGTGCTCGTAGGGGAGCTCCAGTGGGGAGGGGGAGGAGGGGGAGGAGGGGGAGGAGGTACAGGCGGGTGGAGGAGGAAGACGGGGAGAGTCGAGAGCACACTGGGTATTGGGGAGCCGCGGGATCCATGGGCGTGCGTGTCGAGATGTGCACTTTTTGCTCGCTTGCAAGCCAGGCGCTGAACGCTTCAGGGCTCGCCTGACGCACAGCAAGATGCGCGTTGCAGCTCGCACCACTCAGCCAGGACGCGCGAGGGACATCCGGTAGTTGGAATTTAGTGTTACACTTGGAATCGCCAGGTGTGGCCGCCTCCAACCACCGGCCTCATGGCTTCCCCCTGAGCTCCTGCTATCCGTCCATGCGAGCCCAGGACTGCGCTGAACCACCACCACCACCACCACCACCACCACCACCACCACCACCACCACCACCACCACCACCACCACCACCACCACCACCACCACCACCACCACCACCACAGTCGCATCCAGCACCCCTACCTGGGGTGGGCCCGCAATGCTCAGGCCGTGTCCCCCTGCGCCGAGGCGCCAACCGCGGCATCGTGTCTAGTGCTCTCTTACCAGCTAGCACTCCCCGGCCCTGCCAGCGTAGCCGTCTCGGCTCTCACGAGAATATCAATGCAAAAGAATTAAGGCGAGCGCAGAAAAGGAAAGACAACAGAAACGGGGGAAGGACGGACGCCTCCCCTGCAAAGTACAATCGCACCGCCACGACGGAATCACGGGTCAGGCAGCGGGTGCTCGCCGCCCCTGACACCCAACAGCTCACACAACAGCTACTACGGTATGCCAGGGACACACATATCAATTTAGCCCCTAGTCTCTAGTCTCAGCTACTAACAGCGAAGTTTGCTCACCCCGCCTAGCTAAGGTTGTTCATGGGTCAGGCAGCGGGTGTCCGCCACCGCTAACACGTCCATGCCTCACTACTATGCCCGGAGGACACAGATCAATCTAGTAAGAGAAGATCAATTTCTAACTCACGGCAATTGAGAAATAGGTAAGCTCACGGGTCAAAGATCAATG
This sequence comes from Chlamydomonas incerta, assembly GCA_016834605.1. Classification (NCBI taxonomy): domain Eukaryota; kingdom Viridiplantae; phylum Chlorophyta; class Chlorophyceae; order Chlamydomonadales; family Chlamydomonadaceae; genus Chlamydomonas; species Chlamydomonas incerta. Next base: position 411,195 of record JAEHOC010000022.1, read on the forward strand.
CTGGCCTGGCTAGCGCGGCCAGGCTTCCTCAGGCTGTGGTTGGCGGTTGACACGCACGCGCACCACAACCCCTCCTCTCACTCCAGCAGTATGAATATCCGACGCGCATTTACAATAAATATATACGCCCTAATAAAAATAATAACCACACTCTATACCGTGTCGCTTAATACCAAGCAGCCATGCAGGCAAGTCGAAGTGGACCAAACACCATCTGCCAACCACCTCACTAGAACGCCCTGGTCTCGCCTCAAGCTTCCCATCACCACCCCAATCCCCACACTCAGCAGCCGCACGCGGCGACCTCTGCCCCAATCGCGGCCAGCCGCCGCACCAGCTGCGCGGCCGTGGGGCGGTCCTGCGGCCGGAACGCCACACACTCCGCCACCAGCAGCTCCAGCGACACCGGCAGGTAGGCTGGGAAGGCGCCAGCCGGGAAGGCACCGCGCCGCCAGCTCTGCTCCGCAAACCACTCCGCCGCGCTGCTGCGGCTGCCGGTCACAGCCACGCACAGGGCCGTGACGCCGAACGCGTACACGTCGACGGCGGCCGTCAGCGGCGCCTCCTCGGGGTGCGGCACGTAGCTCAGCTCCGTGACCTCGGGCGCCATAAAGTGCGGCGTGCCGCTGGCGAGCTCGAGGTGGTAGGTGCCGGCGGCGCTCGCGGGGCTTAGCTGCGACGCCAGGCCAAAGTCGGCGAGGCAAAAGGTGCCATCGGCGCGGCGCAGCACGTTCTCCGGCTTGACGTCTGTGGTAAACAGGCGTGCGCGGGGTGGGGCAAAGTGAAGTGAAGTGAGCGACGCTGAGCACCAGCGAGCACACATACACCGGTAAACTGCTGGATCTGAAAGCTCGTGCCTTCCCATCACGCCAGCGTACCTCTACTGCACCCTGTCCCCAGCAGCCCCCCCCCCCCGCCCAGCAGCAGCAGCCGAAGCAGCCCGCCCGCCGCCCCCCACTCACCGTTGTGAACCAGGCCCAGACCGTGGAGCGCCTGCAGCGCCGCCGCCAGCGACGACAGGACCGCCAGCATCTCGCCCACCGGCAGCAGCGCCATATCTTCCCACACCTGGCCCGTGCTGCCGGCCTGCTGGGGCTCTCCTGATGAGCCCGTGCTGCTGCCGGCGCCGGGCATCTTGAAGCCGGGCGGCGGCAGAGCCAGCCGCACCGCCGGCTCAGCCGCAGGCGGAGGCGGCGGCGGCGCTAGTGGCTTGAAGCCGGGCGGCGGCGGCGGGGCCGGCAGTGCGCCGAACCCAGGTGGCGGCGCCGGCTTCATCGGGGCGGTGCCTTCGCCGGCACCGCGGGCGGCGGCGTTGTCCGCCGCCACCGCCGCCGCTGCTGCCGCCGCCGCCGCCTGCTGCTGGGCGGCCTGCAGCGCGTCCAAGGCCTCGTACCGCTTGTTGTCCGCCTCCTCCTGCGCGCGGAGGAGAGGACGTAAGGGGCAATGATGAGGTCAAGTGGCGGGGTTCGGTACACACGCACGACAGCGAGCAGCTTCAGAGCCTGCACGCCGCGCCCCTGTGCGCATGTGCAACGTGTGTGCATACGCGACGCCGTGCCACCCAGACGCAACACACCCACCGACTAACACGCGATGGACACGGACCCATCCCCCCGGGCCCCCTACCCCACCCCGCCACACACACACGCCCTGACTCACCAGCAGTTCGTACACGCAGCCCTCCGCCAGCTCCATCACCATCATCGGCAGCTGCCCCGGCCGGCCGCCGTGCGCCAGCAGCCGCACACACAGGCCGCCGCCCAGCTCCGCAGCCCCCGCCCCCACCTGCTGCTGCTGCTGCTGCAGCTGCAGCGGCACGGCCACCTCCTTGAGCAGGTACTGCTTGGCCTTGACGGGGCCGCCCAGGAACAGCTTGGCGGCGGCGGCGGCGGTGGTGCCGTCGGGCAGCTGCAGTTGGCCCTTGAAGACGTCGCCGTAGCTGCCGCGGCCGATCTGGCAGCCCGACCGCCAGCACTGCAGGCCGTGGCGCTCCAGGAACTCGTGCAGCTGTGGGAGTGAGGGTCAAGGGGCGGGCGGGCGAAAGGGAGAGGTCAGCAGGGCGGGGATGGTTGGAAGGGTGACGAAGGGCGGCTATGGAGCAAGCAACACGCACGGGTAGCGTACCATCCTGCCACATCACATAAGTAAGATGACACGAACACACGCACACACGCGCATGCACGCCGCACTCACCGGCTGCTTGCGGAACGCCTTCACGACGCTGGCAGCGAACCGGCGGTGCGAGCCGTCCGCATACGTCACCACCATGCACACCTCCTCTTGCTTCTCCTCCTCAACCTCCTCCCGGGCGCCGCGGCTGCCGCCGACGGCGCAGCTGCTGCAGCCATCAGCGGCCTGCGCGCTATTGGACGCCGCGGCGGCGGGCCCGTGCCCCTGGCCCTGCTCCTCACGCTGAACCTGGATCTCACCGGTGGCCAGGGGACTGCCCTCACTTGCGGTATGGGTGGGGGAGGAGGTGGTGTCGGTGGGCACGTGAGCCTTGGTGGAGTTGGAGGCGGAGGTGGGGGCCGAGGGGGAGGCGGAGGTGGCGGCCGAGGGGGAGTTGGAAGGGAAGGCGCTGCCGCCATCGGTCGTGCAGTCATCGCTCGAGCTTGATGGCGGGGAGTCCCTCATGTAGTTCAGGTGCTTGGGTGCCGCGTTGACCGACTCGGCCGATGGCAGGTTGCAGGGTGAGCCGTTGTCTTGAGAGGGAATCCCGAGCACACGTCGCAACGCGGCGGGGTCCCATAACTGCCTCTTGGTGTGCGTGGTGGCCTGAGGAGGGCGGACGAGAAAGCGCACAGGGCAAACGGTGATTGATTGCGGGTCGAATCGGAGCTCTGAATGGTCAACCAGGAGACTACACCACCAGGTAAGAGTGTTGCCAGGCGAGATGCCCAGGCCCGCGCCAATCATAAATTGACCCACGCAAATCGCAGGTTATCGGGCATCCGCCCAGAGCATGTCACGTTATCAACGCTAATGGATGGCTAGGGTCATTCAAACAAGCGTTTGGGCCCGGCATCGCAAAACGCCGCAGAAGTAGCGCTGGCGGTTGTACCGTCACCGCACTTCCAAACTGCTCCCCTAGCTCACCTGATCTCCGTTTGCGGTGAAGCAGGCCGAGCTGTCGTCATCCGAAGCAGCTTCGCCCAGGCGCGGCAGGCCGAAAAACGCAGGTAGCCAATCGAGCATGGCACTCAAGTCCTGGCCAGTGAGCGACTTGACCACGTACCACGCTATTGTCGTGCACATAGAAACATACGCATGAATCAGAAGCAACCAAAGCGGCAAGTCAGCGACGCGCCGAGCAATAGGTGCGGGCGCCTTTGTGCTCGCCATAGCAATTCAATGGCTGGAGCTAGCAGCGTGTGAGTTGCAAAGCATACAGCTTGGTAAGTAAGTGTATGTTGGCGCGGCGGCGCGTTTTGCCTTGACCGATGACCTGTACGGCCCCGCACAGCGCCACTGGCGCTCTCCGACTTCCACCGTAACCGCGCGCAGCGGGCTTCGTGCGCCCACAAAATCATAGTATGCACTGTGAAAGCAATATGCAGCCAAATTTTGTTCAGGAGGCACACAACTCAGGCGAGCGGTGGGCGGCAAGAGTTTGACCGGCGCAAGGTGCGAACTGCGAACGCCTGACTGATTGCGCACTGTCAGCGCATGCATAGTGTGCGCGTGCTTCCTTCCCAAGTCCAGTACTGGGAATGTCACGCCACAGCTACAGCATTACACCTTAGGTTGCAGCAAAGGAAAGCAGGAAACAAGGAGTGCACCCTGGGCGCACCCCCTACTCCTGGACCCGGAGAAACTGTGGACACGGATCACGGCGATTGCCGCCGTCGGTCGTGATAGCACAGCAACGTTCATGCTAGTACGGTGCTGTGACTCCGAACCTGACCTGCCGGTGGCACCATGTGCACCGTGCACGGCCCGAGCGGCAACGTCCCGCACGCCCTTCGGCACCCTTAACTAGCACACATGGTACCGTAAACGTGCTCCCCCTTGCAATGTGCACCTTCGCCCACCTGGTGCCCCGTGTCTCGTCAAAACCACATCGCGTCGCCACGTCCCGCGTCCCGTCACTCCCGGATAACCGACCGAGCTCGAGACCCACAGGGGCACCGCACGCAGCAAAACAGATGGCTGCATGGACGGGCCATAGCAGACCATGCTTCTTGCACCACACCAAAAAACGTGTTCCTGCACCTTTGCTTGATCCCCTCTGCATTTGTTGCATCTCCCAACGCCTCAAGCCCTACGCTCACCGCTGCCCGCGGTGGCATTGTGTCGAATCGAATGCACGTGCTGGATCCACGCCACACACGCCTTGTCCAAACATGCACACGCACACTAATAAGCTATCAACTCAGTCAAGTCCAGTCTCGATTGGATCTCCCAGCTAATCCGCCGCTGCTCTCTACAGTATTCGAATAAAGCAATGCCCCGAGGTCACGTCTTAAAAGAATCGCCCAAAAGGCACCTCAGCCCGTCCGGCACCCGAGACTTGCTGCTTCGCGTGGACTGCCGCCACCGCCGCTCCAGCCGCCTCACTTGGCCTTGCCCTTGCCCTTGCCGCCCTTGGCGTCAGCCGCGGGCGCCGCCGCCGCCGCATCGGCCGCCTTCTTGCCTGCACAGCAGGTCTTCTTGGGCGGGGCCGGCTTCTTAAGGAAGACCGAGTGCGCGGCGTAGAGCGCGCCGCAGATGCCAACATAGGCCAGGGCCCAAGGGGCAAGGCTGGAGAAGCCCAGGGGCTCATCGTCGCCGCCGGAGCCGCCGGAGCCGCCGGAGCCGCCGGAGCCGCCCGAGCCGCCCGCCGCGCCGCCGCTGCCGCCGCCGCCGCCCACAGCGCTGGGGAACATGCGCGCGGCGCCGCCGGCGGGGCGGGAGAACCGCGAGGGAGAATCGACTGCAGGCAGGGGGGCGGGGCGGCAAGGATGGTTGAGAAAGCGGTACGGGATATATTCGAAGACCAGCACAGCAAAACAAAGGGCCCGGGAGGGCGGAACTTGAATGCCATGCTCAGCTCCTCACGCACATCGCACCATGTGCACATCCCGCCGGTCCCAATCCCCAGGTAGCCCAGTCGCAGGCGGCCCCGCCCTCCCTCCTCAGCCCTCCCTCCCCGCCCCTCCCCTCCCCTCCCCGCCCTGCCGTGCCCTGCGCTGCCCTGCCGTGCCCTGCTCCGACCCCCTACGGCCCCACGCCCCTGCGCCCGCTGCACTCACTGGCGGAGGAGGGGCCGCTGGCGGGCGTGACGGAGGAGGAGGAGGGCATGTTGAAGCGCGTGGCGCCGCCGCCCGGCCGCGTGAAGGCCAGCTCGCCCACGTGGCCCGCAGAGCCGGGCGCGGGGGTGGGCGTGCCGCTGCGGGCGCAGAGCACACACACACAACACGGGCTTTGTAGTCCGTCTGTTTTTAACACACAACACGGGCGTTGCTGTGCGGGCGGCTTTGGTCCGTTTGTCTTTTCAACACACAGGCGCAGCACACCGAGGGTGTCGTCGCGAGGCACGGATCACGGCGTGCGGTACGCGCGAATCAGCGTGTGTGATGTTGTGACGTGTTGTGTCGTGTTGCAGCCGGCGTGCCCTACTACTAATGGGTTCGGCTGCCCGCGCCAGGCCAGACCCCGGATCCAGGAGTCCAAGCTGCAAGCCGAGCTGCCCCAGCCCTCACAGCCCATCGCAGCCCTCGCAGCCCACCGCAGCCCCAACAGCCCACCGCAGCCCCAACAGCCCACCGCAGCCCCAACAGCCCGCCCCGCCGGCGGATCCCGCTCACCGGAAGGCGCCGCCTGAGGGCCGGATGCCCACCACAGGCACGTCGCCCTCCGCGTCAGACGGCACCTCGTCGCCCGAGCCCACCGGGGACACTGCAGATGGCGGTAACGGGGTGGAGGCAGTTAGCCGCGGGGAGAGGCAAGGCGCGGGAGGCGGGCTGGCGTGAGGGCGGGCGGGCGCGCTGCGGCGGCTCGCGGCGCCGTTTCCAGCAAGCTAAATCCCACAGCCCACAGGCGAGGCGTCCTGTCCGGGCCCCGGCCGAGGGGTGCTGCAGGAGGCCGTCCAGGCCTTCACTAAGCAGGCAGCCCAATGACTCACTGGGGACGCGAGAGGAGCCGCCGGGGCGGCTGGGGAAGGAGCCTGCGGGCGCAGGAGGGCAGGGGCGAGGGCGTGGGAGCTGGTAGCGACGGCTGCGACTCCGGAACTAGCACGTGCCGCCGGCGCGCCTCGCCAGACCCCGGGCTGTCACACCCTGGCGCTTGCCGACTCACCAGGGCCGGACGCCGTCACGACCAGAGCGCGACGGCTGGTCCCGCACGGCGCAGGCCGAATGCTGGGTCTCGTGAGGAGCATCTACGTTGGGCGCGGCGTCGCATCCAATCGATGAGTCCAGCAAAGAGGTGGCACGAATACACGTCCAAGTCACAGCGAGTCACAGGCAGCGCGCGCGAGTCCACCTCCGACGTCCGGGTGCAACACTCTCAATGATTGATCAAAGCAGCGCGACGTCGTCGGAGCAGTATCGCGACAGCTTGATGCTAGAGCAGTAACGCTTGGAGCATATCAAATCATCGACACACACCTTGAAGCTCTGAACTAACGTAGAAGCCGCCTGTGGGCTCGGGAGTCGCGCTTGCTGGCAATTCAAGAGAATCGTGGAAGTTTCAGAAAACGAGCGGGACGGCAATACCAAGTTAAAAAAAGCTTTTGCCGCAAGGACGGGGAGTCGCGAGTCAGGGGTTGCCATCATTTTGCCGGATGGCAAAGCCAACTTAATTACTGGGCTGTTTCGGCGCCATTATGAAATTGTGCTTCAATTAATACACGTAGCGGCAACTGCACTGCGCTTAAAACAGGGGCCCGCTTTTTGCTGCACTGAACGACGATCACTTGCTCAAAATGAAGCATTCAGGTGCTGTCATGCCTTTCTTACGATAGTTTGAACGTGTTTGAATCAGCGTGAACGTGGAAACAAGCCGCTGCGGGCTTCCCGCCCCTGTCCTCGCGGGCTGCTGTGCTGTAAAACACAGCTCCTTACTACAAAAGGGGGCACAATGAGCCTATATGGTGATCTGCCTCAGGCAAAGAACAGCACCAGCGATGCGGCGGGCGCGGGCTGGCCGGACCCAAAGCTCCTAGCACCATCCTCCCTGAAGAAGCCTGGCGCCATGGCCGCCCCCGCCTTCAAGCCGCCTCCCTCGGTTCTGCGAGCGGCGGCTGCGGGAGGGGCGAGCGGTCCTGGGAGAGGAGGCCCTGCAAGGTGAGGCGCGGGCCGGGGCCGCGAGCTGCGGGGCGGCCGCGGTGCGCTGATACGTCCCCGCCCACCTGCACCGTACCCAGTCGATGCACCCTCGTTCCCGCCATTCAACAAGTACCACGGCACCCTAACTGGCCACGTCTATTCTGAACTGCAGGGGGATACCCATCACGGGGCGGACGGGCGGGCGGGGCCCGCCCAACACCCTCGTCGTGGACGGGCCTGGGGCCGCCGGCGCGGGCGCGGACGGCTCCCGCTCCGCGGCAACGCCCGGCGGGGGTCCGGCGGGGGCATCCGCATCAGCGCAGGGGGCTGCTGCGGCCGGGCCGGGGCCATCGGGTTTGGGGGGCGGCAGCAGCATCTTTGCGCGCCACGACGGGCGGCCCATCGAGGACGAATACGACCCCATGCGGCCGAACGACTATGAGGAGGTGCGGGTGGGGACCTTAGAGGGCTGCCCGGCCGTGGCCGTGTGCGGCCGTATGGGATGTACAGTAAGCAACAGGAATGGGAGAAGCCCGCGTACTGTATCTGTGTGCGTGTGTGTTGTGTGGGTTTGGGGGCTTGGAGTGCGGCGGGCAGACACGCAAGGTTTCGTGCACGTAAATTATGTGTTGCATACGGTAATGCGCGAAGTTGTTCAGGAGCTTACTCGAGTGCCGTGTCACCAGTGCAAAGTGTCTGTCACGGTGTTGACTCAACCGGCATCAGCACTGACGCTTGACACTGCCGCTGCCACTCAGGTGATTGCGGCACGGGAGCGCGCACGGAAGGCGGCTGAGGCGGAGGCGGAGCGGCTTGCCAAACAGAAGGAGGCGGAGGCCGAGGCGGAGCGCCTGCGGAAACAGGTGCCGTATCACGAGTGCACGAGCAGGATGGAGCGGGGGGCTGGGCGTTTGACTGGCAGCCATGTCGCTTGCTAACCTTTGCGATACTCGTGTGCAACGCCCAACAGGAGGAGGAGCGCGCACGTGCCGTGGCGGCGGTCCTGGCGGCGGCCGCGCCGCCCGGCAGCAGCAGCGCCGCCGGCGGCGGCGGTGCCGACGCCGGCACAGATGCCAGCGGCAACGTCATGTCGATGGAGGAGTATGCGCGGCGGCGGGCGGCGATGGGCATGACAGGAGACGACGCGTTCGCTCGGCGCGGCCGCATGGCTGCGGGGCAGGCGGCGGAGGCGGCGCTGGGCGGCGGCGGTGGAGGCGGTGGTGGCGGCGGCATGGGCCCACCCGGCGCGGCCAGCGGGCGTTTCGAGGAGGGTGAGCGACGGCAGCGGGTTGTGGGTCAGCGTTGTTGCCTAGCCAGCCAAACGGTCAAATGGTGCATTTTCATCAGTGGAGAGCAAGAAACGCGCAGCAAATTCCTCCCAGCGAAAGGTTTGGGGGCTTGTTGTGCTCCTCATCGTGTGATCGACCGCGTTCGCCGCTTCACGACACACGTGTGTGCGTGTGGGTGTGGATGTGGCACTGCAGGCGCTGCTGCCGGCGGCAGCAAGGGCATGTCGCTGGCACAGAAGCTGCTGGAGAAGATGGGCTGGCGCGAGGGCGAGGGCCTGGGCCGGAACCGGCAGGTGGGGCTCCAAAGTGTGTGTGGTGTGGGTGTAATGAATTCCAGTTCCCAAGGGGTTTCAAAAATGAGTACACCGGGGGAATGGGAGCCACAGGACCGTGCCAGGCTCCGCGCACGCGTGCGGGTTTTGCGCGACCCGTCGTGCTGCCCCTCTGCCCCCTGCCATCTTGGCTTGGCCTAAACGCGCGCGCATCTTTCCGACGTCTAGGTGTGGCCGCTGCCCGCCCGCCCGCCCGCCCGCCTGCCCTCTCACGTCTGGCACGCAGGGTATCTCCAACCCGCTCATGGCACAGAAGACCAACCAGCGCGCCGCCGTCATCGTGGAGGCGCCCAGCCTGCCTGCCAACAAGGACCAGCCGGACGCGAAGCGGCCGAAGGGTGAGAGCCGTAACGAGCCGGAGGGAGAGACGGCCCCCTACACCCCAGCACGTGCATACCGTGCTGATTGAGCGTGCGCGTGGGCGGGGGCGTGCACACGCATGCGCCGGAAGAGCCTCGCGGCTCGAGCACTGGCTGCAACAGGCTGAGGCAGGGGCGGGCCTCAGGGCCCCCAGCACCCTGGGTGGCTGCCGCCATCCGCCGCGTCATGGCCCGCCGCGACCCACACTCCCCGCACCGCCTCAGTCTCTCTCTCGCTCGCCCCCCTCGCTCGCCCCCGACTGCTCTGTTGCACAGCATCATATCGCCATCAGCAATCACGCATGGAGCCCCCTCTCCCTCTCCCTTACCCCCACCCTTTCCCTCGTCCCCCATCCTTGCCCCACGCACCTTGCCCGCTCTCATCCCCTGTCCCTCCCCTTCCCCTCCCTGCCTCCTCCCAGGCGCCCAGCTGACGGGCGCGCCCAGCCGCGTCATCTGCATGCGCAACATGGTGGGGCCGGGCCAGGTGGACGAGGAGCTGGAGGAGGAGGTGAGGCTGGGAGAGGGGAGAGGGGAGAGGGGAGAGGGGAGAGGGGGTGGAGGATTGGGGGGCGGGGGTAGTTCGTTCCAGGGATACAGGGGGGGCCCGGGCGCTAGGGAGCTATGGGGAGCGGTAGGGAGGTGACGTGGTTGGCACCGCCCATGCGTGACCTTGGGGCCGGAGCGTGCTGTGTGAAAAGCCACGGCAGGGCTGCGAAATCTCGAACACGCGTGCCCACGTCGCCTCTTGACCCCGCCTGCATCCCCGCACTCCCAGCTGCTTTCACCGGTAGCTGCCGTGCGGCCCAGCCCCGCTCCCCGGTGGCACGATCCCCTCAAACCCCTCATTCGCGCCCTGCCTGGGACCTCGTGCCTCGAATGTTGGACGTTGAGCGGGCTCACATCGCTGAGCGGGCTCACTGAGCGGGCTCACATCGCTCACTGAGCGGGCTTCATCCCATGTTTTGGCAAACGCACCAACGGCAGGTGGGCCAGGAGCTCACCAAGTACGGCAAGGTGCTGGATGTGCTCATCTTCGAGGTCACCACCGCCGGGTACCAGGAGGTGTGTGTGTGGGGTGTATGGGTGTGGCGTGGGGGGATAGCTGTCCTTGCGAACGGGAGGTTAGTCCATTCCAATCCCCAAGTCAGCCGGGGGAATGGGGGGTCCAGTTCATTCCAATTCACAGGAGCTGAGGGCTGGGGGGCCGGCGGATGCGGCGGGAATTGGGCGCGTATACAGGAACGAGCAGGCGACGGGTGGTGGGAACGAATTGGGTTGCATGGGGTCGGCAGTGGCAGGATGGGAAGGCGGCCATGCGACAGGGCAGGGTAAAACCTGAAGCCCTGCCGGTCTGGGTTCCTGCCTTTTGGTCCTTGTTGTCGAACCCAATCTAAACCAATCTAAACCCTTGGCAGGAGGAGGCGGTTCGCATCTTCGTCCAATTCGAGCGTGTGGAGTCCGCCACCAAGGCGGCCGTGGACCTGCAGGTGTGTAGTTGCGCCGCGCAGCTGGCGGCAGCTGTCCGTGTGCGCGGAACCATGCCGCCAGCGGATTCCCTTATGCCTTACCTCGCTGGTGCCGCAGGTGCCGCAGGCGGTGTGTGACTGCGTGTCAGCATGCCGCTAGTATACAGCACTCTTAATCAACGAACGCCCATTGCGTGTGGTGCCTGTCGCGCAGGGTCGCTTCTTCGCGGGCCGCATGGTGCGCGTGTCGTTCTTCCCCGAGGAGCGGTTCACCTCCACCGACCTGGCGCCCAAAGCAGGGGAGTTTGACTGAAGCGTTGACCGGGGTTTGACCGGGGGCGAATGAAGCGGATTTGGGCTGGCGCAGCCCTCAGGGAGGCGCGGCAAGGGCAGGCAAGGGAGTGTAGAGGTTGCACTCGGACCATATGCAGCGCTGCGTCCGCAGTGTGAGTCGGTGCGTGCAGTTGCGATGGCTTTGACCCCCACGATACAGGAGGTAGAGCGGGTGGGAGGTGTCACAGAAGGGCTATTGGAGCAGCGTCGGCCATGGCGACGGCCGTGGGCCCGCGGCGAGTCTGTCGAGTGGGGCGTGTCGGTCGGATCTGGTCGTGGCCGCCTTTGCTTTTAGCCATCTTTGATATTGAATCCCCGTTTTATTCGCAAAACACGAGCGGGGTCAACTTCTGCGGCAGGGTGGGTCGACTTCTGACTGTGTCGCACTTCGCAATTCGTCGGCGAGGCCCGCAGGCGTTGTAACAAGAAGCGATTCCAAACTCTTACCTCGTCATACCAAACTCTCCTGCCATCAGCCTTTATTTGTTAACTTTCATACTTGGGACTGCTCGGTGTGCATACAGCGAGTTGAATGTCGTTTACCATTGCTGCGCCTTGTATTTATGACTGACACAGCTTAAGAGCTTGAACCACGCGGTCGAGGCGCCTCTCGCTTGCCGCAGTTGACACTGGCCGCAACGAGGAGCTCAGGCCTGCTCTTCCTCTCCACTGGTACAGCACCAAAAACGTGGCGAGGACTTATGCCTGGAGTCTGAGCGGCCGGTGAGAATGCAGACAATTCGCATTATACCTGTTCGCCACCCTGCAGCCGGCTGTCCCACTAAGGTCCTAGCAATGAGCACCTGCTACGGGCAAGCATAAGGGTACGGGCAATTACCGGCCGACGACACGCGTCGGCGCAACCCGGTTCCACCCTTCGCGCCGAGTGCGCGGACCATAACATAGCCGCAAGCTTCTGTACCCCGCACTCCGCTCGCTCGACCCAACGGCGAGGCCTTTGGCACTATTGCCTGCCTTATATCCTGCCTCTTGTGGCGCCCACAAAGCCACCTCAACGGCTGCGTGTCAGCGGCAGCAGCGTGTTCCGCCCTCTCGCTCCAAACCCTAGCGGCACCCCACGGCGGCACCCCCTCACAGCTTCTCCGACATGTCGCCCTCCTACTCCAGGTGCCTTCAGGCGGCTGCATGGCGCCGAGCCATGGTGGCCGCCGCCGCGCCCAGGACACACAGCTCGCGGCCTGCAGCTGAGAGGCGGCGGCGGCGGGGCAACAGCGTTGGCGCCGGCGGCCGGGCCGCGGGACGGGGCCGCAGGACCGCGCTGCCAGCAGCAGCTCGCAGCCTGGGCTCACACGCCAGGGCCAGCAGTCCCGCAGCGCGCGCATAGGGCCCTGTAGCCGGCTGTAGCAGGCGTGCCGGGGCGGGATGACGGGGGGGCTGCGGCGTGACCTCACGCCCATCAACGCCTTTGGCATCACCTTCTCGACCGTGGGCGTGCTGTGGGTCTTCACGCGAGGTGCGGGGTGCGGGATGCGGGGCCTGGGGACCCAGGGACCGGGAATGGGACCGGGGCTGACTGGCTGAGCCAAAGGGTTGGCAGTATGAGGCGGGGCCCGAGCTGCCCGATCGCCACCGGCTGCGGACTGGGCCACCCAGACGACGCCCCGCCCTCACACACACGCACACACACGCACGCAACCGCTCTCCGCTGCCCCCTGGTGCTGCTCCCCGCACCCCCCGGTGGTTGGTTGGGTTCACTCGGTCGGTTGCTTTGGGTCCTGGAATGAACTACCCCCCCTGGAATTGGAGAAAACTACCCCCACCCCCCACCCCACCGGCTGCTGCCCCGGCCACCCCTCCTCCTCCTGCACGCCCCGCCCCCGCCTCCCCCGCAGACCCGCTGACTCAGGGCATCGTGTACGGCGGCCCGGTGGTGATGGTGTGGGGCTGGGTGGGCGTGTCCGCGCTCAACATCGTCACCGCGCTGTGCCTGTCGGAGTTGGCGGCCTGCATGCCCGCCGCCATTGGCTCGCTGTACGTGTTCACAGCGCGCCTGGCGCCCTGGTGAGTGCTGGGGAGGGAGAGGGAGGGGAGAGAGGGAGAGGGAGAGGGAGACACACCCCATCCACCCACCCACCACCACCACCACCACCACCACCACCACCACCACCACCACCACCACCGGGCGCAGGCACAAGAAGGCGCTGGCCACCTGGGTGGCGGCCTGGGCCAACATGGCGGCCGCGCTGGGCGCCACCGCCTACTACGGCCTGGTGGTCACGCGCACGCTGGGCTCCGCGGCGCGCCTCAGCCGCATCGCCGCCTCGCCGCTGCCCTACGACCCCAGTGCGTGCGCTGTGCTTCGTGCGTGTGTGGCCAGTGCGCGTGTGCGCTGCCTGCGTGTGGCCCCTGCGTGTGTGGGAGGGCGGGGGCGTCTGTGTGTGTGTGCGTTCGAGAGCACAAGGAAACGACGCAGGAGCTATAGTTTGTGTGTCACCACTCATCAGCCCTTGGCAAGCAGCTCTCCGCAGCTCTCCCTGCACTCAACTGCAGCTCTCCCTGCACTCAACTTCCTAACCACCCCTCCCCGTCCCCTCCCCATCCCCCGCCTCACACACCCTCCCCCCCCTGCGCCCAGGCGACCCCACCTACTCGCTCACGCGCGGCCAGACGCTGGGCGTGTACGCGGCCGTGCTGCTGAGCTGGCTGGGCTGGGTGTGCGTGCCGCTCAGCGTCACCGCCGGCTTCATCACCGGCAGCTCGCTGTGGCAGGTGCGGGGGCCGCGTGGGGGTGCGAGGCGTGCGGGTGCGAGGGGTGCGGGTGCTACAGTGCAGCGTGTGCGGGTGGAGGTGAAGGGTGGCGGTGTCGGTGGCCAGGCAACGAAGATAGGTGGCATTCGGTGGCGGTGGGCTTTACTGCAGCTGCCGCTGCAGCCAGACCTTTGTGCGACGTGCTCTGTGTCTCCTCCAACCCACACAATCACACAACCACACATGCGCACCCCACGCCCTCTCCTTCTTCCCCCCTGCTGCTTGTTGTTCCTGGCTACGCCTTCACTTCTTGATACATCATGAATGTGACTCCCCCCGGTTATATGCACCATCTTTGCCCCCCCCCCCAACAAAGGCGCTGGCGGGCATCGCGCTGTTCGCGTCGCTGCTGGTGCTCACGCCGCAGCAGCAGGGCGCCGACTTCGTGTTCACGCAGTGGTGGGTGCGGACAGGCGGTGCGGCGGGTGCTTGGATAGGCGGGTGCGGCGGGTGCCTGGGTACTTGGGTGGGGATGTGGGGGTCAGGCGGGTATGGGCGGGCGGGCGGCGGGCTGGATGGGGGTATGGGTGGGGGTATGGGGGAGCGGGCGGGTGGATGGGCGGGTGGATGGGCGGGTGGATGGGCGGGTGGATGGGCGGGTGGATGGGCGGGTGGATGGGCGGGTGGATGGGCGGGTGGATGGGCGGGTGAAAAAGGGGCGCGACAGGGCCCCCAGCGGCCTGCTCGCGACAAGCGCGGGTGGGTGGTTGCAGGGCAGGGGCTGGGGCCGCGGCCGGGGTGGTGCTGTCGTCGCTCCGTTCCCTGGCCCCTCCTGACCTACCGGGCCCCTCATGCGCCTCCTGTGCTTCCCCACCCTGCTGTACCGCTCTTCCAAACCTCTTTGCAACACCGCCCTCCCTCCCTCCCTCCCTCCCTCCCTCCCTCCCTCCTCACGCCCCTCCTCACCGCCCCGCCCCAGGTCCAACCTGAGCGGCGTGGGCGGCGCGGGCGGCTACGTGGTGCTGGAGGGGCTCATGTTCGCCATCATGGCGCAGACAGGGTGCGGGCGTGGCGTGGCGTGGCGTGGCGTGTGTGTTGCGGGCGTGAGATGTGTGCGGGTGCGTGCGGGCGTGACGTGCGTGGGTGCGGGCGAGCCCGAGACGTGCATGCGTGCTGACCCGGCGGGCTGTGGCGTGGCGGAGGGCGTGTGGAGTTGTGGGCCTGTGGAGGGGCGAGTGACACTCATCCAATTTAAGTCATCCATGCGTTTGTGTGTGTGTGTGTGT
The DNA here is from genome assembly GCA_016834605.1 of Chlamydomonas incerta. Lineage (NCBI taxonomy): Eukaryota > Viridiplantae > Chlorophyta > Chlorophyceae > Chlamydomonadales > Chlamydomonadaceae > Chlamydomonas > Chlamydomonas incerta. Next base: position 426,219 of record JAEHOC010000022.1, read on the forward strand.
GTGTGTGTGTGTGTGCGCCGCATGCAGGTACGAGACGGTGCTGTACTTTGTGGAGGAGCTGCAGGTGCACCGCCGCGGGATGCGGCAGCACAGGTGGACGCCGGCGCCGGCACAGGCGGCGGCGCCGCCGAAGCGGCCGCCGCCGGGGCACCACGGCCACCACGGGCACCACCACGGGCACCATCCTAGCTCGCCGTATGCTCGTCCCTCAAGCCTGCCGCCGGGGCAACAGCAACAACAGCAGCAGCAGCAAGCGCATCAGTGGCAGCAGCAGAACCTGCAGCAGCCGCTGCTCATGCCGCCGCCGCCTTTCGCGCCCATGCCGCCGCCTTTCGCGCCGCCGCCGCCCATGGTGCGGCCCGCAGGGCCGCCGCACCAACACCAACAACACCAACAGCACCAGCAACCGCCCGGAAGCAGCAGCCTGTCGCCGCAGCTGCAGCTGGCGAGGCTGGCGGCTGCGAACAACAGCGTGGGGGCCGCCGGCGGCGGCGGCGGCGCCGCCGCCGGCGGCGGGCTGCCCAGTGACGCGCTGCTCGCGGCGCCGAGCAGCACCGCCGGCGGCAGCTTGGGCGCCGCGTACGAGAGCCTGGGGGCGGAGAGCAGCACCGCCGGCGACCGCGAGATGTCGTACTCGCTGGCGGGCCTGGCGCACCGCGCCACGCCCATCGCGAGGCAGAAGACGGCGCAGCTGCGGGCGGAGCGGGAGCGCGAGCTACTGCTACAGCAGCAGCAGCAGCAGCAGCAACAGCAGCAGCCGCTGCTGGGCAGCCAGGGCTCGCCGCAGCTGCAGCCCCAGCCGCTACAGCCGCTACAGCCGCAGGCGTCGGGGCAGGAGCCTGTGGGGGGGCAGGGCAGCCCGGGGCGCAGCGGGCCGCAGGCCTACCGCCGGAGCCGCTCGCTGGGCAACTCGGCGTTGCAGCAGCGGCAGGCTTCGGGGCCGCTGGGGGCCAGCGGCGGAGGCGCCTCGACGCCGCTGTTGGCGGCGCAGCAGTCGCAGCAGTCGGCGGCGCCGCGAACGGCGTCAGGGCACCCGGCGGGCAAGGGGGCGTCGGCCGGCGGCTGGCGGTCGCAGTCGGTGGTTCCGGACGCCATCTTCGGTGAGCGTGTGGATGGTGGCGCGTAGCGCTGGGGCTGGGGCAGGCGCAGGGCTGCAGGGCCGCAGGGCCGCAGGGCCGCAGGGGCAGGGCCGCAGGGGCAGGGCCGCAGGGGCCGGCATAGGGGCAGGCGCAGGCGCAGGCGCAGGCGCAGGCGCAGGCGCAGGCGCAGGCGCAGGCGCAGGCGCAGGCGCAGGCGCAGGCGCAGGGGCAGGGTGCAGTGGCAGGGGCGGGGACAGGGGGCAGGGGGCAGGGCGCAGCGGCAGGGGCTCCACCCAACCTCACCAAGCTGACCAAGCCGTTGCGTCCCTCGCCGCACACGCACCTGCGCCCCCCGCCCCCAGCATAATCTTGTCTTAATTTTGCATCCATGGAACCCCCCTGCTGGCCTTCCGCCTGCCTGCTGTGCCACCCTTCTACCCATCTGCTCTGCCTCTTTTCCAACCCTCCTTGCAACCCCCCGCTACTGACCCTCCACCCCCCTCCCCACCACCTCCACGCCACGCCCCCCAGGTGGCCTCACCGCCACCTGCTGCCTGAACCTGGTCTTCATAGCGCTGCTGCTGGCGGCCACCGGGCAGCGCATGCTGCAGCACAGCGTGGACCCGCGCAACGAGACGCTGGGGTGGGTGGGGTGGGCGGGGTGTGTGTGGTTGCGGTGGGTGTGGGTGGGCGGGCAGGATAGAAGCGAGCGGCCCGGATGCCGTGCGGCGGGGAGCGGTGGCACGCCAGCATATTTTTCATGCAGCGCTTGCGCTCTCCCCAACCCCCCCCCCCCCCGCGCATGCTAAACTGGCACATCATAATTGCTGTCGACGGAAACGGCACCGTGGACAGGCTGTGCTGTTGCCCCACGCCCGAAGCCGTTGCGGCCGACGCCCGCCCGCCTCACCAACCCTTCCCAACCTGCAAACCCGCCCCCCCACACACACACGCAGGCGCGACCCCATGTCGCAGATCATATACGACATCGTGCGGTACGCGTACGGCAGCGGCCGCGGCGCGCCCGGCCTCATTGCCGTACTGGCCATCGGCACGTACGGCACGGGGCTGGTCTCGGCGGCGGGGTGCTGCCGCAAGATGTGGGCCATGGGCAGCGACGGGTTCGTGCCGGCCTGGCTGTCGGCGGTGTCGGCCGTGACGCGCGTGCCCGTGCTGGCGGTGAGTCGCTGGTGTGGCTTTGGGTGGATAGGTTTGGGTGGGTTGCAAGGGAGAGGGCGGGTGACTTGCTGAAAGGGTGGGTGGGGATAGGGTGCGGCGTGACTGGAGGCTGCCGCCCAATGGCACCCTGCAGCCCCAGTGGCACCCCTCCAGCCCCGGCGGCACCGCATGCCGTCACGCTCCCCAACCGCGCGCTCCCCCAACCGCACGCTCCCCCCAACCGCACGCTCCCCCCAACCGCACGCTCCCCCCAACCGCACGCTCCCCCCAACCGCACGCTCCCCCCAACCGCACGCTCCCCCCAACCGCACGCTCCCCCCAACCGCACGCTCCCCCCAACCGCACGCACCCCTCGCACCCCCGCACCCCCGCACGCAGGCGATCGCCACGCTGGGCGTGTGCCTGCTGCCCGGCCTGCTGCTGCTGGCGGACGACTGGGTCACGCAGGCGTTGCTGTCCTTCGTCACCGTGGTCGCCTCCTTCGGCTACCTGCTGCCCATAGCGCTGCGGCTGATGCCGCACAACCGCAGCAGCGCCGGCGCAGGAGGCGGCGGCGGGGGAGGAGGCGGGGCGTACGGCGACGGGGATGCCGGCGGAGGTGGAGGCGGAGGCGGAGGCGGCTCGGCGCCCAGTGGGCTGGACTACGAGGCGGTGGCGCGGCGGGTGGCGGAGCGCGGCGGGTTCACGCTGGGCCGGGCCAGGTGAGGTCGGGGTGTCACGGGCAACGGTGCATAGGGACTAGGGAGTTACAGGTTGATCCCAACAGAAGCATGGGAGCGCCGAACGGGGAGCGCCGGATATCGTAGGTGGTGGGGTCACGGTCTCACGGATCATGCCAGCGCGTGCCTTGCTGCGGCGGCCCACCGGCGCCCTCGCGCACCCCGTCCTGCCTCCGCCCTGCCCTGCGCCCGCTCCACCATGCCCCCGCCTCCCGCCTGCTCCACACTCGCTCACTCCACTCCACGCCACGCCACGCCACGCCACGCGCCCCGCAGCCGCCCGCTGTTCTGGATCGCGACCATCTGGCTGCTGACCATCATGCTGCTCGGCATGCTGCCCGGCACCTGGCCGCTGGCGGCGTGCAGCGTCAACTGGGCGCTGGTCAGCAGCGCGGCCGTGGCGGGCGCCATTGCGTTGTCCTGGTGGTGCCCGCGCTGGGGCGCGCGGCACTGGTTCCGGGGCCTGGCCAGCGTGGGCGGCGTGTCGTTCTGCTAGGCGGCAGGCGGAAGGGGGCAGGGGCTGCTAAAGGGGAAGGGGAAGGAGGGGCTGCGGGAGGGGGAGGGGGAGGAGGACGGGGAGGAGGGGGAGGAGGAGAACTGTTGGAAGTGGCACAGCCGACATGTGCTCCGGAGCGAGGGGGCGCTCTGGCTGGAGGAAGAGAGGACGGGAGAGGAGGAGGTCGGGCTATGCACAGCAGGGAGCATGCGCGCTTGCTTTTGTGTCGGGCGGCAAGGATTGCAGGTTGCTGCGTGCAAAGGATGCCATGTTTGCCTGGTGCTTGCTCTTGGTATGTCGGTTTGTCGGGCACCGACATTTAGACTGTGGGGAAGGGGGTGCGCGGGGCATAATAATGGCAGGCCAGCACGTCAATATCAGTTGGTTTTAATGAGAGGACCCAACTCGAGCATCCACACTCACACTGTGTGTGTGCTAACACTTTTGCGAGCGAGCAATGGCACACCTGCTGGCGACAGTGTGAGTTTCGCCGGCTTTGGGCTTTTGATGATTGCCACGACTCTGCGGTGCAATGCCTGTGGAAATCGGGTGCGTTGTGGCATGCGCCTCGCGGCAGCGGTGGCGGTGATTGTGTGCGTGCGTGTGCGTGTGCGTCAGACAGCGCATGAGCACAAGGAAGCACCTGTGCAGCACAGGGCATGCGATGGGGCATTGTGCGTGTGTGGGTGTGAGTGGGTGTGGGTGTCAATGGTGCCGCAAGGCAGGCAGTGCAAGGGGGCTTGGACGATTATTTTTGCCGCCACAGGCCGCTGGGCAGATGTATGAGCGAGGCGCGTCATGTTACAGGAGCTCACGCAGGCTGCGCCGCATGCGCGGCGGTTGCTTGTTGTGCAGTGCTCTGGTCGCATGCACAAGCCCTTCGTAGGTGTTCTGTCAATCATTGGTCATCACTGCTAGAACTCAACTCGGAAGCCAGGGGCGGGCACAACCTACGGGCTGTTTGGCGGCAGCCTGAGGCGCTGAGTGGGGGAGGTGGGTTGGGGGCGGGCGCGTGCTGGGCGCGTGCGTGACCGCGTGTGCACAGGAACCGCCGGGAGACTGGGTGTGTGTGGGTGTGGGTGTGTGGGTGTGGGTGTGGGTGTGGGTGTGTGTGTGTGTGTGTGTGTGTGTGTGTGTGTGCGTGTGAAAATGTGATCATCAGGTTTGCGGAGCGATGTAAGCGGCCACTGGCAGGCGGATGCAAATCGCGTCAGGAGCTGCCAAGCGTGTGAGCTGTACTGGAGGTTGGTCTAATGGTAGAGCTCGATGGTGTGGCGGTGTGCATGTGTGTGCGCGAGGTGCTTGCAGCCTTACAGGTGTGCGTGGTCATTGGTCAGCAGGTGAGGTGCCATCGATTGCGCCAGGGTAGGAAGAAGAGAAGCAGCCCTGCCTGGGCTGGCTGGGCGCCTGGGCGGCGCAGGCGGTGGGTGGGTGTAAGGCCCTCGCTTCCACAGTTGCACCCCCTGCTCACTACACTCAGCACGAGAGGACCAGGAGTTCTATCCACACCTGCACTCCTCCCTCCAAGGCTCCCACAGCAGCGCGCCCCAGGCAGCGAATGCGTGCCACCGGAATGCGCTAGCCCACCCGTTCCGGCACGACATGGACCACACGATACAACGGCAGCTGAGCTTCCACCCGGCGCCGCCACCCGTATGGGGCTGTGCGCTCCACCCGCACCAAATGATGGGCCCGCCGGGCACCCACTGGCCCCGCCCGCCCGCCACACACACGCGGCGTCACGTCCGTTCAGGTTCGCGTTTTAGAGAGCACTTCGTTTAAAACACGTGGGCGGGTGGCATGCATGATCCATGTCTTCGTCCTTTCGTCCATTCGTCTACGGTTCTACAGTTCGTGCACATGAATCAAGTTGATTCAGGCCAACACACTGCGCCCCTGACCCAAATCATGTCCGGCATTACCGTACTCAGGCCTTGCCCTTCAGCAGTCTTTGCTGTGACAGTCTCAAACCCGTCGTGCACGGCCGTGCATTCCGAGAATCACGGGCCACGCGGCACTATTCAACGGCTTATGGGCCAGCCAAGGCTTGCCAACCCACGTCCAGGAGAGGTCCTGGATAGTGGGGTCCGGTGGATTTCCCAATGCTAGCTATGTACGGGCAACCTTGCATCCCCCGCCGCCCATGTGCCTGACACGGTGGCAAGGTCCGAAATCCGAATCACTCGTCTCTCAACGCTGGTGGCACTAACACTGCTCCTCGCTCCTGCGTCTGTCCCGCACACAGCACTGACTCTAATGCTCTTCCGCTCCGTCCGCTCTCATCTCAAGGTCTGTACAGGTTCATGCCACCAAGCGCGCGGCTTGCTTAATGCCCGACGGGCACAGCGGGATAGACGCCGTACTGCGGCTGCGGCTGGTGCGAGTAGGCGCCCGCTGGCGGCGGCGGGGCGCCGTAGGCGGCGTAGGCGGCGGCGGGCGGCGGGGCTGCTGCGTACATGGGCGCGGGCGCGTGCGTGTAGTAGCCAGCAGGCGGCGCGGGTGCGGCGTAGGCAGGCGGTGCGGCGTAGTAGGCGGGCTGGGGCGCGGCGTGGGGCATATAGTGGTAGTGCGGCGCGGCGGGCTGTGTGGTGACGGTGGGCTTGAGCGCCTTGTTGGGCGCCCAGCTGAGCGCGATGGACAGGAAGCCGCGCTGCTTGCGGCTCTTCTTGCTGACCACACCCGCCTGGATGCGGTCGGCGCCGCTCTCGCGCGCCTTGGCGAGCGAGAAGGTAGCGGTGCCGATGAGGTCATCCCGGCCCACGTCCTCGTCCTTGATCTCCACATCCACGCTGTTCTCGTTGATGACGTTGAAGCGGAAGGTCTCGTTCCACACGGGGTTGCGGCCGCCGTCCACGGCGGTGCGTGTGCGGAAGGTCTGGCCGCCGACGCGGATGATGCAGTAGGGGTCTTGCCTGGATGGCGGGGCGCAGGGGAAGAGCAGGGTAGCAGGTGAGTGCAAGTCAAGGACCGTTTTGAGGGGCCTGCACCACGAGATTTACCACGCCCAGAACAGTTAATGAGAACAAGACACGCACGATTACCCTGGCACTCCTTAGAACGCACGTCAGCTGTGGGGTTGAACCCCAGGGAGCGCGCGGGGACCAGGCCGCGGGCGCCCGTTGCAGGATGGCGCGGACATTGCCAACTTCTCTGGCACTCACTTGCCGAACCAGTCGGAGTCCTTCAGGTCCTTGGCGAACTCAACCGTCACAGACATCACACCGGCGTCCAGGGCCATGGTAGAAAGCAGCTAGAGCTGGGCGGATGCGCGCGAAGCCGGGGAATCGACCGCGACAAGCAGAAGTGGCTGAAGGTGGATGCGATTAGGTAGATTGAAGGTGCAAGCTAAGATGTATTATTTGCGACGTGCCCTGCTTCAGATTAGTGCAAGGTGCGAGTGGAGGTGTTGCGCAAGTAGAGTGAGTCCGAAAGGATGAAAGGCGGCGTTTTGATTTATTGTTTTGGACAAGCCAAGCTTATATCACTAGTTGGGCTGGGCCCGCCTAGAGTCGGGCGCAGCTGCATTCGCGCCGGCTGGTCGCAGGTCCGTTGGGCGGGTTCGCGCGCCGTGCTCGACCGCCGCGCAACGACCGTACAGTTGGGCAGCTGTCGATCCAGCCGACGCCCTATACATTTAACACTTCCAGCGCACAAACTCCACAATATCTACCACAACAAGCGCTCGCCAAAGTCGCAAGCCACACAGACACGCGGCCGCACGTTTGCCCATTCCTTTACCTCCAAACAGAACCGTCGCTCCTTCTCAACTTGAACCGTGCCGCCTGAGCCTACTCTTACATATATTTGCTACGCCACTCGACCGCTCAAGCAACAGCAGCCATGGCCCTGGACGCGGGTGTGATGTCGGTGACTCTGGAGTTCGCCAAGGACCTCAAGGACTCCGACTGGTTCGGCAAGTGAGTCCTGGCCTTCTTCATGCGGGGCTTGCAGGACTGGCCGCAGCTCTAGCGAACCTGCAGTGCGTGCGGTGCACGCCGTCTAGTGCCGGGCTGCGTGCCCTGAGAGGGCCGGGGCAGGGGAGGCCCTCCCCTGGGCCGGGGTTTGTGCCAGCGGCCTGAGCAAGGTGTTCAGTGGGACGGGCCACGCGCAATGAGCGCTGATAAGGGACTTTCATGGTTAGCGACAGCACCCAAGAAATGGTAAGAGACGTCTTTTCGGGAAGCAGGTCCTTTGACACGTTACTCGACTTGCACTCACCTGCCACCCTCCCCGTCCCTCCCCTCGCTCTTCCCCTGCGCCCCGCCATCCAGGCAAGACCCCTACTGCATCATCCGCGTCGGCGGCCAGACCTTCCGCACACGCACCGCCGTGGACGGCGGCCGCAACTCCGTGTGGAACGAGACCTTCCGCTTCAACGTCATCAACGAGAACAGCGTGGATGTGGAGATCAAGGACGAGGACGTGGGCCGGGATGACCTCATCGGCACCGCCACCTTCTCGCTCGCCAAGGCGCGTGAGAGCGGCGCCGACCGCATCCAGGCGGGTGTGGTCAGCAAGAAGAGCCGCAAGCAGCGCGGCTTCCTGTCCATCGCGCTCAGCTGGGCGCCCAACAAGGCGCTCATGTCAGATGGCGCTCACGCAGCCGCCCCCGTGCCTCAGCACCACCAGCACTACCAGCACCCGACGGCAATGGTCTACGCCGCCGGCCCCGCGCCCGCCTACTATGCCGTGCCCGCGGCGCCGCCCGCTGCTGCCTACTACGCCGCCCCGCCCCCACCTGCTGCCTACTACCCAGCTGCCTACCCGCCCGCACATGGGGCCTACCCGCCGCAGCCGTACCCGGGGGCGGTGCCCGTGCAGGGCCCTCGGTAGACATGAGACAGCTGGCTGGCATCGGACCGACGTGGTGTCGTGTGATGACAGCGGTTCCAACGTACGTGGTTTGTGGTTGGGTTAGAGTCCTTACTCAAGTGATAACGCATTGATTCTACCTGTAATCCTAGTTTTCGGTGACCCGGTTTGGAGTATGGGTTGCATGGATGGGGTGTCGGACCTAATCGCTCGGAGTGTAATTGGAGGAGGCCATACGTAAAGTATGGCATAGCGCGTGCGCATGCCGTGAAGTGCGTGAACGGGTCTGTGTGCGTTCGGTTGCACACGAAGGACAGGATGGGTAATTGGGTGGGGGCAAGGGTGGGGGCACAGGAAGGGAATGCAGATGGGTGGGGGACTGGGGGTGCACACATTTTTATGATCATATCCATGACCATGAGCTCGATTCACGTCATGATGCTGTCCCCTATGATGCTGTCTCGAATGAGAGGGGCTGAAGCAGGCCGTTTCGGAAAGGGCGACGCAGGACAAACTGGTACATGTACCTGCACACACCTCCCTGACACCTATACATACCGGTGTGCAGACTGTGTAATCGTGTCGTAGCGTGCCAACTGACCTGCCAGACAGGGAGCGCGGGCGAGTCGTGAACCAGTGCCCGTATCATGTAGGTGGCTTTTGGCCCCCGGCGTCTACACAGCGTAGATGACCCCTCCCGCGCCATCTACGCCCCGAAAAATTGTCCTAGGGGCACGCCCCCAAAACCCCCAAACCATCTACGCTCCCTGTCTAAAATACCGCCAAATCCGCCCAAAACGTCTACGCTCCGTAGATGCGCGGCCCCAAACCCAAAAATTTTTCTCCGCCTTCGGCGGATTTGGGGCAAATTTCTACAGCGTAGATGGAAGATACGGGCACTGTCGTGAACCTGCCGTGACATGAAGTGCCCCGCAGTCCGCACCCAGATTGGGGAAGGGGAACCCTGAAGGAGACAAGCAAACCCAGCATGGATTGCGCTTCGGCTGCATCCAGGCAGGCCGCGCACCACACAGCCTCGAGTACTTGCGGTTCCGACCCCTCGACCCTCTCCCCTCGCCCTTATGGGCTGACTGGGGGCGACCGGCCTGAACTTGCGTGCAGTTGTGGCACCGACATCTGTCCCTGACATCTGTCCCTGACATTACCTCGAGTCCGTCACGTGGCCACGCGGTATGCAATATGCATTCAGTTCGGGGCCACAGATCATAATCATTTTTGCATATTTGGGGCTGGGGTGATGCGGGTATGGGGCCGGGCTGTGGGGCCGTATGCCGCAGACGCTACACGCGCAGAGTGCTGATGGCCCCTGCCAGCGGGCGGCTGTCCAGCTAGCATCACGCTGATAACGGTATACGGATTCTTAAGACTGCTTGTCTCAGTAAGAACGCGGCACGGCGCCGGAGCCCGCCGGCACTTTCGCGGCGCATGCCGACCTGCCCGCCGGTTGCGCGGGCGGGGACCTGCGTCACCTGCCATTCGCTCCGCACTCCTTTGAAGCCTGTACTTAAATCCACGATATACAACTCATACCATGGACTCCATTGACTCTTCAATCTGTGCTTTCAAACACTGCACGCGATTTGACGCGCACCTGGCACTCCGTTGTCGAACCTGCTTCAATTTCAAGAATGGCACACCATCCAGGAGTTCTGACGGCCACAGTAGAGTTTGCCCAGGGCCTGAAGGATAAGCTGCTGGTCCGCAGGTAAACTCGCATGCTCTGCGCGTGTCGCACATTGCGAATGGGGAGCGTGCTGAGTCAGGCTTACACCACCGGCCATTGACGAAGAGATATTCAGGGCGCGAACTGGGCACGCGCCGCGGCATTTCTGACCGCGTGGCATCCCGGACATTGTCCTGTCGCACCGCCTTGCCGTCACTCCCTGCATTCTTCCCCCGCCAACCCCCAGGCAAGATCCGTACTGCATCATCCGCATCGGGGGTCAGACTGTCCGCACGCGCACCGCCTGCGGCGGCGGCTGCAACCCCGTGTGGAACGAGACCTTCAGCTTCGATGTCCACCATGCCAACGAGCTGGACATCACCATCAAGGACGACAAGCTGCTGCACAACCCCACGCTGGGCACCGCCTGCGTCTCACTCACTCGCGCGCGCGAGCTAGGCGCAGACCACCTGACCGCGGAGGTCATCTGCCCGCACCACCACTGCCAGCACGGCGCCATTTCGCTCGCCCTGGTCTTCAGGCCGCACGCACACGCCGTGGCTGCGACGACGCCGGCCTACCCTGCCCCGCCGCCCCCGACGGCCGTGCAAGGAGTGCCCGTGCATGCGCTGCCGCCGCCGCCATCACCGCCGCCGGCGACCGTGGTCATGCCCGTGCCTGTGTACACGGCGCCGCTGCCGCCGCGCGTGGTGGTGGTGGACGCCTGCGTGCCGCTGCATCATCACCACGGCCACCACCACCACCACGGCTTCCACCACCACCACCACCACCACGGCCACCACCACCACCATCATTGGTGCTGAGAGATAAGTGGGTGCCGGCGGTGCTGTAACCCCCGATGGAGAGTGGGTCCGGTGTGAAACTCGGACATGCATGTGGGCGGGCGGGTGGCACGCTATAGTGTTTTGTTGAGGAGAGGCGCCGGCGTTATTTAGCTCTGAGGGCCAAATAAAAACCCGATGCCTCATAGCATCACGTAATGCTGTTTGAAAGAGCGAAGTAATTTATGCATGGTGTGAGGCCAATGCTAGTTCGGGCAGCAATGCAGCGGCCCCACGCACATAATGTACAGGGCCAGCACATGCGGTCTACACGCACATGAGACGGGTTATGCACGTGATGTCGCGCACTGCAGAGGCACATAGCGGCACATATAAACGCACATTCATTTCTGACGTGCAGACTGCAGTCAGTGACGCAGGGGACGTTGAGAAGGGGAGTCTGTGATTTACACGCAGGGTGGTTGTGCATACGTTGGATTGTCGGCCCGGCATTGGGTAAACTGGGCACACCCAGCAGACCGGGGCGTGTCGGCATCACACAGCACGAGGGGGGCCCGTAGGCCGCGAAACTGGATGAAAAGGCCACGGTTCTGTACATATGGAGTCATCAGTGATGAGAGGACCCGCCGTGCGGTTGTGTGCGTATCGAGGGCTGCCTATTCTCGCGCGCTTACCTGTGCTGAATCTGAGCTGAAGCGGTGAAGGGAGTAGGCACGGCTGCTCGTTGTTGCGGTGTTGCGGCTTGGCCCAATTGATTGACCCGGGCGCCGATATGGGTTCGAGGATGGGTGCCGCGAGGCACGCACACCGTCCTGAGTGGTCACCTGTTCTAGGCGTAAACTCAACACATTGCTTCGGCGGCGTGTGGGAACGCCGCGTTGGCGAGAGCCACGGATGACCCTAATACCGTGGGGGCATGTTCCACCCGTGGCGGGCGTGGGGTGTAAACGCTGCTAAACCATGTCGGCGCCCGGGTGGGTGGACAGGGAGGGCCGGATTAGGCTTTCATGGAGGAGCGCATTGTTTGGGTGCGCGCGCGGGGCTCAAGTACTGGGATTAAGTATGGCCCTTGAGTGCACGGCCGGCATCGCCTGTGAGGCGCCTGCAAGCAGCAGGGCGCTGTGCACCACGCACGCCGAGCCATCCGCCACCAGCACCATCACGTGACTGCGCCACGCGCTTCACCCGCCCACCTCGCCCCATCCCGCGCCCGTCCTGCACTCGCAGCAGCAGCAGCAGCAGCAGCAGCAGCCTTCGCACGTCCAGCGCCGTTGCACCTCACAACCACGCACCACCTGCCAAACATCCAGCTGCCGCGTCGCCCGTACGCTCCATTCAACCCGTCTGTGCATGACCTACCCTTCCTCCTTGTGCTGCAACCTTCGTCACACGCCTTGTCTACTCCCGGCCTCTATTAGGCCGACCACCCCCCTACTCCCGTGCGCTCTATCCTCCCCTTCTTCCTCCATCCTCGTCAATCGTCATGGTCGGTGCCACCAATTCCTTGCGTGTCGCGTCACATCCGACGCGCCGGCTCAATGCATCACACCATCGTACATCCACATGCCACGTACTGCGCCTCTCATGCGCCTCGGTCCGCCCGCCCACCTGGAGGTCCAAAGACTGGCCCACCTCCCCCAACTTGAACAGCAGCACACAATCTGTGGTACTGCCGCACCTGTTAGCTTCCACCCTGGCTTCAGCCTCGTTCGTGCCCTCCCTCCAATCCTCCACACTTCTACATCTCGCCTGCCAATGCCTGCCCTGAGTGTCTGCCTGCTGATTAGGGTGCGTGACAACATCGCTGCCGGTCTCGCACACTTCGTCAACGCTCCAGCCCGCCACCATGCCCGGCGGCGCACCATTCTCAATGCCCTGTTTTATTACGATATCTCTGAACTTGGGCGGCAGGCCGTGCTCGACGTGCTAACGCTATACACAACGCATTGTGCGCATGCTCTATCCTTCAACACGATCTGTCTCCCGCAAACTGCGTCCCTACATACGACTTGAGCAGTTCCTACTCAACATGCATATATACGACTTGTGCAGTCTCTACTCAACATGCATACGGCTAGTTGTACACACACACGGCACCAACACGTAGCGCACCCCGTAGCACACCCGTAGGACCCCCAGTGGTCTCCCAAGTGTCGTGCTGGTTCTAATTGCGTGCTGCATTATTGCAGCAGCCAGCAGGGACGCATGCGTGCATGCGCCTGCTTCCTTGCAGCGTCAAAATTGATTATGTCTCCACAAGTCCGGAGCCGTCCAGCCACCCGTCCTCCTCGCGTGGCGCCCCTCTTCCATTTATTCTCTTCTTCTCTGTGGCAAATGCCGCCAACCTGAAAAGTAAGTATTGCGCATAGTGTCCGCATGCGTCATGTGCATGTGCATGCGTGCAGCTTCTACTCGCGCATCATAATCCCTCCCGCCGCCGGCAAGAAAGCCACACAAGCAAGCTACACATGCAGAAAATGCAACGCGCATGCTCCACCAAACGCGCAAGCAAGCCCTAATACCCGGCACTTCCGTGTGCCTTCGTGCCCAGTGGCCCCCGAACCACCTGCAGTACCATGTGTGCCCTCCGCAGCATCCTTGCCACCATGACACACCAGCTCCCGATCACTCCCGAACAACCGGTTCCGCGTGTGCCCCTCCATTGTTGACCACCCGCTGTGTGTTCCAACCGCAGCATTCCCACCATTCCTCAATGACCCGTCTCTCCACTCTCTGGCCCAGCAGGGACCTCGTTCGCGGGCCAGGGCAGCAGGCGTCAATCTCACACGCACGTGTGTGTTCAGCAGTTTACCCACAGCCTCTTCACCGGCACAGCAGACCAGCAGACACGTAAGGGTCAAGGGCGCCGGTGCTCCCTGTCGACATGCCGCACGCACCGCGCGACGCATAGCCCTTGCATGCAGCGCGTGTGCAAGTTGTGTTCGACCGCCCATCATGGTGGCTCCAATCCGTAGATGCATGTACCGGCCAAGTAAGAACCTCGTATGTTTGTGCCGGCCCTTCCTCCGGTGATCTCCTCTCCAACCAGCCCGCCCAGCAGACCGTCACATGACATGCTCGATCCTCGGGCTGGGCTGACCCCACCCTAGCTACCCACAAGCCTTCTCCTCACGAGCCACGTAAAATTGCATGTTGACCTCGTGTCCGGTTCGGGGTCCATGCATTTTAGCTAACCAGCCGCACGTGCCCAGTGCATGCGAGATCTCGGCTTGGCAGATGAGCAAGCAACCGATCAAGCCGACCTGGCAGCAAACGTACTGCTGTCCTATAGCAGCCATTCTGGCATAAACAGGCTAGGGACACGCCCGCGCCTTGCCTGTGGTGCTCATGCAGACAGCGGGCTGCGCCCTCACCAAACGCGGTGTGTGCGCAGCCCCCTGTCCTGACTCAGCTGCAACCAGGCGCCCTTGTCCTCTTATACCCTTAATACCCTCCCTCAAAACTCCTTGTGCACACACCGGCGAGCCATCCAATCCTCTCTCTGGCAAGTGAGCCCGTGTGCCCTTAAAAATGTCCCCGCAACAAGGGCACCCCGTCCATCATGCCCTCTTCCACCGCAGTCTCCACAGTAGCCGTCTCAGCAGTGAAATCAGTGCAAACGCCGCATGCCCCGCATGCCCCAGTTTACTACTCCCCGATACGGCGCGAGGCGCGCCTGGCACCTTGCCTGATAGACGGCGTTACTGTGAAACAGGGGCACCATGATTGGCGCTAGCATTCGCCCCTGACCAGCCCCTGCCGCCGCCGTCAGGTGTGCAGCATGATTGTATGCCGCGGTCCTACTAGTAGATGTCGCAGCAGGGCGGCGCCTCGGTCAGGGCGTTGTGGGCGAAGTAGGGGCCCAGCCGGTAGCCCAGCCCCTCCAGGCACTTCAGCTCCACCTGCGTGGGTGTAGTTGGTTGGGCGCCCGGATTACAATGCGTATTGTGCAAGCGTGTTACCTAAAAGAACAGGCCCAATCAGAATACCAGCACCCGAACGTTGCTTGACCCTCGCCTTGCACCATCACCGCCCAAGCAGGACATCCTGTCGACCCCCAACCCCATCCCCGCCGTCAGCCTCCCCCTTTGTCAGCTCGCACTCACCGCCTGCGCGTCCTCGCGGCTGACCTCGGTGCCGTACAGCACGGTGAGCATGCGGCGCAGCATGTCCTGGTGCGGCATGCGGTCCACCACCTTGGTGGCCAGGTAGGCGCACGTGAACAGGATGGAGTGCAGGCCCTCCTTCTGCGGGGGGGCCGGGAGGGGCGGGGTGGAGGGGGAGGGTTGTGAGGAGGGGGCGGGCGGGGAAAGAGGGAACGGAGCGAGGGAAAGGGGGGAACGGGCGGGTAAGCAGGATCAGGGGCACGTAGGGTTCGGGGGCGCCTTGGCAGGGAAGAGAGAAGACCGGGGACACGGCGTGAAGAGGGGGGGACTCGGTGTCGGGTGGAGGCCAAGGGATACAGGAAGACGAGGCGCAGTGGCGCGCTCGACGGCGGATTGATGCCCTTGTGGGCGCACAATGGGACCGCCTCCGTGCCTTGCTGCACCACACCCAGATCCCCTCCCCACACACGCACAGCAGCTCCACCCCATCGCAGCCCGCCACTCACGTGCAGGTACTCGTCCACGTGGCCGGCCGCCGCCTGCGCCGCCGCCGCCGCCTGCGCCGCGCTGCGGCTGTCGGGCTGCAGGTAGGCGGCGTAGGGCGCGAAGGGCGGCGCGGCGCACACGGCGGCGCGCAGCATGGCGGTGGCCTGCAGCAGCCGCTGGAAGTAGGAGGAGCCCAGAGCCTGTGTGCGCGCGTGATGGTGGGGTGGGGGCGGGGTTGGAGCGGGGCCCGGTGGGGGTTCCAAAGGTGGTAGGAGAAGTGTAGCAGGGTACGCCGGTGGGATACGTGGGGGGTGGGGGGTATGCATGCTGACGTGGGTTGGGTTGGCCGCAGGGAGGACAGCATGGATGAACGGATAGGCTGCACTCATTCATAATGCATCGCTGCCTTGGCTGGGCCTCGTGTAACTGAGGCTGCGCTGTCCGTACACCACTTAACACCTCCGCACACAAGCATGCACCATCAACTTCATCACCAAGCCACCCACCAGCGCGAAGGCCGAGAAGCCCCAGCGCACGCCGGTGGAGTACAGCAGCGACTGCGATGACACGGGCATGAAGCACACGCCGCCTGCGGGGGCGAGACGAGCGGGGGGAGCGAGGGAGTGCGGCGGTCAGGATGGTTGCACATGTTTCGTCACTTGCGGCTGACGGGCAAGTAGCGTGCGTCGGGCGCAGCCTTCAGGAGCTGCGGGTGCATGTCCGCAAGAAGCTAGGCCTGCTAGAACGGCATCAATGCCAGGGCCCATGTGCACGATTCGTTCGCCCGGTGGCGCCCGCCCACGCCCACGCCCACCCGCTCCCACGCACGCTACGCACGCACCCGGCAGCTCGATGCGCGCCATGACGGTGTTGGCGAAGGCCATGGCGGTGGGCGACTGGCTGTCGGTGTACACCATGGGGCAGTACACGGGGCCGTACAGCCGCGGGCCCAGCCCGCAGCCGGTGGGCGCCGGGTAGCGCTCCGGCACCTTGGCGGCGGCGGCGGCGGCGGGCGGCGCGCTGGTGACCACCACGGTGGCGCCGCCGGCGCTGCCCCAGACGGCGACGCCGGTGCCGCTGCTGCTGCCGCTGCCGCGGCTCGTCTGGGAGGAGTACATGTGCATGGAGCGGCCGCCGGCGCGGCCGCCGCTGCCGTCGTAGATGCAGCTGCCGCCGCTGCCGCCCGCCGCCGTGGCGCGGCAGGAGGCGTCACTACCGCCGCTGTGCGGGTGAGCGTGAGCGTGAGCGTGCGAGTGCGGCCGCTGCTGCTCCACCTCCTCATCGTCCATCTCCATCTCCATGTCTGCGTCGCTGCCGTCGTCTTGGCGGCCCAGGTCCTCATCATCACCCAGCTGCTCGTTGCAGTCGAGGAACGCCGCATCCGAGCCCTGGGAGGACTCGTCCGTGGCAGTAGCAGCCGCAGCTGCAGCAGTGGCAGCGCGCGCCGCGGTGGTGACGTAGGCCGCCGCCGGCACGCGGTACAAGTGCGCGGCCGCGTCCGGCTGCTGCGCCGGGCTAACTGCCATGCAGCTCGGCGAGCGGCAGGCGCCCTTCCCTGCTGTAGCGGCAGCTGCTGCGGCCGCCGCTGCTGCTGCCGAGGTCGGGGCCGCCGCGCTCACGCCGCCCGCAGCGGCGGCACTGGGCGCTAGCCGCTTGTACAGGGCAGAGGGCGCCGCCGCCGAGGCTCCTGCCGCTGCTGCGATGGGGCCAATCGCGCTGGAGGGCGGCGGTGCATGGTAGCCGGCCGCGGCCGCGCTGGACTCGGCCGCAGCCGCGGCGGCAGCAGAGCGCTTGTACAGGGCGAAGGGGGCGCCGGCCGCCGCCACCGCGGTGGCGGCAGCGGTGGCGGCCTGCAGGCGCTTCTCCGCAGCCGCACGCAGCTGGTGCTGCTGCTGTGGCGCGTAGCCCGCGGCACCGGCCGAGCTGACGGCTGCGGCGGCGGCTTGGCGGGCCGCTACCTGCTGGAAGGGCGTGCGTGGAGGAATTAGTCGTGTTAGGGGGAATGGCGAGCAGCGCACTAGACTACGGTGGCCAGCATGAGGCGCGCGCAAGATTTCCTCAGTATAACTGCTGGTGGGGAAGGTCCTGCCGATTAATGCCAGCGCACCCAATGCCCCCATGCAGCATGCATGCCCGTGGCCACCCCCCACCCCCACCCAAACGCGGGCACCACCTACCCATGTGCCCACCTGCTGAGCCACCTCGTTCGCGACCGCCAGCACGTGTACCTGCTGCTGCTGCTGCTGCTGCTGCTGGTGGTGGTGGTGGTGGCGGGCTGCAGCCACGACCTCCGCAGCAGCTTGCTGCTGCGGCGCCGCCTGTTGCACCCGCACAGCCTGCGCCTGCTGCTGAGCTGCCTGCGCCGCCTGCGTCTGCTGTTGATGCTGCTGCTGGCGAGCCTGCAGCTGCCGCACGGCGCTCAGCTGGTGCAGCTGCGCGGCGGCATAGCGCCGAGCCGTGGAACCCTGCGGGGAAGGGAAGGAAGCGGAGGATGCACACGCGGTAAGCCACCGCCGCCCCAGCGAACTGCCATTGCAGAACACCATGCACACGCGCTCCGACAGCAGCCACATCCCCGCTCGCCCACCCTCCATAACCAGCTGCTTCCACACGCCTTGCGAGCCAAGTCTGACTGCTCACCTGGCTGTTGAAGTTGCCGTACAGCGCGGCCTTCGATGACGGCCCCGCCGCCGCGGCGGAGGCCGCCGCCTGCGCCGCCAGCAGCGCCGGACTCACGGCGCCACCGCCGCCGCCTGCCGCAGCGGCGGCGGCGGCCGCCGCCAGGTTCACCACGCCCATGTTAAGGGTGTGCATGCCGCCGCCGGCAGCGGCGCCCGCTGCGCCGCCGGCGGCGTGGTGGTGGTTGTGGTTGTGGTGGCTGAAGTCCGAGAGCGCCTCCGCCGCCAGCATGCCGCCGCTGTTGGCGACGTCATCGGCGGCGGCGCTCGCCATCAACATGGGGTCCACCGCGGTGGCCACGCCAACCGGGTCGGTGGCCGAGTCGGATGGCGACACTGCGCGTGGGGTGGGTGAGGCGGCGGGTGGGATGCGGTGGTGTTCGGGGAGCGAGAGGGGGGCAGCGCGCGAAGTGGGTCGGGGCAGAGATGCAAGGGTGCGGTGCGGGCAGGTGGGTAGGCACGACAGGCGGTGGTGTGGACGCCCAGGCGCGGCGGTGCGGCAAAATCACTAAAAAAGCGGCGACAGACCGCATAGACCGCAGATGATACCCGACCCACATCACGAAACTTGGTGCAGCGAACCTCCAGAGCTCTGCCCCAGCCACGCACACGTTCCCCCGCACCTCACGCCCCACCAGCCCCACGCCAGCTGCCCAACCCCAGCCCCCGCCGCCCCCTGCAGCCCACCGCAGCCCTCGGTAGCCCGGGCCCCTGGACTCACTGAAGGCGTCCGTGACCGCAGCCGCGAGGAGCCCCTTATCCCGCGGCGGCGCCACGAAGGAGCGAAATACGGCGGTGCCGGTGCCAGCGGCCGCGCCCCCAGCACCGGGGGCCGAGCCGCCCATGGCTGCAGCGCCGCCACCGCGGGTGCCATACAGCGCGGCATGCACCGCGGCGCCGCCCACTCCGCTGCCGCTGCGGCCGCTCAGCTGCCTGCTGAGCATGCTGCTGCTGCTGCCTCCCACACCAAACTGCTGCGGCGGCGGTGGCTGTGGCTGTAGCTGCGGCTGCGCGGCGGCGGCGTCTGGCCTGAAGCTGAGCCCCGCAGCCGCCGCGGACGCAGGATAGGGGTACTGCTGCATGTTCGAGCTTTTGGAGGTGTGCTATTGAAATCCCGACAAGCGCCGAGCTTGCGCGCCGCTGTTTGCAGCGGCGCCGGAAAAAAATGCCAAAGGCGTCTACGTGTCGCCTGTGGCTGCCTCGCTACTCGCGACGTGAATAGCTCATAGCGGCTGAACTGAAGTATTTAGGTTGGGCCGAGATGGTCGTGGCGGAAGACTCTGGTGGGCCGGCGTAAAGATCTGCGCGCGTGCGGTCCGGATTATTGGCCGAGGAGGAGGGGGGGGGGGCGTGAGAAGCGCTGGTCTCGGCGCGGAAGCTGAGAAGAGCCCGTCGCGTGAGCTACAACAAGCAAGCTCTGGCGCGCCCAGCGCGCGGGGGGCCGCTTGCTTTGCAAAGGGCGGGGGTATGACGAACCCGCGTAACCCCGTCAACGGCAAAACTGCGGGGCGCTGAACGCTGGCCGCCCGCTGGCTAAATGCCGCTCCCGCGGCGCACAAGCGTTCATGGAGTCGCGTCAGTTCGCAATGCTGGTCCCTTGGCCGCCCGCGGAGCTCCTTCCCGCTCTGACGCCCCCTCGGCCGACCCGCGCGCTCGCACCTGGCTCCAGTTCCCTCGCCTCGCTATGTTGCTTCAGCTCTTGGTAACACAACGCGCAGCACCTAGCTCTGCTTTCCTACCTCGCGTCCTAGAAAATGCCTGCTCAAAGCGGCGCGTTTCCCTGCCCTAGCCTGCCCTACGACTAGTCCTACGAGAGAGCTGCGAAGAGCGTGTTGTTGTGCACCAAGGTCAAGTTTGCGCCATGTCGGAACAAAAGCCGAGAGGCGCGAGGCCGGGCCGTCAAGGATCGGGGCACCATCCGATTTGGGCGGGAAAGCCCAATTTTGCCCCATGCACCGCGGCTACAGCCTTCCATTCCCGTCAACGGCGCGCATTCCCTGCCGCAAACACCGACCAGCACGCCCATGGCTTCACGGACTCACATGCGACAACAGGCGACGCGCCGGGTCCGGCCCCAAACTAGGCTGGCCTTCACCGCGATTCGATGTCGACTGACCCATGGGCCCGCGGGCGGGCGCGCGCCACGCGCTGCGTGATGGCGCCGACCCAGATGCGCCGACACCCCTGCACGGAGCACATGAAGTAGGCGCGGAGTGTGTGGGGCTTGGTTGCTTGTAGCGGGTGCGATGCTCGGCTTGGCATGGCCCCGGCTGGCCCCGGCGCTCCGTCCACATAGGTCCACGCTGCCAGCCCTCTCCCACGCTGCTATCACTCCTCAAGCGCCAAGCCTCCTTGTACGTGGCCACAGCACTGAACCCGTTCCAACCCATATCGACAGAGAACGCTCTCCTCTTAAGGGCCGCGCAGGGGTGCGGGGCGCTCGCCTGGCGCAGCCTGGGGCGGTGCACCCCCGGTGAAGGTCGTCCTGGTGGCCGCTGCCGTACCTGTGGGCGTAATGTTGCACTGAACGTTGCGCCGCCATCATGCAGCGCCAGCAGGCGGCGCCGGCGCCGCTGAAGGCGTGGACTGCGAGAGCCCCCGCGCCTCTCTCATCTGTGGAACCGCCCACACCAGGGGTTCCCCTGGCCCTACCACACCGTGGAACCAGCCGATAGGGGAGCCGCCGTTTCCTTGGGCTGCAGCTGACACAACCGAGGCTGGGCGCGGATGGCATCGTACCGTGTGCCATCGCGTCCCCCGACTCCGCCCGTCGGTGGTAGCGGCCGATGGGCCTCGGGGCAAGTGTGCGGGCAGCGGGCGGGTGAGGTCGGTCGCTGGCCACGTGACGCCCTCGCCGCAAGCAGCGCTGACGCTGGAGTGATGCTCCACCTCTTGGGCGGTCTCAGGTTGACTCTCCCGAGAAGATGCATGCTTTTAACTGGCGCAAATGGGCACACAAGCGCAATGCCACCGAGTGGCGAAGCCTTTGTACCGTATCGACAGGGCCGCCGCAGTTAAGCTAATGTGCGAAAAGCTGTTCATACCATTAGTAGTTGGATACAGGCTTGAGCGAAGCGCATGGAGTTGCGTTCAACGTTGGGGTTATGCGGGTTTCGTGCGCTTTTCGTGCCGCCCCGCGCGGGCTGGAGCCCCTCGGGCTGGAGCCCCCGCGAGCCCCCTCGCAGTTCCCTGGCACACCCCGGGCCTGATCGTCCACATGTTTCATTTTATGCATCCTTTGCACGGCAACCGCCGTCGCCTGCTCGAAACCGGCTGCCTGCAAAACGTTACATAAGGAGCAATAACAGCTTTAGTCGCTTCCTGTACTCGTACAATACCAGTGCACAAATTATTGCAGCTCGGATGAATGGGGCAGCGAGGCGAATCGAGTTGTGCCGTATTGCGCGCATGAACTGCGCATGTTGATTATAGGAATGGCGATGTCTCTGTACCAGTAGCTATCTTCGCTTCAATTATACGCGAACCATGGCCTCCTTTCCAACCGGCGCATGCGCCTAGCGAGGCCGAAACACTTGTGCAACAGTGGCCGCTGCAGCTGACTGCTCGCGCTTGATACCCCTGCTACTCAGATTGTAGCTTCTGCCTACCCAGGATTGCTTGGGGGTGCAGCTGCCGCGTCTTTGCGTGCAAGCGAGGCGTTTGACTATCGGCACTGTCAACGCAGCTCGGACGCGTCCACCAGCACACTTGCTTGATTGTTCGTTGGTTATAAATCATGGCGGACTACAAAAATGCCTTCATCGAGGAGCCCAACGCCATCGGCGTGGAGGGAGTCTTCAGCATCGTGCCCACGCGCGTGAGTTTCTGACGGGCGCATCCATCCCGCTCCATGCGTGTGATGCTGTCCGGAATCGATGTGCGTGCTCAGGGGAGCCCTTGGGCTCGCTGCCCCCGGGGTACGGTCGAAGACGTCACGACGTTTTACCCGTCGTGTGCATACGGTACAGCGCTCAGTATCGCCCACTCGTAATCATTTAAACCCGGCCTTGAGCAAAACCCCCGACCTCCCTTATACACTTCTTCTTGTCACCGCTCCACAGGGCGCGTTCGCGCTCCAGGAAAATGACCTGGCGGCGCGGCTGTTCCCCGCCTCGCTCCAGTACAAGGATGAGGTGGCCTCGAGCGCCCCCTCCACGGCCACCCTGGCCCGCATGAGCCAGGCGCAGATGCAGCGCCTCAACCGCCGGCTGAGTCAGCTGCCGCCCGACGAGGCGGCGCTGATGGAAGCTGCGGTGGACGAGGCGGTGCACAAGCGGCTGCGGCCGCTGAAGGAGCTGCAGGAGCTGGACAAGAAGGTGCAGGTACGGTGCGGTGCGGCGCTAGGGGGAGTTGTGTGTTGGAGAAAACGGAAGGTGTGTCTCTGTGTCTGTGTGTCTGTGTTCGGGGGGGGGGCGTTGAGGTGAAGGAACGAGGGCTCTGGGCACGCGCACGGTGATACCGGCGGCAATGCCGGGCCCCATCACAACCCCCCAGTCCTCGCACAGCATCCCCAATCGCGTGCATGATGGCCCAAGCGCCGCCCGACACCCTCACAAACACGCCCCCCGAACGTGCGCAACGCCCTCTCCCTCTCCCCCTACCCCCCAGGCGGCGGATGAGCAGCTCAAGGAGTACGGCGGCTTCACCGCAGCCATGGGTGGGTAGGGTAGTAGGGGCGCACCCAACACCGCACCACGCCACGCCACGAGTACTACGACCGCAGCCAGTCCATCAACAACACTCCCCACCCCCTGCTCTGAGCCCTGGCCCCTGCGCCCTCCCCACCCCACCCCTCCCAACCCCCAAGCCCAACCGACCCGACCGCACGGGCTGCTGGCTGCCGCCTCCCTCGCCCCCGCTCCCCAAAGCCCTTGGGCCTGCACCGAGCTGCCCGCCCCTCCTCCTCCCCTTCCCCTCCTCCCCAGGCGCGCGCATGAAGGCCCTGGGCGTGTGCATGCCCAACGTCACGCTCGAGTACCGCGACCTGTCGGTGCACACCGACGCGCTGGTGGGCAGCGCCGGCATCCCCTCCGTGGGCAACTCGCTGCTGGGCATATTCAAGGTGGGGGCGAGCGGCGGGGGTGGGCGGGGAGGGGGGGGGCAGGGGGAGGGGGAGGGGCAGGCGGCGCCGGGCGGTGGCTTGTGCGTGTGTGTGTGTGTGCGTGTGTGTGTGGCAGGGTGTTGGTGGTGTGGGTGTGGGTGTGTGTGGTGGTCGGGTTGGGCGAGGGGAAGGCGGCGCTGGAGGTGCGTGGGGGAGAGATGAAGAAGGGGCACGTGGCGTGCCTGGGTTCGTGGCCGTCTACCATCGCCGAGATCCCTGCGGCCGTGCACAACCACACGCACACCTCTGCCTCCCGTCTCTCCCTTCCGCCTGCAACTCACTCACTCACACTCTCTGTTTCCTCTAGTGTTTTCAAACACACTCACTCACACTCTTGCTCTCTAACACACACATACACATCTCCTCCGCAGCGCCTGGTGTGCGTCAAGGACAACACGGTGGACCACGCCATCCTGGACAAGCTCAGCGGCGTCATCAAGCCCGGCCGGCCCACGCTGCTGCTGGGGCCGCCCTCGTCCGGCAAGTCCAGCCTGCTCAAGGTGATGCGGCAGGGTTGCGAATACCAGCCCAGCTAAACTAACCTCACTAAACAAGGGGCAAACGGGGTGGTGGTGGTGGTGGTGGTGGTGGTGGTGGTGGTGGTGGTGGTGGTGGTGGTGGTGGTGGTGGTGGTGGTGGTGGTGGTGGTGGTGGTGGGAGATCGGGGCGGGTGGGGTGGGGCTGCAGGGACTGAACGAGCAGGCAACGCCAAACCGATACATGCGGGCACGGAGGCGGAGGGACGGGATAAGTTTGGGTTAGGTGGGGAAGTCCTGAAGGGGCACGCACCCGCAGAGGCAGCCGCTGGATGGATTTGGCTCACTTACGAAACTCTTTTGCGCTAACGCCTCACGGTCACACTCGCGCTCTCGCACACTCGCCACCAACTTGTGCCTGCAGGTGCTGGCGGGCCGCTACCGCAACGGCCAGGACGGCCTGCGGGTGAGTGTTGGGCAACATGGGGTGGAGGCCGGATGCACCCACCGCGTGTGACGACCTGTGTAACCTGCGTGCATCCTGCGTCCCGTGCGCTTGCCGCCCCGCTCCTCGCCCCTTGGCGCTCGCTCCCAGGCGCTCACCGCCCATCCAACCGCTCCTCCCGCACCTGCAACCCCCCATCCTCGGGGTTTGGTTCTAGGCTGGGCTGGCGCTCCCAACCCTCCCCTGCCCCTGCCCCTGCCCTCCAACCCACTCCTGCCTTCCAACCCCTCCCCCCCTCTGGCTGTTCACCGACCGTCTGCCACTTTCTTAACTAATGATGAATGTAACCCCCCCCCCCCCCCGCCACCTCCCGCCCGCCTCCTCCTGCCCCGCAGATCAGCGGCGACCTGCGCTACAACGGCTGCACGCAGGACGAGTTCGTGGTGGAGCGCACCACCTCGCTGGTCAACCAGGTGCGGGGGCGGCGGCAGCTGCAGCTGCGGCTACTGCTACCGTACTGCGCCCCATGAGTCACGGCCTCGTGGGGGGGGGCGATGGACACGAGCGGGACTTCAGTTGTACGTGGGAACATGCTCTCCCGATGCAGCGGGACGGGTTTGTGTGTATGTGAACGCCAGCCCAACCTAAACCGGGGGAGGGGTGAGCAGCCGTGCATGTGGACGGTGCTTTCAGCACATATTGAGCTGCCTACTCCACGGCACGTCCGCCCCCCGCGCAGCACGACAACCACATCCCCACGCTCACGGTGATGGAGACGCTGGAGTTCGCGCACACCTGCCAGCTGGGCAGCCGCGGCGGCGGCTTCGACCTGCCCGGCGAGCTGAGGAAGTGAGGCTGCTGGCCCAGGGGGTGGGGGATGGGTGGGGGAAGCCGTCCATGTGGACGGTGTTGGGCAAACGTGGAAGGGGGCCGCGGGCGCGCGGTGGCAGGGCGGGGGTGGGGCCCGGTTTGCGGGGCTGGTGCGGGGTGCGGGGTGGTGCACCTGCCAGCCCGCACCCAGGACGTGACACGTGACACCGAGTTGGCACTCACTCTGTGGACTCTGGTCTGGTCCCGCACCCGACCCGCCACAGGGCCATTGAGAAGGCGCGGGCGGACGGCACCTACACGCCGCCGGAGCACTCGGTGAGGCAGCGGTGGTCGGGGGAGAACCAAAACGATATGGGACCCCAGCCCCTGCCTAGTTAGGGTGGTTTAGCTTGGGCTGGCATTCACAACCCCCCCACTCTTTTCGCTATCTCGCTCGCTGTCTCGCTCACCTCGCAGCTGTCGGACGACGACCTGCTCAAGCTGATGGACGAGACGTACGACAGCGGCATCCGTACACTGGGCGCCATGCGCGCTATGGGCATCGCGCACACCGCCAACACGCCCGTGGGGGACGCCATGCTGCGCGGCGTGAGCGGAGGTGGGCGCAGGGCGTTTGGGGGCTGCAAGGAATTGTTTTAGAAAAGCTGTACAGGATGCACTGAAGACTACAGACGAAGTCGTTACCGAAACGGAGGGGAGTTCATTCGGATCCCAGAATCAGCCATTGCCAGCCGGAGGCGCTAGAGGAGATACGGTAGATAACTGCGGGACGGGAGGCGGTTGGGGCTGTGGGTCCAACCTGATCGACCCCATTTCCCCGCGCCTCCTCCTCCACCTCGTGCCCTCGGTTGCCCCGCCCGCCCAGGCGAGCGCAAGCGCGTGACCACCGCGGAGATGCTGGTGGGCCCGCGCCGCGTGCTGCTGCTGGACGAGATCAGCACCGGCCTGGACAGCGCCACGCTCTACTCCATCGCCGACCTGCTGTGCAAGGTGCGGGGCAGGGTGGGGGGCGGGCTGGTGGGAAGGCTCGGGTCGGCTTGCTCGGGTTTACGGTTTACGGTGTACGCTGTTGCGCGGCGTCGTGTTGCCTTGTCCCTCTCCACGCCCTGCGCTCCTCCTCAGCGCCCATGTCCCTTTTCTGTTGGTTGAGCTTGGGCTGGTGTTCACAACCCCCCTCCCAAACCCCGCCGGCCCGCCCCCTCCCCCCCCCGCAGTTCTGCCGCCTGTTCGGCACCACCGTGCTGGTGAGCCTGCTGCAGCCACCGCCCGAGGTGTACTCGCTGTTTGATGACGTCATCCTCACCAGCGCCGGGTGAGCGGCGCGCGCGCAGGCGGGGCGAGGCAGGGGGCGGGGGGCGGGGGGCGGGGGTTGGCTGAGCCTCCAAAGGGGGGAGGGGCTGCCCCTGCGCACTGCCGGACTGACGGCCGCCCCTGCACACGCCCGCACACACGCCCACACGATCCCGCACACACCCACACACCCGCCCACACACTCCCACGCGCGCCCACACACCCGCAGCCACGTGACCTACCACGGCCCGCCGCCGGGCGCGCTGCCCTTCTACCAGCAGCTGGGCTTCGTGTGCCCGCCGCGCAAGGACGTGCCCAGCTTCCTGCAGGAGATCACCACCGCCTCGGGTGAGCAGCTGCTGAGGGGGCGTGGGGGGAGGATCGCCGTCCATGTGACGGTTTTAGTTGGAAGTGCCGATGCCAAGGGGGGCCCGGGGATGGGAGGGGTTCCGCCACGTCGCAATCCAATCCTTGCAACCCTCGAATCCCTGCAACTCCCCTCCACACGCCCACGCCCACTCCACAGGCCAGCAGGAGTACGCCTCGGACGAGCTGCGCGCGCGCCTGGGCCTGCGCAAGCCCACCGGCACCGCCGCGTCCCTGCCCTCCCAGACCAAGGCCGCGCAGCCGCAGGCGGTGGCGGAGTCGGCGGAGGCCGTGGCCGCGGCCGCGGCCGAATGCAGCGGCGGCACGCGCTGGGTGATCCCGCCGGCCCAGGTGGCGGAGGCGTTCTGGCGCGACACGGAGGCGGGCAAGCACATGCGCGCGCTGCTGGAGCAGCCCTTTGACAAGGCCAACGGGTGGGCGCGGGCGGGGTCGGGGTCGGGTGGGGAGGAGGGGCGCGGGTGGCAGGAAACGGGCGCGTGGGAGGAGGCGGGCGGGCTGGGTGGGTTGTGAATACCGTAAACCAACCCAACTAGACGGGGGACAGGCAAATGCAAAAGCGGTGCAATGCAGCAGAATACTCGTGAGGTGGGGGCCGACGGCGCAGACGGGGCGATGCGGGCGGTGTTCGTACCGCACGGGTTTGGATCGGGTCACGAGCTCAACCCTGTGACCGTGCAATCCCCCGCCCCAACGCACACCCGCACACACACGCCCGCCCGCAGCCACCCCGCGGCGCTGGTGCGCACCAAGTACGCGCTGTCGCACCTGGAGGCGCTGGCGGTGGTGGTCAAGCGGCAGCTGCTGCTGGTGTCGCGCGACACCATCCTCATCAAGGGCCGCCTGGTGCAGGTGCGTTTGCGCGTGTGCGGGCGTATGCGTGTGCGGGCGTGCAGGCGCGTGCGGGGGTGCCAGGTGGGGCACGCGAACCCGCAACCCCACAATCCGGGCCGAGCACACACACCGGGCTGGTGCAGGTGCGTCCGGACTGTTCGTCAACTCGGGCTGTCGTCCACGGCCCCGCCCCTTCAATCCGCTCTCACCCGCCCGTTGACGCCTGCCGTCGGTCATCGATACGCTCGCCTCCACGCCTGCTCTGTCTGCGCTTCGCTCACCACTCATGCCACCCCCCGCCACCCCTGATCTGCTGCAACAACCCGTCAACATCATCTCGTCATAATTAATCATGCATGGTACCCCCTCATCCCCCTTGCCTGTCCCTTGTCTAGTTTAGCTTGGTTTAGGTTGGGCTGGTGTTCACAACCCCCCTCTTATCTTGATTAATCATGCATGGACCCCCCCCCCCCCCCGCGCAGGTGGTGGTGATGGGCCTCATCACCGGCTCGCTGTTCTTCCAGCTGGGCACGGAGGTGTCCGACGCGCGCTCCTACTTTGGCGTGTCCTTCCTGGCCGTCATGTTCATGGCCATGGGCGCCATGCCCGCGCTGCCCGTCACGCTGGCCACCAAGGGGTGAGGCCGTGGGGTGAGGCCGGACAGGGGCGGGGGCGGCAGGCAGGCAGGCAGGCGGGGCTACCTAGACGGAGGGGCGGGCACTGGTCGGTTGGCCGTCGGCCGTGGGCCACTTGGAACCTTGATCGGCTTCTAACCTTGCGCCTCCCCCCTGCAACCTGTCATCATCATCTCGTCTTAATTCGTCTTAATTAATCATGCATGGAACCCCCCTTCCCTCGCTGCCGCCGGCGCCGCCGCCGCACGCAGCGTGTGGGAGAAGCACCGCGCCGCCTTCTTCTACCCCGCCTGGTGCCACGCGCTGGGCGCTAACCTGGCGCAGGTGGGTGGCGCCGGTGGCGGCGTCGCACGCATGGGGGTTTGCAAGGATGTTTGGAAAAGCGGTACAAGTGCACTGGGGGGAGGGGGGTTGCAAGATATGGAAAAGCGGTACAGGATGGGGGGAGGGGGGTTGTGAATACCAGCCCAAGCGGAACAAACCAAACGGGACAGTGGAAAGGCAAAATGGCGGCTTTGGGGTGGTGGTGGTGGTGCGGTGGACTGGGACTAGCGACTACCGACTGCCTCCAGCCCCACCGGCACGCGCTGGCACTGGCACTGGCACTGGCACTGGCACTGGCACGCACCCGCGGTGCACCGCGGCCTGGTGCCACACGCACCCAGTGGCGCTGCACCGTGCACCCGGCCGCACTCCATGCACCCGGGCCGCACACCACCAAATCGCTCTCGCCACCAACACCAGACCGGTCCCGCCGCCAAACCGCCCCGTACAACAATGCGCTGCGGCGGCTCCCTCCACCACCCCCGTTGTCGACATCACCTTGCCGTATCTGAATCAATCATGCATGGAACACCCCCTCCTATCCATATGCACTGACGCACACGCATTGGTTTGGTTTGGTTGGATTTAGCTTGGGATGGTATTCACAACCCCCCCCCCCCGAGACGCAGTCTTCAGTGCATCCTGTGCCGCTTTCCAAACATCCTTGCAAGCCCCCCCCCGCCCCGCCCGGGCCTCCGCAGGTGCCCATGATGCTCGTGGACTCATTCTTTTACTCCATCATCCTGTACTGGATGGTGCGTGGCGGCCGCACCTGGCCCTTTCTGCAGCGCTGAGGGTTTCGCTACGGGATTGGTTCAGACTTCAGAGTCAACTGCCCCGCCTGGCCCAGCTCGCATATGCGGCTGCAGCTCCTCCTTGCAGCGCATGCACCACGCCGAACCAAGTACGGTAGCCCCCCACCCCTCCTGCACCACAACTGCCAACCACCAGCCGCCGACCACCAACCGCCAACCACCAACTGTGCAGGTGGGCTACGCGCCCGTGGCGGGCCAGTTCTTCGCCTTCTGGCTGGCCATGTTCTCCATGAGCTTCAACTCCAATGTGCTGTTCAGGTGCGTACGCGCTCTCGCGCGCGCGCGCGCGCGCGTGCGCGCGCGTGTGTGTGTGTGTGTGTGTGTGTGTGTGTGTGTGTGTGTGTGTGTGTGTGTGTGTGTGTGTGTGTGTGTGTGTGTGTGTGTGTGTGTGTTATTGACAGCAACAGCAAGACGGACTTCAAAGCCCGCCGAACACGCGCGCGCAGTTACGTACCGATACCTACGCCGGTTACCGAGCTCCGCGTTTGGCGATGTTGCCCTTGTTGTCTACCTTTGTATACTCACCCGCATATAGCGCCTGGAACCCCCTACCCGGGCGTTTGGCATTCAGCCTCGTCCCCGAGGTGCACCTGTATGCGTCCATGCGCCGCGCCATTGACGCGCTAAAAACGTTTGCCCGGCACGCCTAATTCCCTGATTCCCGCCCGCTGTCCGGAGTCATGCTCACCTATAGGCGAGCGCAGAATGAAAGCATAAGGCGGCAGCACAGCAGTGTCAGAGGCAGGCGAAATGGCAATGGCGAAACGGGGGCGGCGTGCAACAAGCAAGCTAGAAGGCTACTTAACACGCAGCCCAAAGCCCGCCCACTAACTATGCTAATGCCCACGGAAGGGAACGAATTCGGCGCGGCGCGGAAGCAAATAGCGCGAGGCTGCATGGGGATGCGTGGCGGGCGGCGGTTGCAGAGACCCGGATGGGGGCTGACGGGGCAAGGCAAAAGGACGCGTCCCCTGCACCCGCGGGCCCGCGTATAACGTTAATCCCGCGTGCGCGTGTGTGCGTGTGTGCGCATGTGTGTGCGGGTGTGCGCGCCGTGGGCTGGCGGGGGCTGATCCCCCGCTCCCCACTCCACGGCGTCACCGAGTCTATCTAGATATGCTCGTGGCCGCAGAGGCCACGTCGGTGGGACCAGGCGAGGCGGGAAGGGTGGCAGGCGTAGCGGTTACAGCTAATGCGCGGAGACGGACAGGCCGGACGCCGCGCGTGCCAGCGCGCGTGGGAACCACAACCGGACGCCACCGACAGAAAACCCCTGCAGCCCTGCGGCATGCCCCCAAACCCACCGGACGCACCCCGTGCCCGCCCGTCGCTCAGCCCACCCGCACGCAGCCACCCGCTGCCCGTGTGTGTGTGTGTGTGTGTGTGTGTGTGTGTGTGTGTGTGTGTGTGTGTGTGATTGCGCGTGTGGTAGGGTATACGCAGAGAGGATGTTTCAAGGATCACACCTCAGCAACCTCACCTGGGGCAAACGCAGGCCGCTGAATAGATTGTGGCGTTGGGCGCGTGTACCAAGAGCCAATTCGTGGGCCCACGAACCCCACACAGTTGCGCGGAACAGCGTCCTGTGTGAGCGCCTCCCACCCCCTGTGCCTTGTCCCTAGTTAGCTGGATTAGCTTCGGCTGGTAACAACCCCCCTCCCCCAACGCGCACGCTCAGGCTGATCGCCTACGCCTCGCCCGACGCCGTGAGCGCCAACGCCTTCGGCGGTTTCGTGCTGCTCATCCTCATCCTGCTGTCCGGCTTCACTATCATCCGGGGTAGGGGGCCATGGGCGGCGGCGGCGCCGGTGGTGGGGTTGGGGTGCGGGTTGGGTGGGTGGGTGGGTGGGTGGGGGATGCAAATTCCGGCGCTAGCTAGAGACTGAATGGTGGTGGTGGGGGTGCGGGTGAGGATGGCGGCGCGGGTGCAGCAGGGCGCGCGGCTGGGGCGGCTGGGGCCACGGCGACAAGCATCAACTCCGTGTCGACTTGAGATGTATTGTGTGGCCTGTGTGCGTGTGTGTTTACGCACTCCGGCCGCGGTCCTGAACAGGCTCCATCCCCGACTACTGGATCTGGGCCTACTACATCTCGCCCTTCGCCTGGGCGCTGCGCTGCGTCGTCATCAACGAGTTCACCAGCCAGCGCTGGGGCTACCCCAGCCGTGAGTGGCGGGCGCCGCGGGCGGGGGAGCAAGACACACACACACACACACATGAGCAGGATGCGCTCTGGGCAGGAGAGGCGCGTGGTAGCAGCAACGAGAGCCTGGAGCGCCCGTTGTTTGCTGGTTATCCCGAGTACTCGATCACGAGACTCGATCAGTCAACCGTGGAAACCGTAGTTACACACACACACACACACACACACACACACACACACGCGTGTTTTTTAAGCCTTCGGGCTGCCCCTTTTTGCTTTGTCGATATAAACCACTTGTACCCACTGGGCCGGGTGCGCGGAGCTGGGTTGGGCGTCGGCTCGCGTCGGCGACACCAAGGCCGCCCCGTCGCCGGCGTCGGTTTCACCCTTCGAGGCACCCCTCCCTCCTCCTCTTCCCCCATCCTCCTCCTCTCCCCTCCTCCTCCCCCATCCTTTCCTTGCGCTCCCGCTCGCTAATCCACACACAAACACGCAACCGCACGCCTGCGTGTTTCCTCTCTTGTTTTCTAAAACAAACACGCTCCAACTGCACAAACCCGCCACCCGCGTCCGCAGCCCTCACGCCCGACATGACTACGGGCGAGGAGGCTCTGGCCAGCTTTGACTTCTTCACCACCTGGGAGTGGTACTGGGGCGGCATCGGCTACCTGTGGGGCAGCTCGCTGCTCTTCATCGTGGCATCCACCCTGGCCCTCGCCTACATCACCAGTGAGTGGCTGAGCGGCAGCAGCAGCGGATTGCGCTGGGCTGGCGATGTGCTGGACGCGGCAACATGCACTGCCCGCCGGTTGTGCATTCTTCACGGCGGGGCGGGGGCAGGCGGAATGCGCGGGAAAGCCGCCTGCGCGTGGGCGGAGGTGCGCCTGCGCCCAAGTGTGCCTGCGGGGCTCTGCCCGGCAGCACCCAACACCTGAAACACACGGCCACCTGGCACAGCGCCCCATTCGCCTCCCACTGCAGTCTCCAGCGCATCCGGTACCTCTTTCCCAATCATGCTCCGTGCACCCCCCCCACCCATGCACCTATCCCGCTTTTCCAAACATCCTTGCAACCCCCCAAACCCACAGGCGAGCCGCCCGTGGCGCGCGTGGCTGACCCCGACGAGCTGTTGGCCGCCCGCAAGAAGGCCGCGGAAGCGCGCGCCGCCGCCGCCGCCGCCGCCGCCAAGAAGGCCGCCGGAGGCGCCACCTCCGCCGCCACTGGCACTGGCGTTACTTCGATTGCGGACGAGGGCGAGGTGGCGGTGACGGTGGATGTGGGCAAGCTGCCGTACACGCCCATCACGCTGGTGTTCGAGGACCTGCGGTGGGGGGGGGAGGGGAGGGGAGGCGTGCTGTGTGTGGGGCGCGTGCTGACTGTGTCTGGGGTCGGCGGATGTGTTAAGCACAGGGCAACGCAACATGTGTGACGACGGGGCGCGCGGTGGGGGTGCGGGCCGCCAGGGCGGCTGGGGATGGGACAGGCGACACAATGGAGATCGGGACGGCACGAAGGCACGGGGCCCATGGGCTTGGGTTCTGGGCGACGTCCTTGAGCTCCGAGTCCCGCCCCGCCCTCACCGCCCCGCCCCACCCTCTCCCGCTCCGCTGCTGCCCTCTCCGCCCACACCCCACGCAACAGCTACTTCGTGCCCAACCCCTCGGCGGGCGTGAAGCCCGCGCCGGGCGCCGAGGCGGCCCCGGCGCGGCTGGAGCTGCTCAAGGGCATCACGGGCTTCTCGGTGCCCGGCAGCATGACGGCGCTCATGGGCGGCAGCGGCGCGGGTGAGGGGCGGCGTGTGTGTGAGGCGGCGTGTGTTTGTGTGGTGGTGGGTAGGGGGGGAGGGGTACACACATCACTGGTAAGGGGGGGATATTGGTGCGGGATGGTACGGTATGCTACGGTACGATACGATACGGTATGCTACGGTACGATACGGTACGGTACGGTACGGTACGGTGGGAGCATGAGGCGAGGCTGTGGGTGGGCGGGTGGGGTCGCCTGCGCTCCGATTGCCACCCAGGCAGCGGATCCCGCCTGCAACCTCCACCCCCCGGCACCGTCGCACCACTGCCTTCGCACCGCTTCCTCGGCGTCCCGTGCACCACCGCCTGCTGCTTCTGGCGGTTCATAGTTTTTGGTTTCGGTTCATTTGTGTTTTACCCCGACCTGCACCACCTCTGGCATCCGGCGTCCCCGGTACCGGTTGTACCAACCGCCAACCACCAACCGCCACACAGGCAAGACCACGCTGATGGATGTGATCGCGGGCCGCAAGACGGTGGGCGAGATCACGGGCAACATCTGGGTGAACGGCCACCCCAAGGACCAGGCCAGCTGGGCGCGCAGCAGCGGCTACGTGGAGCAGATGGACATCCACTCCCCCGCCACGGTGCGTGCGGGCGGGCATGCGTGTAGAGGGGGGTTAGCCGTGCGTGTGGACATCCACTCGCCCGCCACGGTGCGTGTGTGCGCGTGCATGCGTGCGTGTGTTTGAAGGGGAGGTTGATTCATTCCAATGACATCCCTCCTTGCCAACCAGCCGATGCGCCTCGGCCCTTTCACTCTGCGCCGTCCTTTCGAACCTCGCCTCTTCCCCCACCCCATCTGCTGCACCAGCATCTCGTCCTAATCAATCATGCCTGATGATGAATGTAACCCACCCGAACACCCCAAACCCGCAGACGGTGCTGGAGGCGCTCATGTTCAGCGCGCGGCTGCGGCTGCCCTCCTCCGTGTCCGCCGCCGCGGCGCGCGCCTACGTGGACAGCGTCATCAGCATCGTGGAGCTGGACGACGGTGAGGGAGCAGGGGGCGGGTTGCAAAGATGGTACATAGAAGTGTAGTGGTGTAGACAGCACGCACTCCTGAATGACCCGCGCCTGATCCCGCACCCCACTCCTTATCTTACCTTGCGAAACCCCAGCCCCAATCCGCCACCTCCTCTCCCCCCTCTCCCCCGATTGGGTTGGGTTTCGCTTGGTATTCACACTTCCCCACCCTCAGTGCATCCTGTGCCCCTTTTCAAACATCTTTGCAAGCCCCACCCTGGACATCGGTAACGCCAAGACTTGCGCTGCTGCAACAACATGTCAACATCTTGCATGGACCCACCCTCCCTCCCTCTCTCCTCGCGTGCCGCAGTGATGTTCGACCTGGTGGGCCTGCCCGGCGCCAACAGCGGCACCGGGCTCAACGTGGACGCGCGCAAACGGCTGACGCTGGCGGTGGAGATGGTGGCCAACCCCAGTGTGGTGTTCATGGACGAGCCCACCAGCGGTACGCAGGGGGGGGGGTTACATTCATCATTAGTTAGGACGTGAAGATACGGGGGGATGGGGGTTGTGAATACCAGCCCAAGGTAAACCAAGCTAAGCTAGACAAATGGAAAGGGGGTGCACGGGGCGGGGGAGGGGAGGGGGGGATCGGGGTTGTGGGCATTACAGGAGGGCAGCGGCTCCGCATACACACTCCCACACGCGCGTGTGCCCATGTCCCACGCCCCGCCCCCCAAAGCACGCCATCGCGTGTGCATTTGGGCAGACTTGGGCTGGTAACCGCGCCCCCCTCCCCCTGCTGTATGGCTGTTCCTGGCTACGCCTTCACGTCTTGACTCACCATGAATGTATCCGCCCCTCCACACACACCACCACCGCGACCGGCGCACCGCATTGCATGCACAGTCTGCGTGCTTCCTCTCTCTTGTCATCCTACACACCACCCCCACCCCCCCACCCCCCACCACCGCCCCCCAAAGGCCTGGACGCGCGCGCCGCCAGTGTGGTGATGCGCGCCATTCGCAATGTGGCGGCGGACGGGCGCACCATCATGGTCACCATCCACCAGCCCAGCATCGAGATCTTCGAGGCCTTCAACATGCTGCTGCTGCTGCAGGTGGGGGCTGGAATGGATGGGGTGGGGGCGGGCGGCCCAAGGGGCGGGGGGCCCAAGGGGCGGGGGGCAGGTGCAGACAAGCCGGGGGGCGAACGGCAAGCGAACACACGGGAGCACGGGGCGAACGGAAGCGGGTGTGCGGGTGTGCTCCGACGCATCTTACCACGCGCCGACGCTATGCTTCCACCCGACGCACCCCCCCCTGGTATTCACAACCCCCCAATGCACCCCCACCCCCACCCCCCTGACAGCGCGGCGGCCGCACCACCTACTTCGGGCCCATGTCTGTGGGCAGCAAGGCCCTCACCGACTACCTCACCGGCGCCATCCCGGGTGAGCGCCCGCGCTTGCCGGCGTGCGTGGGTGGGCGCCCTGGGCCGCGGTCTGGTCTGGCCTGGTCTGCGCGCCGATCGCGACCGCGATGCGGGGCAGGTGGCGGCGCGTGCGGCCACAGCAGGCACGCACAGGCCCCCTCGCAGGCGTGGAGCTCCTCGCTAACACACATCATGCCCTGCGTTGTCCCATTCCCTTGTGTGTGCAAACACCCACCCACCCACCCCCCACACACACGAACGCACCCACACAGGTGTGGAGCCGCTGCCGGAGGGCTACAACCCTGCCACCTGGATGCTGGAGGTCACGGGCGCCGCCAAGGCCGTGCGCATCAAGGCGGTGGAGGGCGCCGACTGGCCGGCGCTGTACACCGGGTGAGCGGGGGCGGCGTACACACGTGCATGTGCGTGCGTGTGCGCGCGCGCGTGTGTGTATGTTACAGAGCACAAGGGAAAACGACAAGCAAGCAAGAGGCTGCGCGCGCGTGTGTCGTACTGTGGTCGTGGTTTGCGCCGTCACCGCCATGGCACGCGTCTCCCCCCCCCCGCATGCCCCTCACACTCCCCCCACCGCCCCCACGCACCCGCTCACCCACACCCCGCAGCTCGGCTCTGGCCGCCTCCAACGCTGAGGAGGCCAAGCGCCTGGTGGAGGAGAGCCGCAAGGCGCACCCGGAGCCGCTGGCCGTGTCGGGCGCCTACGCCGCCGGGCTGTTAACGCAGGTGCGTGTGTTTTGTGTGGTGTTTGGCTCCGTGGCGTGCTTTAGGAGGTGGAAAGGTGGGGGCTGGTGTTCACCTCCCCCCCCGCCGTTCGGCTATGGGTACGCGTGCCTATATACGCCTGCTGTCCACCTCTACCCAGCTGCACCTCTCGTAACTCTCTTAGTCATGCATGGACCCCCCAACCCCTCTTCCTCGCCGCTGCCGCTGCCGCCGCCGCCGCGCAGCTGCTGATGCTCAGCTCCAAGTTCCGGCTGGCCTACTGGCGCACGCCCTCCTACAACTTCGTGCGCGTCGCCGTGTGAGTGCGTGTGCGTGTGTTAGATAACACAAGGGAGGAAACACGCAGACTGTGCATGCAGTGCGGTGCGTGTGTGTGTGGCCGCGCCTACCTGCTGCCAGTTCGAATGCAACTGCGCTTGGACCCGGTTGTACCGGCTGGGAACCCCTCGAGGACGGGGCTGCACGTCCCATCGGATCACCGCATCCGGATCCATCGGGCGAGCTGCGCTTTTGTAGCTCGTTTTACCTGGCGCACCCGCCTCGCAGCGGCGCCTCGCTGCCGACCCGCTGACCCCACCCCACCCCACTTACCACCCCACAACCGCACGATTGCTGCACGCTGAGATTGGCTACTGTCTACCACTTCCTCAACTAACGATGAATGTGACCCCCACCCACCCACCCCACAGGACCGTCGCGGTGGCGCTGGTGTACGGCTCCGTGTACTGGGGCGAGGGCAGCGTGCCCAACCCCGCCACCTCCGGCTCCGTGCAGAACATCATGGGTGGGTGGGCAACACGGGCGGGCAGGGGAAAGGCACGATGGGGGCCATGCGTGTCAGTGGTTACAAAGGAGGGGGCGCTGCGGTCGGGTTGGGCGACCAAGGTTTGAGGCTGAGGGCAGCACGCAGGGGAGACACCTAGCTTGCACGCAGCCTGAGGCCAGCAGCCAAATCGGCACACGGGCGCGTAGGCGTTGCCGGGCAGCGCCGCCTCGTGTCGGCCCCCTGCCACTTAGCCGTCCAACCCTGCAACCTGCCCCCACGCCTGCTGTCTACGCTGCGGCGCTTCTACATACCAGCTTTGCAACCCCCCTCCGGGCCCTCTCGCCCTCATCTCCCTCCACCGCTGACACGCACGTGTGCCTGCAGGTGTGCTGTACAGCAGCAGCAGCTTCCTGGGCATGACGGGTGGGTGGGGGCGTTGGGTTGGGGGTGGGCATGGCAGGTGGGTTGGGGTGCTGGGTGTGGGGGCGGGTGGGACTTGCCATGTACCGTGCCGTAATCATGAATCCCCCATGTGCCCCCATGTACTATCTTTGCAACTGCCCCACCACACACCACACCACACCACACACACCATACAGGCATGAACAGCCTGATGCCGCTACTGGGCTTTGAGCGGGTGGTGTACTACCGCGAGCAGGCCGCCGCCATGTACAACCCCTGGGTATACGGCTTCGTGCTCATGGGCGTGGAGACGCCCTACCTCATCAGCCAGGTGCGGCGGGGGCGGGGAGAGGGGAGGGGAGGGGAGGGGAGGGGAGGGGAGGGGAGGCGAGGGGGGGGGGGCGGTTGCGGTTGCGGTTACCGGCCCAAGCTACTAATCCAAACCAAATCAATGCATGCGCGGGGAAGGGATGCCGTGTCGGCAATACTCGGGCGCGCACGCGGCTGGGCTTTGAGACGTTTCGTCCTGTGCTTTCCGTTGATCCAATACTGGCCCAATATCCCGCTGCCGACCCTCAATTGCTGGCCTTTGCTGACGTTTGCATCACCGCATTGCCACTGCCGCATGCCGACCCACAGGTCATCCTGTTTGTGGGCATCATGTACCCCATGATCTCCTTTGTGGGCTGTGAGTACCGTACACCGCCGCAACCGCCGCAATCCCGCGATGCGGCTCCGTTTGTTTGTGCAGCAGGTGCAGCAGCAGCACACCCGCCTCCGCCCTTCCCTCCCCGCGCCGGCTCGCTAACCATCTCGCTTGCTTGGCTGCTGCCCACATCACGCCGCACTGCCACCACGCTGCACATACACGTGCCCGCCGACCAACCACCTGCCACGTGCCCCACGTGCAGCCGCCGCCAAGTTCTTCTACTACTTCTTCATGGTCTTCCTGGTGGGTGCCGGACTGGCGGACCCACTCCCCGCCTGCTAGAAGCGCATCTGAAGGGTCCTGCGCTGCCTGGCAACGACCTCTGCTGCGGACCCAGCTGCCGTGGCAGCCCCCATGCCCCAAATGTCTGTCTTCTCGCCTGCTGCCCCCTGCTATTGCAGTTCCCTGTCCCCTGTCTAGTTAGATTGCTTCAGCTTGGGCTGGTATTCACAACCCCCATCCATCATTATTCATGAATGCAACCGGCCCCCCTCACGGACGGCTACCCCCCACCCCTCCACCCGCTGTCTGCGCTGCTACACTTCTTTCTATGTACCATCTCTGCAACCCCCACCCCACGCACACGCCCCAACCCACAGACGCTCACGTTCTACTTGGGCTTCGCCAGCGCGCTGGTCTACATCACGCCCAGCCAGCAGCTGGCGCAGGTGGTGGGCGCCGCATTCAACTTCCTCTTCAACCTGTGAGCGGCCTGGCAGGGGGCGCGGGGCGCGCGGCGGGGCGCGCGGC
Source organism: Chlamydomonas incerta (assembly GCA_016834605.1). Lineage (NCBI taxonomy): Eukaryota > Viridiplantae > Chlorophyta > Chlorophyceae > Chlamydomonadales > Chlamydomonadaceae > Chlamydomonas > Chlamydomonas incerta. Next base: position 465,114 of record JAEHOC010000022.1, read on the forward strand.
GGGGCTGCTAGGAGCAGGAGCCTGCCCGCCGGAGAGGGGGGGCGGGGGCCATAGTGGTCAATGCCAAGGTCCTGGACCAGCGCCTCCCTACCTGTGGTCACCGGGTCCGCCCTGATCCGCGCGTCGGCCCCTCGCGTCATCCCACTCATCGCACACCCCGCACCCACCCCCTCCCTCGCTCCCTCCCAATGCCCCCTGCTGCCCCGCAGCTTCAACGGCTTCGTGCTGCCGTACAGCGTCATCCCCAACTACTACAAGTGGGCCAACAGGTGCGGCAGGACCCGCAGCAGCAGCAGTAGAGGCAGGGGAAGCAACGCGGCAATTGTGTGGCTGCACCCGGCGTCGCAGCAGGGGCCCTCGTGGCTGTGTCGCTTTTTTGGCGAGCGATGCGCGACGCGCCAAGTGCCTCGGTAATGCACGCCGTTGTGCAACTCCATGCAACCTCAAGTCCCCTAGTTAGGGTGGTCTAGCTTGGGCTGGTGTTCACACGCACGCACACACAATCGATCAGTCAACCGTGGAAACCGTAGTTACACACACACACACACCTGTTGTCGTTTCTCCTTGTGCTCTCTAACACACACCTGTCGTGCGACAACAGGATCAGCCCCACCACGTGGGTGCTGTACGGCCTGGCGGTGGACCAGCTGGGCGACAACAACACGCCGATTGAGGCCCCGGGCTTGCCCGCCGACGCCACGGTCAGCTCGTGGCTGGAGTCCTACTTTGGCTACAGCTACGACTTCAGGTGCGGTGCCGTGGGCGGCGTGCGCGTCGGCACGGGTGGCGAATCGCGAATCCTGGAGCGGTTGCTGGGTGACTTGGCAGGGGTTGGGTATGAGCTTGCGGGCTGCGGCTGCGTTCGTCCAGGGCCGTGAAGGGTGATCCCACCACAACCCCCAGCGGTTGGGTCATTTGGTGATTTGGTTTAGATTGGGCTGGTCCTCACAACCCGCGTCACCACCACCACCGCCACCACCACCGCATGACCACCCCGCCGACTGACCCCGCCGCCGCAGGTTCTGGTGCCTGCTCATCGTGGTGGCCTACGTGGTGTTCTTCCGCTCTATGGGCATCGTGGCGCTGCGCTACATCAGCTTCCTCAAGCGCTAGAAGGGCTGCGAAGCGACCGCTGGCTTCTGACGCACACAAGGGAGGGTGGGGCGCCGGCACACAAGGGAGGGTGCTTGCGCGTGTGCTGCCTCGAGCGGCGTGCTACGTTATGGCTGCCTGTAGGTGCGGCACTCGCTCGTCAGTTTTTTCGACACCAGGGTTCTGCTGGTGGTGATGGTTTGTGTGATCAGCGGCTGCTTTCTGGGCTGTTGAGACCGTGCCGTGGTTGAGGGGTTTCGTGCAGTGAATACTGTATGGGTGACCGTGCGGGTGCACCGGGATAGGAAGCGCGATGCTGTCAAGCCGCCGGTGTGCGTCGCGTTGGAGCGCATGCACGCGCCTTACCAGATATCGGCCGTCGTCGTGGAATTGATTGTGATTTCGCTCACTTTCGTTGAACGCGCGACCACTGGATGCGGTCCACCTGGGTTGGTGTGGGTTTCTGTGATCTGCGGGTGTTGATGGTGCTGAGACTCTGCGTGCGCATTAGCCGGGGCAGTCTGACAACGCGTGGCTGGTGGCTGGCTGGCTGGCTGGCTGGTGGCTGGCTGTCCTTCGCACGCGTGAGCATCGTTGGCACGTGGCACTGGAACCAATTTGTACGAGCTCAGGCGTGTGTTGGATGCTTCCTCACGCATGAGTTCCTCACATCGATTTTAAGGTGATCTTTCGAGCTTGGAAACTTGTGCGCAGTTAGCTAAATTTCGGGCGCGTGCTTATCTCTTGTATGGACTTCTGGCGTTCTCATGTTGCATAGCGAAGGCAGAAGTGGGTGACTTGTTGCGTTGGGCGACGGCGGTGCCCCCCGGTATGCCGTGGGCGAGATACAGAGGCGCAGACACGATTTTGGATCCAACCCAGGCGCCGTGCTTCACTATTAGCGGTCACCGGGCTGCATTGAGTGTGGCCTTATGATGAAATATATCTACGATGCGTCCGCAGTCGCAAGCCCAAATTTACAAAAACAACTCGTGCACACCGTGAGCTTCACGGCTGTGACTTTGACAAATTTGCGTATAAAGGCATGCTCGTTGATTTCGCATGAGCCGCCGACAAAACCAGGCAAAGCTGACAGCCAAATTTACGCCGAGTTCCAGCCACAATAACGGACGACCGCGACGGCTTGCCGATAGCACCCCGCAGCGAGGCATATCAATCCTGATTGTTGCTCCGGCATAATAGATGGCACCGATGATATCGGCGAGCGCGCAGTCGGCGCCACGCCCAGCGACCACACCCGCCCCCTGGCGGACGCAGCTCGGGAAGGAGTCCCGCCTGCCGAACCTATACTACGGGGTGCGTCCCACGCCCGGGGGCATCCTGCTCTCGGCTCGTATGTCTCGAGACGTTTTGAGGCTGAGTCAAGCCTGCAGGCTCGAACGAGCGGCGGCAATGTCCGGCATCGCCACCTGCCGCTTGGCGCCGAACCCGTTCGCACGCCTCACACCCTCGCGGCGTCGGCTTCTCCCCTCGTTCATCTCGCCTCTCCCCCCCCCCCAGGCGATCTCCCCCGGCTCGCTGCGCCGGCTGTCCAACTTCACGGCCCTGCCGCCGCCCGAGCAGCTGTGCATGGGCCCCTGGGAGGGCTGCTACCGGTGAGGGCGGGCCGGGATGGGGGCAGGGGATCCAAGGGGCAGGGGAGCCGACGGCAGCACAACAGAAAGGTGCGAAGATGGGTCTGGCCAGACGCGAAGGCAGGTTCCACGTCCAAACATAAGCAGGCGTAGCGCAATCAGTTCCTGTGCGTCGTGCCACCGTCCACGAGCCGAGCCACACGCACCGGGTACCAACCGCCGTAACAACTGCACCTCCCCACATGGCGGTATCAGTACCCCCCCCCTCCCTCCCTGCGCGCAGCTATGTGCGGCAGGACAGCCAGCTGTGGTCCGCGCTGCACGGCGGCCGCCTCACCACCAGCAGGCTGAAGGACGCGCTGGGGCTGAGGGACCGCACCGCGGCGCGCCTGGTGGGCGGGCCGCAGGTGCGGGCCGTGGGGCTGCGGGGGACGAGGGGGGCTTGAGAGGTGGTGGGCCGCAACGTGCGGCGGTGGACAGGAGCAGCGTCATGCGTGCGTGCGTGCGTGCGTGCGTGCGTGCGTGCGTGCGTGCGTGCGTGCGTGTTCTCGTGCAACTGCATGCGTGGCGGTACGGGGCGGTATGCCGACACACGAATCGCCCTCGCCGCTCACCCTACCGCACCACAGTCGGCCGAGGAGGGAGTGAACAAGGCCTACCAGCACCTCACCAGCAACCAGGTGTACGTCCCGGCAGTAGCAGCAGCCTCGGCAGCGGTAGTAGCAGTAGCAGCGGGAGGGCAGGGCGGAGAGGGGGCGCCGCCACGGGATGAGGCGGAGGCGCTGGCGCGCAATGAGGAGGCGAGGCTGCGGTACAACCGCGAGCTGGAGGCGGCGGCGGCGGAGGCGGTGGCGGTGGGGCGGGCGCTGCCGCTGGAGCCGGGCTGGGATGAGGCTGGTGAGCGGGCGGGCGCGGGCTCGAGGGGGGGAGGGGCGCGTGCCGTACGTGGCGTGCGGGTGTGGGGAGACGCCCGAGAAATGCGGGACGCGCAGCCTTGGGCAACCTGCGCCGCACCTGCCCCACCCGCCGCACCTGCCTGCCGACTGCTCACGGGGCTCCTCCCATACGCCGCGCATATGTGAGCGGATGGCGCCGCTACCTCCCCACCGCGTGGTGTCATGTGACACGCTGTACAAGACCTCCGCCGATGCCCACGCCCACGTCCACCACAGATCGGCGGCGCATCAGCGAGCTAGCGGCTCTGGCGGTGGGGACGTCCGGGGCGGTGCGCATGCGTCTGCTGTGGGGGACCCTGCAGGTGGGTGCGGGACGACACACAAGCCAGGAGGCGGGGGAGAAATGGGGTGGGGGCTTAAAGGCGGTAGCTTGCAGGCACGGGGCAGGACCGGCACGCGGGCTGCACAGCGGCGAGCCAGGCAGCGTCGTGGTGTGTATGCGTGTGCGCATGCTCCGGTACAGTACTGCCGCGCGGTCGGCATAAGAGTGCGAGTGAGAATGATAACGAGAAAGAGATTGCGACCGACGGCGCTCCTCTTGCACCTATTTCCTCCCTACATCGACCCAAACGCACGCGCTACGTGGCGGCTTTTCCCCGGGAACCTGCAGGAGAGCTCGGCGGTGGCCACCGTGGGGCTGCTGTTCCCCGGGTCGCAGCTCGAGGAGGTGGGTGTGGGCTTGTGGCAGCACCTTTGACAGTGTGTGTGACAGCAGTGTGAGCCATTCGATGGTGTGCAAGCTGGAATGGGGGCGGCGGGGTGGTGCGTGCCCGCAAGGTCCGCATCTGCCGCACTTGCCCCCGCCTGCTCCCACCTCGGCCCCCTCTGTGTGTATTCTTCAAAGTCCTGCACATACGCACACATGCTTCTGGACTCTGGCACGCGCATCCGCACCCGCAGGTTGGGCTGCTGTGCCTGACCGACACGTCGCGGTGGGGCGTGGACGCCGCGGAGCTGCCGCCCCTAGGTGAGCCGGGGCGGGGACGGGGGGGGGAGAGGACCTGGCGGGCCCCGAGCACCTGCCCACGCCTTAACCCCGATGACAAACCTGCCACGGCTTGGTGATCACGTGCATTCGTACATCACACATGTATATCGCACGTGTGTGTCACGCACTGCATGCCGGTCAGCCAGGGCAGGGGGCAGGGCGAGCTGTTGGCCACGCGCATGTGGCTCCGCCTCTTCCGCCGCAACGCGCTCGACCTGCCGCTCCACCCCCACCCGGCCCCGCAGGCGCCTCCCCCGATGCGCTCATCACGCACCACGTGCCGGTCAGCCGCAGCGACATCGAGGTGGGCGTGCGGCAGGGCGGTGGGGGGTTCGAGAGGTGCGGGCGTTGCAAGGATGGGTGGGGAAGCGGTGCAGCCGTACAGCGGGACCCGGCCTGCTGTGTACGTGGGACCACCTCCACCGGTGCAGATCTTCCCATCGCGAGATGGCGGCGTGCTGTGTCCTGTGCGGCTGCAGGCGGCGCGCGCAGCGCTGGCGGCATCAGGGGCCCTGGCGTCGGGCGAGGCCGCCGCCGCCGCCGCCGCCCGTGCCGCCGCCGCGGAGGTGCTGCGCGCCGCACTGGACCGGCACACGCGTGAGGCGGTGGCGGCGTGGGCTGACGAGTCGCAGCCGGGGGCAGTCTCCCATGCGGCTGCAGCGGGCGGTAGCGAAGCCGGCAGTAGCAGTGGCAGTATCGGCATCAGCAGCAGCAGTGGCAGCAACGGCATTAGCAGTGGCAGTAGCTCGGCCCGGCCGCAGGTGCCGCCGCTGCGCTGGAACACAACCGACGAGGCGGAGGCGTGGCTCGCGCAGCAGCTGGTACTGCCGCGGCCCCCGTCTGCTGCTGCATCTGCGAGCGCGGCCAGCAGTGGCAGCAGCAGTGGCAGTAGCAGCACGGAAGTTGCGGCGGTGGTGCGAGTGCGGGAGGTGGTGGAGGTGAGCTGTTTGCCGGGAGGGCCCAACCTGCAGCCCCCACACCCGCACGGCACGAACCCGGGACACCTCTGTTTTATTGCGGGACCAGCTCCGGTCACTGCCATCCCCGCCACCTGCCCCAACCGCCCCAACAGGTGAAGAACCACTGCCCCTTCGTGTACAAGGACCAGCGCAAGGCGCGCAAGCGGGGCGTCGTCATCAACGTGCGTAATTCCCTGCGTGCGTGTGCGTGAGCATGTGCAGCACAAGCTGTGCACGCCATACCAAGCGGTCGCTCTGGCTTTACGACGCCTGCCGCACTTGTTTTTCCTTTTCCCCACGTCCTTGATTTGAATGGGTGCCAGCGGTTGCTTCGGGGACCTGCCCCTCCGCCACCCGACTCACCACCCCGCCACCTCACCCCGCACCAACAGCCCACACACCCACCCACTTCCGCTGGCCACGCTGCAGCGGACGGCACCGCCTAGCCCTAACCCCGTAACCCGGCCACCCCCCACCCCCTCGTCCTCTCGCTCGCTCCCTCCCGCGCGCAGTACGCCGCCTCCGACCGCGGCCCTGTGGCCGGGCTGTGGCCGCTGTGGGTGCCGCAGCTGCAGGCGCACATGGCGGCGGCGGGCACTTCCAGCGGCCTGCTGCTCAGCCGCTCGCCCTCGCGCGGCGTGAGGCTGTACCGCGTGTACAGGTGTGTGCGTGTGAGAGGAAACAGAACGACATACCTGCAAAACGGCGGAGGGACCGGCCGGTCGTGTGCTGTGCCCACGAGAGCACCGTGCGCCACAGGCAGCGATGGCGCAGGCAACGAGGCGCAGGTGCACACGGCGCACAAAGGCCATACATCTAAAGGCCACACATGCTAGGGCTGCAGGTCCGCGCCATTCCTCCCAAGTCCCAACCCACTCATGTTGGCGCTGGTGCACCCTCACACGCAGGGACGACGCGTTCCTGACCGCTGCCTGGGAGCTGGTGCGCGAGCTGCAGACCAGCCACGTGCTCCGGCGGGTGCCGCCCGGCCCCGACCCCTGGTCTGGTCGGCCCGGGTACGGCGGCCTCATTGAGCGGGTGGTGGGTCTGGCGAGCGGCGCGCAGGTGGTGGTGGAGACGCGCGGGACCCCTCTGGTGAGTGGGGCGGGGGGCTGCGGGCTGCGGTGTGTTTTGTGCTCGTGCTTTGTGCGCGTGTGCGTGTGGTGAGGAATGGGGCACTGGCCGCCCTTGCGAGCGTTTGGTAGCGCGTGGGGTTTTATAGTGCGGACGGCCAGAGGCACAGCGGGTACATGGGGAGTGGTTGGGGCACGACTTCGTCCGCTGCTCTTCGTGTCCGCTGTACCACTTCACCCCCCTATCCTTGCAACGCGCATGATTACGCGCAGCTGCCCGGCGCTGACCCGGACGCATTTTGGAAGCTGCGGTAGCCGCCCGCCCGCCGCCTGCCTGCCGCCGGCCGGACGGCGTCTGCCTGGCGCCTGCCTGACGCTCCACGCCGGCCTGACGCCGGCCTGACGCCGGCCTGACGCCGGCCTACCGCCGGCCTGGCGCCGGCCTGGCGCCTGACGCCGGCCTGCTGCCTGGCGGCTGCCTGCCGCCGGCCGCCGGCCGTGTGGCTTCGCTGGGCGGACGGCGCTCCTGCCGGCGGCTCCTGGGCACCCAGCTGCACAGCGGGTGGGCTCTGCGCCGGGGCTTCGCTGGTGTCTGGTGCGCCGTGCTGGCTCTGAGCTGCATCAGCAGGTCTCACCCGTAGCCAATGCTGGTGTGAACTGCAAAACAATGGTGTGTGAGAGATTGATAGGCACGGGGGGCTGCCGAGCGCAGTAGCTCGCGGGGTGCCAGACGGTTGGCTGCTGGTGGCAGGCGCAGTTGCACGTGCGCGGTGCTTGTCAGGATTGCAATGGTACACGTGCCTTGGAGCCGAACCAAGGGGGTGGGGTGGGACCGTGTTCCACCGCGCCACTCGTGGCTTGCGCGAAGGGCAGACGGAAGCATGAGGCACACAAGCCCCGTAGCGTCATATTCTTTCAGAGGATGAAGTCTGGTGGTTGGACAGCATGGGAGGCGTCTCAAGGGAGCAGAACTACTGTCGCAGAGTCGGCAGTCGGCGTCGCCGGCGGCACGCCCCGGGGTCAGAGCAGGGCAATCGTTAGCGAAGTGCTTTCGAAACGAATCGTTGTGCTGGCACGTGAACTGCGTTAGAAGGTGCCTCCCGTAACCAATGCAACTGCGTAGGCTCAATCAGCTCATTCTCAAGCTGACGGTACCAAGCGGCAAGCGCCTGCCCAGAGCACACACACCCTGAGAGGGCAGGCCATCATCCTGGGGGTGGGCTCTTTCCCTTGGAAAGATCAATGAAGCCAACACAGCAACCCCGCAACACGACACGTACTCACAGCGAAGTGCTTGCTAGTGAATGCGAATGCAAGACGCCATCTTGAGCTCCAAGCTACAACTCACGTAGTCTGTGCGAGTACCCTGCTCTACCCCCATTATTCTCTATCGTTCCCATCTTCTCCCGTGTAGACTTCCGATTCCTGTGCTTATTCGTATCATCGAGATCTGAGAACTTGGAAAGGCGCAGCAAAGTTGTATCTGTACGCACGTCGCCGGTCCCTGCCTCCCTGGATAGATGTGGCTGGGCCTGGAGCATTCCAGCGTGGGGCGCAGGCGTGCAGTGTGCCTTGTGGCTGCGTGCGCTCGCTTGCCATCTCATCTTGTTCCCCGCCATTGCCCCGCCGCCCCCGTGCTTGCCAGTGCGCCAGTCCCCGCATCACATTCCAACTGTCGTGTGGGGGCGCACAGCCGCGCAAAGCGGCGCAACCGAGAGTTGAATTGAGCATTACGACAGCCCCCGGCCACCTCCGCCTCTCTCCACCCGTGTCTCCACCACTTGCCACCCCTCTCCCTCCACTCCCATGCCTATGTCGTTGGCCTGGCCTGCCTGCCGCCCAGCAGCGCCGCCGTCATGGCCAGCACCTGAGCGCCCACCTGGCACAGCCCGGTGAGTGAGTATTACAGGTGGTCCCTTCTCGGGTTCTCGGGTCACTCCCCTGACCATCACACCTGGCAAAGTTTGCTAGCCGTACGCATGTCACTGAGCGCGCGTAGAGATGTGTTTCATAGGCAGGTTAAGCAGGTTTGATGTCAATTCAGTAGCAGGACTAGCAGGCGCATCACCTAATTAGAGCGGTGGCGCCCAATGCTGTTCAACAGGCAGAAAAGTAGGCACATACAGTGGAACCCGTTGAAACCAGAGCCCCACCTAGCCTGGATTGCGATCGGCCCCTCAATCCTGCCTACGGTTGCATGCAACCCCACCCCATCTCAAACGCACAAAAGTGGCTATAATACTACTCGCATGTCCGTGTTTGGTCAAGTCAGATAGTCGTAAGCGCAGCATCACAGACTGTTAGTGTTTGGTTTCAGATAGATCAGGAATCACATGTCGTCAAGGTCACACACATCCGGAATGGCTACCTCCATCCGGTCCACACACACACGCAGGAAGGGGTGTGTGTCAGACACTTTCAGCCAGGCCTTATCCCGCCGGCGCCGTGGCAATCCAAGCAAAGCGAAGTCGGCTAGCAAGCCTCTGATGCTAGCTAGTGCTACCGCCTTGGCCCGGGCCAGAGCCCCCTCAGTGAACGGCTTCCGGGCGCGCATGTACCGCCGTGCACTCTCCATCGCGTTAAGTGCGGCCAGGGCCACCACCTCCCATACGCATTGCTGTATCTGCGTTGGGTCCGGGCTCTCCAGCAGCCAGACGTGATGCCGCCGGACAGGGCAGCCCGCGTCGGTGCGGCCAGCATTGATGGTGTCATGTAGCAGCTCCACCACACTCTGCGCGATGGGGCACTCCCAAAAGTGATGCAGTCGAGGCGAGGGCGGTATCACCGCCGGTAACGGGGGAGAGGCGTATGCGCCACAGACGCACGGCTCCGGCGAGCTGCCATGGATGTGCGTATTTCCCAGCATGCCCACACCGTCAACCGCCAACCGCCACAGCACCTCCTTGTGCTTCAGTTCCCATCGTACTTGCCACACCGAGGCCATGTGTCGCCGGAACTGGACCAGGCGCTGGCGCCCGGGGGCGGGAGGCAGTGTGACGCCCAGGGCTTCAGCCACATAAGCATGGTGAAGACGTGTGCGGTCCTCATTGACGCCAGTTAGCTGCATTGCTGTGCCGTCGCGGACAGCCAAGGCAGTCAGGGGAACGGGGCGTTGGTGCCCCTGGATGAACCATCCCATGCGGCTGACAATCATCGCCACGACCTGGTCCTCGGTGGGCAATGCTGGGGCAGGGGTGGCTGCGTGGGTAGGCGGGTGAACGGGGGCGGGGGCTGGCTGGGCGGCGGCGGGACCTAGGGGGGCGGTTGCTGGGGCGGGGGGACGCGCTGACGGCGCTGGTACGATACGCGGCGACGCTGGGGGCGCAGGGGGCGCAGGAAGGTGCATGCGTGCAGCAGCAGCCCAGGAGGGGTTGATGTCCAAGAGCAGGGCATTAATGGCGGCGATGGCCTGCACGCGATCCGCAAAAGCGCCCGCCACGGCGCTAGATGGCTGTAGCTGTTCCCGCACCAGCTGCGCCCATTCGGTTGCCAGCAAGGTGAAGATGTGGATGCCCGGAGTCGATGCCAGGCGGTGACGCCACGATGTTTCATACGCAGCAAAGGCGTCGTAGACACGCACGGCGTCACCCAGCGTGCGCAGGCGGCGGCATTCCGTGAGCTGCCCGGCCGTCGCGTCCGGACCGTTACTTTGTAGTGAGTATGTATGTATTGCGGCCGTCATTTGTCATGCACTAGTGGTATAGTGGTAGCATAGGTCCTTGCCACGGGATCCAAAATCTGGATCAGCCGTACGGACCAGACCCGAGTTCGATTCTCGGCTAGTGCATTTTGCCCTTGTACGGCGGGCCCAACGCTTTGGGCGACGTTTTGGGACGTTTGGAACGCACGGGGGGCGCGGGGGACGACGGGGGGCGCCGGGGGGGCGGCGGCGCGCACGGGCATAGATGGGTAGTGGCGTGATGGGCGCGGCAACGTTGGGAATGGGAGGGATGAACAACGACAGAGCCAAACAGGAGAGCGGGGAGCAGGGGCGGCGGGAAACAGAGCACTCGCCAGCAAGCCTGAGCATACGCAGCCCCGGCACCCGCAGCCGAACCAAGTGGGGGCCGCGGCTACTCCTCGGAGCCCCAACACACGCACGCAGGCAGGCCCATTCCGCTACGCCATGCCACCTTTCGCAGTGTGACCATTTTGTCAACACTCTGAATTGCGCCCCAGCTCTGGCGCTGCGTGCTCTCTGATCGGCCAACAGGGCTCGCGCGTGGTGACCACAGTCAGAGCCGCCGGCGCTCCGAGGTTGGATCACAGGCTTTCCCTGTGACCGTCGCTGCCAGCTATTACATTGGCTCATCATGGGGTGGACGGTTCAGCCTCGATGGATAGCGTCAAGGGACGAATTCTCTCGAGGTCGTGGGTTCGACTCCCTCACATCCCTACGATTTCGATCGGAATGAATTGACTACGGATATGCAGACGGCTGGACGAATTTAGGACTTAGTTGATTTGGCCGGATTCAGTCCGGAAGGCTGGCTGCGGACTCTTATAAATCGAGTTGTTCGGATCGATCGGGTGACTGATTAGGGAGCAACCAATCGCAACCAATTGAAGTGGAGCGTCCCATGGGAGCAAGCCTACTAGCCCAAGGCACAGAGTAGGTCGTTGGCGTTGCAGGTGGCGCGCCCGAGGAGTCAGAGCAGTTAAGCTCATGAGCTGCGTCAGCAGGTCCTTCTTGTAACCAATGCAATCTACCCATCTATGCCCGTGCGCGCCGCCGCCTCCCCGGCGCCCCCCGTCGTCCCCCGCGCCCCCCGTGCGTTCCAAACGTCCCAAAACGTCGCCCAAAGCGTTGGGCCCGCCGTACAAGGGCAAAATGCACTAGCCGAGAATCGAACTCGGGTCTGGTCCGTACGGCTGATCCAGATTTTGGATCCCGTGGCAAGGACCTATGCTACCACTATACCACTAGTGCATGACAAATGACGGCCGCAATACATACATACTCACTACAAAGTAACGGTCCGGACGCGACGGCCGGGCTGTGCCAGGTGGGCGCTCAGGTGCTGGCCATGACGGCGGCGCTGCTGGGCGGCAGGCAGGCCAGGCCAACGACATAGGCATGGGAGTGGAGGGAGAGGGGTGGCAAGTGGTGGAGACACGGGTGGAGAGAGGCGGAGGTGGCCGGGGGCTGTCGTAATGCTCAATTCAACTCTCGGTTGCGCCGCTTTGCGCGGCTGTGCGCCCCCACACGACAGTTGGAATGTGATGCGGGGACTGGCGCACTGGCAAGCACGGGGGCGGCGGGGCAATGGCGGGGAACAAGATGAGATGGCAAGCGAGCGCACGCAGCCACAAGGCACACTGCACGCCTGCGCCCCACTGACGCGCCGCTACATGTGACTGCTTGCGCTTCACGTCACGTGTGGGAACTGGTTCTGTTGACGTCGCTGCGGGCTCCGGTCCCTCGTGGACCGCCGTCAGCTGACAAGATTCAGGCGTATAGCCCTGGCAAAGACTCCCTGCGGCGTGTGAACGCAACCCCCGGGATCTTACTTGATGATTGCGCCAGTGATTCTGACGACTGGCGGAGACGCTGAGCGATAGGACACTCTAAGCGTTACAGATACAAGACTGGTCTTTAATCGACGGCGCACGCTATGTGAGCGAGAGCCAAAAGACGGCTTCGCCTGCCCTCGCACACGCCAAGACGCCTGCACCGCTCCCGAGATCGGTGTACGGCGTTATCTGCACTGTTCTTCCTTTCGCGTCCGTCTCTTCACCCGGAACTTGTTGCTAATGTTCACATAACAGTTCTAATGCTCAAATACACGCAGATAAAAGCAGGTAAACACACCTGACCAGCGGGTCAGTCGACACGCCACGTTCGCTCCCTTGCCAGGTCACGACACCACGCTGGAATGCTCCAGGCCCAGCCACATCTATCCAGGGAGGCAGGGACCGGCGACGTGCGTACAGATACAACTTTGCTGCGCCTTTCCAAGTTCTCAGATCTCGATGATACGGATGACGGTAGCACAGGGGATCAAACGTGTACACGGGATAGAATGGAAACGCTGGAGAATCATGGGGGTAGAGCAGGGTACTCTCACAGACTGCGTGTCATGTTGCGGGGCTGCTGTGTTGCACGCTGGGTAGACTCCCTGCGCTTGGCTTTACTGTCACAGGCCACGTCGGTGACGTACCCACACAGCAACGCCGGCTACTCCCTAACTCGCTTTCTTGCCCCCAGGCCGCAGTCCTAAAGCTTTTGCCTCCTTTGCTGGCCCCCCCAGGAAGCTGACCGTGCACTGGCGAGAATGGCTTGTTCGTTGTTACATGGCTCGGAGTCGCGTATCTTGCCGGCCGTTACTATGTGTAGCAGGAGACGCCGTAAAAGGACTTGTTGACGAGCCGGGGCTTCCCTTCGTATATGGGACTTACGCGCCGTCAGGCCTTCCTCCCACACTATGTACGGCCCCTGCTCAGCGCAGACGAGCGATGGCGCACCGTGATTGCACACCACTCGCGCAAACACAGCAATCATGACGAGTGCAACTCACAGGCGTGCGTGTGCACATCAGCATCGTCTCTTAGCGTCGCTCTGGAGCTAAAATAACCTAGTGCCTGTGCGCACACTCAGCATAGCATCGTCTTTCTGAGGAACCTCCAAAGCCTAGAAGAAATGGGCCGTACACAGGTGGCTGATTCGACGTGCGCGCCTGCAAGCGGCCCACCTCTAGAGTCCATTACTCTGCCCTGCCCAACGCGGGTCACACGCCTGCGACAGTTCAGCAGTTCTATTATCAATAAATGCCGGAATGGGTACCGGATTAACAGATGCCATCACTGCCACACCCGTATGTACAGCAACCCTCCAAGCGGTCTGTGTAGGTCAACGCTCACGGCTCTACATGTGCGTATGAGCCCCATGGTAGACCATACTTTCATGCACGCCGCAACCCCACACGATGAATCAATGTGTGAAGGCTGCGTCTATATGGAACGGTGTTAGAAGGCTAGCGGTACACAGGACCCGCGCACCTTTGCGGCGCAAATGTCGCATGCCGCACAACGCAGTCATTGCAGTGCAAAATGCCACAACAACAAGCTTGTTTTAGCGACATCACCATGTCGGCTTCAATCCAAACAGCGTCATAAGTCACGTGCCTTGCGCAATGGCAGCTGCCGGCCTGCAGTGTCAATCCAGCGCTGCCGGCAGCAGAGCATGCAGTCATTCCTAATGCTGGGTCTTTGTCACAGTGCAAAGCTATGTACAACTATGTGTATCGCGTAGCGCCGCATCTCCGATGGCCGCCGATGCAATGAATGCAAAACACAACACGCTGCAAACACGTCCATATCATGGAAATGCGAAGAGTTTTAGCCAACGTCTAAGACCAGTGCGATGGAATTGCCCTGCCAACCGCTGCGTCGCAGCACTCATACATTCTGCCATGCATCCACATTCGTGCCTCTCATCCTAAATGCGCCGCGCTGCACATTCCGCCACCAACTTGTCACCAGCTAGGTAGCCCTCGGTCACCACGCTGCCTTAGCGGGTTAGCGGCAATGGCCGTGGCCGTGCATGTGGCCGTGGTGGTGCGCCATGTGGCCATGGTGGTGCGCCATGTGGTGGTGGTGCGCCATGTGGCCGTGGTGGTGCGCCATGTGGTGGCCATGGTGGTGGTGCAGCGCCATGTAGTGGCGGTGGTGCGCACCCACCACCGTGACCGTCATGCGGCTGTGCGGCGCCTGCATGCAGGGCACGTCCGCCGTCGGCGACGGCGGGCAGTCCTCCACGCAGCCGGCCTTCCAGTGCAGGCTGAGCGACAGGACGCCCTGGTGCCGGCGGCTGCGTGGCGACACCACGTCCGCGGCGAGGTGGTCGGCGCCGCTCTCGCGAACGCCGGCCAGCGAGATGCAGGCGGTGCCGAGGGTGGGGTCCCGCAGGAAGCGGTCATCCTTGATGGTCACCTCGAGAGCCGCATCCTGGAGGACGTTGAAGCTGAAGGTCTCGTTCCACACGGGGTCGCGACCGCCCCTGGATGCGGTGCGCGTGCGGACGGTGCGGTGGCCGACGCGGATGACGCAGTAGGGGTCTTGCCTGGCGGTCACCGAAAGGGGAAGGGGGAGGCGCGGCTGGGGTGAGTGGGCGGGGTGGCAAAGGGCGGGAGGCTGAGGGTTGGGAGCTGCTTTGAAGTTCGCCGCCCAAGGAAACTATCTCACCGTCCAAACAGCTGCTTATCCTTCAGGCCCTGGGCAAACTCCACCGTCGCGGTCAGCACGCCGGGCACCATGTGAATGCGTGAAGCGGTGAACGCGTTCAAGACAGTAAATTAGGGGCGGCGGCACTAATCAAACGAATGAAGGAGTGGAGCGAGCGAAGTGAGGCGGCAAGTTGAGCGAAGAAGCTGAGTTTGCTTGTGTCAAAGGCAGAGCGTTTGGTTTGTAAATTGTTCGTGTAGCAGTGGTAATGTTGATGGTATGTCTGAGTACTGTATTTATTATGCATCGGCCGCACGGCATGCAGCCCTCGCATGCAGCCTCGCAACCGTCGCGCAAGTGCCGACCGGGTTCGCCACCAGCGCGCGCACGCCGCCCCGCGACCGAGCAAACCCGCGCCGCAATGCAATAGAGTAGACACAACTAAGCAATTGTAGACCCGTCTCTTGGCCCAACACGTCTGCTGCCTGTTTCGGGCCGCGGCCCACATCCCCGCGGCCCACATCCCGCCCCGCGACCTCAGGCCCAATGCTCCACTTGCCCAGGAAATTCGCTTGCGTGCTCCAGAACACCAATTTCATGTGTAGGCAACTAACAAGCAGGGAATCATGCCAACCTGCCCCTTCTGAGCCGGCGGGAAGGGTTGTGCTAAGATGTGTGTGCATGTGTGTGCAAGATGTGTGTGGTGGCGCTGGGGGAGCCTCATCACGTGCTGCGATAACTCGATGCCAACACCTCTCGCTAATCACAGATACATGTGCTCCTTCTACATCGCCGCCGCCGGTCGCTGCTCGACGAACTCCACCACATCCACTCGCTCACGCGGCGTGCCGCCGCCATGGTGGTGGCGGTGCTGCGGCTGCCCCTGTTGCTGCTCATCGGGGCCCTGCACGGGATGTTGCTGCATGGGCTCATGCGACTGCTCCCACTGCAGCGCCAGGGACACGGCGCCGTGCTGGCGGTGGTGCCGGGGGCTGATGACCGCCGCCGCCTGGACGCGGTCGGCGCCCATCTCCCGCGCCTTGGCGAGGGGGATGCGGGCGGCGCCCAGCGTGGCGTCGTGCTCGATGAGCTGGTCGTCCTTCAGCACCACCTCCAGCACGTCATCACCAGGATGGGGGACGTTGAAGCGGAAGGTCTCGTTCCACACGGGGTTACGGCCGCCGTCCACGGCGGTGCGTGTGCGGAAGGTCTGGCCGCCGACGCGGATGACGCAGTAGGGGTCTTGCCTGGCGTGCGTGGTATAGAATGGCACACAAGGATGGTGGATAAGGGGGACTTTGCGAGCGAGGTTACAGGTGCAGGCAGCGCAGGCAGCGCGTGCATGCCCGCCTACCCGCCGGCTGGCCAGCACACGCACACGCACGGTGCTGCATGCATGGAATGGGCGCCGCAACCAGGCGCGATGTGGCGCTCATACCACATCATGCCGCATCATAGCATGAGCGGGGAGAAAAGCAGCAATTCGCTTGTGCCTGGCTAGTCGCCACCAACACGCACTGCGCCATTGCGTGCGCCACTGGGGCATTGCAGAGGCTACGGCCTGATGCTTGAGCTGACGACACGCAGCGCATGCAGTAGACTCAGGCGCTCAGGCACGAGGGGCGCTTAGCACCCGGTCACCCGGCTCCCCCTGCTCCCCCAGACTGGTAGTGCTGCGTGTGCCCCACTCTGCTGCGCTCCTTCACAACTTCTCCCCCACGGCCCCAACCCCGCCCCCCTTGGATTGGGTATTGTTGTGTTTGGGCTGGCACTAATGACATCATGCCTGCCCAGGCCACCCGATACCCAGCAGTGGGGCGCCCAAGCACGGCCGCACCCACCTGCCGACCCACTCCGGATCCTTGAGGTCGCGAGCGGCCTCCACCGTCACCGTCAGCAGGCCGCAATCCAGCGCCATTCCCGCTCCGCCGAGGTTCTGGGTTTAAGAATTTAACCGATGAGGATTGCCGAGGCTCCGCACAAGGCGCAAAGCGAGTCGGAAGCTGTCGGAAAGGTTACGGGGCCGAGAGTCGCTCTGGAGCTCTGAACACGCAATTTGACGGAACTTTGGCTTGCAGAATTTCAAGCAGTGCCAGCGCAGCGACTTGCTCAAGAGCAATGAACGAGTCGACCAATCGCGGCCAACCGCCGCACGGTGCTGCCGACCCGACCTGGACACCGCCCCTCCCGCCCGCCCCCGTTTGGCTCGCTCGCCCCGGCGCGCACGCAGGCAGGCTCGCGTAAGTCCGTGGCTCGGCCCCCTGCCCGCTGGGAAGCGCTCTGTTCGCGGTTCCGTTGCCGGTGGGTGCACCAGCGGGCTGGCTGACTGGTGTGCCCTAGTGTGCCAGGGTGTGCACAGGGGTGCACGCTGCCCAGTGCTGCCCAGCAGGTCGTCATCACCAGGCCGTCAAGGCCCTACCTGCATTCTTGCAAGTTGGCAGCCCTGCCTTGTTGCTTGCTTATGTGCTGCAGGGGGTGCTTGGAACTTGGAAGGCATGCCAGCGCGCGCTGCCCTTCCGTGACTTGGCACCAGTATGCGTGCCCACACGAGGATTGGTGAGTGGCTGGCCACCGCTTGCTGCACGAGTCTTCGGGGCCTTTGTTTGCGGGCATGTCCCCCGTTGCGAAAGTTCCTCACACGTCTAGCGAGTGCGTGTGCGCAACCCAAGAAGCTTGGCCATGACACAAGGTGCCGCCACCGCAGTCTCATTTCATGTGTGCGAGGAAGGCCTGACGGCGCGTAAGTCCCATACACGAAGGGAAGCCCCGGCTTGTCAACAAGTCCTTTTACGGCGTCTCCTGCTACATCATGCCAGCCGGCGTGGTGGCGGGCTGACACGTCAGCACGCAGCGTCAGCACTACCAGCCACATGCAGCGCACACACACCGCATCCTATTGCCTGCGCCCAGGCCAAGCCTGTCAGCGCTACTAGCGCACCCACTGCGTCAGCCGTTAGCCATGCCATACTGCATGTATGCCCAGCTCTTTTATACCCCGCCAAGGTCCGACACCCCATCCATGCAACCCCAGGCAACCGCACTCAGAGCAGGGGCACTGGAAAGCACCAGAAAGAATCAATCAATGTTTTATCACTTGAGTAAGGACTCTGACCCAACCACAAGCCATATACGTTGGACCCGCTTCATCACACGCACGGCACCCACGTCGGTCCGATGCCACCCAGCAGCTGGCAGCAACTCTCATGTCTACCGAGGGCCCTGCACGGGCACCGCCCCCGGGTACGGCTGCGGCGGGTACGCCCCAGGTGCGGGCGGGTAGGCAGCTGGGTAGTAGGCAGCAGGTGGCGGCGGGGCAGCGTAGTAGGCAGCAGCGGGCGGCGCCGCGGGCACGGCATAGTAAGCGGGCGCGGGGACGGCGGCGTAGACCATTGCCGGCGGGTGCTGGTAGTGCTGGTGGTGCTGAGGCAAGGGGGCGGCTGCGTGGGCGCCATCTGACTTGAGCGCCTTGTTGGGCGCCCAGCTGAGCACGATGGACAGGAAGCCGCGCTGCTTGCGGCTCTTCTTGCTGACCACACCCGCCTGGATGCGGTCGGCGCCGCTCTCACGCGCCTTGGCGAGCGAGAAGGTGGCGGTGCCGATGAGGTCATCCCGGCCCACGTCCTCGTCCTTGATCTCCACATCCACACTGTTCTCGTTAATGACGTTGAAGCGGAAGGTCTCGTTCCACACGGGGTTGCGGCCGCCGTCAACGGCGGTGCGGGTGCGGAAGGTCTGGCCGCCGACGCGGATGATGCAGTAGGGGTCTTGCCTGGATGGCGGTGCGCAGGGGAAGAGCGAGGGGAGGGTGGAAGGCAGGTGAGCGCAAGTCAGTCAATGTGTCACAGGCCGGCCGGTTAAATGGTGTCTCTGTGGCATGCTTTGGATGCTGCTGCTAACCATGAAGGTCCCTTGTCAGTGCTCATCGCGCGTGGCCCGTCCCGCTCAGCACCTTGCTCACGCCGCCGGCACAACTCCGGGCCCTCATCGCGGAGGTTACACGGCAGCGTGCAGCCCGGCACTTGACGGCGTGCACGCACGCACTGCAGGCTCGCTAGCGCTGCGGCCAACCCTGCAAGCCCCGCATGCAGAAGGCCAGGACTCACTTGCCGAACCAGTCGGAGTCCTTGAGGTCCTTGGCGAACTCCAGCGTCACCGACATCACACCGGCGTCCAGGGCCATGGCTGCTGTTGCTTGAGCAGTCGTGTGGCGTAGCAAATATATGCAAGAGTAGGCTCAGGCGGCTCGGTTCAGGTTGAGAAGGCGCGAGCAAGCGACGATTTGGTTTGGTGGAAAGTGATGGGCAAACGTGCGGCCGCGTGTCTGTGTAGCTTGCGACTTTGGCGAGCGCTTGTTGTGGTAGATATTGTGCGCTGGAAGTGTTAAATGTATAGGGCGCGGCAGGCACCGGCTGGATCGACAGCTGCCCAACTGTACGGTCGTTGCGCGGCGGTCGAGCAGGGCGCGCGAACCCTGCGACCGGACCTGCGACCAGCCGGCGCTAATGCAGCTGCGCCCGACTCTAGGCGGGCCCAGCCCAACTAGTGATATAAGCTTGATTTATCCCAAACATTCAATAACAACACAGCCTTTCATCCTTTCGGACTCACTCTACTTGCGCAACACCTCCACTCGCACCTTGCGCTAATCTGAAGCAGAGCACGTCGCACATAATACATTTTAGCTTGCACCTTCAATCTACCTAATCGCATCCACCTTCAGCCACTTCTGCCTTGTCGCGGTCGATTCCCCGGCTTCGCGCGCATCCGCCCAGCTCTAGTCAAGCTCTCTGCCAGCCATGGCCCTGGACGCCGGTGTGATGTCGGTGACGATGGAGTTCGCCAAGGACCTCAAGGACTCCGACTGGTTCGGCAAGTGAGTTGTCAGAGAAGTTGGTTATGTCCGCGCCATCCTGCAACGGGCGCCCGCGGCCCGGCCCCCGCCAGCTCCCTGGAGTGAAACCCCACAGCTGACATGCGTTCTAAGGAGTGACAGAGGCCATCGCGTGTATCTTGTTCTTATTTTATGTTCGGAGCGCGGTTCAGACCGCTCAAAACGGTCCTTGGCTTGCACTTACCTGCCACCCTCGCTCTTCCCCTGCGCCCCGCCATCCAGGCAAGACCCCTACTGCATCATCCGCATCGGCGGCCAGACCTTCCGCACACGCACCGCCGTTGACGGCGGCCGCAACCCCGTGTGGAACGAGACCTTCCGCTTCAACGTCATCAACGAGAACAGCGTGGATGTGGAGATCAAGGACGAGGACGTCGGCCGGGATGACCTCATCGGCAACGCCACCTTCTCGCTCGCCAAGGCGCGTGAGAGCGGCGCCGACCGCATCCAGGCGGGTGTGGTCAGCAAGAAGAGCCGCAAGCAGCGCGGCTTCCTGTCCATCGCGCTCAGCTGGGCGCCCAACAAGGCGCTAAAGCCCACCGTCACCACACAGCCCGCCGCGCCGCACTACCACTACATGCCCCACGCCGCGCCCCAGCCCGCCTACTACGCCGCACCGCCTGCCTACGCCGCAGCCGCGCCGCCTGCTGGCTACTACACGCACGCGCCCACGCCCATGTACGCAGCAGCCCCGCCGCCCGCCGCCGCCTACGCCGCCTACGGCGCCCCGCCGCCGCCAGCGGGCGCCTACTCGCACCAGCCGCAGCCGCAGTACGGCGTCTATCCCGCTGTGCCCGTCGGGCATTAAGCAAGCCGCGCGCTTGGTGGCATGAACCTGTACAGTACAGACCTTGAGATGAGAGCGGATGGAGCGTAAGAGCATTAGAGTCAGTGCTGTGTGCGGGACAGACGCAGGAGCGAGGAGCGGTGTTGATGCCACCAGCGTTGAGAGACGAGCGACTCGGATTTCGGACCTGCGTTGAGAGACGAGTGATGCGGATTTCGGACCTTGTCACCGTGTCGAGCATACGAGCGTCGGGGTTGCACGTACATAGCTTTTGCTGTTTTGTGCGCAGGATGGGCTCGTGGTGGTGTGTGCGCGTTGGACAAATAAGCAGCAGCGTGATTCGCTGTCGTGAGCGTGGCAGGGACGCACATTGGTCCCTGTCCTGCATGTTTTTGTTACTTGTTCGTGTGGAACTGTTTGTCTCGGGCTTTGTGCATGCGCGCTATCTATGCACGTGACCATGCGCACATCATGTGCGGGGCAGCGTGGCTCAGGCTTTACTGGCCACTGCTCAGGGGTGCCCCTGCCACTTACGGGGACTCAGTATCACCGGTCATGCACTCTCTGACAGTCCGACTGAACTTGGCATGACGTGCACGTCGTCAGCCAAAGCTGTAAACCTTGATGCTTTACGGTATCTCGCACCTGCCGAGGCCCGAGGATGTGTCTCTGGTGTGTCATTGATACCGGTATGGCCCTTTCGTGCTGTCAGGCCCCGCGACGGAAACAACTAACACTGGCCCAGCAGCCCGCCGCCCGTACCCCGCATAGTCGCACCGGGGCCGGTGGACCCCCGCACGTGTCGCCTTCGTCCGTGTCACTGCACCTCACTGCACGGCAGCAGCGCCCAGCCCTGGGCCCCGACCTCGATCATCCAGTCCATCGCCCCGCCTACCGCGCAGCTATCGGCCACGGCTTGCAAGCTGCCACCGCGAGGCTTGACAGGCGCGGCGGTCCCTGGCACAGTGGCACTGAAACTCGCAGCACCGAAGGGCCCCAAATCACATGAGAGCTGCGCTGTCATGAGCAACCACACGTCCAAGAGTGTGGCTTGGTTGGAAAGTGTTCTACAGAACTGACCTCCTCCGATTGCGCAAGCAAGGTGCGGCATGCTGCGGCATGCGAGCACGTGTCGACGTGCTGCTGGGTTAGAGAGCCTCTGGTTTCAGGATACCATGATTACTTGCATGTTAGGATAACAATCAAGTGCGAAAGCGAAAAGGTCGATGCTCACAGCCATCGCCGGAAGAACGTGCCGCCCGGATGACACGCATACACACACGCGTGCCGCGCATCTTTGGTCTACCTAACAGGATTTCAAGTGCAGTTCCTGACTTCACCTGCGATTCATGTTAGCTCTTCTCGGTCAGAATAAGGGCTGAGCAACCACGAGTGGCGGGGAAGATTGAACCCAGACTTCCGAGCAGACCCGTTCGAACCCACAGTTGCAAAATTTGTTTAGGCTCTAATAGGTTAAAATAGCCTGAATACTCCATCTATTGCGCGGGCGCGAAGCTGCAGTGACCTCGGCGCCCAGGTATTGGTGGCAGAGCATAGGCAGGACTCCTCGAAGACCTTTCCATAGCCATATTTTCATAGACACACTCCTTTCTCTCGTCGATTGCGCTGCAGATTGGCCCAGGGGATTAGCGCGGCATCTGTCTGCACCCACTATGTGCGGCATAAACATATAGTACAGCTGAACCAGGCTTGTGGAGCTTGTGGCCAGCTGTGGCCGAGCGGCAGCGGGCATGGCGCACCCCACCGTGCCAACCCCTGCCGCCACCGGCCCAGCGCACGCAACGGCACCTGGCGCTGCGGCTTCGGCGGCCGGCGCTCGGCCCAACCAGGGGCTACGCCAGGAGGACTCTGATGGTCCCGGCTTCTGGCCGCCGGGGCTGGCCAGCTCCGCGCTGTCGGCTGCTTCCGGCGCAGACCTGGCGACGTTGACCGCCCGCCTGCACAGCGCCCTGGCCGCCGCGGGGCTGCTGGGCGCGTTGGTTGGCGGCGGCTGCGGCGGAGCCGGACGGGCATCGAGCCAGGGTGCTGCACGCGGCGCTGACGGTGCGGGCGAGCCTGCGACGGCTGCGACGGGGCGTGATGCCGTACAGGAGCAGCAACAGCTGGGGGAGGCGGGGGTACGGCTGCAGCGGGAGGAGGAGGCGCAGCCGTCGCCGCTGGCCGAGCCGTGCCTGCGCCGTGTGGCACACGTCATTCGCGGCGACCCCTGGCCCGCCGCACCCTCAGCACCGGGCTCTGCAGCCCCCGGGGCGCCGGCGTTGCAACCGCGCGCGCCCGCAGCCGCCCACGCGCCGGCGCCGACGCCGCTGGCGATGCTGGTGCGCGCTGCGGGCGTCGAGGTGGCGCGTCTGGGCGGCGAGCGGGCAGTGCTCGGCGCCACGCGCCGCCTGTACGAGGACTGGTTCAGCATCGACACGGGCAGCGGCAGCGGCAGCGACACCGAGAGCGACGACGGCTGGAGCGGGGCGGCGGGGAGGGGCTCGTCGTCGGAGGAGGATGAGGAGAGCGGGGGCAGCGAGGAGGATGGGAGCGAGGAGGCAAGTGACAGCGATGCCGACTCGGATGATGAGGAGGTGCAGGTGGGCAGGAGCTTCAGAGCGGCGACGAGGCCGCCGCCGCCGGAAGCTGCGCCGAAGGGGTCCGGCGGTGCCGCCGCCGCCGCCGCGCCCTCTTCCCGATTCGCCGGCGGCGGTGGCGGCGGCGGCGGCAAGGCCAGCAAGAGCAAGAAGCGCCGGCGGGCCGGGGCTGACAGCGATAGCGATGTGTCGTGGCACGCGGGCCGCGGCGACGACGACGACGACGATGAGGATTTCGTGCTGTTTGACGGCCGGCACGCCAGAGGGCGGGGCGGCGGCGGCGCAGGTGGCGGCGGTGGCGGCGGCGGCGGTGGCGGAGGGGCCAAGCGCGCTCGCGGCGGTGGTGGTGGTGCGGCGGCGGCGGCAGCAGGGCGGGCTGCGGCGCCGGCGGCGAGGCCGGCTGGGCCTGCTCGTGGCGGCCGCGGCGGGGGCACGGCCGTGCCCGCGGCGGGAGCAGCTGGTGGGGCGGGTTCCAGCATGACACTTCTGTCACCACAGCAGCAAGCGAACGTGGCAGCGGTGGCGGCGGTGCTGGGTCTGCCGCCTGCCGCCTGTGCTGCAATCCTATCCACCCTCGCCACGTCGGGCACCGGCCCCGCGGGCACCGCCGCCGCGGCCGCGGCGGCCGTGGCGGCCGCCGGCAACGGCGGCGGCGGCGGCGCCAAGCCCCGCCAGAGCAGTGGCGGCGCTGCCACTACCACTACCACTGCCGCCGGCGCTTCCGCCGCTGCTGCCGCCGCGGCGGCCGACGGCGACGGCTCCGGCGGCTCGGATGGCGACGATTCGGGCGAGGAGGGCGGCGGCAGGCAGCCCAGCAGCAGCAGGGGCAAGGGCGCCAAGGTCGTAACCTGGCAGGGGCCCCTGGAGGACGCCTTTCTGCGAATCGTGTCGGAGCTGGGCGTAGCTGGCGCCACGTCCTCCGTCATCCTCAAGCGCCTGAAAGCGGATCCAGAGGTGGCGGCGGCGCTGAGATCCGGATCCGGCGAAAGCCTGGACATCGAGTACAAGCACGTGACCAGCCACGTGCAGAAGCACCGGCAGAAGCTGCGGCGGCGCGCGGGCGTGGTGGGCGCGCCCATGACGGCGGCCGTGGCGGCGGCGATGCAGCACGCGCACGAGGTGGGTGTTGTGTGCGCCGCGGGGGCCGGGGAGGCGGGAGGCGGGGGCCGCGGCGGGTGGGTGTGTATGGTGGAAAGAGCGGGTTTTGCGGGGTGCGGGGCTGCGGGAGTGATCGCCGCGGGCGGCCGGGCCAACGCCGTGTGATGGCGCTGGTGGTGGGCTGGGGGGTGGGGGTGCCCTGGGGGCTGGGGGGGCTGCGGCGCCGGGCGCGTGTCCGCCCGGCTTCTGCGGGCACACGCGCCACGCATGTGTGCGTCGCATGCTGCATGCACGCCGCACCCGGTTGCTTTGGCCGCACGAGTCGCGAGCTGACGACCCCGCGTACGGCAGGCGTGCGCGCACTCAACACGTGCCTTATGGTTTGACCCTGGACATGGACAGGAGATTCGCGTCGCCTACAACTCCTTCGCGCCGCCCATGCGGCCGCGCACCGCCACCGGCGCATTCGCGCCCTCCAATCCCAACGGCGAGTCCACGCCCGAAGTCTCCCCCTCCGCCACGCCGCCGCCAGCCGCCGCCGCCGCCGCCATTGCGCCGCAAGCGGCGGCGGGCGCTGCAGCAGGGGCCACGGGCGCAGCCAACACGGCGGCGGTTGCAAGCAGCATCCTCAAGGCGCTGGCCAGCAATGCGGCCGCCGCCGCTGCGGCGAGCGCTGGCCGGGGGTCCGCCGCACCGGGGGCAGGAGCGGAAGGAGCAGGCGGAGGAGCAGGAGGAGGAGCTGCAGCGGCAGAGCTACCAGCAGCAGGGGGATCGGCGGGGGTGGGAGCCGGCAGCACTGTGCCCAACATGAGCGCGCTCCTGGGGGCGGCGATGGCGCAGCAGGCGCTCTCCGCCTACGCCGCGGTCCTGCAGCAGCAGCAGCAAAAGCAGCAGCAGCAGCTGCACCTGCAGCAGCAGCTGCTGCAGCGGGTCGGCGCCGCGGCGGCTGCCAGCACTGCCGCCGGCGGCCCGGCCGCAGCAGCGGCTCCGGCACCCGGTGCTACAGCTGCTACACCAGCTGCTGCTGCTACAGCGGGTGCACCAGCTCCGGCCGCACGGATCCCGGGGATGCCCGGCGTGCCCGCAGCGGCTGTGAGGAGCAGGGCCGGGGCTGCTGGCCCCAGCCCCGGCATTGGCTTCTTGTTCCAGAACCGCGCCCTGGCGATGCAGCAGCATCCGCCGCAGGGCCCTGGTGCACAGCAGCCGCAGGCGGCGCCGGTGCCGACAGCGCCCGCCGAGACCTCAGCGACGGTGGCAGCCCCGGCGGCGCAGGGGACGCGTGCAGTGCCCGCGCCGGCTACAGCCGAAGGGACGGCTGGCACTGCCGCTGCTGCCCCGGAGGCGCGGTAGGTACGGCGCACGTGCCCGCCGTTCTCGCGTGTGCCGCAGGCCAGCAGCAGCAGCAGCAGCGTGCTGCCTGCGGAGGTAGTGCTGGTGGCGTGAGGCGTTGCGAGGCGTCAGGCGTGAGGGGGAGGAGCAGTGCGGCGCAGCCTCTCGGACAGCCCTGCGGCCTGAGCTGGCGGCGTGTCGTTGCGTGGGCCATGCTGTTTGTCAGCAGGAGCTGGTGGCGGCGCGGCCGGGCTGACGGGGAGGCAGCCAGGCTGATGAGGACTGGCGGCTGCAACGGAGCTGCCGGGTGCAGAGGTCGAGGGCGCTGCGCATGGCGGCGTGGGCGCCGGCAGCACCACGCGCACCTGGGGCGCCGCGGCGGTGCCAGCAGTGGCGGTACGTGTGACCCCGACCCGGCAGGCCGGGGGGCATGCTACGGCAGCTGGGGCTTGGTCTGACGCAACGTTTGAGGAGAATACTAACAAATGCATAACGAAGTACCAACGCTGTTGCATCATATGTGACGAGTGTTTTGACTCTGGTGGTTGGAGGGTCGGACGGTGTGTGGATTTATGGCGGCAGGGGACCCGGGGAAGGCATGTCGCACTGGCGGAGGCAGGTGGGCGGGTGGGTGGGAAATGGTGGGGAAGGGGGCAGGGGGCCACGGGCGTGGCCGTCAACGGAGGTGCCGAGGTGGCCATGGTTGGTTAGGAGGCCCCTGGTGGCCGTTTTGCACCAATGCCCTTTTTTGGCTGCGTGGCGCGCGCGAGTCTTTACGCGCGCGCGTCATTACAGGGGCTCATCACGTGCCGGGGGCAGCCGGAGGGGCGGGCCGCCTGGCGGGTAGTAGCCAGTAGTGCGCAGGGTAGATTGAGCACGACGCAACCCCGTGCGGGTAGCGTTGTGCTTGCGAGTGAATGCGAATGTAAGATGCCGTCGCGAGCTCCAGGCTAGCAATAATCAGCACGAAAGAAGTTAGTGTTAGCGGCAAAGCGGTTTATTGTTACCTTTCGGGTACGCGGCCAGGATTCACTACACACACACTCTCTCCACTCTCCCTAGTACATGTGCGCATCCCCCAGCGGTCCAGTTGCGGTCCAGCCTCCACCAGTCCAACGCTCCGATTGGTGTGGGGTGCCCAACCATACCCCGAGGGCAGGGCTCAGGTCGGCCCTATGTCTGCCAGTTGGGCGGGCCGCCACCCCAGTCTGGGGCAATCTGGGGCAGGCGCAGAAAAGCTGGGTGGGCCGGATGAGGCGAGTGGGCAGTGTCGGGTTGCCAGGCGAACCTGGGACCCCCTGCTGCGCGGGGCACAGGGGCAGGGGCAGGGGCGAAGGAGGCGAGTGGTCAGTCTCGAGCCAGAGTGTTTACTTACCACCGATGTTAGTTACCGCTGGGGGCCCAAACAACGGCGGGGCCGACCTCTCGTCCCGACCGATTTTGCGCCGTACACAGCATCGGACCCGGATTTCGCAGCGGATACGCGGGCGCGGGTGGTTCGGAACTTCGGACGCTCTCATGGCCCCGAGTAACACTGCCAGCCTCACCGCAAGTCAAGTCCTTAGCACGCGCACACAAACGCAGCGGTTTGGAGAGCCCTTTTCGCCAGCGTGGCGTGGCGCGCGTGACGTGCCCGTACGAGTGTCGACAGACATTCTAGTCTTTGGGCTGTGGGTCGTGGCTACCGTACACGATTGGCGACAGACATATCCGCTAACGCAGCCCAGGTACTCACTGTGGTCGTTCTCGGTGTTCCCTTGAGACGAGCAGGATTGGCGCCTTGGATTAGCACAGGCCAATAGACTCTCTGACATGCGCCATCACCGAACTGGAAGAAGGCTGCTCCCGGGCGTACGACTGCTGGGACTGTGCTGGATCCACTGGGTTCCGCATGGCCACCGTGTTCCTCAATTCCCGTTTCGCACCGGCGTTGGCGGACACCGGCGCTAGCGGGGACGGCCAAGGACGGCTGACATTGTCGAAGCCGCGCTGCTGCTATTCTTGCCACGAGGCAGGCTTACGGCAGACTTTCGAGAGGACGGGGCCAAGTCATCCGCTGGTTTGACAGGAGAAGGACAACGTGAGGCAAGGTATTGGGTGTGAGTTGACACAGTCTGGTAATCAGTTTGTTAGCTTGAGCTAGCGGCAACTCAACCGGCGAGCCCGGCGAGCCGGTGGGGCTTTGGGAGCCCATGCAGACTGCCAATGCAGGGCCGCACGGCACGCCTTGCTTCGATCCCAGGCCCAGGTTCTCTCCTGTACTCCGCGCATCCTTCCTCTCCACCTGCGGCTTCTCCCTTAGCCGTGGGACCCGCCCACCCACCCCACGCCCCTCCCCCACCCCACTCCGCCCGTCCCCCCTTCGGCCCCCTTCGGCCCCCTTCGGCCCCCTTCATGGAAAATGGTTACAGCTCCGCACTTCTGGCGCATCCTGCACTCCGTGGCATTCCTGTGCCCTCCGTGAACTTTGTAAACTTTGTAAACTCCGTGCCACCGTGCAAACCGTGCACTCCGTAACTCCTGTACAATCTGTAAAACTAATCTCGAGCCAGCCCCCCCTGGCTGGTTTGGGTTCTCTTGGTCGATTCGCTTCGGTTTCTGGAATAAACGCCCCCCCCCCGTCGACGTCCCCCCCGGGGTCCAGGAGGTTTGCAGGACCACACACACAGTGTCAGTGTGTCAGTGTGTCATACGACATCTCAATGCGTTACAGGATCGCAACTTGGTATTGTAGAGAGGGCGCACGTTCAGGACGAGAGCAGACAAGCGTGTGGCTCTCTCCGACATCAAGAAACGTGGAGTTGGCGCGCCCCATTCGAGTACGCCGGTAGCCCGGTATGGCACTCTGATCCGCAAACGTCTTGCTCTAGCACGCGTATTCAAGTGCCGCTCTCCAAAATACCGCGCACACGCCTTATTATGTATCTTGCCCGTGAGCTCTAATATAAGGAAAGGTAAAAACCCGCGGCCAGTAGTGCGGGGAGATTGAGCACGACGCAACCCCGTGCGGGTACGCGGGCTGGCTTGCGGGCTGGTTTCCTGCTGTCGCCGGCTGGTGCGGCTGGGCCTGCGAGCAGCTCTCTGGCTGTCGGCGGCCCGCGCGGCGGTGGTGGCGGCGTGCCCGGCGATAGCGCATGGGCGGGTGCGGAGTCTGATGTGGGTGGTGGCGAGCGTGACTACGGGATCGTCCTGTCCGCGGCGGACGTCGCGGCTTTGCTGGCTGACCACGATGAGGCGCCCAGCCCTGGCACTACGTTCGAGGCGGTCCTGCAGCAGGCGCTGTGGGATGCGAGTGATCAGTACGCGGTGTGCTGTCGTGGCTCTGGGCGCGCTTTGGTCCTGCGGTCCCTCCGTGGAGACATCTCCACCTAGGAGCCGGACTGGTTGGCGGACGGTAGCCCTCCCGTGTGCCCACGGGGCCTGGTGCCGCAGCTGCTCGACGTCGCATCGCGCGCGGATGCGGAATTGCTGTGGGCGATCTATGCGTAGCCCTCTAGTGCGCTGCCCCGCGGCGTGGTGCGTGTGTGGCTGTGTTTGGCCGTGAGCCGGTGGTGGTTCCCGTGCGTTCGCTGGTCTGTTTTTGTTGGGACGGCGGGGTTGCTGCTGCCTGAGTTCCCCGTTTTTGCGTGGGGCCTGTGGCCCGGTCTGCTGCGGTCTGGTGCAAGGGAGGTGGTCTGGTGCGTGCGCGCCTGCGCGTGGTCGTGCGCCTGCGGTGGTTTCTGTGGGGTCTGCTTTGTTGCTGGGTCGGTGAGCACGTGCGTGGCGGTCTGCGTGCACCTGTGGCGGTCGGGTTGCTGCTGCCTGTGCTCCTTGGCCTGTTTGGGGTTCGGACTTGTGTGGTGCCGTGGTGGTGCGGATGTACCGGCGTCCTGCTGTGTGGGCGCCTGTGGTGGTGTGTTGGGTTTGGGTGCTGGGCTTCGATTTCGGTTTTCCCTTTTCTTCTCTCTTTCCTGCCTTGTCCCCAGTGTCTGTTTCTTGCTCTGTTGCGAGAGTTCGGTGGTTGCTTCGCCTGCTCAGAGGGATGACACGGGCCACGGGTTGCGCAAGTTGCCTTGGCACGGATTGGCGCTTTCCCACCTAACCAACTTATGCATAGACGAACGTAGGTTTGGCAAGAACGCAAGGTTGGTTGGACGAAGTCACAGGTTTGGATAAACGGGTTGGCAGGTAGGATTGACGGCGTGCTTTATTTTGGGGGGCCCAGTCTGCCCTTGCTTCGGGGGCTGGTGCAGTGCAGCAGTGGTCTCTGGTGTTATGCCTGCTCACGTTGCAGGTTGCGTGCTAGTGTCTGTGTTGCTGTGCTTTTCCCCTTGCTTCTCCTTTGTAACCACTCTCTCAGAAAAAAATGCGGCCCTTTTCACTTCATACACACCCTCCCTCAGGGGGTCTGCCCTTGCGTTGCCCCCGAAGGGGTTCGGTGGCTGGTGCAGTGGTCTCTGGTGTTCCGCCTGCTCAAGTTGCAGGTTGCGTGCCCGTGTCTGTGGTCCTGTGCTTTTCCCCTTAACCATTCTCTCAGGAAAAAAAACGCGGCCAGGATTCACTCCACACACACACTCTCCCCATGTGCGCATCCCCCAGCGGTCCAGTTGCGGTCCAGCCTCCACCAGCCCAACGCTCCGATTGGTGTGGGGTGCCCAACCATACCCTAAGGGCAGGGCTCAGGTTGGCCCTATGTCTGCCAGTTGGGCGGGCCGCCACCCCAGTCTGGGGCAGTCTGGGGCAGTCTGGGGCAGGCGCAGAAAAGCTGGGCGGGCAGGGTGAGGCGAGTGGGCAGTGTCGGGATAGCCAGGCGGGCCAGAGTGTTTAATTACCGCAGTGTTTACTTACTTACCCACCGCTGTGAGTTACCGCTGGCCCAAACAACGGCGGGGCCGACCTCTCGTCCCGACCGATTTTGCGCCGTACACAGCATCGGACCCGGATTTCGCAGCGGATACGCGGGCGCGGGTGGTTCGGAACTTCGGACGCTCTCATGGCCCCGAGTAACACTGCCAGCCTCACCGCAAGTCAAGTCCTTAGCACGCGCACACAAACGCAGCGGTTTGGAGAGCCCTTTTCGACAACAACAAACCTCGATTCCGAAAAGAAGTACCCGGCTGGCGCGCTGGCGTGCGCCCGCTTCCCTGAATGCTCCATGGCGTCTTGTTGTAGGAGCTGGAGTACATGAGCCCGAGTGGTGAGTATGCGCGCGCGTGAAGGGCAGCGCGGCCAACAAGAAGCCTGCTCGGGTTCAGCTGGGCGCGCAAGCTGTTGCCCCGCGATTGACGCCTTGCGCTCCTGCTGTCATGAGCAGAATTGCATTGGTTTACGGGGTCGGCGCTGCGTTTGCGTCCGGTTAGTCGACATCCGCATAAGCGACCTGAGGAATTCCGACTTGTCTCGCAGGAGACTTGGAAGAGCCCCGGACGGCGGACTGGGGATCGCTATCGGGAGAGCTTATACAGGTGCGCGCGACTACTAGTTCTCAGTAGGGGAGCCGCGACTCGACGTTTGGGCCGGCGTGTCGCTGGGGCCAATTCGCCCTTCGCGAGCCCCAGCAAAGCTCGCGGTGCAACCATGCATCTATAGTTTCGCATCCACCAGAAAGTACATCTGCCCGTTGCAGCTGTTGATTCGGCAAGCGACACAGGGCGTCGATTCAGCTACCGAACGGACCGTGTGTGCCGCCGTGGGTGCCGGTTCTGAGCTTTGTTGGTTACGGAGCCCCGCACCGCGTTTGTCTGACCGCAGGAGGTCGCAAAACGCGTTGGAATCCAGCAATGGCCCGCGCTCAGAGGCGTGTGCCACAGCTGGCGCCGCGGCGTCAGCGGCGCCGTGACCGCCGTGCGGTTGCGGGTGCCGGACCGCGCGCTCTCGCATAGTCGGCATACAGGCACAGCCGCACAGGAGGCGCCTGCCGCGCAGCCGCCGCAGCAACAGGCGCGCGCTGGCCGGAAAGCGGCTGCGGCGGCGCGGCAACAGCAGCAACAGCAGCAGCGGCGAACCGGCTTGGACGCAGGCCAACCCGCTGCCGCTGCGCCGGAGCGGGCTGGGGATGGCGGGGCTGGGGATGGCGACTTCGCGGCCCCGCCGCCTCGCAACTCCAACCCCAGCGCCGCTCAGCAACAGCAGCTGCAGCAGCAGCAAGCGCAGCCCACAACCACGGGCCGCGGCTTCGCTGCCTCCAGCGGCCGGCCCCCGGCCTCCCTGCCGCGGCCCGCCCCGCTCCCCTCGCCACTCGCTGCCCTGCCGCAACAGCAACAGCCAGTGCCGCAAGTGCAGCAGCAGCAGCAAGCCTGCGGCGGCGGCGCGGCCGCCGCCACGGGCGCAGCAGGCACGGAGCCCGCGGGCGACGCCTCATGCGGCCGCATCCAGCCGCCGGCGCAGCTGCACCCCAGCCTGCTGCTGCTGCCGCACTGCCAGGCGGGCGACGCCTATCCCGCCGCCTACCCACCGCCGCTGCTGCCAGGGCCCCCGGACCTGGGCGCGCTGCCACTCGCCTGCGTGTACAGCCTCCTCGCAGCCTCGCAGCCCACCGTGGCGGCTGCAGCCGCCGCCGCCGCCCGCGCGCCGCCGCCGCCGCAATCGCAGCAGCCGCGCGCGCACGCGCCCGGAAACGGCGGCTACGCCTACGGCTATGGCCCGGACAACGCCGCCGCGGCCAGCGATTCGCACGCCGCGGGCGGGGTGGCGAGCAGCGTGGGCAGCAGCAGCATTGTGGCGTGGAGCTTCCTGGACGCGGCGGACACGGTGGCGGCCGCGTACCCCGAATACACGGAGCTGGGCCTGGCGTTTGCGGAGCCGCTGCCGCTGGTGGCGGCGGGCGGCGGCGGCGGCGTGGATGGCGGCGCTGGCGGCAGTCGCTGGTTACAGGTTGGTGTTGGTGTTGTTGTTGATGTGGTGTAAGATGGAGTCATTTATTGTTATGTTGCGCACCCGGTAGCGCTGCAAGGAGCGGGTGCCGCCGTGAGCACCGCTTGCTTTGGGTGGGCTTGCGAAGGGCTACCAGCTGTGTGGCCGTTTGAAGTGATCTTCTGACGCTGCTGGTGCTCACCTTGGTTGTCGGCGGCTTCCCTGCTTTCCCCCCGCGTAGCTGGAGGTGTTTGCCGCGCTGCAGCAGCTGCTGGCGGTGCGGCTGGAAGTGCTGCAGCTGTCGGGCCACACGCCGTACCCGCTGCTCATGGGCCCGCCGCCGCTGGCCCCGCCCGCGGCGGCGGCGCCCCTGAGGCATCAGCAGCGGCAACAGCAGCAGCGGCAGCAGCAGCAGCGGATGCAGCAGGAGGCCGGCGCGGCAGTGCCTGCATCTGCGGGAACCGCCGCCGACGCTGCCGCTGGCCCGCACCCGGAGCGAGTAGAGGGGCAGCGTCCGTCACGTCTCGCAGCTGCGGGGTGGGCCAGTCCTGCCACCGTTGCTGGCGCGGATGCGACTGGCGTTGAGGCAGCCGCGCCGCCTGCAGTCCCGGCGGATGGCGGCGGCGCGGAGGCAGGTGCTGCAGCGGAGATGGGCACCGACCGCAGTGAGCCGTTTGCTACAGCCACTGCTGCAGCCATCGCTGCGGCCGCAGCCGTCGCCACACTTTGCAAGGCATCGGAGGAGGAGCCGGCAGTGCTACTGCCTGAGTTCAATCGGTGCAGCGACCCTGACGCGGCGCCGGTTGCTGCCGCTACTGCCGCCTGCGAAATGGCGGCCGACGTTGCAGACGCGGATGCGGCCAGGGCCGCCTGCGGCGGCAGCAACGGCAGCAGCGGCGCAACCGCGATGGACGCGACGGGGCGGGGCTGCGGCAGCGGCAGCGGCGGGCGCGGCGAAACCGGCGACGTCAGCGGCCTGCCGCACGTGGGGTCACGCCACCACCGCGACCTGTCGCTCGCGCCCGCGCCGCGCGACCCTCACTCCTCCCAACACGACGGCCACGGTAGCGGAAGCGGCAGTGGCGGCGCGAACGCGGGCGAGGGGAGCGGCGGCGAGGGCACGGTTGCCGGCGCCAGCGCGCCGACGAAGCACAACGGCCCCAACCGCAGGGCAGCGGGTGGCGGCGGCGCCGCCGCCGCCGCCGCCGCAACTCCTGACCGCAGCAACCGCAGCTCGCCCGGCAACGACGGATCCAATGACCACAACGGCCACGACTCCAACGACCACAACGGCCATGGATCCAATGACCACAAGCACAACGGCGGCCACCACTACCACGCGCTGCAGCGGGCCAAGCACGGGTCCACGGAACAAGATGCCAGCGGCAATGACGGCAGCGGCGCCGGCGCCCGCGGCAATAGAAGCGCCGGGCCCACCGGCAGCGGCGGCAGCTGCCCGCCGCAGTCCAAGCGTGCGCGCGCAACAGCGGCGGCGGCGTCTGGCCAGCACACCACCGACGGCGGCGGCGGTGCTGGCGGCAGCGGCAGCGGCGGCGCGGACGATGCCATGATGGCCGACGTCGCCGCCGCCAACTTCGTCAGCGGCGCAGACGCCGCCGATGGCGGCGGCGCCGACGGCTCGGAGGGCGGCGCCGCGCTTGGCGGCGAGGCCGGCGGCGGCGGCGGCGTCGCGGCGCGGCTTGCAGCCTTCCTCGTTGCCAACGCCAGCGGCGGCAGTAACCGCAGCGGCGTCGACGGCGACGGCGACGGCGCGGATGGCGCCGCCGGCGACGGCGAGACGAGCTTCGAGATGATGGTCGCGGACGTGGTGGGCGAGGCCGGCGGCAGCGGCGGCGACGGCAGCGGCCGTGACCGCGACGGCGACGGCAGCGCCCCTGACGGCGACGGCAGCGGCCTTGACGGCGACGGCAGCCGCCGCGGCGGCATGCACCCTGCCCGCGGCGTGGACCGGGGTCGTGCCGCGCGACGGCACCGAGTCAGCTGCGCCGGCGGCGCCGCGGCGGGCGACGCCGCCGCCAGTGCCGGGCGCGGCGGCGCAAAGGCGCCGTCGCTGTCGGCGGCTGCGCGGCAACGTGACTCCTCCGGCGCCCCGCGTGATGGGGACCAGCCGATGAGCGAGGGCGGCCTGGATCGGGCTCGTCACCAGCACCAGCACCACCCGCACGGCTGCCAGCAGCAGCAGCACAAGCGCCAGCGGCAGCCATCGTCTGGCACGGATGCGCAGGAAGGCCCGGCGGAGGAGGCGGAGGCGAGCGCTGGAGGCGGCGGCAGCTGCGGCGGCGAACGCCCGCACGGCAGCGGCGGCGGCAGTGGCAGTGGCGGCGATGCGCCTGCGGCTGCAGCGGCGGAGGCTGTAGCAGCCGAGCGCGCCTACCGCGACGACGCTGCTGCTGCAGCCGCGGACACGGCAGCAGCCGTTGCCTGCGAGGCGGAAGGCGTGGACACAGAAATGTATGAGGCTGGTGCCGCAGCTGCTACAGCCGCCGCTGCAACCGCGGCGGCTGTTGCAACGCCGGCGGCTGCACCGCCGCACGGGCGCCTCAGGCACGACATTTTCGAGACGGCTGCGTTGCTGTCCCAGCGGCAGCGGCCGGCGCCGGCGCCACCGAGCGCCGCCCAGTGCGTCGCAACCGCTGCCGCCGCCGCCGGCGCCACCGAGCCCAACACCGCCAACACCACCAACGGTGTCGCCGTCAGCGCCGGAGGTGCCGGCGGCGCCGCCGCGCCGCCGCCTGCTCACGCCGGCGCAGGCGCAGCCGGCGCAGCAGCGCTGCCTCCGCACGCCACCACCCACGCTGCTGCCGCTCCGCCGCCCGCCCTGGGTGCGGCCGTGGCGCTGCGGCCGCCGCCGCTGCTGTCGCGGCTGGTGCACCTGGTGTCGCTGACGCTGGCGGCGGACGCGGGCTTCCCGCACCCCGCGCATCTTGAGGCCATCGCGGGCCTGCCGCGGCTGCAGGAGCTGGACATGCGCGGCGCCAAGTTCATGCAGGTGAGGGACTGAGGGTGGTGCTCGGCTCCGCCGGCACCGCGTTTCAGTGCTGGACTTTAGCTAGCACTGCTGTATTGCTTGGGCGAGCTCGGCAAGCCGCTGGCTCCCGGCCATAGCCACGCCCGTGACCATGGACCGGCGCTGACTCCCGCCCATGACCCTGACCCTGACCCTGACCCCGACTTTGATCCCGCCCATGACCTCGACCTTGACCTCGACCCTGACCATGCCCCGTGGCCCTGACTGCACCGCGCGCAGGTGGCGGGCGACGCCTCCACGCTGGGGCGGCAGGTGTGGCCGTACGTGGGCAACGAGCACGTGGCGGTGGTGGGGCGGCTGACGGGGCTGACCAGCCTGCGGCTCAACCACGTGCACCCCGTGGCGGGCCGCCAGCTGGCCGCGTGCCTGTCGGGTGAGACCTTGGGGGTGGGGGGTGGGAGGAGGGGGGGGGGTAAAGGGGTTGTGGGCGGCACCGCGGTGCGGGGCGTGGCGCTGTGCTGACTGCTGACCAGGGAGAGTTGAGGGGCCCGAGCGGCATGACGCGCCGAGGCACGAGCGGCACGGCGGCGGCTGATCGGGCCGCGGCGGCTCCTGCCCTCCTTACCCTTTGCTGTCACGCAGGTCTGCGGCGGCTGCGCACACTCGGTCTGACGGACGCGCTGTCGGGGCACTCGGTGGGCGCGTGCCACGTCAAGGTGAGCTGCTGACGGGAGGAGGGGTGCGAACGTGGCGTAGGGAGGTCGGGTGCGATTGCTATGACGTGGCCCCTCCTCTCTGCAATTGCTCGCGCAACGTGCTCACCGCAGTTGCTTCGCCACTTGCACCCAACTACCCAGGCGCTGGCGGCGGGACTGACGGCGCTGCACTCGCTCGACATCGGCCGCGTCACCTGCCCGCCGCTGTCTGCCATGGTGGCCGTCGCGGCGGCCGCCGCCGCCGCCGCCACCAGCGCCGGCCACGGCATGTCGCTGCTGGAGGCGGGCGCGGCGGCGGCGGCGGCGGCCTCCGCGGCGGCGTGCGGCGGCGCGGCGGACGCCTGGCTGCCCTGGGGCCCCTGCCTCAGCGCCTTCCAGGGCCTCACCTCGCTGCACCTGCAGGTGCGCGGTGCGCTTTGCTTTGCGGGGTGCTGCTCCTGCGGTGGTGCGCTTTCCCGGTTTTGTCCCCATTCCTGCGGCAGCCGCGCACTGCGTTGCGAGGTGTGACCCCAAACGTGACGGAATGCAGGGTTGCCGTAGCCGACGCCAACCTAGCCTCCGAGCTGGTACGACGTGTCCGCCCTAACAACCCTCCCCTCCCGCCTTTCCCCTTCCCCCTCTCCGCCCGCCGCCCACCAGGTCGCCAGCTCCTTCGAGACCGACCTGCTGGACGGCGTGGCCGCCCTGCCGCTGCTGGAGACGCTGTCCATGGAGCTGCTGGACGTGCCGCCGCCGCAGCTGGCGGCGCTGCTGGCGGCGCTGGCCCGGAACCAGGGCGCCGGTGGCGGCGGAGCGGATGGCGGCGGCAGGGCGGCTGCCGCCGCCGCGGCGGCGCTTCCGCCTGCGGTGGAAGCGGCGGCGGCGCCTCCGGCGCCGGCGCGACGCCGCAGCGGCGGCGCGGACGGCGACGACGAGGGGCCCGCAGAGGGGCGGGCGGCTCGGGGGGCGCACCATCGGCCGCACCACCGGGCGGGAGGCGAGCACGGGCACGGCCGCCACGCGCACGGCGGTGGCCAGGGGCATGGCGGCCACGGCGCGGGCGAGGGCGTGGGCAAGGGCGCGGTGGCGAAGCGCAAGGGCGCTCACGGCGCCGGCTCCCGGCGTGCGCGTGGCAACGGTGCCGAGAGCTCCTACGCGGCTGGCTCGCCAGCCTCTGAAGAGCCCAGCTCGGCGGTTGGCGCAGCCGCCGCCGGACTCGACGCAGAAATGGCGGGCGCCGGCGCCGGCCCCGGGCGGCGCGCGGCGCCGCCGCCTGCGCTGGCACCCGATGCCGGCGCGGGGGCGGGCGGCGGCCTGCCGCGGGCCCTGCGGGGCCTGGCCCAGGGTTCGTGCCTGGCGGCGGTGCTGCACGGCCTGACGCTGACGGCGTGCATGCTGTACGACGAGCACCTGGCGGCCATCGGGCGGCTGCGGCAGCTGCGGAGCATACGGCTGGACCAGGTGCGTGTGACTGTGTGGTTGTGTATGTGGGTGTGGTTATGGGTGTGTTAGATATGGGTATGTTAGAGAGCATAAAAATAGTAAGGAAGTGGGTTCTGTCGCCCTGGGAGTGCGACTGCAGATTAGCCGGTAGCCCACACCCAAACAGTTTCTCACCACTGCAATCCCCACCTCCCCGCCGCCCCTGGTCGCCCCCATTCACAGGTGGACATCCGCACCCGCGACCCGGACGGCTGGACGGCGCTGAGCGGCTGCAGGTGCCTGGAGCACTTCAGCTTCCGCGTGTGGAACAACCCCATGCTGTCAGCGGCGGCGGCGGCGGTGAGTGGCGGCGCGATGGGCGGGATAACTCAGGTTTGTGTGCAGGTCGGTGTGGCGGTGTCGTTCACTGACCGCTGACATGGTATGGCGATGGCTCCAGCAGTGCGTGCCGGAGCCCTGCACGCAACCTCTCCTCTGCGCCGTTGTGAATACCGCGCCCAACCGCAACCCTCCCTTCTCACCCACCTCCCCCTCTGCCCACCCTCCTGCCGGCCCCCACACCCACACCCACCCCACCCCAGGCTGTACTGACCACGGACAGCCTGGCCATGATGGCCGCCAACTGGCCGCGCCTGCAGAGCCTCACCTACGCCGGCCAGGTGGCGCTGACAGAGAAGGCCGAGGAGCACCTGGCGCGCATGCCCTGCCTCGTCTCCGCCCACATCGCCGGCACCGACGGCACCACCTGCCGCGTGTGGCGCGCAGCCGCGCCGCCCGCGCAGCCGCAGGCGGCGCCGGCGCCGGCGCCGGCGCAGCCCGCGGCCGCGGGCAGCGCGCTGCTTGGCGGCAGCGGCAGCCGGCAGCAGCACCACGCGCAGCCGGGCGGCCAGGCGCAGCAGGCGCCGGCGCCGTCCAGGCAGCAGGCTGGAGGTGCTGGTGCGGGAGCTGTCGCCGGCAACGGCAACGGCAGGCCGGGAGCGGGCGATGGCGGGGCGCCGGGCACGTCGACGGCGGCTGAGGCGCAGCCGGCGCCGGAAGGCGCCGCCGCTGCCGCCGCCGTTGGCGCTGGGTTGATGCCGCCGCCGCCGCAGCAACAGCCACACGCCGCTGCGCCGGCGTCTGCCCCCGCACCGGCGGCGGGCGGAGGTGCCGGTGCTGCTGCTGCGGGCGGCGGCGGCGCTGCTGGCGGCGGCGGCGGGCCGCTGGCGCGGGGCCTGCTGCGCTGCACGCTGGCGCTGCCGCACGCGGCGGCGGCGGCGGCCAAGGTGTCGAGCCGCAACGGCTACGTGGCCTACAGCGACAGCGAGTCGGGCGAGGACTCGGACGGCAGCGAGGCCAGTGTCAACTGGCGGGGCGCCAGCGGCTACGTCACCAGCGAGTATGACGCGGACTGAGTGCTTTGACATGGAATTGTGATGTGATGTGGGCTGCTGAAAGATACAAGGTTGCGGGCTGGGCGGGATAGCCGATAGGATCGGCTGTGTTCAAAAATGCAGGTCACAGCGCAGCAGCGTGTCACACAAGGGGTGACACAACGAATGGGTGTCACGTACGGGGTTGAAAACAAGTTGTGTACGGTTGAGTCAGTTGCGCACGGTTGTCCTGCAGACGTTTTCGGCCATACATCAGGCTCAGGCTGCAGGACAAGCGGAGTACGTTCAAGAGGCGCTGACTACGAGTGTGCGAGAGTGCGCATTGTATACCGCGAAAAAGGCGCTTTTGGAAAGGCGTGGCATTTTGATATCTTGGTCCAATCCCAAGAGTGCGAGACTATGCCGACGGCGGCAGCAGCAGGCCAAAGCGGCGTGAGCGTATAACTTCTTGGGGCGGGCGAGGTTGTTATGGAGAGGGGTGCAGATGTGCGGGATGTGTGGTTTTTGTGTCTTGAGATGCTCAAGAGTTGGAGTTGTTTGGTTTCGAGACCGTGCAGAGGAGTGCCGGAGGTGACTGAAGCAGGGAGCCCTTACGTGGCAAGTATTTTATGAGATTCACGAGCGCACGACACTGAATCATGAACTATCGGAGATCGGCATATACGGAGATGGACGTTTGAGACTGGACCCTCAGCATGAGTACTGTCGGCCCGGCATCGGGCGAACTGATTTTGAGTTTGGGGCCAACTTGGCACGCACCAGCACCCGACACTGGGGCGTGCTCTTTCATGTGTGCATGGTTGTGTGCTTACATGTGACGCTGCGACGACCAGCAGTGCACCGCTGCCTCCCAAAGGGACACGTGCAGCGCCCATTGGGAGATTCCTACCGAATGATGGAGAGAGAGACTTAAGAAGCCTGCCTCGTTGTGATGCCTCCTGCAAGCCGCAAGCAACCAGTGGTGTGTACATGAATCTTGAAGGGTGCTGCGTGTCTTGACAATCAATAAATCGGAGCATCAACAGTGACGATGACACTTGATGAGACCGCGACATGCCGCGCGGAGTCTCCCGGGCTCCGATGGCTGGCTACTGGTGTGAAAGGAGAGGAACCGTGGGCGGCAAGCGCCTTTTTTGCGCCTGAAGGTGCACACTATGCATCGTGCTCATACACTGTGACGGCTAGAGAGAACCATGCTGTCAGGAGATTCGCGCGAAGAGCTTGTGGTGTGGAAGCTGGTATCAGGGCCGGCTATTCGGTGAGAGTTGAGCCAATCGAGCAAACACGTGGACAATGTTCCATGGTACTCCATGTACCGTACGTCTTTGGACCAAGTTAAGTGTGCCGTCGCATCTCGAACAATGACGTGCCTTCAGGGATGGGGGGAATGGCGGCTGCATCTGATATTATGGTGTAAAAGTCCCGCGCTCTGGACTGGACTGCAGAGACACGTACAGAACCCCGGCCTTCGTGGTACAGGGGTTCCGGAGCCGCGGGCGGCGGGCCGCCAGTCAGATGCGCAGTGCACATCGTCGCACGCCCGTTGCCCAGCACGTCAGTCGTTTTGTGGCGTACTGCCCTGCCGGATGTCGGTGACAGCCTGGGACAGCAGGACAGGGGAGAGCTGAGGGCGGGGGATACGAGACATTTGATGACAGCGCCGAGACCAGCCAGGGCCAGTCCTCCCACAGTCCCACGGCACTCAGGCAGCAAAGGACTGACCCGACCCGACCCTCGCCATGACAGCGCCACGCTGCGTCGCAGCGCTGATCACGTGGGCGGGGGCATAGCAGGGATTTAGGGCTCTTGCAGACCAACCTTAGGCCCCTAGCCGGCAAGGCGGCAAGACGGACTCAAGGCATCGGGTGGCGGGCATCGGCAAGGGGCGGGCAGATGAGCCTCTCAAACCGACACTATGGACTCCGAGGCCCGTGAAGTACTCTAAGCGCCAATTCAGGTCTTCTTTCAAGCTGCAATCGGTAGGGTTGGCCACGCCCCAAGGAAGGAAGACCGGATCCAACGAATTGAATTCGCGGTTCCAAAGTACAAGTCGCAGGCTCGCAGCGCCAGTTCGCGTAACACCACGACATGCACACGCGTCCATATCTTCGCTACGCGCCACAAATTACTCACTACAACATACCTTGTGCAGTCTGCGACAGTTGTCGACGCTTTCGCTGCGGTTCACTGCGAGTCTGAGCTCTGACTTCTCTTGGACAGCTGCTATAATAATAAATGTACCCTATAACATAGCAGCGCAA
Source organism: Chlamydomonas incerta (assembly GCA_016834605.1). Taxonomy (NCBI): domain Eukaryota; kingdom Viridiplantae; phylum Chlorophyta; class Chlorophyceae; order Chlamydomonadales; family Chlamydomonadaceae; genus Chlamydomonas; species Chlamydomonas incerta. The sequence goes on from JAEHOC010000022.1 coordinate 506,234, forward strand.
ACTAGCAAGCGCGAGCGGAGCCCTCCGTGGGGGGCGTCAAGGCAGAAATGCCCCTCAAGGCGCTTACCTTCATCGCTTTGTGGGCTGCGCTTGCGGCTGGTCAAAGTGTTGTCGAGACAATCACATTTGACGGTGAGTAAGCTCGGCGCGGGCGTGGGCTGGGGGTGGTCTTCCTGGCTGCTCGTAGAAGTCGCAACAAGAAGTCAGACCTGATATCATCGCACCCGGAAGCTCACGGAATCTTATAACGGCTCAGCGGACCCGCAACCCGACACCTGGCCTGCCCTGTGCTGGCGCCGTGTTACTGACCTTCCCGTCGCCGCGGCGCCCTGCTTTCTTCCGCTGGGCGCCGCGACAGGCACGGCAACCGTGATGTCAGCGCTGACGGTGAACGTGAAGTGAGTGTTGCGTCCTCCTGCTTGCTCAGAGCCCGACATGCTGCCTGACTTGTCTTGGCCCTGCCGTACACCCTGCCTACAGTTCCGCTGCAGCAACACCCGCACCTGTTGGCTGATTGCTGCCATTATTTTGTAACTGCAGGAACCCAAAGTGCAACTCGCGGCACCAGGGTCGGGACTACCTGTACGTGTCCCCGGTCAACGCCTCCGACGCGGCCTTGGCGCCGTTGCAGGTGTGTGTTTGGGCGCGGGGGGGGGGGAGGGGGAGGGGTAAAACTAATTCCAATTCCCAAATCAGGGAGGGAGCGTCGGCGCAGCGGCTTCCTCCCTGATTTGGGAATTGGAATTGGTCTGGCGCCTGCCTGGACGGCGCACGGATGCCGCGCCTGCTCCCATCGCCTCCTCCAACACCCGGAGGCCGCCCCCCCCCCCGCCGCCGCCCACCCGCCTTGCAGGTCGCGTCCGGCCCCAACCTGCAGCAGCAGCTGGGGGTGGCGACGGGGGACCTGGTCCGCGTCACGGTTGCGGTGTCGGTCGCTGCGGGCAACAGCACGGACGGGGACGGAGCCGGCTGGAGTGAAGCCAGCTACAGCCCGCCCCCGCCGGACGGCAGCGGCGAGGCTCCTTCAGGCGAGCGGCGGCGCAGCCGCCGCCTGGGCGCCGCAGGCGCGTCCGTCCGTGGCAGTAGCACCAGCACCGACGGCAGCGGCAGTAGCAATACCAGCCTGCTAGACAGCCACCTGACGGGTGCGGACCTGACACTGCTCAACCTGACGCTGTTGGCCCCGGGGGACACGGGCAAGGAGGTGTACAACGGCAGTACGCTGTACGTCAAGAGCATCACGTGAGCCCGGGGTGGGTGGGTGGGGGAGAGGGGGCGGAGCGTGGTGGCGCAGCGCGGCGGGGGTTGTGAACACCAGCCCAAGCCAAACCAACCTAACTAGATAGGGGACGTGGGGAAAGGGCGTCTCGGGCTAGCGGCAGGTACGTGGGGTGTGAGCCATGGGGGCGTGTGTGACGCGTGATAGGGGGGCGGGTGGGAGGAAAGGCGGGGCCCACGGGGAGAGGTCGCTGAGCTAGGCAGGTGGCGGTGGCTGCGCGTTGGCGTGGCTGCCCCCGGTGGCAAACTCGATCGAAAGCGGAGCGTAGGGGCTGCCGCGACAGCACAAATAGACACGCATACACACGCCGCACACCGCTCATGCACGTGCCGTAAATCACGCCGCACACACGCACGCAGGTACATCATCTCCACGTGCGGCTGGTCCGAGTCTATCAGCCCCGACGTGCGTGCTCGTGCGTGCATGCGCGTGTGTGTTTGCGTGTGCACGTGTCATTGTGCGATTGTGCGTGCATGCTCGTGTGGCCGTGCGCTTGCTCGTGTTTGTGCGTTGGAAGTGGTGTGCTGAAAGGGCGCAGGCATGACCGGGCCGGGTCCCGCCAGCCTTCCACTTGACTTTCCCCACCTCACCCGCCTTCCCTTGCCCGGCTGCACACACCCACGCCCGCACAGGCGCTCCGCGCGCAGTGGTTCAACGACACCTACGGCCCCAAGCGCCTGAACCTCCAGGATTACCACCAGCTATGCACCTACGGCAAGGTGGTGTGGGGCCCCGACAACAACCTCATCGTGGGCCCGGTGCAGGTGCGTGTGCTGGCTGGTTGAGCTCAGTTATTGAGCGTTGTTAACCACGCCCAGGTCGCTTGCTTGGCCCTGCCATGCCCTTTCCTTGTTCCCAGCCCCCTTCCCGGTCCCCCATCGGCTTTTGGACGCCTACCCGCCCCCCAGTATACCGTTACCCTGTATTGCCGCAAACTGCACCTGCCTGTCCCTTATCTAGTTTAGCTTGGTTTAGATTGGGCTGGTGTTCACCACCACCACCACCAACCCCCGCAGGTGCCCTGCAGCGGCAACGTGCAGGTGACCACCACGCGCTGGGCCGCCTACAACGGCGCCTCCAAGTGCGGGCTGTACGAACAGATGGCGTGGCGGGCGGCGGGCGAGGCGGCGGCGCGGCAGGTGGGCACGGGGCGGGGGGGGGGGGGCTGCTGGGGAAGGGGCAGAGGTGGAGGTGGAGATGGGGATGTGGGGAATGGAGGGTGGAGAGGACCGGTCTTGGGAGGCCAGGGGAGCCGGGTGGGTGGGATGGAAGGGATGCCGCGGGCGGGCGAGGTGACGCACATGCGGAATGGCGCCGGCCGCCCTCTTCAACTGGCAGAGCGTGCTTGGCCAGCTGCGGTTCTCCTCCCCTCTCCCTCTGCCCCGCCCCCCCTGACTCGCGCCCCTGACCCCCTGACCCTCTGCCCCCTGCCTGGCCCCTGCCTGGCCCCTGCCTGGCCCCTGCCTGGCCCCTGCCTGGCCCCTGCCTGCCCCCTGCCCCCTACTACCAGCTGGGCTACGGCCCCTGGATCGACGCCGCCAAGCTGGCCATGGGGCTGCGCGTCATCACGGTGCTGCCGGCGCAGGTGTGGGGGCAAAAGGGGGGGGGGGGGGTACTGTGAACCAATCCCGTGCGGGGCGGGGGGCACACGGCCATGAGAGCGGCGGGAGGGCGCGCGGGGCCGTGCAGGGGGGACACGGTGGCTGCGGGGTGGGAATGCTGAGGAGTGGTGGCACACACCCCCATCCACTTTAGGTTGGGCTGGTGTTCGCCACCCCTGGGTACCCACCAACCTACCAGCCGCCGCCCGCCACCCCACCTGCCCCCCTGCCCTGCCCCCCTGGCCCCTGCCCGCCTGCCCCCCAGGTCAACTGCTCCTGGGTGGGGCTGGCCTCCGTGGGTTGCGCCGGCCGCTACTGCGAGACTTACGTCAAGGGCACGGCGGCGGCGGACCTGCCCACCTTCTTCCACGAGCTGGGCCACAACCAGGGGCTGGGGCACGCTGGCGCGCACAAGGACGAGTGCGTGCCGCAGCGGGGGGGGGGGGGGAAGGGGTGGAGGTGGGCGGTGGGGGCAGGTGGAGGGGGGGCCACGGAGGTGTGCACCCAAGGTGGCGGACAGCCAGTGGTGCGCTTATAGTGCAGCAACACGGGGCGGGGCTGCCGTGCTTACACACTGGCAGCCGCTGCCCATCCTGTGCTGCAGGAAAGACACGCACGTGCGACACATTCACACCCACCTTCTAACACACACACACACGGTCACACGGTCACGCGCACGCACGCAACCCCGCAGGTACGGCGACGGCAGCGACGTGATGGGCAACGCCTACAACGTGGCCAACGGCTACCTGTGCATGAACCCTGCCAACGCCTACCGTGTGGGCTGGGCGGCGCCCGCGGAGCGGCTGCAGGTGCGGGCGCGAGCTGCCGGGCGCGGGCGCGGTGGGCCAGGGAGGGGTGCTGCGGTCGGCAGCGCGGAGGGGCAGTGGATTGTTTGGCGCTGCGGCCACAGCCTCACCGCCCAACTCCCTGCCTGCACATGGCCTTTGCTTTGTAGATAAGGACAACGTAAAAGCCCGTGTTTGTTTGCCCTGCCGCCGCCGCCACCCTCGCACGCTGCCCGCAGGTCCAGGACACGCCCGGCGGCACGTACCTGACCTACACGCTGCCAGCCACCGGCGCCACCGACACCAACTACCTGCTGCTCAACCTGTCCAGCTCGGAGCCGGGCGTGCCGCCGTACAGCTACCCCGACCCCTACCCCAACTACTACGTGGCGCTGCGCAGCCGCACGCCCACCTTTGACAACATCCTGCCCTCCAGCCTCAACAACCAGGCGAGCAGGGGAGGAGACTGGGGCGCGGGGGCGGGAGCCGCAGGGGCGGGGCTGGGTTCGGCCGGGGGGCAGGGCAGGGGAAGGGGACGGGGCGGGGCAGGGCAGGGAACCGACCTCCGCCGCCCCACACGCAAGATGTCGGTTGTGCTTAAGGGATGTCGCGTCCTCGCTGCCGGATCTGCTTCATCTCTGACACGACATGACACGCACACGAAGTCTTCGTTTTTTTCCGCATTCTGACACGATTCGGCGGACACGCGACACACGTACGCACGCGCGCGCAGATCCACATCACGCAGTACAACGGCACGGCCCGCGAGCGCGACTACAACGCCACGTGGGAGATGGCGCACCTGCGGGTGGGGCGCTCCTGGGCCAGCCCGCTGGTGGAGACAGGGTGAGGCACGTGGGTGGGGGGAGGGGAAAGGGGGTTGAGGGAGGGAGGGAGGATGGGTGTGAAGCGGGCGGTTGCTGCGGTGCCTGCGAGGAGCCGGGGGCCGAACGGATCCGGCTGTGCGCGTGCGATTGCGGAACCTGAAAAGCTCCACACACGCACGCACGCTGTCCCATCCCACCCCACCGCCTCCCTCTCCCCCCTGCCGCAGTCCGGGCGAGGGCGCGGGCTTCAACCTGACGGTCCTGTACGTGGAGCCGGGCGTGGCGGCGGGCGTGGTGGTGTGCGTGTTCCGCACCGCCTACGAGTCGGGGCCGGAGCAGTGCGCCAACGGGCTGGACGACGACTGTGAGCGGCGGCGGCGGGGTCTCCGGGGGGGGGGGGCAGGGAGGGGGAGGGGGAGGGGTTTGAACGCCAGCCCGAAGTGACGGGGGCCAGCCAATTGCAATAGCAGCCATGCACTTGCCCCCGGGGCGGCGACAAACACACGCATCGGGTTTGGTCCGTCTTTTCTAGTGTTTTTTAATACACGCATCGCATGCACGGTCTCTTATTGTCGAATTCTCTTGTGCTCTCTAACACACACAAACACACGCACACGTGCGGCCGCAGGTGACGGCCTGGTGGACGAGGCTGACCCCAGCTGCAGCGAGGCCGGCCAGCCCTCGCCGCCGCCGCCCGACCTGGCGCCGCCGCCCCTGGAAGTTTGGCACGCCAGCCCGCCAGACACCTTCACCGCGCCGCCGCCGGCCTTCCCGCCGCAGCCGCCGCAGCCGCCCCGGCTGCCGCCGCCCCCGCCCGGCATTCCCGTGCCGCCGTTGCCGGCGCCTCGGCCGCCGCGCATGCCGCCGCGGCCGCCGCGCGCGCCGCCGAATGAGCCGACGGCGCCCTCGCCGCCCAGCCCGCCGCCGCCGGACCCGCCGCCACCCAGCCCGCCGCCGCCCGCGCCGCCGCCGCCGAGCCCCCCTCCTCCCAATCCGCCTCCACCTCCACCCTCGCCGCCCTCTCCCCCGCCGCGGCCGCCCCCGCCGCCGCCCCCCCTGCCGCCACGGCCGCCGCCGCCCCCGCCACCACCTCCTCCCCGCCCGCCGCCGCCGCCACCCCCGCCTTCGCCTCCCCGACCGCCGCCGCCGCCACCCCCACCTCCTCCCCGCCCGCCGCCGCCGTCGCCTATAGTGAGCACCGCTCCTCGGCCTCCGATGCCGCCGCCCGCACCACCCAGGCCTCCCCCGCCGCGCTCACCTCCAATGCCGCCCTCGCCCAAGCCCCCCAGTCCCCAGCCTCCATCGCCGCGTCCGCCCTCGCCCCAGCCTCGGCCGCCGCCGCCGCCTCGGCCGTCGCCGCCACCGCCTCTCCCGCCGCCACCCTCCCCGCCCCCTTCGCCGCCTCCTTCGCCACCGCCCGAGCCTCCTCTCTCGCCTCCTCCGCCTCCCCCACCGCCGCCGCCCCCGCCCTTGCCCCCGCCGCCGCCGCCTCCACCGCCGCCGCCGCCCTCACCCTCACCCCCGCAGCCACCCTCTCCACCCCCTCCCCCATCACCACCCTCGCCCATGCCACCTCCTCCACCGCCGCCGCCCAGCCCGCCGCCGCCAGTCCCGCCATCCCCGCCGCCGCCGCCTCCACCCAGCCCGCCGCCACCCAGCCCCAAGCCCCCATCGCCGCAGCCTCGGCCTCCACCGCCTCCCTCTCCACGACCACCCTCACCGCCCCGCCCGCCGCCGCCGCTGCCACCACGCCCGCCGCTGCCGCCACCCTCACCGCCGCCGCGCCCGCCGCCGCCACCGCAGCCACCTTCCCCGCCGCCGCGCCCGCCACCGCGCCCGCCGCCGCCGCGACCTCCCAGTCCTCCCACTGGCACGGGCCGCCGGCGCCGCAGCCACAGGCGGTAGACCGCGGCCGCCGCGCCCGCCGCCCTCCATCACCCGGAAGTCTCCCTGCAGAGGCCAGCCGGCGCACGGGCGTGGCCACTGGCAGGGGCCGGGGGAAGGGGCCTGTATCCTATCGGAGGACCATACATCGCACCGCGCGCCGCATCATGTGCGTCCGTGGGTTTGCCGGCGGGCCTGCTGCAGTCTGTGCGCAGTGCCCGCCCCCAGGCGGCCGCCGGGATGGCGGCGGCATGAAACTCAATCCGTTTTCTTCGCGGCCGCATGGATTCCATCCTGCGTCATTCGGGGGGCGCATACACCACACCACATCACATCACACCACATCACATCACATCACATCACACACACGTGCCCACGTGACCACCTGGCATGTGATTACGGGCATGCCTCAGCACGCGCGCACCACGACACGATCGGTGGTGCCGCACCGCAGCCCGCGGGCGGTGTCACTGCGGCAGCGCGGGCTGCGGCGCGCGGCATGATGATGTATGTCTTTTATCGCCTCCACCCATGCCGCGCCTGCCGCCGTACCATGTGTGCGGCGCCGCTTCCGTATCAGGGCGGCAGCATGGGAGCAGGGCGCCTGCCTGTGGTGCGGTGATGCCGCCGTACCGCGTCGCGTGCGGCGCCGCTTTCTGTCCGCATCAGCGGCAGCGATAGCGACGCATGCCGGCATCTTATTACCGTACGCACAGTGTGCGCGAAGTCCTCCACCGGGTTCGTGGTGGTGACCGTCGTGCGTGCGTGCATGCGTGCATGGGCTGGTAGGGGCATCGTTGGTTTGGTGGGTGCGTGCCGATGGGCGACATGCATGTGGAATAAGCGGGGTCCTGCTGCGCTCGGTGTAGCGATGCGCTGACTGGCGCTTTGCCAACTGGGAGCGCATGGCTGCGTGTGACTCAGAAGCCAGCCCGCAGGACGGGGGAGTTGTTGCTAGGGAGCGGATGAGCGAATTGTGGGGCGGTGGGGCAGGGTGGTGGGGCGGCATTGGATCGGTGTGTCGGTTGCATTCATTCATGGCGTGTGTCCTATTCCGGTGTCGTGTCGGTGCGCCACTGCGCGACCACCCACCCACCAACCCCCACCTACGGCGCCGGTCCGCTGCGGGGCCCCCGTGCCCATTGCGGCCTTAACAACATGTACCGGTAACATTACTGCCGGTGTGGGAAATGACATGCGCGTGTGCTTATTCTTGCCTCAATGCATGTGTCGTTGCATGTGCGTGTGCGCAGTCTTTGAATTGGCGCCGTCCAATCAGTCGGCCTGGTAGGGTATGTGGTACGGTAGCCCATTCAATCAGGGGGCATGGCTCTCACTGTCAGGGCTGTGGGGGTGCCGGGGATGTGCCCGCGGCCCTTGTTTATGGACTTGGCAATCAAAAGGCGCATGCGGCAGCAGCCAATGATGCTGCCACTTTTTTACTTTTACTCGTAGCAATGCCTTTCCAATCAACAACCTTCATCAATTATTTGGCGCATATGGGCACCCCATGGCCGACCGCCGCCTTACTGTAGGTACGGGCGCAAGAAGACCCGGAATGCTTACGTACAGTCTAGGTGTGCTTGGAGGTTGTTGGGTTCGGTGTGTGAGGGTAGTTCATTCCAATTGGGAGGGAGTTGAGTTGTGAGTATGCAGATGTTGAGACGGTTGCTTGATTGGTGGGTTCCGTGTGCTGGCGGAAGGCTTATTGCAGGTACTGAGGTTGTGGCAGGCGTGCGGGCGCAGACATCAGCAGTTCACACCGCACCCGACGAGGTTACAACAGTAGTAGGCAGGCATGACGCCCCATAACTTGAACCGCTCTGCTGTCAACAACGGAACGAAAGGCTGCCTGCCTTTGGCTTCGCGGTCCAGCTCCCCCTCACATCCTGAGCAGCGCAGCCACCCATGCGCCGTCCCGTCAAGTGCAGCGCCAGCCCGCTGGGGGCATACCCATACATACACTGCTCCCTGACCTGGTGCCGGCGGGGCCGCAGGCCGAAACCCCGTCACGCCCACCCACCTGTCAGGTAGGCATGCCAGTCGCCAACCAAACGCCCTGCCACCCCTTTGCGCCCCTCTGATCACCTGGCGGTGATCACCTGGTGCAGCGATGCCCGCTGAGGCACGGCCTGGAACTGGATCCCACTGTAAACATGCCCACCTGCTCTGGATCTTGCTGCGTGACAGCTGCGTGACCCCCGTGTGTATTGTGCGGTACTGCCGCTGCTGTCACATGATCACTGATGCGTCGGGAGCATGCATTGCGCCGCCCGTAGGTTTAGCTTGGGCTGGTAATCATACCACGCCCCCTCCCGTCTCCTACAACTGCGTGTCAACTAGAGTAGATTGCGGACACGGGTAACCCTACACCAGCGATCCTTGCCTGTCCTAGCCTATTGGCTCCCAGCCACTCGTCCTTGTGCCCGCCCTGCTCCCAGTGTGGCTCCCAAACACGCACATGCGCTGTCGCCTACCCGCCTTTCAGCTGAGCGCACACACCACCACCTGCCTGACATTTGTGCTCGCATCCTGCATGCTGCGCCCAAACTGCTACATACCTTATTTCCATCAGTTCCACACTTCCATGGCATCGTTCGTTCATTCCCTTCCCCGCGTGCCCACGCACTCTGCTGATTGTCTCGGTGCTCAGCCGGGCCCCACGGCAGGGCCCTCACTGCGTGCGCTCAGCCACCTCACAGGTAGCGACCCCCGCCACCACCACCCTGTCTGCGCCACTACAATTCTATGTACCATCTTGCAGCCCCCCGCCCCCCCCGCACACACCGACATCCCACTGATGCACTACGCCCGGCCGCACGTGTCATGCAGCGCTTGGGTGCAAGGTGCGGAATGCATAATGACCGGTGTGAGGCTTGGCCCCTGTGCTGCTGACGCGCCTGCAGTACACATCACATGAGCCCGAAGCCCTCCGCGTTCTGTAGCGACAGCTCCAGCCGCTCCTGTCGGCGCAAGCACAGGGTATGTGTGTATGTGAGTACCAGCCCGAGGGGGGGGGGGGCAGCGGGCAGCTGCTCCCCTCCCGCTCCCCTCCCCTCCCACTGCTCCCCCCCCCCCCACTGCGCGCGCATCCATCGCGCACCTGCAGCACCTCCTTGCTGTTGTAGTGCGGCAGCAGCAGGTGGTTGAAGCAGGTGTGCGCGGAGGGCAGGCGATCCGAGTGCGCGCCGGCGCGGGAGATGACAAAGGGCGGATTCAGGTGCGCCAGGCCCTGCGGCGGCGGCGGCGGCGGCAGGGGATGGTGGCGCCGGCGGCGGGATGGTGGCGGCGGCAGGGGGGATCCGGTGGCGGCAGGGGGATGGTGGCGGCGGCAGGTGGATCCGGTGGTGTGCTCCGGTGTACGAATTTGCGATAGGTTTTAGGGGCAGGCGTGGGAAAAGGAGGTGCGGAGGAGGAGGAGCCCCTGCCCCCTCTCCCTTCGCTGCTCCCCTGCCATCCTGCTCTTTCCCGGCCCCTCTCTCCCCTGCTACACGCCCCTCCCCCACCCGCCTTCCCCCTTCTACCCCTTCCCGCTGCGGCTGCCCCCTCCCCCTCACCTGCTGTCCCTTGCCTAGTCAGCTGGGGTTGAGCCTGGGCTCCTCCTATTCACAACCCCCCTGGGGCTCCCATCCACAACCCCCACCCCCCACCCCCCACCCCTGCCCACTCACCTTGATGGGCACCCGGTCGCTGCCGGTGACGAAGAACAGCAGCCGCTTCTGGCCCGCGGGCGGCAGCGCGTGCACCACCTCCCAGAACCAGCGCACCGGCTGGCGGCGGCAGCAGGGGGCGGGGGCGGGGGCGACAAGGGTGGGGGTCCGCAGGGTTAGAACGCATGGAGCGGGGTAGGCGGGCGGGGTTGCAAAGATGATAGAGAGCGTGGCAGGGTGAGCAGCAGGGCAGGCAGCAGGTGTTGTAGGGGCCGGAAGGGGATGGGATGGGTACCGGTCGTACCGCAGTTCATTCCAATTCCCAAATTCACAGTGCCCAGTCCCCCGTCCCCCCACCCCCCTTCCTCCCTGCCCTCCGCGCCCCCACCGCCCCCCGTCCGTATGTACCATCTTTGCAACCCCCCGCCCCCCCCCCCACCTCCGAGTCTTTCGAATAGCCGTCGTCGTACTGCGTGGCCGCCTGCAGCTCCTCCAGCCGCAGCGCCCTCGAGCCGCACACCAGCAGCTCCAGCTCGGCGGCGGAGAACCAGCCCAGCGCCGCGCCGGAGCAGAGGCGCAGGAAGCCGCGGCGGAAGGGCGCGAACTGCGGCGCGATCGAGTCCTGGGGGCGTGGGGTGTGGGGTGTGGGGTTGGGGATGGTGTGTGTGTGGGGGGGGGGGGCCTGGATGGGGGGCGGGGGATGGATATCCCAACCCCCAACCCAGCAACCCTATTGTACACAGTAGTACGCCGTACGCCAGCGCCGTTCGCCGTGTTGAGTGCGCCGCCACGCACACGCACCTGCAGCAGGTGTCGTACGTACAGGTCCACGTAGGTGCGGCGGTTGGCGGCGGTCACCTCCAGCTCGCCGCCGCCGGGCAGCAGGTCCACGGGCTCCACCTCGCCGAAGCCCACCTCCATGTCCACCTGCGTGCAGCGTGCGGCACACGTGCGTGCGTGGGCCACGTGGTTGGTGGTCACAGTCACCGGGTGTTGACCCATCTACAAGGTTGAAGGGGCCCTTGCAGACGCAGCATGTGTGAGCAGCCAGGCAGCGCCGGTGGAGGTCGGGTGGAGGTGGGGTTTTGCAAGGATGGTTGGAAAAGCGCATGATACCGACGCACAGGCGGCGGGGCTCAGCACTGCTCCAACCCACACGCTCCACACACACACACCACACCCGTTCCCCCATGCACACACGCCACGCCCCCACCCCCCACCCCCCACCTGGAAGTACAGCCCCAGGCCCGGCACCAGCTCCGGCTCCAGCTCCAGCAGCTTGGCTAGCGAGGCCGCCACCTCGGGCGACAGGTCCGCCAGGTCCTGGCGGCGGCGGCGGCGGCGGCGGCGGCAGCGGCGGATGTGTGGAGGCGGCGTTACATGCATGATTAACAATGACGCACACCACAGCGCAGCACAGCACAGCACAGCCCACCGCCCCACACTGCCGCAAGCAGTGAGCCCGGCAGGGGCACAAACACGAACAGCAGGCCCCGCATCAGCCCTGGTGCCTCACTCACCTCCAACCCAAGAGTGCCCGCCGAAGTCGAGCAGCCGTCTCCCGCCGCCCCTGGCCCAGCACCAGCCGCTCCGCCCCCGCCGCCGCCTGCTGCGACGGCTGCGCCCGGACCTGGCGCGCCCGGCCCGCTGCGGAGCCAGGGCGGCGGCGCCGCCGGCCCGCTCTCGCGCTGCCGCGGTTGCCCCTGCAGGCCGGATGGGTCAGCTCTGTCAGCTTGTGTCAGCTTGTGTCAGCTTGTGTCAATTTGGGAAGATGGGCGCACCGCCGGGCAGCCAGCGCGGCGTGCGAGCCCACCAATGAGCTGGCGGCAGCGCGCACGCGACACCGACATGCGGGATCGGCGGCACAACACGCTTGCGTGCGTCCCGAGAGTGCGTGTGTGTATGCGTGTGTTGCGTGTGTTATGGCCACGCAGCGCACCTCGGCCTCGGGCTGCGAATTCTGCTGCTGCGGCGGCGGCAGCGCCGCCGGCTCGGCGCAGGCGGCGCCCATGAGCTTCTTGTACAGCACCGGCGGGAACTGGAACTCAAGGATGTGGCTGTTGTAGATGGCCAGGCCTGCGGCGGCGTGTGTGTGTGTGTGTGTGTGTGTGTGTGTGTGTGTGTGTGTGTGGTTTGGTGTTACCGGTGTGCTGGAAAAAGCCGTTTCGCTGCCCCCCCCAGCGACCGGCTCGGGCTCAGCTGCGGGACTGCGTTCCCGACACCCCTCCAGGCCGGGACACAGAAACGCCGCGGGGAGGGAGCACGGAAAACCCCCCCGAACAGCAAAACCCTACCAGCGAACAGCAAATCCCCAACAGAGAGCACCAAACCCCCGACAGCAGCAGCAGCGCCCGACAGCAGGCAGCACGTCGCAGCACGCCGCCAGCCGCCAGCCAGTCAATACGTAACAGATAGCAACCAGCCGCCAGCCGCCAGCCGCCAGCCAGGCACTCACTCACCTATGAGAATGCCCACCAGCTCGAACTCCAGCTCCATGTCCTCCGCCGCCGCGCGCCCCGCCGGCCGGAACCAGTGCAGGTGCGAGGCGGGGTCGGAGGTGAACATGCCGTAGTCGGGGTTGAACAGCTGCCGTACCTGGGGTATGGGTGTGGGTTAGGGTGGGGGTTGTGGGGTGTGTGTGTGGGAGGGGGGTTGTCAATACCAGCCCAAGCTAAACCAACCGGACTAGAAAGGGGAATTACATTCATGATCATCGTATCCAAGAAGTGAAGGAACCGGCAGGGGAGGTGTGGATGCCAACCTTAAGATTGGGCTGGTGCTCACCCCGGCCACCCCTGTGCCGGACCCCTCGACCGACCCCTATAATCGATTCCTTACCCTTGCAACCCCCGACCAGCAGGGCTGCGAGGGCTCCATGCCCAAAACACACACGCGCCACGTCTCCCGCGCCACGCCCGCTCGTGACCCATCCTGGTTGCTTTGGTAACTGGAATGAACTCCCTCCCCCCGAAAACGCTGAACGGCGTTACTTGCTACTGGAGTCGACGACCCAAGATGCCGGCGACGACTTGATGAACAAGACTGAAGACCGCCAACAAGAACACGAGTATACCGCTCTCCTCCGCACATGGGGTTTGGGTTGGCAATGGTTGATTTGGGAATTGGAAAAAACTACCCCCCCCCACACACACACGCACGCACACGTATTGGTTTGGTTTGGTTTAGCTTGGGCTGGTATTCACCCGCCCCCCCCTCCCCCTCACCAGCAATTGGAAGAACTCCTTGGCCACGCCGCCCTCGTCCACCCCCTCCTCGCCGATGAACTTGACCTGGCGGCGGCGGGGGGGCGGGGCAGGGCAAGGCATGGCGGGGGGTTGTGAATACCATCCCAAGCTAAACCCGGGGGGCACGTGGGGCACGTGGGGGCGTGGGGTGAGCCAGGGGGCACGGGGAGTGTATCCAGAGGCAGCCAGTGGTGTCGGCGGGCGGGTTGCCGTACCTGAGGAGGATCGCAGTCGTCGAAGGGCCACGCTGCGGGCCTTTGCGCGCCCCTCCCTTCCCCCCTCTTTGGGTTCTGGAATGAACCACCCTCCCTCCCTCCCTCCCTCCCTCCCTCCCTCCCTCCCTCCCTCCCTCCCTCCCTCCCTCCCTCCCTCCCTCCCTCCCTCCCTCCCTCCCTCCCTCCCTCCCTCCCTCCCTCCCTCCCTCCCTCCCTCCCTCCCTCCCTCCCTCCCTCCCTCCCTCCTGCCTCCGGCACGCCAACACACCGACACCCACCGCGCGCCCCTGCTCCCCCCCGGTACGCCAACACGCCGACCCACACCTACCTTGAGCGGCTTCTTGAGCGAGTCTGTTTCCTTGGCCCGGTGGATCTGGATCAGTGTGTCCTGCACCAGGTAGGGGCCGCGCCGGACCTGTGGGGGCAGCGGGGGTGGAGCGAGGTCGCAAGGATGGGTGGCGAAATGGTACAGCCGACAGGTCGGGGGCATGTGATGGCGAAGGCCGTCCAGGCCGTCCGGGCCGTGGAGGCAGTGCTGACGCCGAACAGCTCCAATGCCTCTCGCCCATTCCATCTGTCACTGTCCCACCCTTCCCGAGCCGCCCCGCCCCCCCCTTCCAACCCCCAACCCAAAACCCCCTCCTCTCTCACCCGCAGCACAAGGAAGGGGCACATGTCAGGCAGGGGCCCCAGCCCGCCGCCGCCCAGGCCGCCCAGGCCGCCGCCCGGGCCGCCGCCGCCGCCAGGGCCGCCAAACAACCCGCGAAACAGCGCCGAGTGCAGCTCGTTGACCTGCGGCGTGTTGGGGTGTGGGGTTGGGGCGTTGGGAGTTTGGATTCAGCGGCACGTGGCGACGAGGACGGCGGATGGCTCGATGCGAACCACACGACCGTGTAGCCGCGTCCATGCGCATGTCTGCAAACACACACCACTCGCTGGGCTGGCGTTCACCACCCCCAACCCCCATACCGGTATCTACCACACACATATGCACATCCCACGCCAGTACAACCCCCGCCACCCACCCCGGCCCCCCGGTTCACTCGGTCAGTTGCTTTGGGTTCTGGAATGAACTCCCCCCCTGGCGCCGGGGTCATCTTCCTGGTCGCCAGGTAAGTCGTGTGTTCTGCATTTGCGTGTTTGCGTGTCTGTTTCTGCTGTGCGCGAGCCGAGCCTGGGTGGCATTTCGTCGACGGCGCGCCGACCTCGCCCGTCTACGCTCTTCGACCCGAAACGCAAGAGTATACCGTTACCCTGTATTGTCGCAAACTGCACCTGCCTGTCCCTTGTCTAGTTTCGCTTGGGTATAGATTGGGCTGGTGTTTACAAACCCCCCCCCCCCCCCCCCCCACACACACACACACGCCCACGCCCGCCCGCACCTGGCTCATCTGGTTCTCCATCTGCAGCAGCCGCGCCTTGCTGCCGGGGTCGTACATGAAGGGGAACTTGCAGAAGCAGAAGTCGTACTTGTGAGGCTGAGGGGGTGGGGTGGGGTGGTGGTGGCAGTGTGGGGTGCATGCAGTGTGGGGTTGGCAGCAGGGGCGGGCAGCGGGGTTGTTGGGAGTTGTTGGGAGTGGGTTGCGGTTGCAGTCAGACAGTGCACACAAGCGAACACACGCACACGCGCAGCTGCCACAGAGCGCCCGCGGCCCCATCGCAATTGCCCTAATTCCGTCTAACTGCGTTAGCCAGGTGTTCACCCGCCCCGCCCTGCCCCACCCCCCACCCCCCACTTTTCCAAACATCCTTGCACCCCCCACCCCATCCACCCACCCCCACAACTCACGTGCTTCCACTTGCGGAAGTCCTCCTTCAGGTTGAAGTCCTCGTGATTGATGGCGTCGTTGTAGAACGCCGCCGGCTCCAGCGGCCGCCAGCCCGCCGCCAGCCCCGCCGCCGCCGCCGCGGTGGCGGTCGCGCCCATGCGCCCCAGCGCGCTGAACCCGGGCGCGGGCGCGGCGGCAGCAGCCGCTGCCGCTCCTGCTGCTGCTCCTGCTGCTGCTGCTGCTGCTGCTGCTACAGCCCCGGGCTGCCCGGCTGGTGCCGATGCGGATGCGGCGGCGGCGGCGGCGCGGCCCGCCTCCTCGTTGGCCTCATACACCAGCGCCAGCAGCCTCGTGGCGTCCTCCACGCCCCGGGTGATGCTCTGCAGGAACCAATGCGGCAGGAGAGGAATGCGGTAGGATTGCGGCAGGATTGTGCGAGAGGATTGCGGAGCCGCGGATTGCGGAGCCGCTTTCTTTGAGTAGCTACTGACGGGGATGCCGGTGCGGAGCGGGAGATGCAGGGCTGGAAAGGGGTGCACAGGGGTCAAGTGTCATTACGCCGATTGCTGCCCGCCCTCCCCGCTCCCGCCCGTCCCGGCCCTTCCCCAAGGCCGTACCAGCCGGCACCCACCACCCACCTGCATCCGGAACAGCGTCATGCTGATGAAGCTGTGCAGCCGCGTCACCAGCCTGTGGGCGTGGGCGGTGTGAGCGCGCGTGTGTTGGAGAAACAAACGGAACGAAATGAGCGTGTGCGTATGTATGTGTGTAGGCCTTGTCGTCAGCAGCGCACACCGCAAATCCAACATCCCACTCCGACGTTCTGGACTGCTCGCTCCTGCCCCCACCCTCCCTACCCCCCACCCTCCCCTACCCCCAATACCCAAACCCACCCTCCCCCTACCGCAAACATCTTTGCAACCCCCTACCCACCCCCCTACGCCCCCCACCCACCCGCACCTGCGCAGCTCGTCGCCCGGGTAGGTGGCCACCAGCCGCCGCAGCGCCGCCCGCTGGCCGCTGCCCAGGCCGCCGATGAAGCACACCAGGCTGCCCAGCAGGCTGCGCGCGGGTGACGGCGTGGGGGCGTGTGCGTGTGCAGGTGGCAGGGCAGGTGGCGGAGGACAGGTGGCAGGGCAGGTGGCAGGGCAGGCGGAGGACAGGCGGAGGACAGGTGGTGCTTGATGCGACGGGGAACCGGTGCTCGCCAAAAGCGCGACTGTTGCGCGCGCCTTCTTTCGCAACCGCGATGCCACCGCGGCCCAACACCAACGACGCGTTCCGCCCCGGCAGCTTAACGACCCCCTTTGTTTTCAAATGTGACGGCCTCTTGGTTTGGGTTTAGCTTCTGGGCTGGTGTTCACAACCCCTTCTCCCCAGCAAGCAAGCGCTGCGGGGATGCGCCCTGCTGCAGCCGCATGACTCACTCGTGGTGCTCTGCCCGGTCCAGCAGCGGGCAGGCCAGCAGCACACCCAGCTGCCGCGGCAGCGCCGGGTTGAGCGCCGCCGGCAGCCCGCCCAGGCCCGACAGCAGCCCCTCCGCCCCCGCCGTCAGCGCCGCGCACAGCGCCAGCGAGTGCGCGGGCGGCCGCGGCACGGCGGCTGCGGCTGCGGCTGCGGCTGCGGCGGCTGCGGCTGCGGCTGCGGCGGCCGCTGGCTTGCCGTGTGGGGACAGGACGCCAGAGCTGCCCGCTGTTTCTGCTGCTGTTGAGGACAGCCCGCCGGTCATCCCTGTGGCACCGCCCCCGCCCTCGCTGGAGCCACTGCTACTGCTACTGCCGGCGGGTGGCGCCGCGGAGTTGGCAGTAGCAGGCAAGAGGGGCGGTGGCACGGCCGTGCCGAGCACCGCGTCGTACAGCGCGGCTACAGCCGTGAAGTCCAGTGAGCAGGCGGGTGCCGCGCCGCCTCCTGCTACTGCCGCCTTGCCCCTGCCCAACACCGCGCTCCCGCTCCCGCCGCCATTCCCGCTTCCGCTTCCACTCCCGCTTCCGCTGCTGCTGGTGCTGCTGGCGGCTTGCTCGGCCGCCTGCCCGCCACCCCCGGATGACGATGACGAGGCAGCCTGCCACTCGCGCGGCCAGAAGGCGGCTGCGAGGCAGTCGGGGCTGGCGAAGAAGCGCGTCACGGCGCCGCACAGCTGGCCGAGGGGCATGCCGCCGGGGTCGGCGGCAAGGCGGCGGGCCAGGTCGTCCGGGGTGGTGGGCAGGTCGGCTGCAATGCAGGGCAGCACGGCGGGCGTGGCAAAGACATGCTTGTTTGGGCCGGCTGGAGGGCAAGCGGGGTGAGAACTGAGAAGCGCCTCGACGCCTGTGCTCGCTTCCTAGTTCTCTGCCCATGCAGCCGTGCTCCCGGTGCTACTCGCTCCCGAAATCCCTATGTTCTGTGTCTGCCATGCCTTCCTAGTTCTCTGCCCATGCAGCCGAGGCCACTTCTGTACTGGGCCAACCGCCGACACGGCCCACTGCCGTGGCTGGGCTTCCTCCTGTCCTGGGTGGCAGCACGCGGACGCACCTACGCCAGCAGCCACTTTGAGCGCGAGAGCGCACGCCTCATTGGGCTCCATACCGCGGGCCCGCAGCGCGTTGAAAGCCCTGCGCGTGGCAATTGAGGTATGCTTGGGGCATGGAGGTATGGATGGCCTCCCACATGCCGCAGTTTGGCTGCTAGGCGCCCTCATCGATGACGCTGCTGACGCACATCAGGCGATGATGCTTAGCTAGGTACCCCTTTCTGTAGCTAATTGGTAAGTTGAGGCACCGTGGCGTTCCGTCGAGCCCGGGCGAGATTCTGCGACGGTTCGCACCTTGTGACCTCATCCGTGAAAAGCTTCCTTTGGTCCTGAAGAGGCAGGCCACTGTAGCTTGGCCGCTCAGAACGAAGGGTCTCGCCTTGAGCGATGCTCATTCCGCCACGCACCGCAAGGACTGGCATGTCTAGCTAGGTATTCATGATGGAAATGTCAGTCGAGCACTCCAAAAGATGTGCCAAAAGCAAGGGATGTAGGAATTCATGAAAACTGTCTGGTGTCGTGTAAACGTAGCGTGGTTTGGTTCAAAGTAATCTACAGCAATTAGTTAGTTGTTTGCATTTCGCTGCAGTCAGAACGCACGTCTCGAGTGCTCGACGTGAAACCCCATCGCGCGCATCAGAGCGTTTTTTTGCGCGTCTCCTTTCCGAATTGCTGCAATAGGACCCATTACCTCAAGAGTGAATAGCTGCTGGGGTGGTTGAGGGAGCAGCTGTGGCAGGGTCGCGAGCGGCGAGGAAGTTCTTGGAGGGAGAAGGGGAAGGGCATGGCAGGGGGCACGGTTTGCTGCGCACCCGCCCCGCCCCTGTTTTCCGCGGGCCCCCGGTGAATGGGCGCCCTCTCAGCAGTGTATGTGCTGGCCTTCTTCTACATTAGAACTGTACTGTAGTATCTCTCCTGTCTGCACACGGTGTGAAAGCTAGGAGGGGCCACAAGCGGATTCAGGGCCTGGCCCGGCCCCGCCAATCTGGTTCCGACTGTCGATTTGAAGGCCATTTGTGCCTGAGCTCATAATTTCAATCTTGTGTTCCTTTATTATTATACTTCACATTCACATAAATTGATAGCTGAGGCCAGCACACTGGAAGGTGGAACCCCTCGCAATCGCTGAAGTCGCTTTACTGCTTGGCGTGAGCAGCCATGGGGACGCCCCTTGAGCTTATCAAATATAATGCTGACTCTGGAACGTTCGAGGTCGGCGCGGCTGCCCTTGACACGCTGCGCAAGGTAAGTGGGATGCGGGGGCAGCTGGCGCTTGCGCCCGAGGCCCGGGCTCCCTTTCACACTGAAGATATGTGAGGAAACCAGCTCGCCGGCATGTCTGATGACCCTGACGCTGTAGCTCTGCGAACGTACAGGTCAAGGGGCCTGTGGCGGTGGTGGCTGTCAGCGGCCGCGCTCGCCAGGGCAAGAGCTTCATTCTGAACCAGCTCTTGCT
The DNA here is from genome assembly GCA_016834605.1 of Chlamydomonas incerta. Taxonomy (NCBI): domain Eukaryota; kingdom Viridiplantae; phylum Chlorophyta; class Chlorophyceae; order Chlamydomonadales; family Chlamydomonadaceae; genus Chlamydomonas; species Chlamydomonas incerta. The sequence continues at coordinate 525,457 of JAEHOC010000022.1, forward strand.
CAAGAGCACCGGCGGCGGCTTCCAGGTGCGGCAGTCAAGGGGCGGGCGGCGAGATGGGGATCTGAAGCAAGTGGGGGTGCTGAAGGGCTGGGGCGAGCGCCCGAACGATGTAGCAGACCCGGACGCCTGGGGGTGGGGGGCGCGGAAGGCTCACACTCGCGGGCGGGTGCAGCGCCGCGCGGAGGCCCTACCGGGCCCACTAGCCAGAGCTGCAAGTCTTGTAAAGCTGGGGTTTCAAGCGGCCTCCCCGCACAGCGATCAACGCGCGTACCATAGGTGTGCGGCTCCATCAGGCTTCCCGTGTTTCATCGTCCATGTGTCTTGCCGCGCTACTCCCCCCACCCTCACCGCCTTCCCGTATCCTACCTCGCTCTCCCTCCCCCGGCCTCCTTGGCCCCTGCCTCTTGGCCCCTGCCCCTCAGGTGGGCGCCACTCACCGGCCATGCACCAAGGGGCTGTGGATGTGGTCGGCGCCACAGCAGGTGCGCGGGGGACTAATCCAGTAGGGAACAGGATTGTGAGGGGTGTAGCGATGGGGCCCTGGTGGGCGCGCAGCCCGAAAGGAGGGCGGCCCCGCGCCAGGCGCAACCTCTCATACCAACCTCCATATCATTAGACTTGATCTAGCTTGGCTGGTGTTCACAGCCCCCAGCCTGCCGCGCGCCTGTGTGACCTCCTGTTTCCTTCCCCACCCATCCTTTCCCACCCCCCTGAACTGCGCACACACACGCCACGCGCCACAGATCACGGCCGCGGACGGCTCCCGGCACCACCTGGTGCTGCTGGACACGGAGGGCATAGACGCCTACGACCAGGTGCGTGCGTGCGTGTGGGGTGGGTGGGTGGGTGGATGGGTGTGGGTGGATTTGGGTGTGTGTCGGTCAGGCACAGCACCCCCACCATGATGTGCGTGTGGGTGTACGGTTGGAATGTGGGGGCCTTGCGGCTGTGCGGGATAGCGGTCTTGAGGGACGCGACAGCGCCCACGCATCCGCATCGGGCCTCAGCTGGGCCCAGCTGCGAGCTCGTGTCTCACCGCAAAGCCCAACTATCTCTCACCATCAGAACTCCACCCGTGTCGCCCACATCCTTCCCCACCCCTCCTGCCTCGTACCCGATCCCCCTTAGCTGATTATGAATGTAACCCCCCGCTCGCCCCCCCCCCCCCCACCCAACCACAACAGACGGCCCAGTACAGCACCCAGATCTTCAGTCTGGCGGTGCTGCTGTCCAGCCTGTTCGTGTACAACCAGGTGCGCGTGTGGGTGTGTGGCTGCTTGCGCGCGCGGCGACATTGCTAGGTACGGTATACAAACACGGCTAGTCACGGAGTGTAGCAGAGTGTGGCGCGCAGTGCGGGTTGCTTAGCGGGCTGCCGGCTGCCAAGCGGGTTGCGCGAGGAGGGGCGAGGTGGATGTGTTTTGCGGAGCTCACTTGACATGGGTGCGTGGAGGAGTGCTGCAAGAGAAGCACAACACAACACATTGCCCCTCAGATTTTAATCATGCATGGGATTCCCCTCTCCCTCCCCCTGCTCGGTCTCCCCGGCAACCCCACACCCACCTTGTCTAGTTCAGCTTGGTTTAGCTTGGGATGGTATTCACAACCCACCACACGCCGCAGATGGGCGGCATCGACGAGTCGGCTCTGGACCGGCTGAGCCTGGTGACGGAGATGACCAAGCACGTGCGGGTGCGGGCCGCGGCCGGCAGCGCGGGTGAGTAGGGCAGGGCCGGGGCGGGGGTCTGGGTGATGGGCGGGGGGGGGGGGCGGCCCAAGATAAGGGTTGGGTGGGTGCACGGGGCGATGTGAGCGGCTGCCAGCTCGGGAGTGTGGGGTGCAGGTAAGGTGGGGCGAGGTTGAGGTGAGGTGAGGTGTGCCGACGCGCGCGTGTCAGGGACTGTGGGCTGAGAACCCCACTGCTCTGTGCCTGTGAACGCCCAGCCGCCACCACTCCACCATTCCCCAACCCACACACATACACCACTGCGTTTTCTTCTCTGTGTCCTCCCTAACAATCCTCCTATGCACCGCCACCGGCCCCACCACCGCGCCCACCCCCAACCCCAACCCCGACCCCATCACCACCACGCCCCCAGGCGGCGAGGAGGGCCTGGGCGAGCACTCGCCCGCCTTCCTGTGGCTCCTGCGCGACTTCTACCTGCAGCTGGAGGAGGAGGGCGGCCGCAAGGTGGGGTTGTGAATACCATCCCAAGCTAAACCAAGCTGAACTGGGGGGCGGGGGCGGGAACGGGGGCGGGGGCGGGGCGCAAAATCATCCACGGTGGGCTGGGGGTGGGAGGGGTTGAAGACTCCAGCCCAAATTGATGCCAAACACGCCAAACTGAGACCAATGCATAGGAGAGCAACGGACTCAACGCACCACCAAAACACACGCACAACAACACGCACGCACCCCCACCACCCCCGCCGCACACAGATCACGCCCCGTGACTACCTGGAGACGGCGCTGCGGCCGGTGGCGGGCACGGGGCCGGCGGTGGCCTCCAAGAACGCCATCCGCGCCTCCATCGCGGGCCTCTTCCCCAACCGCGACTGCTTCACGCTGGTGGGGCGGGGGCGCGGGCTTTCGATTGGGGGCGGGCGGGCGTCGGGTCGGGAAGTAATTTGTTTCGGGTGGGCCTTTATGTGTGCCGCCCCCTATCCCCTCGCAACGCCACACACACGCGCGACCTCCCATCCCACCCCACCCCCCACTAAGGATGAATGTACCCCCCCCCCATACATTAGTAACAACACACCTGCTGTATGGCTGTTCCTGGCTACGCCTTCACGTCTTAACTAATGATGAATGTAACCCCCCCCACACACACACACACACACACCAGGTCCGGCCCATGCACGACGAGGCCGCGCTGTCGGCCATGGACAGCCTGCCGCGAGACAAGCTGCGGCCCGAGTTCCAGGTGGGGGCGGGGTTAGTTGTGGCGGTGGTGGTATTGGGTTGGTGTCGTGCCTGGTTCAGGGCGGGTGGTGGGGCCGTGGTGGGGCCGCCGTGTGTGCCGCGCTTTTGGCTGCGCCCGCAAACCCTGCGCTTCGCGCGCTCGAGCGTTTCTCGGGCCCTGTGCGGCCCGCCGGCAGTCCTGCTGACCAGTCCTACTGTGACTGCCTGCCAACTGTAACCTCCGCTCGCACACCTCCACGCCCTCCCTCCACACCCTCCACACACCGCCACACCCTCCACACCTTCCCCTCACGCACCAGGCGGGCGTGAAGCAGCTCACAGAGCTCATCCTGGGCCGGGCCCACCCCAAGCGCTTCGGCGGCATGGGCGCCATGACGGGCCCGGTGCTGGCGGGCCTGGTGGGCGCCTATGTGGGCGCCATGAACGCGGGGGCGGTGCCCACCATCGCCACCGCCTGGCAGGTGGGGCCATGGGGGGGGGGCGTGGAGGGGGGCGTTGGGAGGGGGTGGACGGGGGTGGGGAGCGGGGGTGGGAGGGGAGCAGTGATGGGCAGGTTATTAGGGTGTGGTTGAAGGAACGGGGTGGGCGGGGACTTGGGGATCGCGGCTCTCAACGTGTTGCGAAAGTCGCGCGCACACGCTTGCTGTGCGGAGGTTCCTTCGTGTGCCTCGTGCCCCTCGTTCCGCTTCAGCCTTCAGTCTGCACCGCCTCCTCTCTCTCTCTCTCTCTTCTTCTCACGCCGCGCACACAGGGCGTGGCGGAGTCGGAGTGCCGGCGCGGCTGCGACGCCGCGGAGGCCGCCTACGCCGCGGCCTGGGCGGCGGGCGGCGCGGCGGCGGCGGAGGAGGCGCTGCTGGAGGCGCGGCACCAGGTGCGGCGGCGGGGAGGAGGTAGAGATGGGGTAGTCATTTCCAGTTCCCAAACGCGGATGGGAGTGGTAGGATGGTTGGTGAAGCGGTACAGCAGGCGTTGGGGGCTTGTTTTGGGGGGGCTGTAGAGGCACGGGAAGAGGAGACGATTGCAATGCGTGTTTGTGATGTAGATTGGGCGATGCCTCATTTGGATGGAGGAGCGGACGGCTGGGGGCCGGGAGACTTCCTGGTGCTAGTGTGCCGCACCTATCCTTGTCTTGACCTGGTCACAAGCTGCACCCAACCAGTAACTTAACACTCTCCCTGGGCATCCTGCCGCAGTCCTGCCTGGCCGCCGCCCGGGCTGCGTTCGAGGACATTGCGGTGGGCGATGAGGCGATCAAGCGCGCGCACGAGCAGCGGTGGCAGGTGGGGCCGTGCGTGTGTGATGTGGTGGGATGGTGTGCGCCAGCCCAATGGGGGCTGTAGATACCAAGCCAATCTAATCACCGACGACAGCAAGGGCACTGGGGAGGGGTTTTGAGCGGGCGATGACCACCTGTCTGCCTGGTTGCCCATTAGCACAAAGCGTGTTACATGGCTTGAAGTCCATGCGGTCCCACCAACTCCGTTGTGGCCTCTCTTCCCTGTGCTCGCGCTAACACTCACACACACACTCACACATCGCGGCTCCTCTCTCTCCCCTGTGCCCTCCCCGCCACGCAGGCCTCGGTGGCGGCGCGGTACAAGGACGTGCGCGGGCGGCTGCTGGCGGAGGCGGCGGCGGCCGTCAACGAGCTGCTGTACAAGGGAGCCAGCGAGGTTGCGGCGGTGGGTGGGGGCTGAGCGTGGTGCTGAGCGTTGTGTGTCGCCTGGCGGCTGCTGTAGCAGTGCTTTGCGTGTGTCGCGCACGCGAGCTGTCCTGAGGTTGCTGCATCATTATCCGTGCAGATCATGCCTGCAACACGCACGTGCCGTCGCGCTGCAGTCCCATGCACAGTCCCTCTATGCATATCCTTGTTCTCTCTCTAACACACGCACGCACGCATACACACGCACACACAGGCCGCCCGCGGCGGCGCCGACCTGCCGGCGCTGCAGCAGCGGCTGGCGGCCTTCGTCGCGGGCTACGACAAGGCGGCGGCGGGTCCCACCAAGTGGGTCAAGCTGGCGGCGTGGCTGGGCGAGACGTGGCCGGCGGCGGCGGGCCAGGTGCGTGCGTGTATGTCGGACTGTCGGTGCATGTCGGTGCGTGTGGTGGTGGGCTCGGCTGGCCGCCTGACGAAATTGTGCTGTTCCGCTGCTGATGTGCCGCTGCGAATGCATGCCTCATGTGTTAAGAGATCACCAAGGGAAACGCCTCATGTGTGTGCCATCCCCATATCCTCCCACCCTCACCCTGCAACCCGCCCCCCCCCTTCGGTTTCTGGAATAAACTACCCCCCCCCCCGCCCCTCCAGGTCTTGGACCGGCAGGCGGCCGCCGCCCGGACCGCACTGGAGGCGGCGCAGCGCGAGGCGGCGGAGCTGAAGAACCAGCTGGGGACGGAGCGGCGGCGGGCGGAGCAGGTAGGGGATCGTGCGGAGTGACTGATTGTGGTCGTAAGGGTGGCGGGGGGAGGGAGGGACTGGGACTGGGACTTGATTCGTGGTTGACGAGGCGGTTCCATGGTTGCCCCTGTCTGTCTGCTCCTTAACAGCTCAAATTTCTTCTAGAGTGACGCTGCACCCCCGGGACGCCCCTGACAGGCTGAGCGGCTGGCGGCGGACGCCTCCGCCGCCGCCGCCGCGCTGCAGACCCAACTGGCGGCGCTGCAGCAGGAGGCGGCGCGGCTGCGGGCGGCGGGCGACCAGAAGGAGGCCAAGGTGGGGCCTTGGGGATGGGGGTAGCCATTTCCAATTCCCAAATCAATGGGGGTGGGGCATAGGCCGGCGGGAGCGCGGCAGGTGTCACAACGGGGCTTGGCTCGGCATGGGCGCGGGGCACGGGGCACGGGTTGCACTGACTGTGCCCAAATCTCTCACTACCGCGCAAACTCGATTGCCATTGCTGTACCTGCCCCCACCGGGCCACCGGACACGCGAGCACCGCACCGCGTACGCTGCGTGCTCCTCCTGGCGTCCTGCTGCGTACTCCGTTTCCCTGCGCTCTCTGGTGCACCTGACGCACACACCACGCTGCACCCACACGCGCCCGACGTGCGCAGGTGGCGGCGCTTGAGGCGCAGATGAGCGAGGTGCTGCTGGTCAGCGAGCGCAAGCAGGTGCGCGGGGGTGTGGGTGGGGTATGTGTGGGTCATAGGGGCGGGCGCGTGTTAGGGCCTGGAATTGCATTTGGCAGGAGTGCAGTCGCTCGCCAGCAGCTTAAGGGTTAAGAGCTTAAGCCAGTCCCAGCTGTAGTCCCCCCCCCGCCATGGCGTCAATCAACATCGCCCTGGGGTGCCGCCCCGTCACGTCGGACCGCATAGGCCAGTGCGGGCGAGCTGGCGGAGGCGCGGGTGCGGGCGGCGGCGTCGGAGGCGACGGCCAAGGTGGCGGAGGTGATGGTGAGTGGCCGGTGCGGGCCAAGGCGGGGAGGAGGAGGGTCGGGCAGGGCGTGTGGGCTCGAGTCCCTGGGTTTGCAGGGGCTCGCAACGCGGTCTCTTGCACTGGTACACCCGAACAACCCACCCATACGCCCACCCCACCCCACCAGCGATGCATCCTGTTCCGCTTTTCCAACCATCCTTGCAACCCCAACCCAACCCACACCAGGCGGCCCTGACCGCGGAGCGCGCCCGCGCCGACTCCCTGGTCGCCGACCTGGAGGGGCTGGCCGCGCGCTGCGGCGCCGCCGAGTCGCGGCTGGCGGCGCGCGAGGCGGAGGCGGACGAGTGGCGGCGCAAGTACAGCGGCGAGGCGGCGGCACGCGTGGAGCTGCAGGGGCAGCGTGACCAGGTGGGCCTGGGGAGCGGGGCGGGAGAGGAGGTCAGAGCCGGGATGTGCAGCCGTGCAGCCAGGGTTTTTCACGTGTGGAGTCGTGCCTTCCTGTTGATCCCCACGCGCTCTGGTCCATGGGTTCGGGTGCTCGCCCCCGCAACCCTATCAGCCACGGATATAGAGCCAAGAGCTCACACCACACCACACCACACCACACCTGCACCGCTGTTGCGCTCACACACACATGATGAGGGTATGCCAACAGGGCAGAAACGGCGGGTTACTCCGCAACTTCGCGCATATGCTTGGGAGACACGCACTACCAGACTATGCGAACACTACTGTGCTGGAGCCTGGCTCTAGCGCTGGTTAGTTGTTCAGGACACTCGATCACGAGGTTCTATCAAGCAACTGTAAACCGTAGTTACACACACACACACGCACCCACACACGTGCGCCAGTACACCAGTACTTGCAGCACTGTTGCACGTACCCTCTTCCGTTATCTTCCACCGCTCAAGAGTCCCACACGTGCATTCACACACACGTGTGCACCCACACCCACATGCACTTGCGCGTGTATGGCCGCATTGTTCCGTTAGTTTTTTTGTTTCCAACACATGCACTGCACTGCGCTGCGCCGCAGGCTCGCGACGCGCTGGCGCTGGCGGCCATGGAGCGCGACAGCGCGGCGCGGGAGCGGGACGCGGCGCGGGCGGAGCTGGCGGTGGCGCGCGCCGACCTGGCGGCGGAGGCGGGCGCCAAGACCTCCATGCAGGTGCGTGGGCGTGTGTGAGTGCGGGCGTGTGGGCATGTGTGTGGGCTGTGGCTGGGCAGGGCTGGGGCTGTGGCAAGGCCGGTGGGATGTAGCGCGGGCTCCGCAAGCTGCTAACATAGATGGAGGAGGTTGTCACAACCGCCGGAAACATGCAAAGCGGAATGTAGCGTGGGCGCATGGATCCCTCAACCGGTGCATCGTGTTTTCTTCTTGTCGTGTGTCCATACGCACCTTGTGCTTTCAAGTCACTCACCGCTCCGCATCCGCCGCGCAGTCCCGGCTGGACGAGCTGGTGGCGGAGGCGCAGGCGGCGCGGGCGCAGGCGTTCGGCGTCAGCAGCGGCGGCAACGACGAGAGTGAGTGTGACGGCGCCCGCGGTGTCATCCCCGAGATGTGGATGTGGCTGCGGATGTGGAGGTGGATGTTGTTCTCGCCTCATATCTTGACCTTGGTCGGGTGCCAACATACACCAGCGGCTGGACTCCTCGCCTCAACCTCAGTCATAACTCACCACCGCATCGCCTCCCGCCTAACCGTGCCGCCCTCGGTCGCAGATGCCCACCCTGACGCCAGCGGCGGTGGCGGCGGCGTGGCGGCGGGCCGCGGCCCCCTGGCGGACGCGGGCAACGTCAGCGCCATGACGGTGCAGGAAATTAAAGACGCGCTCACTCAGGTACGGCGCCCGGACGTGGGGATGCGTAGCAAACGGATAGCGATTCGCGTGCGTGGAGGCGGGGGTGGGTGGGCACAACTGTATGAAAGGATCAGAGGTGGTATGGCGGAGGTGCGGGTGGCGGGATGAGGCTGGTGCAATGGTGGTGCTGGAAACGCGAGGGAGGGCACCTCCTCCTGCATCTCCTGCATTTCCCCTTGTCCTAATTAGGGTTGTTTCTTATTCATGCACCCCTGCACCTGCCTATCCCTTGTCTAGTTTCGCCTGGGCTTAGATTGGGCTGGTGTTTACAACCCGGTCACACCCCGTGTTCCCCACCTCGCCACCCCCCTCCCTAACTCGCCCGCAGGCGGGCTTCATGGACGAGGTATGGTCACTGACCAACCGCAAGCCCGCGCCCAAGAAGGCGGACTGGGTGGACCTCATGCGGCGGCGGGCGGCGGCGCAGCAGTAGCGGCGGCAGCAGTAGCAGAGGCAGTAGCAGCAGGAGGTTGTGGTAATGTGGTAGCGGCAGCGCCCGAGGTGGGGAGAGAGGAGGAGCAGGGGCGAGGAGCCCGCCGCCGTGAGGCATTGAAGTGGCGTCGGACGCGGCGAGGGGAGAGGAGCGGGGAGAGGAGCCCGCGGCGTAGTTTGGTAGCTCTGCGGAGTTGCGGGTGTGCAGGTGAGCTGTAGCAACGGTTTGACAGTTTGGGCTGTAGCAATTGCAACAACGGAGGTGTAGGAAAGGCTGCACGAGCCAGGTGACTTGACGATGCGGTGGTGCGTAAGAGCGGTGGACGAGGCAGTAGCAATGCCCTGGCATGGCGGGCTGGGATTCAGGGCCCATGTGCGCCAGGTGAGTGGAATGACTGCGTGCTCAGACACCTGGAGCTCATGCGCATCAGCAAACTACCAGCCTGGCAGCTAATCAGCACCGCATCGGTACAGTAACTCCGGCGTTAAACCAGCCGCGCGCTCCTGTCTGCTGTCGCAATTTGTTTGTTGGGTCTGGGAGGTTCTGCACACTATGGGACTTCGCCACCTGCCCCGCTTGCATTGTTCCATCGAACCCAGACACCTGGAGCTTCAAATCTTACTTTAACCGCGGGGCCTTGAAACAGTCCGGGAGTTTTGAATTGCGGGTAAACGAGCTCTCCACGCAGACTCACCTCGAATGAACCGCTCGTGACTCATCCCAACCTGCACGTGCACAACTGCACATATCTTTGTCAATCTTCGTTAGCTGCGCGTGCCTGAGCCCCGACAGCCTGAGCTGCACCTGTCCAGTCAGGCACATACCGGTAAGGTGATAGAAGCTCACAAGTCGCCTGCTCAAGCAAACAGCAAACAGGCTCGCCGTGGTCGATCTGCGCTATACGTCCGTGCACCTCAGCTGCCGTATAGCCTGCCAGTGCACCATCACACCCCGAGCATGCGTCCTCAGCTACAAGGCGCGCGCGCTCTGCACTCTCTCACAGTCTCAACTAACACAACTGCCTAACTACCGTATCTTCATCTAGTAAACTGTGCCCTGACTGCTGCGCGCGCAAGTAATGCGGTGCCCCTAGCATCACCGGTGATCACCATTCACCAGCGCGCAACGAATCCGATTCTGCGGTGCCCTTTATTCACCGAGCATCACCAGGACAACAGCCCTCACGTCACGCAAGGCTCTAACTGACAGGCGCTGCCTCAGTCTCAGCCCGTTTATCTGCACATACACTGGAGCTCTTACCTTGGGCGTCCTGCTTGCACCTGCACCTGCCGCCTTCTAACTATGCACTTGCCCTTCCTATCTACAGCATCTTGGCAAACAGACTGAGCATGATGAAAAAGGCATGCAGCCTACCTGCCTACGCCTACGCCTAAAAGCCCCTGCAGCCATGACTCATGACATGATGCTCACTCAGACGCCCCACGGCGTTGCTACACCCTGCAGCCTGCGCCTAATCTGGCCGCTACCTTGCTGTCGCCAAAGCACCGAGCTCGCCTGAAACCTATTCGGTCCACATGATCAGTTCCAATGCCTATCCTACCTGCCAACACTTATCTCAGTGCATGATCGGGGCCATCCTGCACGCACCAGGCCACTCTCGCGCTTATCACACACACGCACACGGCTATCTTCGGGCTCACCACACTCCCGTGGCCCCAATCGCCACCGTGTGCACTGAGCAAACGCCTTTGATGCGCGCCTGCCTTGCGCCCCTGCCTGACCTTTCGCTGTGCGGTGTTGAATTCCATCTGTCCGTACACCACAGTCCTCCTCTCACGCCCACAGCAATGCAGGCGCGCAGCGCTCGCACTGCTGCTCTGGGTCCCTTTCTCAGCGACCGGCGGCGTCCATGTCCCCGGCGCCCGGCCCCACATGCTCAGTGCCGCACGTGATCAGTGCCTCGCGTTGCTCACGTGTTCACAGGCAGGACGGCGCCCCGCCGTGCCGCCCGCGAGCTCGAGCCGTCCAGGGCCGCGGAAGCGGAGCCGCCCCTGTTGTCAGACGAAGAGTTGGCAGCATGGGGGTTGAGTTGGCGGCTGGGGGACTCGGGGCCTGCGGCGTCCCTGCCCTCGGCAGCAGCACGCGGGTGCGAGGCCGAGGGGGCCGACGCCGAGGGCGGGGCTGCGGCGTCATTGGGTGTGGCGTGGCTGGCGGAGGCAAAGCGGCTGGGGCCCGGGCCTCCCGCGCCCCCGCTTGGGCTCGTCACGGATGCGACGCGGCGCGAGGCGGCGAGGCTCGTGCCGCTGGCACTGCCGCCGTGTTGGCTGCCACCCCCGGCTGCGCCGCCCGTCGCACTACCGCCGCCAGCCGGGTCCCCCGCTACCCATCTGTCCCCATTCATGGCGCGCCCGACCAAAGGCATGAATGCGCGGCATTGGCGGTGCGATTCACCCGAACCCGTCACCATCAATTGGTCAGCAGGAAGCACATTGGTCAGGGTTGTCAGAAGTCAGCAGTTGTCAGCAGTAGTCAGCAGTAGTCAGCAGTAGTCAGCAGTAGTCAGCAGCAGTCAGTGGTCATGTGTGGGGGTCAGAGAGACATACACACACGCACTCGGTCAGTGGCGTGCAATGCAGCAAGCGGTCAGGCGTGCGTTTGAGGGCGCTGCTGTTCATACGTGTTCGTCCATGCAGAGGGCATACTGATGCCGTCGGGCAAACGCACACAGTTTCATTACACGGAAAACGTCATCACAACTGACCTTGAGGGCGGCTTTCCGGAGCCTGACGCGGCGCTGAACGTGATCCCGTTCGCCGACGCCGCCGCGCCTGCCTCCGCCCGCGCGGCGCTGACGCTGGCCGGGGAGCCGGCTGGGTAAGAGGGCGTCGCCTGGCCGCCGCCGTCGCCTCTCGCTGCCGCCCCTGCTGCCGGCGGCGACTTGACCATGATGTCAGGCACGAGCTGTGGCGGCGCCGCCGCGCCCTCCGCGACTGCGTGTTGTTTGGCCTCAAGCGCCTCGGCCTCCTGCGCGCATTGCGTGTGCGGCAGCGCAGGCGTCCCGCAGCGCTCTCAACGTACCGCCTTTGCACCGCGTCCGTGCACGTACGCGGCATGCATACGAGCTGATCTTCCCCTGGGCTGCCCGCCTATCCCACGCACAATGATGCACATGCACAAAGCAAGAAGCACATCCGCCAACGCACACGCCAACGCACACGCACAAGCGCGCACGCAAGATCCACATCGCCGCCAACGGCCGCACGCACCGCGTCCAGCTCGTCAAAGTAGTCGGGCCGCAGTTGGTGCACCGCCGAGATGATACCCTGGGGGTGATTGACAGATACGGTATGCGATTGACAGATATGCGATGGTCAGGTGCACGACGAGGGGGTCTCCATGAGGTTGCCGGCTGCGGAGAATGCCGACCGCCAGTCGTGTGTGCGTGTGTGTCTGTACTGCACGGCTATCTACCCAATCGACGACACTACGCCCAAGCCGCCGCATCTGCACAAACCGCCGGTCAGCTGTGGCCCAAGAATTCCTGGCGACAGAGCGTTCTGGCTCACATTGTTGAAGTCAAAGGCGTAGCGGGCCAGCGGCAGGTCGTTGGGGTCTGCGGGCGAGGACAGCGAAGGCATCACAGCGACAGCGTCAGGACCCCAGGTGAGCAGCCGCGCAGGTGGGTTTGTGTGCCCCACCAACGCCCCGCACGCCCCCGCACTCTCGCCAGCACCCCGGCACACTCGCCCGCTCCGCGCCCTGCCCCAGCACCCGCCCGCAGAACGAACACCAACCCTACACAAAAACACAGAACAGCACGCACGCGGCCGCACAGCATGCACGCACCGAATCCGAAGGGGTCCTCCATCTCTGTGGCCACCTCGTTCAGCGACCAGTAGGTGAGCACTACGATGAACGACAGCGTGACGGCCTGCGGCGGCGGGTGGCGGGTGGCGGCAGAGGCGAGGAGGAGGAGGGCGGCGGCGAGGGCGAGGGCGAGGGCGAGCAGAAGCAGGCAGAGTTGAAGCCAGAGCGCGAGCGTTCTCAATGTTACACATACACCCCCAGCAACCCCAACAGGCCGAAGCAGGTCCCCAAACCCCCCCGATGCAGCTCGCCCCAGCCGCGCCCTGGCCCCCCCCGCCGCCCTCACCATCCACAGCTGGTCCACGAAGCTGGTGACCACGAAGGGCAGCAGTGAGCCCAGGATGGCCAAGAAGGCCATGACCACCTGGCGGCGTGGGCCGGTATCGGTAGGGGAGGGAGGAGAAAGAGCAGGAGGAGGAGGAAGAGGAGCAGGAGGAGCAGGGGGAGAAAGAGCGGGAGGGGAAGCTTAGCTGAGGATCCGGCAGTGCACCCACACGACACTGCACGCAACACACACAAAATGCACAGAGGCTCACGCACGACGGCATCTGCCTACTGCTGCGCACCTGCGCCCAGGGGAAGGGGAACTGGGTGGTGGCCAGTTTGGTGCAGTGCCCGAATGCGGCCATGCCCTCCTCCGCGATGCCGCCCAGCCGCGACACCAGCGGCGCCAGCGTCTGCAGCCCGCCCTCCGAGATGCGCCTGCGGGGTGTGGTGTTGGGGGCGGCGAGCGGCCAAGGCCGTATTTTACTCGAAACCCAGACTCAGCCATTGGGATTTGGATGGGAGCGAGGCGTGTGCAAATGGAGCAGGGACGTGCGCACATGCTACGCTGCCAATCCCGCCGCCGCTCCCATTCGGTTGGTTGCTTTGGGTTCTGGAATGATCTACTCCCCACCTCGCGCGGCGCGCGCACCGCCCTGCAGGCCCCCTCTCCCCCAATCTGCGCCGCCCGGCAGCCGCCGCACCGTATGTAGAGCTGGTTGATGAGCGCGAAGACGGCGTAGGCGCGAGTGCCGTTGATTGAGCCGGCCTTGCCTGTCGTGGGGCGAGGCCACACCAGCACGGGGGGCGTAAAACGAGCCCTGAATTGACCCTCTTACCCCATCCTCCTTCGCACGTCCCAGCTTCCCGGCGACCCGGCGACCCGGCGACCCGGCCTTTCCATCTCCCTCTCCCTCTCCCCCTCCCCCTCCCCCTCCTCCACACACGCACCCTTCATGGCGGGGGTGGGCACCAGGTCGCTGAACCGCGACCGCTCCTCGGGCCGCAGCCCGCCGATGACCGGGATGGCCTCCTCCCTGCCGCCGCAACAACAACAGACACAACAGACAAAACATGACGGTGAAAAGACACTATTTGCGGCGGACCGGCTCAACCAGCCTACGCCCGAACGCGGTGGCGTGCGCCGTGCTTCCCTCTCGCGGCCACAGTAGATAAAGGGAGGCACGCGCACGGCCACCCCGCCCAGCCCACTAAGCTCACCTGCCTTGCCAGCAGCTACCGGGGCAAGCCGAGCCAAGCCAAGCAGGTACCGAAGTGCGTGAGGCCGCACGCTGCAGCCCCGCGCTGCAGCCCCACGCGGCAGCCCCACGCGGCAGCCGTGGGCAGGCTGGACTCTCAATGGGTTGCACTGCACCACGCTACGCTACGCGGAGGCGCACTCACTGCTGCGGGTTGTGGATGTTGAACAGGTCGCTGATGGCGAACACGCGGACCGCAAACACCTCCCAGCGCTTCCAGCCCTTGGCAGCGCCGTCCGCGTCCTGGGCGCGGCGGGCAGGCAGGCAGGCGGGCAGGCAGGTTGGAGCGGGGCAGGTTGGATCAGGTTCGAGCGGGGGAGGTTGGAGCGGGGCAGGTTGGATCAGGTTCGAGCGGGGGAGGTTGGAGCGGGCGAGGTTGGCACAGGCCGGGTCAAATGCTGCGGGTCCCCAGCAGCAACAGGTTGGCCGCATGGAGATGCCGCTGCTGCTCGGCAAGCGCTGACGGCCAACGACGCACTTCACCCGTGACATAGCCACGTGGCCGCGCCCACCCCTAATCCGCGCAGACCTGCGTTCACAACCCTCCCTTTTCACCCTCGCCCGGCGTCACCCGCAATCATAATTCACAGCCAGCACTGACACGCAGGCCCCCGCCCGCCTCAGCCCTGCCCTGCTCCGTCCGCCTCGTTGACCGTTCGCACAGACGGCTGCCCCCGCCCCCTCCTTTCCAAACATCCTTGCACCCCCCCTGCGCCCGCCCCCCCCCCTGTGCCCCCCCCCTTGCGCCCCCACCCCTTTGCGCCCCCTGCGCCCCCCCCCCTGCTCACCAGGAAGGGCGGGCGGCTGGTGGCCATGTCGTGGCGGTACACCGTGTCCAATTTGAAGTCCTTGCGCAGGCCCTTCATCTGCGCGGGTGGGGTGGGGGGTTGGGATTGGGGCGGGGTTTGGGGGGTGGGGTGGGGTGTGTGTGAATACCGGGGTGGGGGGAGGGGGGAGCGGCTGGAGTTTTGGACGCACTTGTCAGACCTGTGTCGCAGGGCGACGTGCGGTAACCAAGCGCACACAGCAGGTGCAGGGTGTGTGTGGGGTGCTTTCTCTCGAGCCGGTGAGTTCGTGCTTCACAGGGGCAGCATGTGAGCAAACCGCCAGCCAACACTGACGCGACGACAGTCTGTCCAACCGCGGCCGAGCAAACAAGTCCGACCGAGCCTCCCCCCAGTGCACACCAGCGTCATGGAAACCGTCGTGTCACACCGCCAGCACAATCCTGCATACGTTTTCTTGTGTTCCGCCCTTCGCAGTATGCGCGCCGGCGCACATCGCCAGCTGCCGGCCTCAGCCGCTCAACCTTCGGGCCCTGCACCACTCCGCCCAACAGCTGCCCCCACCCCCACCCTCACCCCCACGGCCCAACCCCCACCCCCATTCCCTCCCCGCCCCCGCCCCCGCCTCACCATGAAGCAGAACAGCAGTGACACGTGGTGACACAGCTCGCTCACGAAGCGGTGCGCCGCCCGCCGCTGCTCGGGCGTGGCGGCGGCGTGGTCCATTGAGCCGAGGTCGGCCGCCACGGTCTGGCGCGTGCGGGTGGGGGCAGGCATGGGATAAGGGTGGTGGTGGGAAGGCATTGAGATTAGGCGCCACTGTGCATGAGCTCGGGAAAGTGTCGGGCTTGGGAGTGGTGGCGATTGTGGGCGACAGGCATCCGCACGTGAGGTTATGAAGGCCCCCAGTTGCAGGTGCCGTGGCGGCGGCGGGGCGGACCCTGGCAGAGGCTCGGCAGAGCGGTGGCGAATAGTTGAGGTCAGGGGGTTGAGGCTTTGGGGGTCCTCGTCACCAATGACCCCAGCCGCCGCCGGCTCCAGGCCTGGAACGGCCCCAACCGGGTGTCCGAACCGGCGGGGTTAAGAGGGACCCACCTCAATGGTGAAGTAGCTTAGGCGGCCGATGATGGTTTGAAGCATGGTGCGCGCCTCCCAGAAGCGCTGGTAGCTGAGAGAGGACCTGTCATTGTGGAGGGAGGGGCGGCAGCGGGGCGAGGGCCAGGTGGGCAAGGGCGCAGGGCTGCGAGGCGCGTGCTAATTACCCTTGGTATGGTGGGCGGGCGCCGGGTTAACCGCCTGCATTCGAATGCGCCCGATGACCTGAGTTTCAGGGCGCGGGCATGACGACGAGTGGCGCGCGCCCGGCGCCAGCAGTCCTCGAAGTGGTTCGCATTGCGCTCGTTCGTTTTGCACAACTTACCTAAACACCAGCGCGAAGCCAACGACAAATCCATATATCTGGAAGATTGTTGGATTTTTCAGGGCCTTCTTGATGTTGTCGGGGGCGTACACGAACAGGATGGCCGTCTGCGATGGCCGTGTCGCCGTTAGAGAGCGCGGAGTTTACAGCGCTGCAGAAACGAGTACAAACAATCAGTCAAAACGTACCTCCAAGGCACTTATCGCGGCAAACAGAAACGCCCTCGGAAATGCGCTGCCATAGCCCCTCGTGAGCAGCGGCAGGCCCCACAGCCAGTTCTCATAAATGATCATTTCTCAGACAAGAGTTAACCCATGCAATTGAGTTGGACTACTTGCGTCCACGCAGAGTGCAGACTGAGCCGCGGCAGCGAACGGCCGGATTTATTTTAAACGCACACGCCGAGCTCCTAAAGCCAGAGCGATGTTTTGGCTTCTATCAAAGTAAATGTTGCAGGCACGAGGCTCACGGACTGGACGAGCCGGCGTTCCATGCGCGCCATTGTGTTTCGTGGCACAAGACTGCGGCACGACTAGGGCTTCAACCCCTTGACCCCAGTGCTCGTATCTTCCATCTACGCTGTAGAAATTAGCCCAAAATCCGCCGAAGGCGGAGAAAAATTTTTGGGTTTGGGTTTCGGCATCTACGGAGCGTAGACGGTTTGGGCGGGTTTGGCGGTCTTTCAGACAGGGAGCGTAGATGGTTTGGGGGATTTGGGGGCGTGCCCCTAGGAAACTTTTTCGAGGTGTAGATGGCGCGGGAGGGGGTACCTACGCTGTGTAGACGCCGGGGGCCCAAAGCCATCTACATGATACGGGCACTGCTTGACCCTTGTAGTCTGTAGCGCTCGCTGCTCCAATTCTTTTGATGTGGCACGATGCGGTCGACCACTCGACCAGCCATGCCAGCCTTTACAAGTCCAGATGGCCCGGATGTCCCGCCTTTTGCCAACGTCCGCCCGGCGCACAACCGACCGCAGTCGCGTTGTACCGCCACATCACATCACTTCCACAGTCCACGACCGTTGCAACCTTGCCAGGCCTGTTCGGCATGCCCCAACCGCGCGCCATGCGATGCCGATGGCAGCATGCATCCCAACTCCCCCTCCCCCAACCTACACCCACCCACCCCCGCCACGGCCGCCTCGCCAACCACAACGCTCCCCTCCCCTTCCACTCGCGCTCTCAGCAGCACGCGCCGGGGGCGCAGGCGCCCGCGCTGTTGCTGGGGCTGGCGCCGCCGGTGGTGGTCTTGGGCCCGGAGCAGTCGAACTGGCCAAAGTGCACCGCGCGGTCGCCAATGATGGTGAAGTGGGGCGCCAGCCAGGACTCGCCCACCATGGACGCGGTGTTGCCGCACACCAGCATGGGCTTGTTGGTCACGAACCTGCGTGCAAGCGCGGAAGCGAACGTGCAGGGAGGGCGAGAAAGCGACCGTCAGCGCCCAGCCTCCAGCCCGACGCACACCGCCCCCACACAGACCTCCGCATCCGCCCAATTATCGGCACAGCAACATGCACCCACCTGAGACCGCTGCTAGCCGCAAGCCCACCTCCCCCCACAAGGTTTCCGCGCCCCCCCATCCCCTCCTTGCCCCGGCCCCCTGCCTCCCCCCCCCCGCTTTTCCTACATCCTTGCAAGCCCCCGCCTTCCAGCCCCCGCACCGGTGGTGGTCGTCCAGGTCGTAGGCGTGCGAGTGGCCGGGGATGGTGCCCTTGTACACCGCCACCTGCGGCGGTAAGGCGGCGGGGGAGGGGGGACAGGGAGGGAGGGGCGCAAGGGTGGTGAGACATGAAGTGCAGCAGAGCAGACAGGAGGGTGCATTGCGGATGGGAGGGCGCAGGCGAGGCTGCGGGCGGGGGCGGCCGGACTTTGTCACACCCCGGGTGTGCACCCTCCAACCCAGCACAGCACGGCGCCACAACGCCTGACCTCCTCCGATCCCCTCCATCGGTGCACCAATCAGCACCACAGCCCTTTGCCCTGCCCGCCCTTGCCCTGCCCTCCCTCCACGCACCTGCCCATAGTCCTCACACAGGTCCTCAATCTGGCCAGGCACCTTGAATAACCTGTGGATGGTCGGGCGATTGGATGGTTGGTTGATTGCTCGTTGGCTTGGGGTTTGAACAGAGAGCAAGCATGGGTTGCCGGCAGCAGGACGGCCGCGTGAACAACAAACCTGCACACGACTTGCCCCCACGTGCAAACAACGACGGCACTCGGCGGCTTCCCTTGCAACGCGACTGCCGCTACAAGCCCCTGCCACCCCCCCATGCCGCCGCCACGGTCCCCCGGGCGCACCGGTAGGTGATGCTGTAGAAGCGCGCCTCGCCCACCAGGTCCTGCCGGCCGGACGCGAGTGGGCACGGCAGGTGACGGGTCATGGACGGGTCGAGAGTTGGAATAACGCGAGGTGGGCGGGACAAGGCTGTTGAAGAGCACATGGGCACACAGCGCGAGACGGACGCTGACGAAGGCAGCTTAGCCGCTCCACACATCCAGACATTAAAAAGGGTTCCGGCCCACGCCCCCCATCTTCATAATACAACCTTCGCATATTCCGCAATCCCACCCACGCCACGGGACCCACCCACGCACCCTTTACTTGTCCACACGCCACCCAAAACACGCCCCTGCCACCGTCCCCCTAGGCCCGCGCCCCCTCACCCGCAGCTCGGCGTCGTGGATCTGAATCTCCTCGCACTCCAGCTGGCGCGGGTCCGTGAAGCCCACCTGGTTGAAGCGGTGAAGGGTGCGGACAAGGAAGGGGACGGGGAGTGGGCGGGCAGAGTGGGGAGGGTTAGGGTTGCAAAGATGGTACATAGAAGTGTAGCAGCGTAGATAGCATGCGTGGCGGTGCGCGTGGGAGGGCAGGGCTACGCTGGAAGGCGTGCCTGAGCAGCGCCGCACAAGGCCCAGCGCGTTGGCCTACAGGCTACAGAACATGGGGTGGTGTCCGCACCCCATCGCGCCAAAGCGCACCACACGTGCGCCCCAATGGCCGCCACACGACCAAACCCCCGCTTGTGAATTTGGTGCAAGACCGAGTTTCACCAGAGGCACAAGCACTCGCTGCCCGCCCGCCCACCGCAACCATCCCGCATTCCCGGTGTTGTAGCTTGGCTGCTTGGGCTGATGTTCAAGCACCCCCTTCGGATTTGCTTGGGCTGGTACTCACAACCCCCTCCCCCATAAACACACACAGCAACACACCTGTGACCCCACAAAAACAACGGCCCCCCTGCGACCCCGGCGCACCTTGCGGCACAGGCGGATGAAGTCGTTGTTGTACAGGGCGCCCGCCAGGCACTCGCCCAGCAGCACCGGGTGCGTGCGCACCGACTGGGGGGAGGGAGGGGAGGCGGGAGGAGGGGAGGAAGGCGGGCGGGAAATGAACAGGCCAACGCAGGGGTCGGGGTCGATGGAGAGGCGGTGCGACGGCACAGCATATGCCGCGCCTAAATTCATGACGGCCACCCTGCCCTGCCCCCTCCCCCGTTGACGTTTGGCTTGGGCGGGTGTTCGCAACCCCCTTCCCCTGCCCTCCCCTCCCCTCCCCCCCTCTGCCGCACCTGCGGCAGGCGGCGGTCCACGTACACGTCACTGAAGTGCATCTCGCCGCCGGGCGCCAGCACGCGGTAGGCCTCGGCCAGCACCCGCGCCTTGTCGGGTGACAGGTTGATCTGGGCAGGGGCGGTCGGGTGGGCGGGAATGTGCAGGTTGGGGTGGCGGCGTCAGAAGCGGTGATTGGCTGGGGTAGCCCCACCCCGCCCCGCCGTACGTCCACGCCCTGCGTCCCGACCCGTGCCGGTATCCACAACCCTCCCAACGCTTGGCGCCCCACACAGTCACCACCACCCGCTACGCCCACGGCTGCTCCCACGGCTGCCCCCCACCCAAACACCACCACCCACCCCCAACACCACATCCAGCACACCAACCCCCGCCGCCGCCGCCACGCCGCACGCACCACGCAGTTGGAGATGATGAGGTCCATGCAGCCGTCCTTGATGCCCGCCTTGTCCAGGTACTCGATCTCGCCCTGAGGCGGTGCCGGTGCCGGTGCCGTGAAGTCAGTGGGAGTCGGTCGGTTGGGCGGGTGGCCCTACCCGACCTCCCGGCTCGCTGGTGCACGGACATGGGACACCGTAGGCACTGTCCTTGTCGTTATTCGCCCGCCCAGCGCTGGCCCCAACCACCGGCCGCCAGCCCGTCCGCCGCCGGCCTGCCCGCCGCCTGCCCGCGCGCAGGCCCGCCCATCCCCCCACCTGGCCCCCACTCCCCACCTCCCCTCCCTGTGCCTCCATCCCCACCTCCCGCCGCCCCCACCTCCCCCGCCGCCCCCACCTCCCCCGCCGCCCCCACCCTCCCGCCGCCCCACCCCTCCCGCCGCCCCACCCCTCCCGCCGCCGCCGCCCACCTGGATGAAGGTCATGTTGGACTGGGCGTACCCCAGCTTGTCGCGGCAGTAGGCGTCCGCGTGGTTGAGCGCCACCTCCAGCTGCGCGGGCGTCATGTCCACGCCTGGCCGGAGGGGCGGAGAGGCGACCGGGGGGAGGGGGCGCGGGGATTGCAACGATGGCAAGAAACGGGCAGCAGGGTGGAGGAGCGAGGTGGGGAAGTCGAACGTTTGGATGTGAGACACACGCGCCGGCATGGGTCCACGCGATTGCCACGTGCCGCCGTGTTGCGGCAGCGGCCGAGTCCGTTATGTGGCGCACTGCCGTACCAGGTGAGGACCCTCCCCACCCCATCCACCGCCAGCTCAGTCCTGCCGCGGCTCTCGCCTGTGACGGCCCCTTTCTCGCCCCCCACCCACCCCTGCTGTGCGCGAGCCGAGCCTGGGTAGCATGTCGTCGACGGCGCGCCGACCTCGCCCCGTCTACGCTCTCCGCCCCGAAACGCAAGAGTATACCGTTACGGTACCCTGTATTGCCGCAAACTGCACTTGCCTATTCCTTGTCTAGTTCAGCTTGGTTTAGCTTGGGATGGTATTCACAACCCCCACCCCACCCCACCGTGTGCCCGCCTCACCCGTGACGGCGCCCTTCTCGCCCACCAGCCTGGCGGCCACGTAGCAGTCGCGGCCCGAGCCGCAGCCCAGGTCCAGCACCCGCAGGCCCTCGATGCCGGCGGGGATGGGGTTGCCGCAGCCGTAGAACTTCTCCTTCACCTGCGCAGGTTTGAGAGTTGCGTTGGTCGGTAAGGGAGTTTGGGAGAGTTGTCAAAGTTTGGGAGAGTTGTGGTGGTCAGATCAGATCAACACAGGTTGGGTTGGCTGTGTGGCTGGTTGCTGCTGGTGGGCGGTGCGCCGCGATTGAGACGCATGGGGGTTCGCGATGCAAGTGGGAGACAAGCAGAAGCCGCGGCACGGCGCCGGCGCCATAGCACATGCACATGGAGCCTCCACATCACGGCCGCGCAGGCCCCCCGTTAACCCAGCTGCACCCGCCCTACTCGTGCCATGTGCACTGCATGGCTCTCAAGGGCTCGTCTCAGGCCCCCTCTCAGGCCCCCTCTCAGGGCTCCTTCCACTCCCGACCCCCCCGACCCACCCCGTTAGGTTGATTTACCTTGGGCAGGTATTCACTACCCCTTGCCCCACGCCCCCGCTCAACGCCCCCACCTCGGCGGGGACCTCCGCCAGCGCGGCGCGCACGGCGGGCGGCGGCGCCTTGCACGCGGTGCAGGCCGACGTGCGCAGGTCGTTGGAGGTCTTGAGCGTCTGCGAACAGGGATCAAGAGTTGTAAGGACAGCTGCCTAACTGGCGGCGTTGCGGGTGCGTGGTTTGCCCACGACAGTCTACTCAGGCAGGGGCACTCGCAGGCCACACGCGGCGAACCCCGGCGATACCCTGAGGGCCGGCCAGCAGCCATGCCGCACCTCGCCATAGTACTCCATCACGGTCGCCTTGACGGCGTCCTGGTCCTTGCCCAGCTGCTCGGCCCGGCTGAGCTCCGCGATGGGAGCCGGCTCCAGCGGGTTCACCATCGTCGAGGTTGCTGCACAGCGACAACAATTAATGCGTTTTACTGGATGCAATTGACGTGCTTGTGGTCAAAGTTGAGCAACACTCGCTCTAGAATATTTCTCTCGCCGGAAAGCTCAGCGCTTCTGCCCACCTGCGGCGCTACGAGTGCGAACAGTCAAACGGTGAGCAGCAGGTTTCGACCGCAAAGGCGTGGCACAATTGGGCGCAGTGCGGCCAAACAGCTTCATACTACTCGTGGACAGGTGATATAGCTATGTACACATGTAAAGCTAATGCACATCTAAATTTCGAGTGTCGCTGCGGAAGCTTGTGGGGCATCCGCGTTGCCATGCGCCACGAACCCTGGACGTGGTGCCGCACCGACGACGGGTTCGCAGTGACACACGTTGCTAGCGCCACAAATTTATGACCCGAATGCTCGGAAAAACGTGATAGTTGCTTTAAAGATGAAGCTCCGACTCACTCGTATAACAATGCATCCTCGCAGCTCTGAGAAGTGCACAGCCGCATTCGCTCACATCTCGTCCCGATCCTCTCACCACTTGCACCCCAAGCGCTTGAACCCAAAGTACTTCAGCAGATGTCAAACATGAATAGCATGATATGATGAAATTTGGCATCACCGTTCCAAGGGAACACACCACCTTGACCACTGAAGAGGCCTAGCCAATTAAGACGCCACGTGCACAAGGCACGAGTGTAGGGGCCGCAAGCCTTGCAAACGCTAATTGTGACGCGCCCTTGGCCTTCCAAAAATAAAACTTGCGTGTCACTGGGTGTGGGCTCCCGCGTCCCGCCTCCAGCCCCACCCTCCACTCCACGGAGCGTCAAACGGCTCCTCATTCCAGAATGCGACATTCAACACAGCAACACCCTGTTTACATTAGCAGTGCTGGTCAGACAGCCCCGGACTCAGAAGCACCGTGTAAGCTGAGAGCTTTCAGTAAAAGTGCGCCACAAATCCAGCATGCGCACGGGATTATGTCAGAGTCAACGCAAGCTTGCGATGTAGATTCATCAAGATCCATGGCATGTATGAAGATTATGTACGCACCTTCGCGCATGCCAGCTCCCTGCGCACCTGCCCCCCACGCATGAAGAAACATTCGTGCACGCCTGATCCCGGCCCCATCGATGCACGCCCCATGCCGCACGCCCACAGACAGCGGCAGCTTTCGAGCTCCACACCCCGCCCGCGGCGCCTGCCGCAAGGCGCGTGCCGACCCCTGTCCAACGCTCCTGTTTGCACGCAGGGAAGCCCCTCCCCCGCAGCAGCGCTATGTCCCTAGCGCCCCGCCAACGGCAGCAGCTCTCGTCGGTGGCCCAGCAAGCGCCTTCCTGTGGGGTCTACGCGGCGGGGACATGAGCACAGGGTGGGCGGCGGAGGATCAGGCACGCACTGAGGCAGGTAAGGGCAGACGCACGCACGCATGCGACGCCGAGTCGTTGAGAATTCAGTCCTGACCATGACGGACCCTTACACGCACGCACGCAGCGAGCACATGCGGCATACGGTACTCACTCGCAAACTTTGCCGGGCAGAGTGACTCCGCCGCGTCCGGCCAGTGGTCGCTCTCACAGTCCGATGAGAGCAGCACGCCCCGCTCGCTGGTTGATGGCCGTGTGCACACCCAGTCATCAGCCGCGTCGCCGTCGCCGCAGTCCAGCTGCTCCCGCACCAGGCCATCGCCCACACACCAAGTCTCCCAGGGCAGAGGGCACATCAGACCTGCGGTGGAGGCGGATGCCGCGTGCAATCAACCGCTTGCGATGTCGCACTACTATGGTTGGTTTAGAGTGCGATGCACAGCTGGCGCATGCACATGGGCAGCGCATGCGTCCCCATGCAGCCTCGCGAGCCAGCTGCTTTTGATTGATGTGCAAGCGACGCTGGGGCCGCGGGCCTACTCACGAGCGAAGCGCGTGGGGCACATAGATATGGGCGCATTGTCCGCATAGTCCAGCGTGCAGTTGGAGGATGACAGCAGCACAGCGCGCTGGTTGGTTGCGTTGCGGATGCACACCCAATCATTGTCGTCGCCAACATTGTCGTCGCCACAGTTCACCCTCTCCAAGGTGTAATCGCTGTCCGTGCACCAGTAGTAGGGCTGTGGGCACGGGGCGCCTGCGCATGTGATGAGTGTGCACAGTGCTCGGGAGGTGGGTAAGTCAGCCAATGGTGGTGTGCGATGCGCCGGCGGGGTGATGCATGATGACGGGTGGGAGTACCTCACCAGCCCGGCCCGCATATGCATGCACACACAGACGGTTCGTATTGGATGGTGATTCCATTCGGCGCAGATGAACGCAACCGAGCGATGGGCATAGAGGTCTTACTGTTGAAGCGGTTGGGGCACAGAGACTTCTCCGCTTGCGGCCAGTAGTCCAGGCTGCAATTGGAAGAGGACAGCAGCACGCCCCGCTGCCCGGTGCCGTTGTTCATGCACACCCAGTCATCCACGCCATCGCCGTCGCCGCAGTCCAGTTTTTCGATGTGCTCCCCGCCACCCGTACACCACCAGTTCGGCTGGGGACACGGTGCGCCTGTGGGCACAAGCAGCAAGCAAATGAGCACCTCCGCATACGTCCTTCATGTTCAAGTGGGTTCATTTCCGTAACTGCTCTCTGCACACACATGGTGTGTGCGCGCCGCCACCATAAGCAAACAAGTACATGCATGGGTAACCAGCGTTTAGTGCCGCTGACTTCAATCGATGCACCACATACATGCCAGGCCGCGCGCTTACGGTATTTGATCTGCGCCAACCGCTATGTGAACCCCACTCACCTGTGAAGCGGTTGGGGCACAGAGCTTTCTCCGCTTGCGGCCAGTAGTCCAGGCTGCAATTGGAAGAGGACAGCAGCACGCCCCGCTGCCCGGTGGCGTTGTTCATGCACACCCAGTCTGCAATGCCGTCGCCGTCGCCGCAGTCCAGTTTCTCGATGTGATCGCCCTCACCATCGCACCAGCCCTGAGGCTGGGGGCAGACAGCGCCTGCCAAGTACACACACAAGTAGCCACATGCACACACAGACATGACTGCAAAGCGGCACCGTTGCATTCGTAAACTAGGAAAACAACACTCGGGACCGTTAAGATGACCCTGCCCGTCCCCCGCTCGGCCTCGCCTGCGCCATTACGCTCACCATTGAAGCGCGCTGGGCACAGGGCCGTCTCTGCCTGCGGCCCGTGATCCTCGCTGCAATCGGAGGAGGAGAGCAGCACCTTGCGCTGCCCATTCGCCGGGTTTGTGCACACCCAGTCATCCACGCCATCGCCGTCGCCGCAATTCACGCGCTGCAACTGTTCCCCCTGCTGGTCACACCAGTAGTACCGGAGCGGGCACATCAGGTCTGTGCGTGAGGGGCGAGGTGGGTGCGTGAGGATGAATGAAGCGAGGGTTAGAGCACGTGGCATGGGCGGCGGCACGCGCGGCACCAAGGAGGGGTAAGCCCCGCGGCTGCGGCCAGTCATCGTGAGTTTGAGTCGCGCTGCTCAACATCGTACCATTGTACGCAGGTTCCTGCCCATAATAAGCAGGGGCCCTCACTTTGGAAGCGGGCGGGGCACAATTGCTTATCAGGATCGGCCCAATGCTCCAGCGTGCAGTTGGACGACAGGAGCACGCCTCGCCGCGAAGTGTTTGTCTCGATGCACACCCAGTCGCTGATGGTGTCGCCATCGCCGCAGTCCGCCTGCTCCCGGACCAAGTTCTCACCCACGCACCAACCATCCCAGGGCAGCGCACACGACAGGTCTGCGCCAGGTCAGGTAAACAGGTGGCCATCACAAGTAAGTGTCAGGGTTGCGCACTGCCCAGGCGGGGCAGACACACGCACGCGTGCGCTGGTGAGCTGCAATAATCCAGTCGAGCCCCATCTCAACAGCAACCTCACCCTTGAAGTATGGCGTGCACAGCGACTTGTCCGCGTTTGTCCAGTGGCTGTCTTGGCAATCCGAGGAGCTGAGTAGTACCCCACGGTACGAGGTATTATGCTGGATGCAAATCCAGTCGTCAATGCCGTCCCCGTCGCCGCAGTCCACGCGCTGCCGCGAGAAGCCGTCGCTGGAGCATTCACTCGATGGCCAATAGCACATGGCACCTGTAGGTTAAGAAAGGGCGGTCAAACGAAACTCCCAGCTACGCAGCGCGATGGCTCGCCCAACATGTGGGTTTTCCACTGGGGGCTCCGGAGGTTTGGGGAAGGCACCGGAGCGGAGGGAAGGCACCGGAGCGGAGGGGAGGCACCGGAGCGTGTCGCCGTGGGGAAACTCATCTATTGCACTCAACAAATATTCCGTTGCAGCCTTTATTGCTCTAATAGCATTGGTAAAAACGCAAAAACTGCAAACAACCCTAGTGTAAGGTTCTGGTCGAGGACTAAGGCTTTCGCCCCCCAATGGGGGGCGAGCCAACGTGTGAACGGCACACGCCGCCACATGTTGATTGCCGGACGTGAATGCGTGCTCCCGCTTTGCACCCCACCCCCCTCAGGTGTTGAAGCACAATACGTGCCCCATGCACATTGCCCATCACGCTACGTACTTGCGAAGCGAGGAGGACACAGCGAACGAGGCGCCGCCGGCCCGTGGTCGGTCGAACAATTTGACGAGAGCAGCACTTTGCGCATCCACGAGTCCGGATTGACGCACACCCAGTCATCCACGCCATCGCCATCGCCGCAGTCCAGTTTCTCCAGGACATCCCCCGGGTCACTGCACCACCAGTCGTAGGGCATCGGGCATGTGGAGCCTGCATGCGTGCCGGTGGTGCACAAGTAAGCAACAAGTGGCGGCGGCAGGTCATGGCATGAGGGAGGATGCAAATCTACATCACGATGATCAGAGCGGCGATGCACACGCGAGCAATAAAAGGAAACGGAAAAGCGCAGTAAGAATGCGGTCAGGCCTGATGTTTACTTACGGTTGAAACGCAGCGGGCATAGGGCCGTCGCTGCCTGTGGCCAGTGATCCTCCGTGCAATTGGATGAGAGCAGCACCTTGCGCTGGCCCGTGGCAGGGTACGTGCACACCCAGTCATCCACGCCGTCGCCGTCGCCGCAGTCTGTTTTCTCGAGCACGTAGCCATCTCCTTTACACCACCAGTCGTAGGGCATTGGGCATATGGAATCTGCAGGAATGCGTGGGCCATTCACACCATGAGAGCGGCAGGGCGGGCAGGGCGGGCAGGCGGGATGCAACTGGTGTGGGATGGGGCCAACACGATGCATGACATGCCACACTCATGCGGGCAGGTAGGCACCTGTGCTGGTAACTTGCATCAGCACTAGAGATTACTCACGGTTGAAACGCAGCGGGCATAGGGCCGTCTCTGCCTGTGGCCAGTGATCCTCCGTGCAGTTGGATGAGAGCAGCACCTTGCGCTGGCCCGTGGCAGGGTACGTGCACACCCAGTCATCCACGCCGTCGCCGTCGCCGCAGTTTGTCTTCTCTAGCACATAGCCATCTCCCGTGCACCACCAATTGTAGGGCATCGGGCACACGGCCTCTGCAATTGTGAATGACGCACAACCGAATTCATGTGTGTTGGCATGGGATCCGACAGTGAGGGCGAGGTGCAAGGGATTGAAGAGAAAGCACCCAGACAAGGAAATCGGAAAGAAGCGGGCAGATTACGGAAAGCAACATAAGAGTGCAAGGCCCTGGTGAGTAGTGGAACTGGTCATGAGTACTCACGGTTGAAACGCAGCGGGCATAGGGCCGTCTCTGCCTGTGGCCAGTGATCCTCCGTGCAATTGGATGAGAGCAGCACCTTGCGCTGGCCCGTGGCAGGGTACGTGCACACCCAGTCATCCACGCCGTCGCCGTCGCCGCAGTCTGTTTTCTCGAGCACGTAGCCATCTCCTTTACACCACCAGTCGTAGGGCATCGGGCACATGGAATCTGCAGGAATGCGTAGGCCATTCACACCATGAGAGCGGCAGGGCGGGCAGGGCGGGCAGGGCGGGCAGGGCGGGCAGGGCGGGCAGGGCGGGCAGGGCGGGCAGGGCGGGCAGGGCGGGCAGGGCGGGCAGGGCGGGCAGGGCGGGCAGGGCGGGCAGGGCGGGCAGGGCGGGCAGTGCGGGCAGGGCGGGCAGGGCGGGCAGGGCGGGCAGTGCGGGCAGGGCGGGCAGGGCGGGCAGGGCGGGCAGGGCGGGCAGGGCGGGCAGGGCGGGCAGGGCGGGCAGGCGGGGTGCAACTGGTGTGGGATGGGGCCAACACGATGCATGACATGCCACACTCATGCGGGCAGGTAGGCACCTGTGCTGGTAACTTACATCAGCCCTAGAGATTACTCACGGTTGAAACGCAGCGGGCATAGGGCCGTCTCTGCCTGTGGCCAGTGATCCTCCGTGCAATTGGAGGAGAGCAGCACCTTGCGCTGGCCCGTGGCAGGGTACGTGCATACCCAGTCATCCACGCCGTCGCCGTCGCCGCAGTTTGTCTTCTCTAGCACATAGCCATCTCCCGTGCACCACCAATTGTAGGGCATCGGGCACACGGCCTCTGCAGGAATGCGTGGGCCATTCACACCATGAGAGCGGCAGGGCGGGCAGGGCGGGACGCGATTGGT
Source organism: Chlamydomonas incerta (assembly GCA_016834605.1). Classification (NCBI taxonomy): domain Eukaryota; kingdom Viridiplantae; phylum Chlorophyta; class Chlorophyceae; order Chlamydomonadales; family Chlamydomonadaceae; genus Chlamydomonas; species Chlamydomonas incerta. The sequence goes on from JAEHOC010000022.1 coordinate 554,180, forward strand.
GTGGGATGGGGCCGACATAATGACGGAGGAGTGTTGCTAGTGTGAATGCAAATGCAAGACATGCATGCCACACTCGCAGGCAGGCAGGCAAAACCACTGGTAAGTTGCATCCGCACTAGAGAGTACTCACGATTGAAACGCAGCGGGCATAGGGCCGTCTCTGCCTGCGGCCAGTGATCCTCCGTGCAATTGGAGGAGGAGAGCAGCACCTTGCGCTGGCCCGTGGCAGGGTACGTGCACACCCAGTCATCCACGCCGTCGCCGTCGCCGCAATTTGTCTTCTCTAACACATAGCCATCTCCCGTGCACCACCAATTGTACGGCATCGGGCACATGAGATCTGTGCGCAGGCATGGACATAAATGAATTCACATTAAGAGGCGGTTGGGGCAGTTGGGACCGGGATAGGGCAGCGCTGAGCAAGGGTAGGGTAAAACAAGTGTAACCGCAACCAGAGCACGCGCATATGAAGCACGCACTCACGATTGAATAGCGGTGCGCACAGGTACTTGTCCGCAGTCGGCCAGTAGTCGATGGAGCAATTGGAGGTCGAAAGCAGCACCTTGCGCTGCCCCGTATTAGGGTACGTGCACACCCAGTCATCCACGCCGTCGCCGTCGCCGCAGTTTATGCGCTCCAGGACCCCGCCGCCTGTTTCCTCGCACCAGTTGTACGGCAGGGGACACATAATGCCTGCGTGCAGTACGATGTGGCGGAAGTAAGTAACACGAAGCAGGGATGGCAGTAAAAGGACTTGACGACTAGCCAGGGACCGTTTGCGGGGTTGTCCTGGGGTTGGGTAGGGTTTACCCGCCACAAATCAGTCTGCAGCGATCAAGGGACTGGTTGGCCCCGGTCCCAAGCACCCCGTTGTCCCTTGCACCACTACTTCTGCTTTGGCCTATTCTCCATTGTGCAAAATGTCCCTACAGTCCCACATCCCTCCAGCTGGGCTAGGAACTTGTAGCGGACGCTGGGGGCCGCCGAGCTGACGCCCCCTCGACACGATGGCACGGTAGGCTGCACCATAATGTTGCCGGGATTGTTTGTTGCAGCATTTGCTTTATCGCCTAGGTTTATCGCCTAAAAGGGGGCATTGGTTTTGTTGCGAGGGACACGGCTCGACACGGCAGTTGTAAATTTTGGCGCGCTTGTCATTTCGGCTGTTTTAGACCTGCAGTCTTCATGCATTGAGTATTCTAGTTAAAATACATACGAAGCAATGAATGCGGTGCGGGTTGCTCAGGGCGGCCGAGTGCGCCGGCCGAGTGTCCGCACCATGGACGGGCCTTGCATGGGACGCACTCCCGGCCATTGCCCCTGCCCGGGCGCCCCCATTCCAATTGCCAGACTGCAGCCCCACAGTGAACTCACCGTTAAGGAGCGGCGGGCACATGGACTGGTCGGCGGTGGGCCAGCCGTCCAGCGCCGTGTCACAGGTGGAGGAGGAGAGGAGCACCGCCCGACGGGAGGTGTTGGCCTGGAGGCACACCCAGTCGTTCACGCCGTCGCCATCGCCGCAGTCCAGGCTGTGCAGCACCTCGCCCTGGGCCTCCTCACACCAGTTTCCAGGCTGGGCGCACATGGCGTCTGCAAGTGCCAAGTGGCCGTGTGATGGATTCATGGACGAAACCGCACAGTGCACAGACACTGCCGGTACCTGGACGGACACGCACCTGAAAACCGCGAGGGGCAGAGCGTCTTGTTTGCGTAGGGCCAGTGACTGTCGCTGCAATCTGAGGAAGACAGCAGCACGCCACGCTGCCCGGTGGCGGGGTGCGTGCAGATCCAGTCGTACACGCCATCATCATCCCCACAATCCACCTTCTCCCTGACCAGGCCAGGCCCGGTGCACCAATCCCCGCTCGGCAGCGGACACATCAGGCCTGGATGGGGGCATGGCCGCACGGGGAGTCAGAGGTGTGGAGACGTTGCTCGGTTGAGCGCAAGATGCAGTTGGAACGATGACCAAGGAATCAGAGATGCTGGGGTTTGGAGGCTTAAGTTGCGCGCACAGACTTACCAAGTCATTTCGGGCACACGGAGGCGTTTACGCACGCACGCATGCACGCGCCCCGCTGCCTACGCTACCTGCAGGTGTACTCGCTACCTGCCCACTCACCGTTGAAACTGGTGGGGCACAACGACCTTGCCGCATATGGATAATGGCTTTCGGTGCAGCTGCTCGAGGAGAGCAGCACACCGCGCCACGACGTGTTGGCCATGATGCATACCCAGTCATCCGTCGTGTCATCGCCACAGCTGACCCTGCTGCGAGCCAGGCCCTCGCCCACACACCAACCGTCCCAGGGCAGTGCGCACATCAGGCCTGTGTTTTGAGAGGCGGGGGCGTTGAATTGCGGCACCTCATCTTCAGACTCTGGGTTTGCAAGTTTTGTTTTCCCACGGGCGCCTATGCATGCCGCGCCCGCTTATTAGTTGCCGAACCCCGCGCCATCATCAGGCGCCGTGCAGCAGCATGTGTGATGCGCCACCAACCAGGGGACGCGACGCACGTACCGCTGAAACGCGGAGGGCACATGGACTTGGGTGCATCACTCCAATAGTCTAGAGTGCAATTGGAGGAAGACAGGAGGACGGCGCGGCGGGACGTGTCGGCGTGGATGCAGGTCCAATCATCCACGCCGTCTCCATCGCCGCAGTCCGTCCTGTTCGATACCTCTCCGGCGCCGTCGCACCAGTTGTACGGCTGTGGGCACGGCTCTCCTGCAGGAGCGAGTGAGTGCGCATGCAGTCGACATGGAACGTGGAAAGTAGAGCAGCCACGGCATGCGTCCTTCATGGCTTGCAGTAGAAGCATGCAGCGCCTTCAGACATTCGCGATAATTGCAACCCACTACGGTATACCAACCCCACTCACTTGCGAAGCGTGTCGGGCACAGAGACTTCTTCGCTTGCGGGCGGTGATCCAGGCTGCAATTAGAAGAGGACAGCAGCACGCCCCGCTGCCCGGTGGCGTTGTTCATGCACACCCAGTCTGCAATGCCGTCGCCGTCGCCGCAGTCCAGTTTTTCGATGTGATCGCCCTCACCCGTGCACCACGAGTCCGGCTGGGCGCACGGTGCGCCTGTGGTCACGATGAGCACGCAAGCAAGCAGCTTGCTGCACACGCCCTTCATGTTTAATTGGGTTCGTTCAGTTCCGTAACTGCTCTATGCACACACATGCTGATCAGCTCGAATCCGCCCCTGTCACACACCTACGGCAGGCAGCGCCGTGCCGCTGCTGCCATCGACCCTGAAGCCCGCGCCCCCGCCCCCGCCCCCACACCTCTACACCCCCATCCGCCCCACCGCTACCGTCCCCTTGCTGCGGGCGCTCTGCCCTAATGTACACACTTTCCTGCGCTCCCTTACCATCCCCGACCCAGCCGCTCACTCTCAAAACGTGCCGGGCAAAGGGACTTGTCCGCTTGCGGCCAGTGGTCGCACGTGCAGTTGGAGGACAGGAGCACCTTGCGCTGCCCAGTGGCGTTGTGCATGCACACCCAGTCATCAGCCGCGTCGCCGTCGCCGCAGTCTACCTGCTCCAGCACCAGGCCTTCGCCGGTACACCAGTCATCGGACGGCAGGGGGCAGACCGAGCCTGCGCGGGCGCGTGCGTGTACGTGGTTAGGGAGTAGTGACCGTAGAGCGCGCTAGCGTGTGTTAACACACACTTGCACGTGTGTGCACTGTACACGCATGTCGCGCACCCATCACGCACAAGCTCAAGGAATTACATCCGTGGAGCTCGTTGGTCAACACTTTCCCAAGAGCTCACATGCGCATGCACGACACTGCTGGTGCCTAGCTAGCTACTCACGGTTGAACAACGGTGGGCAGAGCGACGCATCTGCATCCGGCCAGTGATCGTCAGCGCAGTCCGAGGAGGACAGGTACACCCCCCGCTGCGCCAGGCTGGGCCGTGTGCACACCCAGTCGTCCACGCCATCACCGTCGCCGCAGTCCAGCCGCTGGCGCACGTAGCCGGGCTCGGTGCACCATTCGGACTCGTGCAGCGGGCAGGTCAGGTCTGCGGCGGGCAGCAGTACGGGGGAAAAGCGGGGCCGCGGTAGGTTTGACCGGGTGTACACCCAATCTCGAGCCACCCCCCGTGCAGACGTCCATGAGCATGCGTGCATGCGCGGCCGGCGCAAAGCGCGCACATGCACAGTGCGTGACAATGCGCGTGCTGTACGCTTACTGTTGAAGAGTGGGGGGCATAGCGACCTGGGAGCGTCTGGCCATTGGTCATTCGAGCAGTCCGACGAGGAAAGCAGCACCGCGCGGTACCCTGTAGCGGGGTTCACACACGCCCAGTCGTCCACGTTATCGCCGTCGCCGCAGTCCGTCTTCGCGAGCAGCTCTCCCTCGCCGCTGCACCACCAGTCGGGTAGGGTGCAGGCGGTATCTGCGATCCAAGTGGATCGGGCGGCAGGTGAAGGGGGCACGTGGGGCAGCAGGTGGCGGGGACCGGCCGGGAGGCGGGGGCATGGGGCCCGGTGCGTGTCTCCCCCCTTTCCCCTCGCCTTGTCCCTCCTCGCTTGCCTCCTCGGTATCTCCCTGTGCCCCTCCCCGGTCCCTCCCGGTTCACGCACACGAAGTTGCAGCAGCAGACGTTGTGGATTCAGAGCAGCGCAAGTAAGACAGCTAGCATGCAGACCGGCACTCACTCACCCGTGTCGGGCACGCAGACGCCCGAGTTGCAGTGCTGGCCGGCCTCGCACGTGACACCATCGCATGAGCCTGCGGCATAGCATGATCCAAACATGCTGCTGCATCAGAGAGGCTGGACCAGCAGCAGATATTTGGGGTTCCCGCAGCAGTAGCCGGCATGCGTTGCGGCATGCTTGTTGCCTGCGCTGCACTGCGCTATCTGTAAGACTCAACTGCTGCTGGAATACCCCATCTAAACGCTGAACCCCCAAACTCGTAGCCATTAGACCAGCTCTGCAGTCTCCGGGCGGACTCACTGCCGACGCATCGCCTGCCGCGCCAGTCATCGTTGTTGATGCAGGTGGTCCAGGGCTCAGGGCACGGGTCCGTCAGGCAAGGCGAAACTGCGGCGGCCGCGGAGGGCAACACGTGCAAAGTCAGTGAGTCCTGTACAACGCTAAATAAAGGACAGGATGGCACCGCCAATACAACTTGGCGTGGCGCCGTGCGTGGCGAGCATGTTAGGCCGGGCACCCCGCCCACGCATCGTCCCCGCCACCCCAGCCACACAGAGGCGTCCGGCACGTACATTTGCACACGCCGTCGACGCGCCGGCCCTTGCAAGCGCAGATGTAGTCGGAACCGTCGGGCGCAGTGATGCAGCGCTCGTTCTGGGCACAGGGATTAAACTGGCACGGGTCCTCTGCGGGCGGGCCGGCAATGCAAGAGGGTGGGGTGGGAGCGTGGGATGCGTGCCCGCTTCCGTGTTGGGGTGATGAGAGTGCAGACGATATGCATTTGCGTGCTTGGCAATATGCGGCGCCACCCGAGGCCACCCGATGTATTACCACGTGCACTCACAAACACACGCCACGCACGTGCATCCTGTTTACACTGCTTGCGCGCGCACAGGCCGCATGCAATCATGCCAGGGCACGCACCCACCTCAAACCACTTACCAACGCATTGACCCCCAAACCGAAATTGCGGCCACACGCAGGGCGGGCTGGCGGTGTCGTCTGCGCACGTACGTACATGGGCGTAGAAAGGTTTGCGGCGTGATGCGCGTGTTGCTGTTGCGATGCCCGCGCGCACCCGTGTGGTGTGGCGCGCCGCCTGACTTACCCCACCCCCCACCCCTTACTAGCACGCGTGCCGTTCGTACCCGAGCCAACATCCCCTGACCCGGCGCCTGCGAGCGAGCGTAATTGACCGCCACCAACCAACCGCGGCCGCCATGCATACCTATGCATTGCTGGGACCCGCGATCGAAGCGGTAGCGGCCCGTGTAGGTGCCTGTGTTGTTTGTACAAGTGTGCGACCAGCGCACCGTGTAATGTGCATACGCGTTCAAACGGCGGTACACGTGTCCTGTCCCTACCTGTGCGCCGCGCAACAGCCCGGAGTCCACCCATCGCTGCACTGCCACAGCCACCAGGCAGCAGCCACCGTGCATGCATCCATCCATACGCACCGGTCACTTCCCAGCAGCACACCTCCAACAGCCCTGCTGGCCGCTCCGTGCCGCTGCCATCCCTCCCTCCCTCCCCAGCAGCCCAGGGCCCCGCCCATGGACCCAGAAATGAGCTCCACCGACCCCTTACCCGGCCCCCGCCCCCTCAAGTAAGCCCCCGACCTTTCACCTACCGCCGTAGTGCTCCTGCAGCTGCGGGCACAAACACACGTGGTTGCCCACGATGTTGATGCACTCAGCAACGGACCCGCAGCGGTTGTACGGCGACCCGGGTTCACATTCGTTCAAGTCGACGCAATTGCGCAGCGCTGCGTCCCACGTCCACCCCGCGTGGCAGCCGTCCGCATCTGTGTGTGGATAGCACGCACAGGGTTGGTCAATCGTGTCCTAGTATGTAAGAGGCCGAGGCCCGGCTGGAGGCCCCTTCAACGGCCCAAACAAACGTGTGTACGGCGGTATGGTTGTGCAGCTTCGTATGCCCCTGGGAAGGGCGCTTTACTCCTTCACGTCCGACTGGAATCGAGGGGCGCGGCTTAAACGCAAGTGTGAAGGACAGGTATGGTATGATGGCACGCGTCTTCAATGTCTTTAGCGGCACGTCACGCAACAAGTCCGTTTCTCCCTGGGTTGAACGTAGGCAAGGGACGTTTGGTGATTGGCCAGCAGCACATATGGAACCCCATTATTGCCGCTCTGCGTTGCGCAACTGGAATGAATGCATGCGGTCCGCATAGTACGTGCGCGGTACACGTGAAGTACACCCCCCGCTCGCCAAATGCGGGCACGCGTGCGTCTCGCTCACCATGGCAGGACCTGTGCAGTGTTGGGTACAGGTATGGGTTTTTCTCCTGGCAGTGAGTGCCTGGAGGGAGGGGGCACAGGGGTGTCAAACGAGGGCGAAACGCTCTAGGGTGCTTGCGCAGCTGCTGTACCGGCCCGCAGTCCGTCCCCGACCAACCGCAGTGCTGTGCGTAATGGTCGAGTAGCCGACGTGCAGGCCACACAGGCAGTGCGCATGCCATCCATCGTATTCTTTGTGTTGCCCGTCCAGCCTCACCGTCCCGGACGCAGATGAGCTCCGCCGAGCCCACCACGCTCGCGTGCACGAAGCCCGCCAGGCACGTCGAGCAGTTGAGGGCGGCCGAGCCCGCGGAAGGCAGGCACTTCGCGTAGCGGTCGTAGCATTTGTTTGCAGAGCAAGGGTCCACGACCAGCGCGCCTGCGTGACAGACAAGCGCGCGGCGGTCCATTCAGAAATTCAACTCCGACACACTAGTTGTGGTCCCGTGGTTTGTGCCGTAAATGGTGATGCTCCCGTTTCAGTAAGCATTGCACTTCACTCAATATCGTGGCCCGTCAAGTCGGGCCTGCGGTTGCTGTGAGTGTTGACGCGCCTGCGAGCCTTGATACGACGCCTAAGATACACGCCAATGTGACTACGCCACCTAGATGCATTCCCTCAGTCGCCTGTTGGCGCTTTCCAGGCGGGCGGGCTGCCCTTCTCGCTCGTCGCCGGTCAGGTCGCTTCAAGCACGCGAATTGGGCATTGTAGGCGCAGCTATAAAGGCGTCAGGACGTGCTAGCAATACCGTCTGGGCAGGCTGGTGCAAGCCCTGTTTCAGAGCAAAGGCCGCGCCGTACCGGCAGCGGTTTTGAGCCCTGTATATCTCTGGGCCATTTCTTCCCCATCCCCCAGGCCTAGTTACCCTTCACTTAAAACACACGGACCGCAATTTTGCCGACAATAGCATCGATGCGCGGCGCGACAACGGCAGGTTTCGTGACTTTCGTGACTTTCTCTTTCTTGACTTTCTTCAAAGGTGCGGTGGGACAGAGTCGGGCTCGACTGTCGCATCCATATCAGTATGAGGAGGTGCCTGACTCCTCGCTGCCTCTGGCCATTTTGGTCGGCGCCTCGTCACAGAAACTGGCGCAAACGCCTGCGACAGCGGAGGATGCTGGCTAGCACAGTGTAAAGACATACTTGGAGCAAAGGACTGCAGCGACTGCAAGCCGGGGGCGGTCCATGCCGCGACACAGGGCTCGCCGAGTCAGCTGGACTGCGTCAATGACGGTAAGAATATAATTAGGCTGGTTTTGAATCTAGGCCGCTTGACTGCGGTGGCTGCCGAACCCTGTGCTCGCTGGCACGTCAACCGCAGCCAACACACTGCCAGCAGCGCGGGCCGGTCACTCGTTGACCTGCGATTATCCCCACTCCCTCCCCCGGCTTCACCCGCCCCCTCCCTCCCCCTTCCCCCCCCCCCCCCCCCCCACCCCACACACATACACACTCTCATGCTAAAGTCAACGCGGTGTGTGACACAGCGCCCTGGACGATACCACGCCTCAGCAACGCTTGCCACGGTAAGGACGCAACAGGGCGCAATACCGCAGCAATCGCGATTTCGGGACTGCCATGCAGTTGGATGACGTGTGCGCGGGGGCACTCCTTGTGTCCGTGGATGGCGGCATTGAGTTTGGTGCAATTAAGTAATTAACGCACGCACGCACGCACGGGCAGGGGTGTTCCTGGGGTGGCTTGGCCCCCCCCGTTCGCTTTGTTTGCGCGTGGGCCGGGCATAACTTATACCTCGCTCGGGACTCGGGATATCAGCTGCTTACCCTTTTTGTCCTGTACCATCGAACCCCCCCTGATTTCTATGATTGCGAGGTTACAAGAAGGGGACAGTGTAAACACCATCACGGCTACGAGGGAAGCCACCATTCCGAAGAACGCAGCAAACCGCAACCCCCGCTTGGCTGCCAACCCAACTCACAGCTGCGTAGGTGCGTCGAAGCTAAGCCGCAGCCCGCCAAAGCCACACCAAACAGCAGCATCACAAAGCCCGCGGCTCATAAGGCACCGCACATCTGAGCAACAGCCAAGCAGACAGACCACACGAAAACGCGGAATCTAGCGCCAGCAGACGTAAGCTAGGGCGGCGAAACAGGTGGGCACGCCCAAACACTCCCACAGACGCACAACACCAACCTCATGGAGACGGCGGCGGAGACGCATCATCCCACGGCGGAACCAACGCCACGCCACCACCCGACCCGCGCGCCAGGAAGGGGTGGCCAGAGGGGACCGTATCCCACCCACCAGGCCTGACACCCAAACTAGAGAAGGCCTGCAGGCGCCCCCAGAAATCCGTAATGACAGCAACACCAATAGCTAACACACGCGCTGACGGGAGGGTTGCGGACACAGGCAAACCGTGGCCAGCCATAACCACCCGTTGCCGCCCCAAGTCCATGGCCGACAACGCAGCAAGACACACAACATCCCACACCGGCTGACACAGCCCAACCGGCGGCTGGACCAGCCACAACTCCGACCGGGCAAGGGCATCCAAAGAGTCACAGGGCAACGCGCCCATAGCCATACCGATAGCTTCACGCAGCGCCCGTGCCACCACGCAATCCCAGAAGTAGTGCCGGCGATCCCCGTGCGCCATCCCCTCGCCACAAGCCTGACAAACATGCACTACGCCCGCAGCCCGCTCACTGGCACGTTTAGGGAACGCCCAACACGCATTGGCGGACAAACGCCACAAAGCCTCTTTATGCCGATTCTCCCACTTCAAGGCCCACAAGCGCGCAAGTGTGGCACGGAACGCACCCGCGGCCAACAGCTGGTCCGCGTCAGGCACGCCAATGACACCGGCCTCACGAACATACTCTAAGTGCTTCGCGCCCAACCGCTCAAGCTGTGGCGCCAGCTGCATAAGCGTACCAATCTTGACCGTATACTCCAGTAACAGCACGGGCGGCCCCGCCACTGGAACCCAACCAAGCCCTCGCACGACATGCTGCACCGACGCATCTGGCGGTGGAGCTGCAGCAACGCCACCGGGATCCGAGCGGGCGGTACGCGCGGCGGCCTCCCACCCCCCGGGCAGTAAGGCCACGGCGGCGGCCACCCGCGCCGCTGCGAGATGGGCAGAGGCCGGGCCCGGGAGGGGGGCAGGCAGGGGCCGCCGCGGTGGCCACCCTAACACCCGACGCCACACCTCGTCAACGTACACCCGCGTACACTCACTAGCAACGTTCGGGCAGCCCCCGCCCGGGCAGGCGTACATGTCGCGCACACGGGTCAGGCCATCATGCACCGCCACCAGTACGCCCACACACAGCAACCCCGGCAGGGCAAACAAGTCAGGAAAAGCGTCATAAAAAGTGCGCGCGCCGTCCCGAAGCGCCGGGTTGCCCCACAAGGGCACGTTGTATACCCAGGCGCCGGGCGCCGGCGGTGCTACCAAAGCAATTGGAGGCAATTCTGACACCGCCCCAAGCAGCCGGATAAGCGGCCGGGAGGCAGGGGCCACAGGCTTGTCCAGCACACGCGAGCCACCCCCAGGGCACAAGACACACAGCACCGTGGCCGCGGGATGGCGCCGGCGCATTTCTATGCCCCTAATAAATAGGGGTGGGGTGGGGTGAAGCCGCTGCTCCCGGCACCGGCTGGTCGTCGCCGCACGCCGTTGCTTCATTCCGCTCACGCGACCGCGGCATCGCGCCCACGCAGACGAAAACAGCTGCCCCTGGGGATACACGTGGAGCGAGAGCAGCAGGTCCTGCGTGGACGCGGACGAGTGTGCCTTGGTGCGTGGGGCCATAGGCCAAATTGCTGGGAGCCCGCTGGGGCAGTAGGGGCTCATCAATCCGCATACCGCGATCAGGGAGCTTTGAAGGGCCGTGGACGCTGATGGACTGCAGCCCGCGGCTGTCCTGCCTGCGCGTGCTTTACCATGGCCTGCATGCGCGTCGCGTGTTATGAGCGCGGGTGGCCCTGCATTGACATGCACTTTCGCGACTTGCACGTGTGACGCTGGGCCGCATGCCTCGCCGCCACCGCAACCCTGTCACCTGCAGGGGACGCACCGGTGCGGCAGCATTGCCCAGTGTGTGAACGTGCCGGGCATATACGTTTGCGTGTGCCCAAAGCTGCAAGACCACTATGTGGGGACGTTCACGGGGAGTTACCGGTTCTCCAAGAAACTGCAGAGCTGCATTGGTGGGTGAGATGTCGTCTAGCGTGACTCAATGCGCCTCACAATGCAGATGGAACGGGCGGCAAGCTCAAAGCAGCAGTGGCCGGCAGGCAGCATGCATATCGCAGTGCTATGTTGATCCCTGCTGAGCACCCCTGCCCCTGACATTGCGCGTCCGGATGTCCGGCCCCATGCAACTAACGCAGATGACACGGCAGACCCGGTGTGCAGCTACCCCCTGTTTCGCTACAACGGCACTTGTGTGTGTGAGTGGGCAGCAGGCGGGTTGCAGAGTACGGGAATGACGAGGGATGCGGGAGGCACGGGAGAACCAGGAACAGAAGGAATGCGGAATGTCGGGAGGTGAATGAACGAATGGAGCTAGCATGGTACCGGCGCCTGCCCTTGCTGCTGAGCCCTCGACTTCAAGTCCCGCGGCGCTTGCGCCTTGTCCCGCATGTGCAGTGGACGCCTGCTTTGGCGCCTCGTGCGACGAGAACGAGATGTGCATGACATCAGTAGACGGAAAGTCCGCAGAGTGCACGTGCATAGGGGATCTGGACGAGGAAGACAACTGCACAGGTGGGCCATGAAATAAAAGGGGCTGTCTAGTTGGGGGCAGGTGTCCACTCGGTTTAGTGTTCTGCGCTATCGCGCATGTGTCAGAGCGGCGAGCTTCGCAGCAGGCCTGACTCGATCAGACGCCGCGCGTGGCCGTGGCGGCCGCTACACGCAATACATGGGTGCCCGGCCAGTGGTACCCGCCGAGTGCGCGTGTGCTTGAGAACCGCGGCCCATGTGACTCAGGCCAAATCCTGACTACCCGACACCTGGATCCCCCTCTGTGCACGCAGCGCCTTTCAGCAGCTGAGGGATGGACTCACGGCATACGCTGGGAGCACGGCACCACAGGGCCCTGGCTACTGGGAGCGATGATACACACAGGGCAAAATGGGTGGTAAGTATCCCGAGCCTGAGGAACAAGTTACGCCTGGCCGAGGCGCAAACGAATGAATCATGAAAGTCGCCCGCGGGGGCCGCGCGCCAAGGAGCACCCGTTCCCGGATATACTCATTGCATACGCTGGGAGCATTGGGAATGGGCGCGCCACAATGGGAAGTTGCTGATACGGCGATTAAGAACTGAGCTTGTGTGGCGGCCGGCAATTTCGGTGGCCACGCCGGTTAATGACAGGTGACCAGCTCCGGGCTGATTGGCGTGCATGCATGTGAGGCGTGTGGGCTGGCACGCACCGTATGTATGCTTATTGTCCAGTAGTTCTCTGGTGGCGTGCTTTATGATATTCTGCGCAATCAATTGTTTTAGGCAAGCCGGAGTGGAAGTGCGTGGTGAAGCAGGGGGACCATGCCCAATGACGGCGCTCACTAGTACGGTAGACGGCGGCGGCGACTCTCATTCAGAACGGCCAAGCCAAAGGCATCTTGCATTCGGATTCACTCGCAAGTACTACGTTAACAAGTCAAAGTGTCACGCGCCGTCGTCAGCACGGTAAACAGCAGCACTTCTCAGCGCGTGACGAAATTCTTGCGCTCAGCAGGTGGTGTGACAACGCTGAAATACCCCAGACAACGTGTTCGTTGAAGTTGATACGGTATACCTTCCTCTCTCCTCGACTCTGTCCTTAACACCACAAGCACGCAATGCGGCCAACTGGCCTCAATGCGGTCAACAGCCGTGCAGCTACAACGCAACCTTGAGAAACATCCTCCCTTGCCGCGGTGAGCAACGTTTATGCCCAGGTGCCCACCAGCGCCCCCGCGGCCCTCAAGCCCCGCGCTCGGGGTCGGCCGCCGTAGATTGCTGACATGTGTACGACCTCAGGCCCCCATTCATTTCACCACCAGTATTCACATCCCAGCTTCATTCCACCCTCAAGACCCCCGCTTGACCCCAGACTGCCCGCGCCCAGGCTCCTGCGACTGCCGCCAACCTTCCATCCAGGCCCGCAACTCCTCAACGTCACCACCACCGCCGCCGCTCTCGTCTCGCCGCCGCACCGCCTCCAAAGCCCGCTGCCACTCGCTCTCCTGGCTCAGCAGCGCCTCCGCCGCCGGCCCCCTGCTCGCCAACCTGACAGCTTGCCGTGTCTTGACGCCGCCCGGGGCCCCGCTGCTGCTACTGCCGCCGCCCTCCAGCAGCCACCGCAGCTCACCCAGCGGCACGGTGGGGTCCTCCAGCAGCGCGATAAGCGCCAGGTGCGCGTCAGGCGCGCCGCACCGTAGCCGCGCCAGCATGCGCAGTGTGGGCCGGTCGTCAGCAGCACTACTGTAGACGGCTCGGTAGTTCCACTGCAGACAACAGTTGCAGATTGGCAGCGTCAGCATGCACATGCATGCATCATCTGGCGATGCCGAATCGTATTGTGTATGCCGTAACCCTGCCTCGCAGCCCACCGCCGCCGTTCCATGATGCCGGTAGGTGCCTTAAGCGACACAACACACGCGCTTACCGCTTGCGGGATGCCAGCGCCTGCCAGCAGCCGCAGCCCGGTCAGGGAGGCCGCACGTGCTGCCCGCATCCAAAGCCACGACTTCCATTGATCGCCAAGTGCCCATTGCCCCAGCCCTAGGCCGTACGCCACCACCTCTGGCCGGCCCCCCAGGGAGGCCCCCGCTGCCAACTCCAGCACCGTATTGGACATCAGGGCCGCCACGCGCCCGGCCCTGTCGTCGCCGCCGCCCTGGTCCCCCAGCACGCCTGGTGGCGGCAGCGCACCCCCAAGCTGCGCCGCGTGCTCCTGCACCGCCCCGTCCGGGACCTCCACGTCCGCAGCCGCCTCCTCCACAAGCCAACGTGCAACGTCCACGTGGCCCCAGCGTCCTGCGTCCTGCAGGAGCTTCCGGTACCTGGCCAGGACAACACAGCGGACGTCGTGGTCCCGCCGCAGCGTGCGCAGCATCTCCAGCTGGCCCCCCACGACCGCGCTGAGAAGGATGTCAAAGCAACTCTCGTAGCGCTGCGGCCCCTCCCCCACACGCGCGCCCAGGTCTTGCACGAGGTACTGGAGACCCCGGGCATCACCGCGCGCCGCCACCGCCTCCAGAGCTGCCTTCAGCCCGTCGGCGGGCCGCCAGCCGCGCTCCACCCACAGCAGACGCACGCGGCTCAGGCCGTCCGGCGCCGATGCCGCAGCGGCACCAAAGACCAGTGACAGGGTGCTGCCGCAGCGCGACAGCACCTGGCGCCCCAGCTCCTCGCCGCCGCAGTGCAGCGACAGAAGCGTGTCCAGCTTGCGCAGCCAGTCAGGGTTGGGGCTGCCCGCTGCAGCCGCCAGCGCTTGCTCAAAGAAGTAGTAGCTAAATACGCATTTGAAGCCGTCGCGGCGGACTGCGAGTGTGTTGTCTGGGCAGAACGCCGCCGCGGGCTCGTCCGCCTCCGGGTCCACCACCCGGGGCCCCGCCAGCGAGCGCCAGTACACAGTGTAGATCATTGTCAGTTCGTTTACGTTGCAGCCGTGCGCAGCGTCCGCCAGTAGCTCGCACACGAACATCATGCGCTCTGGACTCCGCTCCGTCAGCCAAGTGGCGAGGCTGGCGTGGCCGGCCCGCGCCGCTGCGCATGCTGCCGCCTGGCTCCAGGAGCAGCGGCGCTTCTTCTGCTCCAGAAGCCATTTACAGGCCTTGAAGTTTCCGGCTGTGGCTGCGGCGCTGAGGGTTTCGTCAGACAGAGGCAGGCAGGGCTTGCCCGCCGCGGTGGCCGCCAGAAGGCTGAGCAGCTGCACCGCCGCGCCGTCGTTGGGCAGCTCGGCAGCGGCGGTGAACATCCACGCGCCTAGCTGCAAGTCCATCGCCTTCAGGGCCGCCTCCACGGCCTCCAAGCTGCCGGCGGTGCAAGCCGCTAGCCGCACGACGTGCCGGCGCTGCTCGGCGCTGCTGGCGACGGCGAGCTGCTCAAACGGCACGCGGCCGAGCCCCGCGTACGCCCTGACAGGCAGCGGCTCCGAGGCTTTCACGATCTTGTGCCGCGCCAGGCTTAGCGCTGCGGCCGTGGGCTTGTCAACGGGCCGCAGCGCGAGCACGACCTCATTGTGGGGCAGGAAGCTGGCGATCCGCTCGAGCAGCTCCGGGCAGCACAGCTGATGCCAGGTTGATGAGCACTTGCTTGTTGCCGACTGCATGGTGCATAGAAGCTGGGTGCGAAGCGTCGGGTCAGATGTCTTGCCTCGAATAATTTTAGGTGCAGCTTATTGGAATGAAGCTAGCCTCTATTATCTAGGCCATACCAATACACAAATAACCGCGCGATTTTGAGTGGCGGAAGGTGTGACAGTTTGCGGCAGCCGGTGTCACAATGCAGAGCAGGGCACGGAGCAGGGCCCTGACGCAGAGCTTGACGTTGTGCCCCTGACGCAGGGCCCCTTCAGCCGCGCTCCCCTCTCTGAGCCTGACCCGTAAAGTACGTTCCAGCTTTGCCAGGAGGAATGGGAGCATAGGCCATATGTTGCACGAACCACCCCTTCACTTGCGCCGTGCCTGTGAAGTCACCAAGCTCAGGCCGCCGCCGGCCCCCGGCCCTGCCCAATCGCTTAACTGCATTATTGTGGCCCAGCCCCACACCGCCATCAGGACGTCATGTGTCCGCGGCACACAACCTTCTCTTTGTCATCTTGCTCGACATCACGTCTGTGCATCATGTTAGATCACTGCTATGTACACGTTTCGCAGGCGTGCTCTCAACGCCGCGCCAGCGTTTGAGGCCCCCCGTCGCGCCCCACCTCCAAGCAGGCACGCCTCCGGCCCCTACCTCACCAGTCACCACGCTCCGGGCAAACCACCAAACCGTGCTATCCGGTCAGGCGAGCGCCTCAGAAAGCTCCGCCCGCGGCGTCGCTGCTCACACCCCCTCCCCGCTCCTCCCCGCACAGCCCACACCCTCTGTCCCTGAGTCCCTGTCCAGAGCCTACGCGCCGTTGCCTCAGATCCTGGCGTCCCCGCCTGTCCCGCGCCATCCAGCGCCGTCCACACGCAGAGCTTGGCGTCCACGCCTGTCCCACGCCTGTCCCGCGCCGCCTCCGTGCCGCCGCCCTCCGCGCTCAGAGCTTGACGCCGTTGTTCTTGGCCCACTTGCGCATGACGGCCACGATGGGCTCGCACTGGTCGGCGCTGTTGTTGCCGCGCAGCAGGCTGATGATGTCGCGCAGCAGGTCCTTGGGCTCCTTGCCCGCCACGATCATCTGGAAGGCGCCGCACGCCGCGCCCTTCTTGCCCTCCAGGTACTCGGGCGCCGGGTCCAGCCGCTCCAGCACGTCGAACGCCTGCGGGGCGGTGCGGCGACGGGTGCGGCGACAGGTGACGGGTGCGTGTGCGGTGCGGCGACAGGTGACGGGTGCGGTGCGGCCAGGTGACGGGTGCGTGTGCGGTGCGGCGACAGGTGACGGGTGACGGGTGCGGTGCGGCGACAGGTGACGGGTGCGGTGCGGCCAGGTGACGGGTGCGTGTGCGGTGCGGCGACAGGTGACAGGTGCGTGTGCGGTAGAGGAAGTCTAAGAAGAAGAAGCAGAGCGTCCATGTAAGGACAGAGTGGGAGGTGCGGGCGTGGATCGGCGAACCATGCCAGGGCGTGCTGGCGCAAGGTTGAACCGCTGGAGGCGCGTGCGCACCGCTGCCGCCCCCCCTCCAAATGCTCGTCCCTTGGTCTGCGGTCTGCAGCCGCAAGCCCACCTTGCACGCGAAGTAGAAGGCGCCCATCTTGTAGCAGTCGTTGGCGATCAGCAGCAGCAGCTGGTACGACTCGTCGTTCGTCTCCAGCTGCGGGCGGCCCAGGCGGTGAGGTGAGGAGGTGAAGAGGTGAGGTGTGACTCGTTAGGGGTGAGAGCACAGCTCACTTTGCGAGCTTCGGTGCGTCTACCAGAGCCCAGCCGCCATCCGGCCGCCTCCGCGCCGCACCTAATGCCCCTACGTGGTCCACGCGCCAATCCTCGCTCCAGCACCCAAAACACCAGGATCACCGCCCCTCCCCCTCCACACACAACACACACGTAGGCGGCGCCCGCGCACCCACCTGCAGGTAGCGCTCCCAGGCCAGGCGCGCCTTGCCGTTCATGATGTAGCAGCGCGCCAGCCACGAGGTGTAGGTGTACTCGTTGCGGTACTTGTCGTTGGCGATCTGCAGCAGCGTCTCCTCCGCCTCCTTGTATTTGCCTGCGGGCGGACGGGCGTGCGTATTAGGCGTGTGTGGGTGGGCGCGTGTGAATACGCGTTCGTGTGCGGGTGACGGTCATAGCAGCATACCCCACACCGCACTGGCTGTCCACGCTCCAGCCCGCCCCCATCTTTCAGCCTTGCTGCCGCTGCCGCTGCTGGCTGCCCCGCGGCGGCCGGCTCACCCGTGGCGGCCTTGGCGATGCCCAGGTTCCAGTTGAAGTCGTCGTCGTTGAGGAAGTAGGTCTTGATGCTCTGCGGAGGGCGGCGGGGGCGGGCGGATGGGGTTGGGGGACAGGGGCGGGGCGGGGCGGGGCGGGGGACTACGGTATACATGAAGCGGGAGAAACAGATGGTTGCTGGTGCAGGCGACCTGCTGGGCTTATGGACTCCCCTGGGTTTAGCTTGGGCTTGTTCACATGCACACACTGCCCCGTCCACAGTCCTCGCCTTTGCCGCCCACCCGCCCACCCTAACGCGCCCGCCCACCCACACCCTAACGGGGCCCTCCCCCCGCGCGCTCACCGACAGGAACACCAGCACGTCCTCGAACTGCTTCAGCAGGAAGAAGCAGGAGGCCATGCACTGGCGGCCGGGTATGGTGTCGCACTCGCTGGCGCTGGCGCCCACCAGCTGATAGTACTGCTGCGCCTTCTTCAGGTGCTCCGGGTCGCCCTTCACCTGGCCCAGCATGGCGTGCACCACCGCCTGCGTGCAGCGCGGGAGGGGGCGGGGCGGGGCGAGAAGGAGGAGGCGGCGAGGTGAGGTGGCGAGGAGGTGGAATGGCGGGTGAGCGGGAGCTGGCGAGGAGGCGGGAGGGACGTCCGCCCTGCCCCTTGGCTACCCCCGCAACGAATCCCTTCCTCTACCCCCCGACACCTCGTCCTGCACCCCCGCTGGTGTTGCAGAGCGCAAGGGACAGGGATAACCCGGTCTGCAACTTCTTCTTAACCTTGCCGAACCCCCTTGCATTTGCCTGTCCCCTAGTTAGGTCGGCAAGCTTCATCCCCATGCCACCCAACCCGCTTGCCACCCCCCGCCCCCGGGTCACCCGCCCTCCCTTCCCTCACTCCTCGCTCACCTTGAGTATGAACTCGGGCGGCGTGGACGGCTCCATGTCCTTGATCAGCCCGAAGGCCTCGCCCACCTCGTGGTGGCGCAGGTGGTGGATGACCAGGTTCAGCCGCGCCTCGGGCGGGATGTCGGACAGCGGCGGCAGCACCTGCGGCGGCGGAGAGGGGAGGGGCGGAGAGGGGAGGGGCGGAGAGGGGGGCGGATTGGGGCAGGGCAGACAGCAGGCGTTTGGGGGTGTACATGGGGGTTGCAGGCATGTTTGGAAGAGCGGCACATGATGCACTGAAGACCGCAGACTGGGAGTTGGGGATATGAGAACAACCGTGGAAACTGGTGTAGGCGGTGGCTGGATTCGCCGTGGCGGTGGTGGGCCCGCAGCTTTGTGTTGGCTCTCCCTGCACCCACGACCCCGACCAGCATCACCGCTCGCCACCCCAGCACATACGCACTAACACGCGCATCAACTATCTTCGCTTTCCTTTCACTGCTGCTCCTTAGCACGCACGCACACGCAAGCAACCGCACGCGCGCACGCGCAAGCAACCGCGCGCGCCCGCACCTGCAGCGCGTTCTCGCCGCCGCGGAACACCACCAAGTTGTGGCGGATGAGGTCGTGGTCCAGGTGCTGGCCGCCGCTCAGCTCCGCCAGCGTCTTCAGCTCCGCCTCGGCGGCCTGCGGCGCGCGGTGCAGTGTGGCATGGGTGTGAGTTGGTGGTGTGGTGGTGAGGTGGAGAATTGGGTGCCGCATGCTGGTCCATTGCCCCCGTCCCCCCAAAGCCCCCTGCCGCCGCCATGCCCCCGCCACCGCGCCCCCTGCCGCCGCGCCCCCTGCCGCTGCACCCCGCTGCCCCTACTGCAATGGCCTACCTTGCCGTTGTACATGCGGAAGTGGTTGCAGGCCTTGAGGTTGACGGCGATGGCGGAGTCGGGGAAGGCGGACAGGTAGACGCCCAGGATCTCCAGCGACACGTCGTAGTAGTCCAGCTTGCAGTAGCACAGCGCCACGTACACCTGCGGGGGAGGGGGGGGGCGGGCGGGGTGGGGCGGGGCGGAGGCGGGGCGGAGGCGGGGTGGAGGGCGGGTTACATTCATGATGGGGTAGGAAGAGGTGATGTTGACAAGGAGTTGCAACAGATGGCGGCCGCGGCAAGGCGGCTGGGGCGTGGGTGGGGGTGCTGGGACGCAGGCTGCTTCGCCACTGCACATGCCCCGTTGTGCCAGTCGCTGTCCTGCCGCAGCGGAACGTTCCCGCCCCCGTTCGCATGGACCGCTACCCGCCCGTGCCCAGCACCATCCTGATTCCGCCTCGTGCCTCCCAACCCTGCATCCCGCCCCACCCCACCCACGGCATATCTTCACAGCCCCCACAGCCCCACAGACTGTGTACGAGGGAGACCGCGGCGCCGTCCGGTCCATCCCCAGCGCCACGCCCCTCCCTCTGTCTACCCGCCCCCCCTCCCTCCCCGCTAGACCAACCCCTATGGAGTTCGCAACGATTGACGGTTTGGATGGAGCTGCCCCTCCCAGGCCAATCCCCCTTCCGGCCACCCCGCGCTCCCCACCCCACCCCGACTTCCTGCTTCTGCTCCTCCCCCTCCTCCTCCCCAGCCTTCTCCTCACATTGAGCGCCAGGTAGTCGCGGTGCTCCAGCAGCAGCCGCTTGTAGATGTCGGTGGCCTGCGGGGCGGCGGACAGGGCGGTCGGCGCGGCGGGCAGGGCGGCGGGCAGGACAGGGGAGTCGGGTGGGGCAAGGGGCAGGCCACGGTGTTTGCAGGCGCGTGCAATGGGCTGCCGGTAAAGGCGCCCGGCCCTAGCGCCGTCGCAACAACCCCTGAGAATACGCCTGCGTCATTTTGCCCACAGGCGGTCCCACGCAGCCGTCCGGCCCACGCCCCAACCCCAACACGCCGTGTTTTGCCGAACGGCACTTGTCCCCAGAGTCCGGCCTGCTGGTTCCTTCCCCTGGCACTCCTTACAGTCGCGTCTAGTCCACCACATGAAGCCCACTCCAGCTCCAAGCGGCCACCGCCGCCGCCAGCAACCACTTCCCATCCCAAACCCCTTCGCCACCACCTCTTCCACCCAACACCATTCCTCCCCCGCCCCCTCCCCCCTCACACACGCACACACGCACGCACGCACACGGCCCGCGGCTGCTGCAGCGCGCGCGCACCTCCTGGAAGTGGCTGCGCTGGTAGTGGATGCTGGCGAGCGTGAGCTGGTCCTCAATCGAGTCCGTCAGCTGGCCGTGATAGGCCATCAGCTTGTCGTCGTTGCCCTGCCGCTGCGCGCTGTGGAACAGGATGCGCGTCTGCAGCGCGCACTTGGGGCCCTGCAGGCGCACAGGAGCGGGGGAGAGGTGGGCGGGTGGCGGGAGAGCTGGGTAGTGGAACGGGGGCCGCCAGGTTGCCTGACCACGCCCAACACCCACCCCCCGGTTACGGTGCCTTATTCCACTCCAAGGCCCCACGGCACGCGGCCATGGTGCCCATCGGTAGTGCCCTGCCACCAGACCCCCCCGGGGCCCCTGGCCACGCCGCGCATCGCAGGACCGCTGGCCCCAAAGCCCGTGACCTGCCCCGCTTCCTCAGCCTTCAGGCGCTCCTGGCCGCGCACGCACCTGCAGCGCCTGCTCCTCCGCCTCCTTGTACATGCCCATGTAGTAATGGCATGCTGCCGAGTACACGAAGAACATCGGGTCTGGGTCCTCGTGCTGCAGCAGCTCCTTGTAGATTGCTAGGGCCTGTCAGGAGGGTGCCACGACCGTCAGGCCCGCCCGACAGAGACCTTCGCATGTTCTAGTGCCCTGACTTGGCCCACCTTGTCGTGTTCCCCGTAATGGAAGTAGCAATATGCGAGCCATTCCAGATTCTTCAGGTCGTTGCGGTTCGCGTGCCGTCTAAACGAAAGCAGCGCGATAGCACCCAGGTAATCGCGCTTTGTGAGGAACTCCTCCAGCTCTGGCACCTTTGGCTTTTCATTAGCTGCGGCCTGTACATAGCAGTGCAAAGCTCGTCAGTCTCCGTCAAGTCTCCCCTGCTCCCGACCTGTGCTGCTCCCGCGGACCTGCGCGACGTTGTTGCGGGCCGCATGCTGTGGTCTGGACTTGCTGTAGAACATTCTGCCGTTGACCTACAAGCGAAGCGGCCCGACCGAAACTGTGCAGACTGCAGAAATTGCTTCGATGCTAATTCCAAGTGGTCAGCGCAGTTGGCCGGTGAGTTGAGGTTAAGCACGGCTGTAGGATATTCTATGTCTATTGGAATAACGCTCTGCTGGTGCAGCCCGGGCCTTCAAGTTGGGCCCGCGTGTCGCCGCGGCACGTACCCTAGCGCAATGGGGCAGTTTTTTGGTGACCCCCTAGTCATAGGCGTACCGCCGCTCGCCCCCCTTCTCTGAAGCCTTCTCCTGCTGAGCTGCTCTTGCATTTACCTAGTTGTCCAGGAGTGTAACCCGTGCTTGGCTGCTGGTGCACTTCCTTCTCACCACGCGCAATGACGCGTGGTCTTTACTCCTTGCCAAGCACGCCGTTTCACCCGACATAAAAGTGGACGTCGTAAGTTTGTTATATGTTTCTGTACCCACTGTGCATCCATGTGCTGGCTGCTCGTTGTTGAAGCGCTTTGCACATCCCGCTCAGTACCACAGGAAATGGTCAGGGCTCCCCGAGCATCTTAAGATGGCTTAATTACCATACGCCATTACCTGGGTCTGCAACGTACGTGGATGCCAGGCTTGAACGAAGGAAATTCGACACAACCAATCGGCACGCCGAGAGGCCTTGTACTCTCCCCTGCGTGCCCCAACCCTGGCTGCCCTGCGTGCACGAGACGGGGACGGGCAACCTGCGGAAGAGAAGGCATCGCGTGTTAGGAAGCCCCAGCTACTCCTTGCCCGCAATCCTGCTCTGCTGCACGCCAAACTCTGCGGACGCCTGCAGGAACGCCGCCGTTGCAGGACTCTCCGTGCCACCCGCCAGCGCTTTGCTTTTCGGCCGCCCGACCGCGTGCATCGGCCCGTCCGTCGCCCAGCCAGATCTGAGACATTTGTGTGACACGAGGTATTTCTGGAGCAGAGCGCGCCCAAAAAGCCATGCGCAACGGATCGGGTCACATGCGCAAACGGTCGAGCGATTCCAGGCGCGTTAAGGCCCTCGCTCTCCCAGCTTTCTGCTATAACTTGCGCATTCCCGACTCCTCTGCCATAATTCACACAGAACCAGCGAAAAATGGCCGACGCGAAGCTGAATGTTGGGTTCCTCGGCCTGGGCATCATGGGTGAGGCGATGGCCCGCAACCTGCTGAAGAGCGGGCTATTTGCTTCGGTCACGGTCTGGAACCGGACGCTTGCGAAGTGCCAGACGCTGGTGTCTGAGGGTGCCAAGATGGCTGAGACGCCCGCCGCGGTTGTGTCCTCCTGCGACATCACCTTTGCTATGGTGAGGCAGATCTAGGACAATTGCGGTCGGTGCGACCCAGTCCCAGGAGGTTCCTCGCGCCTGCAACCCCACCAACACACCGTGCCGCCCGCGCGCCTCCCAGTGCTCGGTGCGCTCTGCGGCCCCTGCACGCTCTGCCCACACATATCCCTGCGTCTCCTTAACTTGATTGAATGTCCGAACGCATGCATGGCTCCCTTCACCATAGCCTCCTGTCAGTCCCTGTTCCGCACGCTACCGGCATCCATTCGCCAAACCCCGCATCTCCAAGCTGCGTTTAGGTCCTAACCCCCTGCGTACTCCTCGACCTCGCTCGCAGCTGGCTGACCCCGAGGCCGCGCTGGCTGCCGTGTTCGGCGACAACGGCGTCCTGAAGGGCATCAGCGCCGGCAAGGGGTGAGGAGGGACCGGAGGAACAGGAGGGCCGCGAGGTTGGAGGCCGTTTCGGGGGGCAGCGGACGGCCGCGTCCATTCGAAGCGAAGGCGGGGCTGGGCTCTCCATGTGGGTCCGGAAGCTGCAGGCGCAAATCAGGACCAGCGGCCTCGCACACGCGCTGCGGCGGCACGTGCTTGGCAGCGCCTTGGCAGTGCTGTCCAGCACCTGTCCACGCCCCAGCACGCAGGCCACACGTACGTGTCCACTGACCAGTGCGGCGCTCGTCAGCTTCTACTTGAACACCCCGGTGTGTGGGTGTGCTTTCTTACACACCCACATACCGCGGTGTTCGAGTAGAAATTGACCAGCGTGGACACGCCGCCCTGGTCCCACCACACCTACACCGCAGTTGGCAGATCCCCTTGTTCCCCTCCCGAAAACCTCCGCCCTCCACCTTCTTCACCTTGCACACACACACACACACACACTCACCCTTCCCCACACTTCGCAGGTACGTGGACATGTCCACAGTGGATGAGGCCACCTCCACCCGCATCGGCGAGGCGGTCACGGCCGCCGGCGGCCGCTTCGTGGAGGGCCCGGTGTCGGGCTCCAAGAAGCCCGCCATCGACGGCCAGCTCATCATCATGGGCGCCGGCGACAAGGAGCTGTACGAGCAGTGCCAGGTGTGTGTGGGGGGGAGGGGGGTTGAGCTGTAGGAGCTGTGCCAGCAGTGGGGTGCAGCTCGTTCCAGGTCTGTAACGCCCCGGGCGCGTACAAGTGGGAGGTGCGCGTGCGGGTGTGGGGCTTGTACGGGGCAAGCCGCAGGTTGCAATGTAGGGGAAGAGGGGAAAGTAGTAGCCCGCATGTGCGCTTCTTCCGAAATCCACGCCGCATCCGCGCCGCGTCCGCGCCGCATTTGCGCCGCATCCGCATATGCGGAATGTGGGCCCCTTCATGATACCGGCAGCCCACCGGTGCTGTCCCTCACCGTCGCGTTTGTCCCATGTGCCCGCCGTTCTTTGGACCCGTTTCTGCTCCACCCCTCCCTACCCCTCCTTACCCCTCCTTACCCCTCCTTACCCCTCCCGCAGCCCGCCTTCGACGTGATGGGCAAGAAGTCGTTCTACCTGGGCGCCACGGGGGCGGCGGCGCGCATGAAGCTGGTGGTCAACATGGTCATGGGCGCCATGATGGGCGCGTTCTGGTGGGTGCAGGCGCAATCAGTCCATGCATGGGGCGCAGGGTGCGGAGATAGCAACACCTGTTGCAAGGGCTGGAAGAGTGGAAGTGCAGACGGCTGATGGCTGGCTGATGCCTGGCCGGGAATGGGTACGGCCGCGAGAATGCGGGATGCCGTATAGGGACGCATCATGCCAGGCAAGGGGCCGCCAACCCGAAACCACTCGTGTGTCACTTGACGGCCCGCTCGCCCGCCCTCCCTCGTCCTCCGCATCGCGTCCCCTCCCCGCAGCGAGGGCATGGCTCTGGCTGACAAGGTGCGTGTTG
Source organism: Chlamydomonas incerta (assembly GCA_016834605.1). Lineage (NCBI taxonomy): Eukaryota > Viridiplantae > Chlorophyta > Chlorophyceae > Chlamydomonadales > Chlamydomonadaceae > Chlamydomonas > Chlamydomonas incerta. Next base: position 578,867 of record JAEHOC010000022.1, read on the forward strand.
GTGCGGTGTGGGGATGCTGCTTTCAGATGTTGTTAGTTGTCTTGCTGTGTGAACATTGGACGAAAGTGCGCATGTGCGACACGTAGCGTTATTACAGCAGCTCGTCACTTGCTTGCAGTTGTGACGCGTCTCCCTTACTGCATCGTCCTTTACCTTGCGCTCCCCCAGTCCGGCCTGGAGCAGTCGGCGCTGCTGGAGATCCTGGGGCTGGGCGCCATGGCCAACCCCATGTTCGCCATGAAGGTGCGGGGCGAGGGGCAGAGGGGGGGGGGGCTTGCGTGGATGAGTGGCAAAACGAGGGGGTTGGAGGGTACAGGGGAATCACGGACACAAAAGGGCTGGCACGCCGAAACGCAAAGCATGGAGTCTGCGGCACCAGGACTCGGGGAAGTGTGGCTGCACGTAGGGCTTGGCTTGTCTATACCACCGCCATCCCTCGATGGACTCGCCCGCATGCCCCGCTTGATGATCCCCCCAACGCCTAACCGCAACCGCCCGTCCTCCCACGCACGCATGTACACGCACGCAGGGCCCCGCCATCATGGCCCGCGCCTACCCGCCCGCCTTCCCGCTGAAGCACCAGCAGAAGGACCTGCGCCTGGCGCTGGCGCTGGGGTGAGTCATGGGCGAGAACGGGCTTGCGCCGAGGCCGGAGACACGGGTGGCAGGGGATACGGGGCGCGGCGCTGGGTCGGGGGGCTGGGGGCGAGGGGCACCAAGCCACGTCAGTTCAGAAAGCCTCAAGTGCCGAGCTCGTCGATCTCACAGCCACTCGCTTCCTTCACCCCCCTCCCCTCGCCTGTGTGCCGCAGCGACGCGCTGAACCAGCCGCTGCCGGTGGCGGCCGCCGCCAACGAGTCCTTCAAGACCGCCAAGGCGCTGGGGCGCGGCGATGAGGACTTCACGGCTGTGTACGAGGCCACCCAGAAGTAAACGAGGCGCGTGCTGGGTGTGCGAGAGGCGTGGGATTGAGCTTAGTTGGGGCGTGGTGGAGCCCGACCCATATGGGGCTGGGTGGCGGTTATTTGAGGATTTGTATGGTAGAGCTGGGCGTAGAATACGGATTGGCCGTGACCAGGTTTGCGTCGCCGCGCGGATGTGACTAGGGATATGCAGGGAGGGTGGAAGGGGCCACATAGTGAGGGCCACATAGTGAAGGCGGCGGCAGCGCATTCGGGTCATTAGACGGGGAAAGAACGCGTGCAGAGCATGCTTGCCCTTGGTGAGGTCGTGAGCCGAACTTGAGCAGGAGGCAGTGATTCAGCGCATCGCGTGCGCAGAGGCAATGGATGCAGTGCTGGTAGTGGAGTGCGGCGTGTGTGCCGCGGAGAGCGCACTTAGATGCCGTTTGGCTGAGCCAATTTTGACGGATGGGAACGGGTCGGTTTGCGACGTGCATGTGATCTCCCCCCTGGTGCGGTCCTGGAATGTAACATTGCCGCTGCCCGCTGGGAATCGGCCGAAGCGCTCGGGAGTGACGGGGCAGCCGCAGCCCTGGCAGGCCCGGCGGGGAGGCACGCGAAACACGACACGCACCCCGCCCCGGATTCACCTGCCCGCACAGTGTAGGTTCCACTTTAAAGGCAATGCACCCGAATAATTCGTAAGTTCGGCCCACACAAACATGACTGACTGCAAGCGCTAGCGCTTGTCCGACGCGAAGGGCAAACTGCCCGCTGACAGCTTCCAACAGGGGCGTTGTCGGAGCTCTAAATTGCTTCATTCATGTAGCATAGATTACAAATGCAATAAAATAGCTCTGCATAGCGCCTTACAAGCAGCTCAGACTCAGCACTGAACAGCTGCCGAATCGAACGGCGCTGGTATCATGTGGGAGCAGCTACGTATGATTTAGTAGCAGAAATCGCTTTGCTAGCTGGAAGCGGGGCCCACGACCGGGCGCCGCTGGTCAGCGACGATGGCCAGACGTCGCGCGGTCCTTTTGCTAGCGCTGCTGGAGCTCGGGTTGTGCCTTACAATCTTGGAAGTCGCTGCCGATGGCAACATCATAACGTTTGAGGGTGAGTAGTTGAGGAGGGTTGGTCATTACGCGACGTTGGCCTCACACTTCAACCATTCCCCGCAGCTCGTGCCACGCTTATGTCGGCGCTAAGGGTTTACATCAAGTAAGCGTGTGCTCGGGCCTGGCCACACCTGCTAGCGGGGTGGGGTTCGTGCCAACCGTTGGCCCGCTTGCGTCGATAACACAAGGGCTTTAAGTGCACCACGACCGGGCCGAACGGCGTCGGGGAGGCAGGCAAGCCTGGTCCAGCGCCCTACAAAGATCCCACGAATCCTTGTTCTCTCTTTCATGTCAGCGTGTGTGATTGCTCGGGCCATTGCGCACGCAGGGACCCCAAGTGCAACCGGCGGCATCTGGGCAAAGATTACCTGTACGTCTCGGCCACCTCGGACAACTCCACCTACGGGTGGCTGCAGGCGCGTGGGGGCGGGCAAGATGTGGTCTCGGTCTGCACACGCAGCTGACTAGGCCCATCTGCGCCTTTACAGTGCGCCGTTGTACCATAGCACAAAGCTTGCAACAATAGAAACGCGCGCCCCGGTTTCAGCCGGTTTAGCAGGGGCTGGTGTTCATACCCCCCGCCCCCCCCACACACACTTGCAACGCGCAGGTGGCCTCGGGCACGAACCTCCAGGAGGAGCTGGGGATCAACACGGGTGACGTGCTGATGCTGACGGTGCGAAACACGACATCATCGTCCACGTCGGCTAACTCGTCGTCATCAGGGGCAGGGGACAGCGGCGGCATCGTCAGCAGCTCGCCGGCAGCGCCTCCGCCGCCGGGGTCCCCTCCCGGCAGCAGCGGGGACGGAGGTGGAGGCGGAGGAGGGGAGGGCGGGGCGCGGCGGCGTGAGCTGCTGTCCGCTACAAATCTGGATCTGGATGCGGAGGACACGGAGTTTCTAAAGCTGGTCAACTTCACCAAGGTGTCCTCCAACACCGAAAAGGAGATCTACAACGGCACCACCATCAACGTGAAGAGCATCACGTGAGTGCCGTGCGCATGGGGCCCCTGGGGATGCGCCGCTGGGGGGTCTGGCTGTCTGGTGGAAGCAGCCGGGTGCTACTCAGGCCCGCGCCCGCCCTGTGCCATGGGGCCATGCGATTGCAGTGGGTGTGGGGGAACTAAAGGGGGGGATTCATTTGGGCATTGTTTGCCCTGCTGTTTACCGTACACGCTGTGCCGTACGTATGTGCCGTACAGCTACATCGTGAGCACGTGCGGCTGGAGCGCGCCCATATCCGCGGAGGTGTGTGGTGTGGGATGTAGGGGCGTAGCCGGGCAGGGTGCGTGCCTAGGACCGCCGGGTTGCAGCGGGGCAGTAGGGGGCAGAGGCGTGTGTGTGTGTGCGGGCGGCGACACGGAATCGGCCAGGGATGGTTGGGGCTGCAGGGGGTTGCACGGGCTGTGGCGACTGCTTGGCTGCCGAGCTGCTGCCATGTTTCATGGGTGGGGTGGTTCATTTCAACCCCAACCACCATAAGTGGTGCTGTGTGGGTGGGTGTACGGCGCAGTTGTGCCGCCTGAAGACGTGTGCCTGTCCTCTGTTGCGCAGGACCTGGCCGCGGTGTGGTACAACAGCAGCGGCACCGGCGCTCTCAACCTCCAGGACTACCATGATGTGTGCACCTACGGCAAGGTTGTGTGGGGGCCCGACAACAACCTCATCGTGGGCCCGGTGCAGGTGCGCGGCTGCATGTCCGCATGTGCGCGGGTACGGGAGGGCCGCGCCACTACGGAGGGTGCGCGACGGCCAATCTTGCGAATCCCCACCACCGCCTCAAACCCCATTCCTTTGCCCTTTTCCCCGCCTCACCAGCCGCCTACCTTGCCACTCACCCCCCACTTGATTTGGGTCCGAAGTTACAAGCCTTGCACCCCGCAAGCTGCACCTGCCTGTCACTTGTCTGGTTTCGCTTGGGTTTAGATTGGGCTGGTGTTTGCAACCGCCCCCCCCCCCCAGTTGGGTTTGGATTGGGGTTCGGGTTAGATTGGGCTGATACGGAACTCACAACACCCCACTCCCAACCCCGCCCCCCGCCTCTTGCCTGGCCCGCCCGCCAGGTGGCCTGTACGGGCAGCGTCAAGATCACCTCCTCTTACTCGGTGTCGTACAACGGCGCTACCAAGTGCCGCAGCGTGGAGCAGTACGCCTGGCGCACGGCGGGCGAGGCGGCGGCGCGCGCGGTGGGTGGGTGGCTGGCTGCGTGGGCGCGGGGGACTACCGGTAGTGGCGGCGTGGGCGGATTGCGCGGGTGGGTGGGGCGGCAGCAAGATCACACAGCGCAGGCACCTCCTGCCGTCCTGTGGCGTACGAACACCGTGTCGTCGGCCGCGCCCCTCCCTTATCAATGTATACCATCATCATTTGCCGCCGCCGCCGACACACACGCGCACAGGCGGGCTACGGCGACTTCCTGGACAACAACAAGTTTCTGCGCCTGGTGACCATCCTGCCGGAGGAGGTGCGGCCGGCCTGGGGGGCGGGGGGAGGAGCGGGGAAGAGGGCTGTGAGGGACGGGCTGTCAGTGTCTGGTCCTGTGCGCCTCCGCTCATGCGCACGGTGGGCCGGGGTCGTGCCCGCCCACGCTTGCTCCGCCCGCCTCACGCCGCGCCCTCCTCACGCCGCGTCCGCTGACACGGCCGCGGCCGCGGATACACACACACGCGCTGCGAGCGTGCGCATGCAGGTGGTGTGCGGCTGGGCGGGGCTGGCGGAGGTGGGCTGCAGCGGCAAGTCCTGCGCCGCCTTCATCAAGGGCGGCAGCGCGGCCGACCTGCCCACCCACTTCCACGAGTTGGGCCACATGCAGGTGGGTTGGGACTGGGGTTGGGGGTTGGGGTGGGGTTGGGGGTTGGGGGTTGGGATGGGAAGGGGGGGTGGGACTGGGGTGGAACTGCGGTGGGGGTGGGCGGGTCATGGGCGCAGGACGGCCGTAGGGCGGTTCACTCTCGCGGTTGCAGGTTTTGACCTGCAGCCGGCATTCGTGTTGACCTGTACGGCGTGCCATCCCGGCGGCGCATGCGCGTTGTGCATGTGCCACGTGCAGGGGCTGATGCATGCAGGATACGGAGAGGACGAGTGAGTGCACGGGACTGGGACTGGGCTGCGGGGCTGGGGGCTTGTGCCGGGAGGGACCGGCCGGGTCTGGTCAAAGGGCATGGAGGGGTTTGGAGGTGGGCAACAGGGAAGTCCGGCCGGTCGGCTTCTGCGCCTCCCGTGTCCACCCACCGCGGGCTCATACCCCACCCCGGGCTCCGTGGGCGCCTGGGACTGACCCGCCTGCTCCACTCACCGCCGCTGCGCATTCCCCATCCTCACCTGCGCCCGCACACAGGTACGGCGACGGGTCAGACGTCATGGTGAGCCACGGGTGGAGGAGGGTGTGTGCGCGTCTTTTGTGTGGGTTTGGGCGCATGACTCGAGGGCGGGAGTTGAGGTTGCAAGAGTGGCAGACCAGCTAACGAGCTTTCCCAATGCGACGCGTTGCACACATAACCGACGTGTCATGCAGGGCAATGAGGGCAACGGCGCGAACGGCTACCTGTGAGTCGTCAATTCAGCCTTGCCATGCAATGCAATGGGACACATGGTGGGGGGAAGCCCGATGGCCGATGCTGCTTGGTTGGAGATGTGTTCTATTCCTCCTTTACCTGCTCGCCCTGAGCCTCAAACCCGCGGCAACTCCTGACGCCCCATGCCCTTGCAAACCCCGCATCTTCCCCACCACCCCACCCCGCAGCTGCCTCAACCCCGCCAACGCCTACCGCGTGGGGCTGGCCACGCCCGTTGCCGTGCTCACCCAGTCCGACACGCGCGGCGCGTACGGCAAGACGTACAGCCTGCGCCCCTCGTCGGTCACGGACCGCAACTACCTCATGCTCAACTACTCCCAGGGCGGGCTGGCCTACCCCAACTACTTCATCGGGATGCGCGCCACGATCGGCCGCTTCGACAACATCCTGCCCGTGGACCTCAACAACAAGGTGGGGGCTGGGGGTTAGGAAGAGCTCGCAACGCGCGGTGGCGCTAGGCTGACCTGCTGGCCACCCTCCCTCTCAATGCCACTCCCTTATTATCCGTGCCCTCCCTCCTACTATCACACAAACCGCTCGCATGGGCGGCGTTGCCCAGACTGCTCCCCCCCAACCCACTGCCCCGCCCCCCCGCCGCCCGACCTTGCGCCCTCAGGTGCACGTGACTCAGTTCAACGGCTCCGCCACCTCCTCCGACTACAACCGCTCCTACGCCATGGCCTGGCTGGGCGCGGGCGAGAGCTGGACCAGCAGCTTCCTGGACACGGGGTGGGTGGGGCTGTGGGTGGGGCTGGTGGGTGTGGGTGGGCTGGTGGGGTGTGTGGGTGGGTGGGTGGGTGGGTGGGTGGGTGGGTGGGTGGGTGGGTGGGTGTGGGTGTGGGTGTGTGGGTGTGTGGGTGTGTGTGGGTGTGTGTGGGGGTGTGGGTGGGGTGTGCGAATGGGTGAGCAGTGAAGGGGTGAGCAGTGAAGGGGTGAGCAGTGCGGACTTGCTGTGCCGGACCATTGACCCTTACGGGACCGCCCGCGCGTCTATGTCGACTGCCAGCATCGCCGCGCGGCGATGTTTGCAGTGGATTTAGACGGGCGCGCGCGGTCCCATAAGGGTCAAGTGCTTGCGGCTGACTTTGTTGCGTCCTGTGATGCCCGCCAACGCTCCAAGCCGGGTGGCACTCTACAACTGCTGCCTATCCCGGAGCTACCTTCCGAGAGCGTGTCAATGGATTTCATAACGGGGCTGCCCCGTGCACAGCATCACAAACTCTGCGATCTACGTGTTTCACCTGACTCAAATGGCGCCCTGTTCCAACATTGACCGTGCACTCCCCCAAACCTCCCCCCGCCCCCCCCCCCCCCCCGCTGCCCGCGCGGCTCTCCTCGCTCGTCCACGCGGACCCCACAGCGGCGACCTGTCCAGGGGCGGCGGCGTCACGGTGTCGGTGCTGGCCCTGGACGCCGATGCCTCGCCGCCGCTGGCCACCGTGCGTGTGTGCTTCTTCGCGGTGCAGCACGAGGGCGGCGAGGAGGGCTCCTGCGCCAACGGCGTGGACGACGACTGTGAGCGGCGGGGTGGTGGGGGGAGGGGGAGGGGTGGTTGTGGGGACGGCACGGGGTGGGGCGGCCGCGTTTAGGATAGGATAGTGAGGCCGCGTCGTGTGCTGGACAACACACGGAAACCAAACCCGCGTCGTGTGTGTGCATATCCTGCAGGTGATGGCTTCATGGATGCGGAGGACCCAGATTGCGGGGGAAGCGGCGTGAGCCCGGGGCCGCCCCCTCCAACACCCGACGCCCCCGCGCCGCCGCTGCCATCGCCCGCACCGCCGCCGCCGTCACCCACGCCGCCAGTGCCACCGCCTCCCTCGCCGCAACCGCCGGTACCACCACCCCCATCGCTGCAGTCACCGCCCGGCCCGTCGCTCCCGCGACCGCCGTCCCCCGCCCCTGTCCCGCCGTCCCCGCCGCCGCCCCGGCCGCCCTCACCGCAGCCTTTGCCACCGCCACCTTCCCCCCGGCCGCCCTCGCCTGCGCCACCCCCACGCCCGCCCTCCCCAGCACCCCCACAGCCGCCGCCGCCGCCATCACCCGCGCCACCCCAACCGCCGCCAGCGCCGCCGTCGCCGCTGCCGCCGTCGCCCAGCCCGCGGCCACCTTCCCCCTCGCCGCCCTCACCCCGGCCCCCGTCGCCACCACCTCCTCCATCTCCTTCACCGCCCTCCCCACGGCCACCCTCGCCACCGCCGCCACCCTCACCTACACCGCCCGTCCCGCCCAGCCCTCTACCGCCGCGACCGCCGCCCGCGCCGCCCAGCCCCCGGCCTCCCAGCCCAAGCCCGCCCAGCCCGGCGCCACCCCGCCCTCCCTCGCCCGCCCCACCCTTGCCGCCCCGCCCTCCGCCGCCCTCACCACCCCCCAGCCCAACGCCGCCGTCGCCCCTGCCCCCAAGCCCATCCCCCCCGCCGCAGCCACCTCCCTCACCCAGCCCGCCGCCGCCGGCCCCACCATCACCCCGGCCACCCAGCCCCGCACCATCGCCACCACCCCCGCCTCCCAAGCCCCCGTCCCCGCCGAGCCCCGCGCCGCCCAGCCCCGTGCCTCCTCCTAGCCCGCCGCCTCCCGCCCCGCCGAGCCCGCCCAGCCCCATGCCCCCAGTCCCTCCAAGCCCGCCACCCAGCCCCACGCCGCCGCCCAGCCCCGCTCCACCTCTCCCTCCCCCCAGCCCGGCTCCGCCACGACCCCCGCCGCCACCCAGCCCAGCGCCGCCCAGGCCCCCGCAGCCACCCAGCCCAAGTCCGCCCCGGCCGCCCGTGCCGCCCAGCCCCTCACCGCCTGCCCCGTCACCACCTCCGCGACCTCCGCAGCCACCCGGCCCCTCGCCGCCCAGCCCCTTGCCACCACCGCCGCCGGTGCCACCCAGTCCTACACCACCCCGACCACCTTTGCCGCCGCCCAGCCCCTCGCCGCCCAGCCCCTCACCACCACGGCCGCCGCCAGCCCCCAGCCCCGCTCCCCCACGGCCGCCCTCACCACCTAGCCCCTCGCCACCCTGGCCGCCGCCGCCGCCCAGCCCGCCGGCTCCACTAAGGCCCCCGCCGCCGCCCAGCCCAGCGCCGCCTAGCCCAGCGCCGCCTAGCCCAGCGCCGCCACCGCCCCCGGTGCCACCCAGTCCTACACCACCCCGACCACCTTCGCCGCCGCCTAGCCCCGCGCCGCCCAGCCCCGCGCCGCCGAGCCCCAGCCCAGCGCCGCCCAACCCCAGCCCGCCTCCAAGCCCGGCACCGCCCTCGCCAGCGCCTCGACCACCACCGCCGCCATCACCAGCGCCGCCCTCCCCTCCCCTGCCAGCAAGCCCCTCGCCACGCCCACCCTCGCCCCGGCCGCCCAGCCCCACCCCGCCTCCCTCTCCCTCTCCCTCGCTGGCTGGCAACAACCCACCATCGCCTCCTCCGGCTGCGTCAGGCCGTCGGCGACGCCACCGGCGTCGTCAGCGGCGCAGCGCCTAGCCAGGTGTTGCAGCACCTTCCGCCAATGTGCGAACGTGCCTTCTGTATCCCCTCAGGATGAAAAGGGCCGGCACGGTGACACCAGTTGAGGCACGGCTGGGCCGCGTACACACTGCAAGCAGGCAAGCTGCAAAGAAAGCATGTTACACGTTTAGGCGCACGCATGACACGTATGGCGGCGGAGCCAGCCCATGCTACGCGGCCTCTGAGAGGACACGTGTCCAGTGCGCACGTGCGACTCCCCCATGTGCGGATGTCTGTGGTTGTGGGTGTGGGTGTGGGTGTGGTTGGTGGGGCCCCCGCGGCTGTTGCCTCCGGGGGGTTGTGGTTGCGTGCCGCTGACCTGCCGTGATTGGGTGTGTAGACTGGATGCGGACCGGCCTGGCCTTGCCACAAGTGAACATCGGCCGTCTGTGCGCCCCAACCATCCGCATATACGGTACATGCATTGAACGAATGATGATATGGTTAAAACATTTGAACTGTTACAGACGTGCGTGACCCCGCCACCACCATTAGTATCATTGACGGTGGTCTGGTTTTGTGGCGCGCGTGCATGTCGATGGAGGGGGAATGGTGTGTCAGTCAACCCGCCGCCGTGCCAACCGCACCGGCATCGACTAACAGCTAGGTGGTGTGTTTAGCATGCATGAGGATGTTGCGCAGGTAGGCTGTACAGTTACAGGCTGCTGTGGCAAACTTTCTCTGTCTCCGTGTGCCGTCTTCTATTAGATCCACTTTCATTGCCCCTCTCATCTTTTTACTTCTGTACGCACGGTCTTCCTACATATTTAGAGCACTCCTTGATCAATTGCAGTCCCACTTCAGGCGGCCCCAAATGTCCATCCCCCATACACAGAAGTCCCAGATCATTATCTCCTCTGGATAGACTCTCTCAGTTTGCATTCTCTTTGTTACCGTATATGGTTCGTAGCTCAACCGCCGTATCTTGTGTTGTTGAATGGAGTTGTGAGCACTGATTGGTGGTGGGACTCAGGTGCGCGCCTGCGCGGGTAGCGGCCGGCGCGGTAGCTAGCGGCCGGCGGCAGACTCATGCCGTTTGTCCATCATGGATTTTACGCCGGAACATTTGTAACCGGCAGCTTGGCCCCGCCACCCTGATTGCGTAGTGTCCTGCTCCAGCAGGGAGCACAAGCGCGTAGCGCACCCAGCAGCTGCTGCGGGCCAGTGCCCGTATCATGTAGATGGCTTTTGGCCCCCGGCGTCTACACAGCGTACACTATGAGGACGGGGACGTGCGCTAAGCCATGCGTTAGCATGCGCTGTAGGGGAAAGACGCACGCAGAGTAGGAGCACAACGCATGATGCGCACAGGCGGGACGCTTGCGCTTGGTCTGGTCACTTGCGCTTGCAAACGCATACTCGGTGCTGCACTCGCTTTGGCCTACCAACCCAGCTGAGATGCGCATGGAACCGCATGCAACATACGCACTGCGTTTAGGCCAAACGCAAATATGCCGGTTGCGTTTCGAACAACGCAGGATCAGACGCATGCGCACCCACCATGCGCTCACAAACGCAAATCCGGCTGCGCTGTCAGCGCATGCCAACTTTGCGCATGCGTAGCAGGCCGACGCACGGAAACGCAAATATGCCGGTTGCGTTACATGAAACGCACATTGTTTAGCGCATGCGCGCCAGCATGCGCTAATAACGCAGGTCCAGGCAGGTCCAGCCCATGAACAAGAAATAGGGCTTCGACTGCCATCCAGTGACTGCTGCCATTCAGTACAAGGAACAGAGCTTGGACTGCCATCCACTGACTGCTGCCATTCAGTACCCATCATATCCAACAAGAACCTATTACATTCCTGCCAACTTCCTGCTTTGCTCCACCTGATCCTGTTGCACGCGCCCTATTGCTCCCTGACCCTACTGGACTACTATTTGCCGTTTGATCACTCGCTGCTGCTCGTTGCTCGCTGCCGTCCTCTCCACACGTTGCTCGCACCTGCAGCCAGAAGTCACAACGAGCGTACGATGACACAGAGGATTTCCACCCAGTGGCGGCAGTGTCCCGGCCGTGATGACCCCCCCTGGGCTTGGTTAAGATAGGGCTGGCGTTCACAACCCCCCCCCCCCTGCACGCCCGCATCAACTGCACTGCTTGCTGCTGGTATGAATAATGACCAGGCACTCACGTCAATGTAATTAGCGGCCACGGCCACGCCCATTTGCCACGGCCGTGCCCACTGCTGCTAGTGCCACGGCCACAGCCACCATCGCTTAAGCGCACCTGCAGGCAACAGTCAAACAGTGAAATGAGCGTACAAATGGCAACGGCTTCCCGTCCTCGCATCCCAGGCATGCTTGCCGCTTTGGTGGGCCCGCACCAAAATGCATTGCATTACTCGATTTGAACACAACCACTCGCATTGTGGCCAGCGCTAGGTGCGGCCCCGCCCAGGGGCACCCCGGGCCGTGGCCCCCACCAGAGTCTGGGTCCTCAACTGGTCTCCCAGTAGTCCCAGACTTGCCTTTTTAGAGCTGTGCGCCTCCTTGGCCTGATACTTAGCGGCCGCCGTCAGTGCCTCCTCCTGTGTGCAGTCATGGCAGTCAGTATTGGAGGACAGGCATGTAGTGAACGCCTCGTCTCCCCGTCAAGTCTCACCCCGGGCTGTCGAATCCGTGCGTAGTTCAAACACTCGACTCACAAACCGGCAACTTATCAGTGTCATCGCAAACATAAAGCCGTTTACCGGGGGCCGGTGAGCTGCCGGTGGAGCTGAAAGCTGGAGCTGAAAGTTTCCGTGAGCTGAAAGCATGCGCAAAGCCTGTTGATGTTATCGGTGAGCATAAGCTTGGGTTTAAAAGGATATAGACTACAAAACAGCAACAAAAGCCCAGTCAACGCGGCCCCCCCCAACGCGGACCCCCCGACCCCGCGAACGGCTGCGCCAGGCTGTCAATATCCCCTTGCAAGTAAATTTTGAGGAAGTCGCATACCTTATCTCAGCCCGGTGGCTCACGCGGCGGACTTTGCAAACAGAGTCGTCGTTTGACTCGGCACTTGAACTGCAGAAACAAAATCATCGTATGATGAATATATTGAATGTGAAAGAACTGTATGATATCTGAAATTATGGTCGGAAGAGGCAGAAGAAGAAGGAGAAGGAGAAGAAGGCATGAGCATGAGCATGTTACATGGCTTGAAGTCCATGCGGCCCCACTAACTCCTTTGAGTCCGGAGGCGCATTGGTAACTAAACAAAAGCAGGTAGCTAGCGGTTGCGCAGTTCACTAGACCGAAGCGTCGTCACTGCGTGCAAGTAAGCGGCCAGCTTTTGCACTTCCGTGCTAAGCACAGCCTTTTTCACATCACTACCTGTAATACCTACAGCTTGCCTCAAGCTTGCGTATTTCGCGCATTCCAAAAGGACGTGCTTTTCGTCTTCCACTTCTCCACTCCCGCACAGCCTACACACCCGCTGTGCCCTGGCACGGTATTGGCCTCCCGCCTGGGGGCGGTTCACTTCTAGATCCCAGCAGCCCAAGCGAAAACGCATTAGTGCGATCAGATGCTTGTACGCCACGTATTGCCTCATATGAATGCGAGGTTACAAGAAGGGGACAGTGTAAACACCATCACGGCTACGAGGGAAGCCACCATTCCGAGGAACGCAGCAAACCGCAACCCCCGCTTGGCTGCCAACCCAACTCACAGCTGCGTAGGCGCGTCGAAGCTAAGCCGCAGCCCGCCAAAGCCACACCAAACAGCAGCATCACAAAGCACGCGGCTCATAAGGCACCGCAAAGTCTTCCACCAAGCCCGAAGGCGCAACACAGGGCAGCGCCCCAAACAGCAAGCAAACTGGTGTGCCTGTGGCACGATCTGGTCCCAGCCCGAAGGCTCAACACGGAGCAGCGCCCCAAACTGCAGGTCTGTGTGCCTGGGGCACGGTCTGGGCCTAGCCCGAAGGCTCAACACGGGGCAGCGCCCCAAACCGCTGTCTGATAACGCAGCACAGGGAAGCGCCCCGAACAAGCAGGCAACACCGGCAACCAGTCCAACCGGGGCCAGGAGCCCCGCCCGCAGCACCCAACACCGGGCCAAGCGTAAACAGCCAGGGCGCAAGCGTCCAGGCACGAGCGCGCCGAACCAAATGAAAGGCACCGCAACATTGGAAACCAGCCACGAAGGCCCGTCAACGGGGCAGCGCCCCGACTGCAAGTGCCAATGGCACAGTCTGGTCCGGGCCCGAAGGCCCAACACGGGGCAGCGCCCCACATCACACTGAGGCAGCCACCCACCCACCAGCACACCACCACGCCACTCGACGGGCACCCCGCCCTCCACCCGCCCCCCCAACGACCCAAGCCGACCTCACAGCTAACCCCGCCCGCGCTCGGAGGCGGACAAACCCGACAGCAACCCGGGCCCCCGGGCAACGGCCCGAGCCCTCAAAACGACACCCGGGACACCCTACTGCCGATAGCCGACGCGCCTTCCGGTCCGCTAAGGACCAGCATGCTGACGAAACGGCCGGGGCTAGAGACTGCAGAACCGTAAGGCCGCAGGCAGAGACGACGGCGGGCCAAGCGCCACGAGGAAAGACGCCGAGAAGCACACCGGAACTGCCATCACCACTTGTGCCGGGCCACGAGCGACCACCAGGGCCATCCGCAACCTGCGCACACAGAAGCCGCAGAAAGCACTACAAAGAAGAACCCGCGCGACCGGCCGCCCACGCGGACCCGACCGCCATGAAACTTCGAGGCGAAGCCTGGGCGCGGAGCGACGCTCTGACACCCAACCAGTCTGAACCAAGTCTGGAACCACGTCTGAACCAAGTCTGGAGCCCGTAACAGGCTGAAAAAATTTTGCAACGAAAGCCAAGGTCGACAACTAAAAAGTTGTGCGCCCCCACGCGAGCCAAGGCTCGCGGGCTAGGGGTTGAGCCCTAGAGGCACTTGTTATGTCGGATGGGCTAGCCTCCCTTGCTCAACCATCGCATCTTTCAGTGGCACTCCCATCCACTGTAGATACCTCCACATTTTAACCCCTGGTGTGCCGCCCACGGCGCGCCGTCCCCCACTTTCAGCAAACAATCGTGGATCGGTGCTGAGGCTGTTGGCCTCCCATTCATGCATAAGCTTGCTGGAACAAGGGGTGTCAGCTTTGTACAGCTGGAAAATGGGCTGAGCCCCCGTACGCTTGGGAGGTAGTAGGCATGCAACGGCCCCGTCAGAGCCTCGATGCCCCTACGAAGCACAGGCGCAAGGCTAGGGACATCAGGGCGGGATTTCCCGCGCCATCCATGTGCGTAAGGCACGTTACCAAACACCCCAAGCCTTTCTTAAGCCTCCTGCCATAGGCAACGCTTCCCCGGCGCCCCACGCTCAAAGGGCTAGGCGCGGGGCGGGGGCGACCTCGGGGCTCCACGGCATTCTGGCGCGTCGGCAGGCCTGACTTGGCAAGTCGCGCAAAACTTCCGATATACATCCCCGCTTTGCTTGCCGCCAACATAGCTTGCCTTATAGACTGCATATCAGCGGGCAACGGATGCTTTCCTCGCGACCTCGCGAAAGTCAATTATCCCTGGACGCGCCAAGGCACTTCTCGCTCTGCCCGAATTTTCCCCGCCATCTATTTACATGCAATAGGCATTATCAAATACTAATACGTAGCAGTCGCGGTTTGTGCCAGTATGCTATGTTTTGCCGACGCACGCAGCCACGCAGCCACGCAGCCACGCAGCCACGCAGCCACGCAGCCACGCAGCCACGCAGCCACGCAGCCACGCAGCCACGCAGCCACGCACGGACAGGGGTGTCCCTGGGGGGCTTCGCCCCCCCCTGGTACGCTGCGCTGGGGGGGCTCAGCCCAAAAATCAGCTAGTAGCGTCCCAACCGGCAGCTTAGTACGCAGCAGCCATTCACATAACGCGGCCTGGCCCTGTGGCCCTTTTTCAGACCAGTCATAACCTGGGAGACGGGTGGTGCGCGCGGCTGTTCCGTTTTGTGGCGGCACAGGGTGTCAACGCGTGGCATTGGCCAGGCACACACGAGTCCAGAGAGGAGTGGAGGGCAAGCACGGTCCTACCCGATGGACCTATCTTATCTACCTTCAGGGGCCATTTGACGAGGGCGTGGGAGCACGAGAGGCTGGTAGCGGACCCGCACGCATTCCCTTCAGACGGCAAGCAACCCGGCATACACATGTGCAAACACAAGCATTGGATGGGGCTAAGCGCACTAGGGTCCGCGCCGCCGACCCTGCACGAACACAGTAGAGCATTCATACCGGTTGCACAGCATAAGCTTTTGATGAGATTCCGTTTATGTTGCTGGCCAATCACCGCGAACCGTGCCTGGGAGAGGCCTAGGGAGGAGAGGACGTGCCCACTGTGTACGGCCAATGAGGTGGAGGATGAGCACCACGTCCTGATGCAATGTGCTGCCTACACCGAGTTACGAGCGTGCAGTGGCCTAGACTTTAGCCTAAACATGCGCGAAGTGATGCTGAAATCTGAGCCTGTCAAGTTAGCTGCATTACTCAGCTCCATCTGGGAGCATAGAAGTAGGGAAGTCCCCCTTGCAAGGGGAGAACAATAAATAGGACAATCATGCACTGGCGTTATAAGGGTCACCCCGGCCCGGGCCTCCGGTTTACACGCAGCAGGAAGGCACGCAAGAACGTGCGCACCACTCTGTAACCACACACATCATAACCTAGCTTCTTGCAGATCTCATACAGCTTGCTCACCCAGCACATCCCCTGGAAAGCACTTGCTACTGCCGTGCTGACAGCATCCTCCAGAAACGTGTGCGCGAGCGACTTTTCTTGCTTGACAATGCGATTCCAAAAGCCAAATACCAAACGCGCCCAATGCAGATGCATCGGGTGTGCAGCAAATTCAGCGTAGAGCAGCCGGTGTGTCGGCTTACGCACCCCTGCCGCTCTTGCGAAGAAAGACGTCTGTAGCGCAACCATTGGGTCGACCAAGGCTTTCTCAAACAGCGTGCTGGCCTTGCGCCATTTGCTCCGCATGGCCCCTTCCTGCGCGCGATCGTAGCCACCATAGCTGACCCCCTCGAAGAGAGAGTACAACGCATCTGGCCCCCAAATCTCTACACCATAGGACAACACGGATCTCACTTGCACGTCAAAACAGGTGTGCATAACGTCTGGTGCCAGGCAGCCCCTTTTGTCCAGCGCAGCTATCAAACCGAAAGCAGCTCTTTTACCCGCAGCAATTAGCTCCTGGTAGCAGGAATCAAAAGTTGTGGCTGGCCCATAGTAAAGGCCTAGGTACCGTGCGCGCCCTTTCACAGGAATGCTTACGCCCCCGTACCTGATGGCAGTTGCTTGCACCGCAGACAGCTGTCGGTCTACAGGTGTGCCCGCAAAAACCATAATTTCGCACTTGCCTATATTCACACGCATCCCAAATGCCTCACAGAACTCGTGCAGCCTGTTTAGCAGGAACTGCATGCGATGGATGGACAGTGCACAGAGCGTCAGATCGTCAGCATACAGCAGGCAGGCCGCAATCTTGCCGCCAATCGTAGGTGCCTCGCCTCTCCACGTGCGACTGGGCAGTTCGTGCCTATCCCAAGCGTCTATGTGATCAGCCAGGGCTTCGATGAAGATCCCAAACAGGTCTGTGCTTTTAGGGCACCCTTGCTTCACCCCTTGCAGCGATGCGAACAGGTTGCTTAGCTTGGTTTACACGCAGCAGGAAGGCACGCAAGAACGTGCGCACCACTCTGTAACCACACACAACGCTTAGCTTGCCGTTCACCTTCACCCGCAGGCAAACTTTCTGATAGCACCTCTCGAGCACCGTCAACATGTGTCCACTCACCCCTCGCTCTGCCAGCCGTTGCCAAAGCACCCATCTGGGTACTTTGTCAAAGGCCTTCTCAAAATCAATCTGGCAAACATACAGGGGTTTTGCCCCGATAGCACTGTGCTTATGCGTAATATGCCGCAGCGCGAACAGATGGTGGGCTGTGCTGTACCCAGCCCTGAAGGCCGCCTGGCAGCGATGCCTTCCCTCTGTAGCGTCGCCAAACTGTGCAAGCCGCGCCTGGTTCAGGGCGGCGTAGCACTTAGCCAGCGTGCCTCCCACTGCTATGCCTCGATAGTTCGTGCGGTCCCCTGCTTCCCCCTTCTTCTTGTACACCGGCGTAAGGTGCGATTCCTCAAACTGCGCAGGAAAATCACCTAGCATCCTAATGCGCTCCATCAGAGCCGTCAGGGCTGGTATAATAATGGCGTTGACCGTGGTGGGGTTTTCTCCCTCCATGCGGTATGTGCATTTCTTGTAGCATTCACTGGGCGCCTCTTCTGGCCCGCACGACTTATTGTTACCCATTTTGCCTACCGCATAAAGCACCTCCTCTTGCGTAAAGCTGGTGTTAAGCACATCGTCTGCCTGCCGTGCACGCTCTACCATGGCCGCACAGCCCAAGAGCGTCTGTGCCGATCCTTGCCTGCCAATGCCGTTCACATAGCTCAAGATTTCTACAACCCTGGCCTCCGCATCACTGGTGTGCTCGTGCAAGCCTGCATTATAGAGGCCATCGAAATAGGCACTCCACTCTTCAACGTCATCTAGCGGGCACTCGCCTGCTTGCCCTCCCTTCAGCAGCTGCCAGAGCTTGCGAGGGTTAGTACGGCATGCCTCTGCTTGTCCGCGGAGCGCCTGGTGCTCGTGACTAGCCTTGGCCTCGCGCTTTACCCTGTTGTAAACACGCCTAGCCTCCCTTAGGGCAGTGTATTCTGGCCCTTCTCTGCTTTTGCCTTTGGCAGTCGCCGTTAAAGCCAGAACCCCACGCCTATGCTCCCCGCAAGCAGCATTCCACCATGGGGCGTCTTGCCCGCCTCCACCTTGCGGCCGACTTTGCCCTGAGTTTCTCCAAGCCTTCATCATGCATCTGCGCAGTAGCTGAGCTACTGCGCAGTAGCTGAGCTAGTCGTTCAACCCCTTGCGTGGTACTAATGTCGCTTGCGTGGTCGGCAAGCTCACTTTCCAATCTTGCCAGCTCATGCCGGGCATGCGTTCCTTCCGCAAACAGATCGGCATAGCAGTCGGTCATGCGTTTATTGAATTCAATTCTCTTCCTCTCAGACTGCGGGCCTCCCCGTCGCCCATCCCTCCCGATGGTGTACGGGGATACAACCAGTGTAACCGGCTTGTGATCTGTGACACGAGCACCATTCATCTTGTATGGGAGGTCCCACACTTGCAAGTGCTGACATCTGTCTAGCAGACCCGAGGAACATGCATATAAATCAATAGTGCTGCCTCCACCAATCTCCGTCGGGAAAGTCACCTTACCCGTCAGGTCACCTCTGACTCTGCCATTAAGAACGCCCAGCCCCTCGTCGCGGCACAGGGCTGCCAAAGCTGCTCCAAAATTATTAGTACTATCATCTTCGCATGCGCGCGCTTCTGGAAAGCACGCTGCCGGTCGTACGAAACCCGGCACGTCCAGGTATTCAAGTAGCTCATCTCCCAGGTTGCTCGAAGCGACATCACTTAGCCCACTCCAGTTTCTACGCCCTGAAGCATCGACTTCCTCCTTTCTGCTAGAGAGCCGAGCGTTAAAGTCGCCTGCTAACAAGACCTCCTCGTCCCCCATTCGTACAGATGCAAGCTCCGCCTGTAAGGCGGCAAACAAGTCCGTAGCAATCTGGCTGCCCGTGCGGCGTTCCTCCCCTGCGCTTTGATGGAATTTTGACCCCTCGGGTGCTAGGTAGCAAGCGCCAAGCAGTATATCGGGCGTCGAGTCTGCATTCGCTTTAAGGCGGAGCCAAACCACTTCTCCCCCGCCCATATTGCGCCTCCTGACCAACTTGCAGGCAGTGTTAACTGCCGTCCTCACATACACAGAAACTCCCCCAGCGTTGCGACAACCTGTGCGCTCCATCGAGTAGCGCTCAAATCCTTCCAGCTCACAGTTACGGCCGTGCGTTTCAGTGCATATAATGATATCATGCGCATCTGTTATGCTTTTGCAGCTAATCTCTCTATGCAGCTTGGCAGCCCCGCCCCTCACGTTCCAAAGCAAGAGTCTGAGCTGTTTGCCCCTCGAGTCATGGGGCTCCTACTGCTGGTCGTGCGTGAGAAGAAGGCAAAGCTCATTGCATGAGCGCGGCTCAATGGCTCATCCCTGCGCATTGAAATAGCTAAACGTTGAAATCTCTCATCATTTCAAAGCGCAGAACGACAGGATAGGGCAGGCCCGGCACACACGGGGAACACCGGGCTTGGCGGCGGGAACAAGGGTTCCCCGTCGGGAAAGGGGCAGGCCCAGTAGTGCAAACGGCCAGGCAGGGGCGCGCCGTGCCGCGTGCGTGCATGTTTGGGGGAACACACGGGCTTGGCGGCGAGAAAGGGGCAGGCCCAGTAGTGCAAACGGCCAGGCAGGGGCGCGCCGTGCCGCGTGCGTGCATGTTGGCTCGCCCCCCGAAGGGGGGCGAAAGCCTTAGTCCTCGACCACAGACCCCGACCCATACATTAGGGTTGTGGTCGTTTTTTTTTCAAGCAGGTATATTTTAAAGCGAGCCGTGCAATATTTGAAAATAAAAAAACCCTGCAAGCCATGCCACACAGCGAAACCTGGGAAAACTAGCACTAAAGTGCACGCCACGTCGACCGCGAGGCAATTTTGCCAAACGACCTCGTTCTGTCCTGGGAACCAGCCAAGTATGTAGTTTTGTTAATAATTATTCCACTGCACTCAGCGCTACATGAAATGCAGAGTCCCGTCGATTTCGCTTGCAGGATGTCCCCGATGGTCCCCGATGGTCCCCGATGGTCCCACAGCCCCCTGTTCCCGGGCGCGCACGCACCCCGCCTTGATCCCGCACACACACCGCTCACAGCGAAAACCCCCATACTGGGCGAGCCATCGCGCTGCGTAGCTGGGAGGTTTGGGGGAACACACGGGCTTGGCGGCGGGAAAGGGGCAGGCCTGGCAGTGCAAACGGCCAGGCAGGGGCGCGCCGTGCCGCGTGCGTGCATGTTTGGGGGAACACACGGGCTTGGCGGCGGGAAAGGGGCAGGCCTGGCAGTGCAAACGGCCAGGCAGGGGCGCGCCGTGCCGCGTGCGTGCATGTTTGGGGGAACACACGGGCTTGGCGGCGGGAAAGGGGCTGTCGCGCCAGAACGCCGGCAGTGCGTCCAGCCGGCACGGGCGTGACTTGCTAGGGTTTCGTGTGTGTGCGTGGTCGCTGACTTGGGCAGCTGAGTCTGCCGAGTATTGCCCTTTAGAGAAGCAGCAACTCTAGCCGTAATCTTGCCATAGAGAAGGCGCGAGCGAGAGACCTGTCGTACATGGGCGGGCGTGCACTAAGCGGACAGTGGCGCCTGAGAGCGGCACTGTCCGCTGATACTCCTGATTTGCACTACAGACATCGTTAAATGTATCTGTGACTCTGAGCGAGCAGACTGATCACCTGTGGACTTCGAGGACGCCCGGCGTGTTCAGCGGCAGGCAAGACTAGCATTGGCCAGCTAGCGGCACTTTGTAGTGTGCACAGCAGGCAGGGCTGGAGAGCAGCCTCCTGCATCCTTTGGGTTGCGACGGCAACCATTGTCCCACTCGGCCCGAACTTTGCACTAGTCTCTCCGCGAGCTCTGAGCGCCAGCCTAGCTAAGTACCAGCATTCAGCGGCAGCTTGGCCTCACATGGTGACCCAACTCGCAAGCTAGTATCAGCGGACAGTCTCGGCTTGGAAGCAGAGGCGGGGGGGACCGGCGACTCCATCAGTAGCGCCACTACGCGAGCGAGACGCGTAATCATTAGCCGGGAAAAGGAGGACTTCCTCAGATTCGGAGGACCCTATTGATCGCTTGCCACGCTCCTTGTGCCTTTCAAATGCCGCAGGCCGCCTGGCTGCCCTGAACCGCTGGTGGAAGAGGACCCTTTGCGGAGGGAACTAACCTTCGGCAGAGAGGTTAGTACACTAGCGGAACTATCGGCGAGCTGGCGGCCGCGGCTGGGCACACACGGCTCACTTAGACAGCATGGCGGACGGCGAGCAGACAGGCGCGCGACGACGCGGCCACAGCGTCACGGGTGCGTTAGCAGGCGCAGTAGCAGGAGCAGCAGGAGCAGCTGCAGCGGGCGCCGTCTCTCTAGGCAACGCCGCTGCCGGAGCGCTGGGTCTCAGGCAGGCGCGTTCGGCGGCAGGCAGGGCGTTGCGTGGGTCCGGGCAGGCGCTGCTCGTGGCAGAAGACCCCGGAGCAATCGAGAGGGCAAGCCGCGCCTTTCATAGGGCGCAGCTGGCTCAGGGTGCAGAAGGCGCCCTGCCTGCAGCCGCGGACCTCGCTGCCGCGCCTGACGCAGCGCCGGCGCCGGTACTGCCCGAGATAGCACCCGCGGAGGTGGGCGCCGCGGCTCAGGGGCTGAACGTTCGACTCAACCCGGCGTTCTGGTTTGATGGCCTGGAGGACGACAGCGATGACCTCTACGTGCCGCCACAGCATGATGGTGAGGAGGAGAGCGGCACGGGGGAGAGCGAGTCGGGGTCGGAGCGACAGTATCAGGAAACCCTCGGCCCGTCGGTCAGCGAGGTAGGCGAATCAGAACTGCTGGCGCTTCGCCTCAACGCGGAAGAGCGAGGAGAATGGGGCTTAGAGCGGGCCGCCCGGCGCACACGCCACGGCGCCGCCAGCAGCACCACGACCACCAGCGCGCGCAGCTCCGTGGTGGCGAGGCACTTCGCGCTGTTGGAAGGGGAGGCTGACGTCCTAGAGCAACAGCGCCGCCAGCTGCGAGCGCTGGCTGAGGCGCTGGCTGCAAGGCCTACAGCCGCTAGGAGTGAGGCAGCTTCCGACGACGCCGCCAGCAGCGTTCACACCTCCATGGTTGAGCGGGCAGCCGCGGGGGTCTCCCGGCAGATGCGGGTGGTGGCACGTAGGCAGCGCAGGCTGCAGCGCTTGGTGGAAGCGCTCGCCGAGCGTGCGGCCGCCGCTCCCGCCGGCGGAATGGGCGACGGGCCGGGCGGCAACCGGCCGGGCGGCAGCGCACTCGTCGCGCCGCCGGCACCACGCGTGCTCGCGGTCGCCAGGGCCCACAGCCTGCTCGGGTTGCCACTGCGCGCACTGCGACCCGCCGCTGCCGGCAGGGGCGCCGCAGCTGCCGCTGGACTGACGACACAACCCGCCGCTGCCGCCGGCGTGGCGCCTCGCGCGGCAGCACTGCCCGCCGCCGTCGCCGGCGCCGCGGCGCGAGCACCCCAGCCGTTGCCCACGCCCCCTCAACCGCGGAGCAACTGCTCGCACAGCTCTCAGTCGCTCGCTGCGGCGCGGGAGCAGGGTGCGGCGCTAGAGCGTGCACGCTACCAGGCGCTGCATCGCGATGGCTTGGTGGTTATGCCGTCGTCGGCACCCGCCCCCGCACCTCAGCCAGTGCCTCGCGCCGCGCCCCAGCCGTCACGAGCGCCACCGCCCTCGCAGCCCACTCCGCCCCCACCCCTGGCGACGCTACCGCTAGACGCGACCCTAGCCACACTGATGCAGGGAATCGCCGCAAGCGCCGCGGCCGCGGCGCCCAAACACGCGCACAAGCCCACCACCGCTTTCGACCCCAAGTACGACGGCGTTGGGCCGCCCGACGGCTTCTCACAGACCGTGCAAGCCTGGCTGTTGGACAACGCTGGACACGAGGACCCCGACCACCTGCTGGCCCGCGACGGGCTGCTATTGCTGCGCAACCTGCGGGACAAGGCGGTCGTGCCCGCCTCCAAGCTGTCGGCGTGGCTCAGCACGCATCAGCAAAACAAGATCGTCGACGCCCATCGCGAGGCTTGGCGCAGCTCACGGCAGGCCGCGGGGCTGCCGACCGAGGATTACAGCGGCAAGGGGAGCGGCGGTGTGCAACACATCGTGCTGTACTGGCGCGATGCCGTGGTGCGGGGCATGGGCATTCCCCCCGCCGCGGCGCTGGAGGCGGTACGACGGTTCCGTCTGCGGGATGCGGATCACCCCGCCGAGGGCTGGCAGCAGGGCGTGCAGCGGTTCGAACGCCTGCTGGACCGCTGCCCGAAAGCGGAGCAGGGGAACCCGGCTTTCGGCGGGCGGTGCCTGTTCTACAGCACGGCGCACATCTCCGGCGTCTGGCAGCGCATGCAGTCGCAGCGTGATCAGCACTGCAGCCAGCTGGGACAGGAGCCCGATGCCTACGAGTACAAGCTCAGCACGGTCAGGGACTGGCTGCAGCAGGCGTGGGGCTGGTGGGAGCAGGAGCAGGCGGTGCCGGCCGCAGACACCTCCGCCAAGCCTGCAGGGCGCGCCGCCGCGGTGCATGTGCTGGCGGCGCCATCAACCACCGTCACCATCGACCCGCTCCGCCCACAATCATCCCTGCTCGAGCAAGTGCCCGCCGCTCCCGGTGAGCTGGTGGCTCGGGTTGGCGAACCGCCGCCTGGACCTGGAGCCGCGCAGCGGATGTATTGCCACCTCCATCAGACCACCAGTCACGGCGAGACCAGTTGCCGTGACTGGGAGATCCTCGTCCGCTCTCGCCTTGACCCCGCCGCGCTCGCCACGGCCATACGTTCCAACACGTATGCGGAGAAATGGCGCGACTCCACCCGGCGCGGGGATGGCCGGGATCGCGGCGGTCGGGGCGGTGGCGGCGGCAATGGCAGCGGTCGCGGGGGCGGACCACCCGCCTGGCAGCGCTCGGTCAACACCATGACCGCGGCGATCCAAGTACTGGAGAGCAAGGTGGACAAGATGGACTCCACGGTGGCAGCCGCCGCGCAAGCAACTGCTGCTGCCAACTCCGCTGCCGCCGCGGCAATCACCACAACACCGCCGCCGCTGCTGGCGGCGGCGCCGGCTGTTGCCACCACTGCGGTCGCGGCGCCGACAGAGGCAGCCATGGCTCAGGCCGCGGCCGCCGCCGCCGCGCTGCTAGTCAGCAGTGGTTGGCGCCCGCCACCGCCACCGCCGCCGCCGCGGGCGCCGGCGGGAGTGCACGTGGCCATGCGGCCGTCAGGCGAAGAGGAAGAGATCCACGCGCCGCCAGTAGCGCAACCGCAGCAAGGCTGGCCGTACCACTACCCGTCCAACAGCTACCTCGTCGCGGCCCACACTGCGGTGCTGCGCGGGCCCATGCCGCCGGGCTTCGTTCCGGCCGGCGTTCCCGCCCGCCCACCCGCGTCGGGTGCGCCACGGCCGCCGCAGCAACCACAGCAGCAGCTGAGGCGCGTGACCTGGGACGCCGCTCTGCTAATTCCTCTGCTAGAGCAGCTCAGCACCATCCGCATGGGATTGAGCGCCAGTCATGAGCTGCTAGAAGAACTGCTGGCAGCGGTGAAGCCGCAGCCGGCGGTCGCTACGGTGCAAGCGCCGCGCACCTCCACCATCTCGGTGGTCAAGCCTGGCTTCATCGAGCTGGTGATCGGCACTCAGCGCATCAGGCCCAAGTGCTCGCTGCCGGACTCCGGCAGCGAGGTGTCCCTGATCACCGACGCCATGGCGCTCGCGCACGGGCTGGCCGTCGAGGAGGACCCCAAATTCCGCATGCACACGGCGGCTGGTTTATCGCAGCCGCTGCAGCGCGTGGCGCGCCCGGTGGAGATCGTGTTGTACGGTGTCGACGGAGCCAGCCACAGCTGGACACTGGCGGAATGCTGGGTGGTGCCGGGCCCGCAGCTGTTCGATCTGTTGATCGGC
Source organism: Chlamydomonas incerta (assembly GCA_016834605.1). Lineage (NCBI taxonomy): Eukaryota > Viridiplantae > Chlorophyta > Chlorophyceae > Chlamydomonadales > Chlamydomonadaceae > Chlamydomonas > Chlamydomonas incerta. Next base: position 603,588 of record JAEHOC010000022.1, read on the forward strand.
ACCGGCTGCCTGGCGCGCTTCCACTACATCCTGGACACCGGTCGCCAGCTGCTGGGGCTGCGGGAGCCAGGCGCGCCAACGGCGCCGCCAATGCTGGAGGTGCCGCTACAGCCCGCCGTCACCATGTTCGGCCAGCAACCGCACCAGCTGGCATCTGTCTCTGGCTACGGGCCGGGCACCGGCCGCACGCCTATCCCTTCGGTTGCCGCATCGCCAGCAGCCAGCCACTGGGAGCCCGAGCCGCCGGACTCCGCAGCCCCCGCTGCCGGCCGCGCACCAGCGCCGCTGGCCGCCGCCGCGCGCGGCAGCCGCTGGGAGCCCGAGCCGCCCGACGACGCAGCGCCCGCTGTCGGCCGCGCTCCAGCGCCGCCGGCCGCCGCCGCTCGCGGCAGCCGCTGGGAGCCGGACACAGCTGGGCAAGCCGCCGGCCTCGCACCTGCGCCGTCGGCCGCCGCAGCGCTCGCCGGCCGCTGGGAGCCAGCGTCACCGGACACAACCGCGCCTGCCACTGGCCGCGCTCCTGCGCCGCCGGCTGCCACTGCGCCTGCCGGCCGCCAAGAGCCACCGGTGCCCAGGGAGCCCGAACCGCCGGACGCCGCCATGCGTCTAGCGCACCACACCAACACGTCGCCGGCGGCTGCACAGCCGCTGGCGGCCGCGGATGAGTGAGGTGCCGCCACGGGCAGGGCACCAGGGCCCTGCCCCGGAGGAGCCGCCCACACCAGCAGCGGTGTTGAGGGCGAGCACCGGCGTAACGCCGGAGCAACTGACGCCGGAGGGCAGGCGGCTGCTACCTCACGACAGCCGGTTCGTGAAACAGCCGTCAGGATGGACATTATGTCAGCGGGAGGACATGACGGTCGCGCAGCAGCAGAGCGTGCGCGACATGGTGGCAGAGTTTGACGCGCCGGCAACCGCTGGCGGCGTTTTTGCTCGCACAGTAGCTGACCTGACCGGCTACACGGGCACCGCCAACCTCACGCTTCCGCCGGTTAACATCCCGCTGGTTCACGACCGCGCCATCAAGGAGCCGCCGCGTCGCTACACCGGCAAGGAGCGGGAGGAAATCGACAAGAAATTTAATGAGCTCAAGGCCGCCGGGCTCATCGAGCGCGCTAGCGACACCAATCAGTATGCAATGAACATGACCGTGCCATCCAAGCTGCAGCCGGACGGCTCCGTCGCCTATCGCGTGTGCGGCGACGCGCGTCGGCTGAACGAGGCCACCGTGTGCGACGGCTACCAGATACCACGCATCGAAGACCTTTTCGAAGCGGTGGCGTCCAAGGCCTGGATCTCCAAGGCGGACTGCCGTGCCGCCTTCGCGCAACTGTGGCTGGCGGAGGAGGACCGCAGCAAGACCGCCTTCTGGTGGGGCCGGGAGCGGTGGCAACACAAGCGCCTGCTCTACGGCCTACGCAACGCCACCAGCCACTGGCAACGCGTGGTTGACTCGCATGCGCGCGAGTACGGCTTGGAGGGCGTGCTGTTCATCTACGTGGACGACTGTGCGCTGGTGTCGGACACGTTTGAGGAGCATTTGGAGCACCTGCGCCGGTTCTTTACCATGATGCGCGACATCGGCATCAAGCTGCACCCCGACAAGACATACCTGTGCGCCGACTCCATCGACTACCTGGGGCATCAGATCTCTGGCAAGGGCATGTCACCTGTGCAGGCGCGTGTCGCGGCGTTCCAAGCGCTGCGCCCACCCACCAGCCTCAACGCTTGCCAGCGGCTGCTGGGCCTCCTCAACTACTACCGGTGTTACATCGACCACTGGGCCGTCAAGATGGCTCCGATCACCAAGTTGTTGAAGAAGGACGTGACGTGGGGCGCGGACACATGGGGCCCTGAGCAGCAGCAGGCGCTGGATACAGTCAAAGCAGAGTTCGCACGCGAGGGCCTAATCTTGCGCGCGTACGACCCCTCGCGCCCTCTAATCCTGCACACGGATTGGTGCGAGGATGGCCTCAGCGGCGTGCTGGGCCAGCTGGACGATGATGCGCGCGAGTACATGGTCGCGTGCGTGAGCCGCACGTGCAACGTGCATGAGCGGCGCTACGGCAGCTACAAAGGCGAGCTGCTGGCGGCCGTGTGGGCCATTCAGACCCTACGCCCGTACCTGCACGCAACGCAGTTCACTCTGGTCACCGACCATGCGCCGCTGGAGTGGCTCATGTCGCAGCCCGAGCTGACGGGACAGGCGGCACGCTGGGCCATGATCCTGCAGCAGTACAGCTTCTCCGTGGTACACAGGCCCGGCCTGCTCAACCAGAACGCTGACGCACTCAGCAGGGACCCGATGCCGTCCACGCATGACAGCACGGGCGCTCGGCTGGACAACGATGACGACCCGCTGCCAGTGCCGCCGCAGCGCGTGGAATACCCCGGCAAGGGCTGGCCACGGTACGCTGCCGCGCCGGGGCCGCCCAAGGCGCCGCCCATGGTGGCAGTCACCACGCTGGCCACCGCAGGCATGCGCGCAGTGCTCCCGCCGTTTGCCGCAGTTCTTTGCGCGCCGGGCACTCACAGCGGCGCAGTGTTGCCGCCCGCAGCCGTGCAGCCCTGGGCCGCAGCCTCGCGCATGCAGTTCGCTTGCCTGCACGCCACGCTGGCGACGGCCACCGCAACCTCCGTGCCCGAGCCCAGTGAGCTCCTGCACGATGAAGACGGCGAAATCACGCTGCGCGCCGCAGCCCTCATCGTCGTGGCGCACGCCCGCGCTCTCCGCGCGCTGCGCCCCGCGCCACGCCTGCGCCTGCGCACGTCCGCCACGCATGGCAGCGTCGCCGGCATCAGCACCTTCCTGCGTCAACATGCCCTCATCTTTGCCGCCGAGACCGACGCCATCTCCATGCTGGAAGCGCCCGGCGGTCTTGCGCCCGGCCTGCAAGCCTGCCTGCAACTGGGCTGGCGGGTGCTGTAACGCGGGAAAATGGTAACTTAGTTGTCACAAGGCGCATACCACCCGTGTTACACTCCCCCCCCTTAGGAGTGCACGTCCCGGGCACCCATCGGGTCGCACTTGTGCATGTTGAGCAGCAGGCCTCCATCGGAGATACTGCGTCAGGTCGCGCCCGCCCTACGCGCCTCTAGCTCGCTACCGAGAGCTACCAATTTTCGCGCGATGACCCAAAATCGTACTATCCAAGATTCGATCTCGCGATCTACCCTTTGGCGTGGTCTCGATTCCAATGTAGCGCGGAAAAATGGTAACTTAGTTGTCACAAGGCGCATACCACCCGTGTTACAGGTGCGGCGCTACTGCAACCTGGACACCTGGGAAATACGCACATCCATGTCAGCTCGCCGGAGCCGTGCGTATGTGGCGCATACGCCTCTCCCCCGTTACCGGCGGTGATACCGCCCTCGCCTCGACTGCATCACTTTTGGGAGTGCCCCATCGCGCAGAGTGTGGTGGAGCTGCTACAGGACACCATCAATGCTGGCCGCACCGACGCGGGCTGCCCTGTCCGGCGGCATCACGTCTGGCTGCTGGAGAGCCCGGACCCAACGCAGATACAGCAATGCGTATGGGAGGTGGTGGCCCTGGCCGCACTTAACGCGATGGAGAGTGCACGGCGGTACATGCGCGCACGGAAGCCGTTCACTGAGGGGGCTCTGGCCCGGGCCAAGGCGGTAGCACTAGCTAGCATCAGAGGCTTGCTTGCCGACTTCGCTTCGCTTGGATTGCCACGGCGCCGGCGGGATAAGGCCTGGCTGAAAGTGTCTGACACACACCCCTTCCTGCGTGTGTGTGGGGACCGGATGGAGGTAGCCATTCCGGATGTGTGTGACCTTGACGACATGTGATTCCTGATCTATCTGAAACCAAACACTAACAGTCTGTGATGCTGCGCTTACGACTATCTGACTTGACCAAACACGGACATGCGAGTAGTATTATAGCCACTTTTGTGCGTTTGAGATGGGGTGGGGTTGCATGCAACCGTAGGCAGGATTGAGGGGCCGATCGCAATCCAGGCTAGGTGGGGCTCTGGTTTCAACGGGTTCCACTGTATGTGCCTACTTTTCTGCCTGTTGAACAGCATTGGGCGCCACCGCTCTAATTAGGTGATGCGCCTGCTAGTCCTACTACTGAATTGACATCGAACCTGCCTATGAAGGACATCTCTGCGCTCAGTGACATGCGTACGGCTAGCAAACTTTGCCAGGTGTGATGGTCAGGGGAGTGACCCGAGAACCCGAGAAGGGACCACCTGTAATACCACTCACTCACGCCCACCACCTGTAATACCACTCACTCACTCGCCGACGTGCGCATGGCGCTTGCCAGCCTCTTGCCCGCGCTCTCTAGTGCGCACCCGGACCTCCTGCCGCTGCCACGCCCCGCGTCGCTGCTGGCCGCCGCGCCCGCCGGCGCTACGGCCGCACCACCCTGGGACGCGTTCGCGGTCGCACAGCTTCCCATTGCTGCGGGTGGGCAGTGGCTTGTCATCGGTGGCTGGGGGTGGAGCGACAGCTGGGGGGAGGCGAACATGCTTGAATTCCTCGGAGCCCTGCAGCGCCGCTGCATGCAGCAGCGGTGGGCCGCGCCCGCCTACCTCCTGCTCGCCCCGTCCACGACGCTCGATCAGCAGCAAGAACTCGGACTGCCTTTCGGGCCGCCGGTTCCCTGGGATGTGGCGCAGGCCGGCGTAGCCGCCCATCACGCCTGCAGTGTTTACACCAACTTGGCCACGGCAGAACACCTCGGGGCGGTTCTCGGTGCCATGCGCTCCTCACCGCGCCGGCATCTGCAGCAGCTCCTGCCAGCAGGCACGCACCTCCCCGTGGCGACGCGCGTGGAGCCGCTGCCCCACGTGCCTGTGCACGCTCCAGGCCAGCGGGTGGCCGCACTCCCAGCTGGTGCCCAGTCGCTGCCAGCCGACGGCGCCGCACCAGCACAGGCGCTCACCCCTCGCGACTGGGAAGCCATCCTGGGCCATACAGCCGGCGCCTCTGGCAGCCTCCCCGCAGCGGCCGCGATCGCTGCGCTGCGGGCAGCGCCGCCGCCGCTGGCGTTCAGCGCCATCCTCGCGGCCGCAGTCGTGTTGCAGCGCCACTACCTCACACCGCACGACTCTCACACCCCGCCGCCGCAAGTTCTCGCTCCACCGCCGACGCCGCAGCTGCCGCTGGGGGGGAGTGACGACGACGAGGATGCAGACCTCGCTCGTTTCCTGATTCAGCGGCAGCCTGGCGGTGACATATTGGTGTTCGCCACGATGGCGGCGGCAGAAGCAGATGCCACGGAGTCGGCGCTGGCGGCAGCGAACGGGCAGCAGCCCGACGTGTGGCTGGACGAGGAGGTGATGGCGCTGCTCGAGGGGCGGAGAGGCCTCACGCCGGGCGGTACGGCGGGCTAGCTCTTACCGGTGGGATGGACAACAGCTGCTGAGGTGCCTGCCAGACGGGCGGGCCCGGGTCTGCCCGCCACCGGAGGAGCGGATAACGATAGCGCAGCGGCTGCACGTGGTGCTAGGCCACCTGGGCATCAGGCGAACCAAGGCGCTGCTGCAGCTGGGCTACTGGTGGTTCGACATGGGCATCACGGCGGCGCACGTAGTGCGCAACTGCCGGGCCTGTGACCTCAGCCGCGTGGTCGGAGACGCGAGGCCAGCCGAGCTGCAGCCACTGCCAGTCAAGGGCCTGTTCTATCGCTGGGGCGTGGATCTGGCGGGAGAGCTAACGCCTACGGAGCCAGACGGTTATCGCTACTGCGTCATTGCCATCGAGCACTTTAGCAAACACATAGAAGTAGTACCAATCGTGGACAAGACCGCAGACCGCGTTGCACGTGTGTTCGCGGACATCATGGCGCGCTACGGCGCACCGGCGGAGGTAGTGACGGACAACGGCTCGGAGTTCGAGGGCGAGTTTGCAGCGCTGATGGAGCGCTGCTACGTGGATCACCGCCACGCCTCGCCAGGGCATCCACAAGCCGATGGCGCAGCAGAGCGCATCGTGCGAGTGGTCAAGGACACGCTTCGCAAGGCTTGTTATGAGTCAGCGGAGCCGGCGCGGTGGGACAGGGCGCTGCCGCACCTGCTGCTGGGCTATCGGTGCTCGCCGCAAGCCGCCACGCAGTACTCGCCGTTCAGGCTACTGCACGGCGGCGTGGAGCCGCAAGTACCGTCAGCAGTGCGGGAGGGCTTCACGGAGCCACTGGACTTTGCGGACATGGAGGCGGCGACGGAGAGCCTGCGGGCGCGGGCGGCCTGGGTGCAGCGTCACTACCCCGAGGCCGCCGGCAACCTGCTGGTGGCTCAGCACCGCGACACGAGGCGCTATGCCGCAGCGCGAGCGGCGCGCAGGCTGACAAACACGCCGGAATTCAGCGCCGGCGATTACGTTTACATCAAGAAGCTGAAGGTGGAGGGCGCCCTGCAGTTCCCGTATTACGACACGATTCTCAGGGTGAAGAGCGTGGGGCCGCTGGGAGTAGCGGTGCTCATAGGGCGGGACGGCACGCAGGAGCTGCGCCGGCGGGTAGAGCAGCTAGCTCCCTGCCACCTCAACGTGGACCCGGCAATCGAGCCACAACTTTATCGGCCGGGCAGGGACCTGCCGTGCGAGGAGTGCAGCTCACCAGCGCAGGCGGCCAAGATGCTGCTGTGCGACGGCTGCAACCAGGGTTGGCACATGCACTGCCTGCGGCCGCCACTTCGCGCGGTACCGCAGGGTACCTGGTTGTGCCCGCGCTGCCTGGCGCACCTGTCGCAAGTACCAGCCACGGAGGAGGAGGCGCAGGGCTGGCCGGAGCAACTGGCGCAGCTGCTGTTCCCAAAGACCAGCACGCGGGCGCGTGATGGCGAGGCTCGGAGGTGGTGACCAGGAGAGGGCACGCGGGGAGGGGCAGGGAGGAGGACGGGGAGCAACGAGCCCCACTGAGATTCCGCGGCGCGCTGTTCCGGCCTCACTACTTCTCGGTGCAGTGGGCGGGCGAGGTAGGCTTGGAGTATTGGACGTTGGAGCAGGCGAAGCGCGGACTTGCGCGCAAGTGAACAGGGACCGGGGACCCAGCTGGGGGGACCTGGGAGGCGGCGGGTTGTTGAGCGAGACTGAAGAATCGCTGGCCGGAGAACCAGCTGGGGGGACGGAGGGTGGCAGGACGGAGGGGCGCAACTGCGCTGTTATGGTTTGGGCGGTGATTGTCAGGCTGACGTGTGAACAGTGTGCTTGCGCGAGTTTGACTGACTTCGTAGGGAGTATTGACCGTAGTAGGTGCAGTCTGTCCCCACGCGAACCAACCTCGGCCGCCTGTTGGCAGCTCTCGGTTGTGGGGGGAAGTGAAGGGACAGGTGGCGGAGGCAGACAAAACCGGCAGATGGGCGCGACAGCTGTCGCGCCAGAACGCCGGCAGTGCGTCCAGCCGGCACGGGCGTGACTTGCTAGGGTTTCGTGTGTGTGCGTGGTCGCTGACTTGGGCAGCTGAGTCTGCCGAGCATTGCCCTTTAGAGAAGCAATAACTCTAGCCGTAATCTTGCCATAGAGAAGGCGCAAGCGAGAGACCTGTCGTACATGGGCGGGCGTGCACTAAGCGGACAGTGGCGCCTGAGAGCGGCACTGTCCGCTGATACTCCTGATTGGCACTACAGACATCGTTAAATGTATCTGTGACTCTGAGCGAGCAGACTGATCACCTGTGGACTTCGAGGACGCCCGGCGTGTTCAGCGGCAGGCAAGACTAGCATTGGCCAGCTAGCGGCACTTTGTAGTGTGCACAGCAGGCAGGGCTGGAGAGCAGCCTCCTGCATCCTTTGGGTTGCGACGGCAACCATTGTCCCACTCGGCCCGACCTTTGCACTAGTCTCTCCGCGAGCTCTGAGCGCCAGCCTAGCTAAGTACCAGCATTCAGCGGCAGCTTGGCCTCACATGGTGACCCAACTCGCAAGCTAGTGGCGCCCAATGTGGGGCGGCGGAGGCGGCGGAGGTGGCGGAGGCAGACAAAACCGGCAGATGGGCGCGACAGGGCAGGCCTGGCAGTGCAAACGGCCAGGCAGGGGCGCGCCGTGCCGCGTGCGTGCATGTTTGGGGGAACACACGGGCTTGGCGGCGGGAAAGGGGCAGGCCTGGCAGTGCAAACGGCCAGGCAGGGGCGCGCCGTGCCGCGTGCGTGCATGTTTGGGGGAACACACGGGCTTGGCGGCGGGAAAGGGGCAGGCCCGGCAGTGCAAACGGCCAGGCAGGGGCGCGCCGTGCCGCGTGCGTGCATGTTTGGGGGAACACACGGGCTTGGCGGCGGGAAAGGGGCATGCCCAGTAGTGCAAACGGCCAGGCAGGGGCGCGCCGTGCCGCGTGCGTACATGTTTGAGGGAACACACGGGCTTGGCGGCGGGAAAGGGGCAGGCCTGGCAGTGCAAACAGCCAGGCAGGGGCGCGCCGTGCCGCGTGCGTACATGTTTGGGGGAACACAAGGGCTTGGCGGCGGGAAAGGGGCAGGCCCAGTAGTGCAAACGGCCAGGCAGGAGCGCGCCGCGCCGCGTGCGTGCATGTTTGGGGGAACACACGGGCTTGGCGGCGGGAAAGGGGCAGGCCCGGCAGTGCAAACGGCCAGGCCGGGGCGCGCCGCGCCGCATGCGTGCATGTTTGGGGGAACACACGGGCTTGGCGGCGGGAAAGGGGCAGGCCTGGCAGTGCAAACGGCCAGGCAGGGGCGCGCCGTGCCGCGTGCGTGCATGTTTGGGGGAACACACGGGCTTGGCGGCGGGAAAGGGGCAGGCCTGGCAGTGCGAACGGTCAGGCGATAGCACATGGTGCAGCTTTCGTGTAGGTTAGGGGGGAACCTAGGCGTTGAGGCGTTGAGAAACGCCGGGCTCCATTCTCTGATTCATCTCGATTCCAGCGTGCTGTATGAACGGCCGCGGCAACCAAAGCACTTCGCTAACGAAAACGGGCAGATCCGCGACTGGCTGCAGTGCCTCAAGTCAAAGCCACATACACAATCACGGTCATGCGCAGACACGCCGGCACCAACGACACAAACCTGCACCCCCATGACCGCATGCCCACGCCGTGACGCCCGAACGTACCTTTCCGCCAATGGCTGCAACCATGTGGAACCGCTGGTGACCACACGTGATATTTACACATGCGGGGCTGGAGGGAAGCGTGTGTGCACACGTGGCGGCGGCGGCGGCTTGCCCAGGGCCTCGCGCTGGGCAATGAGGCGCCTTCAGACGCCGCCGCCGCACATCCCGTACACCGCGGCAGCCGGCGCCACTGCGTGGGGGGCGGAGGGAGGCGTGTGCGCACACGTGGCGCACAGCAGTTAACGCCAGGGCGGGCAGCTCCCATCCATGCACGTCCCGAGTTGCGGTCAAGTCGCACACGCTTTCAATCGGCACGCACTCACTAACGTCTATTGGCGAAGTGGACGAAGGGGGCTGCGTGAAGGGGGCGGGAGGACGACATGTGCGCACCGTGCCTACCCACAGCGCTTATCTGCTACGGTGATTTAATTCGCCCTGTTTCTCTGTCTCTCTTATGCTGGCTGCGTTGTGAACTGAACTGGAAAGACGCAGTCCACGCGGTCGTGTTCATCCAGGGAGTTCATCAGCTGTGTTTGTCGCCGCCGAAAGCAAACAAGTGAAGTTCATTAATAGCTGAAATGTATTTAAGCAAGTTGTTATGAAGTTGGCACTGTGAGAAGTTTGCACGCTTTATAATATTACACCTTCAGCGTCATGAATCTAGCTGGAATCTGCATGAATAGCCAGTTAGTCCTGATACACATGCTTGAAATAGTTGGCAACTGCGTGCGTCGCTTGCGTTCCATGCGCATGGCAAGCGCAGGAACCGTGCGTTCAGGTTCGCGCAACCTGGGGCGAGCGTCATGTGTTTGTTGCGCATGCACGGAACGCGTGGCGTCAGGACGAAACGCATGGCAACGCAGGAAACGCATGGCTTAGCGCACGTCCCCGTCCTCATAGTGGTAGATGACCCCTCCCGCGCCATGTACGCCCCGAAAAATTTTCCTAGGGGCACGCCCCCAAAACCCCCAAACCATCTACGCTCCCTGTCTAAAATACCGCAAAATCCGCCCAAAACGTCTACGCTCCGTAGATGCGTGGCCCCCAAACCCAAAAATGTTTCTCCGCCTTCGGCGGATTTGGGGCACATTTCTACAGCGTAGATGGAAGATACGGGCTGCAATCTCCATCAACCTACGCTGATTTTACACCCAGCCGCCGCCAAGAAATGTACGGTACAAAACTCTTGCACCAACCATGTTGATCATGCGGATGAATGGATGGATAAACACGCAAAGACTGCGCGCAAGCACACACCGCAAGGGCGGCAAGGAATGCGGCCATCCTGCACGCAGTACGCCGCATCATTTCATGAAAAGGCGTCAAGTAACATGCAGAGTAACGGACTTCGGCAAAGGCAGTGCCTGTCTCCGCGGGCCACACATACAGGCCACATTCATAACACTCAAGCCACACGGCCACACACACAGTTGTCTCTATGTGCAGCCCCCACGCGTAGCGCACCCAGAACGCGTAAGCACCTATAAATTGTTCGCTCTGATTGGGGTCTACTAGCGTGCCCAAGGATCGTTCAGTGTTGCCTCTAGTGTGGGCACGTGTGATGACGGACCGCACACTGACACGGGACCTGCTGCGAGGTGTGTTTGTCCGTGTGATTCACTAGCCCCAATACCTTTTGAATGCCGATGCTGACGGCTGTCCTTACGTGTGTTTAACTAATCGAGATGCGGAACTATTGCGGAATTTGATTGCGTTAACGGGTTCTGAGTCACAGTGCCGGCGTGGGAGCCGTGCACTTGGGGAAGGGTGCTGGCGTGGGAGCCGTACACGCATGAGAGGGAGCGGCGGCTAGGCCTGCGGCTCGCTCGTGCTGTCCACTTGCTCGCTGGGCAGCGAGACCTGTAACCGGACAGACAAAGTATGAGAGGGCAAGGGTGTCTTGGCTCCTTGGCGTCTCCTTCTGGTTTCCTGCGAGAGGAAAGGGCTACGGGAAGAGCCCTGCTGCTGCAGGCGGCTGACCAGGTGCCGCGGGGCTATAGCACGCGGAGGGATAGGGCCCTACGGCGTGAGAGGGAACGTGAGGCTAAGGGGAGTGCACCGCACGTTTACACGGAGAAGTTTCTCAGTCTAGAGCTCTCGGGCTCGGAATCTATCAGAGTGGGTCTCCAGTCGACCTTGATCAGTGGCCTTGCTGCACAGCTTGTTGGGTGCACGCCCCGCAAAGAAGCGCACAGAGTTTGACGTACAGAAGAAGCACTTGTTCAGTGGCTTGTTCAAGGCGGACGGTTCGCCAGTTGTAGGGAACATCGAACAGATTAAGGTGGCACTTTGCGCGGAGGAGGGTGGCATCAGCACCACCGAAGCGGTTGAAGCCTTAGGCACATGTTTGTACGATGCATTAGAAAAGGCTTTCGGTCCCACACGACCGGCCAACCTACGGGAGCAGGAGACTCCATGGTGGAACGAAGAGTGTGCTGCGGCGCGTACGGTGTTTGTGCAAGCAAAGCTAGCGCTGGGTTGTCCAGTGGTACGAGAAGGAGAGGTGTGGCAAAACTTCCGCGCAGCCAGGGCATCCTATGACCGGGCGAAGCGAAGGGCCAGGGCCGCGCACGACACCCAGGAGATGAGGGAGAAGGTGGCACGCTGCCGCGCAGACGCCCGACTGCTGTGGAGGATGATTGAGGGACGGACTAAGGAGCAGTGCCCAGTCACGGCCGATGGGTTTCGGGATCATTTTGCGACCCTACTAAACGACGGCGCAGGCGGGGGATGCCCAGCAGCCGCCCACTGCATTTTGGGTTCGGGTGGGAGGATGTCCGAAGATCTTTTTGCGGCTGACCGTACGTGTCTGCACGACATGTTGAATAGCGAGATTACCCTTGATGAGGTAACACGCGCACTAGCAAGGCTGCCCAACGGCAAGGCAGCTGGCTTAGAGAAGGTACCGTCTGAGTGCTACAAGTACGCGGTAAAACCGGGCGACCCCACCACTGAACCGCCGACACCGGCACTCAATAGAGTTGCACCGCTGGTGCACGTGTTGTTTAACAAAATCTGGAGCGAAGGGGCTTATCCTGAGCAATTTACTACAACTGTTTTGACACCAATTTACAAGCGGAAAGGTGACGTGCAGGCGCCTGGTAACTACCGGGGCATTGCAGTAGGGGGCGCCCTCGCAAAGTGCTATGCATCGATCCTTCTAGAGAGGCTGGCGAATGCCGGGGAGGAGTTTGAGTGGAGGCACACGGCTCAGGCCGGATTCAGGAGGAAGTACGGCACAACGCACCATCTTTTTGTCCTAAGGCATCTCATCAACAAGCACACGCGTGCTGGCGCCACCACCCCCCCTCATTGTCGTACAAATTGATTTTGAAAAGGCTTTCGACAAGGTCCCACGACCATTAATTTGGATGAGACTGGAGGAACGCGGGGTAACGGGTGAGATGTTGGCGGCTTTGAAAAAAGCGTACGAGAGAGTGATGATGGTAGTGAAGGCCGGGGGTAAGCACAGTGCCCCCTTCGCAACCACGCAAGGGGTCAAGCAGGGCTGCCCGCTTAGCACAGAGCTTTTCGGCCTCTTTATAGAAACCTTAGCAGAGTACATTGATTCGGAAGATACGGACGAAGCCACAGGTGCACCTGAGATGAATGGCAAAAAGGTGTCACTGCTGATGTACGCGGATGATGTTTCCCTGCTGGCCACCACCCCTGAGCGGATGCGCCACTTGCTATCATTAGTAGACACGTTCTGCCTAGCTTTTGGCATGAAGGCAAACGTTACCAAGTGTGAGAGGCTGGTTTTTGCAGCCAACGAAGTAACGGCCAGCACTGTGTGCAGCGGATGCCAGGGTTTAAAGCTAGCAGGGCAGCCCATCCCTGCGGTGGACAAGGCGCGCTATCTTGGACTAGTGTACGGTCCGGGTAGGGCCTTCGTCAGCTGCAGGGAGACACTCTGCGAGTCAGCAAGGAGAGCCATGTGTGGGCTTAACACTAGATTGAACCGTTTACGCATTTTCGCACCAGATATTCGCATGAGGTGTTTCGACGTGCAAATCCGATCCATCCTTGCCTACGGATGTGAGGTATGGGGTCCCGACGTGCTAGTAGAGATGCTAGACGGAGGACCGCCACCCAGGAGGAATGACAGGAACAACCTAGCACAGGGCGCATTTGAGGCATGTTTGCGTGACGAGGCCGTAAAGCTGCAGGTCCAATACATGCGACAGACAGTGGGAGCAGCCAAACCGTCACACCGTCTCCTGTTTGCGGAGCTGGCCCAACTGCCGCTGCACTTTTTCATAGCCAAACAATGTTTGGGTTTTTACAATAGGATTTCCGCGCAAAACAGAAGTCTGGCTTTTGATGCACTAGTCGACGAGGCACGGGAGGCATGGGCGAATCCAATGGGAGACGGGTGGTGCGCGCGGCTGTTCCGTTTTGTGGCGGCACAGGGTGTCGACGCGTGGCATTGGCCAGGCACACACGAGTCCAGAGAGGAGTGGAGGGCAAGCACGGTCCTACCCGATGGACCTATCTTATCTACCTTCAGGGGCCATTTGACGAGGGCGTGGGAGCACGAGAGGCTGGTAGCGGACCCGCACGCATTCCCTTCAGACGGCAAGCAACCCGGCATACACATGTGCAAACACAAGCATTGGATGGGGCTAAGCGCACTAGGGTCGCGCCGCCGACCCGGGCTAAGCGCACTAGGGTCGCGCCGCCGACCCTGCACGAACACAGTAGAGCATTCATACCGGTTGCACAGCATAAGCTTTTGATGAGATTCCGTTTATGTTGCTGGCCAATCACCGCGAACCGTGCCTGGGAGAGGCCTAGGGAGGAGAGGACGTGCCCACTGTGTACGGCCAATGAGGTGGAGGATGAGCACCACGTCCTGATGCAATGTGCTGCCTACACCGAGTTACGAGCGTGCAGTGGCCTAGACTTTAGCCTAAACATGCGCGAAGTGATGCTGAAATCTGAGCCTGTCAAGTTAGCTGCATTACTCAGCTCCATCTGGGAGCATAGAAGTAGGGAAGTCCCCCTTGCAAGGGGAGAACAATAAATAGGACAATCATGCACTGGCGTTATAAGGGTCACCCCGGCCCGGGCCTCCGGTTTACACGCAGCAGGAAGGCACGCAAGAACGTGCGCACCACTCTGTAACCACACACACAGGGTGCTTGGCTTGTGGTCTGGGGAACTTACGAACCCTCCTGCCCGACAACCTCGTCACTGCCCCGTCACCACGTTAAGTCGTCAACTGCTCGCTCATCAATCGTCCACTGCCAACCGCTATCGTATACTAATCTAGGGAGGGCGGAAAGACGCGGACAGCACGGGAAGCCACGGCCGAGTCTGTATTCAGCAGACTACAACAGTCGATCCTCGAGCTACGGCAAAGCGGAGAAGAAGTGCTAATTATTGGTGATCTGAACGCACGCATCTCAACAAGCATCATTGACGTACCGGATCTAGCACAGCTCGAGGCGCTGGAGGACGTAGCACTAGGGGGTGGTTCCACGTCAGATATGCCCTGTACTGCAGACTACGCGGGGCTCCCAGTGAGAGCATCCGAGGATGCCCAAATAATTAGCGTTTCTCGTTGCGAGAAACAGGGTTATCTTACGAGAGAACTCTAAGTACGGCAATGAGGATTGCTCGGTAATAGAGGCAGCGCTCTGCGCTGCTTAGCTATCCGCCGTAGATAGTTCCTCATCCTCTGCGTTTGTCGCAGAGACTACTACCCTAAGCATTCGGTGTCGCGCTTCAAGCGCAGAGCCAACCATGGCCGACCTGAACACCGCCCCGCCTGCTCTCGGCGAGCAGCAAGGCCAGCAGCAACAGCAGCAGTAGCAACAGCAGCAGGCCGCCGGTCAGCCGGCGGCACACGCCCAGCTGGACGTGGTCGCCATCGCCCTTAACCTGGCGACCAGGATCGACCGCGCCAGCCTGGCCATGAGCATCAAGCAGATCGAAGGAGACAAGGTGTTGAACTCATTGTTCGAGGCCATTCTGCCTATGCTCCGCCTCGCTGCCGCGCTAGGCGACTCCATCGCGGAGCTCGGGCCCGCCCTCCCAGGGCTCGGGCCCATCATCAGCAAGGCAGAGGAGCTGAAGCGCACCTGCCAGGCCTTCTACGCATCGTTCGTGGTGGCGGGCAAGGTGAACCAGCATCACCTGCGCACCATGCTGGCGTACTATGAGCGCCAGACGCCCAAGGTGCTGGAGATCGAGCCCATCGTCGGAAGCCTCAGCGTGGTGAACGATAAGGATTTCAAAGCAGCACACAAGGAGGTGCAGACCATCACCGGCACCTCCCCGCTCGCCCTGCAGACTCCGGAGCAGCGCCAGCAGGGCAGCAAGCGCAGCTTCGGTCAGATGAGCAGCCAGCAGCACAGCCAGCCCTACAGCCGCGAGCAGCGCCCCCGATGGGGCCCATGTACCGCGCGCAAGGCCCGCAGCGCGGCGGCTTCCGGGGAGGCCACCGCGGTGGCCACCAGGGCCAGGGATACCACGGCTAAGACCGCTCGGCGAGCGGCGTTGCGCGAGCGAGCGTATACGCGATGTCAATTAATTTATCATCGCGCGCGGTTTCTCCTTGAACAGCACCCTTAGGACGGTATTTGGACGGTATCCATGCGGTATCCACGCGGTACCCATGCGATTGCGCGAGTTGCGCACGATTGAGCGAGTTGAGCGCGTACGTTGCGTTGTGAGCAAGGCTAGTTTGCCCTCTGCCACGTGCGATAACGCCGGCCTTGATGGCTGGATATGGCATACTATATGGCGTACTATACGCATGCGTGAGCGAGCGAGCGAGCGAGTGAGGCTTGAGCGATACTTGAGCGACACTTGAGCGATATCGAGCGCATGCACGTGACCATATGCGCGTTACCATATGATGTAAGCCAACAAGAGTCAATTCAGAGCCAATGTCGCAGGGTCCGGGGGAGTCGTCAGCCATGGGACTCAGCCATCAGCAGCGCGCAGCTCAGCTCAGCCATTCCGCCGCCAATTCAGCTTAGTTGAATTAGCGTGCGACCTCCATAGTGCGACCGCTGGCAATAGCATGTTCCAATTTCCCATAACGCGGCCAGGGGGCACGCCGAGCGCAGCCAATGCCAATTCTCACGGCCTCGGAGCCCAACAACCAGACAATAGGCAGAAGGCTCCGATCTCAGGTTCCCTGCCTATAACAACACAGTCTAGCGCTGGGATTTCGTCGCGCTCAGGCCTGCGGCCTGTCATTGCGATCGCCGCGGCCGCCGCTGTAGCGAACCAACATCCGCCCAGCGGCGCATCAACCAGCACAGCTGATGCCGGGCCCAATGGCGCTAGCAAGGCGCCCGGAGGAGGCCACACCCCTGTTGCCGCGCGCGTCAATCGCGAGGCGCAAGACGCCGTTGCCGGAGCAGGTATGGACGAGGAGGCACCGGGAGAATTCGAGGCAGACGCGGGAGCTAAACCAGCAGCGAAGCCCGGAGCTAAGCCTCGATGGATGCGCGGCAGGCTAAAGTTGAAATACAGCTTCTGGAAATCATTCTGCCGCAACGCACTAGTATTGAACTGGGTGCTATCAGGGTTCACCCTGCTGTGGCAAGCCGGGCAGCCACCGCCGCCCATATGGCAAGCCAACCACGGCTCCGCCGCGCAGCACGCGGATTTCGTGTCCGAGGCCGTAGCGGAGCTAGTCGCCACCGGCACGGCGTTGCGGGTGGATTACCAGCCGCGCTGCGTGATGCCCCTAGGGGTGGTGGTCCGGCCAGGGTCGGGGAAGAAAAGACTGATATTAGATGCGCGCTACGTGAACGAGCACGTCGTGACCCCTAGCTTCAAATACGAATCATTGAGCCATTTACACACGGTACTGCAACCCGACGATTACTGCTTCACAGTCGACTGCAAGAGCGGCTATCACCACGTCGACATGCACCCGGATTCATGGACGTACCTAGGTTTCGCGTGGGAGGGGCAGTATTACGTGTTCACACAGTTGCCGTTCGGCCTGGCGCCCGCGTGTTGGGCTTTTACTAAAGTCACACGAGAGCTACTCATGTTGTGGCGCTCCGAAGGCATGCGCAACACGGGGTATCTAGATGACTCATGTCACGCAGAGCAGTCGTACGAGCAAGCTGTAGCCATGCACCGGCTAGTTATGGGGGATTTCGAGCGCGCGGGGCTTCTTGTCAACCCCGACAAATGCATGGCCGTACCTAGCAAGATTTTTACGTATCTGGGAGCAGTGGTGAATACGGCAGTGGGCATAATTACAGTCCCGCAAGAGAAGAAGGAGGCCCTGCAAACCCGCATAGCCACCATGATTTTGGCGCACCGCCGGTGTGAGCTGCGCGCTGTCGCAGCAGTAGTCGGGCACATCATGTCCATGTCGTATTCATTCGGGTCCATATCATTGCTCATGACCCGGCGCTTAGCGCAGTGGCAAACAGCCATGCAAGCGCAAGGTTTATCACTGCACCACCACGCGCCCTTGTCTGTCGACGCGTTGGGCGAGTTAGATTTTTGGCGCACGTCATTTGAGCAATTCGATGGGCACAAGCCGATATGGCTACCGCCGCATGCACACGAAATCAAGGTCTTCACAGATGCGGCAGGCCCTTGCTCGAAGTCCGATGGCGGTTGGGGCGGTTGGACTGAAGATATAGGCACGCGGCTCGCCGCGGGGCGCTGGGATTTCCCGACTCGGGGCACTTCATCTAGCCTGCTCGAAATGAAGGCCATATTAAATGTGCTAACCGGGATCAATGTCGATGGACGGTTGACAGGGCAGCGCGTTTTGCTGCACACGGATAGCCAAGTAGCACATGCCGCCCTCACGAAGTGGGGCTCCATCACGCCGTCCATTCACGATCTATGCCTCGACCTGTTCTGGTATTGCCTGCAGCAACAAATTTCCCTATCCGCTACGTGGATCCCCAGAGAATTGAATGCTTTCGCTGACGTGTTGTCGAAGCGGGAAGATGCGTGTGATTGGCGGTTGCACCCGTGGGAGTTTGCGCGCCTCAACCATGCATGGGGGCCGTTCTCAGTCGACTTGTTTGCATCCGACGCCAACTATCAGATGCAACCATATTTCACGCATTACTACACGCGCGGCACGGCCGGGGTCAACGCATTCACGCGACCATGGCCCCCGCGTGCGTGGGCGAACCCGCCGTTCGCCATCATTGCACGGGTCGTCGCATACGCGAGGCGCAGCAGCGCCACACTCGCACTGCTAGTACCATATTGGCCCGCGTCCATGTGGTGGCCGCTGATAATTGCTAACGAATTGATCTTTAAGCCGCTCGTGTGGGACTGCCGGGTGCTGCCGCGGCGCGCGGACTTGTTTCTGGACGGAGGGGGCCGCGGGCACCTGCCCGCATGGGGCACCATGGCACTCCTGCTCGATTTCTCGCGAGAGTGCCCTAACGCAATCCCCATCCCGCCCCTGTAATGTCCCGACGACAGACCCGATCCTGAAGTCTCTGCTCCACGCCGCATGGGCTCGCACAGCCCAGCACCACCCAGCAGCAGCAGCAGAGCTGCTCAGCGTTGCCGAGTCAGCGCTCCTGCGCATCGCAGCAGGCTCGTGGCAGCAGTACCTGCCGTACCTGCGGCGCTTCATCGCGTTCTGCGGGCGAGTCGGCATCGCGCCCGTCGGCGCCGCGGCCCCCATGGTCGCGGCGTTCCTCGAGCAAGAGCGCAGAGCAGCAGTCCGGCGCGGAGTCGGGCACCAGGCCATCACCCGCGCCAGCGCCGCCATCACCGCGCTGCACGACGCAGCAGGGCTGCCGTCTCCGTGCGCCTCCCAAACGTGCGCAGTGGTGCGCGCGGCGGCGCGGCGCTCCCTGGTGACGCGGCGGCGGAAGAAGGCCGCCGCCACCCCCGCGGAACTGAAGCGCCTGGTGGATTTCCACCTGACGCCGGGCGCGCCGCTCAGCACTCGCATCATCGTGACCTGCGCGCTGCTCAGCTTCTGCGCTTTCCTCCGCTACAGCGACCTGAAGCGCGTGCTAGTGCACCACGCGCTGATGGTCTTCAGCGCGAGCAGCCTCCTGCTGCGGCTCTACCGCAGCAAAACGGACCAGTCGTGCGCGGGGCAGCAAGTTACGGTTGGCCGCCTGGGCGGCCCCTACTGCCCCGTCGCCCGGCTGGAGGAGCTGCTGCAGGCGGGCCAGTACCGCACCGTGCCCGCCACCGCCCCAGCCCGCGGCCAGGGCCCCCAGCGCGGCCCCCAGCGCCTCGCCGAGATGGAGGACGTTGGCCCGCTCCTGCGCGCCACCACCGCTTGCGGCACCGCGCTCGCGCAGACCTCGGCGCCATTCAGCGCCCTCATCCAGCCGCTGTCGTGGCAGCAGTACACCAGCCGCCTCAAGCAGCTGTGCGCCGACGCGGGCATCCGTCGCCTGCCCTCGCACAGCTTCCGGCGCGGCGCCGCTACAGCCGCGGTCGCAGGCGGCGCGCCGCGCGCCGACGTGATGAAGGAGGGTCGCTGGCGCACGCCGAGCGTGTTTGAGTTCACGTACGTGCAGGAGATTGAGGCGGCGGCGTGCCACGTGACCGCCTGCCTCGGCCTGCGCGACATTCCGCGCGCCCCTCGGCGCCCCCAGTCGTGAGTGTTTGCTTTCAAGGTCCGGTGTGTTTTGAGGATTATCGCCGGCCACTATAGCAACATGAACAAACCGACTACTAACGGGGTGGGGAGATTGTTGGGTTGATGGAGCGTTTGTCAGGTAGCCGTGTCCGTCGTCAAGCCGTTGGGTGGCCAGCTTAGAGGAGGGTACGTTCCGTTTGTCTGGAGCTGTGCACTGGGATCTGGGAGCCAGTCGGTGGCGGCGCTGCCGCGCACTGCTCGGGGATGGGTGTGTGTGCAGGGTCGGTACTGTAAGTTCCGAGGAAGATAATTAGCGTTTCTCGTTGCGAGAAACAGGGTTATCTGACGAGAGAACTCTAAGTACGGCAATGAGGATTGCTCGGTAATAGAGGCAGCGCTCTGCGCTGCTTAGCTATCCGCCGTAGATAGTTCCTCATCCTCTGCGTTTGTCGCAGAGACTACTACCCTAAGCACCCACCCGCCCGCCCCTGTGCAGCACCGAGCCCGCCGCCCGCGGCCCCGCCCGGCGCGCCGCCGCCGCACCCCGGGGCCGCGCCTCCGCCGCCGCCGCCCCTGCGGCCGCCGCGCCCGCCCCTCGCGGGCGCGGCCCGTCTCGCGGCGCGCCCCGCGCCCCCCGCGCCGCATCGCCCCCTGGGCGCGCCAGCGGCCGCGGCCGTGGTCGCGGGCGCGGCGCCGCCGCCGGCTCCAGCGCCGCCGCCGCCCCTTCCGTTCGCGGCGTTCCGACGCGCGCGCGCGCTGCGGCGCTGGGCCTGTAGTTTCGTTTTCGGGCACGGCGCGGCGCTGCCGCGCCCTTGTGCCCCGCCTGTTTGGAGCCGTCTTGTCAGCCTGGCCGCTGGCGGGCTCTTGTTTTCCGGGTAGTGTACCGCCGTTCCGGTGTGTTTTGAGGATTATCGCCGGCCACTATAGCCGGTGTGTTTTGAGGATTATCGCCGGCCACTATAGCAACATGAACAAACCGACTACTAACGGGGTGGGGAGATTGTTGGGTTGATGGAGCGTTTGTCAGGTAGCCGTGTCCGTCGTCAAGCCGTTGGGTGGCCAGCTTAGAGGAGGGTACGTTCCGTTTGTCTGGAGCTGTGCACTGGGATCTGGGAGCCAGTCGGTGGCGGCGCTGCCGCGCACTGCTCGGGGATGGGTGTGTGTGCAGGGTCGGTACTGTAAGTTCCGAGGAAGATAAACTGTTTCGGGGAGTACCTAGGGCGCATGTGCCGTTCGCAAGGACTAGTACTTTTGAACGGAAGGGCGCCGGGAGATGCAGCAGGTCACATTACTTTCCCAAAGGGCGACGCAGGTGGCAGCATGATTGATCTCTGTGTGGCGTCACCGACCCTATTCCCGAAGGTGGTGGCTTTGAAAGTGGGCGAGATTCTAAAGTGGAGGCACGGCGGATTGAAGGAAGCGAGTGATCATCGGCCGGTCACGTTGACACTGGGCTTGGAGGTCGAAGGGCAGGAAGCCACAGCGAGCCGCACACGCCCCGCAAAGAAGCGCACAGAGTTTGACGTACAGAAGAAGCACTTGTTCAGTGGCTTGTTCAAGGCGGACGGTTCGCCAGTTGTAGGGAACATCGAACAGATTAAGGTGGCACTTTGCGCGGAGGAGGGTGGCATCAGCACCACCGAAGCGGTTGAAGCCTTAGGCACATGTTTGTACGATGCATTAGAAAAGGCTTTCGGTCCCACACGACCGGCCAACCTACGGGAGCAGGAGACTCCATGGTGGAACGAAGAGTGTGCTGCGGCGCGTACGGTGTTTGTGCAAGCAAAGCTAGCGCTGGGTTGTCCAGTGGTACGAGAAGGAGAGGTGTGGCAAAACTTCCGCGCAGCCAGGGCATCCTATGACCGGGCGAAGCGAAGGGCCAGGGCCGCACACGACACCCAGGAGATGAGGGAGAAGGTGGCACGCTGCCGCGCAGACGCCCGACTGCTGTGGAGGATGATTGAGGGACGGACTAAGGAGCAGTGCCCAGTCACGGCCGATGGGTTTCGGGATCATTTTGCGACCCTACTAAACGACGGCGCAGGCGGGGGATGCCCAGCAGCCGCCCACTGCATTTTGGGTTCGGGTGGGAGGATGTCCGAAGATCTTTTTGCGGCTGACCGTACGTGTCTGCACGAGATGTTGAATAGCGAGATTACCCTTGATGAGGTAACACGCGCACTAGCAAGGGTAATCTCGCTTTGGGTGCCAGGCCGGTGTTGTGCTGCGTTATCCTTTCAGTAAAAGGACTAGCTAGCTGATGACAGACCATCGTTTTCCGCAACACGGCACTACAATTATCCCCCCTCCAGATGAGGCGTCCCGACGAATTCCACTTGGAGTTAGCATGGGTGCCGCCACCTCCCACTCAGACTAACCCCGGAAGCAGAGCTGGCGCTGTACTTCCGTGCCCAGCAGTTGGCGCGAATTGAACCCGGGTCGGTTTTTTGAAATAGCTGGTCTCGATACCAATTGTTGTGCTGCGTTATCCTTTCAGTAAAAGGACTAGCTAGCTGATGACAGACCATTGTTTTCCACAACACGGCACTACAGCCGGGCCATTCTGTGCCAGGTGTGATGGTCAGGGAGTGTGGTGGAGCTGCTACAGGACACCATCAATGCTGGCCGCACCGACGCGGGCTGCCCTGTACGGCGGCATCACGTCTGGCTGCTGGAGAGCCGGGACCCAACGCAGATACAGCAATGCGTATGGGAGGTGGTGGCCCTGGCCGCACTTAATGCGATGGAGAGTGCACGGCGGTACATGCATGCACGGAAGCCGTTCACTGAGGGGGCTCTGGCCCGGGCCAAGGCGGTAGCACTAGCTAGCATCAGAGGCTTGCTAGCCGACTTCGCTTCGCTTGGATTGCCACGGCGCCGGTGGGACAAGGCCTGGCTGAAAGTGTCCGACACACACCCCTTCCTGCGTGTGTGTGGCGACCGGATGGAAGTGGCCATTCCAGATGTGTGTGACCTTGACGACATGTGATTCCTGAACTGTCTGAGACCAAACACTAACAGTCTGTGATGCTGCGCTTACGACTATCTGACTTGACCAAACACGGAAATGCGAGTAGCGTTATAGCCACGTTTGTGCGTTTGAGATGGGGTGGGGTTGCATCCGTGGGCAGGATTGAGGGGCCGCTTGCAATTCAGGCTAGTTGGGGCGCTGGTTTCAACGGGTTCCCCTGCATGTACCTACTTTTCTGCCTGTTGAACAGCATTGGGCGCCACCGTTCTGATTAGGTGATGCGCCTGCTAGTCCTGCTACTGAATTGACATCGAACCTGCCTAACCTGCCTATGAAGCACATCTCTGCGCTCAGTGACATGCATACTACGGCTAGCAAACTCTACCAGGTGTGATGGTCAGGGGAGTGACCCGAAAACCCGAGAAGGGACCACCTGTAATACTCACTCACTCAATGGTCAGGGGAGTGACCCGAGAACCCGAGAAGGGACCACCTGTAATCCTCACTCACTCACTCCCCTAACCTGCCTAACCTGCCTATGAAACTCATCTCTGCGCTCAGTGACATGCGTACGGCTAGCAAACTCTGCCAGGTGTGATGGTCAGGGGAGTGACCCGAGAACCCGAGAAGGGACCACCTGTAATACTCACTCACTCACTCCCCTAAATTCCTTTCCTGCTTGCCGGCCTTCCTTGTCTTCCATGATATTTCTATTTAATGATATTCCTTATCATAGCGTTCGTGTGCTCATCGATTGGTCGGGGCCGGGCTCACCTGGACGCTCTTCCACTTCCCCTTGATGCTCCGCATTGCTCGCCCACACATCCTGTTGCTCATATCGTTATGCGAAGGCATTGCTGGGGATGCTGGCATTAGAGTTGACCCGTTTTCTGGTGACGAGCCACGCGTGCTGCACTGCGTTGCACCCTTTGTGGTTTCCACTTCCCCCTGATGTTCCCTCTTGCTCGCCCACACGTCCTGTTGCCCCTATCATTGTGCGGAGGCATTGTTGGTGCCGGAGGACACGATCAGGTGGGGATGCCGGAATGAGTGGTGACCCGTTTTGGGTGACGAGCCACATGCGCAGCACAGCTGTGCAGCCTCAGGGTGTGTGTCGCGACCGGTCCCTTCGGGCGCCTCTCCTGTGTCACCTGAGATGACTTTCCTTCTTACCTTTGTCACCATCTTTCCTATCTTCCGATCTTATCAGTGTGTCTCCCACCAACCTGTATTGTTTTTATTGTCCAAAATATTGTGTCGGTCAGAAAAGCGGAGCGGCCACCTAAACACAACCGGACATTTTTATCGCCGAACTAACACGTTCTGTCGAGGGCTGGGAAGGCACGCCTGCTTGCAGAAGGGGGCTCTTCGATTCCCAGCAGTGCCCAGCGCTGCCGTATGAGGACGTCGGTAGCTGTTTTTCTCACGCCACTGGTTCGCTTGATAGGTCTAGGCGGATAGGATAGCAGGCAGGGGCGTCAATGCGCCCTACGCGGGTGGTGCAGGTTCAGGCCTGCAGCTGTGGCAGAGGTTGTCTCACTCAACCCTGCCGCCCAAGAGAGATAGAGAAACACGGAGAAGTCGAAGGCAAGCAATAGGCTGCCTGCGTCGCACTATTTGATCAGGTGCCGAGCGCGGTCGGCTACCTGCGCAGACCGATATGCTTGAAGGCAGACACTGGGCTGCGGGTGATCGGGCTAGTGATAGCAGTCGGTGACGCCGAGGGGAAAGCAGACGCAGAAGGGGAGCACGGACGCGGAAAGCAGTTGGGGAAGCAGATACGAAGTCAGAAGGGGAAACCGTAGCAGAAGCAGAAGGGGATGCCGTAGCAGGGATGCCCAGATAAGCGGGGAGACCTTGGGTGTGTGTCAAGGACACGGTCGTGCGGCAGGCCGGGGACGGCGGCCGACACGAGAGCAGAGAAACTGTATCGGATACACGGGGGATCTGAGCCCCAATATTTGATCACGGAAGCAGGGAGAAGCGGCCCACTCAGGGGCACAGAAAGCCGGTCACGGCCCACTGGGGAAGAGCCCAGCAAGATAACAGTCCAACCCAGTGGAAGACGACCAGCAGGGGGACTCACAGAACGCTGCACGCACTACCGGTGCGTGCTCGCGTGGATAAGCGTGCATGCCTGTATGACACGACACGCCCCAGACACCACTACCCGTGTAAGGAAGGACACTCGGCCTGCCCGGTCCTCAATGCGTGGGCTCAAGTTCGGAGACAGATCCCGGACCTTACGGCTCCCGCACACACCCACGCTCTGTCACGCTCCCTACACGGCCCACACGACACGGTCTGTCCCGTCCTAAGGTCCCGAACGCTTCAAGTCTCTTCCTGTTTCAGCCACCCGCCGTGTCCAGGCCCCACGGACGCCCACAACCAGGGTGACTAACGGTAACACGGGGGGCCCAACCACCAGCGGCTGTACCCTATCGCTGCCTGTCACACTTGTCTCAACCCCGTGCAGAGGCTCGCAGTTTGGCGTACACGGTCACGGTTGGGCCCTTCGGCCTAGTGTGGGCAGGGGGCCTCGGCTGACTCACTGGATGGGGGTTCGGGTTCACTCGCTTAGCACTTACTGCGTTTGGGGTTTGGGTTGCTGGCACGATACGGTGTGGGGATAGGAGGAACGAGAGAGAAGGGGGAGAAGGGGTGGGGCTTCGACGGTACGTTGGGGATAGGAGGTGAGAGAGGGGGTAAGGGGGGAAGGTTGGGTTTGACACGCGGTACACTTGGACGTGCCGGGGGGCACCCTGTAAGGGAAGGGGAAAGCTAGCCCAACACGCTGTACGGCTGTGTTTTTCAGAGTCGGCACGCAGGGACAAGGGAGAGAGGCAAGAGTTCACTTCACAATTGTTACAAGGTATTTTTGGTTAAGGCATTTCACTGTAGCGAGCACTGTAAGGCGTCGCTTAGGAGCTATGTGTTTTGACTCAGAGACTGAATAACTGAGCTGCTGAGTCCCAAGACTGGAGAAGACTGGCCTTATATAGCGCCTGCCCTGCCCCGGCATGGGCGTCGTACCCCGTACAGGCCGCCCAGGCCTAGGCCGGTCAGGCCGGCCAGGCCAATGGCCTGGTAGCTAGCGGAGCTAAGCCGCTCCAGCGGCGCCGCCGCATGGGGTAGGCCGGCTCAGGCCGGCTCAGGCCGGCTCAGGCCTCCGACACACACGCATACACACACGTCACCAACCCTTCCTCTCCTCCGCCTTCCTCCTGTTATTCTAACCCTAAGCGCTGACTTCACTTCTTCTTTATCCACTACTTCTGCAGCCATTTCGTCAACGTTCACCGCCACTCCTAACACACTGCGCTTTTCACGCGCCCTAGACCTGTTTTTCACGCACTTCACGCTCCATTTTCTGCTGCCATAATTGGCCAGCGCTCCCGTCACTTGTCCGTCCGTCCGCCTACTCAGAAATTACGCTTACGATATGCCATTCAATAGGCATATTTTCTGGGAATTAGATGGCGCTCTTGCCGCACTAAACGGAGCCCTGGCTTGGCCGTTCGCCTGCCAATTTGGCCTTTCAACAGCGCACCGACAGGTGACATATTCCTTCTCGCTAACCGCTCAGATTTGCTTCAAAGGATTACCACTACTATTTACAATTGCTAAGTTGAAGTCGGCGGGCTCCTCCGGCCAGCTGCTCCAAAAGCTTCAAATCCACGTTTTCGCCAAAGGTTGTCGTCACTCCACGCACGATTCCCCGGCTGATTATAGCTGCTGATAGACCCTGTTTAGTGTTTGATATTGGGCAACTCATTCGCGCCTCATTTTGCAGTCGGTGGCAAGGACGTGTGCCTCGTCACAGAAAGTGTCCGGGCAGCACGACGCTGCGCCCCGTGCATTGCACCCACAATTGAAATCCCTGGGGCCTCAGAAGCGCCTCCAGGCCAATGTATTTGTGAGCACCCAGGGCCTCAGAAGCGCACCTTGGAGCAATGAGTTATTTAGAAACGTCTGGGGCCTCAGAAGCGCCTCCAGATCCATGTGTTTGTGTGCACCCAGGGCCTCAGAAGCGCACCTTGGAGCAATAAGTTTGGAATTCTTAGAACAACTGGGGCCTCAGAAGCGCCTCCAGATCCATGTATTTGTGTGTACCCAGGGCCTCAGAAGCGCACCTGGAGCAATAATTTTGGAAATCTAAAAACGTCTGGGGCCTCAGAAGCGCCTCCAGATCCATTGTCAGCTCCACTCCATGTGATGATGGTGGGTTACACGGTGGTGCACGTGCGTGCTTGCCTGTCCCTGTAACGCCGAGGCCCGGGCCAAAGGGCCCTTATAACGCCAAGAACTCCATGTGGTGTTCAGACCTTCACCAGCCTTTATCAAGGGGGACTAGGCCCCCGCATCGTCATTCGGTTTGGATAGAGACAGCATAGGTGCTAGTCTCCCATAGACTACCTCCCAGCCACCAATTTCTCCGTCTTCGTCACTCCTTTTCTTCAAAAGCCTGCAAAGCAAAGCAAGGCTCTGGCGGCAACCTGTCATCATTACTTTCCACTCTGTCGGCCTGCCTCATTCCAACCCTGCAATTCCAATCTTCATCCGACAGCCTAGGATGGTCCATCAGTGAGAAGGCATCGCCTGTAATGTTCCACTGGACCTTCCCCTTCGTATTGGCCATCTTTCCCTGTTGACACTTCATCTACATAGTGAAACACACCTGGAACACACCTGAACACATCTGAACACACCTGACACACCACACCACGACTCTCCAATTTCCGATGCACCCAGGAAATTATAATCTGAGTCCAGGCGTGCACCGAATGCAATATATGCACAATGGCACACCCAGTTTGTTCAACACTTTTTTCGTTTCCTTCCCTGTGCCTGGCTACCGTTCTGCCCCCTGCCATTTGGCCTTAGAGCCTTGTTGGAGGGACCAGCATCCCTGCAGTCCACGAGTCCATGTCTGGGGGGGATCCCCGTGCCGCTTGACATTTTTATGTGGGTCTGGGCCCCACCACTTTGTTCTTCACTTTAGCTCTACACCCCGCACGTTGGGTGCACCTGCGCCAGTAATCTTAATTCCTTTCCCCAAGCCCCCTATACTCAACTTCCCCGTTGCCCTAAATGTTGCCCTATTGGCAGGGGAGGCCAGGAGTGTTCCGTGCCATGCCTTAGTGCGTGGCCATCTGGCGTGGCATGGCGCAGCAACCAAGCTAATTGCCCCCATATATATTTATACATCGCAAGATACTCACTTTCATTTTGCTCAGCCGTGCTCAGCCAGGGCTAATAGCCGGGGCGAGCTCTGATTCAGCCCAATGCTTTAGCTTCAGCCCAATGCTTCGTGTCCCTTGTGCCTTGAACTTTTGAGTTAATCTTAAGAAACAGGTTTGGCTCTAGGTTTCAGTGTAAGAGAGCCGAAAATGGCATAAATGGCGCCCAAGTTGCACAAAATTTCCTGAAGCTGCTGTGCTTTGTATGGTTAATCTTTGCATAGCATATGTTTCACTCAGGCATTTGCCTTCGCCTCTCGCGGTCGGGATCCAACTGTCATGAGACGTGTTAGCCGTCTGCAATCCCTGTTAAATTTTCCCCATAATTCACAATTGTCACGATAATAGTCAAACACTACTCTGCTTAACATGCAGTAACCCGCCACGACTAGAGCGAGCAGCTGTCGATCATGCTCTCGACAATGAGAGGAACGCGTCGGGCAGAGCCCTTGGCAGAGCCTGACGACCATCAGCTGGACAGTGGCGGAGCCGAGGAGCCAGAGGAGCCAGAGGAGCCAGAGGAGCCAGAGGAGCAAAACACGGACTCTGACTCTGACAAGGTAGATTGAGAACGTGCCTCCTCGCCCCCGCATGTTGTGACGCTCTTAACCACATCTACAGGATGATGATGTCGCAAAGAAGATGATCATGCGCCGGATGCGGGCTAAGGCAACGCAAGCTGGCGCGCGCCTCGACGAATTTGGGGAGCTGGCGCTGGAGCTGGCGCGCTTGCAGGGCGTGCGGATGAAGCGGGCGCCCGGCTGGGTCCTCATGGCGTCCCTGCCCTCTCAAAGGGACCCGGTAGTCACCTACGGTGGCTTCCTCAACTGCACGATGGGGCTGCAGATCACCAAGCGGTTCGTCAACCAGGTGTGAGGCGGTACAGCACGCGTGTCAACGCGTTCAGCAGAATCCCGTGCTTGCTTAAACACGCCTGACCAAACCGTGCCTGACACCCCGTGGCCTCAGTGTAATGCACTACACGAGCTGGTCGCTCCGGAGGAGGTGCTGATCAGGGCCAAGAAGAGCGGGCGGCCCAAGAATCTGGAGGCGCCGTCGGACTTCAAGCGCCGCCTGGGGCGGAGGGCTTGGGCCGCTGTGGAGCGGGTGCTCTCAGGCCCCACGTTCCGGGAGCTGGTCGCACGTGGCGCGGTGGTGGTGGTTGCAGCGGGGGAGGGCCTTGTGGCACCTGAGGAGCAGGGCGCGGAGCAGGGCGCAGCGGCCGGGGTGGTTGTGGTGGTCGCAGCGGGGGAGGCGCGTGCGGCGCCTGAGGAGCCGGGCGTGGAGCCGGGCGCAGCGGCCACAGGGGGGGCCGAGCAGCGCGCGGCGGCGGGAGCAGCTCAGCCGCAGGAGTGGTCGAGCTGGATCTCCGGGCTGTGCAACGGTGGGAAGCGCCCTGCTGGGAAGGAGTACAAGGTCTGGGCGGTTGGGTCGGATGGCATGTGTGCCTGCGGAGGCAGCTGCCAGCTGTTCCGTGACGTGCTGGACTGGCCGTACAAGGCTGACCATGGCTGCTGCGAGGCCGAACAACGCCGCCGACTGGTCCAGCCCTTGATGCCACTTCTGCCACGACTTGCTCCACCGGCACGCGATGTCGTACCACCAGAACTTCACAGCTGTCCCCGCGGCAAGGATAGATGCTGCTGCGGCTGTCGCGTACATGTGGCGCTCACCGTGGAAGAGGTTAACGAGCCGCTGTGAATTGGCACCTGGGGAACCGCCCATAGCTCCAGATCGTGGAGCCGTTCGCGGCGCGTCCACGTTCCTTCATTTCAGTCCTAAATTTCAGTTTGTGGTGCCTGTGTCGTCTGTAAGGAGCTTATTCTATAAGTAAGGAGCTTCAAGCCCGCGGGTCGGGGTGTGTGAGCTGGGCCCTCCTTGTCCCCCACCCCCCAAGTTGGCTGCCCCCTTCGGGCTTTCGAACCCTGTGCCCTGAATCCGCTGAAGATAAGCCCATACATGAAGTCCTAGTCCTGGCGGACACACGAGCTGTACGCATGAGCCGACTTCACTTGATGGGATGAACAGCACGATGTGATTTCTTTGCGTGTCGGGCCCTCTGCATTGCTGACCGAATCCGACATGTAACTCTGCGATATGCAGGTGGGGGTAACTCAAATCGTCCCGATCCTCATCAGGGCTAGCTGCCTGGCGTGATGTGCCGCCATCCAGTGAGGGGCTGGCCCGCTCACTGCTGTCGAGACCTCCACCGTCGCTGTCGTCCCCCAGCCCCCAGACTAATCCTGCTGGTCGCGCCGCAGGTAGGTGTGCTGTTCAAACGTTGTGGCGGGCGCTTGTTGTGCCAGGCTGCGTGTGTAGGCGCGGTGCAGCCGCCGGGGTTACCTGCTGTTGGGGTTTGGGGGATTTGCTTGTGCCTGTGCCTGTACCCCGTGGCTCCATCCTCTTGTGTACGGTATGCGGTGTTGGCTGCAGCCTCGATGGCCCCGTCCAAGTCCGACTCCACGGTGGTTGATGATTGGTAAGTCTCCGGCTCCGCACGCCCTGCCCCCTGGTGGGTCAGGGTGTGTGAACTGGAGAACCGGGCGTTGTGGGAATCCTCACCGCAACGTGTTTTAACAAGAATCTGATCCACTTCCACATGCGTGTTTCTATCCCTCCCCGTGTCGCCCTGCATTAACCCCTGGCTAGTATTTGATATGAGGTGTTGCAAACTGAATGAGCCCGCCGCCCTGCACCTGTCCACCCTGTCCTGTCCACCCTGTGCAAGCACAGCGGGTGCAGATGCAGCACGCGCCGCTCTGTTGGTTGGTGGCAATGCGGTAACCAATGCCAGGCACTTCATGGTTGTCAGTGGCTGGTACACCGCGGGACCATGCCTGTGAGTGCAGCTGTTGTGTTGCTCACTGCTTGTGGCGTCTTGGTCTGGTATTGCAACATTCGCAAAAGGTGTCGCAAGGTTAAGGGCACCAGGCTTTTGACCAGCCGAGGGCCCAGTGAATGAAGTGGACTTGGTGTCTCCTGCCAGTGCTCGGATGACCCGCCAATCTTCCCTTCCCCGCTCCATTACAGACGGTGAGGGCTCACAGCTTGCTGCACCCAGGTGCATGCTCCTGCCACTTCGGGGTTCCACCCCTCCAGTGATGCCGCCTGTTTGCGTGCACCGTGGCGGTCGGACTGCGGTACTTGGGTTGTCGCCCAGAAAATAACTTGGTGGTATAACATCCCCCTGCGAGCCCTCTCCATGCGTGATTACTACGAGGTGTGGCGCTGCCGACCAGCTGGTCACTTTGTCGTTTGCACCCTTGTGTACCTTGTGTGCATGAGCAGCATCGCATGCTTGCCCCGCAGGTTGATGGGCCACGTGCGGGCACCGCCCGGCTACCTGGTCCTCTCGCGGCCCCCGCTCAAAGCTGAGCGGCACTGCGTTGCGGCCGCCGTCACAGGTGTTGTACAACAGTCGACGATCCCTGAAGCTGATGTCGGCCTCCAGGGCCCATAGAAAGTCATTCCCTAGCAGCATGCGGTAGCCTGGGGCTTTGCTAACGTAGAACGTGATGGGTGTTGCGGATTCTGGTAACCAGACCGTGAGGTCTGTTATGCTGCCCATGACCTGCGCATGTGCCCCGTCTGCAACCGTCACAGCCACGTTCGTGTCCTGCATGCTTCTTGTCCGCTGCATCGCAATAACCTCATCCCATGCTATCATGCTTACGCTTGCTCCACTGTCGATGATGGCCTCGATATCCCTGAACCTCCCCGTCTGATCTTGAACTTGAACCCATGTCTTGCAGAACGAGAGAGCCTTGGACGCGTGACTGCCTGATGGGTTTTGACTGGCGGCTCCTGGGCTAGCCGTGCTCATGACTGCTGCCAGGCTGGATGGCGGCGGGACAGCGGCTGCTGTGTAAGGCGGTACTTCTGCTGGCGATGGCGGCTGCTGCCCTATGGTGGCCGCTGGGCAAGGCAGAAACGTTGCCGGCGGTGGCTGCTGCCCTCGGGCGGCCGCTGGGCAAGGCAGAACCACTGCCTGCAGTGGCTGCCCTCGGGTGGTCACCAGTAGGTGTGATGGCTCCAGCGCGGGTAGGGGCGGCCGTAAACCCGTGCGTGGTCTTGCTGCAATCACATGTTGTGAATCGTCGGGGTAGTACATGGGGTGCGGCGCTGGCCAGTGCGGCCTAGGTGGGGCACATCTTGCATCTCGACTGCAATCAGGATACTGCGGGGGTGCATGTGCGCCCTGTGTCCACCACGTCCGTGAGGTAGACCCCAGCCGCAGAATTGTAGTTTGTGGCACAGGTGGATGCGATGCCCTCATGACAGCATGCACTGCCTGCGGTCGCGCCATGTTAGCAAAGTTGAGAGACAATTGTGCCATCTGTTTCTGCAGGGTGTCGAGCTGCGCGGAGAGCTGGTCATTTCGATGCATGCAAAACTTGATTAACCACCTGCCTGCGGGATGGACAGAAGCGGCACGAACAGGCATGGGACTAAACCAGGATCAAGCATACACGGAAATGATTGACCATATAGTGGGGTGCCTTGGATGGAAGATGAACAATCAACCAATTCCACTGGCGACCGTTTCGGTGAAGCAGGCCACGTACCTGCAGATGCGTGAAGCGTTTGGGAAACTAGCAGAAAAACATGCTGATTTTGTCCACGAGGCTAAGGGTGGTAACGTAGGTGATATAGTGATGGCGATAGAGGACAAGGAACGCATCTCGAGCACATATGAACGCTTGTGGAAGCTTAAATGGGAAGCAGAGCAGAAAGAAGCCTTCTGGAGGCTAGCAGTGGATGGATTCCCAGGCTTCTCGATGCACAGAGGGCAAGGTCATAAATGCCCATGTGGGGTGACGGATGCGCAGTCTGACCGCGCACACCATTTCAGCACGTGCACAATTGCTAGCACGCTACGGCTGCATATTCAGGAAGCGACAGACATAGGTGATGAGGATCACATAATTGAGTTTATAGTGGAGCGTAAGAATCTGTGGCTAGTAATACCGCCACACGAGGCTATCCAGCAACCCATCTGGGACGTTGTATGCCTGGCTGCGATCTCTGCCATGGAGTACGGTAGGAGGCTATTGTTTGCCTCCAGAGGGGAACAAGGCAAGGTAGAAGAAACAGCGATTAGCAGGATTAAAACGCAAGTTATAGCAGACTTTTGGGAGCGTTTGCAGACGTATGTGAGCCTGGGCATCAAGCCAAGGGGGTGGGACGAAATCCCACCAGGCCACCCTTGGATTGAAAGAAGGGAAGACGGGAGTATGTGGATCAATAAGCCGACTTTCATTACAGTTGAAGAGGAAGGAGATTGAGTTTAGAAGATGGTGGCGCTCCCATGGGAGCAAGGCCTATTAGCCCAAGGCGCAGAGTAGGCTGTCGGCGCTGCAGGTGGCGCGCCCCTGAGGTCTAGAGCAGGGCGTCCGTACTAGTACGTGCTCGCTGGCTCGTGAGCTGCGTCAGCAGGTCCCTCCTGTAACCAATGCAATCTGGTCATCACTGCGCTCGTGACCATGAGCCACCACTGGGTGCGGCCGATATGTGCTCCGCTCCCTGCTGTCCTTCCTACCACGATACGCACGACACTTGTCCTGGTCATCTCTGCTCCTGTTGTCACGGGGTCGGTCAGTATCCCGGTGTTGTGAAGGTGCGGGTGACCACTTGTCGGCCCTTGTGTCAGATTGGATGTGTCTGTCTTCCGTTGACCTTCCTAACCGGCTGAATTGCCCTACTCCTTGGCTGATGTAGGTGGCCTCGTTGATTGCTTGCTGAAGGTTATGCGGGTGAGCCCTGTGCACCTCCTCGGATAACCAGTCGTTCAGACCCCCAAGGAAGTGGTAGGTGTACTGGGCATCACCATTGCCGTCAATTCCTAAAAGGGCAAGGAGGTGGCGGTACCTATCCGCATAAGATTGAACCGTCTCCCCCTTTCCTTGCGCGCAGTGGGCGAGGCTGTGGTGCAGCTCCTCGGGTCGTGGCGCAAAGCGGTTGAGGAAGCTGTCACGGAACACTGCCCACGAGGGGTAGGCACCCATGGCCGCCTCCCCTGACTCCCATACTTGTGCCTCCAGCCCCAAGCGGCAGCGTGCCACCCTGAGCTTTTGGGCGTCATTCCATCCTAATGCATCTCCATGCTTTTCAAGTGTTGAGATCCATCGTCTCGCGTTGTGGAACTTAGGGTCAAAGAGCTGAATCACATTCAGGCTTGATGCCGTGAGGGCAACCTCCGCGGCCATGCTAAGTGTTGGTTGCTAACTGCTAAGTAAGTCGTGGTTGTGGTGGTGGAACAGAACTTGATCCGCCCTAGTGGCTGGACAGGTAAACTATGGGATGCCGCATACTTGCAGTTGGTGGGCCTACGGCAGCTTCATGTCTATGATTGCTAGCGGTTTCAGTTGTGGATAGGCTATGTGGTGTGTCTGCTAGAGTTGGTCAGATCTGCGTGTCTCTGCAAGTGCTGCGGGATCCTTTCCTTGACTTCCGGCTGAGTCGTAAGACGACAGTTTACAGGGTATGTCGTGGTGTGCGTGTAGACCTCCGCCGGTACCTGCGGATGATCAAGCTTGGAAGCTACGTTAGCAAGGCACACTACCCCCCTGTTGTTTATAGGTTTTGATTTGGGAAGAACTGGTTGGATTTGCGATAACTGTTGAACGGATTGCTGTTTGTTAAGGGTAGTCACGGTGACTGTCTGTCCGTGGACGTTTCCCCCTGCTATGGTCTAATGCGACGAGGCCTTGCGACCTGCGGCTCGATACCACCCACGCTTAGCGCACTCAGAACGCGTAAGCACCTATAAATTTTCGCTCTGATTGGGGTCTACTAGCGTGTCCAAGGATCGTTCAGTGTTGCCTCTAGTGTGGGCACGTGTGATGACGGACCGCACACTGACACAGGACCTGCTGCGAGGTGTGTTTGTCCGTGTGATTCACTAGCCCCAATACCTTTTGAATGCCGATGCTGACGGCTGTCCTTACGTGTGTTTAACTAATCGAGATGCGGAACTATTGCGGAATTTGATTGCGTTAACGGGTTCTGAGTCACAGTGCCGGCGTGGGAGCCGTGCACTTGGGGAAGGGTGCCGGCTGACGCGCCGCTACGTGTGACCTCTTGCACTTCACGTGCCTACGCGGGACTGTGGGAACTGGTTCTGTTGTTGGCGTCGCTGCGGCCACTGGTCCCTTGTGGACCTCCGTCAGCTGACAAGATTCAGGCGTGTAGCCCTGGCAAAGACTCCCTGCGGCGTGTGAACGCAACCCGGGATCTTACTGGATGATTGCGCCAGTGATGCTGACGACTGGCGGAGACGCTGAGCGATAACACACTCTAAGCGTTACAGATAAAAGACTGGTCTTCAATCGACGGCGCACGCTATGTGAGCGAGAGCCAAAAGACAGCTTCGCCTGCCCTCGCACACGCCAAGACGCCTGCACCGCACCCAAGATCGGTGAACGGTGTTATCTGCACTGTTCTTCCTCTTGCGTCCGTCTCTTCACCCGGAACTTGTTGCTAATAATCACAAATTAGTTCTAATGCTCAAAGACATGCAGCTAAATGCAATGTGCTGCCTACACCGAGTTACGAGCGTGCAGTGGCCTAGACTTTAGCCTAAACATGCGCGAAGTGATGCTGAAATCTGAGCCTGTCAAGTTAGCTGCATTACTCAGCTCCATCTGGGAGCATAGAAGTAGGGAAGTCCCCCTTGCAAGGGGAGAACAATAAATAGGACAATCATGCACTGGCGCTATAAGGGTCACCCCGGCCCGGGCCTCCGGTTTACACGCAGCAGGAAGGCACGCAAGAACGTGCGCACCACTCTGTAACCACACACACGTAAAAGCGGGGAAACACACCTGACCAAGGGGTCAGTTGACACGCCACGTTCGCTCCCTTGCCATGTCACGACAGCTGACGCGCCGCTACGTGTGACCTCTTGCACTTCACGTGCCTACGCGGGACTCCCCCCCCCCCCCAGTCTCCAGCGGCATGAAGTGCGCTGGGACTGCTCAGGCGTAGGGCTAGGTTAGCCAAATCACACAGAAATTGCACTCAAAAGATGCTCGAAAATGTAAGCTAGTTGTAGCTTAACAGGAACATACTAGGTGCTCACCGAGAGAGAGTGGAACTATTCTCCAACAACTAAGGATGCTAACGAGGATTCCTAAGGGGAAACAAGGAAACTGTATGATAACCGTATGACTGGTGGTGTATGAATACACCTGTAATAGACTTGTTAGGCTCTGTGCGTGTAGCGCTGATAAGCGCTAGCGGACTTACGCATGGGCTCATCCGCCGTGTGTGAAACCCACACGCGTGTCTCTCGCACCCTCCGGGTGCTATGTGATATCCCTCCGGGGTTCTGGGTCGTGTGACGCGCGTTACCGCTTACACTCCCCCCCCTCTGAAGCGAACCGCCCTCGGGAGCCGCCGCGCGGATGGAACCGGACACATCGGTTCGGCTGTGCTCACTTACGCAGGCGTTTAGCCTGGCGCCGTTCGGAACGAATCAGATAATTGTCAATGCACTCCTCAACCAGCTTGTCCTCACACAAGGTGGTTCCGGGTTCCCAGGAGTTGTGTTCAGGGCCGAAGCCTTCCCACTTGACGAGGTATTCGCGGATAGTTCGGGAGCGGCTACCACCTAGCTTCCGATCGCGATGAGATAGGATATCTTCCACCGTCCAATATGCGTTGCCGTCGTCATCAAGGAACGCTGGCGGAGGTTGATAGGAGCCGGTACCCGTGTACGGTTTCAGCAGCGATGCGTGAAACACTGGGTGGATGCGGTACCCTGCAGGCAGGGTGAGCTTGTAAGCCACCTGACCTGCTTTGGCTTCCACGTGGAATGGGCCAATGTAGCGAGGCATAAGCTTCTTGGTACTGCCGGCTGGAGCCTTCAAGGCGAGATTCTTGGTACTGAGCAAAATGAGGTCACCCACAGCAAAAGTGGTGTCCTGGCGCTTAGAGTCAGCGGCCTGTTTCTGCCGTGCCTGGGCACTGGTTAGGCAGGACATCGCTCTCTTCAGGCGCTCACCCATGAGCTGAACCAAGGACGAAGCCATGGGTACGGTGAATGCGTGTTTGGCAGGTAGTGCCAGGTTCACAGGAGTACGCGGTTGGTACGACGTGTAAAGTCAGAAGGGGCTCGTGCCAATCGACTTGTTCATCGAGTTATTGATTGTGAACTCGATTAGTGGTAGGTACTGATCCCAGTCGTCTGGACGGGGGCCTACGTAATGCCGTAGCGTCTCTTCGAGCAAACGATTCATCCGTTCAGTTTGGCTGTCTGTCTGCGGGTGGAAAGCTGTGCTCAGCTTCACTGTAGTGTGCAGCAATCTGTGCACTTCAGGCCAGAACTTGCCCGCGAATTGGGGTCCGCGGTCGGATATCAGTTTGTCTGCAAGACCGTGATGGCGGAAAACGTTTTGCAGGTATAACCATGCCGCCTCCTCTGCGTCAACATCAGAGGTTGTGGGCGCAAAATGCGTCATTTTTGTTAGACGGTCCACAAACACAATGATGGCGTCGTGTCCGGAGGTGGTCAGGGGAAGTTGAGTGATCAGATCAAGTGCAGACGCCCGACTGCTGTGGAGGATGATTGAGGGACGGACTAAGGAGCAGTGCCCAGTCACGGCCGATGGGTTTCGGGATCATTTTGCGACCCTACTAAACGACGGCGCAGGCGGGGGATGCCCAGCAGCCGCCCACTGCATTTTGGGTTCGGGTGGGAGGATGTCCGAAGATCTTTTTGCGGCTGACCGTACGTGTCTGCACGAGATGTTGAATAGCGAGATTACCCTTGATGAGGTAACACGCGCACTAGCAAGGCTGCCCAACGGCAAGGCAGCTGGCTTAGAGAAGGTACCGTCTGAGTGCTACAAGTACGCGGTAAAACCGGGCGACCCCACCACTGAACCGCCGACACCGGCACTCAATAGAGTTGCACCGCTGGTGCACGTGTTGTTTAATAAAATCTGGAGCGAAGGGGCTTATCCTGAGCAATTTACTACAACTGTTTTGACACCAATTTACAAGCGGAAAGGTGACGTGCAGGCGCCTGGTAATTACCGGGGCATTGCAGTAGGGGGCGCCCTCGCAAAGTGCTATGCATCGATCCTTCTAGAGAGGCTGGCGAATGCCGGGGAGGAGTTTGAGTGGAGGCACACGGCTCAGGCCGGATTCAGGAGGAAGTACGGCACAACGCACCATCTTTTTGTCCTAAGGCATCTCATCAACAAGCACACGCGTGCTGGCGCCACCACCCCCCTCATTGTCGTACAAATTGATTTTGAAAAGGCTTTCGACAAGGTCCCACGACCATTAATTTGGATGAGACTGGAGGAACGCGGGGTAACGGGTGAGATGTTGGCGGCTTTGAAAAAAGCGTACGAGAGAGTGATGATGGTAGTGAAGGCCGGGGGTAAGCACAGTGCCCCCTTCGCAACCACGCAAGGGGTCAAGCAGGGCTGCCCGCTTAGCACAGAGCTTTTCGGCCTCTTTATAGAAACCTTAGCAGAGTACATTGATTCGGAAGATACGGACGAAGCCACAGGTGCACCTGAGATGAATGGCAAAAAGGTGTCACTGCTGATGTACGCGGATGATGTTTCCCTGCTGGCCACCACCCCTGAGCGGATGCGCCACTTGCTATCATTAGTAGACACGTTCTGCCTAGCTTTTGGCATGAAGGCAAACGTTACCAAGTGTGAGAGGCTGGTTTTTGCAGCCAACGAAGTAACGGCCAGCACTGTGTGCAGCGGATGCCAGGGTTTAAAGCTAGCAGGGCAGCCCATCCCTGCGGTGGACAAGGCGCGCTATCTTGGACTAGTGTACGGTCCGGGTAGGGCCTTCGTCAGCTGCAGGGAGACACTCTGCGAGTCAGCAAGGAGAGCCATGTGTGGGCTTAACACTAGATTGAACCGTTTACGCATTTTCGCACCAGATATTCGTATGAGGTGTTTCGACGTGCAAATCCGATCCATCCTTGCCTACGGATGTGAGGTATGGGGTCCCGACGTGCTAGTAGAGATGCTAGACGGAGGACCGCCACCCAGGAGGAATGACAGGAACAACCTAGCACAGGGCGCATTTGAGGCATGTTTGCGTGACGAGGCCGTAAAGCTGCAGGTCCAATACATGCGACAGACAGTGGGAGCAGCCAAACCGTCACACCGTCTCCTGTTTGCGGAGCTGGCCCAACTGCCGCTGCACTTTTTCATAGCCAAACAATGTTTGGGTTTTTACAATAGGATTTCCGCGCAAAACAGAAGTCTGGCTTTTGATGCACTAGTCGACGAGGCACGGGAGGCATGGGCGAATCCAATGGGAGACGGGTGGTGCGCGCGGCTGTTCCGTTTTGTGGCGGCACAGGGTGTCGACGCGTGGCATTGGCCAGGCACACACGAGTCCAGAGAGGAGTGGAGGGCAAGCACGGTCCTACCCGATGGACCTATCTTATCTACCTTCAGGGGCCATTTGACGAGGGCGTGGGAGCACGAGAGGCTGGTAGCGGACCCGCACGCATTCCCTTCAGACGGCAAGCAACCCGGCATACACATGTGCAAACACAAGCATTGGATGGGGCTAAGCGCACTAGGGTCCGCGCCGCCGACCCTGCACGAACACAGTAGAGCATTCATACCGGTTGCACAGCATAAGCTTTTGATGAGATTCCGTCTATGTTGCTGGCCAATCACCGCGAACCGTGCCTGGGAGAGGCCTAGGGAGGAGAGGACGTGCCCACTATGTACGGCCAATGAGGTGGAGGATGAGCACCACGTCCTGATGCAATGTGCTGCCTACACCGAGTTACGAGCGTGCAGTGGCCTAGACTTTAGCCTAAGCATGCGCGAAGTGATGCTGAAATCTGAGCCTGTCAAGTTAGCTGCATTACTCAGCTCCATCTGGGAGCATAGAAGTAGGGAAGTCCCCCTTGCAAGGGGAGAACAATAAATAGGACAATCATGCACTGGCGTTATAAGGGTCACCCCGGCCCGGGCCTCCGGTTTACACGCAGCAGGAAGGCACGCAAGAACGTGCGCACCACTCTGTAACCACACACACACGGAGATCAAGTGTGACACTTCCCCAGGGCCATTTGGCCACTGGTAGGGGCTGAAGTAAACCGCGCGGCTTTGCGGTTGAGGCTTTGTTACGCTGGCAGTCTGGGCAGGCCGCGGCATATCTCTTACAGTCTGCGCCCAGACCTTCCCAAAGATAGTCGCGCCGTATAGCCTCATGGAGCCGTTCGTGCCCTGGATGCCCGCTGGCACCACCGTCATGGTACTGCCAAGAGAGTGCTGCGTAACGAATCGACGTTAGGGACTATCACCTGTCCCCCCTTGTAATAAAGGTCGCCGATCTTTTTCAGCTTCGCTACCCAAGTCCGGTTTCGGAACTTAGGGTCGGACGCATAGCCATCCACAATGCGCTTGCGGATATCGGTGGCCATGGTATCGGACCGTGTCTGCGCACGGGTGCGTGTGGCAAGCACACAAGGTGTGTCGTCCTGTTGTCCGGGCGTGTCCTGGGCCAGAAAGTCCAGTAATAATCTGGCTACTTGGCCTGGTGGCACGTCGGGTGTCACATCTTCATAGATGCGGCTTAATGGATCAGCAACGTTAATGCGGCCTGGTTGGTAGGACCACTTCACGTTCTTATCCTGTAGGAATTCAATCCACCGAGCTTGGCGGCAAGAGAGTAAGCCGTTAGCCTTCAGAGAGTCCAAGTAGGTCAGTGGTTGGTGATCAGTGACCACGGTTACGTCGGGGGCACCTTCAAGGTAGCAACGCCACTCACGTAATGCGCGAATCACACCCAAAGCCTCTTGGTCAGTGGTGGTGTAGTTCTTCTCAGCGGGTGTAAACCGGTGGCTGAGGTATGTGATGGCATTGCCATCTTGTAGTAGAACAGCACCTGTTCCGTATATGGACGCATCCGTTTTCACCTCAAATGGTTTTGAGATGTCTGGGAGTGCAAGCACCGGCGCAGAGATCAGCGCACGCTTCACGCCTTCGAATGCCTTCTGACATTTGTCACACCATTGCCAGGGGGACTTCTCGCTAGTCAAGGCTGTGAGCGGTGCCACGAGTGATGAGTACCCTTGAATGAACTTGCGGAAGTAATTCGGTAGTCCAAGGAAAGCGCGCACTTGTTTGCGGTTTCGGGGTACGGCCCAGTCTTTCACGACACGAACCTTGTCGGGGTCGACTTTGAGCCCGTTCCTGCCTACAAGATGGCCAAGGAACTTGAGTTCGGGTTGATTGAACTCGCATTTCGCAAGCTTGACTCGCAAGCCGTGCGTTTTCAGCACCTCGAAAACCTCTTCCAAATGTTTCAAGTGGTCTTCTGCTGTTTTAGAGAAAATTAGGACATCATCAAGGTATACGAGTACCGATTTGCCTAATTGTTTCGCAAAATAGCGATTCATCGTCGCTTGGAAGGTTGTGGGTGCGTTCGTCAAGCCGAAGCACAGCACCTTAAATGCAAATTGGCCTTCTGGCGTTATAAACGCCGTTTTAGGAATGTCTTCCTTGCTGATGCGCAGTTGGTGGTAGCCCGACTCCAAATCGATCAAGGAGAAGACAGTAGAGCCAGCGAGCTGGTCAAAAATCTCCTGAATATTCGGCATTGGATAACGCCGTTTTTGGGTGATCTTATTTAGAGCACGGTAGTCGAGGACCATGCGCAACTTGTGTCCGGTTGGGGACTCCGGGTCCTTCTTCTTCACGAAGATAACCGGAGCTCCGAATGGTGAGCTAGAAGGCTCGATGAATCCCTTTGCTAGAAGGTCGGTAATCTGCCGTTTGCACTCCTCCTTTTCCTCTGGGGAGAGGCGGTATGAGCGTTTGGCAGGGGGCACGGCACCGGGCACCAATGGGATGGTGTGCTCGATGGGGTCAGTTGTGTCCCGTATGCCTGTCACCTTCTGAAAAACGGTCTTGTACTTGTCCAACAACGCGCCCAGTTTAGGCTGTGATACTAGTCCTGGAGCGGTTGGGGTTTTGGTAGCGGTGGTGGCAGTTGCCACGCGTGCCTGGGCAGGAGAGGGCCGCACCGTAGGGTCAGTCTCCGGTCGCACCAGCATCATGAAGGCTGGGGCACCCCGCTTGATTGCTTTCCACGCTTGCCGTGGGGACAGTTCGTCCACGCAACACTGTGATACGTGCACAGCGAGCACAAGATTCATGAGGCGCTCTACTTCCGTGAGACGGCAGATTGGTTTGAGCACCCGTGTGCTCCCCCCCCTCTGAACCGACATCGTACGGGTTCTGTAGCAGAGCTTGGCACTGCGTCGTGCCATCCAGTCACTGCTCAGCAGAATGTCTGCGGATCCATGCCCGTGTTTCATGACCAGCAATGTCAGGTGGTCATTCAGGGTTCCCATGCGAATTGGGACACGGACTCTGCCTAAGATGGATTGTTCGGCACCATCGGCAAGTGTGACTGAGGTGGTGGGGGATGGTTTGATGCGTACGCCCCATTTCTGGACGTTTCTGCGCTAGTGAATCCATCGCCAGTATCATGGGTGTTTGCCCCTGTGTCAGGCAGTGTACGGTACTTGCGTCCGTGGATGTACGTGTGAAACATCATCTCATGATTCGGCCGGCCAGTGTTTGCTGCGCGGATCTGCGCTTTCACTGCGGGCTGATCGTACCAGAACTGGACAGGCCATGGGGTAGGCGGCATTGGAAGCCGCCCTTGCTGGCCTTTGCCGTTCGCGGAAACCAACAGGTTGGTGCCGGCAGGTAGCTCAAGTGCTAGCTTGTAGCCGAGCTGCCTAAAGTACTGCGTCAATGCTGAACGCTTTGGTACGACAAAAACTGCACACGTTGTGTGAGGTGCGCTGCGCTTGCAGCGTTCGTAGTGCTGTTGGTACTGTCTCACATCTGCTGGTGAAACACAACACCACAGGGCTTCCCCAGCTACGTTCGTATGCATGAACGTACCCGGCATGGCAAAGCGAGAGCAGAGGGAATTCGTGCCTTGGGGGTTGCAGGCGGCATCCAATGAAAAGGACGCCTTGACTGTTTCCTGAACTTTGGCGAAAATGCCTGGATCGACCATGCAATCCGGCGCACACAACTGATACTCAGGCTTCGTAGCACTTGCTACTGCATCACCCGGCTTAGCGCGTCCGCCAGGGTGACCCTTCCCTGCTTTCGCAACATGCACCGATGCATTCAAATCAGCCTGATTCGCCGTGGGTTGACAGCCCACATTCCGCACATTCAAGTACGGCAGGAAACCTAAGGCTCGTGGCCCTAGCAACACAGCCTGCGCCAACGCTGCAGCGGGAGAAAACTCAACCAAATCAACAGCGGCACTTCCCTTCGGCTGGGCCTCATACCCAGCCAAGCCCTCAACTCGCTTGCCGGCTGCCTAGCCCTGGCCCTTGCCCTGCTTGGCCTGGAGCGCCGCAATGAGCTGCTGCTCGGTCTCCAGCTTCGACTGCAGGGCCCGCACGAGGCGCCGCCACCGCCCGTGCGGCCACCGCAGGTGCGGCCACCGCGGGTGCGGGCACTGCCACCGCCGGTGCGGCCGTGCATCTTGAAGTCGCCGTGGCTGGCGCCGCCGTAGGCGCCGCGGTTGCCCTTGCCGGCGCCACCGTAGGCACCGCGGCCGCGGTTGCTGGCGCCGCCGCCACCGTGCTGGTAGCCGGAGCCACCACCGCCGTTGCCCTTCTTCTTCTGCACACCACCGCGCACAGCAAAGGGGTTGGTGTCGGACACGGCAGCAGATGGCTTGCTTTTCAGGTGTTTGCCTTTTGCGTAATTGGATGCAACGCTCATGGTCAGCACGTGGTGCATGAGCACGGCTACGTCCTCCCATTCCTTGGTGGTTCCCGGCTGAAATTGGTATTCCTTTTGCAGTGGGGAGCGCAAGCCGTTGAGGAAATGCGCGACGCGGTCGGGCATGCTCATATCCGGGATATCTTGCATCACCAAGCGGAAGTCAGAGACGTATTCAGGAACAGTACCCGTATGCGCGATTTTGCTGGCCAACAGGCGTTTGCGGGCCTCCTGCGCTGTGTGGCGATGGGGATTGTCCCACTGCAACAGGAAGGCTGTGCGCAATTCGTCAATGTTTGGCACGCGCTGGTGTACGGTGTTGAACTCGCGCATCCACGCGACGGCCCACTTCTGAACCGCCCCGCCCACGTAAATCACGAAATGTGCTACAGGGTCGCACCGCTGTAGGACTAGGTACATGATCAGCACCTCAAACCACGTGGTGACGTGGGAGATGAACTTGGTCGTGTTACCGGCGAACGTGGGGTACTTCATGCGGGGCTTTTTGTCATGTTTGCTGGTGGGGTCGGTTGCGCGCGTGCCGGTGCGCGTGGGTGAGTGGCCAGGCGAGATGTGCGCAGCGGAGCCAGGCGGTGTGTCATTCACAACGCCCGTGATGCCCTCACCCGTCGTGCGCACTGTCGGCACGTCAGCGCCCGTCCCAACCGTATCCGCCCCAGGGGCCTGCCCGTCTGCGTACCTGGCGGCGGACCACCATGAAGTCGCCCGGGTCCTCGCCCCACGGGCCGACCTCCATCATGGCGGCGAGCAGCGCGTCGTCGGGGCCGCCCTCCCGCAGCTCGCGATTGTACGTGCGGCGGAACTTGTCCGCGGCGAACTTGCGCACGGGCCCACGGGTGGTCTGGATGGGTAGCGTGTCAAACACGGTCTGACCGGCCGGCAAGGCCCGGAACTCCTGGACCCAGCGCAGGACCTCCTGCCGGTCGACTTGCGGCTGACGCGGAGCCTGCGGCTGGCGTGGGGCCCCGGTGTTCTGGCGCTGGGGCGGTCGCTCGTTAACAGCCGGCGCCGGGTGCACCTGGT
Organism: Chlamydomonas incerta; assembly: GCA_016834605.1. NCBI lineage: Eukaryota > Viridiplantae > Chlorophyta > Chlorophyceae > Chlamydomonadales > Chlamydomonadaceae > Chlamydomonas > Chlamydomonas incerta. The sequence continues at coordinate 648,200 of JAEHOC010000022.1, forward strand.
GCACCTCCTCGCCGGCGCCGTGGCCATGGCTGGCCTCGCCCATGCTGAAGGTGGGCGCCGGGCGCGGCAGGGACTGCGGGTGCGGCGGGTGCTGCTGCTGCTGCTGGGCGCGCGCCTCCTGCAGCTGGTGCTGAGCCGCCAGGAAGTTCTGTTCGGCCGCGGCCAGTGCGGCAGCCTGCGTGGCGACCCGCTGCTGCTGGGCCTGCGCCGCTGCCTGCGCGGCGGCCTGCTGCTGCTGGGCCTGCTGCTGGGCCTGCGCGGCGGCCTGCTGCTGCTGGGCCTGCGCGGCGGCCTGGGCCCGCGCGGCGGCGGTGTTCGCCACCGGGCGCGGGTCCGTGGGAGCGTTGTTGCGTTTTGCTGCCGCGAGCTGGATCCGCAGGTTGCGGTTCTCTATGAGGACCGCTTCCATATCGGGGCGCACGCGGAGGCCTGCTGCTGTCAGCTGGCCGTCATCCTCGCCGTCGCCATCGCCCTCCCCCGAGCCCAACTCGCCTTCCTCGCCTTCGTCCAGTTCTTCGGACCCACTGGCTACGGGGGTGCCGCGGGCGGTGGCGAAGGGGTCGGGGTTGTTATCCTCCTCGGCATTGCCACCGCGGGGCGCGGGGTTGGCCGCCAGCGACGCGCGCTGGGTCATCTTGCGGCGACGCGTGGGCTGCCCGCGCTGCTCCAGGTCCAACTGCTCCTGCAGCTCCTGCTGTTCGGCCAGAGCCTTTTCTGCCTCCATATTTTTGCTCTCAAAGAGCAAGCCTTCGTTTTCGAGGCGGGCAAGCAGGGCCTGCGCGGCAGCGACATCGGCGGGCAAGGCGAAACCGTAAACTTTAGCCAGGAAGCTAATAGTTGTATTGCTGGTTTCGGCAAAGTCGTCAGGCAGGTCAAGCGTGTCAATCTCGCAGTATTTCTGCAAGCACGTGCGCCATGCCGTGATGAGTTCCGGAGTTGGGCTCCCGGAAGACATATCGCTAAATTTTTAGCAGCAATTCGCCTAAGGGTAGTATATGCGAACCTCCAAGACTGGCACCAAGCGAGAGCAGGGTGTAATGCCGAGTCGGGGTCGCAAGTCCAGGCCAACGGTACGCGAAGCGTCCGGGCACTGTGGACAGACTCCTAAGAGTCTCTAGAGGCCGCCCTAAGGCAGGCCAACCCTTGGCGCCGGGTCACCGCCGCCAAAGCGGGGGACCGGCTGAGTCGGATTTGCTCCGAGCTCGCTCTCTAGTAGCTAATTCCTAGTCCTGGAACTCGATACCACTTGTAAGCTAGTTGTAGCTTAACAGGAACATACTAGGTGCTCACCGAGAGAGAGTGGAACTATTCTCCGACAACTAAGGATGCTAACGAGGATTCCTAAGGGGAAACAAGGAAACTGTATGATAACCGTATGACTGGTGGTGTATGAATACACCTGTAATAGACTTGTTAGGCTCTGTGCGTGTAGCGCTGATAAGCGCTAGCGGACTTACGCATGGGCTCATCCGCCGTGTGTGAAACCCACACGCGTGTCTCTCGCACCCTCCGGGTGCTATGTGATATCCCTCCGGGGTTCTGGGTCGTGTGACGCGCGTTACCGCTTACAGAAAAGATGTTCACACACAGATTAGGCGTGCCGGTCGTGCCCACTAACGCACGCCGTGCCATGGCCGAAGCAAATACAACTATCCAAATGCAGGTATCACACGGAATCATGATCAACCTCTCATCGCGCTGCATGGACCGCAGCCACTTCAGGCGGGGCTTATCAGCCTCCGTCACGTACTCCCACGGCAACCTGGCCGCGGCAAAGGCCTTCACAAACTTGCTAGCTGCCGGCAGTGCTACATCTGCCACCTCCGGCACAACATCAAAGATCGCCACACCGTCCAGAGCTCCGTCAGCCTTAGCCTTCGCAAACCCCTTCACCCCGGCGGGCCTAATGCCATCACTCTTCATACCAAACTTCACTGAACAACCTTTATTGCGCAGAAACTCGCTAATGCTGTCATCGCACTTCCAGGGTAAGAACACACTTGAAAATATGTCTAGGGAAATCGCCTCGCAGAGTTGCTCCACTTCTGACACGTTCATGTTGTGACTGTGCACGCATCCAGTGCGCGCGGCATACGCCAGTCGCTCCACCTTGTCATCCGGCTGAGCTCCAGGTATGTGAGCGCAGAGCGCAGTGCGCGCCTACTCAGGAAGCTGCAGGTCATACTCCGGTTCCGCTGCTGTGGCCGCTGCCGCGCGAGGTGCCTGTGGGGCGGTGATCCTGCTACGCAACTCGGGCACAGTCAGCATTTCCGACGAGCCATCCTCATACTCAACTGTGAAATAGTGGGCGCGGCCACGCTTGCCAGCATAACGCCACCCCTAGTGTGCGCTTGGAGCGCCTGCTCCTGCCCGTCACACATGACCGTGGCGCCAATGAGCTGGCGCAGATGCCTAGGAGGCACCAGGGGACGTGGTGCAGGTGCGGGGCCTTTGGCGTCAACAGCCTCAGTCGTGACCCCCTTCTTGGTGCAGTTCGGGCACACCCAGGTACCCTCAGGAATGCTGGTGAGCGGCGGGCTCAGGCAATAGGTATGCCACCCCGCGCCACACGCATCGCAAAGCAGCATCCATTCCTCACCGTCGGGGAACTTGCACACCTCGCAGTGGTGCGTAGGCGTGGGCCGTGCCAACCGCGGGTCCACCTCCTGGTCAGCTATGGGCAAGGCGCACAGTGCGACACATGAGCAGTTATGGTTGTTCCGCACTTGCCCTCCAGCACCAGCACGCCCGTGGGGCGCGTCTCAATCACACAAAAGATTTCGGGCCTTGCCTGGGCCTCAAGGCTAGTTCTCGCAGTTGTGTTGTGATAATAAACATAGTCACCTATCTCGAAGCGCCTAAGCACCGGCAGCATGCCTCCGGTGCGCAGTGAGGCATAGCGCAGCTTGTCGCGGTGCTGCGCCGTGAGCAAGTTACCTCCTGCTATAGTCATGTTGCGCTTGACGGCAGCTCCTCGCTGCATGATGGAACGCGCGGCTGCGTCGGGGTCATCTAAGTTGACCTCGTCAGCAAATCGCTCTTTAATTGCAGGCGGAATTACAGGGTCGACAGCATGCATTATTGAGTATGGGCTAACTTTGGTAGCCGAGTGCACGGAGCACTTATAGCCCAGCTGTCCAGGAGGATCAGGTCACCGCCCGAAACGTGTTTGGATGCAAATTGTTCCCACCGCACAACAGTAATAAGGCATTCCTAAAAGACCGCAAAAGATCAGGCCGTGCTCGCGAGCCGACCAAACTAGGGGTATGGGGGCGCGGGGTGTGCCCGTGGCGAGTGGATGGTGGGTGTCGGCGAGCGGCGCGCGTGCCTCAGCGATCACGGCGGTTGGCCCGCGCAAGGCCGCAAAGAATTCGATAATTATAATGTGCTGCAGATGTATTGTTTATGCTTGTGAAAATTGGGCGCGCTTGTGGGTGCGCTTGCCGCGTGCAAGCGTTGCTAGCGTTGCTAGCGTTGCACGGCGCCGTGTCGAAGTCAGTGGTCGAAAGTTTCGTAGCAGCAGCCCCTGGCGGGCGGCGTTGCCGTAGAACTTTCGAAGCAGTGTACGGGGCGGGCCTACCGTCAGTATAAAAGGCCGACCCTTTCCGGCGGTTAGCAGACCCAGAGCCACGCCGCGCCTACACGACGGCGAACACTTGGTTGACTGGTGAACGCTTTCAATACTTTCCAACACGTATTATTGTGCACCCAAGCTCGCACTTGGCTGCTCGAACTTGCCCTAACGTGCCTCCGGCCCTTGTAATCTGTGTGTTGATGAACCTGCCCGCACTCCCCTGCCCCTACTAGTTGGGGCCCCTTTCCTGCGCTGTGTGCGCCCCCACGGCAGCTGGCCAGCCGTCTGCAACAGGGCAGCTCTGAGCCTAAGACCCTGCAGGAACCAGCCCACCGGACCAAGAGCAGTCCGCGCCCCTGCAGCTGCAACCACGTCAGCTGCCATCTAGTGCCCGCTCCCAGCACGGCGAGCGAAGACAGCAGTGAGCGAGCCAAGTGCCCGTGCAGGCTGTGTGTGTGTGCCCCGATTCGGCACCACCTTTCTCCCTGTCCCCCTTTCCTCTGGCGTGGCCTTCTCTTACCACGCAGTTCAGCCCGTTCACGCAAGACTTCCGCTGTAAGACGCATCTCAATTTAGTTAGTTGACCCAGCTTCCGCACCCTTTCAGTATCCAACGCATTCCCATCTACGGTATCGAGCCAGACTTTCTGACGTACAGCGCACGCTCTGTCCCCATACAAACGTGTGCAGCAAGCTCTCATACGATCCTTGGGCCGCTCATCTGACGCTGGAAACGCAAAAATTTATGGGGTTTGGACGCGTTCCGCACGGGTGATGCGAGTGTGGTATCGAGACGGGTTTGAGAGCCCGTCTCCTCCTAGTCTTCTAGCCATCTAGTCGAAAATGGATCCCTCCCACACGGCTGGTCTTACGGCCGCCAGCTTGCACGTGGTTCCCCTGTTCTACCCGGAGAAGCACAACGCCCGTACATCGCTCTCCAACATCGAAAGATACGGCGAAGCCCTGCACTGGACCGAATCAAACAAGTTAAGTGTTGCACGATGCCGCCTGGGGGCTGAGGAGGCACAGAAATGGGAGTCAGGAGAGGGTGGCTTTGAGACGTGGGATTCGTTCAAGCAAGCATTCCTCAAGCGCTTTGCGGCAAGCATCCAGGAGCTGCACGCGAGCCTTGCGGCCTGTGTGCAGGAGAAGGGGGAAACAGTGCAGTCGTATGCAGACCGGTACCGGCACCTGCTGGCGCTGCTGGGCATCGACGGCAACTCTGGCACCCAGCACCTGATTCACTTCCTGGGAGGCTTGCGCCCACGTCTGGCCCGTAAGGTCTATAAGTCCCACCCATTATGCCTCCGGGACGCGATCGATGAAGCTATCTACCTGAGCAACGGGAACTGGAAGGGCCATCGGCGCCGCGTAACCCCCGAGAGTGCCGATAGCGACGCGGATTATCACCAGCAGTCGACCTCATCCTCTCCACGATATTCATCTGCAGGGACAGCGTGACCCGGCACCCAAATTTCTGTCCTGGAAGTGTTTCGAAGCAACATGTTCGCCCGGTTTTCGGTCTCACACACCCTGAGGCCCTTGCGGCCCTCCTATTGGTATTTATACGGGGCTTATGTCAGCAAACCCAGTCACAAGCCCGCGAGGCGTTACTTGTCCCGATGCAGACCACCCAACTCAAGCAAATTATTGCACGCCCACTCAACTTACGCACGAGGTCAAGATGTCAAAGGGCTGGTACCAGCAAGCCACGCAAGGAAAGGCCGCTGTCGCAATCCAGCAGAGGCCCCAGCGGAACGCCAGCGAGGATGCCACTAACACTACAAATTTAGGCTGTGTTACAAACATCCAATTAGATGAAAGACGTTACCGACGCGCATCGCTACGCCAACAACTGCTATTATGCCGAGAAACGCAGAGACGTCTTGTCTGCTTGACACCAGGATGGCACAACGTGATAAATGGAGTCATTTATATATTTGAACGCGGTGTTACCGGTCTGAGCCCTGAAAGCAAATCCATATTTCAATCCGGCGTTGTTGCTTGCTGACTCGTACACGACTCTTTATCCAGGCATTAAGATAAAACATGTCACATTTGTGTGCGCAAAGGACTCTGTGCACAAGGGACTTCGGAAAGACAGATCCGGACCCGCGGACCACGACTGCCACGACTCCGCCGACAGCTGACACCCCTGGGCGTGCCATACACGGAATCGCGCACTTAATCGCCTGCACTTCCGCTTACCAACCTGGGGAGTCTTTACGTCTTTTATCCCTCATGCCATAGTGGCAGGGTGACGCGAGTGGGCTGCACAGCTCATCATACGAAGTAGCGGCATCCAGCACTCCCCAAGCTGCTCTACGCCACCACCAAGCTGCTCCCACCCTGGCCACGCACGCCGTACTACTGGAGACCAACGACCGCTGACAATTCAGCAGGAGCTGCGCAACTGCATGACCAGATCCTGAATGTAGCTCCTTATGAATGCGACATTACAAAGAAGGGACAGTCCGACCAAGCAAGGGTGCCCCGCACCCAGGTCAGGAGGGACCATCTCCGGCCCGAAGGGAAACCACCCTCCCCCCAGCTGGCTGCCGACCTTCCACCAACACGTGCATTAGGTCCATGTCTCAGCTGCTAACCTCGCAAGTCGAAGCCAAGCGGAAGCCCGCCAAAGCCCCACAAAGTGTAGCAAACCGTGTCTGCGCACAAAGCGCCGCCTACAGCACCAGACGCAAAACCAGGGACACCAGGCATATAGTCCGGCGATGCCCAATCTAACGCAGCACTGCTTTCTCTCGATATCTGGTGCCGAAGCACTGTCTTCCACCAAGCCCGAAGGCGCAACACAGGGCAGCGCCCCAAACAGCAAGCAAACTGGTGTGCCGGTGGCACAATCTGGTCCGAGCCCGAAGGCTCAACGCAGGGCAGCGCCCCAAACTACAGGTCTGTGTGCCGGGGGCACGGTCTGGTCCTAGCCCGAAGGCTCAACACGGGGCATCGCCCCAAACCGCGGTCTGATAACACAACACAGGGAAGCGCCCCGAACAAGCAGGCAACACCGGCAACCAACGCAAACCGACACGCGGCCAACAGACATCCCTTCACCACCCACACCAACGGAGCGTCCTCAATCTGGCTGAGGCCCTTTGCTCCTAAGCGATGCCGCCATGGAGGCGCGGGGAACTTGCGCCTGCGGGCGCCGAGCCCCGGGCAGCCACGAGGACCACCCAGGACCGACGCAGAAAACGAAAATCACCGAGCCGTAACAACCCGTGAAGCAGCCGCCCCGCGCGACCGGCCGCCCCGAAACTTCGATGCCAAGTCTGGGCGCAGAGCGCCTGTCTGATTCCCACCCCGTCTGAACCAATGCCGCATTCAAAGAGCCCGTAAAAGGCTACAAAAAGTTGGTAACGAAAGCCAAGGTCAACAACGAAAATGTTGTGCGCCCCCACACGAGCCAAGGCTCACGGGCTAGGGGTTGAGCCCTAGAGGCTTAGTAGTATCAATTGGTGGCCGCCTCCTTAAGACGCCCCTCTGTCACCAATCGCGGGGTTCCGAGACCCGACCCTGACCCTGGGTCGGGGACCGGTCGTTTGGCAAACGAAGAGCACTGCGCAATACATAATTAGCGTTTCTCGTTGCGAGAAACAGGGTTATCTGACGAGAGAGCTCTAAGTACGGCAATGAGGATTGCTCGGTAATAGAGGCAGCGCTCTGCGCTGCTTAGCTATCCGCCGTAGATAGTTCCTCATCCTCTGCGTTTGTCGCAGAGACTACTACCCTAAGCGTTCGGTGTCGCGCTTCAAGCGCAGAGCCAACCATGGCCGACCTGAACACCGCCCCGCCTGCTCTCGGCGAGCAGCAAGGCCAGCAGCAACAGCAGCAGTAGCAACAGCAGCAGGCCGCCGGTCAGCCGGCGGCACACGCCCAGCTGGACGTGGTCGCCATCGCCCTTAACCTGGCGACCAGGATCGACCGCGCCAGCCTGGCCATGAGCATCAAGCAGATCGAAGGAGACAAGGTGTTGAACTCATTGTTCGAGGCCATTCTGCCTATGCTCCGCCTCGCTGCCGCGCTAGGCGACTCCATCGCGGAGCTCGGGCCCGCCCTCCCAGGGCTCGGGCCCATCATCAGCAAGGCAGAGGAGCTGAAGCGCACCTGCCAGGCCTTCTACGCATCGTTCGTGGTGGCGGGCAAGGTGAACCAGCATCACCTGCGCACCATGCTGGCGTACTATGAGCGACAGACGCCCAAGGTGCTGGAGATCGAGCCCATCGTCGGAAGCCTCAGCGTGGTGAACGATAAGGATTTCAAAGCAGCACACAAGGAGGTGCAGACCATCACCGGCACCTCCCCGCTCGCCCTGCAGACTCCGGAGCAGCGCCAGCAGGGCAGCAAGCGCAGCTTCGGTCAGATGAGCAGCCAGCAGCACAGCCAGCCCTACAGCCGCGAGCAGCGCCCCCCGATGGGGCCCATGTACCGCGCGCAAGGCCCGCAGCGCGGCGGCTTCCGGGGAGGCCACCGCGGTGGCCACCAGGGCCAGGGATACCACGGCTAAGACCGCTCGGCGAGCGGCGTTGCGCGAGCGAGCGTATACGCGATGTCAATTAATTTCTCATCGCGCGCGGTTTCTCCTTGAACAGCACCCTTAGGACGGTATTTGGACGGTATCCATGCGGTATCCACGCGGTACCCATGCGATTGCGCGAGTTGCGCACGATTGAGCGAGTTGAGCGCGTACGTTGCGTTGTGAGCAAGGCTAGTTTGCCCTCTGCCACGTGCGATAATGCCGGCCTTGATGGCTTGATATGGCATACTATATGGCGTACTATACGCATGCGTGAGCGAGCGAGCGAGCGAGTGAGGCTTGAGCGATACTTGAGCGACACTTGAGCGATATCGAGCGCATGCACGTGACCATATGCGCGTTACCATATGATGTAAGCCAACAAGAGTCAATTCAGAGCCAATGTCGCAGGGTCCGGGGGAGTCGTCAGCCATGGGACTCAGCCATCAGCAGCGCGCAGCTCAGCTCAGCCATTCCGCCGCCAATTCAGCTTAGTTGAATTAGCGTGCGACCTCCATAGTGCGACCGCTGGCAATAGCATGTTCCAATTTCCCATAACGCGGCCAGGGGGCGCGCCGAGCGCAGCCAATGCCAATTCTCACGGCCTCGGAGCCCAACAACCAGACAATAGGCAGAAGGCTCCGATCTCAGGTTTCCTGCCTATAACAACACAGTCTAGCGCTGGGATTTCGTCGCGCTCAGGCCTGCGGCCTGTCATTGCGATCGCCGCGGCCGCCGCTGTAGCGAACCAACATCCGCCCAGCGGCGCATCAACCAGCACAGCTGATGCCGGGCCCAATGGCGCTAGCAAGGCGCCCGGAGGAGGCCACACCCCTGTTGCCGCGCGCGTCAATCGCGAGGCGCAAGACGCCGTTGCCGGAGCAGGTATGGACGAGGAGGCACCGGGAGAATTCGAGGCAGACGCAGGAGCTAAACCAGCAGCGAAGCCCGGAGCTAAGCCTCGATGGATGCGCGGCAGGCTAAAGTTGAAATACAGCTTCTGGAAATCATTCTGCCGCAACGCACTAATATTGAACTGGGTGCTATCAGGGTTCACCCTGCTGTGGCAAGCCGGGCAGCCACCGCCGCCCATATGGCAAGCCAACCACGGCTCCGCCGCGCAGCACGCGGATTTCGTGTCCGAGGCCGTAGCGGAGCTAGTCGCCACCGGCACGGCGTTGCGGGTGGATTACCAGCCGCACTGCGTGATGCCCCTAGGGGTGGTGGTCCGGCCAGGGTCGGGGAAGAAAAGACTGATATTAGATGCGCGCTACGTGAACGAGCACGTCGTGACCCCTAGCTTCAAATACGAATCATTGAGCCATTTACACACGGTACTGCAACCCGACGATTACTGCTTCACAGTCGACTGCAAGAGCGGCTATCACCACGTCGACATGCACCCGGATTCATGGACGTACCTAGGTTTCGCGTGGGAGGGGCAGTATTACGTGTTCACACAGTTGCCGTTCGGCCTGGCGCCCGCGTGTTGGGCTTTTACTAAAGTCACACGAGAGCTACTCATGTTGTGGCGCTCCGAAGGCATGCGCAACACGGGGTATCTGGATGACTCATGTCACGCAGAGCAGTCGTACGAGCAAGCTGTAGCCATGCACCGGCTAGTTATGGGGGATTTCGAGCGCGCGGGGCTTCTTGTCAACCCCGACAAATGCATGGCCGTACCTAGCAAGATTTTTACGTATCTGGGAGCAGTGGTGAATACGGCAGTGGGCATAATTACAGTCCCGCAAGAGAAGAAGGAGGCCCTGCAAACCCGCATAGCCACCATGATTTTGGCGCACCGCCGGTGTGAGCTGCGCGCTGTCGCAGCAGTAGTCGGGCACATCATGTCCATGTCGTATTCATTCGGGTCCATATCATTGCTCATGACCCGGCGCTTAGCGCAGTGGCAAACAGCCATGCAAGCGCAAGGTTTATCACTGCACCACCACGCGCCCTTGTCTGTCGACGCGTTGGGCGAGTTAGAATTTTGGCGCACGTCATTTGAGCAATTCGATGGGCACAAGCCGATATGGCTACCGCCGCATGCACACGAAATCAAGGTCTTCACAGATGCGGCAGGCCCTTGCTCGAAGTCCGATGGCGGTTGGGGCGGTTGGACTGAAGATATAGGCACGCGGCTCGCTGCGGGGCGCTGGGATTTCCCGACTCGGGGCACTTCATCTAGCCTGCTCGAAATGAAGGCCATATTAAATGTGCTAACCGGGATCAATGTCGATGGACGGTTGACAGGGCAGCGCGTTTTGCTGCACACGGATAGCCAAGTAGCACATGCCGCCCTCACGAAGTGGGGCTCCATCACGCCGTCCATTCACGATCTATGCCTCGACCTGTTCTGGTATTGCCTGCAGCAACAAATTTCCCTATCCGCTACGTGGATCCCCAGAGAATTGAATGCTTTCGCTGAAGTGTTGTCGAAGCGGGAAGATGCGTGTGATTGGCGGTTGCACCCGTGGGAGTTTGCGCGCCTCAACCATGCATGGGGGCCGTTCTCAGTCGACTTGTTTGCATCCGACGCCAACTATCAGATGCAACCATATTTCACGCATTACTACACGCGCGGCACGGCCGGGGTCAACGCATTCACGCGACCATGGCCCCCGCGTGCGTGGGCGAACCCGCCGTTCGCCATCATTGCACGGGTCGTCGCATACGCGAGGCGCAGCAGCGCCACACTCGCACTGCTAGTACCATATTGGCCCGCGTCCATGTGGTGGCCGCTGATAATTGCTAACGAATTGATCTTTAAGCCGTTCGTGTGGGACTGCCGGGTGCTGCCGCGGCGCGCGGACTTGTTTCTGGACGGAGGGGGCCGCGGGCACCTGCCCGCATGGGGCACCATGGCACTCCTGCTCGATTTCTCGCGAGAGTGCCCTAACGCAATCCCCATCCCGCCCCTGTAATGTCCCGACGACAGACCCGATCCTGAAGTCTCTGCTCCATGCCGCATGGGCTCGCACAGCCCAGCACCACCCAGCAGCAGCAGCAGAGCTGCTCAGCGTTGCCGAGTCAGCGCTCCTGCGCATCGCAGCAGGCTCGTGGCAGCAGTACCTGCCGTACCTGCGGCGCTTCATCGCGTTCTGCGGGCGAGTCGGCATCGCGCCCGTCGGCGCCGCGGCCCCCATGGTCGCGGCGTTCCTCGAGCAAGAGCGCAGAGCAGCAGTCCGGCGCGGAGTCGGGCACCAGGCCATCACCCGCGCCAGCGCCGCCATCACCGCGCTGCACGACGCAGCAGGGCTGCCGTCTCCGTGCGCCTCCCAAATGTGCGCAGTGGTGCGCGCGGCGGCGCGGCGCTCCCTGGTGACGCGGCGGCGGAAGAAGGCCGCCGCCACCCCCGCGGAACTGAAGCGCCTGGTGGATTTCCACCTGACGCCGGGCGCGCCGCTCAGCACTCGCATCATCGTGACCTGCGCGCTGCTCAGCTTCTGCGCTTTCCTCCGCTACAGCGACCTGAAGCGCGTGCTAGTGCACCACGCGCTGATGGTCTTCAGCGCGAGCAGCCTCCTGCTGCGGCTCTACCGCAGCAAAACGGACCAGTCGTGCGCAGGGCAGCAAGTTACGGTTGGCCGCCTGGGCGGCCCCTACTGCCCCGTCGCCCGGCTGGAGGAGCTGCTGCAGGCGGGCCAGTACCGCACCGTGCCCGCCACCGCCCCAGCCCGCGGCCAGGGCCCCCAGCGCGGCCCCCAGCGCCTCGCCGAGATGGAGGACGTTGGCCCGCTCCTGCGCGCCACCACCGCTTGCGGCACCGCGCTCGCGCAGACCTCGGCGCCATTCAGCGCCCTCATCCAGCCGCTGTCGTGGCAGCAGTACACCAGCCGCCTCAAGCAGCTGTGCGCCGACGCGGGCATCCGTCGCCTGCCCTCGCACAGCTTCCGGCGCGGCGCCGCTACAGCCGCGGTCGCAGGCGGCGCGCCGCGCGCCGACGTGATGAAGGAGGGTCGCTGGCGCACGCCGAGCGTGTTTGAGTTCACGTACGTGCAGGAGATTGAGGCGGCGGCGTGCCACGTGACCGCCTGCCTCGGCCTGCGCGACATTCCGCGCGCCCCTCGGCGCCCCCAGTCGTGAGTGTTTGCTTTCAAGGTCCGGTGTGTTTTTGAGGATTATCGCCGGCCACTATAGCAACATGAACAAACCGACTACTAACGGGGTGGGGAGATTGTTGGGTTGATGGAGCGTTTGTCAGGTAGCCGTGTCCGTCGTCAAGCCGTTGGGTGGCCAGCTTAGAAGGAGGGTACGTTCCGTTTGTCTGGAGCTGTGCACTGGGATCTGGGAGCCAGTCGGTGGCGGCGCTGCCGCGCACTGCTCGGGGATGGGTGTGTGTGCAGGGTCGGTACTGTAAGTTCCGAGGAAGATAATTAGCGTTTCTCGTTGCGAGAAACAGGGTTATCTGACGAGAGAGCTCTAAGTACGGCAATGAGGATTGCTCGGTAATAGAGGCAGCGCTCTGCGCTGCTTAGCTATCCGCCGTAGATAGTTCCTCATCCTCTGCGTTTGTCGCAGAGACTACTACCCTAAGCACCCACCCGCCCGCCCCTGTGCAGCACCGAGCCCGCCGCCCGCGGCCCCGCCCGGCGCGCCGCCGCCGCACCCCGGGGCCGCGCCTCCGCCGCCGCCGCCCCTGTGGCCGCCGCGCCCGCCCCTCGCGGGCGCGGCCCGTCTCGCGGCGTGCCCCGCGCCCCCCGCGCCGCATCGCCCCCTGGGCGCGCCAGCGGCCGCGGCCGTGGTCGCGGCCGCGGCGCCGCCGCTGGCTCCAGCGCCGCCGCCGCCCCTTCCGTTCGCGGCGTTCCGACGCGCGCGCGCGCTGCGGCGCTGGGCCTGTAGTTTCGTTTTCGGGCACGGCGCGGCGCTGCCGCGCCCTTGTGCCCCCGCCTGTTTGGAGCCGTCTTGTCAGCCTGGCCGCTGGCGGGCTCTTGTTTTCCGGTGTGTTTTTGAGGATTATCGCCGGCCACTATAGCAACATGAACAAACCGACTACTAACGGGGTGGGGAGATTGTTGGGTTGATGGAGCGTTTGTCAGGTAGCCGTGTCCGTCGTCAAGCCGTTGGGTGGCCAGCTTAGAAGGAGGGTACGTTCCGTTTGTCTGGAGCTGTGCACTGGGATCTGGGAGCCAGTCGGTGGCGGCGCTGCCGCGCACTGCTCGGGGATGGGTGTGTGTGCAGGGTCGGTACTGTAAGTTCCGAGGAAGATAATTACGAGCATTTAATTTCCAGGGACACCCGCCCGGCAAAAATCGGTCTTCTTGCGCCAAACTACATGCAAATGGTAACGATAACATACGAGTACCTGCACCAAAAAGCATACTGGGTAAAACGGGTTGGTAATGTCAAGATGGTTCTGACTGTGTCGAATTCTCAAATCGCAGCCTTATCCCTGCAAAATAATTATGGCATGAAAATACAAAATACAACTAAAAGCTCTGCTCCATATCAGGTTGAAAGGGAGCGCCAGCGACGAATTCCGACCCCTCGAGATCCAAACCAGATCCAAACTCACAAGACAGACGTCGAGCACCGGGGTCCAAGCGGACCCCGGCTTTATGCCGACCGAGGTCTATGGACGAAGTGGACACCTGAAACGACCCCGGGACATGGGCAAAAGTACTTTTTTTACAGCGTGGCTGGCGCCCTCAGGACAATTGCATCGGTTCACCAACAGAGCATAGGCACCAGTCGACAACTCGGACTTGCAATATCGCGTTCTTCCACGGACATCGTGGCAAGAGTACTTTCTTAATAGGGTTCTTGGCGCCCTGAAGATAAATGCAACGGATACCTGTTACAATAGTATTTATTGTGGACAACTCGGCGGAGCAAAATCGCGCGGCCTGCCATATCCTGTCGCCGGCCTTTCCTATATTCCGCGTTTCCCGCTCCAAGCCCTGATGCATTTGAAAGAAGTTTTCAAATAATACACGTATAAAATGGATCTGGTCCGCGCCCCAGGACCGCGTGCTGTTCGCATGACTCGCCCCACGACCTCAACCCCTCCCACCTCTGCGGCCACCAGTACGAGTTTAGCAATAGCGCCAGCGTGCGGCTGGCGGCAAGGCGCGCCAGAGTGCGGCTGGCGGCAAGGCGCGCTGAAGCACAGACGCTGAGGCGCGTGACGCTGAGGCCCGTTATGCAGTACTGCTACGGTTGGTGGACCTTGGTGGCAGTAGGTTGCAGCTTGGGTTGCAGGCACTGGGATACGGTTGGCTGCGTAGGCGCACGCGGCGTGCTGGTAGGTGGTAGGGGAGTCGATACTGAGTTGCCCCAATGCCCAAGGACATGAGCACGGCTCGCTCTTAACTGCGTACTGCTATACTGAAGGGTGGGCGGGCGGGATGTTTGATGCGGCGGGTGTGCCAGATAGGTGGAGGGGTGGGCGGGTGGCGTTTGATTCCCACGCTCGATAGGGCAAAGCCTGTAAGCTATTTGAAGCGGGAAAGAGGCTAATTACACCGTATGTCTCTGCTCCCGCGGAAAGCTCCTGGTCAGCACGCAAGTCCCGGTCCGTACTGCGCTCATCCGAGCATTTCAGAGGTCGCAAGTTGGTGCAAGTTTTGGTGTCAGACTAACAAGCGCCAGTACCTATGTCATGTGTTATGATTTGTAGCCATTCATTGTGACGGGCATGTCTTGTCGGGCAAAGGCATGTAGCGCGCACGACCATCAGGGCGCAAAAGACATACACACGAGTAAAATTTTCGTTTTTCCTGCGCTTGTCTGAGGGTGCCCAAGGATCGGGAAAGCTCCTAACGCTGGTATGAGGACCGGGCGCTAGGGTAGGCCAAGCACGGCAACCACCGGTGTGTGTGAGGGCCTGCTGTATGCGAGCGCTGCTCACGAAGTAGGGTTCGGAAGCGTGTAAGCTGAAGCTATCAACGGGTGCGGAAGCGTTGACTGATCGAGATGCGGAAGCGTCAGCTGGAAAGCTGTAACGGTTGAGGGCCTAGCACGGGATCCACCAGCGCGTGTCAACCGCCGACACGACGACCTAAGTCCTAGCCTTCTTTGAGCCCAAGGGAGGAGGAGGAGTGGAGGGGAGCCTTGGGACTAGCAGGGGTCCAGGGCCTGCGCACGGACTCAGGGAACAGGGGGGGCCTCGCGCTGCCGTCGACGTCTTAGGCGCTCAGGAGGCGGCGCGCTTGGTGCAGAGGGGCACGAGGGGACAACTCAAGCAACGCTCGTGTATTACAGCACGCCCTATCGACAGGGCTCGGGACAGTGGCCCGGATACTAGAGGAGAGAAGGGAGAGCGCAGGTCTTATGGCCTAGGTGTGGTCTTACTGCCTGGTCTCCTCCATCCTAGCCCAAACTCCACCTTTTATACTCAGGGAAAGCTCGTCCCACCGCGTGTGACTCATCCCCACAGCTCCAGGGGTGGTCCCTCGACTCCAGGGGTGGTCCCACAACTCCAGGGATGGCCCTTACGCAACCCCCTTACGTTATCACCACTGATTGGGTAATCCTTGCATGTCTGACCGGTGAGGTAATCCCCTTAGGTAATCCCCCTTAGGTAATCCTCCTTAGGTAATCCCCTTGGCGCCTTTCCACTCCCAGCAAGCCACTTTGCAGGGCACTTCACACCAGCATGTGCGGTAATGCAAATGCCATCTTAGTTTGTCCTTCGTTCTCTGGCAAATGCGCACAACAGAGCGAGCACAGTCGTGTCTGGCAAAACACACACGCCACGCACGTTTACCCGTCCTGACACCCCGAGATCCCGACCAAGCAAACGCGTCCTGACGCTCAGTGGGTGTCCCACCGCTTTGCTCACCACAGGCGGGCTAGGATTGTTGCGAACGCTTGCAGGCCGCAGCCCACGGCCTGCGCCTTTAAGTAAAAACAATAGGTGATTGCATTTGCTTACTACTTATTGGGGTAGCGCAACATAACGCGCACGGCTTTCACGATGCGGGCACACCCTGCGCATGAGCCGAGCATGGATCGCACTAGCCAAGGCGGAGACCCCGCAGCTGAGGCTCCCGAAGTCTTGTCGGGGCTCCCTTGAATAGGCGCAAACACAGGCAAGGGACAGATAAACTCGCTGCTGGGACCTTCGCTGGGACCTTGGCTGGGACCCACTGTGCTGCCAGGGCACGTTTGGGTAGGTGGCGTTGAAAATCCCGCCCAGGGGGCACGCGCGTGCCGCTGGTCGCCGTGCCCTCAATGCTGGTGTCCCCACGCCGCACAGCTGTGCCTCGCGACGGCATGGAGGCTGTCATGGGGGCATCAAATGCCGTTCAGCTGGTGAGGGTCGCCCGCCCCAAGCACTGGGGGGCTCAGCCCATTCTCCAGCGGACAATGGCACGCACCCCTTGTTCAGCTTAGGAGGGGGGAGGCGGGTCTTGGCTCCCCAACCACCATCCGCCCCTCAGCACCACCCCTCGCACCTTGGGAAAACAGTAAGATGCATGAGACCCAAGGCCCCAAACATGAATATGCATCCAGCGCATCGCCCAGCGAGGTAGCAATGGCGCTTCGTGACCTGGCCCTCAGCCATGCGGAACCCCCAGCTCACACCCGGGATGCAGGCCGGGATGTTGCTGTCACGGTAGTGAGACACCAGCACGGGGCTCATAGTACAGAGTGATGTGCGTGGTGTTTCGGGCGTTACAGCAGGCCAGTTTCAGACTTCACGTCCATCCGAAGTTATGCAGACTATGGCAACGCGGAAGACAACACCAAAACAGTGCACGGCAAAGCGGCGGCTCCGTCGGCCGACCCATCTGTGTGTGTGGTTACAGAGTGGTGCGCACGTTCTTGCGTGCCTTCCTGCTGCGTGTAAACCGGAGGCCCGGGCCGGGGTGACCCTTATAACGCCAGTGCATGATTGTCCTATTTATTGTTCTCCCCTTGCAAGGGGGACTTCCCTACTTCTATGCTCCCAGATGGAGCTGAGTAATGCAGCTAACTTGACAGGCTCAGATTTCAGCATCACTTCGCGCATGTTTAGGCTAAAGTCTAGGCCACTGCACGCTCGTAACTCAGTGTAGGCAGCACATTGCATCAGGACGTGGTGCTCATCCTCCACCTCATTGGCCGTACACAGTGGGCACGTCCTCTCCTCCCTAGGCCTCTCCCAGGCACGGTTCGCGGTGATTGGCCAGCAACATAAACGGAATCTCATCAAAAGCTTATGCTGTGCAACCGGTATGAATGCTCTACTGTGTTCGTGCAGGGTCGGCGGCGCGGACCCTAGTGCGCTTAGCCCCATCCAATGCTTGTGTTTGCACATGTGTATGCCGGGTTGCTTGCCGTCTGAAGGGAATGCGTGCGGGTCCGCTACCAGCCTCTCGTGCTCCCACGCCCTCGTCAAATGGCCCCTGAAGGTAGATAAGATAGGTCCATCGGGTAGGACCGTGCTTGCCCTCCACTCCTCTCTGGACTCGTGTGTGCCTGGCCAATGCCACGCGTCGACACCCTGTGCCGCCACAAAACGGAACAGCCGCGCGCACCACCCGTCTCCCATTGGATTCGCCCATGCCTCCCGTGCCTCGTCGACTAGTGCATCAAAAGCCAGACTTCTGTTTTGCGCGGAAATCCTATTGTAAAAACCCAAACATTGTTTGGCTATGAAAAAGTGCAGCGGCAGTTGGGCCAGCTCCGCAAACAGGAGACGGTGTGACGGTTTGGCTGCTCCCACTGTCTGTCGCATGTATTGGACCTGCAGCTTTACGGCCTCGTCACGCAAACATGCCTCAAATGCGCCCTGTGCTAGGTTGTTCCTGTCATTCCTCCTGGGTGGCGGTCCTCCGTCTAGCATCTCTACTAGCACGTCGGGACCCCATACCTCACATCCGTAGGCAAGGATGGATCGGATTTGCACGTCGAAACACCTCATGCGAATATCTGGTGCGAAAATGCGTAAACGGTTCAATCTAGTGTTAAGCCCACACATGGCTCTCCTTGCTGACTCGCAGAGTGTCTCCCTGCAGCTGACGAAGGCCCTACCCGGACCGTACACTAGTCCAAGATAGCGCGCCTTGTCCACCGCAGGGATGGGCTGCCCTGCTAGCTTTAAACCCGGGCATCCGCTGCACACAGTGCTGGCCGTTACTTCGTTGGCTGCAAAAACCAGCCTCTCACACTTGGTAACGTTTGCCTTCATGCCAAAAGCTAGGCAGAACGTGTCTACTAATGATAGCAAGTGGCGCATCCGCTCAGGGGTGGTGGCCAGCAGGGAAACATCATCCGCGTACATCAGCAGTGACACCTTTTTGCCATTCATCTCAGGTGCACCTGTGGCTTCGTCCGTATCTTCCGAATCAATGTACTCTGCTAAGGTTTCTATAAAGAGGCCGAAAAGCTCTGTGCTAAGCGGGCAGCCCTGCTTGACCCCTTGCGTGGTTGCGAAGGGGGCACTGTGCTTACCCCCGGCCTTCACTACCATCATCACTCTCTCGTACGCTTTTTTCAAAGCCGCCAACATCTCACCCGTTACCCCGCGTTCCTCCAGTCTCATCCAAATTAATGGTCGTGGGACCTTGTCGAGAGCCTTTTCAAAATCAATTTGTACGACAATGAGGGGGGTGGTGGCGCCAGCACGCGTGTGCTTGTTGATGAGATGCCTTAGGACAAAAAGATGGTGCGTCCCATCTAACAGTCAGATCCCATCGTCCAACAGGCTGGTCGCTACTGTGACCTTCTTCGATATATACACATTTGAGTTAAGACACTCCCCCGATTCACATCAACAGTGCCAGCCAGCTCGCCTCACGTGCCTTGACTGCCGTGTGGCCGATAGCGCAGCAAGACACACGACATCCCACACCGGCTGTCACAGTCCACCAGGCGGCGGGACCAGCTAGCCACAACTCCGACCGGGCAAGGGCATCCAAAGAGTCACTGGGCAATGCGCCCATAGCCATGCCGATAGCTTCACGCAGCGCCCGTGCCACCACGCAGTCCCAAAAAGAATGCCGGCGATCCCCGTGCGCCATACCCTCGCCACAAGCCTTGCAAACAGCACTCCCACGCACTCCCGCAGCCTGCTCACTTGCACGTTTAGGGAATGCCCAACACGTATTGGCGGACAAACGCCACAAAGCCTCTTTATGCCGATTCTCCCACTTAAATGTGCACAAGCGACCTTACTCCAAGTGTATGTACTGACGAGAAGAGTGACGCGTCCAACCGCCGCGGGACAGCATGCATGCAGGGGCGATTCCTGTGGGACACGGGGCCCCGCAGGTCGCCCGTCCACTGTCCCACTGACAAATGCCGAAGCAAGCGTGGCCATTGCTATTCTGCCTGTCTTCCTGCGCGCCGTTATTAGCTGGTGCGCTCCTGGTCGTTGCGCTGGCCTCTCATACCTACTGCCATCGATGCTTAGGCCAGCCACCCAGCGGCGCTCGATACCGCCGACAGCAGCGTGCGCGTCGGGATGGACATCTCGTCCCAGCCGACCTCCTGCCCTTCCGAGTGGTGCCGGTCGTGCGCAGCCACAACGCGGGCGCCGGGGAAGGCGTAGCCGCAGTGGAGCGTGGGCGACGCCAACGCCACCACCGCCGCGATGCCCAGCAGGTAGCAGGCCGGTGGGCCCACCAGCAGCGTGATCAACACCGGGGGCGTGAGCGCCTGCGAACCCGGCATGCACAAGACGTCGTACGGGCGGTGCTGAGTGACCGGGGCCAACGGCTACCGCACGCCAAGCGCGCCCGCTGCCCTCTAGCTACCCGGGCGGTTCTGACCCAGATGAGGCCCAGCGCTGTTGCCCCGCTGCCGCCACACCGCGCACGCCCCCTCCCCAGGCGGGTTTGGGGTTCACTCGGCCGGTTTGCTTTTGGTTTCTGGAATGAAATCCCCTTACCCCCCCCCCCCCCGCGCGCGCGCACCTGCAGCACCAGGTCGAATGGGTGCACGGTGTACACGCTGATGGCCACGGGCGCGGGCACGCGGTGGTGCACCGCGTGCAGCCCGCGCAGCGGCGGCAGGTCGTGCTGCAGGCGGTGCGCCGCCAGGTAGACGAGCTCGCCAAAAGTGGTGCTCAGCAGCACGGCCAGCGCGTACGCCGGCCAGCACGCCTCGAGCCCCTCCGGCGCGCAGAAGCCCAGCGACCGGCGCCAGGGCAGCAGGTGCGCCACGGTGCCGTACAACACGCCGCAGGCGATGGCGATGTTGGGCACCGCGCGCGCCGCGTAGCTGCGGTATGTGCGGCCGTCCACGTGCCGGCCGGGCTGCACCTTGTACGGCGCCCACGCGTGCGGGAAGCACAGGTCCTTGAACGCCCACGCGCCGCAGTACGCCGCCAGCAGCACCACGTGCAGCGCCACCGCGGCCACGCCCTGCGCGGCGTGCACGGTCAGCGCCACGCCGCCGATCTGCAGCAGGGCCGGGCCCAGCGAGGCTTGGACCCAGGCTGTGGCGGCCGCCGCAAGTGCGGGGCAGAAGCACGCCGCCGCCAGCATCGCCATCAGCCCCGCCTCATCCCACAGAGCAGCCAGGTGGCTGGCGGCGGCAGCTGCTGAGGAAGCTACGAATGCTACACAACTTGCTGGTGCTGCTGCCCTGCTGCCGTAGCAACGGCATGGTGACACGTGCGGCGCGCAAGGTTTGTCGCGGTGGTGGTGGCGGTGGAGGGCCCTCCGGCAGACTGCCACTTCCGCCAGCAGTCGTCTGCCAAAATGCCTGTTGCTGGTTAGCGACGGTGTGTGCAGGAGTGCGGGCGGCGGCGGCCAGCGCTGCGAGAGAGCTGCTCCTCCTGGGTCCACCATGAGGCTCCTGCGTGTTCAAGTCGCAAGCAGAAACGACAGTAAGGACACGGGACAGTGAGAGATGATTGTGCGCATTTTGCAATGCGCACCGTTGCGCCGTTCGTGCATACGGCACACATTACGGCACACTTATGCATCCATTGAACGCACCTTCGCATGCAGGGCGATGCCAGGAATGGCGAAGTGAAGCGCACGTGAGACTTTGCGCGCGAAGCTTTCAAGGACGTACGGTTGGTTGCGCGGCTGCCCCAAGACCCCCAATGAGCTCGTCTGTCTAGGCGGACGTGAACGGATTTGAAGTCGGCGGTCAAAGCCAAAGCACATGTGAGCTCTCGAGAGAGGCGGTTTTGCGATGAAACGAGTGATAGGAGCTATGGACCCCGGGGCGCACTGTTGTAACGTATTAAAGACAGGTAGTATGCCTGATGTGCCTGATAGTCGCTAAGAAACGCAGGTAGGGCCGATGCCGATGGCCCGATCGACCTTGCCCACCTGATGCCCCCGTTTCCATATACTTATACCTTATACCGTTTTGATGGACGGATACGTAGAAGTCTTCTCCATGTCGGAAACGTATGTATCAGATCGAAATGTCACACAACTCGCCCCCAAAATTTTCCCCACAGTACCAGGAGGCCCTCAGCAAAACACATACAAAATCTTTGGGCTTAGGCTTCGAGTTGGCACTTCTCGCTTGCGCGCTCCAGAAACCACGACACGGGCCCCCGAAAACCGGCCCAGAACATGATTGACTTGCTCTTAGGCCACCTTCAAACCCCTTTAAAATGCCGCAATTTACTAAGCAATATGGGCAAGCGAGATCCAGAATCGCGCAGGCTCCCGCAAGTGTAAACAATGCTATTTGTGATGAAAAACATACTTCCGCTTTAGTAACCCGCACAAAATCTTGTGTTTGGGTGAAGTCGCGCAAATCCCCCCCCCCCCCCCCGCCGCACCCCCAAGCTTGGGGCCTTAAGGCCCCAATGCCTTCCAGACCTGCCCCTAATCTTGCGGGTTCGCTACCTGGCGCAATACTGGCGCAAACCGCGATTAGTATGTGATATTTCCAACTGTAGAAGAATAGGTGGCAGGGAAATCTCGGGCGGAGCGAGAAGTGTCTTGGCGCTGCCAAGGATGAATTGACCTCGCGAGACCGGGAGGAAAGCATCCGGTGCCCGTTGATATGCAGTCTAAAAGGCAAACTATGTAGGAAGCTTAGCCCTTGCAGTGTGGAGCGCCAGAGAGGTGTCGAGTATGGCAGTGGAGGCCAGAGAGAGGCTTGGGGTGTTTGGTAGCGTGCCAAGGCACGTATGGATGGCCGTCACACCGTCTCCTATGGATGACGGCCGTCACACCGTCTCCTATGGATGACCGTCACACCGTCTCCTGTTTGCGGAGCTGGCCCAACTGCCGCTGCACTTTTTCATAGCCAAACAATGTTTGGGTTTTTACAATAGGATTTCCGCGCAAAACAGAAGTCTGGCTTTTGATGCACTAGTCGACGAGGCACTAGAGGCATGGGCGAATCCAATGGGAGACGGGTGGTGCGCGCGGCTGTTCCGTTTTGTGGCGGCACAGGGTGTCAACGCGTGGCATTGGCCAGGCACACACGAGTCCAGAGAGGAGTGGAGGGCAAGCACGGTCCTACCCGATGGACCTATCTTATCTACCTTCAGGGGCCATTTGACGAGGGCGTGGGAGCACGAGAGGCTGGTAGCGGACCCGCACGCATTCCCTTCAGACGGCAAGCAACCCGGCATACACATGTGCAAACACAAGCATTGGATGGGGCTAAGCGCACTAGGGTCCGCGCCGCCGACCCTGCACGAACACAGTAGAGCATTCATACCGGTTGCACAGCATAAGCTTTTGATGAGATTCCGTTTATGTTGCTGGCCAATCACCGCGAACCGTGCCTGGGAGAGGCCTAGGGAGGAGAGGACGTGCCCACTGTGTACGGCCAATGAGGTGGAGGATGAGCACCACGTCCTGATGCAATGTGCTGCCTACACCGAGTTACGAGCGTGCAGTGGCCTAGACTTTAGCCTAAACATGCGCGAAGTGATGCTGAAATCTGAGCCTGTCAAGTTAGCTGCATTACTCAGCTCCATCTGGGAGCATAGAAGTAGGGAAGTCCCCCTTGCAAGGGGAGAACAATAAATAGGACAATCATGCACTGGCGTTATAAGGGTCACCCCGGCCCGGGCCTCCGGTTTACACGCAGCAGGAAGGCACGCAAGAACGTGCGCACCACTCTGTAACCACACACACACACGGATGGCGCCGGGCCCCAACCCGGGTGCCCCTAGCCACGCGCCTGTGCTTCGTAAGGGCATGGAAGCTCTGACGGGGACGTTACATGCCTACTGCTCAGCCCATTTTCCAGCTGTACAGAGCTGACACCCCTTGTTGTAACCCAGTCCCCAATGCCCGATTCCATATATCCAAGGCGCCCCCCCCCCCCTGATTGGGGAATTGGAATGAAGAATCCCCCCGGAGAAGGTTCCGTTGGGCTTGTGGGCAACCCTCCTTAGACCAATGTACACACCTGACCACTGCCGGCCACAACCACCGACCGGCTGACTGACATGTCAAGCTGTCAGCAGCAGCCACCACCATCATCGGGCACCAGCAACACACACCATACATGCAACACCAGCAGCCGCACAGCACCACCAGCTAGCTGCCTACAACTTCAGCAGGTCGTCTGTTACACTGCTGCCAGTGACTGCCGCCGCCCTGCCCCCACCCGCAGCCACCGCCACCGCAGCCCCACCTGCCGGCCGCTTCTGGCCCACACCCACAGACACCACCACCGGCGTACGTCCGCCTGTCCCGGCCCCTGCCAAACCCACGCGCTGCCCCGTGCCACCACCCGTACCTGTCCCTGTCCCCACCGCTGCCCCTCCCGTCGCCAGCCTCGTGGGCGTTGGCGTTGCGCCGCCGCCCCGCCCCGCCGCCGCCACCGTCCCGCTCCGGTAGCTGGCCCGCAGCTGCTTGTCCAGCTCGCCGCTCCCAAGCGCCGCCGCCTTGGCCGCCGCGGTCGCCTTGGCCGCCGCGGTCGCCTTGGCCGCCGCGGCCGCCGCCTCGCCGCCGCCGCCACCTCCCAGCAGCCATTTGCTCTGCCGCCACAGAGTGTGGTCGTCCACCTTGTTGCCGTGTCCGCCGCCGCCGCCACCTGCCCGGAAGCCGCCGCCGCCGCCACCGTAGCCGCCCCTGATGTGGCTGCCCGCGGCTAGGCCGCGGGCGCCCGCCGCCCCCGTGCCCATTCGGATGGGCGTGGCGCCGCCGCCGGCCTTGATAGCTGCCGCCAGCTGCCGCGCCGCGGGGGACAGCGGCACCACGGGGGGGGGGGCTGGAGCCGCTGGCGCCGCCGCCGCCGCCGCCGGTGGCTTTGCGCAGCGCGGAGAGGAGCGGTGTGGTGCGGCCGCGCGCTCAGTGCCGGCATAGCAGGCCGCCTTGTGTGGCTTGCGAAAGCAGGTTGGGCAGCCACAGCGCACAGCCTCCGCGGCACTACTCGAGCGGCCCGTACTGCGCTGTGCTACGAGTGGCGGTCCTGTCGATTCTATCCATGGAAATCCCCCCGGCGGCCCAGCCCACGTCTCAAAAGTGCCCCATTCTACACTATGCCATTTGGCACCCTTATTAGACATGAATTTATGCGCACAAGCGATTGAGAGCCTCGCCGTGTCGGTGCGCATGCTTGTGTCGACATGTGGGGACATGTGCCGACATGTCCACGCCAGGGCATGCAAATGGGGCCTTCCACGCTGTGTTTTGTGCTTATTACGGCATAGCATGCATAGTTAAGCCTCGTGGTGCTGAGTTTGGCCCCTGGTGCTGCTCGTGGGGCGCTTCCCGAAATCCGCCAGGATGGGCTCCCGAAACCCGCCTAACACCCAGGGACGACGACCGACCCCCCAACTTTGGCGCCCCAGAACTTCCTCACCAGACACCCCCTGAGAAAACTAAAATCACGTGCGTAATGCTCTGATTAAGATCTTTAATTTTGAGCATGGGGTAAGATCCTGAGCTTTCTACCCCCCCCCTTGTGTAGATGGAAGATACGAGAACTGCGGCCGCATGCCGGGCCAGTGGATGGTGCCCTGGGCGGCAGCGCGGTTTTGGAGAAGGATGCATGCAAGGTTGGGCGTCATCCCGCCGGCTGCTTGTCACTCCCTTTCGTCGCGCTTACGTTTGGCATACAGTAGAGCCACACACATCACATAGTTGGAGGCGGCGGTCTTGCTTGGTCCCAAGCACACCCGCACACCCGGGTGCGCACTGCTCAGGGGTTCCCCCTAGGCGCCGCGCTCCGGACTCCTGTGCTCTCCGCGCTTGCAGGTGTGATCGTGCGGTTGGCAGCTGGGCGGGAGTATGGGCGGTAGGGAGGTCCGGGGGGCGCGTCTGCGGGCGGTGGAGGGGCCTGTCGAGATAAGCGGTCTTACAAATTGCACATTAGAGTGTAGTTTGTCATTGTCTTGTTGTGTCTATGTGATAGCGTGCACAACTCCTGGGCCGCTGCCGCCCCGCGGCGGCCGGCCCCACCGCACCGCATATTCGCGTACGCGTTTCTAAAGCACTTCGCTAACTATATAGTACGGGGATAATACCTGGACTGATGCCGTTTGTCCAGATCATGGATTTTACGCCGGAACATTTCTAACCGGCAGCTTGGCCCCGCCAACCTGATTGCGTATTGTCCTGCTCCAGCAGGGGGCACAAGCGCGTAGCGCACCCAGCAGCTGCTGCCCGGCCTGGTCCGCAATGCCGCAGCAGCACATACGGTTCAGAGATAGACGCACGTTGTGATGTCCGCAGCTCCATCCTGAGCAGCTCACGGCCAGCAGTTGCCACTCCCGCCCCCACCTGATGCAACCTCCATCTACCTACGCTGGTTTCACATCCACTCACCCGGCCGCCGCCAAGAAATGTACAAAACTCTTGCAACAACAATGTTGGTCATGCGGATGAATGGTTAGGCAGCCAACATTAATCGATAGCTCGCGCGCAAGCACACACCGCAAGGAATGCGGCCATCCTGCACGCAGCACGTTGCAACTTATGAAAACGTGTCATACGCAGCGCAACGGACTAGAGGGGTGGCTCCTGTTCCTCAGGACGAAATACTTGTGGCCCAAAACTATAATAAAGCGTTCCTCCGGCCTGCCCCTTCCTGGCCCGGGGCATACATGAGTAGCATAAACAAAGCATGAGCAGCAGTGTGTGCGCATTTGAGCCCTACCCCCCGTTCAGGCAATGCGGGAGAGTTTAACAAGACATGTAGCTGGGCGTGCGGGCAGGGGCAATCAAGGCTGCAGGACGGTCCTGACGTAAATGCTCCTGAGATGTACGCCGTCCTGCAAACCCAGGACTCGCCTCAGGAGGGACACAGCTATTCCCAGCTATTGGTCCTGAGGACAGTAGGAGCCACCCCTCTAAACGGACTTGGGCAAAGGCTCTGCCTGTCTCCGCAGGCTACACACAGGCCACATTCATCTCGAGCCACACGGCCACACACGCATATAACCACGTTGTCTCTGGACACACCATCAAAGATCATGGCGAATGCGGGGCACGCCTTGCAAAACCAATTGCTTTGCTTTGCTCAGCGATGATAAGTCCAAGACGACAAGTTGTATTTACGACCGAGGCGGCCGGGGTGGCGGCCGCGGCGGCCGCTTCGCCCGGGCGCCGCCATTGCCACCGCCGCCGTCAATCAGCCGTGCGGGCGGCGGCACAGGGAGCGGCGGCGGGCGCGGCTGCCGCTGCAGCCCCTTCTTCGAGGGCACCTTGGGCGAACGGGCGACACGTGGCGATAGCGTTGATGGCGGCCGCGGAGGCGTAGGCGGCGATGGCGGCGGGGGCCCCGGCGGCGGCGGCGGCGGCGGCGGCGGCGGCAGCTGCACCGGCGGCGGCGGCGGCGGGGATGGTGGCGCGGCCGGGACCGGTTGTGGCGAGGGCGGCGGCTGTGACGGCGGCGGCGGCGGGGGTGCCGGCGGGGAAGCGCTCGGCGGCCGTGGTCGCGGCGGCCGTGTCGGCGGCGCCGGCGGGCGCGGCGTGTCCGGCGGTGCCAGTCGGTACGCCGGGTTGAGCCGCGACTCGATGACGCCTGTGAAGTGTCCGGAAACCGCCACGGCGAAGCGCTGCGGGCGGCCCTCCGCATCCGGGTCGTCCAGGAAGGGCGACGCCAGGCGCGCGGCGGTGACGGTGATGGTGAGGGCGGCGCCGGCGGGCGGCGAAGCCAGGGCCACGCGCTCCACTGTGTTGACGCGGTCGGGTTGCGGCGGCGGCGGCGGCTGTTCGGAGGCCGCCGCCGCCGCCAGCGGGACGGGGTTGTTTCCCAGGTAGGTGCGCACAGCCGCCGCCGCGCCCACCGCCGCCGCCGATGCGGCCGCCGGCGGCAGCTGCAGGTCAACGCGGAGGTCTAGGTCGTTGACCAGGGACGGCAGGTCTGGTCCGGCAGTTGGGAAGTCGTACCAGACCAGGACCACCGTGATGGGCCTGCACGGGTGATTTGGTGTTGGGGGTTTGGGGAAGGCACACGCTTCGTTCATGCCGGGCCGGCGAATGCAAAGCAACCGATGCGCACAGTCCGCGGCCGCACTCACCCGGCCCCAGTGGCGGTGAGGCCGTGCAGGGTCACGGAATCGCCGCTGCCCCAAAGCTGGCCCCGGTCTGCCACTTGGAGTCGCGGCGCCGGCGGTGGCTGTTGCTGCTGGCCGGCGCCGGCGGCCGCGCCGCCCGCAGCAGATGAGAAAAAGAATGACGGGGGCGGAAAGGAAATGGCGGCAGGAGAGGAGGATGGGGCCGGGAGGAGCGGCAGTGCGCGGGCCAGGTTTATCCGGCCCCAGCCCTGGTGAGGGTCGGGTGTGGGTCCCAGCGGCGCCCCAGTCGACATGGCGCTGCCGCCCTGTGTGTGTGTGTGTGTGTGTGTGTGTTCAGGGCCACGGGGCCGGCAGGGACAGGCAGTCAACTGGCATCAGCTGCAGCACAGGGCCCCCACTGCACTTGGTACAGTACCAGCGACCCCGCGGCATGCACGACCGCCCCCTCCTGCCCCCCACCCTCCACCCCGCCGACGGCGCGGCCGCCAAACCTAGCTACCTGCAGATCCTCAGCGCCGGCGATCAGCACCGCCTGCAGATTTGTGAATAGGTTGATAGGCAGCAGGGCGTGGTACGACGAGGTGTGGGGTGGAGCACGGAGCAGCAAGAGGAGGAGGAGGAGGGCAAGGGGACTGCCGGGCATGCTTGTGCGGGCGCGCACGGGAACGCATGTGCGCGTGTGCGCCCGACCGTGTCATCAGCACATGCGTGCATGCCGTACGGCCGTACGCCGTACATCACCGACCTTAATCAGCATCCCCGAAGGGCTGAATGGGGATGCCTGGGGGTCAGCCGGCGAGCCGGCGGGGTAATAGCCGGACCTGCAGGGTTTCGTGTGTGTGCACGTGTGCATGACACGGTGGCGGTGACAAGTACGGTGGGATGTATGGCATGTCGGGATTTGCGAACGCCACATCCACCACGCACATGCGTGTCAAACCCGCTCCTCCATGCGGCCCTTCCCCTCCCGCACACCTGAAGTATTGGCGAGTGATGGCTGCGCTTCCCGCCGCCTGTGCAAGGGCCGAACGAGTGCGAGGGATGCATGGGGAACACGTGTGAGGCACTTGTCTGTAATGCCTGGCAGGGGCAGGGGCAGGCGCAGGGGCAGCTGCTGCGTGTGTGTGGGGGCACTGGGCAGCACTTACGTGCGGTGAGGACATGGAGTTGCCACTGGCGCTGTTGGTGGTGTTGTGGCACGTGGCGGCTGCGAGCAGTAGCATTGCGATACGCATTATTTCATAAAAGAGGGGGGCCGCATGACATGCCACTCGTACGTCACTGATACCCGCTGATCATGCACAGGGTATGAGCCCAATGCGGGGCGGAGGCACCGACGGTGCAATGGCGCTCGCATCTAGCACCGGTTCTACCGGTCTGCTGCACACCAAACCGCCTCGCACCACAGCACAGTGCGGTGCACGTGCACCCATGCCGCAGCACGGCCCATGTGTGTGCGTCCCATGCGTGCATGCGCACTCACGCCTGGGGAAGGTGTTTCCGGGGGAGCGGGTGACGGACAGCACGTCGAAGGCGGGTGCCACCAGGTCGGGTTTGACACGGCCGTCGGGCGCGGGGCCGTACGACGAGAAGGCCACGATGTCGCGCAGTGAGGCCGTCTCCTGGAGCGTGGAGGTAAACGGGGTATGAAGGTCACACCTTCCACGAATTGGCTTTTCTGTGCACGCACCAACCATTTGCCGAGTGCATGCGAGTGCGCACATGTGGAGTGCGCGCGGGCACCCTTGCATGTACCTGTGCATGTGCGGCATGCGTGGGCAAATCCAGCACGGCCCGAAACCCACACCGCCGACCCCCGGGGCGCAATCTAGGCCCCGCCAACCCACCCAAGACGTGGAGAAGGTCGTGGATCCAGCTGCTGCGGTGGTGGCGTTGCCGTACAGCCACACCGCCAGAGCCTGCGCGTGCCGGTGGTGGTTGTGGTGGTTGTGGTTGTGGTTGTGGTTGTGGTGGTTGTGGTGGTTGTGGTGGTTGTGGTGGTGGTGGTGGTGGTGGTGGTGGTGGTGGTGGTGGTGGTGGTGGTGGTGGTGGTGGTGGTGGTGGTGGTGGTGGTGGTGGCGGTGGTGGTGAGCCGAGCGCAATGGCCGGCGCGCGGCAAGCGGCGTATGCCGAACCCGAGCCCGGCATGTTTGCCGCAGCCTCATAGCTGCATGCTGCCGAGCGAGTCATGAAGCAACCTCAGCGGCAAGAGCGCACACAGAACGCAAGGCACAGCAAGGCCCTTACGGCACACCACCCAGCTTCACGCACCGGCGAAATGAACGACACGGAAATGTTGACGCCGGCGGCTGGATCCACATCCAGGGCCGACGGGTACGCCGTGGCTGACGGGTACGGCATCAGGAGCGCAGACGCGCCCGCCTCCTGCGCCGCCAGCGCCACCTGCGTCACGGTGCAGCGGCTGGCGTCGGCCGCCTGTGCTACAGCCACCGCCGCAGCCGCTACAGCTGCAGCCGCGTCCGCCTTGGCCACCGCCGTCGCGTTGGGTGCGGCTGCGGCTGTGGCTGCTGCTACTGCCGGCGCGAGGGCATCCGAGCTGATGTCAGGGAGGTAGAGCAGGACGGCGCGTGCGTTGGCGGCGCCGCTTCCAGCGGCTGTAGCAGCAGTAGCCGCGGCAGTGGCTGCTGCAGCCGCTGCAATGCGGCTGCTGGCCCCGGCCGGCATCGTGGTGCAGCCGGCGGGCGGCGCTGGGACCGCCGCCAGGTCCGCCGCAGCCGCTGCGAACGCCACAAACCCGACCTGCATGGCATTGGAACAGAGTTGTGGACACCAGCCCAAGCGACACCCAACGAAGGGGTGAAGCCGATCTATCTGCAAACACCAACACTCGTCACCCGCGCCCCGAACCCCCGCCCCGCACGCACCGTGGCCGCTCGGCCCAGCATATCCATGAGCTTGGGCGCGCCCGTGGACTCCATGGGCCACACCTGCGTGTGGGCATGCGTGCGTGCGTGTACGCGGCCAGCAGTAAGAGCCAGCCATCAGCACCACGCACCACGCACCATCAGCATCCATCCACGTGTGACAACCAAGCAGTTGCTTGTGCCCGACTCATCAAGCAGCAGGCGTTGTCTCAAGGTCCTTGGGGGTCGCAGCCACAGCGCGCGAACGCACGCAACCCCCAATCCACACACGCAGGTGCTTCTTAACATAATTCATAACTCATGCATGATGATGCCTCGCCATCGTGCCACACGCTAGCTCGCTCGGTGTACCCGGCGCCGCCGGGCGCCCAACCACACGCGGGCCACCCACCGCCGCCCGCCACACTGCTGCATCTGCAGCGACAGTTCCTGCCGCTCCGGAAGCTCCGGAGGTTGCAGCAGCGGTTGTCGACGTTGCGGCGCGCACCCAGAACCGCGAGTACGCGAACACGCCCGCCGGCGCCTTGAGGGTGCCTCCCACCGCGATCACATTCTTGGCGGTGGAGGGGGAGGTGATGGTGCCGCTGGGTATGCCTGGCGCCAGGCCTGGGGAGGGGAGGGGCGGGTGGCGAAGGAGGGGCGAGGGGAAGCAGCGAGATGGGGGTTTGAGGGGCGTGCTGTGCGCCTGTGCGCTTGCGTGTTTGGGCTGTGTCTGTGGCTGCTCTTGCCGTCATGCGCGGCTGCGTCGGTAGGCGGGAGCGCGGCTAGACAGGCAGGCAATCGATGCCCATGCACACAAGACATTCGGTACGCTCGCGCCTCGGTGCCTCGGTGCCTCGCGCCACCCACCGCTGTTGCCGGCGGAGATGAAGGCGACCATGTGATCGTTCAGCCACAGGTAGCGGTCGTAGCCTGGGTGCGGGGGGGGGGGGCAGCAGTAGCGGCAGTAGAAGCAGTAGCAGCAGTTGCAGCAGTAGCAGGGGTCGCTTTGTTAGTTACACCGGAGCCCGTTAGCTGAGGATTCCGGGCCGCCGTCACACGTGCAGGCCCGGCGGTCGGCCGCACCAGCCACTAGAGCTTCGTAGCAGCCGGTGCCAGCTGAAGAGCAGGTCCTGACCCGCAGCCCAGAGCCCAGAGCCCAGAGCAGGTCCAGGCCAAGCCCCCGACACAGTATGCGCCCGCCCGCCCGCGAGGCCCGGCGCCCGCTAGACCGTCTACTCGCTTGCCTCCGTCCCGCGCACCGTTTGCGGCGCCGTACAGGGACGGCCCCAGGAAGCCCCAGCTGTCGCTGGACACGGCGGCGCCCGCCCGGTCGTGGACCTGCCTCCATTGAGCGCAAACACATACGGACATGCGCGGTCATTGCCTGATGCCAGCTGCCCTCATAATGATGATGCAACGGCATAAGTTTGGTGAGGTGCAAACGGAGCGTGCGTCCAGCGTTGGCGCAGTAGCAGGCAGCAGCGGTCGCGAGGACCAGCAGGGCCATGCACGCACCGGCAGTAGCAGCTGATCCACGGGCTGTGGCAGTAGCAGCGCGCCGTCCTTATCCGCGAACGCCACCACTGACAGCCGCGCGCCTGAGGGACGGGGCCGTGGCGGGCGGGCGGGCACACATCACATAGCCCGACGTGGCAAGTAAGGGGGCCGGGCGCCTGAACCACACAAGCAGGAGCATGCATGTGCGTCGCACAGTGAGCGGGGCAGCAGCGGGCGATGCCTCCGAGGCGGGTACCGTAGTACCGGTCTACTGATCCCATTGATGCCGACGGATCTTGGCGGATCTAGGTTCCCCGATCTGCGCCCACATATCGAGTAGAGACATGGCTTGATGATGACACGTGCGCACGGAGCCCGCGACAGCATTCGCCTCGACAACCGGAAGCAGCTGGCTATTGTATTGCGGCGCGCGTCTGCGGACATCCTAAAAGTAGTGGCGTAAAAGGCGTAAAAGCCGTAAAAGGCGTAAACGCACGCACCCGGCGCGGAGCCCGTGCGTGTGTCCAGCGTGTAGCTCCGCTTGGCGCCGGTCACGCTGTTGACCAGCACAGCGCGCGCCGCCACGGCCGCCCCCACCGCGCTGCCGCACACAAAGGTGCCGTGGCCCGTGGGGTCCTTGAACGGCACGGTCACTGCGCGCGCGGCGGGCACGGGTGATGATATTGAGCGCTAATGATGGGGCCGGCGGCCAATGAGGGGGCGGAGTACACACGGGCAGTGCCGTACATGTGTGTGTTGACTTGCGCGTCGTTGCGCGTGCCCCTCCCTTCAAAGCCGCTGCCCACGCCAAGTCACATCACATCACAAGCCACGTTCGGTCCGCCCCACCGTGCCCACGCACCGTCAACTGCCCAGTACCGCACGAGCTTGCGGTGGTTGGGCAGACTGAAATTCAGGGGGTTAACAAACGTTTGGAAGTTGGGCGGTGGCGGCGGCGGCCGCGGCGGCGGCCCTCCCCCGCCTGTTGCGTCGTTTGGCGCTGTCGGCGGCCCGGGCGGCGGGGGCGAGAAGGGCGATGGGCCCACGTACATGCGCGGGTCTGTCAGGTGGCAGGACCCCAGGTCGATGCCCGAGTCAGCGATCTGGCGGGTGGGGAAGGGAAGGGGGCAGCGGGGCGGGAAGGGAGGGTAGCGGTGCGGGGTGGGGTGCGGTGGGTGACGTGTGACGTGCGAATGCAGCCGCGGGATGGCACCGGGGGCCCAGCGCTGCGGTAAGGGGGGCACAGCGCGAGCCGTAGCGCTGCTGTGCCTTGGAAGCACATGCAACGCCGCTCACCCCGATGATCTCTCCCGCTCCGTCCAACCCGACCTCCCACAGCGGCCGCCGGGCGGCCTCACTGCCCGCGCTGGCGAACTGGTCCGCGGTGATGTCGCCTGCAGCAGCAGATGCGAGGCAGGTGTGAGCCGTAGCAGGTAGGCGCAGCGAGGTACCCAAAGCTAGGTATGCAAGCAAGCAGACAGTCAGCAGCAGTCCAGACCTCCGGCCCCCACGGCGCACGCACCGGTTTGCAGTATGAGCGAGGTGGGCGCGTTGTGCAGCTGCGGCACCACCAGCGGCCCCACCCACGACACCACCGCCACACTGGTGCCCACCCCTGCTGATGATGATGACGACGCACCGCCGCCGGCACCGCCGCTGGTACCGCCGCCACCACCGGCGGCCCCGCTACTGCTTCCCAGCAGGGGCTCCGTGAGATCTTGATCTGGATCTAAATTTGAATTTAACGGATCCAGGCGCAGCTGCTGCACAGTCAGCCAGGCCACCGCAGCGGGCAGGTCCTGCGCGCCCATGCAGTCAGTCAGGCCGCCGGTCAGTCGGGCACGAGGGGCGGCGAGCCACGCCGTGTCATACATCTTACCCCTCATACGGTACGCACGGTCATGCTTTTCGCTGGGCTTGCGCGTTTGCTAGCAAGTTATGCAGTACAGGCTGCCTGCGACGCACCTCACCGCACACGTACACATTCACCAGCAGCGGCGCCCCACGGGCGGGCGCCCACGACGGCCCGCCGCCACCAGGGGAGCCACCGCCGCCCTCTCCTGGGAGCGGATGCGGCGGCAGACGTCCGCTGCGCCACGCCCTCAGCAGTGGCGCCTCCGCCACCGGCGGCCAACAGCCTGCAGACATCCGCTGCGGTTGCCGCCCCGCCAAGCCGCCGCCGCCCAATGCCTGCTCCGCCAGAGCCACCGGCCATTGCTCCTCCGCCGCCTGCAGCGCCCGCTCGGCGGTGGGCGACACGCCCAGTGCCCCCAAGCTGCTGCTGCTACTGCCCGCGCTCGCCCCTGAGGCGGCTGTTGCAGCTGCAGCCAGTAGCGTCAGCTGAACCTGCAGTCCGTAGCGGTCCGTTTGCGGCTCCAGCCCTTGCTCCGACTCCGGATGCGGATCTGACTCCGGATCCATATCCGGTTGGCTCCCAGCCTCAAGCCCCGCCGCCGCCGCCTCCGTCACTGACCGCTGCCGGCCGCGTGCCGCCCCGTCCTCCGGCGATCGTTGCTGCTGCGGGTGCTGCCGCCGCTGCTGGCGCGTGTGCGTGTGCGGGTGCGGGTGCTGCCACCACGTGGCCCGCATGTGCTGTAGCAGCTGCCTTGCGGCTAGCAGCTGATGGTGGCTTGTGCTACTGCCGCCGCTACTGCGGTGCGCCTGCCCGTCCCCCGCGGCCAAATCCCGCATCATCAACTGGCGCCGCCGCCTGCTGGCACCCGCGGACTCAAACCCATCGCTACTACTGCTACTGCTGTGGGTGCTATCACCTTCGCTGCTACTGCTACTGCTGCTACCGCCGCCAGCAGCGGAAAGCGCCGCCAACAGCGGCTCTAAGTCGGGGGACACGGCGTGCTGCGGCCCCAGCGCGGCCTGTGGGCGAGCGGCGCACGGGCGGGGGCATGCTTAGTTGCGGCTGCACAGCAGGGGCAGCGGGACACGACCTACAGATGCCCGATGCACCGGCTCTGCTGCTGCGTAACGGTACATGCCTCACACAAATGCTGCCCGTAGTGGAGGACGTGTGCTTGCGGCCCCCTCTGCACCCTGTACTCACCATGAGAAGGGTGTCTCCGCCACTGCCACCTCCTCCAGCCCCATCAGCGGCTGCCGCCGCCGCCGCCGCAGCCGCCAGCTCCGCCGCCCCACGCTCCGCCCCCGCCGCCGGCAGCAGCGCCAGCCACACGCCCGGCCACACGTACGACACAACCCGGCCACCGGCGGCCCGCACAGCAGCACGCAGCGCCCCCGCCGCCGCGTCGCTTCCTGTCCATACATACACACGGCAAGAACACAACCGCATGTTGCGGGCGGCGTCAACGGACCGGCACACCCAGTCTGTGGTCGCCGTGGGGCTGCCGCACTGCCTACTGCCGCCTACAGGACGACAGCCCGAGGACTCTACGCGGGCCACGTCCCCCCAGCTGGGACCTTGGAAACCAAGTGTCGTGCATTCGTCCCCACTGTCACGCCACAATTCCAACAGCCGCCTGCACCAAGCGGGGGGCGAGGGATTACTCACCACTGCCGTACGCAAGCAGGTGCATCGACGGCTGCAGCTGTTCCTGCGTAGCAGCGTCGCCGCCGTCAGCGCCCACAGTGCCATCACCAGTGGCCGTGCTCGACGTGCCGGCTTCCGCCGCCGCAACCGCCGCCGCCGCCGCCGCCGCAACCGCCGCCGCCGCCGCGGCAGCTGGCCCGCTAGCTGGCGTTTCAGCAGCCAGAGTCCATGGACCCACATCCGCAGACCTGCGCGCGCAAGTCAGGCCTGAACATGACGCACGGTATGATAAGAGCAGCAAGAGGCCGAGGCAGCGGCGCGCGGCCACCTTGCCGCAACAGGAAGGGCCCGCCCACACAAGGGGCGCACTCGCGGGGCGCACTCCTGCCCCCACCATTCCAACCATCTTTGCAACGGGCCGCCCCAGCGCCCCCCCCCACGTGCTGTGTTCCTTTGTATTTTCCAACACACGCGTGCTTCCCTCGCGCGAGCCTGCCCGCAGCGCCCACTCGTCGATTAGCTCACACCCGCCTCGTACGGTCGCACCGGGTGGTGGCCATGTGCGGGCCGCTCGTCGCCGCCGCCGGCAGCGGTGCTCCCGCAGGGGCGGTGGCGCCGCTGCCGGCGCCGCCGCCATCTGACTCCGGCGGGCGTCTGGCCGCCCATGACATCGGCCTGATGGCAGTGACACGCACGGGGCACGCATGCAACTAACTTCATGACATGATGACACATCAAATCTAGGTGGCACAACTCTGGCACAACCCTTCACAGCTCCACCAATGCCCCCTCACACTTCACGAGGCACACATGCTGCCCTAGTGAGCATATGGGCCGTTGCGCCGTTGTTTGGGCTTGGACGCACAAAACCACCCGGCTGTACGTAGGACCGGAGCGGCAAACCGCATGCGCCGCGCCTGCCGCCCCAGACAGTTCTGCTGGACCCCTCCCCCGATTAAGCCTCCTACAGTTCAAGCAACGCGGTAGGCTGCCGTGCACGTGTGCACAACCCATGATGCCATCCGACCTCACGCAGGCACACATCCACGGACACCCCACCTGAGCACGACCTCGCCCGTCAGAAGCCGGACAGAGAGCTCCACCGGCCCCGCGGCATCCTCGCCGTGGGCCGCCACACTCAGCAGGATTAGGACTAATTCTATGAGGAGCGCACGTCGCAGCGCACCCATCGTGGGCTTAATTGGGAGGCGCGCCCGCCGAGGTGCATTCTGGCATGTTGTCCTCTGCGGGCTGTATAATCGCCCTGCTATTCGACTCTTGACAGTCTGTACTATGACAGCAGCATCAGTGTATCAGGAAAACCGAACGACGAATGAGTTATGAGTGAAATGATTCACTCATTCCTCTTCATCGCGTCCATACGAAGGCCTCCTGTAAGCTCAAATTGCGTCCACACGAAGGCCCCTTGTAAGCAAAAAATTGCGCCTCCGGGCTGTCAATTTAAACAAGTTCCAGGCGCCTCACAGAAATGTAGAATGTATCCAGAGCAGCATCCCGCTGTCGGCGAAGCACTTGCTTGCTCTTTTGCTGGTCTGTTCGATGTGGTGAAGCTTCTATGGCAGCACCTGAGCACAAATGAGCAGTTGGCATTGCGCAGCTGCTGCCGAGCTGGCCGCGCGGCGCACGATTCGTTAGTGGAATGCCTTTGCGTGCACGACTTGTGGGGCCGCACGCTGCCGGAGGACGCCGGCGAGCTGCATGAGGGCATAAGAGGCATGCGCGAACGGGGCATGCAGCCGCTTTCGCTAGTGCTTCGCTTCCGGAGCCCAGGCCTCTCCGCCCACGCCCGCTGCGCTTACGGGTGGGTGCTAGGCGGAGCGATCGTAGTCGGCGCTTGGCCCAACGGAACAGGCGGGGGCTGAGCTTCTTAGCATGGCGGCGAGTGGCGTCCTAGACCGCAGAGATGCAAGGCTGAAGGGCACCACGCGTACACGCCCCGCGCGACTTACCTGCATGCCCCGCTGCCAACAGGCTCGCCGTCCTGCGGGCGCTCGGCCCGCCAGCACCCAGCCAGGCGCCGCCACCTCCTGCAGACACAATCGGGGCTCAGGCCGCCACCGCACCGCAACCCGGACCTACTCGCGCTGCCGTTGGGATTGGCGTCAGTGGCAGAAGCGGCAGTAGCGGCACGGCAGCCCCGGCTGTGGGCGCCATCGTCAGCATTCGCAAGCTGCGATTGGAGGGGCTGCCCCTGGACCGCGCTGAGCTGCTGCAGGCGCTGGATGTGGCCACGCCCGGTCTGTGCGCGCTCAAACTGTACGGATATGCGCTGGGGAGCAGCGGCAGTAGCAGCAGCAGTGGCAGCGTCTGCGAAGACGGGCCTGCTGGCGATGGAGGCAGTAGCAGCAGTGGCGGCGGCGTGGCGGCGCTGGTGCAGCTGCTGGGTCCGCGCCTGCGGGAGGTGACGTTCCAGGACTGCAGCGCGCCGGCGGCAGTAGCAGCAGACCCATCGCTGGCTGCCGCAGCACCCTCGTCAGCAGTAGCAGCCCGTGACGGCGACCGTATGGCAGGTTTGGAGCACGCGCAGCGGGCAGACTGGGCAGCGCCGCTTCTCGCGGCGCTGCGGGGCTGTAGCAGCCTGCGATACCTGGGGCTGCGCAGTGCTACAGCCTGCTGCCCGCTGCTGCAGCGGCTGATGCCACTGCCGCCGCCGGCGGCGCCTGCAGGGGCCTTTACTCACGGGGCTGCGGCAGCGGGCGATGCCAGCGGCGGCAGCCCGCACCACACGGCGGGGCCCAGCTCAGCAGCAGCAGCAGCAGTAGCAGCCGCGGGCGATGCGCAGCAGCAGATAGATGCGGACCTCTGGGCAGTGCTGGGGCGGCTGACGGGGCTCAAGCTGCAGTCGCCGCTGGAGCTGCCTTCCGGGTCCTCACTTGCGCCCAAGCCCTACCCCACCTACGACAGCGCCGCTGGTTGGGCGGGCGCTCCC
Organism: Chlamydomonas incerta; assembly: GCA_016834605.1. NCBI lineage: Eukaryota > Viridiplantae > Chlorophyta > Chlorophyceae > Chlamydomonadales > Chlamydomonadaceae > Chlamydomonas > Chlamydomonas incerta. The sequence continues at coordinate 686,453 of JAEHOC010000022.1, forward strand.
GACCCGGCGGCGCAAGCGAGGGTCGCCGCGCTGTGTGGGGTGCTGCAGCGGCTGAGCGGCCTGACGCGGCTGCAACTGGGGGAGCGGATGGAGGAGGTCACCTGCCTGGCGCCGGTGCTACTGCCGCCGCACCACTCGGGCCTGCCGCCGACAGCAGGAGCGGTGGGGGCGATGCCGGCCTTGGGAAGCGGCGGCGGCGGCGGCGGCGGCGAGTCAGGCGGGTTGGGCGGGTCGTTGATGGCATGGCCGCTGCAGCAGCTGCGATGGCTGGACGTGAGCGCGGCGGCGGCTGCCAGTGTGGAGGAGATGGGTGCGCTGGCGGCGCTCAGTGCGCTGACCCGCCTGTCGCTGTCCGCCATAACGCTGCGGCCGGCCCTGCACCTGCTGCCGAGCGCACACACGGCCCCTGACGGCAGCAGCAGTGCGCCGACTGGTGTTGCTGCTGCGGCTGTGTGGTCTGCGCCGGACGCGTGCAGCAATGCGTACGGATATGGCGCCGGTGCCATGGCGCCGCCGCCCCCGCCACCACCCGTGCCGCCACAGCACCTGCTGCCGCCGCGGCTGGTGGAGCTGGCTGTAGCAGAGCCGCTGTCGCCCTGGACGCTGCTGGCGCTACAGCCGCCGCCCTGCCTGGCCGTGCTGCGCATCACCGGCTTTGTGCTCGACACGGGGGACGCCGCCGCCGACCCCCTCCCGCACCCGGCAGTGCAACCACACCCGACAGTAGCAGTAGGTGGAGCACCGGCGGAGGCAGTAGCAGCAGAGGAGGAGCTGCCGGAGTGGGCGGAGCGCATGCAGCCTGCGTCCGCCGCCGCGCTGGCGGCGGCGCTGGCAGCGCTGCATGGCGGGCGCTTCGCCCATCGCGACCTGGGTATCGAGCTCCACATTGGGTTCAACGGCCCACGGCACGGCCGGCGGCGGTATCTGCTGCCGCCTGCCCTTTACGACGACGCACGGCCGCAGCTGGTGCCGCCGCCGGCGCTGCCAGCGCGTGGCAGTAGCATCGGCGGCGGCATTGTCGGCAGCGCTCCTGGAAATGGCGGCGGCGGCGGCGGGCACGGGCTGTGGCTGACGCAGTTGGCGGGCGTGTCTGGCGGGCGGCTGCAGGGCCTGGAGCTGGCGGGTCTGGTGCTGACGACGGCGGACCTGGCTGGGCTGGCGCGCGCGCTGCCGGCGCTCGAGGTGGGGAGGGAATGGGGGGATGGGAGCCTGGGAGGGGCAGTTCATTCCAATCCGAAGTGAAACCATGGCCAACGGAGCACTCATGTACTAGTGCGGAGGACAGGGGGTTTGCTCGGAGGGCAGGGAGGGCGGGGCGTACGCTTCCAGAAGGAAGGCTGGCCGATCCTGGCTGCAGATGCTGATATGCGATCCGTCGCTTATTTTATCCACCGCCATGCTCACCGCCATTCCCACAAACACCACAAACACAAACACAAACACAGGACCTGCGCCTCGACTGCCGCTACCCGCCGTCCGCGCTGCCGGCGCTGGCGGCGCTGCGGCGGCTGCAACGGCTGCTGCTGAATGCCTCCTTCTGGGACGACCTGCACGACCTGCTACTGCCGCCGCCGCCGCCGCCGCCGGCGGAGTGGGCCGCCGCCGCGGCCGGAGGCCCTGGCGGCAGTAGCATTGCGGCGGCAACGCCGCCGCACGGCGGCGGCGGGGCGGAGGGTTGCGACAGCAGCGACGACGACGCAGCCGGCAGCAGCGACGATGGAATGGGGTTGCTCGGCCAATTGGATCTGGACGCGGACGCCGCGGGCGCGGCGCTGGTGCGGCTGTGCGCCGCGGCGCCGGGCTGCTTGCGGGACGTGGCGCTCACGACGGCGGGGCGGGCGGCGGCGGGGCACGTGGCCATGGGGGCTGTGCTTCGCGTGGAGGCGCGGGTGGGCAGGGTGCGCTCCGGGGCGCTGCGGGTGTGGGTGGCGCCCTAGTCCCTACACAGGTGTGTTGAGCTAGCGGCCGCGCGGCGCGGACGTTAATGCGCGGGCAGGCGGGGAAGGCGGGAAGGCGGGGAGGCAGGCAGGGAGGCGGGAAGGCGCGCTCTGCAGATCGAGAGGGTGTCAGCGTGCCGTTTGTGCGAGCGGGTGTGCGTGCTGGATGTGCAGGAAGGATGCGGCAGCTCGTCTTATCTGCTGCAGAGACCAGAACCCAAGCAGCCCAGGAGCTTGCATGTTGCAAGAAGGTATGTGTTTTTAAGAAAAGAGAGCGCACAATGACCCGTGGGCTCGCAAGGGCGCGAGAGTGGCGAGACCTTGCCGGTGAGAGCCTTCTGTAAGGAAAGCCGCTCCACCGCCCCCTGGCGGGGCTTCCCTTGAGACCGGGCGGTACAGAACAATGCGAGGAGCAGGTGGCGCCGCCGACACCACCGATGCTGCTGCAGGAGCCGCGGCGTTCCGCGGCGCGCAGACCGAGCCGCGCGCGGCGAGCAGTGACGCACCGGCTGCTGCAGCTGCAGCGGCGGCGGCGCTGGGGCCGCGCACGCGCAGCAGCAGCGCTCTGCAGCGGCAGCAGGCCCTGGTGGTGATGCGGGCCGGGCTGCAGCTGCAGACCGATGATGCTGCCAGTGGGAATGGCGCCAGCAACAACACCGCGGACCGCGCCAAGCTAGCAGTGCAAGACGGGCCGCTGCTGGGCCGGGGTGAGCAGCCGCCGAGGAGTGAGGCGCAGCAGCAGCCGCAGCAGCAGCGGGCTGGCGGCAGCGCCGCCAAGGGTAAGGGCAGCAGCGGCAGGGCGGCCCGCGGCGGCGGCGGCCGCCGGACCCGCACCGCTGCGGGCACCTCCCTGGCGGCGCTGGTGGGGCGGCGGCTGGAGGTACCGCTGGCGCAACTGTACGGCGGCGGCGGGTACGGCGACAAAGCCGTCAGCCGGGGAGTGGTCAAGGTGAGGATGGGCGGTGTGAAAGACTCGATTGCTGGGTGTGCGTGGAGCAAGGAGGGGGAGCGGCAGTGGGGCAGTGGAACAGTGGTAATGGGGAAGCCCTACCTAAAGGGGCAAGCGGAAGTGGGGCCAGACGGCGCCCTCCTGCTCACGCTTTGGCCACGCTATCGCATGATCATCTCCCTGCGCCCCATTCGCACCCACACCCACGCCTCAACCCCACCCCCGCACACTTACAAACACGCGTGCGCGCACGCACCCACGCAAACCCAATTCCCAACCCCAATGCACACAGGCTGTGGACCGCGCGCACCCCGGCTGTGTGGTCATCTCGGTGGAGGGCGACCCGCGGCGCCTGTTCCAGCCGGCCGGCCTGGTGCGGACCTGGCTGGCGGCGGCGGAGAGGGGGGAGCAGCAGGAGGAGGAGGGGGGGGCCGGATGGGGATGGGGGGCTGGAGGGGGAGGAGCAGGAGGAGGAGGAGGGGAGCAGGAGGGAGAAGAGGAGGGGGAGGAGCGGGAGGAGGGGGACGTGGCTGAGGGAGAGGAGCAGGCCGCCGGGCTGCCGCCGGGCGGTGCAGCAGCTGGTGGCGGCCGCGCGCGGCTGCGCGCCGGCAGCAGCAGCAGTCCGCGCAACAAGCGCAAGGCGGCGGCGCCTGCCGACGGGCCGCCGCCGCCGCCGCCGAATGCCGTCCCTGGTGTGGCAGGGGGCAGCGGTGCTAAGCGGCAGCGGTTGGCGGCGGCGGCCGCTGCTGGGCCGCGACCTGAGCAGGCGGCGGCCGCGGGGGCGGCGGCGGACGGCTTGGCGGGCGGGGGCGCGGGGGCCGCGGGTGTGCCGCGGCAGCCGCCGCCGCAGCAGCAAAAGAAGCCGCCTCAGCAGCGGCGGCACGAAGGGCCGGCGGGTGCAGCGGTGGCGGCGGCAGAGAGCGCGGGGGCGGAGGGCATGCGCGGCGGTGGCGCTAGCGGAGGCGGCGCCTTAGGCGTGGGGGGTGCTGCGGCTGCCGCTGATGCTGCCGACAAGGCGGCCGCCGACACAGCAGATGCGGACACGGCGGATGCCGACGGGGCAGATGCCGACGGGGCGGATGCGGACTCGGGTATGACGGGCGACAGCGGCAGCGGCGGTGGCGGCGCGGCTGCAGGCGACCATCCCCCGGCGGCGGAGCCACCCGCACCCGCAGTTGCACCCGCGCTAGTACCAGCAGTCGCTGCGGGGCCGCCGCCAGCCGTCCTGCCGCTAGGACTGCCGCTTGGACTGCCACCAGCAGCAGCAGAAGGAGCAGAAGCAGGAGCAGCATCACCTGGAGTGGCCGCGGCGCCTCGGCCGCGCAAGCGCAAGTCGCGGTCGCAGTTCGGCGGGGCGGCGCGCAAGCGGCGGCCGCTCACTCGGCTGGCGGAGGTGGCGGACCTGGTGGGGCAGGTGGGTGGGGCAGGTGGGTGTGGTTGGGGTTGTGGGTGTGGGGTTGTGGTTGGGGTTGTGGATGTGTTTCGCGTCGAGCTGTATTGTGCGGTGCTGTGCTGGCGAAGTGTGCTGGCGAAGTGTGTCTCGAGCAGGCGGTGGTTTGGGGCCCACCCACCGTTGCATGCGTGCGCAAGTTGATGAGTGCGGGTCTTAAACCGTTGCATGTGCGTTTGCGTATGTACGTGTGTGCTCATGCGTGCTTCTGTGCGTCGCATACCCACACGGTCCTTAGTCCTTACACACGCCCCACAGGAGGTGGACGTGCCGGCCAGCGCGCGGCGGGTCAAGGGCCGCGCCGCCGCCGCGCCCGGCGGCAGGGCCGCCGCCGCCAGGTGGGGTGCACTGCTTAGACGCAGCTGCAATCGTGCTGCTGCTCACTAGCGCATCCAAGTAGCGCATTACGAATTGTACGATGGTGCTGATTTGTCTGCTGCTTTGCCGCATTGAAGTGGGTGGCATCCAGCCGTAACCCTGCTACCCGCGACTGACTGTGTTTGTGCTCGTGTGTGTGCCCGCCCGCCCGCCCGCCCGCCCGCCCGCGCACCCGCCGCCCGCCGACGCGCCTGCCAGCAGGGGCAGGGTGACGGGCGCCGATGACGCGCACCGCAACTGCGTGGTCGTCAAGATGATGGAAGACGGCACCCGGTGCGTGCGTTCGCGTGGGGAGGAGAGGCCGAGGGGTGCGTGCGTGGGAGGAGGGGATAGAGGGGGGGTTGTGAATACCATCCCAAGCTAAAACAAGCTGAACTAGACAAGGGATAGGCAAGTGCAGTTTTGCGGCAATACAGGGCAACGGTATACTCTTGCGTTTCGGGGTGGAGAGCGTAGACGGGGCGAGGTCGGCGCGCCGTCGACGACCTCGCCCCGTCGGAGGGTAGAAGAATGGTTGCTGTGAACAGCGGCCTGCGGGGGCGGGGAGCTGGCCGGGCGGGCTCGGGAATTGGAGCCAGCAGGTAGAATTCGCCTGGGGTGCCTGGACTGACACCCAACTGGCACCCAACTGACGTGCAACTCACATGTGGGCCGCAGGTGGTGGTTCTCAGCGGATGAGGTGCGAGGCTGGCTGATGGCGGGCGGCGGCGGCGGCGGCGGCGGTGGCGGAGGCGGCGGCGGCGGCGGCGGCGGCCTCCGTGGCTCCAAAGTCGAGGCCGAGTTGCAATTGAGGCAGCTGGAGGAGCAGTGGAGGCAGGAGGAGGGGCAGGAGGAGGAGGGTGCAGCTGCCGCAATGGGGGCTGTGCCCGGCGACGGAGGGGCGTCGCGCGGCGGCGGTGGAGGGCAGGCCAGGCCAGCCAGGCAGCAGCGGCAGCGGCGCACGCGACCGCGACAACGGCGCAGCACGAGAGCAGCAGCAGCAGGTGAGGCATGTGCTGCGGCAGACGTCGATTGCGGGAGTGGGTCGCAGGGGCACGCGGGGATGGCGGCAGCTGGCTGCATGCATGGATGGGCGATGGGGCGTGTGGCCAGGCTGGCATGAACGAACCTGGTGCGGGCCCGCACGAGTGCTGCTAGGCCTTGCTTCCGCAATCACCGTCACACACATGCGCGCACACGCCACCTCCCTGTGCGATCCAACGCACCCACACCCACACCCGCACAATGATGTTGTTGATTGCCGTCAAATAATGATGCCCAGCAGGCGGCGGTAATGACGACGGAGGCGCCGCCAACGATGCCGATGCTGACGATGACGACGACGCAGACCGCCTGGCAGCTGAGGTGCTGACCTCACTGTCGCTGACGATGTCGCACTCGCCATCGGCGGATGGGGGCACAGGGGCCGGCAGCGGCAACGCCGGCGGCGCCGCCGACGCAGCCGCCGGGGCTGCTGGCGACGCTGCTGCCGCAGACGACGCGGATGCTACTGCCGATGCCGATGCAGCACCGCTCGCCCGGCCCCGCAGGGGCAGCGCGGGCCTTCCGCCGCCGCGGCCTGCGGCGGCTCCGGCGGTCGGCCGCGGCGGCGGCAGTGCGGCGGGCGGTGGCGGTGCTGCAAGGCCGCCGGGTGATGGTCGGCAGCGGCGTGGTGCGGGCATTGCGGCGTCAGCTGCTGCTACGGCCGCTGCTGGCGAGGCAGCTGCAGAGGCGGCGGCCGCGGAGGAGGCAGAGAGCAAGGACGAGGCACCTGAGGCAGCGGCTGTAGCAGGTGGCGTGCTGGTGTTCTCACCGGTTGGCGGCGCTGCGGCGGCGCCGTCACCGGCGGTGGCGCTGGCGGCGGGCACCCGCCGCGGCGCATCCAGAACCGATGCGGAGGTGGGTGCGGCCCGCGCGCTTGCTTTCCATCCTGCTGCAGCAGGAGTAACAGCACCACCGCCCACTGCTGCGTCTGCTGCCGCCGCTGTTGCCGGCGGCGGCGAGCTGCAGCGACTGGCGGCTGCGCACGCCTCCGTCAACAGCCACATGGCGCTGCTACAGCTGGCGGCTGCTACCGCCGCCGCCGCCGCCGCAGCTACTGCCGCTACTGCCACGGCGCCGCCGGCGCTGCTGCTCGCGCACGAGGCGACTGCTGGGCCGCAGCCGCAACCGCAACAGCAACAGCAGGCCGCGGCAGTAGCAAGCAGCCGCCGCCTCGGCGCCGCCAGTGGTGAGATGCTGGCGGCGGCGGCGGAGGCGATGCAGTCGGTGGCCGCCGAGTTCGCCGCGGCCGCAGCTGCCGTGGCGCAGCACCCGGCCATCACCGCGCAACAACAGGCGCTTCCGCAAGTAGTGCCGCTGCCGCTCCTGTCGCCGTTCCCAGCGGTGGCGCTGCCTACTACAGCTGCTACTGCCCTCGCGGCGACGCCCATTACCCCCTATGCGTCAGTGGCGCCATCGGCGGCGGCGGCAGTGCCAGCGGTGGCAGCGCCAGCGGCGGCGGTCCCTGCAGGCAGCGGTGCGCGCGCCGCTGCTACAGCTGCTGCAGCTGCTGCGGACTCGGACAGGGCTGGTACTGCCAACGCCGCACAGCAGCTGCTGCGCATGGCCTCGGAGGCGGCTACAGCCGGCAGGGCGGTGCCAGCAGCGGCTGTAGCATGCAATGGAGGCGGCATAGCCGCCGCCACCCCTCCAGCGCCAAACGCTGCTGCCGCAGCTGCCGCCGGCGCCCTGTCTGCTACTGCTGTGCATGCAGAGCGGCCGACGAGAGAGTTTCCACGGCACCGGCGGGGCGCCACTGCAGAAGGCGTAAGCACCGAAAGCCAGCAGCGGCAACTGCAGCGGCAACTGCAGCAGCAGCCGGCAATGCCAAGGCCGCAACCACCGCCGTCGCCGCCGACCCGGCACGCGCCCGACCTGCAGCCAGCAGCAGCAGACCAGCAGGCGGCGGCGGCGGCGGCGGTGGCGGCGGCGGCAGAGACGCTGGCAGCGCTGCGCCGCAGCGTGACGCCGCCGCTGGCCGCGTCGCCGCCCCGGCGTGGCACTGCCGCATACGCCGCAGCAGGGGCCTCCACCGCCGCTGCCGCCGGCCCTGTTCCGCCTGCTGCTGCTGCTGTCACCCCGCCTGCTCCGCAACAGAGGACGGCGCATCAGCGGCATCAGCCGCAGCCGCAGCAGCTAGGAACCGCCGAGACTGCCGAGCCTGGAGGTGGCGCTGCCGCCGCTGCAGAAGCTGAAAAGCTCGCAATCGCCGTCACCATTCCGCCGCCGGGCCTGCCATCCACCGCCAGCGCCGCCGCCACTGCTGCGGCGGCGGCGGCGGCTGGCGCGGCAGGCGTGCAGCTGCTAGCCAAGGTAGCGGAGCTGTCGCCGCCCGCCGCGGCGGCCGCAGTGGTGGCAGTGGATTCGGCGTATGCGCCTGCTGCTGGCGGGACCGCGCCGGCGGCGGACCCCATTGTTGCGGCGGCGGCGGCGGGCGTGGCGCGGAGCGCGCAGCACCTTCGGTCGACCGTCCGTATGGGTGGCGGCGGTGGCGGCGGTGCCGGCAGTAGCAGCCGCGGCGGCGCGGGTGGTGGCGATGCTACTGCCTGCGGCGGCAGCCTGGAGGAGGACAGCAGCGACGGGGACGCCGGCGGCGGCGGCGGCGGTGGGCAGCGGAGGGGCCAGCAGGAGTTAGAGGAGGATGCAGCGGCGCCGCTGCTGCGGCTGATGGAGGCTAAGGCGGCGGTGGAAACGGCCGCCGCGGACGCGGCAGCAGCCGGCGGGGTGTCGGCAGCAGCAGGTGTGGAGGGCGGGGCCGCGGGCGTTAACAGCGGTGGGGCTGCCGCCATCGTGGCTGTGGCGGCGGGCGACGCCGTGGCGACACCAGCAGGGGCAGCGGCGGCGCTGGCGGAGGCGGCCGGGGAGGTACCGCCGCCGCTGGCGGCGGCAGTGGCGGAGCTGGCGGCGGCGGAAGCTGGCGTGCGGGGGGAGCAGGACATGCCCGCTGCTGCCGCCCGCCTGATGGGCGCCGAAGACGGCACAGCAGTGGGCGCCGCCGAAGGTGGCGAAGATGGTGAGGATCCATGGGCAGCAGCGGCGCAAGCGCATCCGCAGCAGCGCCAACTGCTGCAGCAGCACGCCGTGGCACCCAGCAGCCCTTCTCCCGGCCCTTCCCCCAGGAGCCGCTCCCCCGGCAGCAGCGCCAGTGAGGTGGCGGTGGCGGCGGCGGAGCTGCGGGCGGCTGCCAGCGCGGCGGCGGCGCTGTCCGCGCCCTTCGGCTCCGCCGGCGGCGCGCTGGGCTTGCCCGGCGCCGTTGCTGGCGAGGCCGGCGGCGCCGCCGCCGACGGTGCTGCTGCGCGTAGGGCGGCTGAAGCCTTAGGTGCAACCACTCCTAGTGCTGCTACTGCTGCCACTGCTGCTACTGCTACTGCTGCGCCGCGGGTGATGACGGTTGCTGAGTACGACCCGCTCCTAGACAACGACGCGCCCGGTGAGGCCGGCAGTGCCGAGGCGGCGCGTCAGGGCCGGCAGCTGCTCGCGCTCAGCCGCACGCTGCACAGCCACCAACCCGCACCCGTCGAGGTGGCCTCCGCCGCGCCGCCGCCGCCGGTAGACGCCCCGCCGGTGGCAGCGGTGGATGCGGCATTGCCACCGCCGCAGCATCGTGTGGCACTGGCGCCCGCGGCGCCGGAGGCCGGCAGCATTGGTGCTAGCGGAGGCTGCAGCCATGTGGCGGTCGAGGGCGGCACACACACTGCTGCTAGCTGCGGGGCCATGGCGGCGGGCGCGGCAGCGGGTGCCGCGTTCACGCCTGCGGCGGCAGCGGCGGATGCGGCGCAGCTGCAGCAGCCAGCAGCCGCTGGAGCTGTGGCGGAGCAGCCGCAGGAGGCACAGCGGCAGCAGCAGGAGTCGGGGATACAGGGTCAGGGGCGTGAGGTGCGCGGCGTCGTCTGCTGGCCTGAGGAGGAGAGCGATCAGGAGGAGCAGCAGCACGCGCAGGCGCAGGCGCAGGAACAGGCACACGAGGTGCAGTGGGGCGGCGTGGAGATGGGTATGATGGACAACGGGGAGAGCTACCCGGGGGAGGTGGCGGACGTGGCGCGCACCTGCGAGCAGCTGGCGGCGGCGGGCCTGCCGGAGCGGGTGGCGGGCGGCGGCGGCGGCGGCGGCGGCGGCGGCGGCGGCGGCGGCGGTGGGTGCGGGGCCGGCGGCGGACGGGGGAGTGTCGGAGGCAGCGGGGGCGGCGGCATTAACAATAACTGATGACGCAAGGGCATGCACCCAGCTACCAACAGCACCCCACGCTAGCTACGCTAGCTAGCGGTCCTGGATGGGGAGCACCGGCGGGAGCCCAGGACTTTGGAGGATTGTAGTGGCCGTACCGACGGGTGGAGTTGACTGCGATAGCCGGCGGCGGGATTCACACTTGTCAGTTGCTACTGTTTATGGGAAACGCCGGCCGAAACGCCGGCCAGCACTCGTATGGCATAAAGGACGGACGTTGTGTGCACGTCTCTGTTTGCGTACACCGCTGTTGCACAGTTAGTTGTCAGTGTCGGAAATGCAGGCGGTGTCTTCCAGCAGAGCTGCTTATAGCAGGCCATGGAGCCTGTATGTTGGATGCGCGCACCTACGCTCTTGCTTTTCGCCACCGACTCACAGCGGGCCTAGACACAATTTACACAATTTGAGGGGCTGGGCCCGGTTCCGCTGCTGGCCCAAACCGACCGCCTTGCTTGTGGGATTCCTCCAGTTTCTCTCCAGCGGAGGAAGTAGAGTAAGCTGTAAGTCCTTGATGCCAAATACCTTCGCGGCTACTGCAGTTTTTTGGCGTACGGCTCGCCCTGGGGGTGTTTCCATACGCTGCTGTGCCGCGCTGCCATCCACCGCACAAGAGTATCCCTTTCCTTTGCGCTTACATGCGCGTACACATGCATTCGCACCGGCACAAGAGACGCCACATTTCCATTCGACACGCGGAACGCATTTTGGGCGGGGTCATACGGCCCAGGATGGAGCTTAAATGAAGTAAAACAATTTGCTTGCAACCGTAACCCAAAATAATTATGAGATCATACAACGCGCGGTAAAACGCAAACCATTGTTTACGGCCCGTGAGCCTGGCGCTCCATCCAGCCATGCATCGAATGGTTTTCGGCAGCCGAGTTAGTGTTGATAGCAGCCATGCGTCATCCAGCGCTGCGCAGCGGCGTCGCCGTAGTCTCAGCAGCTGGAGCTGGACGGGGCAGCAGCCGTCGCTGTCTCTCGCGTCGGGCGCTGCGGCTGAGGTTCTTCAATCTGTGGACACAATACAGAACTCCCTGGACGCGGAACTACACGCGGTAAGGCGCTCGGCTCGGGCGCGTCTCACATTTCACAGCAGGGGGCTTCCACAGCCATCAAATTAATTTTGCAAAGGGTATTGGACACGCAAACAGCGGGCAGAAGCTTAAAAACGGCGACCGCGCGAAACCTGCTGTTTTTCACCCTGCTGATGACCCGCTGAACCGCGCTCTGGTCACCCGCTCGTCCCACGAACGCACAGGTCGAGCAGCGCGGTGTGGGCTGCAAGGTGCCAAGCCTGCAGCAGGCTGTGACGCAGGCTGAGAACGCCCACCCCGATAACCTGTGGATGCGACTCAAGTTTGCGTGGAAGGTGGGTGGGTCGCTGCACGCTAGCTGCGCACCGTACGTACGACCGAGTGGGTGGAGGTACGCGTGCATGTGCATGTGCATGTGCATGTGCATGTGCATGTGCATGTGCATGTGCATGTGCATGTGCATGTGCATGTGCACACCGTACCAGGCTTGGGTGCACCAGGCATGTACGTACGCGCCGGCTACAAGCATGCATGCACGCACGTGGCTGCCACGCCTATGCTGCCATGCTTTGGCATACCCACGCACCAGCACACATCAGCGGTACCGGGGGCGGCGGGCCGGGATGCCGGTTTTCCCGCCCTGGGCGCCCCCTTACGGCCCCCTTGTGATGCCGTACGCATCCTCGTGATAACAATCCATTTCCGGCCCACCACCCACCGCCCAGGGCATGCGGCGCATTGCACGCATCGACGCGAGCGTGGTGCTGGTGCCGCTGGTGCTGCTCGGCCTGATGCTGGGTCTGGGCGTGTGGGCCGTGCTGGCGGCCTCACACGACCAGGAGGTCCGGTACAAGGGGGACGCGGCGGCCGCGGCGCGCAGCCTGAGCGAGTCCATTCTGTCGGGCGTGCGGGACTCGTACATGCCGGCGGTCATGCTGGGCAACTTCATTTCGCTGGTGGGTGGGCGGGGCGGTGGGCGGGCGGGCGGGCGGGCGGGCGGGCGGGCGAAATGCGCTTTGCCTGTACCGTATCCTGAGTTCTCCCGCCATATAAAACCTCTCCCATTTTGTGCCCTCGTGACACCTATCCATGCGCCCAGTATCCGGACTGGCAGGAGCTGCTGCCCAAGCTCCCCGACCTGGCAGCGAAGCTCCTGTCCACAAACGGCGCGCAGCACACACAGGTGCGTGCGCGCGCACGTGCGCGCCGTCTGCCACATGTTGTAATCGTGGCACCTCGAACCATCTATCTAAGCCATCATCCGTCCAACACCAGTCCCTCATTTAAACGCCTGCTACTGCTGGGGGTCATGAGTGCACGTACGGCTTACCAACCAACCACAATGAATGAACAGACCTTGGAGGTGGCGCCGTTCGGGGTGTACGCCGGCTCCTTCCCGCCCTCGGCAGCCGACACCAGCCCGCCCGGCATTGGTGCGTCAACGGTTCAGGGTGGTGTGTTTATTTGTCGGGAGCAGCTTCCGCTCGCTCGATTATTGCTGTGCGTGGGGAACAAAAATTAACCGCACGCACGTGGGCCGGCACTGCACGCACCACGCATACCCTTAGACTGCGCTTGATTGCTTGCTACTTGTTTCACTTGCTCCTCATCACTGTTTGTTACGTTGCTACCGGTAGACCTCCTGCCCCTGGATCAGCCGGCGCTGCGGACCGGCGTGCTTGGGCTGATCGCGGCGCAGACGCCGTACGTGCAGCTGACGGGGCCCTACCTGGACAGATCGGTGAGGGGCGAGAGGGGGGGAGGGGGTAGGGGAAGGGGGATGCAGGCGGGCGGGCGGGCGCGCGGGTGCTTGCAGGCGGGCGAGAGGCGGGCGGGTGGGCGGGCGGGCGGGCGGGCGTGTGCGGGCGGGCGTGTGCGGGCGGGCGAGTGGGCGGGCGGGGCTGGCGGGCCGGCATCTTGGGCGGGTAGGGACGACGGGACAACTTCCAACACACACGCCAACACACACGCCCAACATGCCACACAAGTAAGTATGCACGCATGCCGTACCCGCCCCCCTTTCAACCGTACTCGGGTGCAGGGCAACAATATCTTTCTCCCCACGGGCCTGCACAGCATCACCATGGTGTTTGTGCCCAACGTGACCGCCAACGCGACCTTCAACATCCCGCTGGCCGGGCCCACCAAGTGCCCCTTCTGCTACGACCCCTTCCGCCGGCGGAAGTGAGTTGGGCTTGCTAGATAGTGGTTCAAAGATACTCTTGAACCAGGTAATAGCAGTGACGGTGGAAATGCCGGGTATCCAGAGCACCCACCTATCCAGCAGACGGCACGCTGCTCAGCAGCTCCACACACCTCAGCTGACCTGCCTGCTGCTACTGCTTCCCCCTATCCCCCTTATTCCCCTTATTCACCTGCTGCTCCCTACCTCCTGCAGGTTCTGGGGCGCGGTGGGCTGCACCGTGGACTGGCGGGTGAGGTGGCAGGGCGGGGGCAGCTGCGTGCCCGTGCCCCTGGATGGATGGATGGATGGGTGGATGGATCGATGGATGCCCCATTGCCCCGCGCACGTCGTGCACGGCTTGCCGCTGCTGCGTGCCGCCAACCCATCCCACCCACCCATCCCACCCTCCCTCCCCGCTCCACCTGCATGTCACACACCGGTACCTGCGCGTGCGAACAGGGGCTGCGCGACGCCGCGCACTGGGAGCGGTTTGCGGACATGGGCTACCACTACCGCCTCACCCGCTTCAGCACCTTCATCAACGAAACCATCCTGCTGGCGGGCAGCGCCGAGGTGCGTGCGTGCTTGCGTGGCTGGGCGTGATCATACATGCACTGAGTTGTGTGTGGTTAGTGTGGTGGGGATGAAAGCTAGCGAGGCGGACCGAGGCACGGGGGTGGGCATGTAATTCGCCTGCATTTGACACATCGCGCTGCACCGCACGTTTGCATGCGTGCCGCATGCAGTCGCGGCCGGGCGCGCTGCTGTTCGATGTGCCGGTGGCCCGTGACATCAACTGGCAGCTGGAGGTGGCGCGGCGCGGCGGCTGGGTGCCCACCTGGCGCGACCCGCTGCTGGGGGTGGTGGTGGGCGTGGCGGTGCTGGTGCCGCTGCTGGTGTTCCTGGTCATCGTCAAGCAGCGGCAGCACACGCTGCTGCTGCTCTCCATTGTGCCGCAGCAGGTGCGTGCGCGCGCGCGTGGCTGCAGGGTGGCTGGGTGGCTGGGTGCTGGATGGGTGGGCGCTAGCCCCCACCACGCGTGCTGAAGCGCGCGCGGGACATGTGGCGGGCGGCCGCCGCGAAACGGGTTTGCCGTCAAGCGCCGCCGTAACCTTACAGAAACCTGACCCCACCGTTCATGCAACGTACGCACACGCGCACACTACGCACACACACGCGCGCAGGCGGTGCGGTACCTGGCCAGCGGGCGCAAGTACGCGCGGTCGTTCGACAACGTGACGGTGCTGTTCAGTGACATAGTGCGCTACACGGAGCTCAGCTCGGGCCTGACCGCCATTCAGGTGGTGGAGCTGCTGGACGAGGTGCGTGCGCGGCGTGGGCGTGGGCGGCGGGGCGCGGCGGCTGGGTGGGGACCGCGGGCGAGGGGGCCGCAAGGTGGCCGCGAGGGGACCGCCGCGTGCGTACCGTATGCGTGGAATTTGGGTTGGCAGGTTGATTTGGGGGGGAGGAACTGCCCCCGCCGCCCGATGCGTGTGTTCGAGAAACACATGCCCACCCGTACGCGGCGTATGCCCCCTTGCCCCCCCCCCCGTGTGTTCCGCGCAAGGTTCCGCTGTGTTGCGTAATCTTACTTGCAACCGACCCACCCACCCACCCCGTGTGTGTGCGCATGCACGCACGTGCAGGTGTATGCGGCGTTCGATGTGCTGTGTGAGGCGCACGGCATCTACCGCTGCGACGTGATTGGAGACGCCTACATGGCGGTGAGTGCGCGTGCGCCCACCTACCACTAGCTACACTAACTACCTGCGGTGCGTGGGCGGTGCGTGGGAGTGTGCTTTCTTGCCTAGCTACCATTCCCCGCTGTGCGCATGCAGCTAGCTAACACACCCCGACCCACGCCGCCCACGCCCACGCCGCCCACGCCCCTGCCTGGCAGGTGGCCGGCATTCCCGACCCGGAGGAGCCGCACGCGGCCGCGGTGCGCGCGGCGCGCATGGCCCAGGCGATGGTGGAGGTGACCCGGCGCATGGTGACGAAGAGCGGCATCCAGATCCAGATCCGCGTGGGCCTGCACTCCGGTAAGTCTTGTGTGCGTGCGCGCGTACATGCCTGTTGCTGAGTGCGTCACCGGGCACGCCTGATTCATCATGGCTCACACTGCCGGGCGGGCGGCGGGTGCTGCCACCGCCGCCTTGCTGCACACGCCGCCTGCAGGCCCGCTGGTGGCGGCTGTGCTGGGCAGCCACTCGTCACCCAAGTACACCGTGCTGGGAGGTGAGCCGTACACACCGTGCACAAGGGCTGTAACATGTGAATGTGCGTGTGTGTACGTGTGCACGTATGCACGCGGGGTGGGCGGATAGCTACCTCAAGCCGTTCCTCCCTCATTGCCCTCGCTGGCCTCGCTGCCCCCTCCTACCTCAGACACGGTCAACACCGCCAGCCGCATGGAGTCCTCGTCCGAGCCCATGGCGGTGCAGCTGTCGGACGCCACGGCACAGCTGCTGCTCGAGTCGGGCGTGCGCGTGGAGATGCGGCCGCGGGGAGAGGTCAACATCAAGGGCAAAGGCGCGCGGGTGCGCCGCCGCGCGCCGGCGGAGCTAGGTAGCGGAGCGGTGGCATCCTCATCAGCACAGCCGTTGGAAGGCCGGTATACAAATAAGGGATGAAAGTGACGCGCAGCCGCACAGTATGGTACGGTACGGATGGTGCCACGCCGCCGCGTGGCTAGCGGTCCCACTGCTGGTCGGTACTTGATCGGCACGCACCCCACGTGCCCAATGGCAAACACGCACGCACGCCGATCGGGGTTCCAATAAAATTGGTTGTGCGCAGGTATGATGGCCACACATTGGCTCGACTGCGAGGTTGGCAACCCCGTGCCCGCCAACGGCGCGGTCGCCAGCACCACCACCGCCAGCGGCCTCGCCAAGATCGCCCCCAGCAGCGGACCCGGCAGCAGCAGCGGCAGCAGCGGTAACACCGGCTGTGTGGCAGTCACGGTCGGGGAGACGAACCGCGGCGGCGGTAGCAGTAGTGGGGGCCAGATGCGGCCACAACTGCCCGTGTCTTCGATGCCCACGCACCCGTTCCTCAGTGTGCCCTTCGACACGGTGGTGGAAGTGGACTCGGCTGGTACCAATGCGGTCAGCACGGCGGCGGCGGCGGGGGGCGGCGGCGGCGGCGGCGGCGGCAGAGCGCAAGGCCAGGGCCAGGAACTGCCAGACCAACAGCAGCTGGGGTATGTTGGAGAGCTCAGTCAGAGCCTTGCAGTTCGCCGGTTGGCAGCCGAGGAGTGGGCGTGAAGCAAGTGACGAGGCGGTTGAAGCAAGTGACGAGGCGGTTGAATGACTAGGATAGACCGGCAGTTTCACCTGGGCCTGAGATGGATGGAGGTGGTGTGGTGTCTGGGGGATGCTGGTTGTCGAAGAAAAGCATGCTGGACATCGGCTTGCGGCATGGCGCGGCATGGCGCTAGATACTGTGCGTGGGGAAAGGGGGGCGGAGCTGGGCCAGCTAGCTGCCAGCCCAGCAAATCATGGTTCATCATTATTAATCCCATTATTCCGGGCGCCGGGCATGACACCCAGCACGCAAGTCGCGGTGCAACCCCGCCCAGTTTTCCCCTGCGTCGGTTCGTGCATGCCGTCCGTCGATCGTATCACCATCAAGCATACCGTATAGCACTGCGCTATCTAAGTTGGGTTGCATCGATTGGGTATTGATCATGAAAGCACGCCTACTGCATATTCAAATGCATCCGGAGTTCCGGACACACGATGGCAAGATGGCGTTCGTTGTGCATGAGGACGAGGAAGAAGAAATAATCAGATAGTCGTATACGGTGTGCAACGCCGCTACCGGGCGTTGCCTGGCCAAGCCGGGGTTCGGGCGTCCGGCTGCGTGTGGGTCCTGGAGCCTTGGCCTCTTGGGCCACACTGCCTCTGTGCGCTGCCTGGTGGTGGTGGTGTTGAAGGTGGTGGTGGTGTTGAAGGTGGTGGTGGTGTTGAAGGTGGTGGTGGTGTTGAAGGTGGTGGTGGTGTTGAAGGTGGTGGTGGTGTTGAAGGTGGTGGTGGTGTTGAAGGTGGTGGTGGTGTTGAAGGTGGTGGTGGTGTTGAAGGTGGTGGTGGTGTTGAAGGTGGTGGTGGTGTTGAAGGTGGTGGTGGTGTTGAAGGTGGTGGTGGTGTTGAAGGTGGTGGTGGTGTTGAAGGTGGTGGTGGTGGTGTTGAAGGTGGTGGTGGTGGTGTTGAAGGTGGTGGTGGTGGTGTTGAAGGTGGTGGTGGTGGTGGTGTTGAAGGTGGTGGTGGTGTTGAAGGTGGTGGTGGTGTTGAAGGTGGTGGTGGTGTTGAAGGTGGTGGTGGTGTTGAAGGTGGTGGTGGTGTTGAAGGTGGTGGTGGTGTTGAAGGTGGTGGTGGTGTTGAAGGTGGTGGTGGTGTTGAAGGTGGTGGTGGTGTTGAAGGTGGTGGTTTCACGCCGCGAGGAACTAAAGTCAACGTGGGAGCTGACCCCTCCATTCGTTCACATATATAACCATGGAAAGGATGGGATACGGCATCGAGACTCAGATTTACAGCAGTGTACACTCAGGCGTCGAGCCACGGGAGATACCGTGGTTCTTGCTGGCAGACTGATTTCGTGGGCCCGCCGCTGCCTCGTGCCGCTGCCTGCTGGGCCGCCCAGGCCTACGCTTGGCCTACACATCCAAATGTAAATTGCACCGACACCGGCCGCGCCCGACGCCTCGACCGCACATGCTCACTCAAGCTATGCACACGTCCGGACATCTGCGCTGCTAGGCCTTAGTTCAGGCCCCCAGCCCAGCACATACCCATTCCGCAGTCCCACGTGCCATGGTTCGTTCCTTACATCCAACACGCGCCAGACAGACAAGTCTTGATTGACGCAGACACAGCAGCTTCCGTCGTCGCACGGCTAGTTCAGGCCCAACCGCAGACGGCAGACCCCTTCATAACACTGCGCACTTATCGCCACCATCTGCCTCACCTCTGCAGCCTTTTGTCGTGTCATGTCAAGTAAGCCCTCAAGTCAGATCGTGAAGTTTCGCCACGCGCAGCAGCGCTTGACTCGCGCCCATGCCAGTACATCACGCACGAGCCCCGTCATCTTGTCACCTCTTGTCCCCCATCTTCGCGCCGCACAGCAGGTTAGCAGGCCACACATCTCACATCACGCCTGCAGCCCCATCCGCGCCATGTGCATGTATTCCTGCTGCCGCTGCCGCAGCGCCGCAATGCTGCTGAGCAGGGCCGAGTCCACCAGCCCCGCGCCGCCGCCGCCGCCAACCGCCCCCTCAACCACCCGGCCGCCACCGCCGCCCTCCCCGCCGCTGTCCGCGCCGCCGCCGTCGTGTTGCTGCTGCTGCGCAGCAGCCGCCTGTGCCGAGGCAGCAGCACCCGCGGCCGCCCCTGCGGCCGCCGCCGCCGCAACGCCGGCCCCATTCGAGCCGCCGCCCGCATTCCCACCCGTCACAATCACCACATTGGGCGGCGGCGCGCCGCCCATCGACGACGTGAAGAAGGACGGCGCGGTGATGGGCCGCGCGCCGCCGCCGCCGCCGGCGGGCGAGTACGGCGAGTAGTAACTGCCGTAACCGCCGCCGCCGTACGGCCCGGGGGTGGTCGCCGCGCCGGGGCTGTAGGTGTCGCGGTAGGGGCTGGCGGAGCGGGCGGTGCCGGGCACGGTGTTGAGGTAGAGCACTTCGGACATGTGGCTCACGTGCTTGGCCTCGGCCGCCTTGAACTGCGGGAGGCAAGGACAGGAGACGACAGGACAGGACAGGAGAGGACGTGAGTGCGGGTGTTAACAAAGCGTCGAAATGCGTCGGGCGGTGCGCACACAGCGTCGAAATGCGTCGGGCGGTGCGCACACAAGCCGCTGCGCCGGCAGCGGCCAGTTGACGCCGAACTCGCTGCGCCGTGCGTTAGCCAATGTTGAACCGCCCCGTAGATCAAATGCAACCTGATTACCTCGCTCTCTCGCTCTTTCCTCTCTCCCTCTCCCCTCTGCGCTCTCCCCTCTCTCCTCTTTCCCCTCGCCTCCCTCCCTCTCCCTCTCCCTCTCCCTCTCCCTCTCCCTCTCCCTCTCCCTCTCCCTCTCCCTCTCCCTCTCCCCTCACTCCTCTCCACCTCCTCCGCGCCGCACCTTGAGGTCCGCCACCTCGTCCGTCAGCGCCGCCACCGCCGCCACCGCGCCGCGTGACCTGCGCTTCAGCTTGCGCAGCTCCGCCTCGTGCCGCGCCGACAGCTCCTTCACGGCGGCCTGCAGGGGGGTTGGGCGGGGCAGTGGGGAAGGGGCCGGGAGTGGGGGTGACCAGGGTGCGGATGGGATGGCGTTCGGTGTACGGCAGGTGTAGTGGGTGTACCGTGTGTGTGCGCAAGGCACGGAGGTGCGGCTGGAGGCCATACAGTACCCGTGCGTACGGTAACCGTACGACTGCGTTTCAACTTTGGCACGTTGGTGGCAGCACTTACCGTATTCCCCATACCGTAGTATAGGCGTGCCATCCCAACCCAGCCACACCCACACCCACACCCACACCCACACCCACACCCACACCCACACAAGCACGCACCTGGTACCGCTTGGCCAGCGCCGCCTTCTCCAGCCCCCAGGCCGCCCGGCTTGACGCCTCCTGCCGCGCCAGCGCCGCCCGCTCCTCCTCGCCCTCGCGCCGGACCGACTCCAGCTCCGCAGCCAGAGAGTCGCGAGCGCTGCGGATCTGTTGGCGCACCGGGGTGCGGTGTTTGGTGGGGAAAATTTAGGAAGTGTTGGAGCGAAGCCACACTGGTGCATCGGGCTGACAAGCTCCGAGCGCGCTTCACGCGGCCCACCCTTGAGATGCAAGGCGCGAAGCGATGTATTTATATGACAGAAGCACCCAGCCCCTGCCCCAGGCACCCAGCCCCTCCGCAACGAGCCTCCCTTGGGCTGGTATGTTTTCACACACACACACCCTGCCCCACCTGCAGCGCCTGCTCCTCCGCCCGCTGCACGCGCTGCTCCAGGTCCTGGCGCCGCTCCACCAGCTGCGTGGCCGTCATCTGGCTCTTCACCAGCTCGGCCTGTGTCCGGTGGGGGGTCAAGGCCGTGAATTCGAAAGACGATGGGGCATGCTTTCTTCAGAGCGGCTGCATGCGATGTCCGCTGCCCCCGGTCCCAAAGTCTGACGTTGCCGTTACCATGCGGTCTGTCCCCCACACCCTCAACCCGCCGTCGGCCATCGGCACGCTCGCCGGCGCGCCTGCTGTCTACACCCTGCCGCAATCCTTTTCACCACTTCTTCGCAACAACCCCACCCATCTCCGCCCCCGTCCCTCGCGCTCGCCTTGGCGTCCGCCAGCTCCGCCTTGGCTGCCTCCAGCGCCACGTTGGCTTCCGTCAGCTGCCGCGTCAGCGCCTCGCCGCGCTGGCGCTCACCCGCCGCCTCCCGCATGGCGTTATCCGCCTCGCCCTGCGCCGCCCGCAGCGCCGCCTCGTCCTCGCGCCGCCGCTCTGCACACACCAAACGCCAAACGTCAAACAAGAGGAGCGCAGAAGGCAGGCGGGGACAAGCCGGTGAGTGCGCGCACACACGATGCTTCACCGCCCTTGCCCTTGTCTCGCAACCTTGCACAATGCAGCGCACGCATTCTATCCTCCCCCCGCCCGGAAGAGCACCGCCCGGTAGATGTGCGCGCACCACACCTGGCCCCCGTGCCTGGTCCCGGCGCCACCGACCACACCGCCTCTGGCCCCACCCACCCTCCGCCTGCCGCTGCAGCGCGGTGATCTTCTCGTTCAGGTCGGCGCGCAGGTCCAGGAGCTCGCGCTGCTTCTCTCCCGCCGCGCGCTTCTCGTCCGCCAGCCGCGACTCCCACACCGCCACCAGCTTGGTCAGCTCGTCCTGTGCGTCCGGGTGTGCAATTATGTGGGTGTGGGTGTGGGTGCAATGGATGATGGAATGATGGGGCGGGGCGGGGGCAGGGATGGAGAGGAGCATGCGGGCTGGTGGTGGCTAGTGGCGGCGCAGGGCGAGGGTGCTGGCTGGAGAGGCGTCCTCTGACCGTCGGGGGCGCCAGCTCCTTGCATTGTCAGTACGGAGCTTCCCAACCCCCGAACCCCTACCGCATTGGGTTTACAATGGCTGCTGGTTTGGGTCTCGGGTCCATTTACTCGCATCGCAAGCCTGCACCCACAAGCCCGCGAGCCCGACGCCCCCACACACATGCCACGCTCCCCCCGCCCCCACCCCGCCCCCACCTGCTGCGCCAACTTGAGCTCGCTGATGAGGGAGTCCTTCCGCGCGCCCTCGCTCTGCAGCGCCGTCACCTTGTCCTCCAGCTTGCGGATCTGGGGGTGAGAAGGGTCCATTCATGTTGATGATGTTGATGATGTTGACAGGGCGTTGCAACACGGGGTTGCATGGTGTTATGAGGTCTTTTAGGTGGTGACACGAGGCAGGCCATCATCGTCGTCAAGCCGTGGCTCGCTGAGCGCCCACGCTTCACGCCCTAGCCAAGCCCCTCGCCTGGCCCCGCCCTCGCCTCCACGCTACCCCGGCCCCGCTCCCCCGCGCGCTCCCCTCCGCCCCCAGCGACCGCGGTGGCCGCAACAGCCGCTCACCGCCTCCTCGTGCTCCTCCATCAGCGCGCTCTTCTCGGTGGCCGCCAGCCGCACCGCACTGTCCAGCTGGCCCTGGGGGGGGGGGGAGCCACGGCGGCGGACAGGGAAGGGAGGGCACGGAGGGAGGGTTAGGGGGGCACCGCGGATCAGACAAGGGCCACGGCATGGTATCGCGGCCGCGCATGTGCATGCGCAGAGCCTGCTGTACCCCCTGTCCACATCTTCCCAACATCACGTGCATCCCCCCGACCCGACCCCAGCCCCCGGCCCCCAGCCCCACCCCCCAGGGCCTCCGCTCCTCCTGCCCCCAAACCCTCTTCGCTTTCATACATACCGGTACGCATTGGATTTGGTTTAGCGCGGGCCGGCGCTCACAACCCCCTCCCACCCAACCCCCCGCCCGCACCTGCAGCGCCGTCTGCGCGCCCTGCAGCCGCACGTTGCTTGCGAACAGGTCCTCCGCCGCGCGCTGGCTCTCCGCCAGCTCCGTCACCAGGTGCCGGTTCTTGCGCGTGACGCTCTCCACGAACGACATCAGGTTGGCCGCCTCCTCCTGCGGGCGGGCGGGGGGGGGGGGCGGGGGGTTGCAATGATGGTACATGGAAGTGTAGCAGCGTAGACAGGGGGTGGGTGGTGGTAGTGAACGCCAGCTAAAGCTAAACCCAAGTCTGGTTCGTCGCGCGCGAGAGGGTCATGCAGCAGGGGTCGGGGGGTTGTGAGGATGGTTGGACATGCTGGTGGTCCCCAAATCCTGGTCCCCCACTCCGCGACCCCACGCGCCGCCGCACCTCCGCCGCCTTGACCCGCTTGTCCGCCTGCGCCGCCGCCTGCTCCCGCTCCACCACCGCCTTCTCCTTCAGGCGCCGGACCTGCAGGTGGGGGACAAGTGCGGGCGGCGTACCGGTAGGTGTGTGTGTGCAGCGGGTCACGGGTGAGGCCCGGTTCAGGTCCAACTGTGTTTTGACACAGCCAGCATCGCTCGCTGCTGCAACGCGCTGCCCCTCGCTGCTCCCAGCCCCCCCCCCCCAGCCGCCCACGACACACACGCACCTCGTCCAGCTCCTGCTTCATCTGCGTGTGCGAGTACCGCGCCGCCTCCAGGTCGCGCTGCAGGCCGCGCAGCTGCGTCTCCGTGGTGGCCAGCTTGCCTGCGCAGGTGGAGGGGGGGAGGCAGCGAGCGGCGTTGTGTTACAGGTGGGTGCGTGTGGCTGCAGAACACGAACCCACGCCCATAACTCCATGCACTCTTCCATCCACCGAATCCTCGACTTCGCCCCGCTTCTTAACCTTGCACCTCCCCTCCCCTTTTTCCAAACATCCTTGCAAATCCCCCGGGTGCTCCACCCCAACCCCAGCCCCTATCCAGCCGCTCACCCTGCAGCGTGGTGATGAGCGCTGCCTTGTCGCGCAGGTCACGAGCCTGCGCCGTGGACTCCAGCCGGTGTGCCTCCTGGTCGCCCACCGTGCGCACCTCCTGCGCGGCGTGTGGTGTGTGTGGTGTGTGCAGCAGAGTGTGCAGCAGGGTGTGCAGCAGAGTGTGCAGCAGAGTGTGCAGCAGAGTGGGTGGGTGGGTGAATGCGTGAGTGAGTGCGTGAATGAGTGAGTGGGTGAGCCGTGGGTCGCAACGAGTGATTTGGCTTGGGAGCGAGCGGGCGTGGGAGTGTGTGGGCGGGCGTCGCGTGGCGTGGCATGGTGTGGCGTGGTGTGCGGAGAGGCGCTGGGCAGGGGCGGGGCGGCGGCCACAGACCCGCGACCTGCATGACACCCAGCGGCCGGGTAGCACCAGCCGCCCAACACTCCAGCCCCCCTCCCCAAAATGTCCGGCCGCGACACTGCTACCACCCCACCGCACAAACACACACGTACACGTACGGTCGCATGCACAGCCTTTGTACGCTTTCTCCTTGTGCTCTCGACACACATACGCCCACCCACACCCACCATGCTGCGGTAGATGTTCTGCAGCTCCTCGTACTCGCGCCGCAGCTTCGTGTAGGCGGCGTGGGAGGATTCCGCCTCCTGCATAGGGGCACGGGGGGCGGGAGGGTTGCGGGCGAGTAGGTGGGCGGGTGCGGGCACGTGTGGGCGGGTGTGAATGGGCGGGGTGGCTGGGCTCCCAAGACCGCCACCATACCGCGAGCACCCGCAACCCGCACAGGGCAAGGCACATCTAATTACCCGGTAACTGCCCCTGTCGCCCCGCCTATGCCTGTGGCGCTCCCCCTCCCTTCCCCCTCCGCCTCTTCTTCCCCCACCTTGGCCAGGTTCTCGGTCTTGGCCCTGTACGGCGCATCCACCTCCTCCAGCAGCTTCACACGCAGCACCTCCAGGTCCCTGGGGGCAGGAGTAGCGGGTTGTTTTGGGGTGTTGCATACTCCGGCCCAAGCGGTCATAAGACCAACCCAAATACATAGGCGGAGGGGATGGGGGATTGGCGGAGGGAGGCGCTGGGCTGGTGGATGTGCGTATCGTGGTGTGGAGGGGCGTAGCGGAGCGGTGACTGGGCTGCTGCGTGAGGGCCCAGGAGCTGCGCTGGTGCAAACTGGATGGGGGCTTGCAAACCCCCTCCCTCCCCCGCGCCGACGCCAAGCCCCGCGTGATGCTACAGATTACGCCCATGATCCTCCTGGTCCGAGGCCCGCCCACTGTTGCAACCCACTCCACTGCACTCCAATCCACTGCGGTACCCCCCCCGCCGTTGCTGCCTGCTGTCCGCGGCGCTTGCCTCCAGCGCCCATCCAGCCCTGCCGCCAGCGCACCTCGGCCCCAGGATTTGGGCTTTCGCCGCGTCCAGCTGCCGCTGCTTCTCCTCCAGCTCCACACGCCAGGACTCGCACAGAGACTGGTACTGCTTCTCCACATTGGTCTGCGTTGCGCAGATTGAGACAGGGGACGGCGTTGAGCGTGCAAGAAGGCCACAGCGGGGCTGGTCGGGAAGTGTCGAGGGCCACGGGTGCTTACCCGGTCGTCATACAGGGCGGCGTAGCGGGCCTGCAGAGTTTTGTTGCTCTCCACCAGTTGTAGGTGCAGGCCCTTCAGCTGCGAGCCAAGGGCAAGCGAGAAAGCGGTAAGAGCCTACAAGTCGAGGCATGTGACTGCCGAATGCCCAACTTACGTTGTCGAAGTTCCTCTTCAGGTCCACATTCTCCGTTTTGAGTTGTGTGATAATTGCAATCGTTTGAGCCACATCCTGCAGCACGGGCCCAAGTGGGTTGAGGATTTCCGGTCTTCGTGCCCGGTTGACCAGCCTGCGCAGCTCATTCCAAAGCTCCTTCCTACCTCCGAGCCATAATCGCTAACAACACTTTCACTCATAGTCGAAATGTCTAGCGCATGTCAGCCAAAGAGTGCAGTAGCACACCGCGCTGTTTTCGTGAGCGATGCTAGTATAATGGTGTCGCACAGCTCATGTGTAAACCGGTCGGTTCAATTTCATAGCGATTGTCGCCTGCACAGAACCGCGAGTCGAGCTGCGGAAATGGGGGCCCATGCAGGTTTGCTCGGTTTTGAGCACCTCTGTGCCTGTGTGGCTGAAATCTGGTGCAGTCTACATTTCCCCTCCAGAAAATAAAGACGCCAGCGTTAACGGCCCAGACGCGCCAGTTAGTTGCCAAGAGTCGTTGCAGCAGCCGCGTCAACCCCGTCGCACCCGGCCCAAACCCGCCAGGTACTCGTGAGCGCTACTAAGACTTTAAGCTAGAACCGGGATCGGTGGACCGGAGCTCTGTCCGCTGGAGTTCGTGCTCTGGCCCATAATCCATTTTTCCCTGATAGAAAGAACCCCACGTGCCGCTGCGACGCTCACAGACTGAGTCGCCGCGCCCCAGGCACCTAAGCGAGCGCAGCCATGGCATCTCAGCACGTGAACCCCCTCGGCGCGCTGGGCAAGAGCGGCGTGTCCGCCCCGCGCCTGGGCTACGGCTGCATGAGCCTCAGCAACAACCTGTATGCGGGGGCGCCCTCCGAGGAGGACGCAATCAAGCTGCTGCGCCGCGCTTACGAGCTGGGCGTGCGGCTGTTCAACACATCGGGTGAGGTCGCTTTCGTGCTTGGGCTAGTGGCTGGGTGCGTGCGTGGGTGCCGGCCGGCCCGGACCCCTGCTGCCTGTTCGTGTGCCTGCTCCTCCTCTGTAATGAGTCTAATGACCTGCTGGCCGACCTCACTCCACGCTGTTACCAAACCCCAATACCATAGTCCGATCCATTTCTCTATGCATGAAACCTCCCCTCCCCTCCCCTTCTACCCGACCCCACCCCACCCACGCTAACGCTCTTGCCGTGCAGACCTGTACGGCCCCTACACCAACGAGCAGCTGCTGGCCGCCGCCTTCCCCGCGTCCGCCTACCCTGATGTGGTGTTCGCCACCAAGTGGGGCGCCATGTTCGTGCCGGGCGCCGGCATCGTGAACGACAACAGCCGCGAGAACTGCCGCAAGTGAGCAGTGCGGCAGCCAGGCGGGGGGTGGCGGGGGGCAGTGCCGTTCGAGCAGGGCGCAGTGCGGTGTGTTGATGTCCAGTGGGAGGGGGGGGCAGACGTGCTTAGATGGGGCGCAGCATGCAGCATGCTGAGGATGTGCAGTTGGGGCCTCAACAGCCCCAGACCGATGGCACGGCCAGCCCACCCCCCTTATTGCTGCAACCCCTGCATCACAAACCCGCGCCGCGCGCACCACCCCTTGCGCTTGTCACTGGTGTGGTGCCGCAGGAGCTGCGAGGGCGCGCTGTCGCGGCTGCAGCGGCCGGCCCTGGACCTGTTCACTTACCGCGGGCCGCCCAGCGCCTCGGCCGCCGGCATCGCCGACACCATGCAGGAGTGCAAGGTGGGGCGCGGCGGGGAGGGGTGGCGCGGGGCGGGGTGGGGCGGGTACTTCATTCCAATCATGTGTGGGGGGGGAGGGAGCCCTGTGTTTGGACGCTGTGGATGCGTGAACCTGGAAAGGTGGCTACGCCAAGTTTGGTGGCGCTGGGTGTGCGGGCGCCCCAGCCATGTGCAGAGGCGCACACAGCCTCGGTCACGCTCAGCCCCTCCCTCCATCCACCGCCGCTCGAATTCTCCTACCCCTGCACTGCACCACACAACCACCCGCAAGCGCACGTGTGCACCCCGCCGTACACCCTTGCGCTTTCTTCCTCGCTCTCACCGCGCACCCACGGTACGTGCCGTGCCGCAGCTGCTGCTGGCGGAGGGCAAGATCCGCGGCGTGGGCCTGAGCGAGGTGTCGGCGGAGCAGGTGCGGCAGGCGGCGGCGGTGGTGCCCATCGCGGCGGTGGAGCTGGAGTGGTCGCTGTTCACACGCGATGCCGAGGTGGGTGGGCTGTGTGCGTCGGCGTGCGTGCGGACGCCGGTGTGACCTTTGGGTGCACATGTGAATTTGCATCTGAGAATGTTGGAATGCATGCGTGTATGCGGGGGCCGAACGGGTATCGTGCGATGCGCGATGTGCTGGTGGCGCCCCCGCTTGAGCACTTGTTGCCGCTGCCTTAACCCCTTGCTACCGCTGCCGCTGCGCGCTTGCGCGCGCGCTCTCAGGACGAGATCATCCCCACCTGCCGCGAGCTGGGCATTTCCATCCTGGCGTACAGCCCGCTGAGTGAGTTGGAAGCGCATGCACTTGTCCCCAAGCGTGTCTGTTGCAAGTGCTTTTGCTACGTGACGAGGCTTGGATTGGGGGCTGCCGAGCCAAGCCGCCGCAAGCCAGCGCGCGCCACGCACGTGTCAATCCTCGCGCCGTGTTGCCACGCTCTACCTCTGACAGGCCGCGGGCTGCTAACTGGCACGGTGCGCAGCGCGGAGCAAATCCAGGAGTCAGACTTCAGGTGTGGGTGGAGATGGGGTGCCGGTACTTCATTCCACACTCAAAACGGCTGAGCGAACCCGGGGACCATCAAATGTGGACACATGGGTGCGGACGCGGGTGTGGCACTGCTGAGATGACCTGGGGAGACCTGAAGGTTGAGCCTCTTGACGTGTCTGCTGGTTCGCTGCTGTGACTCACGTCCCGCAGGCGCAAGGGCTTCCCACGCCTTGACAATCTGGACAAGGTGCGCCGCGGGTGGTTGCGCGGGGAACAATCAGCGTCCTGGTAATCACTTGTGGAAGTGCAACCCCAACATGCCATGCCATGTAGGGTTGCAAACACAAACAGGCAGTCCTCATTCGCACACCCGCTTTCCGTCCCGTCCCCCTGATCTCCTTCACTCCTTGTGACTAAATCTGCTTGAATATCTGAATATGGGTTTTGGGTTGGCAATGGTTGATATGGATTGATTGGAAAAAAAGTACGCCTCGCCCCCTCGCCTTGGCCCCGCAGAACCTGGTGCTGGTGGACCGGGTCGCCGCCATCGCCGGCCGCAAGGGCTGCACGCCGGGGCAGCTGGCGCTGGCGTGGGTGCTGTCGCGCGGCGCCGACGTGTTTCCCATCCCCGGCACGCGCAGCATCGCCAACCTGGAGGTGCGCCCCTACGCGTGTTCGAAAACACGAGAGGGGGAACACCCGCCCCACGCGTGTGCGTGTGAGCGGCTGGGCGCATGTTTGGGTGGGGCTGGCGGATGACGGGCGCTGGTTTGGGTTAGGCTCCCATCCCTCCTGTCCTGTGGACACTTCCGTGGCCATGCTGCATAGCCGCTGCCGCCGCCGCCGCCTGTCCGCGCGTAACTCCCCGCGCCCGCGTCCATTCACGTGTGCCCACTGCACCCGCCGCCCGCCCCCCGCCGCAGCAAAACATGGGCGCCCTGGCCGTGGCCCTGAGTGCCGAGGAGTGCAAGGAGCTGGAGGAGGCGGTGCCGGCGGACCAGGTGCGTGTGCGGGGGCCGGGGCGTAGGCAGAGGGTAGAAGGGCACGGTAGAAGAGGGTGTACAAGGGGGCGGGGCGGCCCAGACTACGGCGACGGCGGGACTGGCAAAGGCACGCCACCTCTGTTCATGCCGCGGCAGCGGCAGCGTACTTGACGGCATCTCTCAATTGCCAGCTTGACTCACGCGGAACTCACGCGGAACTGAATACCCCTTGCGCTTGCTTCTGACGGACTGTGTTACTACTGCGTCTCCTGCCCCACCCGCCTCGTCAATCATGTCACAGGTGGTGGGCGACCGCTATGCGCACATGGCGGCCACCTTCCACGGCGCCAAGGGCACGGCGGCGCACCACTAGATAGACAGCTGGAAGGAGGGGCAGCCGGCGCGGCGGGCGGGGGCAAGGGGAATGTATGAGCGGGGGGGGGCAGCGGCACACGGCAGGTCAGCGTGTCCGTGTCGGTGATGAGTTAGTTTCGGTACGGTAGTACGATTTCACGGTGTTGCCACGGTCGGCGCCCAAGGTTGAGCATCTGGCGGCTGCGAGTGTCCACAACCTCCACGTCACCACGCGTGCGCTTCCACAAGTGAATGCAGATGTAAGACGTCATTGAAGCCTGGAATGCGCACCACCTCCACGCTCGTGCGAGCGGTTCACCAGGGCCTTCGAGGTTGCGCAGGGTCTGAATTCTGTACAGTGCGTGGGTGGCTGCGGCTGCGGGGGGCCGCGCGCGCGCTGCCGCTGCACAGACTGCCAGAAGACACACAGGCGGCAGCCAGGCAGGAGTTCAGGGGGAGGCAGAACTGACACGAACAGTCTGTTCCGAGAGCGACTTTACATGAACGGACAGTCCGACCAGCATGGGCGCCCTGCAGGCCTGCACCGATGCGCCCAACGACAAAACGTGTAACGTGCTGATGTGTTGCATTCTTGCCTGGGGCTCGCGCCGGCATTACTTGTGCCGCGTCGGCGAGTCAGCGGTCACCGGATGAATGTACTATGAATTGACGCTCGGTGCGCAGTCAGACAGCAGGTTCCGTGAACGCACGCGTTGATCGGTGCCGCGTGCTCCCCCGTACTCACGTGCCTCCCGCCGTCCCGCGCATGTCCCCCAACAACGTAAACAATCCCTCAGTGCCCATGCCGGCAGTGGCCAGCATTCCTTAATGTCGGCATCGGTGTACACGCCAACCCGTTCGTCAAGTGCTCATCACACCAGTCCAACTGCAGTGCCCCACATTGCACCATTTCACGTAGCCGATGCCTACCCCGCACAGATGGAGGCGCCCGAGTGGGAACGGCCTGATGCCGGCATAACGATTGACTCTCAACGTGCAAATGCCTCAACTCAGACGCAGGAATGCTTTTGAGGTCAGCAGTTCATGGACCAGGTCGAGAAGAGCAGGCCTTGTAAGCCTTCGCAATCATGAGGATTACTTCTGCTAAGGACAGCCGGTGAATCAATCGCACGGAATCAAGAATACAGGGATGAAATACAGAGGCGCCAACTTAGCAATAACCCAGTCAAACATTCAAGGCCCATTCATACATTGCTATCCCGCGCAGAAGCACCTAGTTACTCCCGTGCGCGCCCACTCCAGGTGAGGCGCAGCCGCGCCCACAGCGTCGGTAGCTGCTGCTCCGTGCGCGCACCACCGGCGAGCCATTGCCGGCTTCGCCCCTGGCGGCCGCCCTGAAGCGCCGCATTGTGCTGCCCCAAGGCCTGCTCGAGCCGCACCAGCACTGCAGCGGAGCTGGGGCGGCGCCGCGGCTGCAGCTGCAGGCACTCCGCCGCCAGCTCCCTGAAAGCCCCCGGTGTGTGCTCAGGCCACCACAGCAGGCCTGGCGGTAGCGCCAGCGACGCCAGGGATGGGCCCGGCGCCTGTGCCCCGGCGCCATCCTCCTCCAAGGCGTCATCACCCAGCGGCACCAGGCGCGCCTGCTCCGACAGCCACGCGCTTAGGCCCGCGCTCTCGGGCCGCGCCAGGGCTGCAGGCAGCGGCAGGCCCAGGGCCAGCTCCCACAGCACCACAGCAAAGGCGTACACGTCGCCAGCCGGGCTCGAGCGGCCGTGAGCCACCAGCTCCGGTGCAGAATACGCAGATGAGCGCCTGCGGGGTGGGATTGGGAGAGGTACAGCAAGAGGAGATCCTCGTCGCAGGATATATGCGGAAGGACCAGGCATGACCAATGCTCCGCACCGGAGAATGCCGAGCGCTGAACCCCCGTTCAAGCAGGAACTCGAGCCTTCGACACTTCCGCGTACCTGGTCGGTCCTGACAGGTGCGTTGCGTCCGCTTCCACGTCCAGTCGCCCGCTCATACCGAAGTCGCACAGCTTTGCCACCACGCCCAGCCCCCCGTCAGGTGCAGGTGCTCGAGCTGTTGCTGCTGCACTCCGTTTGCTCTGCAGCAGCACGTTGTTGGAGGACAGGTCCGCGTGCACCACCCCGCGCTCATGCAGGTGCGCCAGGCCCCGTGCTATGTCGCACGCCAGCAGCAGCGCAGTCCGAGCCGCCAGAGGTTGCGGGGCCGGCGGTTGCTGGTCACCGCCGCCTGCACCTGCGCCTCCGCCCGCCTGCGGCCCCAGCAGCCTCCCGGACTGCAGGCAGTGGCACAGGCTGCTGGCGTCGCACAGCTCCTGAATGAGCGTCAGCTTCCACACCTCCGCCTCGGCAGCGCGTCCGAGGTAAAGTGAGCCACCGGCGCTGCCAGTGTATTCCACTGATATCCCTAGACATGCGTCATTTGTTGACTGAACCCCTTGCCCGCTGTAGCTGCTATAGCTACTTGATGTCGGTATGTGTAGCGCCTGCAGCTGGTAGGTGTAGGTGGCCACGATGTTGGGGTGCGCCATGCTCACGGCAATGGCCGCCTCCTCGACTGCCTGCTTCGCGCGTGGGTCCTGCACGCCGCCCTGCGTACAGACCACAACAGGCACAAGGGCAGGAAAAAGCACGTTGGATGCAGGACGCGCATACTGTACCACAGCGCCGAGCTCAGTTGTGCGCATGGACACGAGACCTCCACGCCCGCCCACCGCCTGCCTCACCTCCGTGTGTTGAAACAGCACGCTCTTGACCGCCACGTCCAGACCGCGCCACACCCCGCGGTACACCACGCCCTGCGCGCCGCGGCCCAGCTCGCCAGTGATGGTGAGAGGAAGCGCGGCATACGAAGCCGTTGCCGGCTGCATTCCAGTCGCCTCCGCCGCGTCCGCGCCCGCGACCGCAGCGCCGCTCTCCGCGCACCTGCTGCCAAGCGGCATGCCTGCGGTCCCCGCGGCGGCTGGCTCCAGGACATCGACTGCAGGCGTGCTGATCGGCAGCCGCAGCAGCGGCGCGTTCGAGTCGTGTACGCTGCTGGCGGCGAGGTTATCGCCCACGCCGTCTCCAAGCTGCGCTGCGCCTGCTGCCACCGCGGCACTGCTGCCCCGCCCGCCGGCAGCTGCGTCCGCCGGCGCGGATGCGCCCGCAGGCAGGAGGGCAGCCTCGACCTGCGCCAGCCGCTGCCGGCCGTCCTCCATGGCCAGAATCATCCCCACCACTGCGCTGTTGACGGCGCACAGCCGCCCACCGGCCGCGGCGCGGTCCGCGCCTCTGGCGGCGCCAGCCCGGCCCCCCACCGCAGCGTCGCTGCTGCTGGTGGCGGTGGTAATGCACCCCGCCGAGCTGCAAAGCGCCGAGGAAGACGTTTCCCCGGCCGAAACATCCTGATCGACGCTGCGAGACGGGCTGTCGACACTGCCGCTTGCGCCCTTGACGTCGGTCGTGCTGGTGCCGCTAGCCCCGCCCAGCCCATCACATTGACGTGCCACCGACGCCACGCCCGCGCCACAGTCGGAGCCGAAGCCGGAGCCAGTCGAGGCACGCCGAAAAGCAAGCCTGGCCCGGCGCCGCCGCTGCAGGTGCAGCACCAGGACTGCCCCGCAGACGATGGCGGCTGCACCAACGCACGGCACCACGATGCCAACTACTGGCACGGCTTTCGCCGCTGAGCCGCCGGGCCGCGCAGCTCCATCGCTGCCACCGCCGGTGCCTGCTTCCAAGCCCGCGCCCTGCGGCTCCTGCACCCCTACGCCGACAGAGCCCATCGCTCCAGGCCCTGCCGCCACCTCTGGTGCAACACCAGGCGCATCCGCTGAGGGGCCGTTACCGCCACTGCTGCTGCGCGCTTCCAGCCCCGGCTGCTGCGTGGCAGAAGCCGGCCCTGATATTGAGCCGTCGCTTGATGGCAGGGGGCCGGCCGGCTGGCGGGCTGCAGGCGGCGGCGACGCCGACGGCACCGCCACCACCACATCGCCCTGCGCCGGGCTCGCCAGTCCTTCGACAGGAGGCCCAATAGCGGATGGGGCTGCAAAGTCCACTGTCGGCAGCACCAGGCCAAGCAGAACCGGGGAAGGTGTCAGGGCGCCGTAGGAAGCCATGTTGACTTTCATCGCCGCCACTGCGTTTGGTAGCTCCGCAGCTCCCGGCGTTATGAGGGTGACATTGTACCCCTTCCAGCCACACCAGGACACCTGCTCGAGCTCTAGCATTCCTTCGCTGCGCAGGTGGGCTCTGTCCTCCGTGCTGCTGCTGTTGAGATAGTGTTGGGCGTCAAGCAGCACCGAGCCCTCCAGCATCGCCCGCAGCGCCGCCGCCAGACCCGGGTCCGTGGCCGCAGAGAACGCCAATCGGCCGCTCAGCAGGTCGGCCGACGCGGCCCACACGCGCCCCAACAGCTGCAGCTCCTCCTCCGGCACTACCAGCACCACCCCGTCCAACTGTAGACGCGGCAGGCCCGTCGGCCGGCCGCCCGCACCACCCGCCGCGTCTGCCGCCAGGGCCTCTGGCGAGCGGTCGAAGGCGAACGTCCAAAGGCAGGACGTGAAATTGGTGAGCGCGGGCGCCAGACCCTGGGTTGCGGAGCCACCGCCTGTTTGCTGCTGTTGCTGCTGCTGGTCCTGTTGCAGCCGCCGGCGAGCGGGCGTGCGGAAGGCGCGCCGCCCAAGTCCCAAATCGCCGCTGCCGCGCCCATTGTGTGGCCACAGGTGCGCCTGCCGTGATACACTGCTGTAATACAGCTGCTGCAGCCGCCGACCCGAAACGCTGCGTCCGGAATCATCTGGCCCCGCACCACCGCCCAGCAGCTGAGCCGGCGACGAGGGCGTTGGCTCTAGCGCCG
Source organism: Chlamydomonas incerta (assembly GCA_016834605.1). Taxonomy (NCBI): domain Eukaryota; kingdom Viridiplantae; phylum Chlorophyta; class Chlorophyceae; order Chlamydomonadales; family Chlamydomonadaceae; genus Chlamydomonas; species Chlamydomonas incerta. The sequence goes on from JAEHOC010000022.1 coordinate 720,177, forward strand.
ATGGGCTCGGCGGCGACGGCGACGATCCGCCCGCACGGCTGGGTCCCGGCGGCACCAGCCTGAACCCGCCCGCGGCCGGAAGGCTCACGAGCACCAGCCATCTCAGCGTGAGCGCGGCGCGGGGCCCGACGATTACGACGCCGCTGCTGACGCCGCACACGTCCAGCAGGCGCAGTGACAGCGGCTCGCCCAGGACCATGCTGGGCACCGTCACGTGGCTCTGAGCCTGCGTGAGTGAGTGAGGGAGGGAAGGCATGCAAGGATCGATCAGCGAAGGGCAGGAAGGAGCGAGCGGGTCACAGGACTGCGCTGCCATCCACCAAACAGCGTCGAGGGGAAGCCCCCAAGTTCAGGAATCTCCAAGTTGAGGCGCCCCCAAACCACACACGAGCAGTGTTGGCATGCACCGTCAGCACCGGCGGCCGGAAACGCGCTGCAAACGTCGCCCGACGTCCAACCCAGCACCGGGCGCAGCCCCTTGATACGGTAATCGCAGATGCTCGGCAGGCTCACACTTAACAGTTACACATACCTGCCCGTACGACGGCACGTAGAATCGGTCGGTGGAGATCATGAAGTACGAGTCGAACGCCAGCGCCACCACCGTGTGCTCCGCCACGCCCCCGGGCCCACCGGGCGCCTGCTCGAACGTGTCAAACCCTGGCGGCCGCACCAAGTCCGTGTACAGCACCGCCACGTACCCCAGCCACAGGGGCGGCAGCTTGCCCGGCGCCACCACCGCGCACAGGCTGGGCTGCGAGGGGTGCCCCGCCAGCAGCCCCAGCCCGCCCGGTCGCGCGTTGGCTGCCACACCGGCGGCATAAGCGGCTGCCGTGGCTGCGTTGCCAGCCGTGTTCCGAGGGGTGGCATCGGCGTCCGGGCCGGGCAGGACGAATGCGGCGGACGAGGGAGCCGCGGCGATCCCCGACCCCGACCCCGACACCGCCCGCACCCAGCCTTGCGGCCACACGGCGCGCATCGACACGCGGGTGTAGATGCTGCGCTTGCCTGGGCCGAGGAGCGTGTCCGCGTAAACCTCATCGTCGGTCAAGCGGCTCTGTGGGTGGACGGGAGCGCAATGGAGGGCAGCGAGTCGGATCCATGCAGGTCTGGCGACACGGCTCCCGCAGTCATTAATCAACACCTCGCAGCACTCCAAGCACACTCTCTACAGTACCCCCAGCAGCGATCACGCCACAGCAGCGCAGCCCAAGCACGGACTGGAGCCCCTGCTGCTACCATGTTGCCTTTGCCTGTCCCTTGTCTAGATAGTTGGTTTAGCTTGGGCTGGTATTCACAACCCCTCCCGACGCACCTTGTTGTACACTCGGGTGGTCAGAATCTGTTGGCTGCCCGCAGTGCACCACACGGCGGCCAGGGCCGGCGGCATCGCCGCTGCAGCCAACACCACATCCCCATACAGCAGCGCCACCTCCTCGGGCGGCAGCTCGACCGTGCAGTCGGTCAGTGTGAGCAGCTCCTGAAATTTGCTGCCGAGCAGGCTGCGCGCGAAGGCGGCTGTCCAGATGGGCAGGCGCAGCAGCGAGATAGGAAGGTTGCCGGGCGGCCCGGGCGGCGGGTTGCGCAGCACGAGGTTGCGAAACTCCACCTTCCCGTCGGGCATCTGTAGGAGTCGCAGCAGGGCAGCAGTAAGAAGTTACAAGCTGGCAACGGAAAGAGCATGTTGCCGGTGTGGTCGCGGCAATCCTCCCTGCTGACGAGTGGCCTGGCAGACCCGGATGAATCCTTCTGCCGACGGCAAGGCCAAGGGCTGAGGTGCTACGTGGCAGCTGCCTGCGTGCCCTGAAGCGACGCCTTGACACACGATCCCTCGCTCCATGAAATGTATATAATATACAGCACCAGAAGCCCCCATCCTACACACAGATACAAAAGTACTTGATCCCAAGACGCGGCTAGGCGGCCGTAGTTTTGCCCCCACCGTCTTCCCCATACCACGGTATCCCTCCCCGCTGGACCTCCCCTCGACCCCCCGCGCACCTGCAGGTACAGGCGCGAGGTGCTGTGCGCCAGATCCAGCACCGTGCGTGTCAGCGCGGCGCCGTCGCCCGCCAGCACCAGCCGGCTTCCCCACGCAATCGTGACACACGCCGCCGACTCAGACGCCCGTTCTGACCCCGCCACGCTGTCCGGGTTGCCCAAGAGCGCCGGGCGCACGTCGCTCGCAGCTGTGGCGTTGCTGCTGCTACTGACGCCAGCGGTGGTGTTTGCAGCAGCGGTGGCGCCGCTGCCGCCGCCGCACGTGGTGGCTGCACCGCCGCCTGCTGCATCGTCAGCAGCAGGTTCAACCAGCGCCATGTCACGCGCCAGAAAGCCGTACACGGGTGGCGGCGTCCCGCCGAACGTCCGAGCTGCGATGCTGATGATCTGAGCGGCATGCTGCAGGTAGGACAGCAGAGAAACATCGCCTGGGAACGATTCCGCCAGGCACGGGAAAGGAGCCGCCGCGCCCGCGCAATGCACCGTCACGTTATCCGCGTCCAGGCTGGGCGTCGTCAGCCGGCGCACCACCAGGCCGCTGGGCGTCACCGTCACGTTGGGCGAGGGGGACACTCCACACGCGTACGTCTGGTGCAGCGACAGCAGCGCGCAGGAGGGCACCGTGAGGACGCAGTCCACCAGGCGCAGCCGCGCGCCCGCCCCCAGCCGGAACGCCGAAAGGGCCAGGAACGCAGCGGCTGGCAGCGGGAACGGCGCCGACGGCAGTGCTGCGCCGACAATGCTGAGCCCCCTGAGCTCAGCGGTGCCATTTGCAGGCACGCTGAAGAGGCCAGACTGCCCTCCCAGTGACAGTTCTGCTATTGGAGCAGGCGCATTTCGACTCGTCGTGACATCCGAGGTCGCAGCGCTTGACGCTGTGCTTAATGAGGATATGATTGGCAGCAGAGCTGAGCCAGAGCGAACTGTCCAGACCGTCCCCGCAGCGAGTTCGCATCCTGCCAGGCTGCTTGAGCAAGCCGAGTTAAGGAATGCAGATGCCGTCAGGATATCTGCAGTTCCCTCGCGAATCTGGGAGACGGCCAGCACAAATAGGAGGCTGCAGAGTCCGCGAGCGAGCATCACTGCTGCAACATTGCATAAACCGTCTGGCCCCCCTAACGTTATGTTTATCTCATTTTTGGAACACCGCACAGGTCGGCCAGGCTTCTAGCCATTCAAGTCGAGGTGGCAACATGTCATAGTGGGCCCGAGCGGAAACGGCCTGTTAAAACCAGCCCGCGTAAATGGGCATGCGTTTGATTGTACATGTTCGCATAGCCGGTGGTGTCACGTTTTGAAGTCAAGGTGCTGCGCGCCCGACGTTGTCATCATCTTGCCCGTGGTCCTCCGTCGGGCCCCTAAATGCAATCAGCGCGCCCCTGGGTCCACATGCACGCGTCTGCCCCGCCACGCTGTCGCGGCAAAGTCTGGCTGCAGGGGCAGGCGCTGCATCGCTGCACACACCGCTTGGAGGTCAACGGGGCAGAGTGGCAGACGCCATGATACGGCAGGGGCACGGCAGCGCAGGGGCAGGGCACAGCGTGGCAGGGCACGGCACGGCACGGCGGGCACGGCAGGGTCAGGCGGGGCCGGGCCGGGGTTACTAGGGCAGGGCTGGGCCCAGGGGAGGGGCCCTGGCTGGGCCCCTCCGTACAAGCTGGGCCTCAGGGCCCTTGCACCCAGGGGAGGGCCTCCCTTTCTGAGAGCGGCCCGAGACCCGTTGTAGGAGTGCTATCCGTAGCCCAGACGACGGCACATACCTTGCTAGCGGAAGTGTGGGAGGGCTGGCGCCTGAAGGAGGCGAAGACTGAGCCAAGGAGGCCCAGCAGCATAGAAGGTGGTGAGAGAGAGTAATCAAGGCTCTGCCCAGTCTCGAACTGGCAAAGTCAGAAGCGTACTGACTACTGGCCGGAGCACAGAGCGCAAGACGGATTTACACCGCGAGATTGTACGACACAGATCGGGGCCCATGCAAGGCCCGTGGCCCGGGGGCCACCCAGGGTTTCGTGCCGAGGGCGTGCCACCGCACGGTGCCACCGCCCACATTCTCCTCCCTTTGGCCTAGCTGCGGATCAGCCTTCGTTCCAGACCGCCGCACGGGTCGAGTTTGTGCTTTACGCGCACGCTGGGCGGCTTTCTTGGCCTCGTACACGGCTCGGCAGTTGGGGCAATACCACCGGCCCTTCGGACCGCTGAGAGGGGCGGGGTCAGGCACTCCATGTGCCACCCACCACTGCACTTACTACACAAGAGCATTGCGTCCTCGGGTTGAGCCTCTTTGCAACTCGCCGAACCAGGCGAATCACGGACCAGGTGCGACAGGGAAGGCACGGCCTGGGGGCGTACCAGGTAACGGTTCCCACCCTTCCCCACACAGCCCTCCGCCAGCCCCTCGCCCGGCCCTGCGCTGCCTGTTCCGGCTGCTTCCCCATTTCACAGGCCTTCAGGCACACTATGTGGACCACAGGGAGGCGGTGGACGCGCGAAAGCAGGCTGAGCTCCCGGAATGGGGCTTGCACTGGGTTTGCATGCGGCCCATGCAGTCGAAATCGCTGAAAAAACGGCCAGGCCCAGCGGACCCGCTGGCGGCCCCACGGGAGGCAGGGAGCCTGGGCGCTGGGGACAGGCGGCGGCGGCGACCCGTGATCGGGAAATCCCCAACAGCGGCAGGGGCGGTGCGGCCAGCACCAGCGGCTGGGTTCCCGGCGCAGGCGGACACGTCGACAGGCGCGCAGTGATCATCAAGCTGCCGGAGGGCATGGCGCCCAGCAAGGCCCTGAGTGCCATGGAGGCGGCGGTCAACAAGGCGCTGTCCACCTCGCCAGACGTGGGCCGGTTCGCGTTCAGACACGTACGGGGCCTGGGCAAGGAGGGGGAGGAGAAGAAGGCGCAAGCCGAAGCAGCATCGGCATCAGGCGCAGCCACCGCAGCTACGCCAGCAGCCACCGCAGCTGCGCCAGCACCTGGCGGCAGCGAAGGGGCTGCAGATGCGGCCGCTGCACAGAGCAGCGGCGCAGGTGCCAAAGCGCAGGCAAGGCCGCAGCTGCCCATGTACCAGGTTGTCGCCTGGTTCGCAGCTGGCTGGGCTGACGGCTCGGGCTTCGACGAGCTCATCAGCACAGCCAAAAAGGAGGGCAAGAGCTGGGGGTGGGTGGTGAAGGATTACCTCACCATCGAGGGCAAGCGCGCGCGCCAGGCGCAACAGCCCTACTACACCCAGCTGGCAAAGGACAACCGGGGTCCCACCTGGCGGAACGGAGCGGAGATCTGGCTCAAGTCAGAGAACGGCCTGGTGCTCTACCGCCGTGCCCCTGCACACGGCGAGCAGGCAGCAGGCGCGGCTGGGCAGCAGACACCGGATGCGTCGCACCCAGGCACCACCACGCCGCCAAACGGCGACACGCCCATGGGCGACGCGCACGACCAGCAGTAGGAGCCCCATGACTCGAGGGGCAAACAGTTGAGACTCTTGCTTTGGAACGTGAGGGGCGGGGCTGCCAAGCTGCATAGTGAGGATAGCTGTAGAAGCATAACGGACGCGCATGATATCATTGTGTGCACTGAAACGCATGGCCGAAACTGTGAGTTGGAAGGGTTTGAGCGCTACTCAATGGAGCGCACGGGATGCCGCAACGCTGGGGGCATATCTGTGTACGTAAGAACGGCAGTTAACTCTGCCTGCAAGTTGGTTAGGCGACGCAATATTGGCGGAGGCGAAGTGATATGGCTTCGCCTCACAGCACGTGATGAGGCGACGCCCGCCTTACTGCTAGGTGCCTGGTACTTGGCGCCCGAGGGTTCTAAATTTCATCAAGGCGCGGGGGAAGAATGCCGCACGGGCAGCCAAATTGCTACGGACCTTTTTGCTGCCATTCAGGCTGAGCTTGCGTCTGTACGAATGGGTGACGAGGAGGTCTTGTTAGCGGGCGACTTCAACGCTCGGCTCTCTAGTAGAAAGGAGGAAGCCGGCGCTGAAGGCCGTAGAAGCTGGAGGGGTCTGAGTGACGTCGCTTCGAGCAACCTGGGAGACGAGCTGCTTGAATACCTAGACATGCCGGGTTTCGTGCGATCTGCTGCGTGTTTCCCAGAAGCGCGCGCTTGCGAGGATGATAGCACTAATAATTTTGGAGCAGCCTTGGCAGCCCTGTGCCGCGATGAGGGGGTGGGCGTTCTCAATGGCAGAGTCAGAGGAGATCTGACGGGTAAGGTGACTTTCCCGACAGAGAACGGTGGGGGTAGCACTATAGACTTATACGTATGTTCCTCGGGTCTGCTGGACAGATGCCAACACATGCAGGTGTGGGACCTCCCACACAGGATGAGCGGTGCTAGAGTCACCGACCACAAGCCGGTCACACTGGTACTATCCCCGTACATCATCGGGAGAGACGGGCGAAGGGGAGGCCCTCAATCTGAGAGAAGGAGAATCGAATTCAATAAGCGCATGACTGACTGCTATGCTGATCTGTTTGCGGAAGGAACGCATGTCCGTAATGAACTAGCAGGATTGGAAAATGAGCTTGCCGATCACACGAGTGGCATCAGCACCACGCAAGGGGTTGAGCGGCTAGCGCAGCTACTACGTAGATGCATGATGAAGGCTTGGAGAAATTCCGGGCAAAGCCGGCCGCCATGTGGAGGCGGGCAAGACGCCCCATGGTGGAGCGCGGCATGCGGGGAGCATAGGCGTGGCGTGTTGGAGTTGACAGCGACTGCCAAGGGCAAAAGTAGGGACGGGCCAGAATACGCTGCCCTAAGGGAGGCGAGGCGTGTTTACAACAGAGTAAAGCGCGAGGCCAAGGCTAGTTACGAGCATCAGGCGCTGCGCGGACATGCTGAGGCATGCCGCACAAACCCCCGCAAGCTCTGGCAGCTGTTGAAGGGTGGGCAGGCAGGCGAGTGTCCGCTTGAGGATGTTGAAGAGTGGAGTACTTATTTCGATGGCCTTTATAATGCAGGGTTACACGAGCGCACCAGCGACGCGGAGGCCAGGGTAGTAGAAATCTTGAGCTACGTAAACGGTATTGGCAGGCAGGGATCAACGCAGACGCTTCTAGGCTGTGCTGCCGTCGCAGAACGTACACGGCAGGCTGACGAGGTGCTTAATGCAAGCTTTACGCAAGACGAGGTGCACTATGCGGTTGGCAAAATGGGCAACAATAAGTCGTGTGGGCCAGAAGAGGCGCCCAGTGAATGCTACAAGAAATGCACCTACCGCACGGAGGGGGAAAACCCCACCACGGTCAACGCCATTATACCAGCCCTTACGGCTTTGATGGAGCGCATTAGGATGCTAGGTGATTACCCTGCGCAGTTTGAGGAATCACACCTCACGCCGGTGTACAAGAAGAAGGGAGAAGCTGGGGATCGTACGAACTACCGAGGCATAGCAGTGGGAGGCACGCTGGCTAAGTGCTACGCCGCCCTCAACCAGGCACGGCTCGCACAGTTTGGCGACGTTACGGAGGGAAGGCATCGCTGTCAGGCGGCTTTCAGGGCTGGGTACAGCACAGCCCACCATCTGTTCGCGCTGCGGCACATTACGCATAAGCACAGTGCTATCGGGGCAAAACCGCTGTTTGTTTGTCAGATTGATTTTGAGAAGGCGTTCGACAAAGTGCCTAGATGGGTGCTTTGGCAACGACTGGCTGAGCGAGGGGTGAGCGGGCACATGTTGACGGTGCTAGAGAGATGCTATCAGAAGGTCTGCCTACGGGTGAAAGTGAACGGCAAGTTAAGCAGCCTGTTTGCATCACTGCAGGGGGTTAAGCAAGGATGCCCTAAAAGCACGGACCTGTTTGGGATCTTCATTGAAGCCCTGGCCGATTACATAGATGCATGGGATAGGCACGAACTACCCAGTCGCACGTGGAGTAATGAGGCACCTGAGATTGGCGGCAAGATTGTGGCCTGCCTGCTGTACGCTGACGATCTGACGTTCTGTGCGCTGTCCATCCATCGCATGCAGTTCCTGCTAAACAGGTTGCATGAGTTCTGTGAGGCCTTCGGGATGCGTGTGAATATAGGCAAGTGTGAGATCATGGTTTTTGCTGGCACCTCAGTAGAGAGGCAACTGTCTGCGGTGCGAGCTACTGCCCTTAGGTACGGAGGCGTGCGAATCCCTGTGAAGGGGCGCGCGCGGTACCTAGGCCTTTACTACGGGCCAGCCACGACGTTCGATTCCTGCTACCAGGAGCTGATTGCCGCGGGTAAAAGAGCTGCTCTCGGTTTGATAGCTGCGCTAGACAAGAGGGGCTGTTTGGCACCTGACGTTATGCACACCTGTTTCGATGTGCAAGTGAGATCGGTATTGTCCTATGGTGTAGAGATATGGGGGCCGGACGCGTTGTACTCTCTCTTCGAGGGGGTCAGCTACGGTGGCTATGATCGCGCACAGGAAGGGGCCATACGTGGCAAATGGCGGAAGGCCAGCACGCTGTTCGAGAAGGCCTTGGTTGACCCAATGGTTGCGCTGCAGACGTCTTTCCTTGCGAGAGCGGCTGGGGTGCGTAAGCCAACACACAGGCTGCTTTATGCTGAATTCGCGGCGTACCCAATGCATCTGCATTGGGCGCGTCTAGTCTTTGGTTTTTGGAACCGCATAGTCAAGCAAGAAAAGTCACTCGCGCACACGTTCTTGGAGGATGCTGTGAACACGGCAGTAGCAAGTGCTTTCCAGGGGATGTGCTGGGTAAGCAAGCTGTATAAGGTATGTAGGAAGCTAGGTTACGACTGGTCCGAAAAAGGACCGCAAGGCCAGGCTGCGCTGGGTGCATGGTTGCTTCGAACTGAGCTGCCGGTTGGGACGCTCCTAGCTGAGCTTTCCAGCAAACTTATGCACGAATGGGACGCTGCTAGTCTTCACACTGACCCGCGATTGTTTGCTGAAAGTGGGGGGCGGCGCTCTGTGGGCGGCGCGCCAGGGGTGAAAATGTGCAGGTATCTGCAGTGGATGGGAGTGCCACTAAAAGATGCATCGATTGAGCAAGGCAGACTAGCCCATATGAGGCAGTACGTGGCGCATAAGCATTTGATAGCCCTAATGCGCTTTCGTTTGGGCTGCTGGGACCTGGAAGTGAACCGCCCCCAGGCGGGGGGACAGTACCGGGCTAGGGCGCAACGGGTGTGTAGGCTGTGCGGGAATGGAGGCGTGGAAGACGAAAAGCACGTCTTGCTGGAATGCACGAAGTACGCGAGCTTGAGGGAAGCAGTGGGTATTACAGGTAGTGATATGAAAAGAGCTATGCTTGGCACGGACGTTCAAAAGCTAGCTGCTTACTTGCACGCGGTGACAACGCTTCGGTCTAGTGAATTGCGCAACCGCTAGCTGATTCCCCTTTGTTTAGTTATCATCGCGCCTCCGGACTCAAAGGAGTTAGTGGGGCCGCATGGACTTCAAGCCATGTAACATGCTCATGCTCATGCTGAAAAAACACTCGCCGACCGATTTTCGGGGGTAAACCCGTCAGTTGCAGTCAAACCTAATTGTTTTTAGCTTTGCTGCTATCAAAATTTGCGCCTTCCCGTAGCTTTCTTTTGTTCAACGCTCCGACTCGTGGGAGGCTTCAGGACACACGCAAGGCGCGCATGTAAGTTTGTGGGATTCATCGAGCTGGCGCGGGCGGGGCGATGTCTAAGGGGGAAGGCTCGGGCGGGGCGAAGGCTTTGCCTTCGGCATCGGCCTGAGCGATGACCGCTCGGGGCCCTTCAGAGGGCGGGGCCGCCCAGGGCCTTAGAAAGCAGGGGGGAGGCTCGTGCGGGGCGGGGGCAGACCGCGAGGGGGCGTAGAAAGCAGGGGGAGGCTCGCGCAGGGAGGGCGGGGGGTGGACCGCTCGGAACCTCCTAGTGCTGAGGTGGGACATATTAGCTAGTTTTCCTCTGAACGCCTTGAAGGCTCTGATGGCAGGGGGCCGCGTGGGGGCCTACTGGGGTCTACTTAAGGCATGGGGCGGGCAGCTCGGGGCTGGCCTCGGGGTGGGCTTACAAAAGGCTGGGCGGGCCTGGATTCAGCCATGGTGTGCCACTCTTTTGCCACTCTTACGCCTATGCATTTTCTTCCCGCCCACGGCAGAATGCACAAGTGCAACTGCGGGTACAGCGATGGTGCTGCGCCGGCGCACCTGCCGGGCAAGCAAGTGCGGCTACGTACCGCGGTGAGGGCGGCTGCGCTGTACACGCGCCCGGCACGCCACCGCCGGTCAGTCCTGGAGCGCAAGCTCGACCAGGTGCTCACGAACCAGGCCGAATTGCAGAAGGACATCTCGCAGCTGAAGCAGGACACGGCAGTGAGCAAGGCGTTGGTCGTTGTCAACCTGACGCCGGTGGCGTCACTGGTTCTGGGAGTGCTGTACTTCATGTACACTAACTTCAAGGTCTCGGGCGGCGGCTAAAGCAGCAACGCTGCGTGAAATCAATGGAAATAGGCCAGGGTTGAATTTGGTTGGTTAAGTGAATGTGTTTTGTAGGGCTGAACTGCATGCACGTTGGCATGGCAGCCTATCGCGCGCAATCAACGCCACACACACAACGCCACAACACAAAATATTCGCGTTTTCGTGAGTGTATGGCGTGCCCAAGGACCGTGTGTTGGTTACCACCCGTCATTTGTGTGGGGACAGTGCGGCGGGTCCACGCAGCACGACGCCCACTGCTGGGGTCTCGCTCGGGGTTAGCTCCTAGGTGTATATGTCTGGGTGGGGTGGATATCCAGCGCGGGGGTGCAGGGTTCTACGTTCACATCTACGCAGTGTCGTAGGGTGCGTTGCCCGCGTGCTACATCGTCGTTTCCCATCGTCCCTTGCGCTGGGCCGGGGTGAGGTGGGTGTCGGTGGCGGGCGGGGTGGGGCGCGTGGGCGGGGATTGCGAGGCATGCATTTCATCCAGGAGCTCGGGGTGGTTGTCTTGCGCATGGACGGTGGCGGCGGGTTCCAGGTCCGTCCACTCGACCCAAATGCGGGGTTCGCCGGTGGGGGTGAGGAGCCATGTTAGGCCAAGGGGTTTGGGGTAGTGCCGGTTGCGCGCGTAGAGGGCGAGAGAGCCGGGGGTGATGGTGGTGGGTTCCCATCGGACGCGGTAGAATGGCTCGCTCTTTCACGTGTTTTGGGCTATTACCTGCGCTACGCGCTCTTGGTTTCCGTACAGGGTGTTTGTGACCGTGAGGGCTGTTGGTTAGTGGAGGGTCGTGGGCGTGACACGACGCATGGGCGTGACACGATCCGTGGAGTACCCGGCCCGAAACTGGTAGCTAGGCGTATCCGCCTAAGCCTGATGACCGCGCAGGATGCGCGGGTCCGTGGTAGGAGCGGGTTTGCGAAGCCTCGGCGGAGTACAACGCCCCGAGCAGTGAGCGTCTCTTGCTAATCCCGACTCTACCGAATGGTGCCAGCCGGCCAGGCAGCATAGCTGCACTCATGTGTAACGCATCAAGCTACGAATTGAGCCCACTGCCGAACCCGACTCTCCAACAGTGGACTCGTGGCGCGGCGCCGGCGCGCAGGTTGAGACCAGGGGTTGAGACCGCCAGACCGGCTCCTGGTCGAGACCGGCCGCTGTCTGGTTAGCGGTCTTTGCTGGCGAGCATTGAACAGCATGCGAGCGAAGTGCTTGCCGCAGCATGTGGCAGGCCGCCGCAGCTAGCCTGAGTGTTGCTGCTGCTAGACGATTTCCTGCCTGCTGTGCTGGTGATTGTCGAAACTGGACACAGCGGGCGGTGCCTGTACATACCGACCCCGGATATGTCAGGGAGTTGAGATATTAGCTTCAAACCCCGCCTCAGACGGCAGACGTGGCGGGCCACCTTGTCGCTGGCCAACTTTTGATTGCACCGTATCATGAGACTGGTCCTGCCGCGCACTGCAACTTACAACGACAGGCCCACCTGGTCCACCGGGACCGCACCTGGCCGCCATGACGGCTCACTTTCGCGCAACGTGTCGGGGATTCGATGCACCCGGGAAGGTTCGGGTTCGTGCCAGAGCTCAACCGCAATATCCTTTCAGGGACAGCCCGCAATTGCGCATCCTTGCATTAATGTTGCTTTAAATGCATCAACTCGCCAAGCTGCCCAGCCACTTGCAAAACCCCTGCATTCTGTCCAAGTCAGCCTTCCCAATTCCGCTCTTGGTATTCTGTTACACAAATGCCGAGTAAAACTTGATTGCGAGTGCCGGAGGAGCGGCTCGCGAGCTGGTCAAAAAGCTCTCCACATGGTGCTTGACCGCCTCCCTTAGCCTACAAGGCAGCTTCTTTAGCTCAATTAGGATGCATGTCGCGCCTGAGCAGCCGCGAATAGCGGAACAGCCTGCGCGGGGACCGTCCGAGGCGATGTTGAAGGGCTGAGTCCTCCCGGACGTCAATAGGCTACCCCATTCACGCCAGGCGACTTTATTAGGAGGTTAGGAGATGGCGCGGACAAAGCCCAAGGTCCAGAAGCAGGCGGCGGCAGCCGAAGCCCCGCCAGCGCCACCATCAGCACCCGAGCCCGCCGCGACGTCCCGGCGCACCCGGCCCCGCAAAGATGCGCAGACAGCGCCAGCTGCTCCCGGAGCTCCGCAGCCGGCTGCATCTGGTCAGCGTGGCACACGAGCAAGTGCAAAGGCGCAGCGTGGTGAACCATCCGAGGGCCGGGCGCCGGGGCTGGAGCTGCTTGGCCTGGTTAGCGAGGCGTTGGATGCAGCTGCAGAGGAGGCGGCGGGGCCAGCCGACGCCAAGCAGCATCAGACATCTCAGAAGCAGGCAAGTGAACTAGCCACAAGGCCCAACCCGGAGAGCCGCGGCGCCGGCAATTGCGGCTCTGGCGAGGCCGCCGGGTCTGTGAAAGCCGGCGCCGGAGGCGCAAAAGCAGCAGCAGGGAAGGCAGCTGCGACGAAGACAGCCACAGCACCAGCGCCCGTGTCGGGGCTTGATGCATTGCTGGGTACCGGCAGCGGCGCCGGCAGCAAGACTGCGACCGGCAGCGGCGCGGTGCGGCTCGGGGGCTTGACAAAGGGCAGGATCGAGTTCCGTGGATCAGCCGCACCCGCGCCGTCGCCGGCTCCTGCGCCCACGTCAGCGGCTGGCGCCGCTGCCGCCGCTGCCGCCGCCGCGTCCTTGACAGCGACCAAGCCGCTGCCGGCTAAGGCTACTAGTGGCGGCGGTGGCGGCGGCGGCGGTCGGAAGAAGGCTGCTTCGCCCGCGCCGGACCTCCAGTTGGAACATGACGACGGGGGCGCGGCGCGCGAGGCGGAGCCGGCTCGCAAGCGGCAGAGGAGGGGTGCGGAATCCAAGCCTGCACCGGCAGCAGCGAAGCGGCCCAGGGCGTTGAAGGGGGAGGAGGTAGTGCAAGAAGAAACGGAGGAGGCGGGCCCGGAGGCGGCAGCGGCGCCGGCAGGGCAAGGCGGCGACGCCGCGAACAGCCGAAAGGGTGACGTTGCCGCGGCCGCGGTGGGTGCGGGTCCAGCCTCTAGCGGTGCCGGCGCTCAGCATGACGGGCTCTCTGGGCACGGCGCCTCAGCGGCGGAGGCCGCGGAGGCGGGGCAGGCGGCTGCGGCTGCGGCTGAGGCTGAGGCTGAGGCGGGGGCAGAGGCGGGGGCAGAGGCGGAGGCTCGCACAAAGCCCGACGCCGGCCACCATGCCGCAGCGGCGGCGGTGGCGGCGACAGCCGACGCAGAAGCAGCAGCTGCTCCTCCATCGGGGCCGGGCCCCTCCGGGACTACCGCTGCCGCCGCCGCTGCTCCTGGCGGCGGTGCGGATGCGGAAGATGGGGTGGTCGAGGAGTTGGGCCAGGCGGAGGACGGCGAGGCGGAGCCAGGCGCATTGAAACGCCGCAAGGTGACGTTCTCGCCCAACGCGCAAGCCATTGACGGCGCGGGCGGGCTCATTCGGTTTCGGCCGGTGCCGCGGCGAGGAGGGCGTGGCAGGGGAGGAGCGGGGCCAGGGCGCGGCGGCCCTGGGCCCGGGCGGGGGGCAGGCGGTTCAGGCTCCGCCGGAGGCGGTGCCGGCTGCTCAGAAGCGGCGGCAGCAGCAGCGGGAGGGCCCGCGGCAGCGGCAGCTGCCGACGGCGCGACCGGCTCGGGTGAGGCGGGCGCGCGCCCGCGGACAGGGGCGGCGGGCGAGAGGGCTGCGGCGGCAGGGAAGGACGCCACCACGGACGACGAGGAGGAGGAGGACAGCGAGGACGGCGGGCGGGACCCGGCGCGGCCGCGTTCGTGGGGCGCCAACGCGCGCAAGCTGCACTGGACGGAGGAGCGGCTGAGCTACATGTACGAGTGCGCCAAGGCCAACGTGGAGTCGGGCGCCAAGCCGGACTGGGAGGCGATGCTGACCAAGATGGGTGAGGCCGTGGGGTGGGGCTTGGGGGCGTTTTGTGTTCAAGAGCGCAAGGGGGGGAGAACACAATGGAGACACGTAAGCGAGTTGCATGAGTTTGCGTTGACCGGGCCGCCGGCTACGTTGCACGACGCACATGTTTATGAAGCGGGAAAGGCCTAGCCCAAACCGCGCCCCGCCGCGCCCGCCGCCTTTCCCACGCCCAACCCAGGCTGGCACGTCTTCTCCGACCGCACCTTTGCGCTCACCAAGCTGCGCAACCGCTACCACGAGTACCGGCGGGCGGTGGAGGCGGGCGGCACCGTGCGAGAGCCGCGCGTGGCGCACCGGGTGCGTCCTGCCGTCCCGCGAGTACGTGGGGATAAGGGGTTGGGGAGGGGTTGGGTTGGGTTGGGGTTGGGGTCCGGGGGTTGGGGGGATTTGGGTTTTGATGGGTTGGATGGAGGAAGGGCGAGGCGTCGCAGGCGCCCGGAAGCGCCGAGATGCCTGGTTAGAGGGGGGGAGGACGGGCCTTAACAAAGGTGTGCGGCGCGGCCTCCATTAGGCGAGCGCTTCCCCCTACCTCTGTGGTTGCACTTGCTGCTCATGGCACCCAATGCATAAACGCCGGACGCATTGATGAACGCCGGCAGACCTCCGGGCTATCCAGCCGTACTGTGTACCCAGCTGCTAGCATGCTGCGCGCCCGCGTGACGCCGATACGGCTTTACACCCGCCCCGCCCCGCTCCTCCTGCTGCCCGCCCGCCTCCGCCTCTGCCCCCCCCCCCCCCCGCCTTCCCCCACAGAAGCCGTACCCCTACCCGCTGCAGTTCAAGGTCCGCGAGGTGCTGTCGCTCATGCCCGGACAGAAGGTGCGCGCGCAGGGGCGGGGGGTTGCCTTGCGGCTTTGCGGCTATGGCTGCGGCTGCGGCTGTCGCAGCGGGCTGGACATCCCCGTTGCTTCCCCTCGCCCCCCTATTACCCCATTGCGAGGGACTGTTGCAGGTTTGTTTGTGGTATGGGAAACGGATACCCCCTCCTCCTGTACTCTGTCTAGTTAGGTCGGTTTAGCTTGGGTTGGTAATCACCGCCCCCCTCTCCCACTTCCTTAACTAATGATGAATGTAACCCCCACCGCCACGCGCCGCGCAGGGCACGCTGAAGGAGGTGTGGGTGGCCATCGCCGCCGACCCGCTGTTCACGCCCGCGCTGGACCACCACCCCGACCGGCCGCCGGGCGGAATGCTGTGGCAGAGACAGGTGCGTTTGTGTGTACACGCGTGTGTGCGTAAGGAGGGGTTTGTAAGCGCCAGCCCAAAGTCCTAGCCCAGTCGGGCTAAGCGGAGCCTAGGCAGGTGCGATAGCGGGGGCACGCGCGGGGCGTTCACTACTGCAGGTATGGGGTTTCTACGCGAGGTGGGAGATCCAGATTGGGTCTGTGACGCTGAGCCCGCGCGGGGAAGTGTAGATGGGTGCATGGCAGTGGGCGGGACTAGCAGTGGGAGGGCGGCTACAGCTTTGACATGTGCATAGCCCCGCACCGAGCGCGCAACCGCATGCTCAAACTGGTTGGTTTAGCTTGGGCTGGTGTTCACTCCCCACCACCCCCACCCCCACCCCGCGCGCGTGCAGGTGAGCCGCGTGCTCAACAGCGGCTCCACCTACGGCTTCGTGGACACCGGCGAGCGGCGGCAGGGGCTGATCGTGTACAAGTACGACGCAGACCACGACTTCACCAAGGGCCGGGTGGGTGGGGCTCGGGGTAAGGGCCTAAGGGCCGTAGAGGTACGGCCGGCGGTGGGAGGCGGTGTGTGGCGGTGGCCGGGGGCTGGCGGCGTGCCCTGAGGAAGCCACCGCTCGGGCGCAAACGTGCGGAGATGTTTTGTACGGTACCGTATATTCTTTTCCAACCGCGTGCCCCCGGCGCGTACACATAGGGTTGTCAATTGTCATTTTCCCTTGTGCCCTCTGACACACAGGGTGTGGAGCTGTACATAAAGCACCAGAAGCACCCCGTCATGACCGCGGCGGGCGCCGGCACAGCCATCGTCGTCGCTGCCGCTGCGAGCGGGGGCGCAGCCACCGGCGCGGCTGCCGTCGCGGGCGCCTCCGCTGCCGGTGCAGGTGCCTCCGGCACTGGCGCCGCCGCTGCGCCCCAGCAGGCCCAGCAGCCGCAAGAGGGGCAGCAATCCGATCTGCAGCCGGGACCGCAGCAAGTGCAGGCGGGGCAGGCTGGAGCTGAGGCTGTGGACTTGGAGGAGGTGCGGGAGCGCTGGAACATTGTGATGCGTGACTGCCGGGGGACGCACCGCAAGCGGGTCAAGCCAGCAGCGCCGGGGGCAGCGGGTGGCGCCGACGGGGGAGGGCAGGAGGAGAACGACACGGACGGCACGGACGCCGCAACAGAGGCCGACGCGGCGACGGGGTCGGAAGGCGAGGAGGAGCCGGCGAGGGCGCGCGCGGGAAGCAGCGGCGGCGGCCGCGCGAAGCAGCGAGCCGGCAACAAGGGACGCAGTGCGGGTGGTCGCGCAGGCGGGCAGCCCGGTGCAGCAAGCCACACGCGCGAGCACGGCTCGCCGCAGGCTCGCAGGCATCAGCAGGGCGGCAGGGCGGGCGAGGCGGCGCTGGCGGCGGCCGCGGCGGCTGCTGCGCTGGCTGCGCTGGAGGGCGGGTCGGCGGAGCTGTCGGAGCAGGAGCTGGTGGCGGCGGCCATGTCGGTGGCGGGCGCGGCGTACTAGCGGCGCGGAGAACGAGGTTCAGGAGGTTCGCCGCTGAACCTGAAGGGCAGGAGGCAGCGTGCAAAGGCATACGGTGACGGGAGCTGGGAGCAGCAGCAGCAGCAGCAGCAGGGGATCGGGTGATGCGGGGCGCGGTGTACGGTATTGAGGTGACAACATGTATCTTTATCTGGGCGCCTCGTTGCGCCAAGCGAATCGAGCCAATCGGGAAGGCTAAGGTTTCCTTGGTTCTGCTTTTAGTGCCTCCAAACGCAAGTGGTTAGGGTTTGGACGTGGAACAGGAGTGCCTCAAGGGACAAGGGCGGTGTTTGCAGGTCATGAGAGATCCTGGGGTTCGGCTGGACCTTGCCCGACTAGAGTGTGCATTTGTAATTTGCGGGTGAGACCAGCCGCCTATTGTGGCTGGGGATGTGGTGGTAGGACCAGGGCACGGGATGATAGTGGCATGCCCCAGTAGTGACAAACAAATTCCCTGACCCAGCGAGCCCCTTGGCGAGCGCTGGCGTGGCTGCAAAGACAGTAGTCGCGACTGTGCGACGCGTTTTACTGTACCGAGTGAAGCTCGCTGGAAGGCTGTCTCAGTTTGCTGAAGCGCAGTCCCCACGCTCCGGGCGCCCGGCCAGGCGATAGCACCACACAGACACAGCGCGACGCCAAAAACGCGTGATGCTTCCCACCTGCGAGCAGGCGACCAGCGTCCACGGATGAGCGCCGTAGACGGAGACCGGTCGTAATGCGAACAGTGTGCAACAAAGCAATGGCCGGGCGCAGAGTGACAGGCAGGGGCAATGACAGGACGCGGCAAGGCAGATAAGGGAGCCCGAGAGTACGACATTGATGGGCGAAGCGAATGCGGTGCAAACATGCCAACAACACAACACAACCGGAGCACGCCCACCACTGCCAGACCCGCTGTCCGCCGCTCCGCACCTATGCGCCTCCATACTTCCATTACACTAACAGCACCCATCAGCCAGCCGCAACTCTGCCGCAGTCCGCGCCCGCTTCAAGCGAACTTCTCGCAAACTTCCGACCCGCTTAGAGCGCGCGTTCCGCCGCACCGAACTTCAGCACGGACCCTTACCAATTCCGCTACGCGTCCTCGCCTCCGGTTGTGATGTTCGCGTGTTCGCACCGCATTCGCTACGCCCACCACGTCGTACATTCGGGCTCCCACTTCCGCCTTGCCGCGCCCTGTTTTCGCCCTTGCTTGCCACACTGTCGCCCGGCCAGTGTCTTGCTGCACTCCGTTCGCATTATCCTGGTGTCTCTCGTCGGCGCTCATCCGTGGACGCTGGTCGCCTGCTCGCAGGTGCGCTACGTCGATGCGTCTCACGCGGTGTGGCGTCGCATGTGTCTGTCTGGTGCTATAGCCTGGCCGGGCGCCCGGAGTGTGAGGACCGCGTATCAGCAAACTGTGGCAGCCAGCCAGCGCGCATCATCGGTACAGTAACCGCGCGTCGCACAGCCACAACTTGCCTCCACTATTGCGCACGGGCCTGCTGGGTATGGGATATCATCTGCCACAGCTGGGTATGTCACTTCTTATCCCCTTACCCTGGTCCTACCACAACACAACCGGAGGCGAGGACGCGCGGCTGATGGGAGAGGAGGCTGGAGCTGAAGTTCGGAGGAGGACTGAACGCGCGCCCTAAACGGAGGCGATGGTTGCGACATGTTTGCTGCGGAGTTCTGCTGTGGCTGCGAAAACGGTAGCAAGAAGTCTCCAACGCTGACGCCAAGTGGTAAAGGCGACACGACTGTAGTGGCTGCTGGCGTGGCCGACGCAGTCTGCAGCTGACACGGGAGCGGACCCCCGGTTGTAGACGCCAGGCACGGCGTAGCTGCCCATCCGCGTAGCTGCCCATCCGCGTAGTGGGTACTTGCGATGACGCATCTGAGGGGGCCGGGCTCACAAGGAGCTCCCCGGAGGCACAAGGCACGGCATGTTGAACCGAGGCAGCAGCGAACGCACCCACCCGCCCACTGGGGATGTGTGATCCCAAAAGTTACACGCGCTTGGTAACGGGTCCGGCTCGCGGGAAAGGGCGCTGTTCCAGCGTTCATATGTTTGGCTGGATTGGGCTAGGGAATACTGGGATAAGGACTTACTGCGACAGCCCTGGCCCGGCTCCATCGTACTCCCGGCCGATGAGTGCGTGGCCGAAGTTGGTGACCGTTGCTGGCCCGTCGGCTTCACGGCAAAGAACACGGACAAGACCAACATCAGTTCTCTTCGCACGCGCTGTGTAAACGCGTTTTGCTGGCAAGTCCCAGTGCGAAAAGCTACAGTCAACGCCTTCGCGAAGGCGTCTCAGTTCTTCGCTGTTTTAGTCTGTACCTCTTCACCAAACGCTTTGAAACCATGTGTATATTCACTTACTACAATTGAAGCCTACACTGAAGCTCGCTCGCAAAACATAGGTTTTCATTTTCAAGAAGAGTCACCTGGCCCGCCAGCCATCCAACGCCTGCTGAATTTGGAGCGCGTATAGCTCATCTAATTATCCTGCTTGATTCGGGCGCGGGCGCCGTTCGCCTGGGAATGGCGCAATTACTTCCCGCGCTGCGGCGGGACCCCGGCCTCTAGTGGTGCCTGGGCTATGTCGTCGATCATCGTAGTCGTCGATGACTCAGGGGCAGATGCAGGACTTGGCGGGGCTGTTCCTCTCTGCCACCAACGGGCTTGGCGCGGGGGCTCCGCTGGCGCCAGCACCTGGCCCCTACACGCTGCACCGCGCCCACCCAGATGACCTGCCTGAGCTACCCGCGCACCTCATGGCGCCAGCAGAGGGCATGCCACAGGGATACGGCATGCCAACGGGCATGCTTCCGCTGCCTCCTATGCCGCCCGCACCAGGGCACGGGGGCCACGGTCGCACGCCCGGTCGGCTGGCGCCCCCAGCTCCCAATCTCGACCCAACAGCGGAGCTAGCGCAGCAGCTACACGCCCATGCGTTGGAGGCGCTGGCGGCAGGTCAGCCGCCACTGGAGACGCTGCAGGCGCTGCAAGCACAGCTCCCAGCTGACCCGGCCGCGGCTGCGGCCGCAGCTGCCGCCGCAGCAGCTGCCGCTGCAGCGGCGGTTCAGCAACATACCCAGCAACACCTGCAGCTGCGGCCGCACCAGACGCCGCCGCAGTTGCAGCACCAGCTGCAGCACCAGCAACAGCCATTGTACCCCCACCCAAATCAGCACCATCAGCACCAACAGGCTTACCCCCAGCACCCCCAGCACCCCCAGCAACAGCAACACCAGCAGCAGCAATTGCAGCTGCTTGGCGGGGCTGCGGAGGGAGGCGAGCTGCCAATGCCAACGGCGGAGGTCATTGCCGCCGCCGCCAATGCAGCCGCAGCCGCGGGGAATGCGAACATGCCACCTACTGACGACGCCGTCGGACGCGTGGGACCAGGCTCACCCACGCTGCCCGGCACTGGCGCTGCCGGCGGCGGTACAGCCGCAGCCGCGGCGCAGCAGGACGGCGTTGGCCGGGGCCAGAAGCGGCGGAGGGAGGGGCCGGACGATGGGCCCGGAGACCAGGACGGGGAAGAGGACCCCGACGCGGCCGTGGCCGCGGCGGCTGCGGCTGCGGCTGCCGCCGACCCCACTTCCGACCCGGCGGCCTGGACTGAGGAGCGCGTCCGGCTGGTGTTTGCGGTGGCCAAGGCCAATGTCAGCGCGGGCCGCAAGCCGGATTACCCCGAGCTCATGCGCATGCTTGGTGAGCAAGAGGGGACGGGAACGCGTAGCGCCAATTCGTGCCTTGTATGGGAAAACACACGACGTCCCAAAATCCCTAGCATCCACAGCCTTGCTGACGCCCTGCCTGACCTGTGACACGGTCCTTGAGCTCGCCGCCCCTACCGCTCCTTGCGCCCGCGGCCCTGCCTCTCTTGCACGTAGGCTGGGCAACGCTGCCGGACCAGCACAAGCAGGTGTACAAACTGCGCAACAAGTACGCCGTCTTGAAGCGACTGGTGCAGAGCGGGGCCGGCAGCCTCGAGGAGCGGGCGCAGGAGCGGGTGCGTGTTGGCGTCGGCGTGTGGCATGGGCGGCGGGGTGGGGAAGGAGTGGCGCCGCGTGCGGAGAGTCAGCGGAGGCGTTCCATGTGGGTTGGTCATATGGGTTGGCGATGTGGGTTGGCGATGTGGGTTAGGGGTCAGGTGTGCGCGTCGGCTTTCACGCAGCACAAATGCGCACTGCAGGCGGGATTGCTGATTTGCGGACCCTGCTGCTCCGTGACCACAGGTGGACTATCCCTACCCGCTCATCCGCAAGGTCAAGGAGGCCATGCGCACACTGCCCGATTGCACGGTGCGTCCCGTGCCCGTGCCCGCACCCCCGCACCCCACCACATGCTGAGATTGCTGGCCCCTCGCGCACACCGCTGAGAGCACACGCTGTTGCACTTACACGCACCGTCTGCCGGACGCTTTGGCATCCACACTACGTGTTAGTGGACTCATCATCACCACCCCCGGCTCCTCCTACCGATGAGCGCAACCACGGCGCCGATCCCTGCCCCCATGAATACGCACCGTGCACATGTACCGGTAATTCCTGATGGAACCCCACCGCAACGGCAGGGCACGGTGCTGGAGGTGTACGCGGCGATTGAGGCGGACAGCTCGTACGCCCAGTACCTGGACCGGCGGCCCTCGGCGGCGGACGGCGGGCGGCAGCCGCGCTGGAAGAAGCAGGTGCGTGGCGCGGAGGCAGAGCCAGCAGCGGCGGCTGGCGCTGTCCTGGCACGGCCCTGGCATCGCGCCTTTTTTTAACACATCTCCCGGCGCCAGACCTGCACAATGTTCCCAGATGCGGCTGCCTGAACCCACTTGTTGCCGCCGAGCTCTTGTTGCCGCCCCCTTACCCTTACCTTGCCCCCGGCCGCCGACGCGCCCCGGCACGCCGGCACGCAGGTGACGCGCATCCTGACCAGCCGGCCCAAATTCGGCTTCATGGCCACGGGCGACAAGCGCGGTAGCCACAAGGTGTACAAGTACGACGCCACGCAGGACCAGATCTCCAAAAAGGTACGGCGGCGCGTGTCCGTACATATCGTACGGCGGTGTGAACGCCGCGGCTCGTGCGCTCGTGTGCGCGCATGCGGCCCGCACACGTATGACAGCGCACGAACGCGCCCGGTTGCATGGTCTGGCCCCCCTGAACCAATTAGCGCACCGTGCCGTATTTGAGAAGTCTGTGTGTCGTGCTGGTTGCTTTCGGCGCATGGCGCGTTCGCAGGCGCGGCTCAAGTTCGTACCGGCCGCGCCTGTGCCCGGCGGCCGCGGTGCCGCCTGCGGCGGCGGAGCGTCAGGAGCTGCCGGAGGGCACCAGGGCGACGGGGACGGGGACGCCGAGGACGAGGACAACGAGGAGGAGCCCGACAGCGACGAGGGCGAGGGCAACGGCGCCGGGGGCGGCAGCGGCGGCGCCGGGGGCAGGCCCGGCGGCGGCGGCAGGAAGGGCAGCGCGCGGTCGGGCGCGGCGGGTGGCGCCGCCGCCCGCGCGGCCGCCGGCGCCCGCGCGCGCGCGAACGCGCTGCCGCTGCCGCTGCCCGCGCCGCCCGCGGAGCCGCGCGGCCACCGGGTTCCCTCCGCCCTGCTCGACGTGGGCGTGGAGCCGTTGCTGGGGAAGCCGCGCGCGCGGCCCATCCACATCGCGCCGGGCGCGCCGCTGCCGCCGCTCGTGGGCGACGACGACGACGAGGGGCCGGCGGGGCACCGGGGCGGGGGGCACCACCAACACCAGCACCAGCGGCAGCGCCACGCTGGTCGCTCGGGCGGGGGGGCCGGGGGCGGCGGCGGCGGTGGCGGTGGCGCGGGCGCGCTTTCGGGCATGTCCCAACTGGGTCAGATGCTGGCGGCGGCGCTGTCGGCAATGAACGGCGCCGGTGGCCTAGAAGGCGCAGCGGGCCTAGGCGGCAGCGGAGCCGCTGCGGCTGCCGCGCCCGCCGCTGTAGGCGCTGACTTG
This sequence comes from Chlamydomonas incerta, assembly GCA_016834605.1. NCBI lineage: Eukaryota > Viridiplantae > Chlorophyta > Chlorophyceae > Chlamydomonadales > Chlamydomonadaceae > Chlamydomonas > Chlamydomonas incerta. The sequence continues at coordinate 743,175 of JAEHOC010000022.1, forward strand.
GGTGCCGGCGATCCTGGCAGCACTCAGGCGCAGCTAACGGCTTTCTTGCTGCAGCTATCAGAGTCGGCGGCGGCGTCAGGTGCGCAGACGGAAGGCACGACGGCGCTGGCGGGGCTGTCGCAGCAGCCACAGCTGCTGTCAGCGATGGCGGCGGCGATGGCGTCCGCGGCTGATGCCGCCGCCGCGGCGGCCGCCGATGCCAACTCGGCCGACCCCGTGGGGCAGCTGGCGGCAGACATTGCAGAGGCGGCGGCTGCGATGGCGGCGGCGGCCGCTGACGGTGGCGTTGACCTGCTCACCGCTGTGACTACTGGCCGCTTTCCGCCGCTGCCCTTACCGCTACCGGCGCCGGCACCGTCAGATCATGACCAGCTGCCGCTGCCGCTGCCACCCCTTCCGCTGCCGCAAGGGCCGTGGCCCGGGCAGGGTCACGGCGGTGCGAGGGACCACATGGATGCCAGGGGCAACGATGGGGTTGGTGTGGAGCGCGGTGACAATCGCCCGGGGATGTCGCCGCCACCGCTGCCGCTTCCATCGCCACCATCGCATCACCAGCATCACCAGCAGCAACAGCCCGGCTACCGGACGCCCGCGCGAGCGCAGGACCCGATGCAGGGGGGTCTGCCCTCGCCCTACAACCCTTCACCGCACCATGGCGCCGTGTACGGCCAAGGGCCGGGGGAGCCCACAACCCTTCGGGCGCACCAACACCAGCAGCAGCAACAGCAGCAACAGCAGCAGCAACAACAGCAACAACAGCAACAAGAGGACGCGTGGTTGCAGGCCTACCACCAAGCGCGTACGCAGCAGCTGCCGCGACCGCTCCCGCCTGCCCACCAGCAGCCGCACCAGCAGGACCTGCAGCAACAACAGCAGCAACAACAGCAGCAGCAGCAACAGCAGCAGCAACAGCACCTAACCGTGCTGCCTCCACAGCACGTGCCGGCTGCCCTCGTCGCTACTCCCGCACATCCTAGCTACGCGCAGGAAGCCGGCCGCCAATACCCACAGCTACAGCAACACCACCACCACCACCAGCAACAACAGCAGCAGACGCAAGCCATGTACCCGCCTGGGGTCGTGGCGGCGGCGGCGGCCGCTGCAGCAGCAGCTGCCGCCACGGCCGCCGTCGACGTGGGCCCATCGGAGATCGGCGGAGGCGCTCGCGTCGGCGCCGCGGGAAACGGTGCAGGCGACGGGCTGGGGCCTGGTGCTATGATCGCGGTCACGGGGGAGGGCGGTGGGCAAGAGGCCGCGGCGGAGGACGGCGGGGACGACAGCCTGCCACAGCTTCAGGTGCGTGGCGTGGGGGTGCGCAAGTGGGAACTGGTGGCGTCTCAGAACGGATGACGGCAAGCATGCCTGAAGCCGATTGCAGCCGGCTCGTGTTCGTATCTGTAGCATATGCTGAAGTGTCCCTGACATAACACAAGCCCGACTGAAGTCCCTTGGCCCGCCGCCGCTGCAGATCGGCCTCAGCGCCCTTGCGGCCGAGTTCCTCAGCACCTTCCCTGCCCAGTACAACGGAGGGGATGCGGCAGGATCCGCTGCCGCCGCACCACAGCAGCAGCACCAGCAACAACAGCTGCAGCAGCAGCGTGCGGCGATGCACGCGCCGCCGCTGCATTTGGGGTACGGTCAGGCGGGGCACACCGGCGGCGACATGTCGATGTACGGTTACCCCCAACACCCGCAGCACCACCCGCAGCACCACCCGCAGCACTTGCAAGCGGGAGCGGCAAGCTCGGCCATGCATGCGGCGGCGGCGGCGGCAGCAGCGGCGGCGGCCGGGCAGCCGCACTACTACTACCCGGGGCACCAGCAGCACCTTCAGCACTCGGTTCACCCACAGCACCAGTCGCAGCACGCCCAGCCGCACTACATGCTAGGCCACCATCAGCCGCACCCGCACCACGCGCCGCCCTCTCAGGCGGCGCTCGCGGCTGCTGCCGCCGCCGCCGCGGCAGCGGCGGGCCACGGCGGCTATGGGCACCCGCATCCACACGGCCATCCCCAGGGGCACCTGCAGGGCCCACCACCACACGGACAGCAGCAGCAGCTGCTGCTGCCACCGCTTCCCCATGCCTACCTCCCACAAAACCCGCACCAGCAGCAGCCCTATTCGTCGCATCAGTACCACCAGGCCCACCAGTACCCGTACGGGCCGCCCGGCTTCCCGGCGCCGCCGCCACACGGCACGTACCCGCCCAGCCACGGCCACCTCCACCAGGCCCATTACCCGCCACACCCGCACGCGTACTCGCCGCACCTACCGCCACCCCCGGTGGGCAGCGCTGCCCACGCGGACATGGTTGTTGCAGCAGCTGCCGCTGCCGCGGCGGCTGCAGCAGCCGCATCGGCCGCGGCGGGTGGCGGCCGTGGAGAGGGGCACCAGGGGCAGGGGCCAGGGCACGCCGGTCACGCTCAACTCCACATGGGGTCCGAAGCTGGGCAAGGGCTTGACGCTTATTATGCTCAGAGCGCGGCGGGCCGGTAGCGTGGATGGACCTTCACTTGATGCGTGTTTGGGTTTCAGATCCCGGATCCCGAAAACGAATGATACAACGCATGCCTGGATGCATGGACACTGTACCGTACTGCCGACATCTTATGTACATTAACCTCTCGCTGATGCATTCATGGAACATTACGAATGGCGCGCGTATCTTTCTTGTCAAATGTGGGGTACATGCCGAGGCGTGTTGCTCGAGGCGTTCGTCCCTGGTCCATACGGTATAGCCAGACACCACCACCGCGTCCATGAAGGCGACCACCTGCGGATAGGTGGCGGTGTGGCAAGGGTGGGGTGTGGCAAGGATGGGGTGTGGCAGGGATCAAGGATGGGCATAACAATCATGGCCCCCGAGCACACACGTACGCACCTGTGTGCGTCCACGGCAACACCCACTACCGTACAAAGTCTACTTGCATTCCCGCGCGCGCGCCCAGGCGACACCCACCTTCCTGTGCATACCACATGGCGGTTGCAGTCTGCCGGTTGCAGTCTGCCATCATCTCGGCTGGCGGGCTGAGCACGCTGACGCTAAGCAGGAAGGTGTCTCGGTTTGAGTCCGTGACGTTACCGCTACCCGTAGTGAGTTTTGGAGGACATGCTGGACATGGGGTGAAGCCGGGTGAGCGCAAGGGATAGCCCTGTGGCATGATTGCTGGCAATGCGTTCAGGGACCAGCGTGGAATTGCACGACCGGGTAAGGGTGGGCCAGCGGCTTGCCAGTTGCCAGCACGGCCGCGCAGGTCGTTGTCCTGATGTGACAGTGCTTCCCTTTTTGAAGCCTGCGTCTTTTGCCGAGGCTTATTTCGACGGAGTTTTGGATTGACGGAGTTTTGGATCGACGGCAGGCCCAATGACACCGACAGGGGGCGCCGGCGCGGGCGGGCGGATGGGCGTTGGCGCCGGACGACAAAAAGTCAGATCCAGCACGACACGTGCGGTCGGCTGCATGTCATCCAGCTTATTTCTACTCTATCATCAATTGCTGTTCACACACATAGATGCCGGGAACCTCGCGCGGTGCACGTCTGCTTTTCTCGTTATCTCAAGTAATCTACAGCAGCAGACACGGCCGTCTCGGCTGACCTATACGGCCGATGACCTGCGAAAGAAATGGGAAGACAACAATTAGATTAGCGGTCGCAGCCAAGCTTTGGCAAAACAAATGCTCGCTCGTGGAGTCTGCGGCGTCCTGTATGTGCTGGCCGTCTCGCAGATTCGCGAAGTGACAGCAGAAATCTTGACGGCGTCTGAGTTTCTTAACTCGGCTTGCTCAGGCACTCAGGCAGGATGCGAACTCGCTGCGGGCACGGTCTGGACCATTCGCTCTGGCTCAGCTCTGCTGCCAAACATGTCCTCATTCAGCACAGCGTCACACGCTGCTACTTCAGAAGTCACGGCGAGTTACAATGCGTCTGCTCCAATAGCAGAACTGTCCCTGGGCGGGCAGTCTGGCCTCTTCAGCGTGCCTGCAAATGGCACCGCTGAGTTCAGGGGGCTCAGCATCGTCGGCGCAGCGCTGCCATCGGCGCCGTTCCCGCTGCCCGCCGCGGGGTTCCTGGCACTGTCGGCGTTCCGGCTGGGGGCGGGCGCGCGGCTGCGCCTGGTGGACTGCGTCCTCACGGTGCCCTCCTGCGGGCTGCTGTCGCTGCACCAGACGTACGCGTGCAGAGTGTCCCCGTCGCCCAACGTGACGGTGACGCCCAGCGGCCTGGTGGTGCGCCGGCTGACGACGCCCAGCCTGGACGCGGATAACGTGACGGTGCATTGCGCGGGCGCGGCGGCTCCTTTCCCGTGCCTGGCGGAATCGTTCCCCGGCGATGTTTCTCTGCTGTCCTACCTGCAGCATGCCGCTCAGATCATCAGCATCGCAGCTCGGACGTTCGGCGGGACGCCGCCACCCGTGTACGGCTTTCTGGCGCGTGACATGGCGCTGGTTGAACCTGCTGCCGAGGATGCAGCAGGCGGCGGTGCAGCCACCGCGTGCGGCGGCGGCAGCGGCGCCGCCGCTGCTGCAAACGCCACCGCTGGCGTCAGTAGCAGCAGCAACGCCACAGCTGCGGGCGACGCGCGCCCGGCGCTCTTGGGAAACCCGGACAGCGTGGTGGGGTCGGTGCGGGCGTCTGATTCAGCGGCGTGTGTCACGATCGCGTGGGGAAGCCGGCTGGTGTTGGCGGGCGACGGCGCCGCGGAGCCACGCACGGTGTTGGATCTGGCGCGCAGCACGTCGCGCCTTTACCTGCAGGTGCGCGGGGGATCGAGGGGGGATCGAGTACTCAGGACAAACAACAAACAACAATTCGCGCTGCTGCTACTACGCTGCCCAAAGCGCATCAGGCGACCTAGCATCTTCCTGTCGCTATCTTGTAACTGCTGGCTGCTGCCCTGCTGCACCTCCTGCAACCTTCAGTTACCCGAGGGGAAGGTGGAGTTTCGCAACCTCACGCTGCGCAACCCGCCGCCCGGGCCGCCGGGCGGCCTGCCGTACACGCTGCTTCGGCTGCCCGTCTGGACAGCCGCCTTCACGCGCAGCCTGCTCGGCAGCGAGGTCGAGGACATTTTGACCGTGACCGACTGCGTGCTGGAGCTGCCGCCCGAGGAGGTAGCAACGCTGATGGGCGATGCTGGGCTGGTGGCGGCGGCGCTGCCGCCGGCCCTGTCGGGGCTGCTGTGTGCGGCTGACATGCGCCCCCTGCTGACCGCCAGGAAGTACGACCAGGTGAGCCGCTGCGCCACATGCGGGCACGGCGTAGATGCAGCGTGGGATGGCGTGTGGCTGCGTGGGATGTCGTAGGGCTGCGCGGGGCTGCGTTGGGCAGCGCGTTGACTGGTTGTGTCGGTGCCGCACACAGCCGGAGAAGGAAGCGTGCGTTTGACGCATGCCGCCCGGCCGCTCCCTGCCTTCCAGCGTACTGATATCCCGTTGGCTTCATCTCGCTGCCCGAATCACAACAGAGCCGCTTCACCGAAAACGAGGCGTATGTCAACAGGTTGGCCGGCAGCGGCTCGCGCAGCATCTACACGCGCGTGCAGATGCGCGCCGTGTGGCCGCCACAGCCCGCCGCCGATGCACAGGCGCCCCAGCGACCGCACAGCGCACTCGGCATGCTCCGCAGCTACCCCTCCCACCCCAGCCTGTGCGCCGCGGCGGTGCCGGGCCAGGCGCCGCCCGTGCAGCTCGGGAACGTGCACGTCGCCTCCACGCGCCTGCTGCGGCCGTGGCGCATGGCCACGTACGACGAGGATCTGAGTCAGGGCCTGGTGGCGCGCAACGTGAACACCATGCTGGGCGACGCGCTGCTCCTGTCATCTGACGACCCCTTCTTCGCGCCGTCGTTCGGGCAGGTGCGAGGATGCTGAAGCCGCGAACCGGCACGAGCCTGGGGCACCGCGCAGTAGAGCTCGCGATGGGTGATCTACCTAGAGGATTGCATCAGTCCATGTCACGTTGCGTTTTGTTAGCCGGTGCGGGCGTGGGCGCGCTGCTGACGCCGCCGTTTTCGTGTGTGGCTGCGGCACCCCGTCATTGATTGAATGAGCACGGCCTGCTGGCCGTCTCACTCCTTCCTGCCCTTCGCTAATGACCTCCAGGACTCCATCTAATCAGGCGTCAGACGTCGGGTCAGACAGTTTCGCTTGGGCTGGTATTCACACACCCCTTGCCTGCCCTCCTCCACACAGGCTCAGAGCCACGTGACGGTGCCCAGCATGGTCCTGGGCGAGCCGCTGTCACTGCGCCTGCTGGACGTGTGCGGCGTCAGCAGCGGCGTCGTGATCGTCGGGCCCCGCGCCGCCCTCACGCTGAGGTGGCTGGTGCTCGTGGGCCTTCCGGCCGCGGGCGGGTTCAGGCTGGTGCCTCTGGGGCCCAACCGTCAGGGCCGGGCGTCGTCGCCGTCGCCGCCGAGCCCATCGGCGCTAGAGCCAACGCCCTCGTCGCCGGCTCAGCTGCTGGGCGGTGGTGCGGGGCCAGATGATTCCGGACGCAGCGTTTCGGGTCGGCGGCTGCAGCAGCTGTATTACAGCATGGTATCACGGCAGGCGCACCTGTGGCCGCACAGTGGGCGCGGCAGCGGTGACGGGGGGCTTGGGCGGCGCGCCTTCCTCACGCCCGCTCGCCGGCGGCTGCAACAGGACCAGCAGCAGCAACAGCAGCAAACAGATGGTGGCTCCGCAACCCAGGGTCTGGCGCCCGCGCTCACCAATTTCACGTCCTGCCTTTGGACGTTCGCCTTCGACCGCTCGCCAGAGGCCCTGGCGGCAGACGCGGCGGGTGGTGTGGGCGGCCGGCCGACGGGCCTGCCGCGTCTACAGTTGGACGGGGTGGTGCTGGTAGTGCCGGAGGAGGAGCTGCAGCTGTTGGGGCGCGTGTGGGCCGCGTCGGCCGACCTGCTGAGCGGCCGATTGGCGTTCTCTGCGGCCACGGACCCGGGTCTGGCGGCGGCGCTGCGGGCGATGCTGGAGGGCTCGGTGCTGCTTGACGCCCAACACTATCTCAACAGCAGCAGCACGGAGGACAGAGCCCACCTGCACAGCGACGGAATGCTGGAGCTCGAGCAGGTGTCCTGGTGTGGCTGGAAGGGGTACAACGTCACCCTCATAACACCGGGAGCTGCGGACCTAGATGACGCTGTGACGGCACTGCGAGCCGACATGGCTTTCTACGGCGCTCTGGCAACCGCCCCGGTTCTGCTAGGCTCGGTGCTGCCGACAGTGGACTTTGCAGCCCCAGCCGCTATTGGGCCTTCTGCCGAAGGATTGGCGAGCCCGGCGCAGGGCGATGTGGTGGTGGCGGTGCCGTCGGCGTCGCCGCCGCCTGCAGCCCGCCAGCCGGCCACCTCCCTGACATCAAGCGACAGCCCAGCTCAGGGACCGGAGCAGGAAGGGCGCAACAGCAGTGGCGGCGGCGGCACCTCAGCGGGCGCGCCTGGTGCTGCGGCAGGCGCAGCCGGGCCTGGAGCTAGCACCGGGCCGGCGCAGGACTCGCATGGCTCCAGTTTGGAAGGCAGCAGCGGGATAATGGGCGAGGCAGTGCGGCCCAGCCAACCTGCTGCGGGCGACTCCACAGCAACGAAAGCCGTACCAGTCGTTGCGATCGTGGCGTCCTGTCTGGGGGCAGCGGTCGTTATGGGTGGGCTGCTGCTGCTGCTGCACTGGCGGCGCCGGAGCCACGCACGCCGACACGCCGCCGCCTGCGCGGCCGGGCTGGAGGCAGGTGGCGCGGCCAACGCGGCTGACTCGGACCTTCTGTGCACCTCCAACGGCTCTCGCGCTGGCCGCGTTGAGGTGCGCTGCGATGGCGCGGTCGTGGGCGCTCGCGGCGACAGCAGGCGCGGCGGCAAGGGTAGGACTACTCTCGGCAGCCCCACGCTCAGCATCAGCCAAGGCCTGACCGGAGACACGTCCTCATCCGCGCTCGGTCTGGGCAGCTCCAGCTGCAGCGCCGCGACGCGCGGCAACGCGCCCAGCAACGCCGCAGGCCGAGCCGCGGGCGGGGCCGCAGGCTGGGCCGCAGGCGCGGATGCTGCCACGGCATCTGGACGGCTGGGAACGATCAACCGCGCAATGGTGGGGATGCTCCTGGCTGTGGAAGACGGCCGGCGGCGGGTGGCGCAATTCGAGCGTGACCCGCAGCCTGCAGGTGGCGCTGCCGCAGCGGACGCGGCTGCATGGCCGGGCGCGTCAACAGCGGCAGCAGCGGTGTTGGGCGCGCCCACCAGCGAGGGCGAGGTTGCGGCGTCCGCTGCGGCAACGCCAAGCAGCTTGCAAGGGTCGAATGTGCGATTGCTGCCGCTGTCGCTGCGGAGCAACACACCTGCAGTCGATGTTCTGGAGCCAGCGGCAGCGGGGACCGCAGTTGTGCCGCTTGGCAGCAGGCGCGTTGACAGCGGCGCTGCGGTCGCGGGCGCGGGCGCGGTGGAGGCGACTGGAATGCAGCCGGCAACGTCTTCGTATGCCGCGCTTCCTCTCACCATCACTGGCGAGCTGGGCCGTGGCGCGCAGGGCGTGGTGTACCGCGGGGTGTGGCGCGGTCTGGATGTGGCGGTCAAGAGCATGCTGTTCCAACACACGGAGGTGAGGCAGGCGGTGGGCGGGCGTGGAGGTCTCATGTCCATTCGCACAACTGAGCTCGGCGCTGTGATACAGTATGCGCGCCCTGCATCCAACGTGCGTTTTCCTGCCCTTGTGGTCTGTACGCAGGGCGGCGTGCAGGACCCACGCGCGAAGCAGGCAGTCGAGGAGGCGGCCATTGCCATGAGCATGGCGCACCCCAACATCGTGGCCACCTACACCTACCAGCTGCAGCCGCTCGACGCCATCAGTCAAAGCAGCCGCGCTGATGATGGTCTGGATCCGGCAGTGGTCCTAGAGTCCAGTGCTCTGCCATCGTCTGCAAGTAATAGCGGCTTCATGGGGCGTGTGTCTTTCTCAAACAGCCCGGAAGTCGAGGTGTGGAAGCTGACGCTCATTCAGGAGCTGTGCGACGGCAATAGCCTGCGCCACTGCCTGTCCGGGCGGCTGCTGGGGCCGCAGGCGGGCGCAGGCGCAGGTGCAGGCGGCGGTGACCAGCAACCGCCGGCCCTGCAGCCCCTGGCGGCTCGCACTGCGCTGCTGCTGGCATGCGACATAGCACGGGGCCTGGCGCACCTGCATGAGCGCGGGGTGGTGCACGCGGACCTGTCCTCCAACAACGTGCTGCTGCAGAGCAAACGGAGTGCAGCAGCAACAGCTCGAGCACCTGCACCTGACGGGGGGCTGGGCGTGGTGGCAAAGCTGTGCGACTTCGGTCTAAGCGGGCGTCTGGATGAGGAGGCAGACGAAACGCACCTCTCAGGACCGACCAGGTGCGCGGAAGCGTCAGAAACTCGGGTTCTTGTTTGGACGGGGGGTGCAGCGTTTGGCATGCTCCCGTGCGGAGCATTGGTCATGCCTGGTCCTTCCACTTATCTCCTGTGATGAGGATCGCGTCTTACTGTACCTCGTCCCTCTCCCAATGCCACCCCGCAGGCGCTCGTCTGCGTATTCTGCACCGGAGCTGGTGGCTCACGGCCACTCGAGCCCGGCTGGCGACGTGTACGCCTTTGCTGTGGTGCTGTGGGAGCTGGCCCTGGGCGTGCCGCTGCCTGCGGCCCTGGCGCGGCCTGAGAGCGCGGGCCTGAGTGCGTGGCTGTCGGAGCAGGCGCGCCTGGTGCCGCTGGGTGATGACGCCTTGGAGGAGGAAGGCGCCGGGTCACAGGCGTCGGACCCGCCCTTGGCGTCGCTGGCGCTACCGCCAGGCCTGCTGTGGTGGCCCGAGCACGCGCCGCCGGCTTTTAGTCAGCTGGCGGCGGAGTGCCTGCAGCTGCAGCCGCGGCGCCGCCCCAGCTCCGCTGCAGTGCTGGTGCGGCTCGAGCAGGCCTTGGGGCAGCAGGATGCGGCGCGCCAGGGCGGCCGCCAGGGGCGACACTTTCCTGGTGGTGCGCGCACGGAGCAGCATGAGTTCTGGGCGCGACTCGGCTTCACCTGGAGAGGGCGAAAATAACAGAGTGATGGAAGTGGCGAATTCGTGTTTCCTTAAGTACCAGCGTTTGCACATGCTCCAGATAAACTGCAAGCCGGCGCATTGTGTTCTTTATTTACTCATCTGTGTTGTACGCCTAGAGAGGTCTCACATCTCTGCATTTGCCATTGTGGGGCTGTGTGTGCAAGCGCATGTTCCGAAGTTTTGTGTTTGGGATGGGGCGCACACGCCCCTGTGATGCTGAGTGGGGCGACGAGTCCTAGACGATTCAATCATTTTACTTTCTCTGTAGACCGACTACACGGCGTACATAGAGACTCAGCCGCATATTTGTGTCTTACCTTGTTAAGTCAGTTGGTAGGACTTATCCCGGCGTAAATCTGCGCTGTTGCCCTTGAGCATGCACCGCCGTGCACCATAATTGTTGGTCGCTTTAGCACTGGAAGATTACCTATGTGCAGATGTGTCTGTGTGGTGCCAATCATGGTGAAGAGAATTGTAGGAAAGTGGGAGGGACCAGATCAGCCGTTCACTACCTGCATCAGGGCATTCCTTGATTGAATGAATCGGATACTGAAGCAGAGCACACCGCATTTGCACGTTAACTGGCTCGTGCGATGTTTCATACGACAATCTGTGATATACGCTCAGACCGTCAAGGGGCCTGACCCTCTAAGGGGGATGCGGTAATCTTGAGTTCTCGTGTTACGATCTGGACCTCGGGCAGTCGCCATTACGGAGCGGCGTGTGAAGCAGTGCGCTGTGGGCTGTGGTGCATGGTGCGCCGCGTTTCTGGCGGGCGTGGCCGCGGCCCCGTGTTCATTTGGCTGGGGCGCACGTGCTAAACACCGCCGAGTAAAATGCGTAAATGTCGTGGCCTCGGCAACGGTGGCGACAGGTTGTGGCCAGGCCACGAACATGTATGGGGAGGGGTAGTTTTTTTTCCAATTCCCAAATCAACCGACGGAGGGGGTGGCGGGGTTTGGGGGTGCTGATGAGGCACGGCGCCCTGCTGTGAGGGCCTTCCCAGCGGGGGTGCAGTTGTGCGGGCTGCGCGAATGTGGATCCCAGCGAAGGTGCATTCCGAGGCGGGCGTGTTGTTTGTCGTAATGCACGTCCTGCGAGCGATGGGAGGCGCCACCAGTTATTACGGTAGGTTGCCGCTTTCGACGTACGTTCCTCGCCCCTGGCTGCGCAGCAGCACAGGGCTGCATGTGGGTGGGCTGGGGATCATGGCTGTAGCCGGCGCCCGGCGGTCGGCGGCTGTACTGAGGGCCGCAGGCGCATGGATGCTGCGGCTCTCACCGCTGAGACAGAATGAATTATGCAGGGTCCTGGCGCAGCTAGCTCCTCTCCGTGCAAGCCACGGCCTGGTAGCATGCTGCATGCGGTAGGGGATGCAGGGGGAGGCGCCGGCGGTCGCGAGAGGCCGGGGGTGGCATTGACTCATCCCTGATGGACTCACGGACAGCGGCGTGAAAAGGCGTTGAGCGCGTCGGGCACGGATGAACAGGCGCGAAGCGGTGCATCGCGATCACTCGATCGGCACTCAGACCCATCAGTTGTGTATACCAGTAATAGTATCAAGTGTAAGCTGTGACGCGATGGAGTCGTTTAGTGCCTCGCCAGTCGCTCTCCTGGCCACGTTTGTGGCCGTGGGCGCGGCGCTGGTCCTGCTGATGCTGCGTAACAAAAGGTAAGTGTATGTATCAATACAAAGCATTTGGGCATGGCAAATGCGCGCGCGGGGGTTCGTTAACGAGCCGCGGCATCAACAGGGCACATAAAAAGCCACAGGGCAAAAAGCAGGCCACGATTTGCCACGCGCTCCGTATGCGCTGTTGCAGGGCCTATAAACTGCCTCCAGGGAAGCTGGCTTTCCTGATTGGCGGACTTGAGTTGCTGAAGGAGGGTTTCGCAAATATGTGCAACTTCGCGGGCGATGCTCCCCGCAAAACGCGCTTTCTTCTCTCCCCCACGGTGAGCGCGGCACCGATTGTAAGACCAATATGGTGGAAGTGATCTGCCCAGTGACCGGACTCCTGAAGGTGGACCTGGAGGCCAACCGCCTCCTCTCTTGACACGGTTCGTGCTCCACCTCCGGGGACCAACCGCCCCCTGCAAAACGAAGTGCGTGCTATATCGCTCCCTGCCGGGTCTCGACCCCAGGTCCTCGTCCGGAACTTCAGTCAGATTAAGAGCATCTTGAACGGGGAGGAAGATACCGTGACAGGTAGGCATCAAAACTGTTTGCCAGTGTTGCGGTCCTGTCCACCGTCTTGTCCAGGTGCAAACGTCCTCCGACTGCCTTCCCGGGGGAATGGTTACTCCGGAGGGGGAAGCTTTGAGCCGTCCGCTTGGCCACCAACATCCCTTCTCTCCATCATTTTGATTGCAGTCGCCTGGCCTGCCGCAACAGTCGCCATGCTAGGCACTGATTCAGTGACCTTCTCGACCGGTGAGCACGGGCTCAAGTGGTTACGGTACGGTCAAAGCCTCGTGCTGCTGCTGTTGTTGCAGGGGAGTGGGGATGCATGCTTGAGTGATGCATATAGCGATGCACACACCCCTGTGCCCTCTGTCACACACGGTACACACGCGCACACACGCGAAAGACACGCGTGCACACACGAATACACACGCGAGCGCACACACGAACACACACGCTCGCGCAGGCGCGTATCACCGTTCGCTCCGCCGTCTGCTGGGCCCCTGTTTTGCGCCCCAGGTGGGAGACCGTCATTTAAATGGTCTAAGCTGGATTGAGACTAGCAACAGCACGCTTCCAGCAGGGCCAGGGCGCGCGAGTTATTACCGTATTTGGCAGTCGTAACACGCACTGAACAACCTGAAGTGTCCCCAGGTGGACTGCGGCCTGCGCATTCGTTCCTCGTGTTCACAGCCCGCTCCGCGTTTTGGAAATTAAAAACTCTGTCTTCCCCCAGGCCATTGAAGGCTACCTCCCAGCCATCCAGACCATCTGCGAGCGTTACTGCGCCGAGTGGGCTGCCGCTACTGCCGCCGCCACCGCCGCCGGCGCCGGTCCGGCGGCCGCTGCCATTGAGCGGCTGCCCAAGATGCAGAAAGGGGTAAGGCGGTTTGGGGGCGGCCGGTGGCGGCGGCTGGGCATTCGTTGCATTTGGTGTACCGCAGCAGATGCGCCCACACACGCCCACTGCAACTACCGTAGCTCACCCGCGCGCGCACCACCTACCTCGTCGGTTGAAAAGTGCGTCGGACCCGGAGGCCTCCTGGGCCTCCGGCGCCCACCCGCCGCCCACTCTCCACTTCGGCATCCCAACCTTGCAACAACCCGGCCCTCCTCCCGCTTCCAAGCGACCGCCCTCCTCCCTACGCCTCCGCCGTGACTGCCCTTCCCTCCTCCAACACGCACCCCAGGCCCGCATGCTAACGTTTGAGGTGATGTCGCACGTGGTGGCGGGGTTCCGCTTCAGCCCGCAGCAGCTGGCCGCCCTCAGCGACGCCTTTGACACCTTTATGCGAGGCATCTTCGCGCCCATCGCCATCGCCATCCCCGGCGGCGGTGCGTGGATGGGACCGGGCTCGGGGCCGGCGGGGCGTCTTGACGCGACACGACAACCGGCCAACATTCAGATGGTCACGACGACATGGGGCCTGACCGTCCTTGCTTGGCTTGCAGCCGCGACAGCCGTGTGAGCCGCCGATGTCGACGCCTCCGAGCACCGTGGCCGCGCGTTCTTCACTTCAAGGACGACTGAGGCAAACGTGCCTTGCGCATCCTTCCGCTCCGCCCCCGCGCAGACTTTGCAAAGGCCTCGGCCGCGCGCAAGGTGATGGTAGCGTCGCTCACGCAGCAGCTCGAGCAGCTGAAGGCCGGCGGCGGCAGCGGCGGCAGCGGCAGCGGCGGCAGCCCGGCCACCGTCGGCGGTAGCGGAAAGGAGGCGGTCAACGGCAGCGCCGGCGCCGGCGCCGGCGCCGGCGGCCGCACCAGCAGCAGCGGCGCGGGCGGCGCGGACGGCAGCAGCGTGATGGCTCGGCTGCTGGGCATGACGGACGAGCACGGCAAGCCGCTGACACACAAGGCGCTGATGGCAAGTCCCGGCGTTGCGATTGACAGGCGGGAAAAGGGCGGCGGGGCTGGGGCTGCAGGCTTGGCATCTCGCAGTCGGGCGGGGAGCTGCGGTACTGTGTCGTGATGCCGAGTTGTCGTCGCATGGCATTTGTAGCCCTGCGTAACGTGGGTCCCCCGGTGCTCGTGCGCCTACTGTCCCTAATGTGCCCCTAACGTCCCCGATTCCTCGGTTCGTCTGGTGTGCGTGCCCTGCTGCGTGTCCCGCCCTTGCAGCTTGCTGCGTGTCCCGCCCTTGCACGTCCCAACCTCTGTGCTGCCTGTCCCACCCTCACACGTACTCGCGCGACCCCCCCCCCCCCCCCCACACACACACACAGGACCTCGCCATCAACCTGCTGTTCGCGGGCCACGAGACCACCGCCACCTCCATCGTGCGCCTCATGCTGGTGCGTCCCGCGTGACTGCCCGATTGGGCGGCGGCCGGTGGTCACTCGCACGGAATCCCCTGCAACTTCACCGCGCGCTGCCGGCCTGCCCTTACTACGCCCCATTCCTCCCCTCATTCTCCCTCACTCCCTCCTACCAAACCGTCGATGGACGGCTGCCCCCTCATTGCCCTCGCGCCCCTGTGCCGCACCCACGCTCTGCCTGGCTGCACCCCGCTGCTGCAGGCGCTCCGCTCGCGGCCCGACGCGGTGGCCCGCCTGCGTGAGGAGCAGGCGATGGCGGTCCGCCAGCACGGCGCCGCCATCACCGGTGCGCCCCACTCGCCGACCTGACCCGCATGACTTGACCCAGCTCCTCCCGCCCCGCTACTGCCTCGCTGCCTCACCGCGGCCGCCTGATACATAACTCGCCAGCAGCGCTGAGCTGCAACGCCTGCTGCGGCCCCGATCCCACGCACACTCAACCACGTCTGATTTGCTTGCGTGCTTCACCGGATCATTCATTTCCCATTCGTGTCTTCACACACCCCATGGGCCAGCCAGGCATGCGCGCAGCCACGTTCCACACTTGCTCCTTTCCTTACTTCACACGTCACAATAATCACACAATCACAATCACAACCACAACCACGCACACAGGCTCCGCCCTCCGCGACATGCCCTACCTGGACGCGGTGGTGAAGGAGGCGTGGCGGCTGCACGCGGTGGTGCCCATGGTGCCGCGCAAGGCGCTGCGCGACTTCAGCCTGGCCGGGTACGACGTGCCGAAGGTGGGCGGCGCATGTGCGTTTGGGGGGGTGGGGGGGGGGGGTGGCGGGTGGCGTGTGTGGGGGGCGGGAAAGGGGGGGAAGCAGGGGAAGGGGCAGTCGTCCATGCGGACGGTTCTGTGGGTGTGGGTGTGCGGGTTGAGGGGGCTTGGATATGTGCCGGGTGGCGCAATCAGGGCCTGTCTTCGTGCGTACGTGGCATGATGACAACCGTCCGCCGCCGCCGCCCTGAACGCATCTGATCCTGGACTTACACGTGTGATGCTGTCGCTCATGTGATGCGTGCGCCGTGCTCCCCCGACCACACCCACACCCACACCCACACCCACACCCACACCCACACCCACACCCACACCCACACCCACACCCACACCCACACCCACACCCACACCCACACCCACACCCACACCCACACCCACACCCACACCCACACCCACACCCACACCCACACCCACACCCACACCCACACCCACACCCACACCCACACCCACACCCACACCCACACCCACACCCACACCCACACCCACACCCACACCCACACCCACACCCACACCCACACCCACACCCACACCCACACCCACACCCACACCCACACCCACACCCACACCCACACCCACACCCACACCCACACCCACACCCACACCCACACCCACACCCACACCCACACCCACACCCACACCCACACCCACACGCACGCCTGCTGTGCAGGGGTGGGGCGTGGTGGTGGGTCTGGTTGAGCCCATGCGCGACCTGCCCGCCTGGTCGGGCCTGGCGCCCGACAGCCCCCTGCACCCCGCCCGCTTCAACCCTGACCGGTGCGTACATGCGTGTACGAGCGAGCACGTGCGTGGCCTAGCGCGTGTTTGCGTGTTCGTGCGTGTTTGCGTGTTTGCGTGTTTGCGTGCTCGTGCGTGTTTGCGTGCTCGTGTGTGCATGCACGTGCCCATGCCGCCATGTGCGCAATCACGTGCCGGGGCCCGGCTGCCACCTGTCGCCCTTCGCGACCTCGTGCCCTCTGTCCTCTGTCACGTCTGTTGGGAAACGTCGTCCGAGCAACGCCGCTGACACGCACAGCCCTCATGCTGCGCAGGTGGGTCATCGGCAGCAGCAGCACCAGCGCCAGCGCCTCCTCGTCCGCGCTGCAGCAGCAGGACGCGGCGGCAGCCGACGGCGACGACGTCGCCTCGGCGGCGGCGGCGGCCGGCACTGGCGGCGGTGGCGGCGCGGCGGGCAGCGGCACGCTCAGCAGCCCGATGGGAATGCTGCCGCCGCAGATGCTGACGTTCGGCGGCGGCGGCCGCTACTGCCTCGGAGCCAACCTGGCGTGGGCGGAGCTCAAGGTGGGGCGTTGGCGCGGTCCGGTTGGGAGAGTTGGGGAGGCTGGCGGATGGGGTCGCAGTAGCGGCAGTAGTGGCGGGAGGCCTTGCCAGGGCAGGCACTGTAGACTGGCTGGGCAGCTGGGGCCGGCCATCTGCCCTCCATGCCAACCCGTCCATGCATCGATCGGACGCTGCTTGCTGACTTGCTTGGGCTGCCCGTGAGCAACGCCCTGCGTGCACCACGCACCGTGTGCTGGGCCTGCGCCGGCGTACGTGGGGCCACAATGCACGCACACCTCGCGTGATCACTCACAAGCTCCCCCCACACTCCCCC
This sequence comes from Chlamydomonas incerta, assembly GCA_016834605.1. Classification (NCBI taxonomy): domain Eukaryota; kingdom Viridiplantae; phylum Chlorophyta; class Chlorophyceae; order Chlamydomonadales; family Chlamydomonadaceae; genus Chlamydomonas; species Chlamydomonas incerta. The sequence goes on from JAEHOC010000022.1 coordinate 760,105, forward strand.
CCCCACACGCACTCGCACACGCACGCGCAGGTGTTCATGGCGGTGCTGCTGCGCGGCTACGACTTCGCCAGCCCGCTTGGGGAGCTGGAGGTCAAGGTGTTCCCCGCGCTCACCGTCACGCAGGGCTTCCCCATCGAGGTGAGAAAACGTGACGTGTGATTTTTGTGATGGCTCACAACCTTGTGTATGTCGATGCCTGGTCGTTTGGTAAGCGGCTGTGCTCACTCCCGGCTTTTCCGCCGTGTAGGTACGCGCGCGCTAAAGCGGCCGCGCCTGTCGTGAGCCGTCTGATGGCTCTGCTGGCCGCGCCGCCACCGCCGCCGCTGGCCTTCGATGGCCGCCAGGCGGGGCGTTCCCCCGATAAACCCCGCCTGGTCATCATGCTTTTGAGGCAAGTGACAGTAACAAATACCGCGTTGCGAAGTGACCAGTTTACTCAGTGACCCAGGGCTCCAAACACACCGCCCCACGGCGGGTCGTGATTGCGTCCACTGTGATCAGAAGCGCACGGTGCGAGTGACAAGTGCAAGTGAAAATACGTGTTTGGTGTGGGGTTACCGTATGTATTCCCGTAGCCAACCGGGAAAGGAGGGGTCGAGGTGAGCAAGGAGGTGGCGTGGCGATAGTGGCGAGCATTGAGCGTTACGCCGGTACAGTGCGTACGGTGACCTGTATGTGAGTGGCGCGTGAAACGCAATGGGCCGGTTGTTGTGTTGCGTCGAGCAAAACCAGTCTGGGCGTGCAAACACACCAGCACTAGGGAGCGGCGCACAGCCCCGGGCCGGCTAATATTTGCGTTATGAGCATTCTTGCAATCGACGTGGTTGCCAAGGGTTGGCTGAGGCACGCCTGAGGTACGCGACTGCGTTTTTCACTGCAGGATGGCAGACATTGTGATTATTGATGGTACAGGGCAAGCGACGAGGTCGTGGTGTTATGGAAACGCGACGGCACCGGCCGTACGAGCCTTAGGGGATTGTGGTCGACGGGGGGATTTGACAGCCTCCTGGCCAGGGCCTGGCAATTATATTAGTGAAGTGCTTTCGAAACGCGAACGCATTAGAGGCAAACAGGTGCGTGCTGGCGCAGCTTGTTCTGGGCTTCCGCATATGTACACTATAGGACACGGCTGATGAATTTGTGCAATGCTGGCGAGGAACTGTATACCTCCCAGCGCCGGCTGCGTACGTAGGGGGCGCTGGGCCGACGGCGGCGGAGCCTGAGCCCGCGGTCGGACCTCACACGTCACAGCCAACCGGCGCGGCTCTTCAGTGCACAACGCGATGACGGACGGGGACCAGCCGCTCCACCATAGCTGAGCAAACAGCCTCGTACACCCTCAGGTACCAATTTACCGGCCGTGCGGCGGCTTTCTTGTCAAAAAGAGCACAGCAAAGCGTCTCGTTACGTGTGAGCCAATCGACGCGCCCTCCGTCATCAAGCCTCCTGGACTCCCGCCGACCATATCAGGACAACCTGAATAGCAGAGAAAGCCATGCGCGCGTTGCCTGCAGTCTTTGGGCGCCGTTGTCGAGTGCCAACGCAACGCGCTGAGCCTGCTCAACGCGCGTTTGATGCCGGAGTGCAATCAAAGTTGTCAAGGTCATCATTCTATACTGTTGTATGCACACCAAGGCATCGAACCGTGCGCTTTGTCGCACAACCGATGTACCGTCGCCGGGACGCCGCGTCATGCAGAATTGAACTGCGTTCAGAGCAGCCATGCTATAACATCAAAGGCGTATGCATTACAAACACCGCTGAGCGATTTCGCACGCAATAGGATCGCACGTTGTAAGAAAACTCTCGCGGCTGCACACAGTCTTGCGGCCGCCTAAGGGACCAGTGAGGTTAAGTCAACATGCGAGAACTCATCACCACTTACCAGCACTGACGGCGATCGAGGAGTAGGCGAAAATGGCCTTCGCCCAGCGCGCTGAGTCGGTGGCGAGTAGCGGAGCCGGGCCTGGGCTACCCGACCTGCCTATCAAGTAAGATGTCACTCTGGGCGGGCTGTAAGGAGTCGCGGTCGCCTCAAAGCGTTACGAGCTGTCCTGGGCGCTCACGACGCGGCCGAACCTGCGCCGACCTCGCCAAACACTCAACAAATATAAAACCTTGTAGAATACATTGTCCGGGGGTCAAGGATGAAAGACGACGAACTGCTCGCGTTTTGCGTAAGCAATCAACTGAATCGGGCTTTTTGCGTGTGGCCCTGTGACGGCGCAGGACCGGGCTGGGAGTCAACGAAAACCATGGAGAAGATGATTTGCTGCAGGTACGCGCTCGCTGGAGGGCAGTCTCCCAAACATGCGAGCCGCCCCAGTCGGTTGGGAGGAAAGTGCGCGCCTCGACGCGCCCCCACTCGGTTTCTTGCGCCGGTGTGCCGTTAGCCCGCACCTGCCTCACCATCCGCGAATCCGTGCTTGCGGTCCAGCAGGGATCTTCACTCGAAGGCGGTGTCTTCGGCGTCCTCTTCACCCTCAGTCAGGAGAAGAACACCACGCACATCCGCTACCAATGGATTCTGCTGAAGGTCGGCGAGGGTTGTGCTAGTTGTGCCATTGTGCGGCACACGGGACAGTTGGAGCCCAACGGGTGCCGCTGTGCGTGCCGTCAGCCGCATTAATCTGTTATGACTGGCTTGCTTGGCCCCCCTCTCCGCCACCAAGCGGCGCCAACCAATAACCGCCTTCCTTCCTCCATGCGCACCCCCCAAAACTAACCACAGATCCTGCTGGATGCCTGGCAGCTGTTCACGACCATTCTGAATCCAGAAATGGGCTGGGCCATCAACCCGGACAGCCTGGGCTGGAAGGTGGTGTCGGTGCTCAGCTTTGGCTGGCTGGCGGACCTGGTGCGTGCGTGGGCGGGCTGCAGCAGGGGAACCCCCTGCCGGTTGGTGTTGTCAACCGAGGGCAGCAGGGTCAGGCTCCGCCAAGGGCCAGGGGCCAGGGGCCAGGGACGGGCAAGCCGCCGGTCGTGTGGGTTCGTGTGCGCCTGCTGGTCAGCCGCCTGGACCCCCCGTTACCCGTTCACTTTGGGGACAGCATGCTACCAAGCGCCACACCCTCACTAAACACGCGCACGTACGCACCTCACCTCTTTTTCTTGCATGCACGTGCACGTGCACCTGTGCATACGCGCAGGGCTATTCCTGGTACCTGGGCGTGCTGTACGCCATGGCGGGCCTTCTGGCAGCCAACCTGGCGCTGTGTGTGTGGGTGGCCTGGAGCTTCAAGGAGCAGAAGTTCGACTATGTGTGGCCCATCAAGGTTCGCCGCCGCCTTGATTGCTTTATGTGTGCGGGGCGGGAGGGCAGCAGTGGGCCCAGGGGGCTGTGCGGCCCGGTGGCTTGAGACCCACCCAGGGCTGCCTACCTGCCTTCCTGACTTGTGTGCGGCTGCGGCATGCCCCAGGTGGTCCGGACCTTCTCGTACGTGTTCCTGCAAGTCTTCGACATCGCCAGTCTAAACTTCTTGCAGGTGTGTGTGCGTGTGTGTGTGCGTGTGCGTGTGCGTGTGCGTGTGCGTGTGCGTGTGCGTGTGCGTGTGCGTGTGCGTGTGCGTGTGCGTGTGCGTGTGCGTGTGCGTGTGCGTGTGCGTGTGCGTGTGCGTGTGCGTGTGCGTGTGCGTGTGCGTGTGCGTGTGCGTGTGCGTGTGCGTGTGCGTGTGCGTGTGCGTGTGCGTGTGCGTGTGCGTGTGCGTGTGCTAAACAAACAAACAGACGGACCAAACCCGCCAAAAACACGCGCACGCAGTTACATACAGATACCTACGCGGTTACCGAGCTCCGCGTTTGTCGACGTTGCCCTTGTTGACCACCTTGTTATACTTACCCGCATTTATTGCCTGGAACCCCCTACCCGGGCGTTTGGCATCCAGCCGCGTACCGGGGTGCACCCGCATGCGCTGCTATGCTCCGCGTCGGCGACGCGCTATCAACGTTTACCGGGCACAACTCCCCCAATTCTTGTCCACTCCATATCCATTCTCACCTATAAGCGAGCGCAAAGGGAGAGCATAAGGCGGCAGCACAGCAGTGTCAGAGGCAGGCGAAATGGCAATGGCGAAACGGGGGCGGCGTGCAACAAGCAAGCTAGAAGGCTACCTAACACGCAGCCCAGTGTGCGTGTGCGTGTGGCTGTGAGTGTGGCTGTGAGTGTGGCTGTGAGTGTGGCTGTGAAGAGCCCACCTCCTTTAGGCCACTCACATCCCCATCCCCGTGCACCCCCGTGCAGCTCGGCATCTCCTGCAACTACATGGGCCCCACGTCGCCGCGCCTGCACATGGCCCTGTTCCCGCAATACAGTAAGGCTGGCTGGGACTCGAAGTTCACGAAACTATTGACGCGATGATGGCGGTGCAGAGATGCCGCACCCACAGGAGCATTGCAGCGCAGATTGCCGGCGCTGCTGGCCCTTACCTCGCTAACGCCCCCGACCCCCCGTCCCTTCCCTTCTCTTCCCTTCCCTTGCACGCTCGTCTCGCGACCCAGCGGCCGCTCCCACCTCCTGATCGCGCTGCCCGGCCCCTCGCCCTCCACCCACCACCACTACATCACCCCTCGCAGGCTGCTCCGAGACGCCGCAGATCGTGCAGGTCATCGTGAGCGGCATCCTGCTGCTCGTGTTCATCGCCGTGGCCATGCTGCTCAACATGAGCGAGGTAGGCGCGCACGCGCGTGCCAAGCTACAGACAGCTACAGTGTGTGGCCGCTCGCTGCGTAGGAGTAGGATTTTTCGCGCTTTGTGTGTCCGCCGCGTCCCCCGCTTCCCAGCGCCCGGACTCGCGCTATCTAGGCATGCTGCTGCCAGCCCGTGCGATTCACAAGATGCATCCTGTCTGGAACATTGCCCCAACCGCGCCAACCGCCAACCGCCAACGAACGCAGGTGGAGGTCAACCCCACCAGCAAGTCGCCCCAGGCCCTGGGCCACAGCGGCGCCGAGGTCCGCGCCTTCGCTATCAAGGTGCGCGCCCGCCCTGCCCTATCCCTCTCCTCCCTCCCGTCCTTCTCTCCGCCCCACCCTGCGGTGCACCTGTACCGCTTTTCCAAACATCCTTGCAACCCCATGCACGTGCTCCTCCTTCGTGTTGTACCCCTGTGCATTCCTTGATCCCGCTCTCCAACCAACCAACCAACCAACCAACCAACCAACCCCAGGCGCTGATGACGCTGGTGGGCGTGTTCCTGGGCTACCCCAAGCTGGCCGCCGCCGCCTACCTGGTGCTGGCGGTGTGGCTGGCCTGGCAGTACCTGCGCTGGGTGGGTGCGGTGCGGTGCGGCGCGGTGCGGTGCGGGAGCTTAGTTCTGATGGAGGTGATCGCGCTGGTGGGGGTGGGGGTGCTTGGCTGCGCTGGCGGCACTGGTGGTGCTGGCTTTGCAGCAGTGGGCTCTCATCTCCGGTGCTTGGGACCCCTACCTTATGGGCACATGTCAACGGCTGTGCTACCTATCTTGTGCCGTACACCCACCCGCCTTGCCCCGCCCGTGCAGGTGCCGCACCTGGTGGAGTGGGTCAACTACCTCAAGGGCGGCGTGGCGGTGGCCATGGTGGGCGTGGCGGGGCTGCAGATCGGCGTGGTGGCCACCACCGACACCCAGGTAGGCGCGTGCGCGTGTGTGTATTGCGTGCGTGCCTGCTTGCGGGCCTGTTTGTGCGCGTGCCTGCGTGCCTGCTTGTGTGCGTGCGTGTGTGCGCCCTGGCTTGCTCTCGCGTGTCCTTTCATCTCGGTGTGCCGTATCTGGAACTTCCCCTCGAGTCGATGTTATTGAGAGCTCGCTTTGAACGCCTTGCATCCGCCGGCGCTGCGGCCGCTCGCCCCCGCCCCCAGGTGCGCCAGGCGCTGACCACCGCAATGGCGATCAGCCTGGGGCCGCTGTTCCTGTTGGGCGCCGCCGCCACGTGGGCGCGCACCCGCTACCTCACGCGGGCGGTGCTCAGGGCGTTCGAGTGAGTGCTGCTGCTGCGTGTGCGGGCGTGTGTACGGGCGTGTCCGGCGGGCGTGTGCGTGTTAGCACGTGGGCCGGGTGGGTTCCGTGGCGGTGGGCGACGAGGTCCATCATGCATTGCAGCGCATACCGTAGTAGTTAGTTCCTGTCTAGGCACGAACCTGCACGACTGCCCTCACCACGCACACCGTGCTGCCGCAGGGCCTGGGACCCGGAGGTGCTGGAGCCGCAGGACGTGTACCACTTCAACGACCCCAAGGATGTGGAGGTGGGCATGCGTGCATGTGTGCGTGTGTGTAGGTTGGGGGTTTGGGATCGTTGGGTGGGGTGAGTGGTTGTGTTTGGGGGGGGGAGTTCTTTCGAGTCCCTTCCGTACCCAAGGCATCTGCTGCGCGAGGAGGAGAGCCCAGCGCCACCGCCGGAATGAACCAGCTGCTGTGACTGGGACTGCGCACAGGTTGCGGCCCGCTCGGCGCGCAAGTGGGCCGACCTGTACACACTGGACAAGGCGGCGGTGCGGCGGGCCGAGGAGATCATCAAGGTGCGTGGGGACACGCCAGTAGAACGGACCAGCACCAGCAGGGCCGCTTGTGCCACGCCAAACCCGCTCACGCTGGGCAATCCACACTTTCCCAACCCTTGCTTACCACCCATGCTGGCCTGCTGTCTCCATGCACGCATGCGCCGCACGCAACACATGCACGCACACTGTTGTAGGTGGCCCTGTGGCCCCCATACGCGCATGCTAACTTGCTTGTCCGTTTCTCTTGTGCTCTCTGACACACGCACACACACACGCGCACACGCACGCGCCCGCAGGCCGGCGCGGCGCTGTTCCCCGACAGCGCCTACATCGCGCTGCTTCACGCCAACTTCATGCTGGACGCGCTGGGCTTCAGCCAGACGGGCGCCAAGCAGCTGGAGGTGGCGAGGAAGATGAGCCCCGGCCTCATGTGCAGGTGAGCGCGCGTGTGTCACATGGGTGCGAAACATGGGTGCGAAAGAATGCGGCGACGGTTTCATCCGGCTTGCGGCGTGGTTGCATAGGGGATGGCTACGCGTATTTGGTCGTTTGGTAGCCTTTGACCCGTAATACGCTAACCGTGTGTCTGCCGCCCACAAACACGCGCGCAGGTTCATCCTGTTTGTGCGGCAGCAGCAGGCCACCCAGAAGGCCGCCAGCAGCACCGTGGGCAAGGGCGGCAGCATGGACCTGCTGGGGTGAGTGCGTGCGTGCATGGGGCGGGTGGTGCACGCAAAGGTGACACGCCCACAACCTTGTGCCTCAGTGTCCATAGCTGCACGCGCGTAAACTTGCCCGACCCGTCCAGTGTGGTTCTCTTCCATCTCCTCCCCATGCTCACAACTATGTCACCCACTCCGCTTCCGCCCCTGGCCGCGCAGCTACGTGGAGTACCAGCGCAAGCAGCGCATGGTGCTGCGCCACCACAAGGACGCGCTGCAGGCCATGGCCAACTTCTGGTGCGTCCGTGCGCGGGTGGAAGCAACACTTGCGTGACGATGTGACTCGATTATCGGCGCTCAAACACGCACCCCTGTCAGGAAACACGCACGCGGCCATGTTCCCTTCACTCACCGTGCGCGACCCATTCATCGAACGCGCGCACGCGCATACGCACACCATGCAACGCAATGCAATGCCCGCACACGCAGGCGCATCCTGGGCTCCAACTCGGTGTCCTTCTCCTCGCTGAGCAAGTCGCTGGAGGAGATCGACAACAGCGTGTCGCAGGCCGAGACCGCCTACCGCGTGGTGCTGGAGCTGTACAACAACTCGCCGCGCCTGGTGCGTGGCTGTAGCTGTAGCTATAATGGGTGGCTGTAGCGGCAGGGCTGCTGTGGGTGGGCTGGCTGTTGGGTGGCTGTTGGTGATGCTGATGACGTGCGTGATGGGCCCTCAGCGCATGGTGAAGCCGCGTAGCTTCTTCGCCTCGCTCCTTGCTTGCGCCCCTAACTTGTAACGTGGCATCGTGCTCCCACGCCACACGCACACGCATGCACACGCGCGCAGGTGCGGCTGTACGCGCGCTTCCTGGAGACCATCAAGCAGGACCCGTGGGGCGCGGCCGAGTACAACGCCGCCGCCGACCACCTGGAGCAGAACAAGGACGATGAGGGGCAGGGCCCCACGCTGCCGGACGGTGAGTCACTAGATAATAGATGGAGCGGGAGGCGCGCGTCCCTTCGGCGTGCAAGCGTGGTGGCGTGGCGATCGATTGCCATTGGGGGCCGCCAGCCTCAGCTCAACTACCGGCGGAGGCTGAAACCCCGAGGGCCGAATACCTAGCGTGAACCCGCCGCCGCTGCCATGCATGCTGACCGCCGCAGGCACGCCCATGAGCCGCATGGACGACGTGGAGAAGGGCGTGCTGGTGGTGAACGCGTTTGGCGACATCCAGGTCGCCAACAAGAAGCTGTACTCCATGTTCGGCTACCGCAAGGGTGCGTGGCGTGGGTGGGGTGGATGGGCTGGGTGGGTGGGTGGGTGGGTGGCGGGGCGGCTGGCTGGGTGCGCGTACGGCATCCATCCACAGCAGGGGCGTCAGTATCTGATGTGCGCTTGCCGACACGCACGCACGCATGCATGTGCCGTGTGGCCACACTCACGCACCCATGCACCCATGCACGCATGCACACATGCACGCAGGCGAGCTGGACGGCAAGAACGTGTGTGCCATCATGCCGCCGCACGAGGCCAAGCGCCACCCCGCCATCCTGCGGCGCTACATCGACAGCGGCGACAAGGCGCTGCCCTACTTCAAGTGAGGGCGGGCGGGCTTTGCTTACTCGAGTGCGCGCACTCGCTCACTTAATTGAATTGCTCAATTCGTGTGTTCGTGCGTTCGGGGCCTTGGCTGGCGGACCGCAGCAGCTAACTATCACGTTCATGTGTTGATTGCTGCCGCAGGCACCCCGTGCTGGGCATGCACCGCGAGCGCGTGTGCTTCACCGTGCGCATCGGCGTCAGCCGTGCTTCGGGTGCGTGCTGTGTCTATTGGTGCGGCCTTACTTGGCCACCCTGACAGTCGGCGCACACGCTCCACTAATAGCTCATGACACTGGCACACCCGCTTAGTTCTCACACACACACACACACACACACACACACACACACACACACACACACACACACACACACACACACACACACACACACACACACACACACACACACACACACACACACACACACACACACACACACACACACACACACACACACACACACACACACACACACACACACACACACACTGTGCGCAGGCATGGGTGAGGACAGCGTGTTCATTGGGCTGTTGGAGCCGGTGCCCACCGAGACCGGCTGCGGCCGCGTGTGGGTGACGGCGGAGGGCATCATTGTGTGCTGCGACCCCGGCTTCGTCACCTGCTTCGGGTGAGAGGCGGGGCGGGGTGCTGCTGGGTGCTGGGTGCTGGGTGCTGGGTGCTGGGTGCTGGGTGCGTGCACGGCAGGCAGATGGTGCCTGTCTTTCTTTTGACGTATCTACGGCACGGCGGCAAGCACCCCACTTCATTCCGTTCCTGTTTTATCGTCATTAACCTGTGTTCGTATGGTACTGCATAAACGCTCCCGCCCTGCCCTGCCGCCAGCTACCGGCCCGACGACGTGATCGGCAGCCAACTGGAGACCCTAATCCGCAGCGGCGTCATGGCCGTGGGTGGCGTCAGCACCGGCTTCGGCGCCGGCGGCGACGGCAGCCGCTGCCCCGTGGTGCACGCCAACAGCGGCGACAACAGCGGCAGCGGCGAGGAAGAGCCGCCAGAGGGGCTGGAGGGCGCCTTTGTGAACCAGAGCGGCGGCGGCGGCGGGGGCAGGAGGAGGAGCCTGGACGTGTGGGCGGCGAGCAAGGCCAACCAGGATAACCATGAGTTGGTGCAAAGGTGGGTGCGGTCTGTCCATCTGTGCTGGCGTGTGCTGGGCCGCGTTTCGGTTCGTGGCTTCGTGTGCATGTTGCATGCCAGGATCCATGGTCTTGGCGTCTCTTTCCCGGCGAGCTCGCTTGTCCTGTGATCTTCGCCTGCCCGCACGCAGGATGCTGGCGACTGCCTCGGGCCCGCACGCCGCCTCAGTGGCCGCCACTGGCTGCTCCCTGGCCACGGGCTCCGCCGGGCTCATGGAGGAGGCAGATCGCAAGAGCAAGGACGCAGCAGACGGCCGGGGCTCGCATGACGCGGCGGCCGCGGAGAAGGACGCCGCCGCCCGGCGCGCGTCAGTGGACATGTCGGCACACAACAAGCGCGCGGTGGCGCTGCCGCCTGTGGTCACGTACGCGCGCGTGCGGCACAAGTACGACTTCGCAAAGGACTGCAGCGTGCAGGTGTTCAACGGTGAGCGGGCGACCTGATGATTGAGTGGGGGTTCAACAGCAGATAAAGGTAGAGCGCTTCTCCATCCGAACAGGCTGTAGGACGCGGTCGTGAGGCGTGCGGCTGGTGGTGATTCTGCCTGATGCATGCCCACGCTGAAACTGCGGAACGCTCGCAGACAAGACCAAGTCGTCCATTTACGAGGTGCAGATGAAGCTCATGTCGGACGAGCCGCAGCTGCTCATGGTGGTGGAACGCAAGGTGCGCGCCGAGCGCACGGATGGATCGAGAGAGATTCGATGGGTAAACGGGCACCATGGATTCAGCCGGACTGCCCGGACACTTACTGCTGCTGGCGTCTTGTTCTGGCTGCTGCGTCAGCAAGAAAACGCGATCCTGTGTTTTCGTTGCACGCTGCAACCATTGATCCTTCCGGCTGCATGCTCGTCGCCCATGCGCCGCGCCCCAACGCACGTGCAGGGCGTCATTCGTCACATGAGCGGGGACCTTGCCAAGGTGCTGGGCGTGTCCCAGGGCGCAGCCGGCGGCGGCGGCGACAGCAAGGGCGGCAAGGGCGACAAGGGGGCTGCGGGCGGCGGTGCCAGCACGGTGGGCGGCGGCAGCATGCGGAAGCAGACACAGGCTGATGACCAGGTGCGGTGCGACTGCGCAAGCCACATTTATTCAAATGTGGAAATAGCAGAAACGAGCGACTCATACATGTTGCGGGGCCCGCACTGCATGAGTGTGTGACATCCCATGCTGTGCGTGCCACATCCCACCGGCATCGGCCCCATCGACACCACCGGCCCCACCCCATCCCGCAGGTGATGCTGGAGCTGACCAGCGAGGCCCCGCAGCGCTCGCTGGACGAGTTTCTGCCCGCGCCCTGGAAGTTCATGCACCAGAAGTGGCTCAAGGTGGGTGGGCGCGGGCAGCAGCGGGCGGCAGGGCTAGCTGCTGTGGGTCGGGTCGGGTCGCCGGTACTGTGGTTCCGTAATGTGCAGCGCACGTGGGGGGCGGGGCTTCAGATTATTGGGGTGTGCAAGACTTCGTGGTGGCTGGGCGTGCAGGATCGGACATTGCATGGCGATTGCATGGTCCTAGTGTGTGGTCTCTCCGATGACGCCCTGCCGCGTGCCATAAACACAATGCCACCACTTTCTCCTGACATTCGCACGCACGCACGCACGCATGCAGCACGCCACCACCCCCAGCGGGTCAATCCTGTCCGGCGCGTGGGGCTGCCGCTTCGCTACTGCCGACGCGGGCAACGGCAGCAGCGGCGCCGGCGCCACAGCCGGCGGTGGTGCCGGGGCGTATCGCGGCAGCTGCAGCGGCGCCGCACCGGGTGGCGGCCCTGCCTGCGGTGGCGGACCGCTCCAGGTGAGACGAGCTCGCTTTGCCGTCATTCGCATTGCTAACTGCGACTGCTGCCTGCTTCATCACGCCTGGGCCGACCCAGCTTAGCCGCGCTGTGTATGACGTTCCCCTGTACAGCAGCGACCCCATTCTCATGTGTGTGTGAACGCATGCCCGGCTGCTGCCACCCACCACATCACCACACAGGCGTCGGGCAGCCGCAATGCCGCGCTGGGGCCCACCATGAAGCTGCTGGGCACGCACGGGCGGCCCGTGTTCGTGCACGTGGGGGTGGTGTCGCGGGAGGCCAATGGCGGCGGCGATGCGCTGCACGTTGTGCGCATGAGCAGGTGGGTGGGCCGGCGGGCTTGCGGATCCTGCTGTGCGATGTGCTGGTGTGTGCGCAACAAATTGGGGAGCGCAATCAACCGTCCGGGGGCATCGGCCATGTGTTTTGCATCCACACGTGCCCCGGGAATTGGGAATTGGAGAATTGGGAATGGAGAATTGGGAATTGGAGAATTGGGAATTGGAGAAAACTACCCCACCCGCACCCGCTCAGGTCATCTCTCGAGACGGCGATGGCGGAGCGCCGTGTGCGCATGCGGCTGTCGGAGAAGGGCCAGGTGGGGGGTGGGGCGCATGGCATTATTGCAGCAATTCAGGATGGCGCTGGCTGGATCGGCGGAGGTAGGATGGCGCCAATGGTGATGCTCGATCATCACACATGCATGCATGCTGCTGTTGAATGGACTCGCAGGTGCTTGCGCTGGTGGACAGCGAGGGGCGCGAGGTGATGGTGGCGGATGACGACGACGAGGATGGGGACGCGGGCGTGCACCGCACCAACACTGGTGGAGGCGCCAAGCAGCCGCGGCGCCGGGGTGCCGAGGCTGCCTGGAGCACCGCCGTCACGGACCTGTTCGGGTTCCCTTCGGACCAGGTGCGGGAACGCACACGGCTCGCTTACAGCCTTGACGCGCGCACTGGTGATGGGCTTCTCTTGCGCATTCCTTGCCTGACAAAGGAAGCCGCTTCACAGCCACATTGTTGACACCCTGCTCGCCTTGCCCTGCCTCCCACCTTGCCCTTGCCTTTCCACCTGCAGCTGCTGGGCTGCCGCATCTGGGACTTCATCTCCCTGCCCAATGCCCGTGGCTCGCTCGGAGCCATCAACGCCGCTGCCCCTGCCAGCGGTGCAAATCCCGGCGCCACCAGCGCCCCAGGCGTGCGCATCACAGCAGACGGCCGTGGCGGCGGCACCAACCGCAACCTCCACACCAGCACAAGCCTGCTGAGCCGAGACCTGCTGGCGGAGGCATCTGAGGTCATGAGCTCCGGGGGAGCGCGCGGCTTTGGCGGCGTTGCTGCCGAGGGCGGCGCCCTCTCCTTTCGCGAATCGAAGAAGAGTGGCGCAGGAGCGGCGGGTGTGGGCGGTAGCGGCGCGGTGGCGGCAGCGGGCGTCAGCAGCCGCTTCAGCCTGCCGCTGAATTCGGGTGCGGGCAGCGGCGGTGAGGCTGAGGCTGGTGGCGGAGGTGGTGCAGGCGGCGCAAGCGGAGGAGGAGGAGGCGGCACGGAGCTGAACCTGCGCTCGTTTGACAGCATGGTTACCAGGTGTGTGGGCGAGGGGGTGGGGAGCCTGGGTGGGAAGCCTGGGTGATAAATTCTGCAGCAGATCGGCACGCAATGCATGTGGGCCTGCTTGCGACCCTGCCTGGTGTGTGTGGGGGCACCTGGATCACTTCTTGCGTATATTACCCGTACCAGTCACGCGTATCCATGGGCTTTGGGAGGTTTTGTCACGGTTCGTACCAGGTCCCAAACGTATCCACGCCCCCACCTCCCTGATGCTGCTCCAACCCGCAGCGCGATGCAGACGCCCGGCATCAGCTGGCGCTGCGACATCGTGCCGCCGTCGGCCCCCAGTGAGGCGGCGGCCATGGGGAACCCCGCCCGCGCCGCGGCACTGCTCATGCGCCGGACCAAGCAGGCGGTGCTTAAGGTGCGTCTGAGCCCCATCCAGCCTAGCTGCTGTGTTTGAGTGGCAGGGTGGGGCGTAACGGAGCAGGTGCTTGTCATGGCCCTCCTTGGGGCGGCGGACGTAGCTGGTGCTTGTCACCACAGGTGGCCCAGCCTGTGACCTGTGCTATGTCGGGTCTGGTTGCTGCATCCACGTCCCGGCCGCCGCCTAGCCATCCACACGAGCCCAAACCACTCATCACCACACCATGCCCGGTGCCTACCTGCAACTCGATCACCCATGTATGCCTCGTTCGCAGCTGGACGTGACGCTGCCGCCGCCGGGCGCACGCGGCGTGGCCCCCGGCGAGCTGCTCATCCACGCGGAGGTGTGGGCGGCCAAGGCGGTCACCGGCGTGCTGGAGCTGGACGGTCAGGGCCGCGTCAGCTCCGTTTCGGAGGAGGAGCTGCGACCCGCGGGTCTGCTGTTCGGGCTGCCGCGGGAGGAGTTGATCGGCGCCACTCTGGCGCAGCTGGTGCGGCTGGGCGCGGGCCAGAGCGCGCCCGGGCTGCTGACGGAGAGCGGCGTCGTGAAGAAGAGCAACCTCAAGGTGTGGGGGGAGGGGGGAGGGGGGAGGGGGGAGGGGGGAGGGGGGAGGGGGGAGGGGGGAGGGGGGAGGGGGGAGGGGGGAGGGGGGAGGGGGGAGGGGGGAGGGGGGAGGGGGGGAGGGGGGAGGGGGGAGGGGGGGAGGAGGGAGGAGGGAGCGTGTCAGTGCGGCCGGTGCATCCTGAGAGCAGCTGACCACAGCGACCACGCTCTAACGCTACCAACACTCTCAATTGTAGAGCGACAACCATCGCGCGGCAGCCAAGGACAAGGGAAGCAACATCAAGGTGAAACATGGCAACCTGAATGCATGCGCCATGACTGTGCATCTGGTCTTCGTGTGGAGTACGGCAGATTATCTGCGTGCTGGATGGGACTCACGTAAACAAAGTGTAAATGCCACCTCTGCTTGTTGCGTCTAAAACACACGCACGCCTCCAACCCATCCTCCCAACAATGCACAGGTCGGGCCGGTCCACAAGCTGGAGGGCTTCCACCGCGACAACAAACCCATGGGTCTGGCTGTCCAGGTGGTGGGCAAGCCCGGCCCCGGCAACCCGCTCACCGTGGTGCTGCGCCTGCTGCCCGGCCCGCCCGTGGCGCGCGCGCCGCCGCCCGCCGCGCCCATGCCGCGCGTGTCCATGGCAAACAGCGGCATCGTGGGCGCCCCCGGTGAGACAGCCGGCGGCGGCCGGATCAAGAGCCGCATCGGGCTGTTGCAGGAGGCGGCCACGAACGCGCGCGGCGGCCTGGGCGAGCACGGTGGCGTGGGCAGCGAGAGCGCGCGGGTGCGGGCTGCGCTGGGCAAGTCACTGCGTGATGACGATGAGGACGATGATGAGGATGACGACGAGGACCAGCGCGGCCCGGGCGGAAAGGAAGGCAAGGCATCCAAGTTCTCCGCGCTTGCACTCAAGGGAGCGCTGGATGGCGGCCCTGCGAGCGGCTCGCTTCGCGTCTGTACCCCTGACAAGGACGGCGGTGGCGGCGCAGCGCTGTCTGCTGGTCAGCTTCAGCCGGCACCGCCAGAGCTCGGCGCCCTGACGCAGCCGCACGTGGCGACCGGTGGCGGTGGCCTGCCGGGGTCCAACTCGCTGGGTGCAAGCGTGTCGTGCGTGATCAATGGTACCAAGGCCAGCCCGCCAGCAGGTGGCGGCCGGCCTGGCGCCGCCAAGGGCCACCACGGGCCCAACGCTTCCCACACAGTGCTGATTCCTGGAGCCACTGGCGCTGAGGAGGAGGCTGCGGGAGGGCGTTCCAGCGGCAACGGCAGCGGCGGCTCTTCCTCAACCCCGCCCAAGCCCCAGTCGCCGCCGACTGCTGGGCACAGCCGCCTGGCTGCGGTCCGTAGCCCCCGTGCAAACGCGGTGCTGGATGGCGGCGCTGCCCCTGGCGATGCTGCGGGAGAGGGCGGCTCGGGCGAGGAGGGCTCGGGTGAGGACGTGCCGCCTGGAGAGAAGCTGGAGGCAGCCAGCGTGTCTTCCGAGGAGGAGGACGCCCACGACGTGAGTATGCACGCACTTAGCCCCTGTTCGTGACCTTATGGCTGTTTGCCTGCCTGCTCTTACTTTAGCAGCATGGGATTATCCTTGTGTGGTGGGGCCAGCCACCACTTCCCGCGATCATCAACCGCCAGCTGTTTACCACTGACTGGTCAATGTCCCCAAGCCAACCCCATTCTCCTCACAACTACTCCCTTTCCACCCGACGCAGCCCGACCCAGCCAAGGCGCAGCAGCGCGGCCTGGACGCAATCAACAAGTGGGTGGTCACGAACGGCGAATTCTATCAGAACAAAACGCAGAGCGTGGCCGGAACTAGCCACGCCGGCGATGGTGAGACCTGCGACGACGAGGACGGCGCCACCAGCCTTGCCACCACCAGCCGTGTAAACAGCCGTAACCTGGATGGCGTGGGTTCTCCACTGAGGAAGGGACTCGTGGAGGCTGCCGCGGCCGCGGCTGCGGCGGAGGAGCAGGGCGGCATGGTGGGAGGTGGCGGGGCGCGGTACCTGCCAGGCGAGGAGACAGCGGCGCCGGTGATGGCGATTGCGGACGACCAGCGGAGCGAGGGCGGTGACAGCGCCATGAGCGGCATGAGCGGCATGAGTGGCGTGTCAGGTGCGGCGGAGTTAGCTGAGTTCCGAATTCAGTTGATCATGCGTGCACGACGTTTGTTGCACGTATGTACTTGTGATGAGCACAATCTTGTCCAGCTGTTGCCCCCTGCCCGCGCTAAACCTGATGTGCCTCTGTCCCTGCTGCCCACCGTCGCACGCCAGATGCCAACACGCCAGCAGACTTCAAGCGCGGCAAGCGCTACCGTAAGCTGGTCAAGCTGATGGACTCGCCACAGGCACAGGGAGTGAGTGCAGTTCCTTTGCTTGCGGCCAGGTGCTGGTGGTGTCTGTTCCGATCCTTCCGATCCCAATGCAATCCAGGGCCGTGCTCGCACCAGGCACCAGCAGCATTGATGAGTAGATGTGTGCATCCAGTCGCAGCTCATTGCACTGTTCCCTGCACCGTCACACGCACCGCCGTATCCTGCTGTCTGTGTTACCCACAGGCCGTCAACATCTTCAAGACCTACAGCGGCCTGACGGTGGCCATCGCGGGCGCCATCCACGTGGTGTGCTTTGCGCTCATCATCACAGCCATACAGAGCCAGGAGAAAGCCATGAGCCACATGCATGATGCCGGCGAGTCGCAGCGCTTCCTGCAGCGGGTGTGTGCGGGTGCGGGTCCGCGGGCGGGTTCGTGGTGGCTGGGTCGCGGGCAGGTTCGCGAGCGGGTTTCTGGGTTGCCATCAGCTGCGCAACCTGCAGCATGCATCCAGTCAGCCAGATCTTTGCACACCATCGCCGCGTGTGTCATCACATGGGCCGACTGCGTGCTGCGCTGTGCTGGGCCCTGCCGCCATGCCACAGGCGCTGGTGTCAGTCCGCGCGCTCGACAACTCCTACAAGGGACTGGGAAACAACCTGACCTACAACTCCTCGCATGCGGACTTCTTCGCTAACGACGTGATCAGCTACGCGACACAGTACCGGGTAAGTGCGTGGGGTAGTGAGCAGCAAGGGACCAGCAGCGCATCCCACCTGCTGGTGGCGGCGGGTTGATTGCACCTTTGCGTTGAGGATTGTCGAAGCAAGACTGACCGCCGGGCAACCTCCATCCAATCAACCGCCGCTCACAGGATGCCAACAGCCGCGTCCTGATGGGCTCTCCCAACGGTGACGTGGAGGAATTGTACTACACGCGGCAGATACCGGTGTGGTACGGAACGGACCCAGCCACCGGGCTCTGGTACCGCTCCAACATGACGCTCTTGGTGAGTCACGGCATTCTTGAGTGCTGGTAGTGCCGCGACTGGTGCGGTTGTTGCCTGCAGCTGCGTCAGCTGAGCCGGCGCGAACGGGAGATAGAGACAGGGAAGGGGCGACGAGGCAGGGTGGGTGGATGGGTGAGCATTGCGCAGGAGGGGGCGGCGAGGCTGGGTGGATGGGTGAGCATTGCGCAAAGACGTGCCTGTTTGCGATTCCTGTGCCGCGCACCCCGTACGGCACACAGGACCTGGTGACGCGCGTGTACACGTCGGCCAAGGGCATCTTCCAGAACCACGCCCAATGGAACACCACTGGCACGTCCGACGTGGCTGCATCCGAGCCGGGGGCCTTCCTGCTGCGCAGCGCGCAGGAGCTGATTGTGGGCACTCGCGAGGTACGTCGTTGCGCACTACTCATGCGCGCTGCTCGCTAGCGCCGCTGCCTGCTGGCCATGTTTGGCGCCACCAATGGTTGTGCCGCCGTGCGTGTGTTGGGGCGCAGCGAGTGGACGGCCGGTTTCCTTGCTTTGCATTGATGGGCCCTACTGTAGTGGTGGTTTTCAGACCTTCAGTTGACTATGGATGGCTGGGGCTTTCGGTGGAGTTTAATTACAAGTTTCCTGGGTCGGTTGCTGCTGCTTGGTTGCTGCTGCTTGGTTGCAGATGCTCAACTCGCTGCTGGATGACGCAGTGTACCACACCAACCTGGTGAACCTGCTGCAGGTGCGTGCGAACTAGTACCGTAGTACTGACCCGGCATGTTGTGTAGCGCCTGAACTAACCTCGCCTGCTTTCCCCTGATGCCTTGCGATCCATCCCATGCACACAAACAGTCCTGCAGTCTAGTATGTGCGTGTGCGCACGCCCATTTACCCAGCTGCCCGCCTGACTACTGCCTTGCCTGCCTCTTCCGCCCCGCCCCTACCGCCCCGTCCCGCCGCGTCCTAATACCTACCCGCAGCTGCTGTTCCTGATGATCGAGGGGTGCCTGGTCAGCTGCTGCGTGGCGCTGGCGCTCATGTTCCTGCTGCGTATGGCATGCGACCAGCGCTACAAGCTGTATGAGACATTCCTCACCATCCCCGTGGGTGAGTAGTCGCGTAACAAGCGTGTGCGTGCGTGATCCGCCGCCTTCCATGACCTTCCCTCGCTGACGCGCGTGCCCACGCACATATAATGCATACGCAGGCCTGACTCGCGCGCTGGCCTCCCAGACCACCCACCTGCTGGACAACGACGAGTCGGATGACGAGCTGGATGACGACACCGGCAGCCGCCACGTGAGGCTCAAGATAGACTGACAGGGTTGCATGCGCAGTTGCGCGGTGTGGGGGCAGATGTGACTTCCTTCATGACACCCGGGCTTACCCATGCGCTGCTGCTTGTGCGCGCTCTGCGTGACAATACAGGAGGGCGAGGAAGCTGGCAACAGCACCGTCGTCGCCGGCGGCGAGAAGGGGGCAGCCGGCGGTGGCAAGGCCGCCGGCGGAAAGCGCAAAGCAGCGTTTGATGCCCCGGCCGACTCCGACAAACCCGGAAACAAAGGCGGCAAGGGCTCAGTCGACATGCCGCTCTCACCATCGCACACCAAGGTGCAGGCCTTTGGTGGTGGTGGCGGCGGCGGCGGCGGCGGCGGCGGCGGCGGCGGGCGCCGCGCATCTCTTGACATGGGCAACGACGGCGGCGGCGGTGGCATCCGCAACAAAGTGGCTGGGGAGGGCCGCAAGAAATCGGGATGGGTGCCCGGTTACATGACGGGGGCAGGCGGCGCCGGCGGCGGCGTGGCGGCGCCCGTGTACCCGGCGGCGGCTGGCAAACATGACGACGCTGGCTCACCGAACCCGAGCAAAATGGGTCTCCTGGCACGCATTTCCTCCAAAATCTGGTGCGTGTGCCCATGCATGCACGCAAGAACCGGTAGGGTTCTCACTTGGCCCCGCAACATCGCTCAGCGCCCTTACTTCCCCAGCCACCCAGTAGTAGCTTCTAAAACTGCTTGTCCCACATACCGCATGTACATGCAACGCCCTGCTGGTGTGCGCACACAGGCGCTCCAACGTCGTGCACCCGACACCGCTGGCGGCGGCGAACGCGCCCACCCGCCGCGCGCTGAAGCGCAACAGCCGCGTCATCTACGGCATGTGGGCCATCGTGCTCTGCTACTCCTCCCTGGTGCGTTTGCAAATCAACGTGGCTGCCCGCGCGCGGCTGCTCGCTCGCGGCTGTTGCCTACGTACGCAGGGCGGCACGACACGCCGCGCCGCCTGCGGGTCCTTCTTTACCTGCCCCGCACCCCATCCAGCGGCCCCCCCTACACGTTCCGCTATCTGCCGCGGCCGCCCAAACTGTGCGCGCCATTCAACTCCTGCCTGCTTGCAGATCATTCTGTTCTACTCGATCAGCTACGCGCTCCTGCTCTCGGTCCAGAGCCTGGTGGCCATGCAGGTGAGCATGCGCGCGATGGGTCGAAAGCCTGCATAGTGCTGGGATGCTGCTGCAGCACGCTACGTCCGCATCCATGATGATGTGCTGTCTGCTAGCTGTTGCAATTGCACACCCGCCGCACGCACCACAATGCATGCTCGCCGCTCACACCTGACCGCGCCTCATTTGACCGCACCGCACCGCACGCAGGCCGTCTCGGACCACTCGGTGGAGCGATGCTACCGCGCTGTCTACTACGCGCAGGTAGATGGACACGTTTTAAATTAATTAATTTAAATAATTTGTGCGGTCCGTCCAAAGGCCGTTGCTAGGGCTGAAATACCTGACAATCGATTGGAGGGATGGGCACACCTGGGGCACACAACGAACATGCAATTTCACACCGCTCTCTGTGTGTACTGCCGTCTGCAGGAGCTGGTGTCGGAGACCAGCCCCGCCCTGGTCGCCGACCGCGCCGGTTACCTCGACAACGCCACCACCGCACTGCGGGACGCCTACTACACCCTGCGCATGGGCAACGAGGCGTACAAGGTGCTAGGTGAGCAAGCGGCGCGAGCAGGGGCGAGCAGCAGGGGCTGGGGCGGCGTGGCATGTATGCGTGGCTGGGGGGGGCGAGGGCACCTGCATGCGTGGGGTGGGACAACATGCATGCCGGGCTAGGTGGGCTTGGCGGCTTGCTTTCGGGTGGGCCCTCTGGAACATGCCGTTGCGTCTTGAAGAGCGTCACAAGGGGGCGTAGCACTGGTAGCACGGAATGGCGGCAGCGGGCTCGGCTTGCGTGCATTAAAAGTTGCGACCGTAGCGTATGAATGACGGAGCTTGCCTCTCACCTCCCGCGCTCCGCAGGCTCCGCCGCGGAGCGGTTCCCCAAGGTCTCGGGCGGCGGGCTCAGCAAGGAGAACGCCGCCATGTTCCACCTCTTCTACAACGACGGCACCTGCCTGCGCCTGCCGGAGCACCAGCCCTGCCCCGACTCGACGTGGCGCTACTTCCAGGTATGCATAGCTAGTATACACAGTATACACAGCTAGCTAGTATACACAGCTAGCTAGTATACACAGTATACACGCGCAGCCAGCAGCCAGCCAGTGCGTGCGCGCATGCGTCCCGCCATCCGCCACACACTGTCTGGCGATACCGTCTGCGCGTGGCGCCGAACTGTCGTGTAGAAAGCAATGAATGAATGAATGTATACGCCTTTCCGTAAGTCAGGGCGTGGATTAAGGGAGCCGACGAGGTGAGAGGCAAGCCTCATTACTCGTCTGCTACCGGTGTAGAAAGCACACGAGGGGGGCCGGAGGGAACAAGGAAGGCAGCGCATGCGACACATCGCGTGCCGTCATGCGTGCTGGCCTTTCATTCCATCCCACATCACGCCCCGTCCCCCTTCCAGGCCACGCGCACCGGCGTGGACGGCATGATGACGCGGCTGCTCAAGGAGCTGGCGGCGCTGGCGGGCGAGGCGCGTGTCGCCGCGGCCGCCGGCGGCTCCGGCGCTACGCTGGTGGGCTCCCTGGCCAACCTGACCTCGCCGCGCTGGGACTACATCTACAACGTGGGGACCATGGTGGGTGCCATGCTAGTCATGCGTGCGCGAGGGCCGGGTGGGCGCCCTGGAATAAAGGAAGTGGTGTGCGTGGTGCTGGAGCGTTGACGTTCGACGGGGATGCGTGGATGGGTGGGCCACACGTAGCTGGCCCGCTCCCCCTATCACTACCGACCCCCGCCGCCCTTGCCTCGCCGCTAGCCGTGTGCTGGTGTTGCATGGCCACGCACGCACGGCCACGCACCTGCCGCCTCCATCCGCCCAGCCACACGCACTCACTCCCCGCAACCCGCCGGCCTTCAACTTCTCCTCCTGCTGCTCCTGCTGCTCCTGCTCCGCCTCTCCCCCCAGGACCTGACCGACGGGCTGATGCAGGTGGAGGAGGAGCACCTGCAGGACGTGGAGCAGGTGATGGGCATCCTGGTGGTGCTGCACGTGGTGCTCTTCATGCTGCTAGTGGCGGTGTTCGGCTGCTTCCTGCTGCTGCTGTTCCTGCCGCTGCTGCGCCGCATGAACAAGGAGGTGAGCGGGGCGCACGCGGGACGCACGTGGCGTGCGTGGTGGGGGACAGGCAGGATTGATCGGGAGGCAATTGAGTGAAGGGCCATGGGGCTATAAGGGCTAAGGGGGCTTGGCGGATAGTGGGTGGCCCATGCATGCAACGACGTGCCTTTATTTGGGCTGTCGGGGAGCGTTTGAGCGCTTGGAGATCGACGTCGCACACTATGCGCACTCAGTCACGTGGGTGTTCTGCACGCGCGAGACCTGCCAACCATCCCGCACCTCCAACATTGCTTTGCAAGTTTCCATCCTCCCGTACGTGCCCACCTCGCCTCTGCACCTGCAGAAACGCCGCATCGCGGAGATGATGAGTCAGCTGCCCAATGAGCTCGACGTGATGCGTCTGGTCAGCCACGCGCTCGTGGGGGCCGCCGCCACAGAGAAGAACCAGGCTGCTGCCGCTGGGCGCAAGGGCCACCGCCGCTCGATTGAGGTGCCCCGCCGCTCCGCCGTGGAGGCGCGGCATGGGGCTGCTGCTGCGCCGACCGCTGGCGCCGGCACGGCGGGCACCAGCCCGAACACCAGCGGCGTCAACATCCCGCAAGTCGAGGGCGAGGGCGCGGGTACGTGGCTCAACGCTATCGACATAACACTGAGAATGTGTGGCTTTATTATTGTGTTATTCAAGCCTCCTCTGCATACTATTGCTGGCGCGGCTCCGCCTGCGTCCCCGGGTGCTGTCAGGACCCATGCGATTTTCGCGGTTTCGCGTGTCTTGACCCCGAGCCCTTCCTATGCGTTCCCGCCCATCAGGGCCTGGAGAGGCCGCAGCCAGCGGCGGCAGCAAGGCCTACAACAGCTGGAAGGAAATTCTGAACAGGTGCGTGCGCGAGGAGTGCTGGAAGCGTCAGCAGCACGAACGCCATGCCTCTCAGCAGGCGGTTTGTGACACCGTGTGTTTTGCTGTGTCCGGTGCATGGAGCGAATGGGCCTGGCGGCGGAACGATTCATGATGACTGCGTGCGCTACTCCTGCTCAATCTTTTCACTCGACTGTTGTGTCCACGCAGGGCCACCAGCGTCAACGCTACGGCGGGTAACAGCACTGCGCAGGTGCCCGTCGGCATGCCCCCGCGCCGGCTGAGTGGCAAGTTCAACTGATCAAGCAATTCAGGCGCTGGCGAAAGCACGTTCATCAAAGCATGAGACATCGCATTTGGCGTTGTTTGCAGCTTGTCAGCAGCACCTTGCCGGTGCTGGAGTGTTGCTGGTGAAGCGAAGAGCGAAGGGAGCACGAGCATGGCCCGCACTGCTGAGGAATTGGCATTTCGTAGAATTACACTTGATTCAGGCTGAGTTTGTTGGCATGCAATCATGGCACAGGAGAATGAGTTTTGCTAGAGGACATGTGTGGCGCGGTGTGAGGCACGTCCGGTTGGTGTGTGCATGTGGCCGCATGGGCGTGCGTCACTGGCACGTTGTCGTGTGTCCGAAGTTCATGCGTGCGTATCACCCGTCTAAACAGAAGAGGTCCTGGAATAATGTACACAGGTGGCATACGTGCGCGGAAACATTTGCTTGGCTGTCGAGTGATACCGCTTGTGCTGAAAAGTGAGCTGAAATACGTCGCACGTCTCGCATCAGTCATAGCATTATTCGAGTAACTCGGGTCGCAGTCAGAGTGCGAACTGGTGCATGCACGCATGGCTGAAGACACCTGTGCCCCTTGATCAAAACGTACCGTACGGCGGCGGGCGGCAAGACAGTGCGCCCTACGAGGCTGCTGAAGACACGTGCTGTGTTCCGTGAAGACATGCGCCGTGAGAGGCGCTGCTTGCGCATGCATGGAACCGCATACGGTTGGACATCGGCGCCGCAGTCTGATTCATGAAGTTGCTGAACTTGCTGGTGTCTGCACGACACCAACGTTTCAAAACGTTTTTGGCGGGTTTATTACGTTTCAAAGCCACCGCGAACGTGGCTGCAGCGGGCACATGGGCGATGACTGGGTTGATGCAGGGAATGTCGATAAGGGCAAGGATTGGGGGCTTGTTGTGATTGGCAACGTCGAGGGTGGTTAATTTGACTGTTGATCCGTGGATGCAAACCCAACGTCACCCAACGTGGGTCGGTGCACGCTTGGTTTCATAGTCAGTGCATCAAAACGCTTTCTGCCACGTGCCGCTTTGATAAGAACACGGGGCACTTCTGCCCAACAAACTGTGGCTGCGGATGGATAACCAGGTTCACACAATTTCTGCCATACGTATGGTCATCCCTAGGTTTTCTTTGTGTGTGGAGCGGAAACAGAGATGGAGACTGACGCCGTATGGGCGTCGTCGTACTCCAGGGCTTCAGGCATGCTGGCCCGGCCATCCGATTATTTAGCTGATTTTTTTCTGCGCTTGGCAGGGGACCCCTGTCGCATGGTTTGTTAAGCCGGCAGGCGTTGACACCGCCGCTTTGGCGGGACTAGCTGTTTGCTTTAATTAGAACGGCGGTACGACCAGATAGCCGGCACGCCCGGCATGTGCCATGGCGGCGGCGGTCCATGAATGTACACGTGGTTTACGTGCATGGGAAGTTGCAGTTGCACGAGAAGCAGAGGTCGACACAGACACCATTTGGGGCCCAGTTGATTGACGCGGCGGCTCGGCGCGCGTTTGTTGCGTGGCCCGTGTGCCCATCTGCAATCTCACCAACGTATGCATGCCTGGGACACGTGCTGGGACAGGCTGGGACACCCTTGTCGTGCGGCTCTGACCGAGTTTCACCCTTCTTGACTCCTTCATTCCTTAATGTATAGCTAAGGCTGCTGGCCTAATAGGATGTCTGTGGTGGGCGCGTCAGGTTCGTCAGGTGCTGGCTGTCGATGTCGAGACCCGCGGTGCAGGCTCAGACTGGGCATCGGATGATCACGCGGGAAGCTTGGAAAGGGCATGCACCCACGAGCCCCGCAAGGATTAGCATCACGACGGCGCTTTGCATTCGCATCACTAGCACTTCGCTAGCATGTAATTTATATTGATCTTGGCTTGTGAACTACGCACCGTATCGCACGCCTCACTAGCAAACACATCGCTAACGGAGCCACGAAGCAGTGCCGCCCTAGCCTGGCCCCATCCCAATCACTCGAAAGTAACCGCCGCTCCTTACTTGCCCAAATCAACCATTCACTAGGCTATCCTCTTCGGCTGCTGGCGGGGCCCTCCTGACAGCAAGCCCACCACCAGCACCTGCTCCCAGCCGGCCTCACCAACAGCCACAGGCCCACAGCCAGCCAGCCGTGCTACTGCCACTACCTCCACACCATGGCTTCGGCTGCTACAGCCACGGCGACAGCCGCAGGCGCTGCTGCTGCAGCCTCACTTCTTGTCCTGCTTGGGCTGCCAGGGGTCGCGGGCCTGCCAGTGCGGCAGCACCGCCATGAGCTGCTCCGTCAGCTCCAGCAGCGCCTCGTCGCTGCCGGGCGGGCCGATCAGGCCCAGGCCCACCGGCAGCCCGTCCACGGAGGCGATGGGCAGGTTCACCTGCGTGTGCGTGTGCGTGTGTGCGTGTGTGCGTTTGTTTGTTGGAAAGGACAAGGGAAAACCACAAAGACGGTGTATGCGCGCGTGCGTTATGTGCGCGGATCAACTGTGCTGTTTGGTTGGCGCGCACAAGCTTTGTTGCCAGGGTATGCGGCAGCAGGGCGGCGTGCCCGGCCGTGTGTGACGTGCCCGCCCAACGTGGCAGTGCCGCTGCTGAGCATGCGCGGCCGTCCCTGCCACCAGGGTCAACGAGCGCTCCCTGCCCAAGCCAACCGCGCCCGGCCCGCACCTGCGGCAGCCCCGCCAGCCCGGCGATGGAGGTGAGGCTGATGAGGCGGGTGCGCCACGCGTCCAGCTCGGCCTGCGGGGGTTGGTTGGTTGGTTGGTTGGTTGGTTGGTTGGTGGGTTGGTTGGTTGGTTGGTGGGTTGGTTGGTGGGTTGGTTGGTGGGTGGGCACGGGGTCCATTCATACCGTGAGACACCGAGACAGGATGATGTTGACAGGTTGTTGCGGGAGGGGTCCCATGGGCGGTAGGTGCGCGGGGAGGGGTCGCATGGTGTACACTCATGGATCGACCGGTCGACGGCGGTGAGCGACATGCATGAGGCGTCCCATTCTGACGTTTTGCCACACGTCACACACTTGGGCATCTGTCTGAACCTATGCCAGCAGGAGTCGCTGCCTTACTTGCTTCCGCCCCTGCCCCCTCCACAGCCCTTTGGCTCTGCCATCACCCGCCGCCCTCGGTCCGAGTCCAGGTCCGCTCACCGGCGGCGTGTTGACCAGCGGCGCGGGCCCGGGCGTGGTGGGCAGCGCCAGCACGCCATCCGGCCCCAGCAGCGACAGCAGGTGGGAGCGGATGAGCGCCCGCTTCACGTTGGCAGCGTCCACCTGCGGGGTGGGTGGGATGGGTGGGGGTTGCGGTCACCAGTTCAAGCTAAACCAACTACGGTAACTAGACAAGTGGGAGTGTCGGAGGACAGAGGATGGAGGGAGCAGCAGCGTCGGGGATCCCGCGGGGTCGGTGCAGGCGAGGACGCTGGGAGGTCGCGCGCAGCAGGGGAGACGAATCGGCACGAGTGGTGCCAATAAATGCGCCGAGTACACGCAGCCCGGCAAGCACCTACGCAGACCCTAAACCCCCCACCTACTACCCCAAGACACAGTAGCAGCACCAGCCACGGCGTACACCTGCAACCACACAACGCGCACTGCCAACCACACACCGCAGCAGCACCCACCACACACACACGCCGCGGACGCACACCTGCTCCTTCGTGATGCGCGAGGCCATGAGGAAGCGGTCCTTGATGCCGGGCCCGAAGTCCGGGTTGTGCTCCGTCACCCAGGCGCCGTGCTCGCGCCACACCTCGAAGCCCTGACCGCCACGACAAAGAGCACACAGCGGATGGGGGGCTCGCGTCAGCGGGTTGGCGCCGGCACTCGCCCAGACGGCACGAGTCCCGGACAGATCCGGTCGCCCGCCGCTGCCGCAAGCCCGCCCCCCCACCGCCTGCCATCCGCCTGCTCTCACCTGGCACACACGGAAGACGCCCATCCAGTCCACGTACTGCCCCAGCCCCTGATCCGCCAGCGGCGCCGCCACGTCCACCTCGGTGGGCTGGCCCAGCAGCGCCACCACCTGCAACGCACGGGAAGGCGGTCGCGCGGCGCGGGGGGCGGTGCTTCGCAGCGGAGACGTAACAGGAAAAGGAAAGCGGAAACGGGCAGGTGGCGCACAACGAGGCGACATCGAGACAAGGGACATCGAAACGCAAAAGGTTGCAGGGGCGAGTACTCGTCGCTGTCTCGCTGGCTTGGCCCACCTTGCTGAAGTCCGTGGCCATGGCGTCGTAGATCGCCTTCTCGGTGGGCGGGTCCGCCAGCTTGAAAGCGTCACGAGCCACCAGCCACCGTGTCAGGCGGCCGCCGCCGGGCGCCCTGCTCGCGGGGTCCAACAACACGGAGCCCGCGGCGCGCAGCGTGGCGGCGTCCCGCGCGAACCTGTGTGTGCGTGTGTGCGTGTGCGTGTGTGATGCAACGTGGCGCGAAAATGCAGATGCACCGACAGACACAAAACTCCAGAAGCGCCGCCATAGTCCCGCAAACAAACGTAGACAATGCAAACGAAGAGCCAAGAAGACCACCAACCAACACACACGCATAACACGCAGGGCCCCAAAACACACAAACTGGCGACCGCAAATGCTGCACCGCCACGCACCAGGCCGGGCTGGTGAAGGACGGCGCGAGCGCGGTGGTGGCCTCCGAGCTGACTCGCCCCCAGCTGGGCCGCAGCGCCAGCAGCCCGCAAAAGGAGGCGGGCACCCGAATGGAGCCGCCCGTGTCCGTGCCCAGGCCAATGTCTACGTCCCCCGCCGCCACCGCCACCTGCGCGCACGCACGGTCGCACGCGCGGTTGCACCCGCGCGGCCAGACCGTGTGCGTTTTGCATGCTGTTTATGCTGACGGGCCCTGTGAATGCTCGGGCGCATGCATGTGCGCATGTGCGCGTGTGTGCTCTTGTGATTTTGGTTGCAGCTGCCGTCTGGTGCTGCGTACCGACGTGGCAGCGCGCTGCAAAGCGGTGGGGCTGCGCTGCAGCAGGCCACTGGCTGGGCTGGCTGGGCTGAACTGGGCTGCTTCGGCGTGGCGGCGGCGTGGCGGCAGTGGCGGCGGCGGCATTCAAACCCCACCCGTCCCCCCTACCATCCCTCCGCGCCACCTCCCCTCCCGCCACGTCCATCCTGACTGAGCCACAGCTCACGACCGACCCACCATCCAGCGGTGTCAAAAGACGGCGCCAGCGGCCGCGCGCCCTCCAGGTTGGTGCGGCCCCAGCTCGGCCGGATCCCAAACAGCCCGCAGTAGGCGGCCGGCACGCGCACCGAGCCGCCTGTGTCGCTGCCCAGTGCCAGGGGCACGTCGCCCGCCGCCGCCGCCACCTGCGCCGCGGTCAGGCGCGCGCCGCCAGGCCAGCTCAAACCCGGCAATGGCTACTTTCCCTGGCTGAGGTGTGGCACGCTGCGACGGCTGCTTGCGTATAAAAGCGCCGTGCTGTGATGACTTTGTCATCTGCTGGCCAGGACCGCTGGAAGAACCCCCAACTGGGCTGTGTGTGATGCGCCGCACGCGTGCATGGCTGCCCGTCCGCGGCGCCACCGCCCTGCTGCGCCCCACTACACCCACTCGCCCACCCAACCACCCACCGCCGAGCCGGAGGAGGAGCCGCCGGGGATGCGGCCGGGCGCGGCGGGGTTTCGTGGCGTGCCGTAGTGCACGTTCTCGCCGTTCAGCGAGTAGGCCAGCTCGTCCATGTGCGTCTTGCCGCGCAGCGTGGCGCCGGCGTCCAGCAGCGCCTGGCGCGGCGCGGCGGCGGGCGGGCGTGCATGGAGGGTGGGGCGTGCATGAGGGTTGGGGCGTGGATGGGGCGGGCGGGCATGGGGCGGGCGGGCATAGGGTGGTGGGGAGCGTGTCAGGCGGTAAGACACGCTTGATTGTTTCGGGTTCTACATCGTAGCTTGTCGCCGTGTAGTCTGCAAGGGTTGTTGAGGGACACCGCACCTGGACAGCGGGCGCGGTGCGTGTGGCGGGCGGGTGCGTCTCCAGCCACACCGGGTTGCCGAAGCCGGTGCGGTGCCCGGACACCTGTTTGGATCGCAGATGGTGCCGTCGTTGTAGTTACTGGCTACAGTGGTCAAGGGCATTCAGCATTCGCATGTTGCACCCCTGGCCAGCTGTAGCAGCACGGGAACCAAACCCACATCGAACAAGTCCTTCACGGCGAAGGTCAGGCCCTTGAGCGGCCCCTCCGCCGCGCCCTGCACCGTCAGCGCCTTGTCGATGTAGGCGTTGTTGGGGTCGTCGGCGGAGGCGGCGCCGCCCGGGGCGCCGGAGGCGGAGGCGGCAGTGCGGGCGTCCATGCGCCTGAACCCCACCACGGCAGCACGCGGTGGCGCTGCTGCTGGGTGCTGGGTTGCGGTCCGGAGCGCTGGCCGAGAGCGAGCTCCTGTGCATGGAGATCAAGTATGGGGCAGTGCATATGCAAGTTTGGCGTTGGAGGGTATGTCAGAGAGGGACGTTGAAGGGTAAGGGCGAGCTGGCGTGGCAAGGCACAGCCAGGCGAGGCTGGGGCCCACTGACCTAGCGTTCGCAGCCCAGACGGGAGATGTCCATGCATGCTCGTCACTGAGGGAGGTGGCTTACACCTACGCTTGGAAAGCTGAACCAAGAGCGAGGTCGCGCGAGCAACAGTCGAATGCGATAGCGATGTGCAAGGTTCTTGAACACTCGTCGTGTGGCTGTGTGCCGCTGTCCAGGCGCTGTAGCGCTTATGCTATAAGTATCACTTGAATTGATCAAGAGGCAGTCGTCGCGCATGCACAGCGCCCCGACCCTGCATGTGCACCGACTTGGCACAAACCCTGAGAGAGAGTCGAGCCCGCCCGAAACACAGCGGGGCCCGCTGGCCCAAACTTGTCAAACCCAGCCGCACTACTTGCTGGAAGTGATATTTTCCAGTCATTGCTGCCTCTTTTCCTTACTTGGGCCCGTGGAAACCCAGCAGCCCGCTATCTCGGTTGGAAGCGGCCAGATGCACGTTGCGCGCACGAGCATCAAGACCTGAAGTGCTGAGCACACGAAACAATGTTTATTTATTGTGAAGCGAAACGGGGCCTCAGCGCCCAGCCAGGCCGATTGCGACCGGGTTCGGCGAAGTTCCTGTCACCTGTCCAGCAAGCACCTCGTGACACAACTAAATACAGCAAAACACAGATATTAAAAGATAAGAACTACCTATTGGAAAAGCGAGCTCGAGTTACTTTCACCACTTTTGCACCTTCTTGTAGAAGCCGACGCTGCTGCTGCAAACCTTTTCAAACTGCTGAACAGAGCTTAAGAGCCCCGCCGCGGGCGGGGGTGAGGGCGCTTGTGGGCAGGATGGAGTGCCCAAGGCAGTTGCGCTGTGGTGTCCTGGCGCTGGTCCTGCTGCTTTTGCTGCAGCCCAGCGATGCGGGGATTAGAAAGTTCAAGGAGATTGTACCGTTGGAGCGGGGGGCGCCTCGGCGAGGGCTACTGTGGGCGCAGCCCGACTACTCCATTTACCATAAGAGGGAGGATCTCCTCAAGCAGGTCGCGGACATTGTGGCCGCGAATCCCAGCTTCATGAAGGTATGTTGCAGGTGTCTGAGGCGCCAGCGGGGCGGCGAGGGGTGGTCCCGGGGCCCGCGGGAAGCGGCAGAAGGACTTGGGGCTTTGCAGGCGTTCGGGTGGGGTGTCGGGGGTGTTGCGGCGCCTCCAAACCCATGTCCATGCCGCACGCAGGAGGAGGTGCTGTCCGCCAAGGACGGGAACTACGGCGCCGAGCTGAAGGTGAGTGCTCAACGCACCACGCGCCGTTGTCTGGTCGGCTGTTCCGGGGCGCTGTGGACAGTGAAATGCGCCCACGGCTGCTGCAGCGACAGCTGGCCGTCCTTTGCTGCCGTGCCTCTGACTCTGCGGGTCGCCGGTAACCCCTTTCTTACAGCGTGTGGTTGGGCTTATTGACACTGTCGACGCATTTCGGCCACTTTCCAGGTTGTGACGGTGGAGCCCGGCGGCTTCACGACCCGCAAGGACAAAATCCACATGCTGCTGGTGCGTGCGCGGGGCTGCACAGCATCCACCCAGCGCGGTGCAGCTAACTACTTCCTACGGAGCGGTGTTCCAACGTCTGCCCAGAGCTGATAAGATGTTGCTGCGCACGATTGGCTGTTGGACAGCGTGCCCTACGCAAGGCCCTAGGTCTAATTCGTTCTAACCCTCGCGGGCAAACCCCACTTCGTGCCACCACCTTTCCAGGACTTTGGCGAGCACGGGCGGGAGTTCATTAGCTCGGAGCTGGGCCTGCTGCTGATGCGCACGCTGGCGGACAAGGAGGCGATAACGCACGTGTGGGGCGACAGCGCGGAGGACGTGAAGCGCGGGCAGGCGCTGCAGCGGCTGCTGGAGGGCACCGTGCTGAAGGTGCGCGGGGTGCAGTGCAGCTGCAAGGGCGGGGCGGAGGGTGTCCCGGTCAGAGGCGTGCGCAGAGCTTGCCGTAGCCGCTGCCCAAACTTGTCTAAAGCGCCCGCACTCGAGGCGTTCCCCAGACACCGCCCACCGACCTGCCTCGCCCACACGCCGGCCGCCGCTGTCCTCCAGATCCTGCCGATGGAGAACGAGGGCGGGCGCAAGCTGGTGGAGTCGGGCAAGATGTGCGAGCGCAAGAACGGGCGGGGCGTGGACCCCAACCGCAACTGGCCGCTGGACTGGGGGCGCAAGGAGCCCGACTACGACCCCAACGAGGAGTACCCCGGTACCAAGCCCTTTAGGTGGGCGGGGCGTGTGTGCGGCTGCGTGTGTTAAACAATAACAACGACGGACCAAACCCGCCAACCCGCCGTGTGCGCGTGTGGAGTGCGGGGGACCAGCTGGCGAAGGGTGTTGAGTTGTGGTGGAGCCGGCGCTGCTGAGCTTGGGTGCAGCGGACGGCTGAGCCTGAGCTGGGCCCGCCGGGAACACAGAATTTATCAACACGCGAAGATGACTGGAGGCTGCGCCAGCTTGTGAACGCCCCTGGCCTGGCCCTGACCCGCTGACCCGCTGCCCTGCCGCTGCCCCTGCAAACGTTTCCTCCTCCCCGGCCGCAGCGAGCCGGAGGTGCAGCTGCTGCACGGCATCGCCAAGGAGTTCAAACCGTCCGTGTGGCTCAACGTGCACAGCGGCATGGAGGCAATGTTCACGCCCTGGGACCACAAGGCCGAGGTGGGGGCGTGGGGCCGTCGGGGGTGCGGGGCGGGGTGATGGAGAGCGACAGGGGGGCAGCCAGCAGCTGCCGTCTAAAATTCCGCATACCTGGGCTGAGGTGTTGCGCGTGCTCCTCATGAGGGGCGCAGTTGCCTGCCCCACCTCCCCAACTTGTGGTTTGAACTTGCACGGCCCCGTGCCGCCCCGCCTCCAGGTGCCCGCGGACGCGCGCGCGGCTCTGGCCATCCTGCAGCACATCCACAAGGACATCATGGGCGGCACCGACTGCCAAGTGGGCTCGGGCGGCAAGACCGTCGGGTGCGTGCTGCTGCGCGCAAAGCTCGGACAGGGTGCTTGCATGTGCCGCGCATCTTGACATCACGGCATGCGCCCTCCGCCCCCCGCTTTCACCACCATGCCAGCCTCTGCCGCATCATCATACTCTCACATCCCTTTGCGCGGCATGCCGTGTCGCTTGCCTAGCCTGTATGGCCATCTTAAGGCATCCTTATAAATGCATGGACCCCCTCCCTTAACTTCTTAACTTATCATGAATGTATTCCCTCGCAGCTACCTGGCGCACGGCACCGCCACCGACTACATGTTCGAGGGGCTGCACGTGCCCATGGCCTTCACCTGGGAGATCTACGGCGACTTCAAGGCCCACTTCGACGACTGCTTCCGCATGTTCAACCCGCTGGACAAGGCGGGCGTGGACGTGAGTGCGCGCGCTGGCGCCCAGCAGACACGGCGGGGTGGGGGGGGGGGGCAGGCGGGCCGGGGGTTAGGGGGGGGGCGTAATCACATGACGCATGATCCATGATCCATGCATGCAAGCTGTGCAGCCGCATGCGCGCCTGCTGTCAAGGCCTCTGACTGACTCAGCGTCGCTCCGCTTCTCATGCTGCTCGCCCCTCTGTCCAAATGCAGGCGGTGCTGAAGCGCTGGCTGCGCGCCACGATGCGGCTGGTGGAGCTCATGCCCGGCCACCCCGCCCTGGCCAACTCCACCGCCTGGGCCACCCCCGCCGCCACGACGACTGGTGGCGGGGGCTCCACCGGGCCAGCGCCCAAGCCGGCAGCGGCGGCGACGCCGTCGCCGGCAGCCAAGCCCGCCGCGGCGGGCACTGGCAGCGGGAGCGGGAGCGGGGCGGCCCAGAAGGGGCCTGGCAGTGGCGGCTCCACCACCGGGAGCCAGGGAAATGCGCAGGGTCCTTCCGATGTCCTCCAAAACCAGGAGCCAGACGTCCGCCCGGGGAAGGGCCAGGGCAGCAGCGGCGGCGGCCCCGCGTCGGGGGCCGGCGGCTCGGGGGCAGCTGGTGTGCAGTCTGAGCAGCAGGGCGGCGGCGGCAGCACCAGCAAGACTGCCTCCGTGACCGGTGGCGGAGGGCAGCCGGGCGGTGCGGCGTCGCCCAGCTCGCCGGCTGGCGAGGAGAGCGACACCCGGGTGACGGTGGTTGCCTCCAGGCTGGGCTTTGGCAGCTCCCTCGGGAACGGGCTCTTCAGCGGACTGCTGGCTGTAGCAGGCTTCGCTGTGGTGGGCTTCCTGGTGTACAGGTGCGCTCACACGCGGCAGCAGCCGTACGGCGGAGCTGGCAGTAGCTACGGCGGGCCGGTGGCGCGGTCGTGGCGGGGCTTGTTGGGGATGGCCGCGGGCAGCAGTGCCAGTGAGGGCAGCAACGGAAGGTCGGGGGGATCGGGCGGCGGGACGGGGTTTTGGAAGGGCGAGCGGGCCACTGTCTAGCTCTGAGATTAGGAATGCTGGTATGTGCGTAGTTGATTTTCCAGGGTGGACGGGCAAGTGAGCGTCCTTTAGAACCCAATCCTTTTTACACGAACCAAATGAACCACGCATTGGCGCTGGGTGGCAGTCGGTGGTGAGCAGGCATGTGATAAGGCTCAATAGTGCATGAACGGGGATGCCACACGGGTGCCTGTTATTTGATGTACGTAGCTGACACGCTTCATGGTGCCGCATCTGTTCCCTCGCCGTACAGGTGTTTGCCTCAGACCCGGCGTGGAGGGCGCGGCGGGCCGCAAACCGGCTACCAGGCAGTTTGATGATAGATAGGTATGGTGTCGCAGCTCTTGGCTGACTGCTGGCGTAGGTAGACGCGCGCGCGGAGCTTATCATTTGTGGCGGATGCGAGGTATCAGCTATGGCAACGAAGACACTGGGTCACTGTTTGCGTGGCAACGTAAGCGAAAATTTTACATGAGCGATTTCTGCGTGCCAAGAGAAGCAAGGTTTGTTGGCGGTGGCCAATTCAGTGCGCAAGCGGGCGCCACTGTGGCCCAAGCTGTTGCCGTGTGGGTATTGGCGTGCCCCGGCCCCCGCAGGGGGCGCGGCGCACCCATACGTTTCGGAAAGGGGGGGTCGACGCTAAGTTGGCGCCGACACATTCCCGGCCCCAGCCGACTGCACACAGCCAATATTTAAGACATCCGTTACACGAAGTTGTTGTACACGGAAGAAGAGGCCCTAGCGACTCAGATCCGTCACCCGACTCGAGTCAGGGAACCTCGATTGCCACAGTAACCGGACTATAATCATGTTCAGCGCACTCGAAAGCATAGAATGGAGTCCGATGCCTCAAGAAAGACTTCGCAGCCGGTATTTGAGGTCGAATTCATCGCGCTGGCTGGCGCTGGTCCAAATGATTTACGAGGTACATAAATTGCTTCATGTGAAGCATTTATGCACCTGACAGAAGCCCCGTAGGCGTGTGAGCTGCGAGCGCGTTACTTGTCCTCGATACAGCAGCGCTGGCAGCCCTGTCAGGTCAGAGCTATGCATCGTATACGTTTGTATCTATTTATCATGCGAGCCTGGAGTGAAACTGGGTTTCGCCGCAAGCCGACTGTGTCCAACTTCGTGTCCGGACCCCCCTCCCCCCCCCCCCTTTGTCCCCGCGCCCCGCTGTGCTCCCCGAGACTCGCCTGGGCTCGGGACCTTTACTTTGCCATGCTGCAGCTCGAAAGTTGCGGTTCAGCCTTCAGCTGTATCAGCAGACAGTCCAGGCACAGATAGCATAGCGGCGGTGCCAGGCCTGTCCTAGGGCTGTACCGCATGCTGGGTGCCGCAACCTATGTGTCATGTATCCTCTCCTGCCGTGGATCCTTCCCCGTATCGTGACATTGGCTCAAAAACGGGGCACGCCCCATGGATCGCAGGGCGGTCCGCTAGTGCTGGAAGCAATGAGGTAGAAGCGAAGTGCTTTCGAAACGCGGTTGGGGACTTGTGCCTCATGCACGGGTCAACCAATTTCGGACCGGGACCTGTGCTTTGTGTAACATGCAAACATGCGTTCGATCAGCGGTTCACGACTTGTGGACTCCAGCGAGAGCACGTGCAAAACCTGAAGACATGACACCGCCGATGTCGCTGCCGGCACTCGCAGCTCCTCCCTACCACCAGATCGCGCAGGTACATGTGGGTTGGGTAGCTGGGGTTGGCAATCGCATTTTGGGCTGGCTACTTTATGGCGGGGTTGTCGAAGCGAAGCGATGGGGCAGGTAGGGAGCCTGGGTTTCTCGTGATCTTACTAACCGCCTTTTTCACGTCTGCATTAAAGTATATACACGTATTCATGTTGGAAGAGCTTTAGAGTCCCTGAGAAACGCTGTGAAACGCAAGTAGAGACCTGAGTAGAGACTCGTGACCGTGTCCCCGGGCCTCCTGCAGCACCCGGAGGCCTGTGGTGGTGCATGACCACAAGAATATTGAAAAGAAGAATACAGTTCGACATGACGCTCGACCTGCCCATCCTGGCGCTCGTCCTGGCGCTCGCGCTGGGCGCGAGTGCTCAGGATATGGCAAGCAGCTTTGCTCGCGGAAAGCCGGTGCTGCTCAGCTCTGGAGTGGACGCGAACCTGGCGGTGACGGACGGAAATGGTGAGGCCACATGCGCAGAGCCGGCCGACGTTCTGGATATTCTTATCAATTTAAAGTGCACCGCTTGAACAACTTGTCAGGCCATAACGGCGCCGCAGTGCTACGGGGCGGAACTGCGGCGCTACCTGGCCCGCAGCTCGAGCCTCCTTAGTACAGGCTCCCTCCCCCGCTCGGACGCGTTCCCTGTCGCGTCGGCGCGTTGCCTCCTGTGACCTGCTCGCGCGCCCTCGCTCATTCACGCAGACACCACCATGTGGCAGAGCGACGCCTGCTACCCCGGCGGCTACCTGCCGCGCCCAGCAATCAACGCGCTGCTGTGGGCGTGCAACGCCACCTCCGCCACCCCATGCACCGCCTCGCCGGGCTCCGCCAACCTGGCGTCCGCCACCGACTCCCCCTTCTTCACCGGCACCGCCGCCAACATCGCCTACTCGGCCGCCACCGCCGCCGCCAGCCGCTACGGCGGCGCCTGGCTGCGGCTGCCGCTCGCCGGCGGCGGCGCCGCCGGCCGCAACGTGAGCCGTGTGGGCATGCGAGGCATCTTCAACGCCGCCGCCGGCTGGGTGCGGGTGTACCTCGAGGTGGTGACCCCGGGCAGCGCCACGACCGCCGTGGTGGGGCCCGTGCTGGTCACCAACTCCACCGGCTC
Source organism: Chlamydomonas incerta (assembly GCA_016834605.1). Taxonomy (NCBI): domain Eukaryota; kingdom Viridiplantae; phylum Chlorophyta; class Chlorophyceae; order Chlamydomonadales; family Chlamydomonadaceae; genus Chlamydomonas; species Chlamydomonas incerta. Next base: position 796,990 of record JAEHOC010000022.1, read on the forward strand.
CTACAACTGGCTGGCCGCGACGGGTTCCTGGACCGGCGTGGCGGCGGTGGTGGTCAATGCCAGCGCCGCCTTTGCGGTCACCGAGGTGGGCGCGGCATCGGGCGAGTGCGAGGAGACGGCGGTGGTGGACCTGGGCACGCAGCGCGCCGTGGGACTCATCCGGTGAGCGCGGGGCTGGGCTGCTTTGAGGCACATGGGCTGCGTGAGGCGCGTGGGCGGCACGGTGTGTGGCTGCCCTCGTGTACGTGAGGGCAGCCTCCTGTCGCGAGCTCACCCGTTGCGCCACGCCTTAAAATGAAAACCAGCTACGGCATACCATGGCTAACGGTTAAACTTGCCTTCATGCCGGCCTGCTGCTCCTAGTTCAAGACGCGGCTCCGCAGTCCCCACGCCCCGCACGCAGTCATCCCCTCCCACCCCCCACCCCAACCCCCTCCCACCTACCCACCCACCCCCGACGCACACGCAGCACGCGCTACTGGCCCGGCACCGCGCTGGGCTCCTGGCTGCTGGCGGCGCCCGACACCGCCGGCGCCGCCGCCGCGCTGCTGAGCACGCCGCTGGATGCGCTGCCGGCAAGCTGGGTGGTGGCGGTGCTGGACCCCAGCCGCCTGTCCGCCCTCACACTCAACCTGCCGGCGCCGGTGCAGGTGGGTGGGTGTGATGTGGTGTGGCGAACATGCATGTGTGTTTTGTTTGTCGACGGCCCATTGCAGTCTGGATTGCCACCTGTGCCCGCTAAGCTCCCTTACCGGCGTCGGCGCTTCCGCACATCTGCTCCGGCCCATCCCGCCCACCTCCCAACCTCCCTCTCTCGCACCCCGCCCCACCCCCCGCCGCCCTGCTCCCCACCCCATTTCCAAACATCCTTCCAACCCCCCCCCTCAGGCCCGCTACCTGGCGGTGCGCCACCGCGTGCCGCCCAACGACTGGGCCAAGGTGTACGTGTGGGGCATCGACGCCTGGGGCCCACAGGCGTCGCCCTCGCCGCCGCCCTCGCCCTCGCCGCCGGTTCCGCCCTCGCCCACGAACTGGTTCCCGCTGGCCGGCACCGTGCAGTCCTTCACCTACGGCGGCGCCGTCACGGTGTCCAGCGCGGCCGACCCCATCGCCATGTCGCACGTGGCCGACTCGGACGACAACACGCAGTGGCAGTCGGACGCCTGCTACCCAGGTGTGATGCATGGATGCCGTGTCTTTCCTGTCAGGACACCCCATGGCGAGGGCTAGCGCACATTTTTTGCTTTTCGAAACGTCTGGGGCTACGCAAAGCGACGCGTGCATATGCATGTGCGGAGGTCTGTCAGTAGCTGGACAACCCAAATCAAAAGCGCTGCCCCTGCCGCGCCCCGCCTCCATCTTCTCGTCTTAATTAAATCATGCATGGAACCCCACACACACAGGCGGCTACATCGCGCGCCCCTCCATGAACCCCATGTTCCGCCTCTGCACTCTCGCCTCCTCCCGCACCGCCGCCAGCCCGCCCGCCGCCGCCACCCCTTCCTCCCCCGGCTGCGTGGCTAGCACCGGCTCCACCAACCTGCCCCTGCTCACCGACAACGACGTCTACACCGGCGCCGCCATCCAGGCGGACCCGGTCGCCGCCGCAGCCGGCTCGCAGAGCGCCGCGTTTATCTTCGTGTCCCTGCCGCCGCACCTAGCCAACGCGACGGAGCAGCCGCGGCGGGTGCGGCGCGTGAGCGCCAAGGCGTGGTGGGGCTCCTCCAATGGGGTGAGCACCGGCGCGCCGGTGGCGGTGGTGCTGCTGCTGGCGAACGGGACGCGGGTGTCGGTGGGCGTGCTGACGCCCGGCGTTAACGACTACGCGTGGGTGCACTTCACGGGCAGCTGGCTGGTGAGTCGGGAGGCTGGTGGGGTGGTGGGGTGGTGGGGCACGGTGGTTGGGGAGCCCGCGAGGAGTTGTGTTCATGGGGGCCAAGGCGGACGAGGGGTTTAGCTGGGGGTCCGAATGGTGTGTGTTGTGGGAATGGAATAGAGCGCGGGATTTAGTATTTGCAGGTCTCACAAGTGAGTGTGCTGCGTCTTGTTCCGGCTGCTGGGCACGCCCGGTCCTGCCCGGTCCTTCGGGCCTCCATCTTCCGCCGAGCGCCCACGCCCCCTACGGTGTCTTCCGCCCTCCTCGCCTTCTCCTGCTGTTCTCCGCAGAACGTGGTGGGGGTGCTGCTGACCAGCCCGCGCTTCTTCATGCTCACCGAGCTGGCGGTCTCGGCCGGGCCCTGCGTGGAGTGGGCGGCGGTGGACATGGGGAGCGTGCGGCAGGTAGGCCAGTGGCGCGTAGATAGCGTCGTGCGTCGTGGGGCGCACCTTTGTTTCCTTCTCCTTTGACTCAATTTTGGACGAAATTTCACACATAATTCAGAACTAGGTAGTTGACCCGTGTGCGTTTGGAGCGCAGTGGCTAAACATTTTCTGCAACTGCACCCGCAGGTGGGAGTGCTGCGCTTCAGATACTGGGCGCCCGACTCGGCGTCGGCGGACCTACACGTCAGCGCCGACGGCGTCAGCTGGACGCCCATCCGGGTGGGTTGGCAGTTGGAGAGCGGGCGTGCGGCGGGGTGAACCGGTGGGGCGTGTTGAGCTCGGAGCTGGGGCCCTAGTCTGCAAACCCCCCTCTGTTCCTAAACAATGCCACCGCTGCTCGCCGACCCCCACCCGCAATCACTTCACGTGTTCCCTTTCAGACCGGACTGGATCCCAACCAGCTGTCTACGCTGGAGATCTACCTGCCGACCATTATGCAGGTGGGGAGAGGGTGCCGCGTCGCACGTTGTTGTGAGATGATGGATACCCCATCCGGGCCGGGCCTCGTGTCTGCACGTGACCACCTACCGACCTGCATGCTCAGCTTCGTCCATGCCACCACCACCCGCCCGGCAACGGCCTGATGACCCCCACCCAAACCCCTGCCCTCGCACAGATCCGCCACATGCGGCTGACGCACCACGTCAAGGAGGACGGCGACTGGCGCAAAGTGTAGGTGGCGCGCGGGGGTCGAGGGCGTGCGGGGCAACTGGCGCACCTGCCGGCACCGTGGGTGGCGCCGTGCTGCATTGCCGTACTCGAGGGCGAACTTGCATGGCACGGCGTGGCCGCCGCGTGTCGCGGCCTCTTAAGTGTAAGACATCGTGTTTACAACCGTGGTGCTGCCTGCCGCACGTGCGTGCTGCGCAGGTACGCCTGGGGCCTGGAAGCCTACGACGTGAACGGCCGCTGGGGGCCGCCGCCGCCGCCGCGGCCCCAGGCGGCCAGCTTCCGGCAGCTGCTGGGCGTCAACGGCATCTGGGGCTGGGGCGTCAACCGGGCCAGCCGCGACCTGGTCAAGTGAGTTAGGCGGCGGCCGCACGTGGGGCCGGAGCCAGGGCCAAAATGGATGAATGCTGGACGTTTGCAGTCGCACAGCACCGACCCCTCGCTGCTGTTCAACCGCCCGCCCGCCCGTCCCTCACCGTCGCGCAGGATCGGCAAGGGCCCGGCGCTGTACGCGCCGGTGGCCAGCCGCGGCCGCAACTACCACGCCATGAACTGGGACGTGCGCTCGCCGCTGAACAACCCCAAGTACGACACCATGGCCAAGACAGGTGCGCCGAGACAGAGCTGAGATGGGATGACGAGCTGTGGCTGTGGCTGGGTGGGTTGTCAAAACCAGGGGCACAGGGGACACATGGGGCAAGCATAGGGATAGGGATGGCGGTAAGCGCGCTGAGTGTGAGCATGGCGAGGATTAGCATGCACCAACAACAGAAATTACAGTGCGCGGTAACGGCTGTCAGGATTGCGGCACCGAACTGCCTGAGCGCCTGCTTGTACCGGTGTCTCCCTGTCTGACCCAGTGTCCGCCCTGTCGCCCCGCCCCCCCCCCCCCCCCAACTTCACCGCCGGACCGCCAGGCACGGACGGGCAGTGGTGGCTGGACTGGGACATTGACTACGTGGGCTGGAAGGCGGCCGGGCTCAAGGTGCGGGCGGCCCGTTGTTGCATTCTGACCCTCTACGCATGCCGCTGGGGCCGAAGCGGGGCGGGGGGAAAACAATGCATGGAGTGCCATGCAACACGAGGTCCCGACACAGCCTGCCGCATGCGGCCCTGGCATGCCACGGACCCACACCCCACGCCCCCGCTGCATTGCTGCGATCGTCACCCGCCCTCCTCCTCATCTCGTCGTAGTTCATCATGCATGGACGCCCCCATCCCCCCCGACTTCGAGACGCAGTCTTCAGTGCATCCTGTACCGCTTTCCCATATCTTTGCAACCACCTCCCCCATGAACCCCCCCCCCCCCCCGCCCCCCACCAGATTGACGCCAGCTTCCAGTTTCTGGCGGAGGACTTCCCGCCGGCGTCCTGGGGCTCCGACCCCACCGGCGCCGCCTACCGCCTGGGCGCCGCCTTCGCGCGCCACTTCGGGCCGCGCCTGGCGCCCGCCAATGTGTCGATGGACAGCGTGGAGGTGGGCAACGAGCCCTGGATCGGCTACAACGCCTCCTTTTACAACGCGGTGAGGCGGAGGTGGGGGCTGAGTGGAAGCGCGGAGATGGGAGCTTTTTGGGGGTGGCCTGGTTGGGTTTGGGGGTTATGAGGTTTGGTTTGAGACGCGAGTCGGTGCAATGCAGAACGCGGCAATGCCCGCCCAACGACGGCGGAAGTCCAGACCCTCACGCCACCACCACCACCACCGGTCGCGCTGACGATCGGTCCCACCGCCTCCCCACTCCCCTTGCTGGACGCCAGATCCTGCGCGGCTTTGCTCGCGGCGTCAAGGACACGGACCCCGGCCTGCGGCTGCTGCCGTGCGCGCTGCAGGTGTGGGTGCGTGTGTGGAGGGGTGTGTGGAGGGGTTGCAGGGGCTTGCGTGTTATGTGGCGTGTGAAATCGCCGATACGACGGTTCGCGATGCCACTGCTGTGATGCGTGCGGTCTTCGACCCGCCGCAGCGGCTTCCGCCCTCCCTCTGCTCTGCTGGCTCCACTCCCACCCCGCATCAATCCGTCGCTCCCGCCCCCGCCGCCCGCCAGGCCGCCGAGCCGCTGGCCGAGGACGCCAACAACGGCAACTTCGTGGGCGCGCGCATCACGCCCGACGTGGCGCCGCTGCTGGACGGCCTGAACCTGCACGTGTACAGCTGGTACCGCGACCCCGAGGCGCAGCCGGTGGTGGGCGCGGAGCGGGGTGTGCACCCCGAGCACCGCGGCAGCAGCATGAACGGTGGGTGATGAGCCGCGCCGGCGGGGTCAGACCGGGGGCGAGTCAGTTTCAGTTTGGGCGACCCGTCGTCCCGCCACCCGTCGTGCCTGATGGGCAACCCCTGCACACAACCTTTCCATGGCCGGGGTGAAACACATGCGTCTTAGCATCCCATCCAAGGCCTGCGCGCACTCGAATGAAGCGAGCCACTCACATACCCCACCCCTGTCTGGCCGCTGGACGTCATGGACATCGGTAACAACGCACCTGCTGTATGGCTGTTCCTGGCTACGCCTTCACGTCTTACCTAATGGTGAATGTAACCAACCCCACCCCACCCGCCCGCGCCGCAGGCCTGCACAACATGCTGGCCTGGCGCGACGCCAACATGCCCGGCAAGCCGGTGTGGGTGACGGAGTGGGGCTGGGACGCGGCGCTGCCCGGCGAGACCTGCGACACCAGCCTCTGCGTCAGCCAACATGCGCAGGTGCGTGCCGCGCAAGGGGCCTGGCGGGGGCCCGACAGGGGCCCGACACGACACGCTTTAGGTTAAACAGGTCATGTGCAACGCATCCCGCAGTGCCTGGCCCCGATCAATGGGTTGTCGCTCCACCCTTGCTGGTTACCCTGCTTCACTTCTCCTATCATCCTTGCAACACTTGCCTAGGGGCCACCGTCTATACTATGACTTTGATTGGGCTAGTATTCACCACCCCGCTGCCCCCACCCCCTCACCATCTCGTCTTAATTAATCATGCATGGAACCCCACCCCCTCACCTCCGCAGGCGGTGTATGCGGTGCGCGGCCTGGCGCTGCTCGCGCGCAAGGGAGTGGCGGGGTCGCACTGGTTCTTCTACTCCAACGCAGGTGAGGACGGCGGCGGGGGGGGGGGTCGGGCGACGGCGAGCAGCGGCGGGAAGCGTGCTTGCTCGCATGCTCACTCGCGCAAATGCAAGCCATCGGCTGACAATGGTACGCCCCTGCGCGCCCCGGTCCTCTTCAACCACAGACAACTGCACGACGGTGTTCTGCCGCTCCGGCCTGCGCGGCTCCAACGCGACCGGATTCCCGGTCATGCCCGTGTACACCAGCCTGCTGGGCTTCATGCAGGTGGGGCACACGCGCCTTGTCTTCGCGGGCCGGGCCGGGCGGGCGGGCGGGCGCCGTATCGCTTGTTCGGTGCAGCAGAGGCTGTCCTGAGCCACGTTGTGGAAACGCATCTCGCATCCCGCTTCCTGCGCCTCTCAGTGTGGTCCGAAACTTACAGCGCGCACTGCGGTCTGGACTTGACAAGTCACCTATCCCCGTACCCTTCTCTTTCCATCCTTCCGACCCTCTCCAGACGGCCGGCTCCGCCGCCTTCCTGGACGTGCTGGCCGAGACCCCCGCCGTGTACGCCTACCTGCTGGGCGCGCCCGGGGCCACCGGCGGAGCGGCGGCAGCCACGCACGTGCTGGTGTGGCGCCCGGTGGCGGCGGGCGCCGGGCCCGCAACGGCCGAGCCCACGGCAGTCGCGACGCTGACCCTGCCGCGGGCACCCACCGCCGGCTGGAGCATCAGCGGCGCGGGCGCTGTGGCGGTGACCAACCTGACCGCAGTCGCGCGCAAGGCCAGCGCCGTCCCAGCCGCTACCGCTTGGAATGTCACGATCTCTGCTGTGCCGCTACTCCTCAAGTTCTAAGGGGACACGTTTTTTTTGCAGTCCAACAAAGCTAGCTGGCTGGATGCTGCGGTGTGCCAGCTCTCCGCGTGCCATTTTGCACAGCGCGCCGGACATGTACAGCGCGCTGTGACCATGCGCGTGAATGTACGACATTCATCTGTTTCGCGATTCATGAGGAATGTGTGTATGGGACGGGTGATGACGGGTGGCGCTGGGCTTGATGGGTTGAATGGGTGGCCTTTCTTACACATTGCTCAATGCATTCATCATTCATCTTCACTGCTCTTTACTGGGGGAAACGGGTGTTCGACGCAGGAGCGAACCGGCGGTTTGCAAACTGACTGGATGAATCCGAGAGTGAAATCCGAGAGTGGATCCATGGGTGGTGGCGTGGGGGTGAGCGCCTAGCAGTGGCAGTCATAATGGGGGATGGCTCGGGTTTGTTGAATGGATGTGGGGCGGTGTGTGTGTGTGTGTGTGTGTGTGTGTGTGTGTGTGTGTGTGTGTGTGTGTGTGTGTGTGTGTGTGTGTGTGTGTGTGTGTGTGTGTGTGTGTGTGTGTGTGTGTGTGTGTGTGTGTGTGTGTGTGTGTGTGTGTGTGTGTTAGAGAGCACAAGGGAAAACGACAAGCAAGCAAGAGACTGTGCGTGCGGTGCGACGTTCGCGGATTACCTGGAGCGCATACTTCACCAATGGCGACCGACCTGCCGAGCCGATATCGCGCTTACCCGCGAACCTGTGACGCCCATCTACCTATCCTTGGGGGGGGTTTAGTGACCACACGCTCCCAAGGGTGCAACCCTATGCGAGTGGCCTACAACGGTCCCAGGCACTCCTAATCCCGGTCGCCCGCCCGCTGATCGTAGCCAGAACTCACCTACAAACAGAGGGTGAAATGGTGAGGCACAGGCGCACAGGGGCACAGGTCAGCGTCAGGAGCGAGCGAGGTAGGATGGCGACGACGGCAAAAGCAGCGCAGGAGTGTGTGTGTGTGTGTGTGTGTGTGTGTAAACACCAGCCCAATCTAAACCCAAGGGGGGGGTGCGTAGTGTGTGCTAGTGAATGCGAATGCTCGGGTTCCCCGGGCGAAGGTGAGGCTGGATCACGGTTGCACGCAGTTAATGGTGACTTGGTCAGACTTGTTGCTTACGTCCCCACTGGCTCGCTGCAAACCTCTGATGAGCCTCCGCAAGCACGCACACGCAGGATACAGTACGTAGAGTACGGGTGTAACAGGATTCGTGTCACAACTTACAGATCATGCTTGCCTCATTGCGGGGCTGTCACTTGTCCGTGCCAGTCACCGCCTTCGCCTACCCTTTACGGCTCCAGCCCACGTGCAGCATGCACCCCTTGGCCTGGCAACGGCAGGTCCTGCACCGTTCCCGTCATACATGTTTGTCGGCCAGCCCAGCCCCGAGTTCCGACGCGCAGTTAGCGTGTTCTACCGTACCAATCGCGCGTTCAGGCTCCATCGTGCTGCGGCACGCTGTTCCTCTCTCGAATCAGCTCTTTCCCCATTCTAGCACGCTTCCATCAGCTCCTTTCACAATGCTCTATCAGCCTGCACCTCCCCAGCGCGCACCCCTGCGTGCCTCCGACACCACCCTCACACACGAACAACCCGCGAGTCAGACTTGCACAGTCCGCCACACGCTCACACGCTCACACACCCCAACACACGCACAGATACTGACACACCCGAGCTCAAACCCGCCCGCCCAATCACACCGCCGCCAGGACCTGCGCCTGCGCCTGCTCCTCCGTCAGCACCTGCTCATGGCCCGGTTGCGCCGCGCGCGCGCCCACGACCTCCACCACCTCGCCAAACATGGAGAAGGCGTTGCACTCGTCCACGCGCACCATCACCAGCTGCCCGCGCAGCGACTTGCCGTCGCCGTCGAAGTAGACCAGCTTGTTGTGGCGGATGCGGCCAAAGGCCTGCGCCGGATTCTTGGGGTTGGGCCCCTCCACCAGCACCTCCAGCGTGCGGCCCTGTGGGCGAGGAATGGGGAAGCGGGCGGGTGGTGGTGTATGGGTGTGTGAATGTGGGCGAAGTGTGGATGTGGTGCTGGTGTGGTGTGGGTGAGGCGAGTGCATGACGGTGCGGTGAATGCTGGCTGGGGGCAGCCCGCGGTTCCGCGTGCCCAGATGTTGCCGAGGTCTTCAGCCGCGCCTGACATACCGGTAGCCAACCACCCACCACCCATAACACCAGGCGCACCTGGAAGCGCTGCGCCCGCTCCGTGGCCACCTCCATCACCACCTTGTTCAGCCTGCGGCGGTGGCGGAGGAGGGCACGACACCGTCAGCGGCGGGTCGGCGTCGAGAGGGAGCCGCGCAAGACGGCGGGACGCATGGCGAGAGCAAACGACAACGCACCATTGCGCATTGACGCCACGCCATCCCGCCGCTAGCACCGCCAAACCCGGCCCTGCAAACCTCTCCTGCAATCAATGCACCCTTCTCTCTTTTCCCTTCTCACCGGTTGAGGCGGTCCGACTTGATCAGGTCCGCCACCTGGTTCTCCCACTCGGCGGCGGGCGTGTTGGGGCGCGGGCTGTAGGCGGCGGTGTTGACGCGGTCGAAGCCGATCTCGCGCACCAGGTCCTCCGTGCGCTGGTACTGCTCCTCCGTCTCGCCGGGGAAGCCCACGATCACGTCGCCCGAGATGGAGGCGTCGGGCATGTACCTGCGGGCGGGAGGGAGGGGGCGGCGGCGGGTGAGACCATGGGATTAAAATGAATGATGGTGGGCGTAGTGGGCGGTGAGGCCGGGGGGCGAGTGTATTTGTCCCTTTGTCCGGTGGTTCCGGCGCGCGTGTGGCGGGCCCGTTGGCCGACCGCGAAGCCGGGCCGGGCTTGGGCTCGGTGACAGACACCCGCCACCAGCAGGTCGGTGGGGGGCAGCGGGCGCCCCGCCGCCTGCCCACCCAGGCGCCCGCGCCGCGCCCACCTGCGGATGTTGTTGATGATCTCCTTGTAGCGCTCGGCGGTGTAGCCGCGCTTCATGGCCTTGAGGATGTCGTTGTCGCCGCTCTGCGCGGTAGTTGTGTTAAAGAGCACAAGTTAGCGCGAGTTGTGTGTGGGGTGGTGGCCAGGGGTATGTATGAGATTATACGAGTCCGTTGGCGCGGAGGGCGTTGGCTTTCATGTCACATGCGCTGGAGGCGTGTGTGCAGGCGGTATGGCGAGTACAGTCCCGTAGAACGTCAAAGCACGGACTCCAGTTTTCCTAAGCGCTGCGGCTGTGCCCCCTCCACGCACACGCACCTGGAATGGGATGTGGAAGAACTCGCACAGCTTCGGCAGCTCCGCGCATGCCCGCACCTGCAGCCGGGGGCAACACAGGCAACACGAGCCGCTCGATAGCTGTGCCATACGTACCAAGCGACAGATTTATATCATGACACATGCCGGCCACCGCATGGCAGTTGCTGCACCACAGCCATTAGCGCCCGGCAGCTTGCACCACAGCCATTAGCGCCCGGCAGCTTGCACCACAGCCATTAGCGCCCGGCATTACAAAGCAGTCCCCGCGGTCCCGCTCAGCCGCTGCGTGCGTCGTGCTCACCAGGCGGTCCGTGAAGTAGCGCGGGTGGCTGGTGGCGAAGCGGATGCGCTCAATGCCGGGCACGTCGTGCACGTAGCGCAGCAGGTCTGTGAACGTCCAGGCGCGGCGGCCCGAGGCGTCAGCGGCCATGCCGGGCAGGTCCCTGCGGCGGGAGGGCGGCGATGGCGGGAGGTAGGCGGGTGTCAAAGCGGGTTAGGGTGGAGTGAGGGGTGGTGGCAGCAGGTGGCACCTCGTCTGCAGCTCCTGCAACACACGGCACGTGCTCCGGAGCGCACCGGCCGTCGCATACTGCCCGTGCAACCCCCCGCACACACACGCACGTGCACACGCCCACGCCCTCCCACGCGCGCCCGCACCTGCCGTACGCGTCCACGTTTTGCCCCAGCAGCGTCACCTCCTTGTAGCCGGCCTCGCCTGCAGGTGGGCGGCGGCGGTGGCAGGTGAAGGTGGCGGTCATAGTTGTATTGTCATTGTCGTTGCAGGCGAGCCGCACCAGCGGGCCAGCCACCTGGTTGGTCAGCAGCTGGTGCCGGCCGGCCCGCGACAGCCCTGCCCCAAGGTCACCTGGCCAACAGGGCCTGTTGGAAGAAGCACCCACCACCACAACCCGCCCGCGGCGGACGCATGGCCGCACCCGCCATCCATCCATCCTTGCAGCCCCCCTCCCCTTCTCTCCCTGCCCGCGGCGCCACCCACCCAGCGCCATCATCTCCCGCCGGATGTCCTCCGGCCGGCGGCTCTGCTCGGCGCCGCGCGTGTACGGCACCACGCAGTAGGTGCACTTCTCGTTGCAGCCGTAGATGACGTTAACCCAGGCGGTGATGTTGGACTCGCGGCGGGGCGTGGTGATGTCCTCCTCAACAGCCACCTGCGTGCGTGTGCGTGTGTGTGTGCACGTGTGTGAGTGCGCGTGTGCGTCAACCCCAAGCCGAACAGCCTTTCAACCAGTTCCAGTTCCAGTCGTCGGCCAGTCTCGACCTGTCACCAGCTGGCCCATCCGCCAGCCCCCCGTTGCACACTTGCACTGCACCCGCACCCGCTCCTCGACAAACCGTGCTCGCACCCACACCCGCACTCGCTCGCTGCCGCTGCCCCACCTTCCAGCCTGCCACGTTTCAATCTGCCGGGCGCACGCCTGCCCCCGCCCTCCAGTCGCCGCCCAAGTCACCCCCCCCCCTCCATTTCCATCCCCCAGCCCTTTGCGTTGCGAACTCCAATGCATATCTCCCATCTCCCGCTATCCTCCATCCCGCCCCGACCTCCCCTCCAGCCCCTCCAGCCGCTCCAACTCCATCCCACCCCCCACCCCCCACCCCCCCACCCCACCCCGCCCCCACCCCGCCGCCCCCGCCGCGCCGCCCCCCTCCCTGCCGCCTCACCTGCTCCGTGGCGCACACCTGGGCGTCGTTGGCCTGGTCCAACAGCTCATTGATGCGGTTGGCAAACTGGGGGCCTGAGGGTGTGTGTGTGTGTGTGTGCAGGAGTAGCGTGTGTGTAGCGGTTGGCGGTTGGCCGGTTGGGGTACCGTGCATGGATGCAAACCCCCGGCCCCCGCGTTCTGTCTACCTCGTACACTAACCCGTACCATCTTTGCAGCGCCCCCACACACTCTCCGCCGTTCCACCCGCCACTCCGCGCCATGGCCCCCGCTCATGCGCATGGGCGGCCCCTTTTCCCACCCTACACACACGGCCCCCTGCCCCGGCCCCCCCGCCCTCCGGGCGCCACCCACCCATTACAATGTCCAGCTCCGGCACGCGCCGCAGCAGCGTCTGGCCCTCCTGCTGCGCCACGCAGCCCGCCACCACAATCTTCAGGTCACCCACCCGCTCCCGCTTGCGCTTGGCCTGCGGGAGCGCGCGTGTTCCCGGGCGCATGTGTGAGTGGCGAGGCCCGGACGGAGCAGGCACGCCAGTCGCTGCGCCTCGGAGCGCGCTCCTCCGCAGCCTCCTCCTGCTCCTCCTGCCGCTCACGATGGCCCTCATCCCGCCGCAAGGAGGTTTCTGACACCACGACAACGAGCCAGCGGCCCGCGACGCCGGCCGCCGGTCGCAGTCCCTCCCAAGGACCCCTCCTCCCGCCCTAGGCGCCAAGAGCCAACCCTCTCCCAGCCCCCCCCCCCCGCCCTCGCGCTCCCCTCCCCCCCCCCGCCCTCTCACCCCCCCGCCCGCCCACCTGCTTGCCCAGCGCGCTGTACACCTTCTGCTCCGCCTTCTCCCGGATGGAGCAGGTGTTGTAGATGAGCACGTCCGCCTCGCTGGCGTCCTCGCTGCGCGCGGGCGCGTGTGTGTCCGGGCGGGTGCGGGTGCGGGTGCGGGTGCGGGTGCGGCGTGTGGCGTGGCGGGGTTGTGGATACCAGCCCAAGCTAAACCCAACCCAACCCAACCCAACCCAACCGGGGGCCCTCACAATGGTTGGCGCCCATGCGCGACGAAGGCAGCGCGTGGCACCCGCCCAACAAGCACGGTGAGCCCCGCGCGCTCGGCAAGCCCGGCGCCATTGGCCCGTTCGCCCCGCGTGCGCCAGCCGCCGGTCGGCATACCGGTGTCCGTGAATCACTGCCACTGCTCCCCATTCTTTATCAGTTTTGTAATTCTTTGTGTCTTCAACAATACGAGCCGCTCCCAAGCACGACTGGCAGTCTCCAGCTTTCCGCCTAGCGCACCTGCCCACGTAGCCCACGCTCTCCAGCACGCCCGCCATGCGCTCGCTGTCCGCCATGTTCATCTGCAGTGCAGTCGGTCAGGGGGGCAGACAAAGGGTGGAGGGCGTGGTGGGTCTGACGGAGGGTGCACGGAGGGCCGCACGCCGGGGATTGCCCCGTGCCGTGCCTTGGGACCCCGATGCAATAAATTCAGGGAGAGGCGGGGCACGCTGAGATGGTAAGAGCAGCGGGGGCGGGGGCCACCGCGCGCCCCGCTCGGGCGGGGTGCTGGCCCCTGCCTCCACCCCCGTGCCCCCCCACCCCCACCCACCCTGCCCGGTGTGGCGTACCCAGTCAGGCCGCACCGCACCTGGCAGCCGAAGGTGTGGATGAAGTACTTCTTGCCGTTGGGCGCGATGCCCTCCGGCGCAGGGCGCACCAGTACCTGGCCTGCAGCGCAGTGAAGACACACGGGGATTGTGTGCAGCAGGGTGGAGTGCAGCCAGGTAAGCGCGGGCGCACCTGCGCCAGGCGTGGAGAGACCGTGCCTTGCAACATACCACCCCCACTTGAGACAGGTATGCGCAAAACTCACGGCGGGAAATGCTAACTATAGCCTTATCGTAGCCATCAACGAGGATTCGACGGGGTGGCAAAGCTACACGGTCGCGCGTGCGAGGAAAGCCCCCGGAATTGCGCCCGCAACCTGGAGTGGCCAACCCAAATGACTTTCGCGCCTTACCCTCGCTTCCACAGTATGTGGACGCCTCCGTCTCATTTTCCTCCAGCAACTGCGCGGACGCCGTCAGGCCTCCCGCAAGTTCTGCGGTCGCTGTTGAGTGGACCGATTGGAGCGAGCCTCGGTGGCCATTGTTGCTTCTTTGGCTCGCGGCAATGCTGACAGGCTTGAAAGGCGCTGCGCAAGGCACAGGGCGCAGGTGAGGGGCTCCGCCCGCAGCGGTCAGTAGGACGCTACGCTGAAGCATTTTTTATGTACTTATCGCTCAGGCATTTGAGGGCGAACAAGTGTTAACCTTTGGGGCTTTCCTGGTTTTCCCAATTGCAAGGGCCAATCAAACTTTCGCCTGGAGATAGGCGTCATCCTCCTCCGCTTATAGGTATGCATATACAGTCAGAATGTTACTACGACCTTGCATAAGCATGGCGGCCAGCCAGGCTGGGTAGTCCGCGGATGGAATGCGTCCAGCATTGCTGGTCGCGCAGCAGCTGGCTCTTGCCCTTGCTGTTGCTGCTAGTCCACCACCAGCTAGCATGCGGCCAGCAGCTCCTCCTCTCGCCGCAACAGCTGCTCAACTCCTCGCGGTGCAGCCCCAGCGTGCCGCTGCGGTGCGCACTCTCCGACGACGTTGCGCTCAGGTCGGGGGGCCCAGGCCCCACACCTCTGCCTGTGGCAGCCATGTGGCAGGGCACCCCTCCAGCACTCCAAACGGTGGACCTGCGCTCGCTGTCGGGTCTGTTCAGCGTGCCGCCCAACGGCACCCTGGAGCTCAGGGGCCTCAGCATCGTCGGCGCAGCGCTGCCGGCGGCACCGTTCCCGCTGCCCGCCGCGGGGTTCCTGGCGCTGTCGGCGTTCCGGCTGGGCGCGGGTGCGCGTCTGCGCCTGGTGGACTGCGTCCTCACGGTGCCCTCCTGCGGGCTGCTGTCGCTGCACCAGACGTACGCGTGCAGAGTGTCCCCCTCGCCCAACGTAACGGTGACGCCCAGTGGCCTGGTGGTGCGCCGGCTGACGACGCCCAGCCTGGACGCGGACAACGTGACGGTGCAGTGCACGGGCGCGGCGGCTCCTTTCCCGTGCCTGGCGACGTCTGTGGACGGCGGCACAGAGCTGGTGCAAGCGATCTTTGCCGCTCAGCCCCACATCGTCGCGGGCTTCTCTACATTCGGCCTGTCGGAGGTCCCAGTTTACCTCTTCGTCACGCAGGACACGGCCCTGGCAGAGGCGGCGCCACTGTTCGACACGCTCTGCCGCGCCAGCCGGGCCAGCAGCAGCGACGGAGCGTTTGGCGCCACCGCCGGCGGCAACGCGACCCTTGGCGGAGAAGCGGCAGCAGACACGGGCATGCCGCAGCCAACCGCAGCGCCGCCGCCAGCCGGGCCCACAGTTTGGGCCGGCTGCTCCGCGCCGCTGCAGTACCGCCTGGTCCTGTCCGGCGCCGCGGGGGCCGCCACGGTCCTGGACCTGGCGGGCACAACCTCCTGGGTTCAGCCGGGGCAGCGCACGGGCGGGCTTGAGCTGCGGAGCCTGACGCTGCGCGGGCTGCCGGCGGGCCCAGCCGAGGCCGTGCCGCTGGCGCTCATGCGACTGCTGGTGTGGACGGCGGACTTCCCGCGGCGCAACCTGGGGCGCCGCTCCCGGACCTACCTGGCGCTGCGGGACTGTGGCGTGGAGCTGCCGGCGGCGGAGGTGGCGATGTGGCGGCAGGCCTGGGGCCTGCCGCTGAGCCCGCGGCTGCAGGCCGCGCTATGCCTGCAGAACGACGAGACGGTGTTGGGCGACGTGGTCGCGGAGCAGGTGTGAGGGCGAGGTTTGTGGCGTGTGTACTGGGCGCTTTGGTGGACGCGTGGCGGTACATAGTTGCTCAGGACTTTCGACTCAAGGGCCAAGGAAGGGGCAGGTTGTGCAGAGACGAAGGGCGCCGAGAGCCTTAGCCTGCCCACGAAGGAGGTCTTTCCGCGATCACGGCCACCCGATGCGATGCACTGTGCTGCAATGCTGCAATGCTGCTGCAATGCTGTTACGCGTCCTAACTTGTATTGTGCCGCCTGTACGGTACGTGCGCAGGCACCCGGCTCGGACGATGATGTGATGCTCTTGACGGCCACTGGCTGGGCCGATGCGTCCGTGTTTACGAATGTGCGCCTGGTAGTGCGCGAGGAGCATGTGCAGCCGCCGCCGGGGTCGCCGGCGGATGTGGGCGCGGCGGCCGCCACCGGCACTGCTACCACCGGCCCACTCGCCGCGCCCTGGGCCGTCGGCGACTTCAGCTCATTCTTACAGCAGCAGCCGGTGGCCGATGCGCCGGGCCCCGCGTACCCCGCCCTCTGCATCATCGTGACGCCTGCCGCGACGCCGCCCATGAGCTCGCGCGCCTACCGGCGCGTCAGCACCGGCACCCTGACCGGAAACGACCTCGTAGGCATCACAGCCGGGATCGACAACAGCACGAGCGAGACCACGAGGGTGCCCCTGGAACAGGCGCCTTTTGCGAACCTAATAGCAAGCTACTCGCGGGGCGTGGACATGCGCTTGAACACTAGCGATGTGGCTGGCAAGGTGAGCGCGCGGCGGGCCTGCCATTGATGGGGTAGGATGTTTGGTTGCTTGGTGCTGGTGCCGCTGGGCATCTGATATCGCGGGCCACGCGCCTGATGGCTGCGGGCTTGCGACGATGCGCCACGCGCACCTAGCGTTGATGCCACGCGCACCATGCACCCTTTATGCTCTAAGAAAGCGATATGCACGCAGAGCTGAACATGCGCGGCTTTATGTCTGCAACGCAGATCCGCGTGTTTGCGCCCGTGATGCTGCTTGGAGACTTTTACGGCGCTGTGGAGCTGGATGTGGACGGGCAGGTGGCGGCCGTCAGCATCGCCGGCCCCGTCAAGGGCCTCCTCACGCTGCGGCGCATTGCGCTGACCAGCTTGCCGCGGGCGTGCTGCGGCGGAGCCGAAGGCGTGAGCTTGGCGGCCGCCGCACGGGCTGCGGTGCCGCCTCCTGCAGGGTCGCAGCCTCGGCGCAGCTTGGGCCATTCGTCTTGGGGCGTGCACAGCTGGCGTCGTGAGCTTCGGCAGGAGGCTGCCGCTACTGCAGACGTGTCTTCAGCATCGCAGCCGCCTGACGGGATCACACAGGGCCTGGCGCCAGCGCTCGCCAACTTCACGTCCTGTCTGTGGACGTTTGAGTTCGGCCGCTCACCGGCGGCCCTGGCGGCGGACGTGGCGGGCGGTGCGGGCGGCAGGCCAGCTGGCCTGCCGCGACTGTTCCTAGACGGGGTGGTGCTGGTGTTGCCGGAGGCGGAGCTGCAGCTGCTGGGGCGCGTGTGGGCCGTGTCGGCCGACCTGCTGAGCGGCCGACTGGCGTTCTCGGCGGACACGGACCCGGGTCTGGCGGCGGCGCTGCGGGCGATGCTGGAGGGCTCGGTGCTCGGGGACGGCGGCAGTAGCAGCAGTCCCAACAGTTCCACAGCTACGCTTCAGTTCTCTCGACTGCAATGGTGCGGCTACGTGGGCCGCAATGTGACGCTGACATCACATTGGTACTCGGCCAGTGCCGCAGCGTCGCTGCGGCGCGTGGCCGCAACGTGGACGTCTCCGTCCGACTTGCTGCCTCTGGTGCAGATGGCGGCCCTGGTGCCCCACGCACCTCCCCAAACTGCGATGCACCCAAGTCAGCCCGCCCAGCGCTACCCGTCACCAGCTTCCTTCCCGGTGCCCATGCCTCCCTCGGTATCAGGCCTAGCCACAGGAGCCATCCCTCCTGCGGCAGCAGGAGCTCACCCGCCGCCTGTCAGGGGTGGTGGTGGTGGTGCTGCCCCGGGTGCTAGTATTCCAGGACCCCCCGATCTTGCTGGGCGGGATGCGGAGTCTCTCACACAGCCCGCACCCGAGCCTCGGCAGCCCGAGGGCAGCATAGCCTCGGATTCTGCCTTTGGCGATCGCGCAGGCAGCTCCAACAGCAGCAGTAGCAGCGTTGCTGGCAGCAGCAGCAGCAGCAGCCGTGGCGGCACGAGTTCTACGGCCGTCACCGTTGCTGTGCCTGTGGTGGCCGCCGTGATCGGAGCTGCGGCGCTGCTTGCTGCCGTTGCGCTTGTCTGGGCCTGGCGGCGCCGGACGCAGCTCCGCAGCGCAGCAGGCAGCCCGCGCAAGGAGCAGCCGGAGCTCAGTTCTCGCTCGACGAGAACGCCAAGAAGCACGAACTCAGGCTACACGGCCGGGGGTGCCGCTGCCGCAACCACCGGTCCCGACAGCGGCCTTACGATCAAGGACAGCTCGATGGGCTCTGGCGTCGGCGTTGCGACGGTGACGGTGGCGGCGACGGCGGCGAGCGCGGACAACCGGCCTGTGGCTAACCAGCCGCGGCCGCAGCCGAGCCGCACCTGGGCATGGGCTCTCATCACTGGCAGGAGTAGCAAGGGCGGCCGGGGTGGCAGGAACTCCCAGAGACGGTCCCCGAGCAGCACTGCCTCGGGTGCTGTGAATGACGCGATTCGGCGGATCTCCTGCGGCGTGGCTCCGCGCACTGCCAGCGGCACAGGCAGCGGCGGCGCCGGCTCCAGCGGCGGCGCAGGCGCAGGCGGCGATGGCCGCAGCAGCCAAGCGGACGGGGGGCGGCTGGGCAGCAGTGACAGCTCCCGGCGCCAGCGCGCCAGTCCCTCCGCAGCCCCGGGCGGCCAGCAGGAGTCGGTCCGCAAGGCGATCGTGGGCATGCTGATGGCCATGGGGGAGACGCAGGCGTCGGAGGAGGACGTCGGTGGCGCGGCCGCGTCCAAGGCAGCTAGCTCCGCACAGGCGGCTGCGTGGACGCAAGCAGCATGCCCCGGTGCACCGGGGACTGGGGCGCGGGAGGAGCACGCCCCCGCACTCCGGCCGCGGTCAAGGACTACGGACGGCTTCTTGCGACCGACCGCGGTGGCAGCCGCTGGGGCCATTGACGGCGCTGGGGCAGCTTCGCCGCACCAAGCTTCGCCGCCGCCGCCGCTGCTGGCCATCACTGGCGAGCTGGGCCGCGGCGCGCAGGGCGTGGTGTACCGCGGGCTGTGGCGCGGGCTGGACGTTGCGGTCAAGAGCGTGCTGTTCCACCTCGAGCAGGTGGGTTGCTATGAGGATACGGTCTGCTCATTGTGCGTGTTGGCATCGCACCCAGTGTGCTCGAGAGCAGGAGGCGGCCTTTCGCGCTTTGCGTTTTACTCTGGGGTGCATGCCGCGTTGACAATTTGGCGGTGGTTATTGTGTTTGACTGCCTGTCCATGCCCGCTGCATCTCTTCCCTCACATGCTCACCCGCTCGCAGGGCCCCGGCGGCGATATCAGCGCGCAGCAAGCGGTGCAGGAGGCGGCCATTGCCGTGAGCATGGCGCACCCCAACATCGTGGCCACCTACACCTACCAGCTGCAGCCGCTGCACATTCAGGCACCGCGTACCTATAGCGGCCAAGGTATCAGGCCTGGGAATGACTCGTTTTTAGGGACAATGACAGAGTTTACAGACAGCGCCGGTGGCTCAGTCGACCCTGGACGCACAGCGGAGGCGGAGGTGTGGAAGCTGACGCTCATTCAGGAGCTGTGCGACGCCAGCAGCCTGCGCCACTGCCTGCAGTCCGGGCCGCTGCTGGGGTCGCAGGCGGGCGCAGGCGCAGGCGCAGGCGGCGGTGACCAGCAACCACCGGCCCTGCAACCTCTGGCAGCCCGGACTGCGCTACTGCTGGCGTGCGACATCGCCCGGGGCCTGGCGCACCTGCATGAGCGCGGGGTGGTGCACGCGGACCTGTCCTCCAACAACGTGCTGCTGCAGAGCACAGTGGGCAGACCGCCGAGGATGTCCGCGCCAGGCGCAGCGGGCGGCGGCCTCCCCGCCACCAGCAGCGCAGTGGATATGGGTGTTGGCTTTGTGGCCAAGCTGTGCGACTTTGGTATGAGCGGGCGACTGGACGTGGAGGCGGACGCAACGCACCTATCGGGGCCGGCCAGGTGCGGCGTGGTGTCACGAACGTGGTTGATTCCTGGAAGCCCAGATCACCTGTGATGAGAGTCTCTTACCACGGTCTGTTACTGCACCTTGGCCCTTGCCATTGCCACCCTGCAGGCGCTCCTCTGCATACTCTGCGCCGGAGCTGGTGGCTCACGGCCGGTCGGGCCCGGCTGGCGACGTGTACGCCTTTGCTGTGGTGCTGTGGGAGCTGGCCCTGGGCCTGCCGCTGCCTGCGGCCCTGGCACGGCCCGAGAGCGCGGGCCTGAGCGCGTGGCTGTCGGAGCAGGCGCGCCTGGTGCCGCTGGGTGATGACGTCTTGGAGGAGGACGGCGCCGGGTCACAGGCGCCGGGCCCTGCCATGGCGTCCCTAGCGCTGCCGCCAAGTCTGTTGTGGTGGCCGCCTGGCACACCGCCTGGGCTTGTGGCCGTGGTTGCGGAGTGCTTGAGGCCCGAGCCCCGGTCGCGGCCTTCGGCAGCGGCGCTGCTGCAGCGGCTGCGGCGACTTGCAGAAAACTTGGACCCCCGTTCGTCTAGGTTAGGCAAAGCGCTGACATTTGCATTGTGATGGGGTCAGCAGTCGGATCGGAGGAACTAGATGTGAGGCGTGCATGCAAGTCGTATGTGGGGATAGCCTGAAGCACTCAAGCATCCGCAGCGTGCATCAAATCGGTTGTAAATTGAGTGCACTGTGCGTACAGCTTAGATGGGTAAGCCTGCTGGCTGCGGTGGTTGTGGTCCTTTGCTACGCTCGGTCGTACGACCGGGGCCATTGTGAATAAAGAGTTCGTCTTGTGAAAATGGCCTTGTATTGAAGGCACAGTGCAAGTGAACGCATCTGTCGGAGAGTGTATACGTTTCAATTGATCACAAAAGCTGATGGGATGGAGATGACGCTGCGTGGGCCTTGGGGTGAGTGGTATGAAGCTACTGGAAACCACCAGGCAAAAAATTGCACGATACTACTGCCAGTACGGTAGTGCACCGACACAATGAAGGCACATATTCTTTCATGTACCTGTGACGGTGAGGGTAACAGACCTGAGGGAGCTGAAGGAACAATTGGTTGGCGTGTCGGCGGTCATGCAGCGCTTCGTACGGGCTACGTTCCTTTGTGCGTGGCGTGAGTGAGATGTGACGAGCACTCCGAAGCTTGATAAATTTCAGCGCGGTTTAACGTGTAACCGAAGAGCATGTGCATAGGGAACATGTGTAGGGGTGGTTCGAGTTCTACTGATTTTTTCTGAAGAGGGCTCGAGGCCTTGCAGCTGCTAGCATGCGGCTGACCGAATGAATCTTAATGTTGACATGCATGGCGTACGGCACACTTAGGTGGGTGCCGTGCGCTGCACGCGAAGTGTGTGCGGGAGCACTGTCATGGGCCGGAGCTTGGCTGACTGAGCCTGGCTCTGAGCCTGGCTCGGGGCTCGGGGCGGATCCCCGCTGCAGAGGCGCCACAGGCAGGAATCAGCCCAATCGAGGCGTGCAGCGCATGCTCGGAGCGAGCGAGCACGGCGAGTTTCTTGTAAGCCATCATTTTATTTTTCTGTCACATCGATTTCTGACAGAACAGTGAGATGCCACCGCGGCTCAACGCCGAAACTGAGGTCCCTTTCGTCTTTGACAAGCAAATTAAGTCTAGAATAACATAGCTATGTGTGCCTTTAGAATGTAAGTGCATGCTGGCCCGGCACTGGCAAGCTGTGCTTGCCGCAGTTTTGTTCATCGCGGGCACAGTCGCCGCGCAGCAGCCTCTCACGCCCCAGCTACTACTCAACTCGACTTCATGCTTTGAAAAGGATCCGGCGACCTTGGTATGCTCATTTGGCGGGAACATCGCGCTTAGGGCGGGCTCATTCCCGGCACAGCTGCCCGCGGCTGCGCTGTGGACGTCGCGCCAGCAGCTTGAGCCGACGTCAGATTGCGTCGATGCGAGCTCGGTGCTTCAAGGCCCTGAGTGCGGCTCGGCGGGCGGCTTGGCGCCCCAGCAGCCCGCCGTCCTGGACCTGCGCTCGCTGTCGGGTCTGTTCAGCGTGCCGCCCAACGGCACCCTGGAGCTCAGGGGGCTCAGCATCGTGGGCGCAGCGCTGCCAGCGGCGCCGTTCCCGCTGCCCGCCGCGGGGTTCCTGGCGCTATCGGCGTTCCGGCTGGGGGCGGGCGCGCGTCTGCGCCTGGTGGACTGCGTCCTCACGGTGCCCTCCTGCGCGCTGCTGTCGCTGCACCAGACGTACGCGTGCGGAGTGTCCCCGTCGCCCAACGTGACGGTGATGCCCAGCGGCCTGTTGGTGCGCCGGCTGACGACGCCCAGCCTGGACGCGGACAACGTGACGGTGCAGTGCACGGGCGCGGCGGCTCCTTTCCCGTGCCTGGCGGCGTCTGTGCGCAGCGGCACAGAGCTGCTGGCGGCGGTGTATGGGGCGTTTGAACACGTGTCAGCAAGTAGCTCGCTGTTCGGGCGCACAGACCCTCCCGTCTACCTGCACATCGCACAGCACGTGGTGCTGGCGGAGGCGGCCGCGGTGCGCGATGGGCTGTGCCCAACTGGCAGCCGCGCCAGCGCTAGTGCTGATGCTGGTGGGCTTGCCGGCCGCAGCCCAGCTCCCGCCACCGGACCCAGCCCTGCCATGGGCACGACCGCCGGCGCCAACGGCACGGCGGCGGCGGGCACGGCGGCGGGATGCACGCCGGAACTCAGCTTCCGCCTGGTTCTGTCCGGCGACCCGGGCGCCGCCACGGTCCTGGACCTGGCTGGCACCTCCTCCTGGCTGAAGCCCAAGCCCGGGGCGGGGCTGGTGGAGCTGCGGCACCTGACGCTGCGCAACGCGCCGGCAGGCCCCACCGGGTTCGTGCCGCTGTCGCTGATGCGGCTGTACATCTGGACGGTCGACTTCACGCGGTACAATGTCGGCTACAAGTACAGGGAGGTCCTGACCGTGTCGGACTGTGGCGTGGAGCTGCCGGCGGCGGAGGTGGCGATGTGGCGGCAGGCCTGGGGCCTGCCGCTGAGCCCGCGGCTGCAGGCCGCGCTGTGTCTGCTGGACAACGAGAACGTCCTCGGAGACGCGGTCACGCAGCAGGTGGGATGGGTCGAGCGGGCTGTAGGGAGGGGCTGGCGCAATCGCACGCACACTGCACACGTGTGCCCGACTTGTGCCCTTGTGCTCATGCGTTGCGGAGACTTACCGGTATGCACGCGCGCACAGCTGCTTTTGTTTTGATGCATGCTGTCGTCGTGCGTTGTCGTGCGTCGGTTGCTGACGGTCGGCTTGTGTCGGCTCTGCTGGCGCCCTGCGCCGCCTGCTTACAGCAGGTGCCGGGGTCGGAAGAGGACGTGTTCGTGGTGTCAGTGGTGGGCTGGAGCGACAGGCAGAGGTTCTCCAACGTGCGCCTGGTGGTTGTCGAGCCGGCGGCAGCAGCAGTAACAGCAGCAGCAGCAACAACAGCCGGCACCGCAAGTGGTGCAGCGCCCGCAGCTGCATCATCCACCGCCCTGGACGCTGCAGCTGGAACAGCCGATGCAACCGGGGCCGGGACAGCAGCAGCTGCAGGGCCCAGCGACGCGTCCGAGACCCCTGCTGCGTCAACGCAAAGCGACAGCAGCAGTAGCAGTAGCAGCGGTGGCAGTGGCAGTGGCAGCATGGCTAACACCCTGCTGCAGCCGTGGGCAGCGGCGACGGCGGAAGGCTCGACCGGGAGCATGGCTACGGCGGCGGCCGCGGCGGGCTACCCTTCGCTGTGTGCAGTGGTGCCGCCCGGCGCCGACCCGCCGTTGAGCTCGCGTTCCTACCGGGCCCTGTTCACTAGCAGCCTGGCGTCTCAGGACCTGCTCTCAATCACGGGCGGCATTGACATCAGCACTAGCGAGACCACGAGGGTGCCGCTGGTGTCGCGGGGTTTCGGATACGAGGTCTTCACCCTGTCGCGCCCGGTCAACATGCGGCTCAACGTCAGCGACACAGCCGTGGGCAAGGTGGGGCTTCGCCCGCCCGCCTGCCTGCGTGCCTGCGTGCGTGTTCGCACGGTCCGCATGAAAGCCCCGGCGGGTGGTAGAAGTCTGCGGTGCTGCAGTGGTGCGGTGTACGGTGCGACGATGCTTAGGGAGGTCGCGTCACACCTGACGGTAGTGCACATGCACAGCTGCGTTCGCCGCATGACCTGGTGGCCCTGCTGCTGGATTGCAGGTCCGCGTGTTTGCGCCCGTGATGCTGCTTGGAGACTTTTACGGCGCTGTGGAGCTGGATGTGGACGGGCAGGTGGCGGCCGTCAGCATCGCCGGCCCCGTCAAGGGCCTCCTCACGCTGCGGCGCATTGCGCTGACCGGCTTGCCGCGGGCGTGCTGCGGCGGAGCCGAAGGCGTGAGCTTGGCTGCCGCCACACAGGCTGCGGTGCCGCCTCCTGCAGGGTCGCAGCCTCGGCGCAGCTTGGGCCATTCGTCTTGGGGCGTGCACAACTGGCGTCGTGAGCTTCGGCAGGAGGCTGCCGCTACTGCAGACAACGTGTCTTCAGCATCGCAGCCGCCTGACGGGATCACACAGGGCCTGGCGCCAGCGCTCGCCAACTTCACGTCCTGCCTTTGGACGTTTGAGTTCGGCCGCTCGCCGGAGGCACTGGCGGCGGACGCGGCGGGCGGTGCGGCCGGCCGGCCGGCGGGCCTGCCGCGCCTGTTCCTAGACGGGGTAGCGCTAGTGTTGCCGGAGGCGGAGCTGCAGCTGCTGGGGCGCGTGTGGGCCGCGTCGGCCGACCTGCTGAGCGGCCGACTGGCGTTCTCGGCGGACACGGATCCAGGTCTGGCGGCGGCGCTGCGGGCGATGCTGGAGGGCTCGGTGCTCGGGGACGGCGGCAGTAGCAGCAGTCCCAACAGTTCCACAGCTACGCTTCAGTTCTCTCGACTGCAATGGTGCGGCTACGTGGGCCGCAATGTGACGCTGACATCACATTGGTACTCGGCCAGTGCCGCAGCGTCGCTGCGGCGCGTGGCCGCAACGTGGACGTCTCCGTGGGACCTGCTGCCTCTGGTGCAGATGGCGGCCCTGGTGCCCCACGCGCCGCCAGCGCCGCCGCCAACAAGTGCCATGCCAGCCGCCGCGCTGGATGCGCCTGGTGGCGCCGCGCTGCCTGCGGCTGCACCTCCTACGCTTCTTGGTGCGCGGTCAGTAGCTCCCAGCCCGCCGGCGGTGGCAGCCCTTCAGCCCCTTGTCAGGGGAGGCGCGGGCGGCTCCCCTGCGTCAGGGGAGGAAGCGCATGCTGCTGCCCCGTCGTCAGAACAACCTACGCCCTCGGTGGTTGTGGCCAGTGATGTGGGCAGTGGGGAAGGCTTGAGCAGCTCAAGCAGCGGCGGCGGCGCGAGTGGCGGCAGCGGGAACAGTAGCAGCAATGACAATGGGGCCAGCGGGCACCATGCCAGGACGATTGCCATCGTCACAGCTGTTGCTGTATGCTCGGTCGGGACCGCATTGATCGCTGCAGCCGTTGTATGGGCCTGGCGGCGCCGAGCGCAGCGGTGCCCGACGGCGCAGAGTAAGGAAGCAGGGACGCCGGAGGCGTTTGACTCAAGTGTCCGGACTCTGAAAAGCATCGACAGCATTGGCTCTGCCGGGGCTCCGGTCGGGACCGCAAGCGGCAGCAGCAGCATTCACGTCAGCAAGGGCAGCGGGGCCACCAGCAGCGGCGCACCCACCTCCCCGGCTGCGCCTGATACGGCCAGTGCTGCGGCTGCGGCGGCGTGTACCGCACATCTGGGCGGCTGCGTCCCTTCAAGAATCAGTGGCCGGCTAGGTCAGTCGTCCTCAGCTGCCAGCACTGATGCAGCCATCGTCAACGACGTGTCTCACGACGACGCCAGCGGGATGTCCCTGGTTACAGGGCCCGGCAGCGGTGCCGCAGACACGCGCAGCGGCGCGGTCGCTGCTGCAGGTCGTGGCAGCGGTGGACAGTGCCGCCCTGGCGGCGACCGCGGCAACGGCAGTGCGGCTGCTTCACACCAGCAGCCGCCCTGCGCGCCCAGGCGGGACCCGGTACGCCAGGCGGTAATCAGCATGATGGTGGCGATGGAGGGCCAGCAGCTGGCGAGCCAGGTGGAACATGCGGGCTGCGAACCAACGGCATCGGGCGGTCTAAGCACCTCGATTGCAGAGACGAGGCTAGACTTGCCCAGCAGCCAGACGCAGCACGAATCCAGGTCATGGCAGTTGGCAGATCCGGATCCGGAGGGCGGCTGCGTAGCGACAGGAGCAGGCGTGCAAGGCCCTGTTATGGGCGCTGCGGGACCAGCCGGTCATAGCGCGCCGCCGCCGCCGCTGGCCATCACTGGCGAGCTGGGCCGCGGCGCGCAGGGCGCGGTGTACCGTGGGCTGTGGCGCGGGCTGGACGTGGCGGTTAAGAGCGTGCTGTTCCAACAGACGGAGGTGCGTTCTATGCGGGGAGCGGTACGCCCGTATGTGAGTTAGCCTCGCATCCCGTTGGCACGAGTATGGTACTAGGATGCCCGTCGTGCTTTGTGCGTATCTAGAGGTACATGGTGTGGCGGTGTGCTATCGGTGATGGTGGTGTATGCCGCTCTGTCCATGCCCGCTGCTTACCTTCCCTCACATGCTCACACTCGCAGGGCCCCGGCGGCGACATCAGCGCGCAGCAAGCGGTGCAGGAGGCGGCCATTGCCGTGAGCATGGCGCACCCCAACATCGTGGCCACCTACACCTACCAGCTGCAGCCGCTGCACACGCCACCACAGCAGCAGCAGACGTCATGGGTTGAAGGGTCTGGGGCAATTTCGCGCATTGCATCCAGTGACAGCCCCAGCCAGGAGACACGTGCATCCGCTTTGCTCCATCGGACCGGCGAGGCGGAGGTATGGAAGCTGACTCTCATTCAGGAGCTATGCGACGCCAGCAGCCTGCGCCACTGCCTGCAGTCCGGGCGGCTGCTAGGGCCGCAGGGGGGCGCAGACGCAATCAGCAGCGACAGGCAGGCGGCAGTGACCTCTGGTTCCACCGGGGCGCTAGCAGCCGCAGCGGCGCTGGCTGCAGCTAGTTGGGCGCCGCCGCTGCAGACTATGGTGGCTCGCACTGCGCTACTGCTGGCGTGCGACATAGCACGGGGCCTGGCGCACCTGCACGAGCGCGGGGTGGTGCACGCGGACCTGTCCTCCAACAACGTGCTGCTGCAGAGCAAACGGAGTGCAGCAACAGCATTTGCACCTGACGGAGGGCTGGGCGTGGTGGCAAAGCTGTGCGACTTTGGTATGAGCGGGCGACTGGACGTGGAGGCGGACGCAACGCACCTATCGGGACCCGCCAGGTGCGGCGTGGTGTCACAAACGTGGTTGGTTGGATACCCAGATCACCTGTGATGAGAGTCTCTTACCACGGCATCTTAATGTACCTTGCCCCTCTCCCAATCCCACCTCGCAGGCGCTCCTCTGCATACTCTGCACCGGAGCTGGTGGCACATGGCCGCTCGGGCCCGGCTGGCGACGTGTACGCCTTTGCTGTGGTGCTGTGGGAGCTGGCCCTGGGCCTGCCGCTGCCTGCGGCCCTGGCGCGGCCTGAGAGCGCGGGCCTGAGTGCGTGGCTGTCGGAGCAGGCGCGCCTGGTGCCGCTGGGTGATGACGTCTTGGAGGAGGAAGGCACCGGGTCACAGGCGCCGGGCCCTGCCCTGGCGTCCCTAGCGCTGCCGTCAGGGCTGTTGTGGTGGCCGCCTGGCACACCGCCCGGGCTTGTGGCCCTGGTTGCGGAGTGCTTGAGGCCCGAGCCCCGGTCGCGGCCTTCGGCAGCGGTGCTGCTGCAGCGGCTGCAGCAACTGCTCCAAACTGCCGATAAGCACGATCTGATCACAGACATCCAAACCCGGATACACGCACGGTTTGTAAGTTTACACGAGTTCCTCGCATTGAAATAGTGAAGCAGCATGGGGTTCCAAGTGTCTGAAATGAGCTTTCGTTGGTGCCTTTGTGCTAGTTATCTTGATTCGCACGGTTCGGTTGCTTTCACAATTCACATGCATGTGCAAGTAGCACGGAACCTGCAGGACGTCGTGATGTTGGTCGCTTTACGCTTTCATGCTGGCGCAATGTATACATCAGTGCATGACGGAGGCATCATGCAGGGTTTCCCTCTTGATTCATCACAGTCGTGCAATGACTTCATTTAAGTGTATCGATCGTAGCGCTGGGGTATGCGGTACACGTGTTCTTTTAATGACAAATCCTCCGACGTCGTCAAATCTTGCCATGGGTGCATGTGCCTGATGATGCGTGCACATCTGTCGAGCAACCATTCTTGCATCTTGTTGCCACGTTTGGCGGTGTCACTCGCGGTTTGGATCTGGTGGGCTGAGGACAGTTGGCAGCTACGAGAGCCAACTTGACGAGAGCTTGCCACCGTTCACCCTTTGCAGACTTATCATCTGGGCCAGTAGCTCGTGATGTTGTGTTTATCGATTGGCGGGAAACTGACGCTGCGCCTAGTCAATCCCAATGAATGCTGATAACTGCCGCGGGGGCTAGCATGTCAATGGTTTGGGGAGTGGGGGTTGGCTTTCGATTTGGTTGCGTACTGACGTCCTTGCCACGGCATGCAGTAACATCGAGGTTGGATCAAGAGTTCAATGCATGTGCTTTGCGCAGTGTGCTCACTGTCTGGGCCCCGATCGACCGCGAGACCGCTGACAGGGACCCGTAGCCTAATCCAGGATGCTCTGTGTAAGGCCTAATGCGGGATCCATCCACCCACCCACTCGACCTGTGCAGCTGTGCTGTTTGCTAAGCTGGATGTTTCACCTGAGGGTGATGCTGGCAGTGCGAATCGAACCGAAGGGAAGACCACCCCGCGCGCAGCATCTCAGCCGGCGGGAGGCCGGGGGCTGCGCGTCCGGATCACACGCGGAGCGGGCACGCAACCTCATGGGAAGGCGAAGTGTGCTTTGCACTTGAGGTAGGTAGGTCGGCAGTACTAGTGGACCATAGATGCATTCACACTAATCCGTCGCGATTAGCGGTCAGTACGCGTGTTGCCTCTCAAGACAGTCACATCAACTGGGAGTGTCGCAGTCCGCTGCAAGCGCTGCCTAGCGCGCGGTGTACCTGAGTCACGAATGAGCGCAACTTTATCAATACAACTTGACCCAGAGGCTGGGCCGCTTGTGCCGGGAGGGCGAGTGGCGGGGACCGTCAGCTGTGGGGTCTTATTGCAGCTGGAGGAAAAGGAGCTGGTGATAGCGGTAGGTTCTTCCTTTGCGCACGTGTTGGCTGGCCTGCGCGACCCAGGCAAGGGTTAATTCATCCGCAAGTTCCGCCGCGCCGGTGCAGCTGGTCGGCGTCGAGGAGGTATCCTGGGAAGATGGAACAATTCTGAATGGCAATAGCGTCGCGACACCACACCACGACAAAGAGGAGTTGTTTCAGGTGAGCACCTGACTGCGCCGGCTCCAAAGAGCACCCCAGATGGTGACTTGAAATATGCACTGCATGTCAACGTAGCCTGAAGCGTACAGCGACCCGGTCGGCGCCGGAACGCCAGCGGCTCCCGTTCAAGTTGCAACCCCGTTGACCACGACCGGCGCCCGTAACCCGGAAACCCAGGTTTTCTTACCCCGTTTTGGCCGCTAACGGTGCTTTCAGGCGCGGGTGGCTCTGCGCTCATGGGTCGGCGGAGTCCCTTGCGAGCCGGGCCAGTACTACGTCCCTTTCGAAGTACAGCTGCCGGAGCACCTCACGCCCACGTTCGCGTTCTCCGAGGACGGCAGCAGCACCTCCGCCAAACGGCATCTCAAGTAAGTCTCTGTGTTGGTCCCATTCTGCGGAGCTGCTGCAAGGCGTGCCAGGTCAGCCGGAGCCATATGGAAAAGTGTCCCCCAGCACCTTTCTGTTCTCCCCCTTGGTTCGCTCGCTCCGCTCGGCAAAGCCCGCCTTTGCGCGTCGGCCATCGGGCATGGCATCTGCCCTCTCTGCTGCGAGCCCTGTCGAGATAACTTGTGCCCCTCTGACTGCTACTTCGATCTGCGGCACCCGCACCGGGCTGCTTCCCCTAGTCATGCCCCCCGCCAACCCCCACCAACCCCGCACAGCCACCAACGCCCCAAAACCCGTCATCCCCGTCCCCAACACCCCTCCCCCCCCCGCGCCAATACCTGCGACCCGCCCAGGGCCTCCGTCTCCTACCACCTGGAGGCCTCTATAACGAACCAGCTCACGGAGCGCTCGTCGCGGGCCGACCGGCCATCGGGCAGCGGGCTGCGCGCCAGCGCACTCAACGCGAGCGCCAGCCTGCGCGCGCTGGGCCGCGCGCTGTCGTCCAAGCGGCGCTCCGGCGCCGCCGGCAGCAGCCCCCCCGGCAGCCGCAAGTCAATGGTGATGGCGCGACTGCCGTCCCTGGCGGCGGCGGACGCGCACGCGCGCTTGGTGAGGCGGTAGAGGAGGAGATGTTAGGGGCGGGGAGGCAGGTGGTGGGCGGGGATCCGGAGACGTGCGCGAGGGGAGATGCATGGAGGGAAGGTTGGGGGGCTTGGCGACATGGCGGGCCTTGACGAGCCGGCCTTTGGAAGGGATGGGGCACCGGCGATCCATGCTCACAGGCGCAGCGAGCGGGGGCGTGGGCTGGGGCCAGGCGAGGTAGCGCAGCTGAGATTGCGCAGGGGGACTGGGATGGAAGCGCAGTGCTGTGGCCCCTGGGGAGCGCTTGCGGGCTGGTACGGAGGGTGAGGAGGGCCAGCCGCGTTCGGCCGAGGCACTGCGGTTACGGGCCTTGAGGGGGTGGCGATAGAACTGGAGGCCTGACAGCCGTTGGACCGGTTGCCGCCGACGGTGCGTGTTGCAGGACATCGCCATCCAGCCGGCGCCGCCGCCAGCGCCAGAGGCCGGCGCCGCCGCGGGGCCCTCGACCTCCGCCGCCCCCCCGCCGCAGCCCCTGGCGGCCGCCGGCTCCGACGCGCGGCCGCGGCAGCCGGTGGTGGTTGAGGAGGTGATTCCGGTGTTCACGCTGTCGGACACGTGCGTGTGCTACATGAGCGACAGCGGCTCCGTCAAGCTGCGGCTCGAGGTGCGCCCGCGGCGAATTGCCGTGCCGGGAACCGAAAGCGTTTCAGCGGTTGCCTGATGGGTTTGCCCGAACCGCCCGCCGCTCACTCGCACGAGTCAGGCCACGTGCTGCGGCTGTGGCTGGCTCCCCAACGCCGCGTGGTTGCGCGAAGCTTTGTCTACATGCCAGCAGCCCGCGCGATTTGCGAGCGCGCCCTGCTGAGGGCCGTGCAAGTTTTGCTTGTGCGCGTGCTGGGCTTCTAGAATGTAGACAGCGGCTGCGACTTACCACGGCGTCCCGACGCGCTGCTGCAAAAATGATCCTTTCCCAACACGCTCACGTCGCAAGCGACAACAACGTCTGTACTTGCATTTGCGTTCGCATTTCAGCATTTCAATGACGCTGCTGTCGCTGCTGTCGCTGATGTGATGCAGTTGGACAAGCACCTGGTGCAGCCCGGGGAGGTGCTGGAGGTGGTCATGGAGGTGAGGTGGGGCGGGGGCGGCGGCGTCCATGTGCCGGGGGGGGAGCGATGTTCGCGGAGGAACGGCGGTCGGGCGGGCGCTAGGGCAGCGCGCGGCCGACAAGGGGCACCGCCCAGGCAGCACTGGGGATGAATGCGCGTGGAGTGGGGCGGGCTACCCGATCAGACACACAGCCACTAGCCAGAGAGAGAGGATCTTGCCACAGCCTTGGTAGATGCCCACGTGCACCGCAAAAGGGCCACACGCCTGCGGACGGAGCGGCGGACAAAACACGGAAATGTGTGCTTGCCGGGGTCGGGACCACTACGAGTCTGCGCTCTAACTCGCCATGCAGCGCCAACCCAAACCCACCTGCATCCTGGTCCGTGCTCCTGCCCCCCCCCCCTGTTCCTAGCTACGCCTCCACACCCTAACTAGTGATGAATGTAACCCCACCCCACCCCACGCCTGCTGTCTACGCTGCTACACTTCTATGTACCATCGTTGCAACCCCCCATTCGTTACCTGGTGATGAATGTAACCCCACGATGTATCCCCCAGGCCGACGGCTCCAAGTCGCACATGGCGTTCCCCAAGCTCATCCTGGAGGCGGGCATCCTGGTGCAGCTGCACGACCGCCACGCCGCCGGAGACACCGCCGCCGCCGCCGATTTCACGCCACTGCTGCGGCACGAGCTCACAGGTGCGCAACGCTGCGGCGGCGGCGGCGGCGGCGGCTGGCGCAGGGACCTGTCGCGGGGCAGCGGGGCGCTGCTGCTGCAAGCGCGGCGGCTGATGCGATTGATGCGTATATGCAGCCTGTTGAGACTGGAACAGCACCCTGCCTCTCGGCTCGCACGCGGTCACGGCCTGAGCATGTCCGCCCCTCCCGCGCGCGCGTCTTTCCGCCGTCCACCCGCGCAGGCCTGTACCCGTCGCACCTGGCCCGGCTGATGGAGAAGCTGTCCGGCGGCGGCGCCGGCGGCAGCGGCAGCAAGTCCAAGGCCAGCAGCAGGTTCAGCATGCGCATGCCCGCCGACCTGGGCCCCTCGGTGCGCGGGCAGCTGATCACGCGATGCCTGGCGGTGCGGCTGATCGCCAGCCCCGACGAGAAGGACGTTCTGGCGGCGGCGCGGCCCACCGCCGTGGCGCGCGTGTGGCTGGACGCCCCGCCGCCGCGCAGCGTGGACCCCGCGGGCGTGCTGGTGCAGGTGGCGTGAGGCCGGGTCGGCGCGGGTGCGGGAGGCTGCGGGAGGCGGCCTGCAGCGGCCTGCAGCGGCTGCAGCGGCGCGGCGGGAGCGTGTGGAGCCCGCGGTGGTGGGAAGCGAGGCGCGGCGAGGGGCGGCTGCGGGAGGCGGTGTTGCGGCGGGCCGCGCACTGCTGGCGCGTCCGTCATGTGGTGGCGGCGGACTGGCGCGGGCCAGGCAAGTGCTGGGGCGCCCGCGTGCCCGAGTTTGCGAGGGAGGCAAATTGTGGTTGAGGGCGAGATGGGTACCTAGGTGGGATTGGGGCGTATGAAATGCATACGTAAATGAAATGCGGACCTGCACTGTCGCGACGTCACCCGAACTTGGGTGCGCAGCGGAATCTTCAACGGGTCGATAGTTCTCCTGCCTCTGCACGCGTACCGTAACACCAGCGCGGCACGCATCGCACTCATCCTTGCACATATGCACATCACTTCGCGAGCTCCGCCCTTTATCACATATACCAGACACACGCCAACGCGTGATTCAATGAAAGGCATCGCACATGGCTGCATGGAAGGAATTGGGTTGATGCCATTGGGTCTTGACGCTTGAGAGTTTGGGTGTGCTTCATTATGAATGCGACATTATAAAGAAGGGACAGTCCGACCAAGCAAGGGCGCCCCGCTGGTCGAGAGGGACCATTATGCTGTTCGACATTTTGCGCTGTAGACATTCCACGACAGCCCGTCTACGTGCTTTCCCTGTACGGAGGCGCCACATGTTCATGTCTTCATTGATTCTTTAAAGCTATATGCGCGTGCTTGACTACCGCACTACAATATCTTTGCTCCTCGCGTTCCTTTGTGTGACTAGAACGTTGCTTTCAGAATGGTATGAATGGGGTAGTGAGCGGCCACTGCACGGAGTAGTGAGCGGCCCGGCGTGCCAGGCACGCGGTCCAGACGTCGCATTCGTAGCATGATAAACATAGTTGCACGAAGTATGGTGGCGCGTGAGCTGGCGCAGATACAAGGGCCACCGTTGCCCTTAGCTTGTGGATCCGTGACCTGGACCACACCGTGCGTGAAGCCACGATGGAATGTAACACGACCGCGCCGATGACGATGCCGGAACACGGCAAGGCTAGTGTCACTGAAATGCTAGTGGTGACGCGGGGCAGCGAGGCGATGGGGCCATCACTAGTCCCGTGTAGTCCCGGTGGCGCGCCTTGGTAGGCTGGCTGCTGGGCCCACCGAGCGCAGCTGCACGGTGGGTGCCAGAGGAGGTGTGGCCGTGTGGGCATGTGCGTCGTGTGCTGTAGCAACCGCCTCAAGTCAAACTGCCAGCGACCAAACGCAGTTATGTGTCTAGGCCACACGCCCTGGCACATCGTGGACTGAAAGGCCGGCGTGGGGCGCCCTTTCCATTGAGGCAGCGCGCGGAACTGCGGAAGGTACAGTCGCTGTGTTCTTGCGTCACGGCGAATCTAAGCTTGCGCCCGCAGGATTCACGAGGTCACTGCCGGGCTAACCCGGTCAGCACCATCCTAGTACCGCATCACAATGCACCAATCATTCAATCTCCCTGAAAAAGATAAAGAACCCATCTCACCCTCGCACATGTGTTCTCGTGCATGGGCTGGTGGCCCCACCACCCTAAACTACCGGTAACATTAATGAATAACATGAGGGGGCTATCAGGGGAGCCTACTTGCTGTACTTGTGCATATATAAGGTACTTCCTTGGACCATACGGTAATGAATTGGGTTTACCCCGTGGCAACCTACATATTGCCATGTTCTCACCACCTCAGTGCGCGCCGTGCGGCCTACACGCCCATCGCCCGCCGTTGCACACATGCGTTAAATGAAAAAAATGTGAACCTTATTCTTTGTTGCTCTCATCCTCATTATGTGCCCTCCTGCGGTCCTGCCAACCCACAAGTCTCCGCGTTAACGGA
Source organism: Chlamydomonas incerta (assembly GCA_016834605.1). NCBI lineage: Eukaryota > Viridiplantae > Chlorophyta > Chlorophyceae > Chlamydomonadales > Chlamydomonadaceae > Chlamydomonas > Chlamydomonas incerta. The sequence continues at coordinate 831,402 of JAEHOC010000022.1, forward strand.
TTGAAAACCCTAGGAGTCGCCTAGCTCGACATGAGGAATTCCCGCAAGCCTACGAGGCGAGCCTGGGGTCGCGCAGTCGTTACCACATGCGTATTGTCCTCCTGCGCTTCGTGCAGTTGCTGCAGCCGCTGCAGCAGCACCGCTGCCGAAGGCCGCGACCGGGGCTCGGGCCTCAAACACTCCGCAACCAGGGCCACAAGCCTGGGCGGTGCGCCAGGCGGCCACCACAACAGCCCTGGCGGCAGCGCTAGGGACGCCAGGGCAGGGCCCGGCGCCTGTGGCTCAGCGCCTGCCTCCTCCGAGACGTCATTACCCAGCGGCACCAGGCGCGCTTGCTCTGACAGCCACGCCCGCAGGCCCGCGCTCTCGGGCCGCGCCAGAGCCGCAGGCAGCGGCAGGCCCAGGGCCAGCTCCCACAGCACCACAGCAAAGGCGTACACATCGCCAGCCGGGCCCGACCGGCCGTGAGCCACCAGCTCCGGCGCAGAGTATGCAGAGGAGCGCCTGTGTGGGTGGGGGATTGGGAGAGGGGCAAGGTACGTTAAGAGGCCGTGGTAAGAGACTATCATGAGTCTCATCACAGGTGATCTGGGTATCCACGAATCAACCGCGTTCGTGACACCACGCCGCACCTGGCGGGTCCCGATAGGTGCGTTGCATCCGCCTCAACATCCAGTCGCCCGCTCAGACCGAAGTCGCACAGCTTGGCCACCACGCCTAGCCCTCCGTCAGGTGCAGGTGCTGGGGCTGCTGTTGCTACACTCCGTTTGCTCTGCAGCAGCACGTTGTTGGAGGACAGGTCCGCGTGCACCACCCCGCGCTCATGCAGGTGCGCCAGGCCCCGAGCGATGTCGCACGCCAGCAGCAGCGCAGTCCGGGCCGCCAGAGGCTGCAGGGCCGGCGGTTGCTGGTCACCGCCGCCTGCACCTGCGCCTGTGCCCGCCTGCGGCCCCAGCAGCCGCCCGGACTGCAGGCAGTGGCGCAGGCTGTTGGCGTCGCACAGCTCCTGAATGAGCGTCAGCTTCCACACCTCCGCCTCGCCGGTGCGATGGAGGGAAGCGGATGCACATGTGTCCTTGCTGGGGCTGTCACTGGATGCAATGCGCGAAATTGCCCCAGACCCTTCAACCCATGACGCCTGCCGCCACTGCGGTGGCGAGTGCAGCGGCTGCAGCTGGTAGGTGTAGGTGGCCACGATGTTGGGGTGCGCCATGCTCACGGCAATGGCCGCCTCCTGCACCGCTTGCTGCGCGCTGATGTCGCCGCCGGGGCCCTGCGAGTGTGAGCATGTGAGGGAAGAGAAACAGCGGGCATGCACAGGGAGTCAAACACCATAACCACTGCCAGATCGTCAACGCGGCATTCACCCCATAGTAAAACGCAATGCGCGAAAGCGCGAAAGGCCGCCTCCTGCTTTCGAGCACACTGGGTGCGAGGCCAACTCACACAATGAGCAGACCGTATCCTCATAAGGACCCACCTGCTCGAGGTGGAACAGCACGCTCTTGACCGCCACGTCCAGCCCACGCCACACCCCGCGGTACACCACGCCCTGCGCGCCGCGGGCCAGCTCGCCAGTGATGGCCAGCAGCGGCGGCGGCTCGGGGCCGCCTTGCGGTGGCGGCGGCTGTCTATCAGGCTGTTGTGTTCGCGAGGAAGAGGTTGTGCTGGTTCCAGACCTGGTGTTTGCCAAGCCGCCACTGCTGGGTGGCGGATGATGCAGGAGCTGGCTCCCTGCGTTCATTGTCCGCATCGGCCGCGTTATGCTGCCGTCCGAAGAGTGGGCCTGCTGCTGACCTGCTACCTGTTGGCGCCTGCTGTCCAGGGCAACAAGCATATGGGCCACAGCCAAGCGGACGGCACTGGGCGTTCTCGAAGCTGCGCGTGTGCTGGTGTGCGATGGGGCGGCGACTGCTGGTTGGGGTGAGGCAAGGCGGCTTGTCATGCTGGCCATCAGCCACGTCCACGGCGCACGGCCGCTGTTGCTTGCGTCGTGAGAAGGGGACGCAACCGCTGCCGAACCGGCGGGCTTGGTGCACAACGGTGCGGCTGACGTGCTCCCCGCACTTGCGGCAGATGGGGGCGCACTTGTGCTGCTGTACCGCGTGGCTCCAGCGTTGCTGCTCTGTGTTCGCGTGCCACCAACGGCATCACTGCCGCGATCGCTGCCTTGGCTTGAGGGCTGTGGCCTCGCAGTACCCACGGCCTTTCGAGAGCCGTGCAGCCACTGCGGCAGCCACTGCTGCCAGCGCCGCCGCCAAAGCAGTGCCACCGCCATGGCTGTCAACCCAACTACCACTCCTCCGACCACGCTCGGCACAATCACGGCTTGGCCTGCTGCGCCGCCACGACTGCCGCTGCCGCCGTTGTGCCCCGCCGGCGCTGCTGCGCTGCTCGTAGCTGGTGGATGCGGCGGGCTGAGCGACCCCAGCAGGCTTGCCGGCGGGCCTGCTGGGGTGCTGCTAGGAGGATAAGCCACGTTTTCCCCGCTGCTGGGATGTGGTGGCGTCGCGAACGCAAAGGGTGCCTGTGAGGCGGGTGGTGCCCCGCCGCGGAACTCTGCTTCCGAAAGCTCCAGCACCGGCAGCCGCATGACTGTTGGAAATAGCGTGCCCGCAGCGATGCTCAGGCTGCTGCTGCGGACGCCGGTTGCAGGAGCCTCCTCCGCTGGCGGAGCTGTTGAGGACAGGGTCACGTTGGTGCCCACATAACCACACCAGCTGAGCAACGCGAACCATAGCCGAGTCACGGGCCCGCCTGTGTCACTGCTGTCTGAGCTGCTACCGTCGGTGCCCCTGCTGCTGCCGCCGTCCGCTAGCACCGAGCCCTGCACCATCGCCCGCAGCGCCGCCGCCAGGCCCGTGTCCGTGTCCGCAGAGAACGCCAGTCGGCCGCTCAGCAAGTCGGCCGACGCGGCCCACACACGCCCCAGCAGCTGCAGCTCCGCCTCAGGCAACACCAGCACCACCCCGTCTAGGAACAGGCTCGGCAGGCCCGCCGGCCGGCCGGCCGCACCGCCGCCCGCCGCGTCCGCCGCCAGGGCCTCCTGCGAGCGGTCAAACTCAAACGTCCACAGGCAGGACGTGAAGTTGGCGAGCGCTGGCGCCAGACCCTGTGTGATCCCGTCAGGCGGCGGCGGCGGTGGCGGCGCAGCCGATGCTGCGGCCTGCGCCAGCAGCCGCTGCCGACCGCTCCCCATTCGCCGCCTGTGATCTGGTGTGTTTGCTGCTGGCCCAGCGGGCGGCGCTCTGGCAGACCGCGTAGCAGCTGGCGTGGAGGCTGACGCGCTTGGCTGCTGCGGCGGTGCGTCTGCAACGCTGGCGAGAGCACCCACAGACGGAGGCAACTGTGGGGGCGACGGCGGCGGCGAGAGACTCTGCCGCGGCGGCGGGCTGGCGACCCAGATGGCCGGCGGCGCGCTGGCGGGCGGCGCGCCGATCAGCACCAGGTGCCGCAGCGTTATGCAGCCAGGCCCGGGCCCGCTCAGCCGCACCGCAGCCACCAAGCCCGCCAGGTCCAGCACGCGCACGCCCAGCGGCTCACCCATGATCATGGCGGGCGCATAGATGGGCACCTGCTCGATCGCAAGCAGACAAGCAGGTAGAAGGCAAAGGTGTGGAGAAAGCGAACGACGCACGTTCAGCGGCGGGACCTCCTGCACCATGCGTTTGGTGGTGCTACCACTGCGTTTCAAGCCACCCTTACAACGTCCACAACTACCGTATGTGCTACGTGCTGCTGACTTCAAAATAACAATGCCGGGTGCGTGCTGATGCAGCAGGTAAAGCGCAGCCAGGAACCTACCGGCGGACCGACATATCGCAATGCGTGCAGGTTCACGTGCGTGCCGCACTCGTGCCGCACCTGCTGCTGGGGGTTGTACTCAGGCATGATGCTTGCAGCGATCTCCAACCGGAAGTCCAGATAGTTGTCGGCAGCGAGGGCCAGGGCGCGCTTGCCCTGCTTCAGCTTTTGACAGCCCGCTGGCGCCTGCCAGCTGCTGGCGTTGTTACTTGCGCCACTGCTGCTGGCGGCGCTGCTGCGGCCGACGCTGCTGCTTGCGGCACCAGCAGTCACGCCAGTAGCAGCAGGTGCTGCCGAGGCGGCGTCGCCGCTGTTGCTGCCGAAGCAACCCATGGCAAAAGCCCGCTCCCAGTAAAGCTGGTCGGCGATCCCCTGCACATCGGCCGCAAGGATGCCCTTTGATTGCACACCCCGTATGTCGCCCGCCTCCGCGTCCATTCGTGAGCCCGGCGGCACCATCTGACTCATGCTCGGTTCCGCAGCACCAGTGGTGGTGGGTGACAGCAGTTGCGCCCACGCTGCCGCTGGTGGCAGGGGCCAGCCCAGCCGCGCCCTGTCAGATGTGCCACTGGTATCTCCGGGTCTACCTGCTCCCGCTCCGGCGCCCCTTGCTGGTGCTGCTGGTAGCGGGTCAGCAGCCGCCAGCCGTGCCGCCGTCGAAGAAGCCCCCGACCTCACCGCTGCCCCCAACCCTGCCAGCAGTTGCGGCCACGAGGTCTCCAACCGCAAACGCTGAAACACCAGAGTGCTGCTCCAGCTTGCTGCGCGGTCCAGGTCGATCGTGTCTGACAAGGGCGGCTGCTGCACCTGCAGGCGTTACACCAAGGGAAAACCGCATGGCAAAATTGCTTACTGAGAATGGGACTCGGCCTCCGTTGAAATACCCTGTCCGCGCTACCTACGCCGGCCCCACGATGTCCAACGACAACGGCTTTGAAGCAGCCCTACCTGCCCTTCCACCAATTCATTCAATCCACGCATAGCACACCTGCTGCAGCAGGGTTGCGCCTGGCAACATGACGCTATCCCTCACAAAGCACGTGCGCTCCCCCAGCTGCGGAGATAGCGGCAGATCCCACGCAGCTCGCCACATCGCCACCTCCTCTGGAGGCAGCTCCAGCACGCAGTCCGTCACGCAGAGAAAGGCCGGCACCTCCGCGCCCACGACCCGCCGCCGGAACTCGAACGTCCACAGCGGCAGCCGCATCAGGCTATACGGCAGGCTGCCCAGCGGCCCAGCCGGGGGGTTACGCAGCCGCAGCCGCCGGAGCTCAACCGTGCCTTAATAGCCGGCGCGGCTCTCCAGCGCAAACAGCGAGGTGCTCCCTGCCAGGTCCAGCACCGTCGTGCCGTCCTCCGCGCCTTGCAGCACGATGGCCATATTGGTGATGACGGGGCAAGGCTCCTGGGGCGCGTCCGCACCCACAGACTGCTTGTAGAAATGCCTTTGCACCCGGGAGCTCCAGTCGGGGCATTCGCGGGGCACGGATTCCGCCTGCACAATGTGGCCCGCCAGGTGCAGATTCAGAGTTGTGCCGAGGTTGCTGTCCTTCGCAAACATTGCTGCGGCCGTGTCCGAGCTCTTCTGCGCGGACCGCACCGCCGCCAGCAGCTCTGTGCCGCTGCGCACCGACGCCGCCAGGCACGGGAAAGGAGCCGCCGCGCCCGCGCACTGCACCGTCACGTTGTCCGCGTCCAGGCTGGGCGTCGTCAGCCGGCGCACCACCAGGCCGCTGGGAGTCACCGTCACGTTGGGCGAGGGAGACAATCCACACGCGTACGTCTGGTGTAGCGACAGCAGCGCGCAGGGGGGCACCGTGAGGACGCAATCCACCAGGCGCAGCCGCGCGCCCGCGCCCAGGCGGAACGCCGAAAGGGCCAGGAACGCAACGGCGGGCAGCGGGAACGGCGCCGACGGCAGTGCTGCGCCGACGATGCTGAGTCCCCTGAGCTCCAGGGTGCCGTTGGGCGGCACGCTGAACAGACCCGACAGCAAGCGCAGGTCCAGGGCGGCGGGCTGCTGGGGTGCGGCTGCCGACGGGGCTGCTCCCGCCGGGGCCCCTGCCGCGTGGGCCCCTCCCGTCGGCCCGCACCCTGGGCCTTGAGCTGAGCCCGCATCGCAACCTGACGTCGGCTCAAGCTGCTGGGCCGACGTCCATAGCGCAGGCGAGGGCAGCTGTGCCGAGCCCGCCCGGAGGGTAATGTTCCCGCCGCTGCGGCCAAAACTGCAAACTAGCAGTGCTGGCGAGCCCGCTTGATCCTGCCGCCTGCATGCTGTAGAATTAAGCAGCAGCTGAGGCGTGAAAAGCTGCTGCACGGCTAAGCGGCCAAGCGGCCAAATCAAGAGGAGGTTTACAAAGCATGTAAGCGCACCAAACTGGAGTTTCATGTAGTAATTCCATAAGCTTAACGTCGTCAAAGTTAAATTGAAGTTCAGCTTGAGCAACCGCCGTTTGGCGTGGTTGTGTGGAAACGCTGTAAAAATAAAATCACAATGAACCCAGTGGCTAATTATACGATATCAATGCGGTGCCTATTACGTTTTTCGGTCTCGTTCCTCGTGTCGGTCCTGATTGGTTTGCAGCTGTCGCGACAGTAACCAATTTGCTGCGTGTGCCTATGCATTGGGGGCCTGACACTAGGAATTGGCCGTCTAAAAACACACTTTTGGCACGTCGCCTGTGTCAACATTACCCGTGACAATGCCATGCATCGTGGCGCAGGCGGTATGGGACGTCGGAAGTCTGGGACATCGCCTTCTCAGCACGGTGCATGCGTGCTGTCGTGACTCGGACTTGAATGTGGAGGAGGCTTTCACGCGCGCATGCGGGAGTCACGGCGGGAGTGGGCGTGTGAGCGTCAGTGTCACGCCCCTTCAAGCTGTACTGCTTGCACTGTTCCATCGAACCATCCTAGCATCTGACAATTGGAGAGGGGTTACATTCGTGGGGCCAGCAAGGCAGAGACGGCCTTGCCACCCGCCCTAGCAGTCTACCTTATCACCTTAAGGTTCGTGTCTTCCTGAGAAGCAGGGGTTCGCCTGCATGGAAGTGAGAGCGGCTGAGCGCTTATCCCTGGAAGAAGCCACTGGCATCCCCTCTCTTCAGCGGCATCTCAGAGCCCAAAATTGCCCACTGGATGGTGGCCGTCCTATGCGGGTGAGGCGTGGCGCCTGGGCAAGGGACGTGCGACGATCCGCGCCCTGGCCGCCTGGCGGTGACCCGGCCGCGTACTGCAATTACTACTGCATTACTGCATTTATAAAGGTCATGAAAATGTTTGTATAATAACTGCGCATGCGGACAAGAATTGGTAGACCCCATGGCAGCCGTCACACCGTTGCCCAGTGCATTCGCCACGAGCATGTAGCATACAAATCAATGAATGGCCTATAATTGCAGTCCGCAGAACAATTTCCCCCTGCCCCGAACACCCTTCGGTCATCAGCTCTGCCCTTCTTCCGCTCAAGAGTCTACCATACATGCAATCTGCACCTATCAGCCTACATCGACACCCCTTTTGTCGAATCCCAGAACCGCGCTGATGATGCGTAGGATGCCCGCCCGCCGCCTGCTGGGCTGTACCGCCCCGCCGGCCGGTGGATTCACAAGCTGTGATTGCAGCCATTGCAGCAGCGCCGCTGCCGAAGGCCGCGACCGGGGCTCAGGCCGCAGGCACTCTGCAACCAGGGCCACAAGCCCGGGCGGTGCGCCAGGCGGCCACCACAACAGCCCTGGCGGCAGCGCTAGGGACGCCAGGGCAGGGCCCGGCGCCTGTGGCTCAGCGCCTGCCTCCTCCGAGACGTCATTACCCAGCGGCACCAGGCGCGCCTGCTCCGACAGCCACGCCCGCAGGCCCGCGCTCTCGGGCCGCGCCAAAGCCGCAGGCAGCGGCAGGCCCAGGGCCAGCTCCCACAGCACCACAGCAAAGGCGTACACATCGCCAGCCGGGCCCGACCGGCCGTGAGCCACCAGCTCCGGTGCAGAATACGCAGAGGAGCGCCTGCGAGGTGGGATTGGGAGAGGGGCAAGGTACATTAAGAGGCCGTGGTAAGAGACTCTCATCACAGGTGATCTGGGTTTCCAGGAATCAACCACGTTCGTGACACCACGCCGCACCTGGCGGGTCCCGATAGGTGCGTTGCATCCGCCTCAACATCCAGTCGCCCGCTCAGACCGAAGTCGCACAGCTTGGCCACCACGCCTAGCCCTCCGTCAGGTGCAGGTGCTGGGGCTGCTGTTGCTACACTCCGTTTGCTCTGCAGCAGCACGTTGTTGGAGGACAGGTCCGCGTGCACCACCCCGCGCTCATGCAGGTGCGCCAGGCCCCGGGCTATGTCGCACGCCAGCAGCAGCGCAGTCCGGGCCGCCAGAGGCTGCAGGGCCGGCGGTTGCTGGTCACCGCCGCCTGCACCTGCGCCTGCGCCCGTCTGCGGCCCCAGCAGCCGCCCGGACTGCAGGCAGTGGCGCAGGCTGTTGGCGTCGCACAGCTCCTGAATGAGCGTCAGCTTCCACACCTCCGCCTCCGCTGTGCGTCCAGGGTCGACTGAGCCACCGGCGCTGTCTGTAAACTCGGTCATTGTCCCTAAAAACGAGTCATTCTCAGGCCTGATACCTTGGCCGCTATAGGTACGCGGTGCCTGAATGTGCAGCGGCTGCAGCTGGTAGGTGTAGGTGGCCACGATGTTGGGGTGCGCCATGCTCACGGCAATGGCCGCCTCCTGCACCGCTTGCTGCGCGCTAACGTCCCTGGTCATGCCGCCGGCGCCCTGTGAGCGTGTGAGGGAAGAGAAACAGCGGGCATGCACAGGGAGTCAAACACCATAACCACTGCCAGATCGTCAACGCGGCATGCACCCCAGTGTAAACGCAAAGCGCGAAAGGCCGCCTCCTGCTCTCGAGCACACTGGATGCGTGGCGAAGTCACACCATGCGCAGACCGTATCCTCATTGCAACTCACCTGCTCGAGGTGGAAAAGCACGCTCTTGACCGCCACGTCCAGCCCGCGCCACAGCCCGCGGTACACCACGCCCTGCGCGCCGCGGCCCAGCTCGCCAGTGATGGCCAGCAGCGGCGGCGGCGGCTCGGGGCCGCCGGGCGGCGGTGGCGGCGGCGGCGGCGGCGGCTGGGAGCTGAAGTCAGCTGGGGCATCGGTGTCGGTAAGGGTAATCATGAAGCTCGCTGTGGGTGGCGGCAGGCCGCTTGCTACCGCATGCGCGCCCGCTGATGCTGCCTTCGTCTGCGCACTACTGCTGCCGCCGATCGACGCCGCATGCGGTGTGCTGGCGCTGGCAGTAGTGCTCAGCTGCTGCCTGTTGGCCTCAAACGCAGCATGCATTTCCAGCACCGCCCTTCGTAGCGGTCCGGTGGAGCGCGATGATGAGTGTGGCGAGCTCTGGATGGATGCGTGCATGCTACCGCGCCGCATACCGAGCGCCCATGTCATGCGACTGCTGCTGCTTCGCTTGGATGACTTCGCCGAAACCGACGCCGCCGCCGGTCCCAAGCCCCCGACGCCACCCGGGCCAGAATCGGAGCTGCCGGTTTGGGTCCCCGAGCCGCCGGCAGTTGGGGTGGCGGCGCTGGCGTTGGCAGCATCCAGTGCCGAGCAGGGCGGCGCTGCCAGGGTGCTACTCGGCAGCTGGTGAACGTAGAAGGGCGAGTCACGCGAGGAATCAGCAGCCTCGGCACCCTTGCCCGGGCCCACCTGCTGCTGCTGCAACTGCTGCTGCTCCTGCCGTGGGCTCTGGTCCCGGCGCCGGCAGCGCCGACGGCGCTCCCACGCCACGCCTGCTGCCGCGACCAGCCCGACCACGATGACCGACACGACGCACGCCGGCACGAGGACGGACAGCGCGGGCGCCCCGCCGCCGATGCCGGTGCCGCTGCTGTGCCCGCCGCTAGGTCCGGCGCTGAGGGGCACGCTCGAATTCTGCAGCGGCGGGATTTGGAGCTCCTGCGCCGGGCTGGGGCCTACCGCGGCCGCTGCAGAGTGCGGCAGCTGCTGTGTTGCGGGCGGTGGAGGCGACGCCGAAAGTTCGAATTCAATGGCTCCCGCTGACTGGCCATCGTCTGTTGCCTGGCCCGGGCCAGTGGCCGACGCTTCTGCGAGTCCCAACCCAGGCAGCTGCATGAGCGCCGGGATGAGCGTGCCTGCTGCCATGCTCTGGCCGTAATCCTCATCCGAACCGACTGGCAGCGCTGAGGTCAGGGTCACGTTGAAGCCCACATACCCGCACCAGTTAAGCACAGGGAACCATAGCGGCATGTCCGGATCCACACCAATGCTGCTGCTGTTACCGCCGCCCGAGCTGCCACCGCCTGGGTTGCTGCTGCCGCCGCCCCCGAGCACAGAGCCCTGCACCATCGCCCGCAGAGCCGCCGCCAGGCCCGTGTCCGTGTCTGCAGAGAACGCCAGTCGGCCGCTCAGCAGGTCGGCCGACGCGGCCCACACGCGCCCCAGCAGCTGCAGCTCCGCCTCAGGCAACACCAGCACCACCCCGTCTAGGAACAGGCGCGGCAGGCCCGCCGGCCGCCCCTCGCCGCCGCGCGCCGCGTCCGCCGCCAGGGCCTCCTGCGAGCGGTCAAACTCAAACGTCCACAGGCAGGACGTGAAGTTGGCGAGCGCTGGCGCCAGGCCCTGCGTGATCCCGTCTGGCGGCGGCGTTGGCGGCGTTGGCGGCGCAGCCGGTGCTGCGGCCTGCGCCAGCAGCCGCTGCCGACCGCTCCCCAGCCGCCGCCTGTGGTCTGGTGTTTGTGCTGCCGGCCCAGCGGGCGGCGCCCCGGCAGACCGCGTAGCGGCTGGCGTGGAGGCTGACGCGCTTGGCTGCTGCGGCGGTGCGTCTGCAACGCTGGAGAGAGCACCCACAGACGGAGGTGACTGTGGGGGCGACGGCGGCGGCGAGAGACGCTGCCGCGGCGGCGGGCTGGCGACCCAGATGGCCGGCGGTGCGCTGGCGGGCGGGGCGCCAATCAGCACCAGGTGCCGCAGCGTCACGCAGCCGGGCCCGGGCCCGCTCAGCCGCACCGCAGCCACCAAGCCCGCCAGGTCCAGCACGCGCACGCCCAGCGGCTCGCCCATGATCATGCCCGGATCGTTCACGGCGACCTGCATGATGCGTTGTGGAGGGAATGCGAGTGTTCAATGAAAAGTGCGTTGTCACAATAATTGGAGATGTGCGGGATCACAATTGTCCACACGGCAGCATGAGCGCCGATGACAGGAGAAAGGTGCTGCATGTACGTGCGCACCTGTCTTTGAGGGTTGTACGCAGGCGCCAGGGCGTCCACGGCTACGACCCGAAAATCTAGGTTGGTGTCAACGGAAAGCGCGAGCACACGAACGCCATCTGTCAGAAAGCAGCCCAGTGGCACGCTGGTACCACCGGTGGTGCTGTTGGCGCTGGCGCTGGTAATGCCGCTGGTGCGGTTGCTTGCGGTCTCGCTGCTGCTGCCCGCCAGGTAAGCAGATACTGTGGAGTTAGTCTGCTGGAAGCACCCCACCTGCTTAGCTAGCTGCTGCTGCGCGCCGGCGGAGAAACTTTCCACATCATCTGCCCGGACGGTGCCCCCCACAAACGTGCGGACCTGACTCGCCGTAATACCCATCGGCGACCCCGGCGCAATCATGAGGCACAGGCTGGGCGCCGCAGCGCCAGTGCCCGATGCGAGCAACTCCACCCGCTTCGCTGCCGCCAGCGCAGGCCAGCCCGACAGCAGCGCAGCTGCTGACGCGGCTGTTGCTGTCGCCGCCGCAGACGCGGCCCCGCCCAACGGCCCATGCTGCGGCTGCGGCTGCGGCTGCGGAGGCTGCGGCCCGGGCAGTGCACCAGCAGCACCTGCGGCGGCGGCAGTGGTGATCACTGCCGGAGGGCTTTCCCCAGCGGGCACCCCGCCTGCTACTGCTGCTGCTGCTGCTGCTGCTACTGCTGTTGCTGTGCCGTCCGGCGAGTCCCACACGGTCACCAGCCGCAGGCGCTGGTAGCTGAAGCAGCCGCTCCAGCCCGAGCCATACATCAAGTCGATGTCGTCCCGGTGAGGCTGTACCTGCACGGTCAGCACCATGGATGCAGCGGTACGGAACACACAGCCGCCGCATCGCCGTCGTGTCAGAATCAGGAACTGCCGCTGGAACTGGAACAGCCGCTACCTAGAAGGGCCCGCAACCCCCCCCCCTTCCCGTACACAACGAATTGCAGACGCAGCAGGCACGTCGATTGTGAAATGTGATGATGAGGAGTTTCCACCTTTTGAGGGCACGGCGGGCAGCCACTGCATGGTCGCAACCTCGAATCCACGTCTGGCACGGGTGAACCGAAGGTGGGTGAAACGCATAAGACTCACCCGTGGGATATTAGCCGACAGCATGTAGACACTGTCACTCACAAGACAGCTGTGCTGCTGGAGCTGTGGACTCAGCGGGAGTGAAGAGCGGAAACGCCACATCGCCACCTCCTCTGGCGGCAGCTCCAACACACAGTCCGTCACGCGGAGGAAGGCCGGAACCTCCGCCCCCACGACCCGCCGCCGGAAATCGAACGTCCACAGCGGCAGCCGCATCAGGCTATACGGCAGGCTGCCCAGCGGCCCAGCCGGGGGGTTGCGCAGCTGCAGCCGCCGGAGCTCGACCGTGCCGTAATAGCCGGCGCGGCTCTCCAGCGCAAACAACGAGGTGCTCCCTGCCAGGTCCAGCACCGTCGTGCCGTCCTCCGCGCCTTGCAGCACGATGGCCATATTGGTGATGACGGGGCAAGGCTCCTGGGGCGCGTCCGCACCCACAGACTGCTTGTAGAAATGCCTTTGCACCCGGGAGCTCCAGTCGGGGCATTCGCGGGGCACGGATTCCGCCAGCACAATGTGACCCGCCAGGTGCAGATTGAGAGTGGTGCCGAGGTTGCTGTCCTTCGCAAACATTGCTGCGGCCGTGTCCGAGCTCTTCTGCGCGGACCGCACCGCCGCCAGCAGCTCTATGCCGCTGCGCACCGACGCCGCCAGGCACGGGAAAGGAGCCGCCGCGCCCGCGCACTGCACCGTCACGTTGTCCGCGTCCAGGCTGGGCGTCGTCAGCCGGCGCACCACCAGGCCGCTGGGCGTCACCGTCACGTTGGGCGAGGGGGACACTCGACACGCGTACGTCTGGTGCAGCGACAGCAGCGCGCAGGAGGGCACCGTGAGGACGCAATCCACCAGGCGCAGCCGCGCGCCCGCGCCCAGCCGGAACGCCGACAGCGCCAGGAACCCCGCGGCGGGCAGCGGGAACGGCGCCGACGGCAGCGCTGCGCCGACGATGCTGAGCCCCCTGAGATCCAGGGTGCCGTTGGGCGGCACGCTGAACAGACCCGACAGCGAGCGCAGGTCCAGGACTGCGGGCTGCGGGGGTGCGGCTGCAGCCGGCGGGCCCTGGGGCGCCGGGGCCCCTCCTGCCGAACCGCACCCAGGGGCTTGCGCCGAACCCCCATCGCAACTTGACGTCGGCTTGAGCTGCTGGGGCGAAGTCCACAGCGCGGCCGCGGGCAGTTTAGCGGGGAACGAGCCCGCCCTAAGCGTGATGTTCCCGCCGAACGTGCATATCACCAGGCCTGGAGAATCCGCACTGCCTGCTTGGCGTCTGCTACATACTGTGGCATTCAGCAGCAGCTGAGGCGTGAATATCTGCGTCTCTGTTTTGACGCATGACAGGATACTAATGAAGCCGCAAAGAAGCAAACCGATGGTCGAATGCAGCCGCATAAATCCATATTAGCTGTCTAATAGTGCTGTTGTAGAAGCCTCAGACTGGCCACTGCGCTTGTTTCGGACAAAGTTGTCATATTAATACTGCAGTCATGTTGGAAGCTTCAGAACTGTGAAGCCACTCATTTTGATTGCTGCGATAAGTCACGGCCCAAAAACTTTGCCCACGCGCCCATGACAACAGGGTACGAGCAGCCCGCCTTGCCCGTGCCGCGGGGCCTGGCTGGCTCGCTTCCTATAATTGGTCTGCCGCGTGAAATGCCCACGCGAGATGTGGGCGCAGTTTTGAGGTTTCATCGCTTACACTCCCACCTCTACGCACCCGGCACAGCCTGACACGCAGGCTACTTTGCCACTCCTTTGCCACTGGCGGCACAGCCAGGCACACAGCATCCACGCTGCCGGCCGGCTACAAGACTCACGGGCCCCTCGGCTTAGAATGCATGAGCCCCTGCCCGACTGAACTGGTTGTAGACATACATCCCACAGACACTCATCCGTCCATGGACGAGGTACGGTACACAGCTACACACAGAAGCTTCGTCTAACCCCACGACCGCCTGCGCCACACGCAGGCTTGCTCACAACAACCCCACCCACTCCACCTCGCCAGCAGCTCTCATCAGTCATCACAGGCAGTTGGCGAACAGCCACTCCACGGCCAGCTCCACGTTGAAGTTGCACTCGCGCAGCGCGCCGCGGGCCTTGCGCGGCGTGAAGCCCATGGCCGTCAGGGTGCTGATGGCGTCGGAGGGGTCGGCCCGGCGGCCGCCGCCGTTGCCGTACCTGCCGCGTACGGCCAAAGTTTGCAGCATTGAGTGTGCAGTAGAATGGGAGGAGTATGGTATGTGAGACGGCAGCTGAGCACCCACGTGTCTCGCTGAGCCCAGCTCGTGTCAGCGTCGTGATGCAACCCGAAGGAACAAGCGACCATGCGCAATGCGCCGCAGCGGTCATTGGGAGCTGCGACTGCCCCAGGGTTTTCCTCACTGCTGCAGGGTTTTCTCCAGCAGTGCACCACTGCCGTACCTGCCGTACGGGTTCATGTCGTCCAGGTCGTCCTCCACATCGAAGGGGTCAATGCCCTCGTCGCCGTAGTCGTTGTCGTCCACGTACGGGTCGTACTTGGAGGAGGCGCGCTGCGCCGGGCGGGTGAGGGGCGGGGCGGGTGCGGGGCGGGACGGCAGGGGTGTTGGCGGACAAGCGTGGTGCGCGGTCGGCGGGTAGGCAACAACCCGACTACGCAGTGGCCTCATGACTTGTGAGTTGTGGTGTGGCGCGACGGGGGTGTGGTCAAGGGCCGCGCGGTACCGGTAAGTGACGGGCTGGGCACCATGGTGCGAGGGACACAGCAGGCGGCCAGCAAACGCGCTGGGCGGCCTACCTTGGGGCGGGATGTCCGCTTCGCGCGCCCGGCCGCCGCGCCGTCCGCCTCCTCGCCGCCGGCTGCCGCGCTGGACTTGCGTTTCCCCCCGCGGGCCTCGGGCGCCGTGTTCTCCTCCCCTTCGGGCGACCACTCGCGGTCGCCGCGCTTGGCCTTGCCGCCCTTGCTGCTGCGCTTCCGCACGCCCCTGCGCCGCCAACAAGAGAAGCGGAAGCGCCGCAGGGTGAGTGGACCGCGGCACCAGGCCGCGCGCAAGCCAACGGACATGCGCGCAAGCAAGAGGCCGGTGTGCTGCTGCTCCCCAGTCCCCACACACTCACCCCTGTGCGCCCGGCGCACCGCCGCGTGCTCCCGCTGCCGTGCCGCTGCGCACGCGGCACGCGGTCGCCTCGGCCAGCACCTCCCTGCAGGCAGGTGAACCAAGAGCGTGGTGAATTGCCGTATGCGAAGGAAAGCAACGCCAGCTCCTAAGTATGGCTCAGCCATACTCGGCAAGCTAAACTCCTTGCCCCAGTGCGAGCGGTGCAAAACCCCTATCCGATTGCGCTAAATACATGCTGCCTGGAGGCGACTGATGCAAGTTGCCCCTTGTCCTAAACGCCTGCGAATGACACAATAGGCATCGTGCCCACCTGCTGAAAGGCACAGACACCATCACCGGCCCGGCGGCGCCCTCCTGCCCGCCTGCAGCCGCCGCCGGCATCTGCGGCGCGGACGCCTCCGCTGCGGCCATCGCCGCCAGGCAGGCCGCCGCAGCCGCCTCGTTGGCCCAGCGCGGAGCCGTGCGGGGCGGCAGCCCGGCGCGGCCACGGGCCCGGTCCACGAGGCAGGCCAGGCGGTTGCGCAGGCGCAGCAGCAGCTGCCCCAGCTGCTCCGGGCTGAGCTGCTCAGTGGGCTGGGCCATGAGGTTGCCTGCGGGGAGCGCGAGGGGCGGGAGGGGCGCGAGGGGATGTGGCGCGGGCAGTCCTTGGCGGGAGGTGGGTGGCATGCATGCAAAATGCGCGCATGCGTGCACAGTGGGAACACAGCAGTGTGAGAGCAGGACGCAAGATTGACAACAGGACGGCAAAGATTGATACTGCGGACACGGGCTCAGAACACGCACCTAGCCCGGAGTCGAGCAGCGTCGCCGCCAGGACGCCGGTGCTGATCGCCAGGGCGTTGCGGGGCGGCGCGGCCGCCATCGCGCCGCTCACCGCGCCCGCGCCTCGCCCCGCGCCCGCGCCCGCATCCGCTGCCGCCGCGCCGGACCCCGCTGCGCCGGACCCCGACCCAGCGCCCGCAGCCTGCCCCGTCGCGCCCGCCCCGGCTCCTGCTGCTCCTCCTGCTGCTCCTGCCGCCCCCGAGGTGGAAGCCGGGTTCAGGGCCGCCGCAATCTCGGCGAGCTGCTCGTCCACCTCCGCCACCTGCTCCGGCGTCAGCCCGTACCTAGCAGTGCAGTGAAACGCACGGGGACAGAGAACCACTCATCAGCGGCAATCCGTCAGTTGCGGTCGCAATGCCACCCGGTGCAGGAATGCCAGACTGACGCGCGAGGCGCCAATGGCGATGCCGGTGCCGGTGCCGGCGTTTTGAAAACCCCGCCTCCGACACGATGCGCGGCGCACTCACTTGGCCACGGCGTCCAGACGCATCTTCTCCTTCATCTCCTTGGTGAGGTTGGCTGCACACAGGAGTAAAAGACAGGTAGTGAGCAAGCACGAACGGCGGGCGATGCGTGACGTCGCCGTAGGTCCCACGGAAACGGGCACGCAGCCTGCACAGCAAGCATATCGGCCACCGCCTCCCCCCACATCCTTGCACCTACGTCCGTCGTTGATGATGAGGCCTGCTTTTCGCGTGGCGTCTGTCCTGGTTTCGTTGTCTATTCGGATCCGGTCCACGTCTACTTTTAGCCCCGTGTATGCTGCGAAGGGTTGGAACGCACACACGTGACAGGCGTCAGCTCGGAGCCACAAGGCCAAACGGTTGCAGCCAGACTGCTCAGCGAATCAAATGGCCACATACAACGATAGTACAGCCGGCGCCTTTGGGTGAGGCTTGGAGGGCTACAGAACCCCACGCAGGCCGTTACCTGCAAGCGACTGCTGTCCGAGCAGGCGCTGCGTCTGGCCGTTGAGCTGCTGGATAAGCTTGCCCGGCAGCAGGCCTGTGTTGAGAATCTGCATCCACTGCCCCACTCCGTGCTTCATGAGGCACAGGCGTAAGATCTGGACCTCCTCACGGCTCCATCCGGGCGCGGGCGTGAAGTTCCAGCTGGGAGGGGGGGCGGAGTTTGCAGCGTGGACATGGCAAATGTCAGATGGCGGGGCTTTGGACGCGAGGCGGCCTTGTGAGCTCATCAATTGCGCATGCAGCAGATACAAGGGCGACCTGACTCGTGTGGACAGAGCCTAAACCGGTGAGGGGGCACAAGGAACGCCCAATAAGTGCATCTTCCCTCGTTTCCCAAACAGAGGGGCCTCTTGGCGTGCACACCGCGCTGCGTTTGCTGCTGTTCGACTCACAGGGAGGCAGCATCTCCAACTCTGGGCCCGCGCTTCTCGGCCAGCGCGGCCGCGAAAGCCATTCTTGTGCGCCGGTCCTATGCTGCTTTCTTCCAAGTCTTGTTTGCTGCTCAATTGTGTATGTCACGATTTATAAACCAACATGCGAGCGCTTTTAAGCTTGGAGGCTCTGTACTTGGGCGATTTTAACTTAGCAGGTCGCGCAGGAAGGGCTCACGATTGTGCGTAGGTAAATACTATGGTGATTCAATAGTTTCTGCACAAGTAGGCGGGCGCAAAACTAGCTGGCAGGCAACGGACTGTCGATCGCATTGGATTTCGTGACACGATTTCAAAGCTGACAGCCTCTCAGCTTACCCTTGCAAATAGGCCACCACGGTCACGTTACAATATAGCTATACCATATATTTGCTTGTATAGTCGCATGGATTGCCACCAGCCTTGCAGCTAAATTGGTCCACTTCTCCAATGCCCACGCCCCGTCCATCACACTCGTCGACACGCGAACCCCGCAATCACTGATACCGCACCGCCAGTCATGATCACAGCAAGCAATCTGAGGGGCAGTGCACCCTCCCTGGTTAGCGCTTTGACACGCCCCCACCATGCGCGGCAGGCTCCTCCACACCCTGCGCCGCCGCCACCCGCTGCGCCGGCACGTCCGCCGCGTCGGTGTCGGCGCCCGGCCCTGCAGCCGCTCCTGACACCTTCGCTTGCACATGAGAGCTTGCAAGCACCTGCTGGGTTGGCTTGGCTGCCTGCTCCGCCGCGAGCTTGTTGAAGAAGCCCACAATAAGGCGCCGGAAGTCGGCGACCACGGGGCAGGTCAGCGTCGCGGCGAGCGCGGCATCGCCGCCGGGGTAGGGCGGGCAGAACTGCCTGCACGCGCCAAGAGAGCGAATTGGGGGTTACGTGAGCGCGGCGGCAACGCAGGAAAGAGGACGCAGGGAAGTAGCTCGTGGCGCGGCAGGTATTACCGGGCGGATGCGCGTGTGAGTCCCGCGGAGGTTGCTGCGTGCCCGCCCACACATATGCACACACGGTGGCCCCCTCGTGCGCCTGGGGCCCCATGACGAAGCATTGCTTACCCCGTGAGCTGGTTGCCGGTCGTGGCCGTCCCGATCATGCGGTCGGTTGTGAAGGTGGGGCAGGGGATGGAGCCGAAGAGCCCGCCGCACAGCCGCTCCCGCGGCGGCACGCCCTGCGGCAGGCAGCCGCGCACGCCCGGGTTGCCGTCGAACTCCATCTCCACCAGCCTGGCGCGGAGCAGGATGTGTGTGGAGCGTGGTGAGGAGGAGTTGCAGCAGCTGTGCGGTGAGCCATTGCGGGGATTCCAGTGGGCCGGTGACGCGCGCGCAGAAGGCCGTGAGGGGGTGCAAGGCCGCACAGGCGCCACAGCACAGGGAGCGAGGCTGTGGATGGAATGCGCCACTCACTCGTCAAGAAGACCCCACTGCGGCGGGATGGTGCCTGTGGGGGGTTGGGGGAGGGATGCGGCAGGGAATAAGGGGCAGGCGTCCAGCAGTTGACTGGTCAAACTCAGGGAGGGGCCGTGGTTCTGCACGCCAGAATGCAATGCGCCCATGTCTCGTACGCCTCGAGTCCCCACCCAACACGCCCCGCCCTGCGAACACCCAAATACCAGGCCCCGCCGTCTCGTGTGTCCCAGCCTTGACCCAGGGGGCAGGGGCACAACACACTCTGCGCCGGTCTCGCTGGGGTGGTGCCGCGGCCACACGCCCACCCACCCGAAAGGCGGTTGTTGGAGAAATCAATCTCAATCAGGTTTCTCAGGCAGGCCCAGTCCGTGGGCAGTGGGCCGGTCAGCTGGTTGGTGTCCTGTTGTGCGCAGGACCAAGGGGAGGACAGGCTGCGGCGTCTTGCAAGGCGTGGGTGGCAGGCGCGCTGTGCGCGTGGCCTAGGTTATGGGTTCAACTGGTAAACTGGACTGCGCCCGATGGGGGCTCCCGTCCAGGCCGCGGGGAACCCGCCAAGCGCCAACCCAGAGACCCAGCACGTGATCCGTATTGATGACCGCGTGAGCACGTGGCTCCACCCTGACCACCCATCCAGCCCTCATACCCACCATGTCCAGCTCGGTCAGATTCGCCAGCAGCACCACGCTCCTGTCGGGGGCATTGTACGGAGTATGTGTGCGATGTGAAATGCGCTGCAGAGGTGCATGTCGCCAGACCCAGGTCCGTTTGAGCGCTGGCGGGGGCCTGTGCCCCTGACAACACATGCCCCCGCCTCACACCAACACACACACGCACGAGTTGACCCGCAACAAGGCATCCCACCTCCCACGCTTTACCGCCTGACTCACCTGGGTGGCGCGCCAATGAGGTTGCGCTTGGGCAGGTGGATGTTGGTGACGACGCGGGGGATGTCGGCTGGCCAGTTTTGCTGCAGGGGCACGTGCGCAGTAGGAGGAGGTGCGAGGGGTCAGGCGCACCAAGGGGCATTGACACAGTAACTGCAGAGTCCAGAGTTGCAAGCCCCCCAGATCCCCCCTGTCTAGGCTCCAGGCACCCGCTGGCGCAGTTGGTGCCCCTGCCTCCTACCTGGTAGCGACAAGAGACGGCCTCCCAGCCGTGGTCCCACTCGTTGCCTGCGTCGTGGCGCCGTGCTTATGGTGGCGCTTGTGTATTTGTGGCAGTTGTGATTGTGATGGTGGTGGTTGTGGCCAGGTGCGTGTCACCTCCCAGGGGTGCCCCACCCCAAGCGCATGGCAGTTGCACGGCGCGCGCCCCCGCTGCTGCCTCGTCCCCGCACCCACGCCCATGCGCTTGGCACCGCCTGCCACCCACCGCACGGGTCGACGGCGCAGGTGCCGTTGATGTTGCAGGTGTGCACCGGCCACTTGTCCACCGCGCCCCGCCACTCTGGCGAGCGGTCGTGCACCTCTTGGTGGAGGGCGATCAGCGCGAACACTGCGCGGCGCGGGAAGCTGCCAGTGTATGTGGGATTCCAGGACATCGTGCATTGCGGGAGCTCCGGTGGGACTCCAGGACAGGGGACAGGGGACAGGGGACAGGGGACAGGGGACAGGGGACAGGGGACAGGGGACAGGGGACAGGGGACAGGGGACAGGGGACAGGGACAGGGGACAGGGGACAGGGGACAGGGGACAGGGGACAGGGGACAGGGGACAGGGGACAGGGGACAGGGGACAGGGGACAGGGGACAGGGGACAGGGGACAGGGACAGGGGACAGGGGACAGGGGACAGGGACAGGGACAGGGGACAGGGGACAGGGGACAGGGGACAGGGGACAGGGGACAGGGGACAGGGGACAGGGAGAGTGCGGGGAGAGTACGGCAGGGACAGGACGGGATGGGAGTGCCGGCAGCGTGCCAAGCACAAGGGCTGCGCTCGTACATGGATTCAGCGTGGGTCGGCAGTCGCTGTGCACGGGTAAGGCTGCTGCCCCCCACGTACCATCCCGTGCCAGGGTCTTGGCCTTCACAACTTGGACGCCGACGCCCGTGCCGGAGCCCGAGAGCCCGGGCGGCAGCAGCACCGGCAGCAGCAGCGGCAGCAGCACCGCCGTGGCCGCTTTGCACGCCCACAACCCGCGTGTCCCCAGGAATGTCACCATGCTGCTGCTGCGTGCTGCTGCGTATTGCTCGTAATCTCGCAATCGGTATTACTGCAGCCGGCAAGCAGCGGCGAGGTCTTCTTCTGGTTTGCTTGCAGTTGACCGTCTCTTGACGGCAGGTTGTCACACCGCCTCATCCGTGGATCGCATGACTCAGCGTGCGAACGTGACTCGCGCACGAACCTGCCTGCTCTGCCGGATCAACACCTCGCTCTGCCCTGGAAGCCTCACGCAAATGTTACGCTCTGCCTCTCGACAGCTCTCGCCTCGAACTGCCCCCACTCACTTCCTTTTCCCCACGTCTACCTGGAACGCTTTGAACGACTGTCCTGTAACTCTTGGCAAGCCTGCCCTGCCGCCAGATGCAGCGCTCCAGTTTGGCGCCACTCCGCAGTCTGCACCCACCTCAGCAACACTGTCGTACCGTACTGCCTGCTCGTCACGTGTCTGACACTAGCCTGCCGCGCCTGTCTGCAGCCCGGATCGCGCCTATGTGCTACCCCCGCGGTCGGCCCATTCCCCAAACACAACCACCCCCTTCCCCCACCCACAGTGCCAGCTCCTCCACCAACCACCAACGACGCCTCACTGTTGCCGCACATGCCGCACCACGCCGTCCTCGTCACTCAAGTGCCCGTCGTCATCGTCGTACTCTGGCAGTGGCGGCGGCGCAGCCGCCGCCGCTCCCGCCGCCGCTCCCGCCGCCGCTCCCGCCGCCGCCGCCGCGCCTGCGGGCGCGGCGTAGTCGGGCTGCTGGCCGGCGTTGACCCAGGGCAGCATGGAGCGCAGCAGCAGCAGCAGCGGGTTGGCGCCGCGCAGCTCCTCGTCCGTCATGGCGGGCGCGGCGCCGGCGCCCGCGCCGGCGGCCTGGCGCTGCTGAGCCGCCATGATCATTTGCTCCTGCATCGGTGCGCGGCGCGGCGCGGTGCGGTGTGGGTTCCTTTTTGGATTCTGGTGAAAGTACTTCGTCAGGTCAACGAGGACCGGGGACCGCTACGAGGACAGGGACGGCAACACCCCGCGCTCTGGACAAGCAGTAGCCGACATGGCGTGGGCAGGCCCACACGCGACAGCCCGGAACCGCCCACCCGCCGCCTCACCTGCAGCTCTGCCAGCTGGTCCTCCACGTCCACCATGGCGCCACCGCCCTGCACCGCCGCCTCCACCTCCTCCCTGCGCGAGAGTGTGTGGGTGGGAGAGGGGGCGAGAGTGAGGTGGGGCGAGGTCCGCAGGGTGAGGTCTGATCGGTAAGGGTTGCGTAGCGTGGCGTGGGGTGGGCAGCAAGTGCGCAGCACCAAGCCGACCCGCACGTGTGGCCGGCCGTCCCCGCCACAGCAGCGCACATGCATCTGGCAGTGGCGCCGGCACTCACACATACACAACCGCACACACATTCACACACGCTCCACCCCGGCGCAAACCCGCAGCCCGCGCGCACCGCGGCAGCGCGTTGACGGCGTCGCTGAAGTCGGACAGGCGCAGGTGGCCGTACTCGTTGGCGGCGGCGGCGGGAAAGGACTCGCGCGCCAGGGCGGCCCAGTCGGCGGCGGTGATGCCGTTGGAGGGCGCGCGCTGGCGGGAGGAAGGGGCGGTGGGGGGCGGTGGTGGGGTTGGTAAGGTGGCACGAGAAGTGTAGCAGGATGCGGTGGGGAGCGGTGGGGCGCGGGACAGGATGGTCAGCAGCGGGGGGCAGCTGGAGATCACGGCTACTACCGGTAGTTGCGTGTGTTTGCGTGTGTCGTGCACACCGCCCACCACCTCGCAGTGCCGCTGCTGTGCCCGTTCACTCATCCGCGCCAGCTCGCTCGCGGGCCGGGTGCTACCGGCATGCCCATCCCCCGCGCATGGCCGCTCCGCCCCGTCCCCAGCACCGGTGCTCCGCCCCAAGCCCCGAACCCCCGCGCCGCCCCTGCGCTCCTCACCTTGCCGTCCGCCACGTCCGCCGCCTCGGTCGCCGCCGCCCGCAGCAGCGCCAGCAGGTCCGGCGGCTTCCACAGCTCGCCGCTGCGCTCCACGTACAGGCCCACCTGGTGGGAGGGGAGGAGGGAGGGAGGGGAAGGAGGGAGCGCGGGAAGGGAGGGAAGAGAGGGAGGGAAGGAAGGGGCAGGAGGCGAGGGCCGTCACTGAATGCGTGTGTGTGCATGAATGCGTGTGCATGCACATTTGCCGGGTGTGCCAAGTTACCGCCACAAGCCTGAAGACCCCAGTCCCCAGCCCCCAGCCCCCCAGCCCGCCAGCCCCGCCAGCCCTCCCGTAGGCCCCCAGCCCCGGCCCCCAGGCCCCAGCCCCCCACACGCGCCCCAAGCCGAGACCCACCAGGTGCGACAGTGAGGCGCTGCCGCCGTCGCCGGCCGCCGCGAACAGCTTGCGGCCCAGCAGCTCCTTCCACCACGACTCCTGCGCAGCGACAGCGACAGCGTGGCGGCCGGGGTTGTGGCGGGGGGCGCAGGCGGTTGGGAATCTGGGAGTCATGGGCCCCGCCTGCCGCCTCCCGCCCAAACCCGCAGCAGCAGGCAAGCCGCACTGGAAGCCACGCCACGCCACACTGGAACCGGCCAACTAACAACCGCCAACTGCCAGCCAGCCGCCAGCCGCACCTTGGCCGCGCCCTTGTCCTGCAGCTTGGCGATGAGGCGCGGCAGCACCAGCGGGTGCAGCAGCAGCGCGCCCACCAGCAGCTCCTGCGGTTGGCGGTTGGGGGGTAGCGGTTGGCGGCTTTGTCCAGGGGGTGGGGAAACGCAGGTGCGAAGCTTCGCGGCCGCGGGCATGTGCGCCACAGGGGCGACCGCCCCTGCAAGCCCCTACCAACAGCGCTGGCACGGCCGGCACTCACGTGCGGAGAGGAGCCCGACAGGTCGGGTGCGCCGCTGCCGTTGCCGCTGCTGCTGGCGCCCGGCTGCGCCCGCTCCGCCGCCGCCGCCGCCGCCGCCGCCGCCGCCTTGCCGCCGCCGCCCATGGCCTGCTCCTGCTGCCGCCGGTGCGCGGCCATGGGCAGCGCGAAGGAGTAGTTGGGCAGCAGCGCCAGCGAGCGGTTGCCCTCGAACTGGAGCACGAAGCGCTGCAGCCAGTCGTACCTGCAGGCCGTTTATTACAAGTTCGATTGCCGAGGTCGTTGTTGAAATGCGGCAGCGTGTAAAAGGGCAGCTCGGCAGCATGCACAAGTGCAGCTACACCCCCGGGCCCCCCCTGCAGTCGGCCTTGCCACCCGCCGCACCCCAGCTTCACCCCAACCCCACCCGACCCCGGGCCCGCTGTGTACCCCCGCTGTGTCCCCCCGCTGGTATTCACAACCCGCTTCTGGCCCCACCCTTACCTGTCGGCCCGCACAGCCAGGTAGTCCACCCCCGGGCCCCCCCTCCTCTACCACTTCCTTAACTAAGTATGAATGTAACCCCTTCTTCCCCTGGCCCCACCTGCCGGCCCGCACAGCCAGGTAGTCCACCAGGTACAGCGCCCCCAGCGGGTCCTCCGGCTCCAGCGCCAGCAGCAGCTTGCAGCACTCCAGCGCCGCGCGGTGGCAGCCGCGCCGCGACAGCGCCTGGGCGGGGGTGGGGAGGCGGAGGGCGTGGAGGGGTTGTTGCGGGGTTACTGGGAAACGGGCAATCGGGTGCCTCAATGCAAACTCGTGTCCCCGCTCTCGCCACCCACCCTCCCAATTAAACACACACGCACACACGGGAGGCACATCCGGGGGCACACACGGGGCACAGCAGCCGCACCTGCACGTGCCGGAACAGCGCCCCGAACAGCGGCCGGTTCTCCTCCAGCCCATAGTCTAGCCGGCAGGCGGCGGCGGCGGGCGCGAAGCCGGGGTGCCACGCCGCCTCCAGCGCCCACAGCGCGCGGTCCAGCATCTCCTCCGCATAGCTGTTCTCGCCTGCGCGTATGCATGTGCGTGTTGGAGAAAGGCAAAGGGAGCAAAGCCCGCACAGCAACGCATCACCGTTATGCACGGAGGCCGTACGCCTAGTAACCGATCTCGTGCGTGCGTGTGTGAAACACCATGACCGCAGGGAGCGCAGGGGGCGGCGCCCGCACCTTACTGGCGCCCACACCTCAAACTTGCCCCTGCTTCCTCCGCATTATTTTGACTGAAAACCGGGTTCCCCAAAGACGGCTATCTGGTTTAGCTTGAGCTGGCGTTCTCAACCCGGGCGGGCGCTCGCGCCCTGTCTCAGCCGCAGTCACCCACCCATGTGGCGGTACAGGTCGTGCATACACACACACGCTCACAAGCTCTCACACACACGCTCAGTCCCAGCCACGGCCGCTCTCACCCATGTGGCGTACAGGTCGTGCATACACACACACGCTCACACAAGCTCTCACACACACGCTCAGTCCCAGCCACGGCCGCGCTCACCCATGTGGCGGTACAGGTCGTGCATGGCCAGCAGCGAGTCCACGTGGTAGGGCGCCTGCTGCAGCAGCGCAGCGATGGTGGCGGGGTCGTAGCTGGCCTACGGGGTGCGGGTGTCAGGGTGCGTGTGTGGGTGGTTGGGTGTGGGTAGTTTTCTCCAATTCCCAAATCAACCATTGTTTTGGTGTGTAGAGGCAGGTGTTGTGGTGGGTGTGTATGTGTGCGTGTGTTAGAGAGCACACGGGTGTGTGTGTTTGACGTCGCGCACCCGAATGGGCGAAACGAAAAATATAGAGCGCGCGTGCCGCAAGCGACCAGCAGCACGGGTCCTGCGAGTCCCGCTACTGGGTACCGCTAACAGCCGCCCTCCTCCGGCGCCCCGCCCTCCCCCCCCTCGCTCCACTCCCCACCTGGCAGCGGTAGAAGCGCGCCTGCGTGTCCTTGTACGTGGGGCTGTGGACGTACCTGAACATAGGCACGCCCGCCTTGTGGCCTGTGGGGCGCACACACAACACGCAAACAACGCATCACTGCCTAGGCCTGATCCGATGCGAGCGGCGCGCAGCTGAGCGAGCTGCCCGCACACCCGCCGTTTAACGGCGGCTCCCAAACCGCCGGCTGCAACGAATGAACCCGCTGCCCAGCCCTGACGCTGCTGCTGCCAACCTGCCGACCCTGCTGCATAGCCCAGCCCTCAACCTGGGCCTGCATCCCGCCCTCCGCCTAGCCCGGCACCCGGCCCTGCCCCGGGCCGTCGCCCCCCAGCACCCACCCGCCAGCTCCATGCTGAGGCCGCCCTCGCTCGCCGGCCAGTGCTCCTGCGGCGCCCCATGTCAATGTCGCAGATTCAGGTCATCAATGACGCAGAGCCAAGCCAGCGGTGGGCAGCGGCAGCAGAGCGGTGTGCCAAGCGGGCGGCCAACGCCCCGTCATTGCCCCAAACCAGCCCTCCGTCAAGCCGCCCAGCCGCCCAGTCCGCCAGCCGCCCAGCAGCCAGCACCTCCACCAACCCCCTAGTCGCAACCCCCCTGTTCACAACTCCTTGTCACAGCCCCCCTAGTCACGACCCCCCAGCCACAACCTCCTATTCACAGCCCCCTATCACAAGCCCCCCCAGTTGGCAACCTCCCTAGGTAGCCCCCCTCACCTTGGGCGCCACCAGCCAGCCCTTCTTCAGCGCCAGGCCGCGCCGCCGTGCGCCAGGCAGCCCGCGGGCCGCGTTGCCGAAACGCCGCTGCTCCGCCGCCTGGGCCCGGTCCTGAGCAGGCGGCAGTGCGTGGTGGCAAGGAGGCGTTGGAGCGAGGTCGCCGCTGGGCGGGTTTGGTGCTGCCCCGAGAAACTTAACGCAGCCAGTGCGGTTCGCAGCGCCCGCCCTGAACCCCGCCGCGTCTGCTGCCGCGCACTCCCACAGCCTCCACAACCTCCCACAGCCCAACACACAGCCCCACACCCGCGCGCACAACCTCACACCTGGCGGTCCACTGCCGCCACCACGTCGGAGCCGAAGATGCGGCGTAGCTGTCGGGCGTCCCAACCGGCGAGCGGCAGCGAGGCAGCCGGGCAGGCAGGCGGCCAGTCAATCAGCCAGCCAGGCATTCAGGCACGCGAGCAGTTAATTGGCCTCTTGCCCCATCACCCCACCCACGACCCGGCATTACCTCGCACCCAAGCGTCCCAGGGTAGCATTAGCGTGCCCTATCCCTACTCGCTGGCCTTGAAGCCCCGCCCTATACCATGCCTCGAACCGCCCGAGCCCCACCTCGTCGTCGCCTCGGAGCCCCTTCACGTCCACGCACAGCACCGAGGGAGCGCCAGAGACCCCGCGGGCGCCGCCTGCCCCCGCGCCGCTGCCGCTAGCCGCCGCTCCCACCTGCAACACAGCGTTCGCGAGGGCAAGGCCAATGGGCGACGTCAGTGTAGACCAGCACCGCCAACACTTCGCTCACCTTGCGCGCACGCACGCTTTGTGCGTAATGCAGTCCAGCCAAAGCCCCTTTTCCCCAACAAACGTAGAGTGCCGTACAGGCGTGCAGAACGCACCGTGGTGAGGTTAAGCTCCCGCACGATGGCATCAATGTCATCCTCGATGCTGGTCGGAGCCGGCGCGGATGCGGTCGCCGCCGCGCCGCCCTTCGCGGCCTTGCCGCCACTCACCAGCACCGGCGCGCCCTCATCGTCACTGTCAGCGGCCTGACCCTTGCCGCCGCCCGACTTGCCCTTCTTCTTCTTGTTCCTAGACTTCTTGCTACTGCCGGCTGCGGCAGCAGCAGCAGGAGCAGGGCCAGCGGCGCCGGCTCCTTTCTTCGGCTGCTGCGCCTGCGGCTGCGCCGGCTCCTCAGACTCCTCCTCCTTGTCCACCTCCTCCTGCTCGTCATCGTCATCATCTGCCGCAGGTTCGTCCTCCTGCGTTGTGTAGCATTAGTGCGGCCGGTTGGAGTCCGGCTCATACACACACGCACCCAGAGTCCCCACGGGAAGCCCTGCAGCGCGCCCCTCCCCTGTCACCATATACCCCCCTCGGCGTAGCCACTGCCATCGCTGCAGTCTGTGCCGTGCCACCTATGTTTGCAGGTCTGCGGCCTGTGACCAGAAATTGTGCGCCAGCGGCAAGATCGCTCACGTTGTCTGAAAGCAGGTCAAACGGGTTGAACGGTGCCTTGCCGCCAGCAGATTCATCGTCCTCGTCCTCCTCCTCCTCGTCATCCTCTGGTTCTGGTTTGGGTGGAGGTGCTTTAGCGGCCGCCTGCTCTTGCAGACGCCGCAGATGGCGCATCGCCATCTTGGTTGTCTTCTACAAAACTATAGGTTGCTATAGAATTAGTTGTGCACTGCAATTTGAGAGGAGAAATAAACGGGCTGGGCCAGTGTGCGCGCCACGAAGTAATTGATGAAACAAACGCACAAGCATACTGGGTATCGAGCTGTATAATATAGACGGCGAAAGCGGCAGGTGAAGTGCGCTGCTCCATTGGGGCCGAATGGCACGAGTTCTTTGTTTTCGCGGCCCTCGCGCTGCAACGACCCCACAGCGAAGCCATTAGGTGCCTGCATTAACATTACACGTCAGCGGCAGGCGGATAGGGCCTTGTTCTCCAGTTTTTAGGGGCAGCTCCAGTCGGGAGCACTAGGCGCCATGTCGATGAAGACGCTTGCTGACTATATTAGGTGGCGCAACAAAACGCCCATTAAGGCCTCTGTGGAGGAGTGGCGCCCCCCGGTCCCGGTCATCAACTATGACAAGCCTCAGAACGACGTGCTCTCCGCCCTGGACAAGGACCCTATCGTCCGGCGAGTGCTAATTAACCCCAAGGTCAAGCCCCTGCGCGTGTTCCCCATCCTGGGCTCGCCGGGCTACCAGTTCTTCGCTGGGCTCTGGACCGGTGCCATGCTCACGTTTATCTTCACCAGCAAGCCGCTGGGCCGCAAGGAGGTGGAGGATCTTGTCAAGTATGACCCGGCGTACTTCCCGGAGTATGCCAAGTCGCACTAAGCGCAGCTGCCGGGCGTGTTGGCGTCGAGGGGGGAGGGGGCACTCGCACCCCTGGCTGGCTGTCTTGGGCCCGCGCCGCGCTACGGCAGAGGACGGTAGGCGCATGCCACATGGAGCGTGTAGCACGTAGTGGTGGGCGGGAGCGCTCTGCTATGATGCAAACTGGTGGAAGCTAGCAAGTGAGGCGTGCGGGCAGACGGCTCATGGTGCATGCACAGACTACATGGCAGTCCTGCGGCTACACCGGCTAGCAACTGCATGCATGCATGGTCCTGAAGCAGCCTGACCAGTTGCAAACTGGTCACCTGCCTGAGGAGCGCGGAACTCAGCTTATCGTGATAGATGTGACTGCTTATGCGCTTGGTTTACGCGCATGGGACTGTTTAACTGGGAGAGCAGACAGACAGATTGGGGTGTCGAGGCCTGCAGCGCCTGGTGTTACAGGCGACGGGCGTGGATGGTGACGGGGTAGCTTGGATAGGGATAGGATAGCTATGAATGACGGATAGGTAACGCCTAGAAGTGAGAAGGACTATCCATCTTGAGAGGAAGCGGGAAGGACAGGATACGTATGTGGGAATGATCAGTCGCGTTGCACGTACGCGGCGAAGTGCAACCATGCTGCACGATGTAATGCTTTAAGGGATGATGCTGTGGCCGTGCTCCTGGTTAGCAGAGTCGTTGTGGTTGGTTGTGCTGAAATGTTTGGAGGGATTGGGAGTCAGGGGACTGTGCCTGGGCAATGCGGGCTTCCGCTTCCATGCATGTGGGTGCAGTAGAGCACGTGGGCAGCCCTTGCAGCTACGGTGCGCAGCCGGCGTCGGTGGGACAGCCAGTTTGCAGACACCACAACGATGCATCAAGCAAATGCTGCACGCAAGGTACATTTAGCACGGAAACGACTACGGTACAGAAGTCGCGGCCTCATTGCGTGGGTTACAGGGCAGATTTGGCAGATGCGGTCACTGGCAGACAACTGCGTACCTGTCCCTCCCCGTCCCTCACAGTCACCCGTACAGAACCGGTCCAGCGTACCGCACCAACATATGATTGCGAGGTTACAAGAAGGGGACAGTGTAAACACCATCACGGCTACGAGGGAAGCCACCATTCCGAAGAACGCAGCAAACCGCAACCCCCGCTTGGCTGCCAACCCAACTCACAGCTGCGTAGGTGCGTCGAAGCTAAGCCGCAGCCCGCCAAAGCCACACCAAACAGCAGCATCACAAAGCACGCGGCTCATAAGGCACCGCAAATCTGAGCAACAGCCAAGCCAACATATGCACGACACTTGATGCGCAAAATTATTACCGAATCACGTCCTCCTGGTAGGGAGTGCTATGTATACTAAAAGTGGTCTAGGCGCAGGCAGCCAACGAACACATCCTTGTGAGTCCACAACTCCAACGGCAAATTGCTTGCCTGCAGACATCCTCACGTCCCATTCCGTGCACCACACCGAGTCCCATGTATCTGGCGCCCTAGGATACGTGGTGCTCCAAGCAGATTCGAACTATAGTGCTTAGCATGTGGCGAAATGCCGCCCCACCATCTCCTGCCAGGGCTTGGCCCGAAGCCACACCGAACAAACCCTTTCACCTTTGCTGCAAACACCTCAACTGGAAGGCCTACAGATCAGCCTGTTGGGGGCTCTGGCCCCTGCGGCCGGAGCCTTCGGGCCGCACACCTCTCTTTGATTGCTGCGAAAATCACGCCACCCGACCTCACTGCACAGTCTACCTAGCGCTGGCTATGGTACGGCACTGCCCTCCATTCGAGTTCACATCCTCGCTGACGTCAACGCACGTGTCTACCCGTACCCCGGACCTCACCTCATAAGCCATCGACACCAAGACAGGTGCTCTGCAGCCTGCACCTCAGCCTGCACCTCGGCTGCACACCGCGCACAGCTCATCCGCAACAAGGCCAACACAGCCCTCACCCGCGCCCAGGGCCGGCACCTCTCCACCTCACACAACCGCAATTGCAGCCGGCTCCGGCGCCTGCTCAACTGCCACCGCTGCCGCGCGCTGCTCGGCATTGGGGTTGGCGTTGGGTTCCGCGCCGGGCGTCGCAGCAGCCTCGATCTTCTGCAGCGTCGCAAGGCCCAGTGGCGTGCAGCGGTAGGCAAAGGGGTTGCCGCGGCCGCCCTGGCCCGTGCGGACCAGCTTGCCCTGGTTCACCATCCTGCGAGGTGGCACACATTCCGCGAGGTCAGAGCAGCGCGATTTCGGTTGGCATAGCATACAGCTCTTGGTGAGAGGGGGGCGCAAGCCTGCTAGGCGTGGCACGCCTGCAAGGGACCAGCTGGGGCTGCGGGCGCCGAAAGCACCGTGCTTACAGGCGCAGCGCCTTGGAGGTGTCGGGGTTGTTGCCCAGCGTGGAGCGGATCTCCTTCTCGTACACCACATCGCAGCCCACCATGCGCAGGATGATGACGCAGTTCAGCACCACCTTGGAGATCTGTCACGTACGATACAAGTTACACACGGTACATATGCGTCAGGTTTAAAGTCGGAGCGTGAGTACGGTACACACGGGCGTGGGCCGGAGCAGCAAAAGCGTATAGAGCAGCCCGCACAGCACCCAGCCGACACAGCTCGGGCAGCACCAGAATGCTCTCCGCAGCACGCACCGTGGCCGGGTCCCGCGCCTTCCGCTTCTTTTCCGGCTGCGGCGGGTCGTCCCGGGCCGTTGGCGCCTTGCGCTTGCGACCAACGGCGCCCTCGAAGCCGTCTGCGTCTGGTCGCCGGTAGCTGTTGTACACGCGCCTGTGGTGGTAGCAAGCGCAAGCTCATACGTCCAGCAAAACACCTGTCTACGTATTCTCTGTGGGCGCAATTCAGTGCATTCCAGCGCTCGAGCCATATGCCCCTCCACTCGCCTGTAGCCGTACTCCGCCGCGGCGTCGTAGTCCTCATCGCTGTCGTCCGGGTCCTTGCCGCCGCCGCCCGCGCCATCGCCCTCCATGCCCTCATCGTCCTCCTCGCCGTCGTATCCGTGCGCGTAGGCAGCGCGCTGCCGTGTTTGCAAAAAAGTGGACAAGCGGGGATGATTGTGAGTCGAGACACCCGATGTGTTGGTGTGGACTCCGGAAAGGCTGTGGCGGCCGGCACATGTGCCACCCTGCTGCGTGCCCTTGCCCGTGCGGCGCACCTGGGCCGCCGGCGCGCCGTAGTACTGGCCGGGATGGGCCTTGGGGTATTCCATCGTCATGATCGCGTCATCAAACCTGCAGCAGCATGTCATGCCCGCAGCATGTCAATACGGCATTGTGGAGAAAGGCACCAAAGAGCTGATCCGCCAATTGAAATAAACAGCATGGCCTCACCGATACCATACGGCGCACGGCAGACTCCACACACCGGTGGCGCAACAAAGCAAGGGCAGAAGTCGTACGCACCTCCGGGGCAGGTTCATGGCGCGGCCCGCCGAGCCGTTCTCGGACGAGCGCTGCGAGACCGACAGCGGCGGCTGCATCGCGGGCATGCCGGGGTGGCCCTGCTGCATGTGCGCGTGCGGGTGGGGCATCATGCCGTGGACGTGGTGCTGCTGCTGCGGATGCCCGGGATGGTTCATGAGCTGGCCCAGGCCAGCCATGGGCCCCATGCCGGGCGGCGCGCCGCCGCCGCTGCTGCCGCCGGCGCCGGGTGGCCACCCCGGGAGGCCCATAAATGCCACCTGTGCGAGCGCGTTGCGGACAGTGGGGCTCAGCAATGATGCGCTCGGGCCCCCAGGCGTGGCGGGGATTTCCCTGGCTGCTGACCCCAGGTCCGCCGACGCACCTGGTCATAGCCGCCGCTGAGCGGGCCGCCCTCGATGAGGTAGCCGGGATCGGAGCGCTGGCGGCCGTTGGGTGGCATGCACATGGGCACCGAGCCGCTCCGGCCCAACTGCGCGCAGGGAAGGCGCAGGGCATCAGGGGCCGCGGTCGCAGGTTGGGAAGCGGCGGAGAGCTACGAGCACAGGCCGAACGAATCTGGACAATAGGCCGTCGACCTTGGCACATTGCCTCTCGAGCGTCAAGAGATATGCAAGCCGTGTGGCCCCCCTACTAGCGCATCTACTGTATTTACAGGCAGCGGACTCATGCTGCAACCTACATGCAACAACGCGGTGCGGTCGGAGCCGCCAGAGCTCCGCCTCGGGGGCACGCCGCCTGAGAACGCCGCGCCGCCGCCCGACACGCCTGCGCCGCCGCCGCTGCCCGGGAACATGGGCGGCAGGCCGAAGGGCAGCATGCCGCCGCCGCCCGAGGACGGCTCGCGGCCCGAGTTGGCGCGCTCGGCGGCGAGGCCGATGAGGAAGGGGTCCGGCGTGGCGCCGCCGCCAGAGTGCTCCGTGCTGCGCCGCTTCTTTAGCCGTTGCGTCCGCCTGCGTGTCACGGGGAAAAATGCAAAAATATGCAGGGGTGTGTGAATATGAGGTAGGCCACGTGCAAGGAAAATACAAGGAAAATACAGAAAACAATACTGTCCGCAAACACCAGAATGGCATGCAAACATATGCGCCACGCAGCGACTCAGCGGCGGCCGGCCGATCCCTCGCGCACCTGGACACGTTGCACTGCGCGTCACCCAGGCCGAACCACTGGTTCAGCTGGCTAAAGGAGCCGCTGCGCGTCATCTGCAGCGACGGCGTGGAGCCCAGCCCCGGCAGCTCCGCCGAGCCGGGCCGCTGCTGCTCCCCCGCCGCCGCCTTGAGCACCGAGTCCATGCCGAGCCCCATGCCCATGCCCATGGCCGCGCTGCCGCTGCCGATGCTGGTGCCTGGGTAGCCCTTGCCGGGAAAGGTGGAGCTGGAGCGCCGCTGCTGCGGCCCGGCGGCGACGGGCGTGGCGCTGGGCCCGGGCGGCGGGAGGCCATTCTGCGAGGGCCGCCGGCGCGCGGCGAGCTGCGCGGCGGTGGCCGCGGCGGCCTGCTGCTGCTGCGCCGCGTAGTCGGCGCCTGCGGCGGCAGCGGCAGCGGCGTGGGCGTCCTCGCCGAGCTCGCCGCCCATCATCATCTGCTGGTGGTGCATGGCGGCGGCGGCGTATGGGTCGTAGGGATAGCCCCAGCTGTTGCTGGGGTGGCCGTGGGGCGGCGGCGGCGGCATGGCGTGCGGCGGCACGCCCGCCGGCGGGTAGCCGGGCGGCGGCATCATGCCGGGGTGGTGGTGGTGGTGCATGTGAGGGTGGTGGTGGTGCGGCGGCGCCGGCCACTCGTAGCCGGGCGCCCCCATCATGTGGGGCGGCGGCGGCGCCATGGGCGGCCACTGTGGCGGCATCATGGCGCCCGCCGGCTGCTGCTGCGGCGCCTTGGGCACGCCGCCGTCGGCCTCGCCAGCCGGTCCCGCGGACGGCGCCGGGCCCGGCGCCATGACGTCGTCGCTTGAGGGCGCGGTGGCCTCCGGCCGGGCCTCCAGCTCCTCCTCGGTCTGCTGCTGCTGCCCGCCGGCACGCTGCTGCTGTCGCTGTTGTTGCTGCTGGGCGGGGTCGTCGCACGCGCCCGACCGCAAGGTGATGACCGCCTCCAGTCCGACGTCGCCCTCGCTCTCGCCGCCGGTGCTGCCCTTGGCCACGAGCTTGCCGACGGCCGCCGCCGGCGCAGCGCCGTCCGCGGGTGCGGGCATTATCATCAACACCTGCGACGGCTGCGACGCCGCCGACGCTGGGTCGGTGCCGCCATCGGAGGCGCCGCCGCGCATGGCTGCCGCGTCCTCGGACGCTCCAGAGGCCGTCCCGCCGTCAACAGAAGGGGCGGCGGCTGCCGACGGCTGCGACTGCGGCACGCCCGGCGCCGGGGGCGGCTGCATGGCCGGGTACATGGCGCCGGGGTGCATGGGGTGGTGCGGGTGGCCGTAGGGCGGCGGCATGTAGTGGTAGCCCGGGTGCGGCGGCATGCCGGGGTGCGGGCGGTAGCCGTAGGGGAAGTGCGGGTGGCCCATGGGCGGCGGCGGGCCCATGGGCGGGTAGCGAGCGTCTGGGGGGTAGTAGCCGCCGCGCATGTGCGGCGGCGGGTAGCCAGGGTGATGGCCGTACGGCGGTGGCGGCGGCATCATGTGGCCGTGCCCGGGCGGGCCGGGTGCGCCCGGCATGCCAGGGTGCGGGTAGGGGTAGGCGCCATAGGGCGGGTAGCGCATGGGGCCAGCGTGCGGCACCGGCACGGGGCCACCAGATGTCTGCGGCTGCAGCGTTGGCGGCTGGGAAGATTGCGAGACGGTCGAGCCCTGCGGCGCGGCGCCAGCCGCCGCCGCCGCCGCACCAGCGCCCGAGCTGAGGTCGGCGCTGCCTCCGGCGGGCGGAATGCCCTGCGAGCCCATTGAGGCCTGCGCCTGCATGGGCGCGGAGGCGTGCACGCCCTGCTGCTGCTGGGACTGCTGCTGCGAGTCCGCCTGCTGCTGCGGCGGTGCCGGCTGCGAGGCCACGCCATAGTCCCACGGTGCCGGCGCCGGCGCGGCGGCCTGCGGCCAGGCATCTGGAGCCGCGGCTGCCGGGCGCGGCTGGTGCTGCGACATGCCAGGCCGCTGGAAGAGCTCCGGCATGGGCGGCAGCTGCTGGTAAGTCGAGTCGACGCTGGCTACCGCGGACGCCGTAGCCGCGTCGCCGGCGTCAGTAGGCTCCGCCTTGACGGCCGCCTGCGGGGCCCAACAGCATGCGACTAAGTGAGCCAGTTCGATGACAGTACTCAGGTGTACGAGTCAGTGTATACGTTGTGAATCGCTCGCGCGCTAGATGAGCGCGCTTCCGCACTGCACGCGGGGGGTAGCAGCCCTAGACTACGCGACCCTCTCACCGGCGCCTGGCCCGAGGGAGCTGCGGGAGCCGCTCCTTGCTGAGGCAGCAACCCGAGCAATCCTGCCAATTGAATGTTTGATATCATAGCCTGAGGCAGGTTGCTTGAATCGAACTGGTCCGGGTTATTGAGGAAGCTGTTGAATGCCGCTGCGAGAGTGCCTGGCGACGACGTGGTAGCCACACCCCCGTCCGCTGGGTCTGTCGCAATGCCTTCCGCATTCAGAATTCGTCCCTGAACCGTCGCCAGGGCGAAAGCTGAGGCGAGCGCCGGGTCGCTAGCCTCCGCCATGGCTCGGCTGCAGCAGCTCGCTAGCTCCCCTTGCCGCACGCTGACCGAGCCGGTTCCGAGGTGCGTAGTCTAATAACTGGCTTGATAGTTGTTCCTGACACAGGCAGGCCGAAATGGAGCCTTGCACCTCGGCTCGGGGGGCAGAAGCAGCCACAGCCCAGCCACGACCACCTCAACCAAAAATCCATGGGCTCTGCATTAGACAAGTATTTGCTAGATACGCATTGCTAGCAACAGACTGGCATTGCTGGCTGCTAGTTTGACAAGACAGATGACTGTAGTTGGCCCCCGCGAGCAAGAACTTGTTGCACAGATGTTGGAAAGTGATAGCAGCCGTTCTACAATGTCACCGTTGTGTCTTGAAAGTGCAGGAGGATCGCTGTGTGAGTCGCGTGACTCGCGTCTGTCGCATGCGGTTTGAAACTTTCCCCCATCCTAGCACATCCCCGCGAGATGTAAATGGTCTTACCAAGCATAACGAAATGATTTCGAGGTTTTCTGGCCTAGGAAGTCCCTGCTTGCTGTCGGCACGCAGGCTCCGCGGCACGTACCCGCCGAGCAAGCCCCCGGTTTTGGTTTTGGGATGAACAACCCCCCCCCCCCCCCAAGGCCAATCCCCCGCCCCCAGCCACTCGGGCACTCCCCTTTTCCTTATCTTGCTCACATTGAGCCCCAGCTAGTCGCGGTGCTCCAGCAGCAGAAGCAGCCTTCGGCACGTCCGCGTCCAGGTCCGCAAGTGAACTATCTGAACTGTTTTAAGTTTAGAGCTGCGCTAGCGGGCCCTCCTTATTGCCAAAGCATTCTTCCCGACTGCGCCACTGCATGCTGTTAGCGAAATGCTGCTGCGCCAGACCGCCAGCTCACGCACGGCGTCTTTTGGCGCCTACGAGCCAGCCCCCCCCCTTCGACGTTCATGGAGCTGGCATGCGCGCCTGCTCCAGCTGACCGTCGTTGTAGGGAGCAATCCGCAGCAATGCTGGCCACGCACTGCCCGTATCGGCGTATCCACGATGTACTCTACACTTGTTGCAAGCCTGTATTGCCCGGCATGTTTAGGCAGTAGGCACACGCATACCCGGGTGCTGTTGCCACGAGCATTGCAAAGCTCACAGCTGTTTACAACCACCGTGGTAGCCACATACGCTTCCTTTGCAATAAAAGCAACATGGTCACACCAGCACGTCGTGCGTGTGCCTTGCAACCAACAGCCTTGCAAATAACAGCGCACATGTGGACTTAAGCACTACCAGTATCTGCGGCAAACTTCTGCGCCGGCAAGCCAGCTACCTACCAGCACAGATGCGGAGAAATCCTGCATGGCAAGGTACGACTGCGCCGTCCCATATAATGAACCTGTGCTCCTTTCCCGGTGCCGCTGCCGTTGCCTGGCCATGATGTCATTCACATCACTATCCCAGTCGGGCATGACAAAGTTGCGTGCGCCTGCACGCTCTTACCTCCCGCGCTTCACAACCCTCATAGGCCCCCGCCTCTCTTCGCTCAGCTCTTATCTCCGTCCCTCTCTTTTCCGCACCCCGCCCGGCTAGCTTCGTGTGACCTCACCCCGTCCCTCATCTTGCCCCTCGCTCCACGACATACCTCTCGCCTCACACAGCGCCCGACTCCTCCTCCTCCTCTTCACTCCTCCTCCTCACTCGTCCATGTCTGCGCTGTCCATGGGCTCCAACCCGTCGAGCCCGCTGAACCCATCCATCTGCGCCTTCTTCATCAGGAGCTCGGCCGCATCGCTGCCCGCCTCCGCCGCCGGCTTGGGCCACACGCGGTAGGAGAAGTCGTGCCCGTCCTTCGCCACGTCCACCTCCACGTTGGAGCTGTCCGGCAGGTCGCCGCCCACCACCATGCGCGACAGCTGCGTCACCACCTTCTGCTCCATCCAGCGCCGCAGCGGGCGCGCGCCGTAGGCGGGGTCGTAGGCCTGGCTCACCGCGAACTGCAGCGCGGGCTCGGTGAAGGTGAGGCTGATGTTGCGCGGCGTGAGGCGCTCCGTCAGCTCGCGGCCCATGAGGCGCGCGATGCCCACCAGCTGCTCGGGCCGCAGCGGCTCAAACACCACAATGTCGTCCAGGCGGTTCAGGAACTCGGGGCGGAAGAAGCGACGCACGGCGCCCATCACGCTCTCGCGCGCCTCCTTGTAGGGGTCCTTGCCGCCCGCCGCCGCCGCCGCCTTGCCGGGGTGCGCCTGCATGTCGCGCGCCGCGGTGAGCAGCGCCTCCGCGCCCAGGTTTGAGGTCATGATGATGACGGTGTTGGCGAAGTTGACGGTGCGGCCCTTGGAGTCGGTGACGCGGCCGTCGTCCAGGATGGACAGCAGCACGTTGAACACCTCGGCGTGCGCCTTCTCCACCTCGTCAAACAGCACCACGCTGTACGGCCGCCGCCGCACCGCTTCCGTCAGCTGCCCGCCCTGCTCGTGGCCCACGTAGCCGGGCGGCGCGCCGATGAGGCGGCTGACGCTGTGCTTCTCCATGTATTCGCCCATGTCAATGCGGATCATCATCTTGTCATCGTCAAACAGCAGCTGCGCAAGCGCCTTGGCCAGCTCCGTCTTGCCCACGCCCGTGGGGCCCAGGAACAGGAACGACGAGCCGCGGCCGCGGGCGGCCAGGCCGGCGCGCGAGCGCAGCACGGCGTCCGCCACCGCCGCCACGGCCTCGTCCTGCCCCACCACGCGCTTCTGCAGCTCGCCGCGCAGGCACAGCAGCTTGTCGCGCTCGGTCTGCTTGAGCCGGTTGACGGGGATGCCGGTCCAGCGGCTCACCACCACCGCAATCTCCTCCGTGCCCACCTCCTCGCTCAGCATGGCGTCGGAGGGCGCGGCCGCGCGCAGCTGCTTGATGCGCTCCTCCACCTCGGGCAGCGCGCCGTAGCGCAGGTCGGCGATGCGCGCCAGGTTGCCGTGCTGCTCCGCGATCTGGATGTTGACCAGGATCTCGTCGCGCTTCTGGCCCAGCTTGCGGAGGTCCTGGGGTGCGGGACAGGGCGAGGGGGAAAGGGGAGGGAGAGAGGGAAGGCGAAGTCAGGCACGGTACGCACCCAGCAAGGCGGGAGGGGTTCAACCACGCACGCACAGCTAGCACAGCAGTGTGCATGAACAGCAAAGCAACAGCCGTGTGGCGGGCGCCCCACCACCTGCTCCCACACACACCCCAACAACGCCCCCGCCAGTATCAGCCCCGCCCATAGCCCAGTACCGCAGCCCTATCCTGCACGCCACCCACCTGCAGCTCAGGCCCTGCCCATTCACGCATTCTATCCGGCCACGCCCCAGGTGCCTGGCCCCCGCCCCCACGCCGCAACCACCCCCACGCCCCACTATGCCCCACCACATCCCTTACCTCCAGTCGCGCCTTCTCCTGCGTGTACTTCATCTGCAGCGGCCGCAGCGCCTCCTCCAGCGCCGCCAGCTCCTTGTCCACCTCCTTGGCCCGCGCCTTGCTCAGCGCGTCCTTCTCCTTGGCCAGCGCCGCCGCCTCCACCTGCAGCCGCTGCCGCTGCCGCTCCAGCGCGTCCAGCTGCTCGGGCTTGGAGTCCAGCTGCACGCGCATGTTTGCGCACGCCTCGTCCACCAGGTCGATGGCCTTGTCAGGCAGAAAGCGGGTGGTGATGTAGCGGTCGCTCAGCTCCGCGGCCACCACCAGCGCGCGGTCGGTGATGTGCACGCCGTGGTGCGTCTCGTAGCGGTCCTTGATGCCGCGCAGGATGGCGATGGTGTCGGGCACGGACGGCTCCTTGACCAGCACCTGCTGGAAGCGGCGCTCGAAGGCGGCGTCCTTCTCGATGTGCTCTCGGTACTCGGCCAGCGTGGTGGCGCCGATGCAGCGCAGCTCGCCGCGAGCCAGCATGGGCTGCGGTGGTAGTGGGGAGGGGAGGGGAGAAGGGGCGTGTCAGTGGCGGTGCGGCAACAAAGGCACGGTCGGGGGCCCCGGCAAACGAGGGATAGGAGCAGCACCCGTCACTGCACACGTCACGGCGCCAACAGCCCCGCGCCTCATACCCTGAACGCTCAGCCTGCTCCGCGCCCACCACCCTGCCACCCCGCACCCCCGAGCAGCCCACGCACACGCCCCGCGCCCCCCACGCACCTTGAGCAGGTTTGCCGCGTCCATGGCGCCGTCCCCGCTCTTGCCCGCGCCCAGCACCAGGTGCAGCTCGTCTATGAACAGCACCACCTTGCCCTGCTGCTGCGCCACCTCGTTCAGCACCGCCTTCAGCCGCTCCTCGAACTCGCCGCGGTACTTGGCGCCCGCCACCAGAGAGCCCATGTCCAGGCTGATCAGGCGCACGCCCTGCAGCGTCTCGGGAACGTCGTTCTGCGCGTGCGTGCAGGGGTGGGGAGGGGGAGAAAGCGGCAAGGTCAAAGGTTGCGAGGGGAGTCAGCACGGCGCGTGCGAAAGCCGTTGGAGCACACGACAAGTCGCCCTTTGCTGAACCAAGGACAGATGGGCAGAGCGCACGTGTACCGGACAACCCTGCCCCTGCCCCTGCCGATGCCACTCCCTCCGATCCCTTCCCTTTCTGCCCTGGGCCCCTCCCCTCACCTTGACGATGCGCTGCGCCAGCCCCTCCACAATGGCGGTCTTGCCCACACCCGGCTCGCCGATGAGCACGGGGTTGTTCTTGGTGCGGCGGCACAGCACGCGCACCACGCGCCGGATCTCGTCGTCACGGCCGATCACGGGGTCCGCACGTGCGGCGTTCGCGGTCAGGTCCGTGCCGTACTTTGCCAGCGCGTCAAAGTTGGCGTCCGCCGTCTCGCTGTTGATGGGGTTGCCGCCGGCCGCCTGGCGCACCTCGGCCAGCGCGCTCTCCAGCTGCGTCTTGCTGACGCCCGCCTCGCCCAGGGCCTCAGACACCTCGGTGGCATTGATGACCGCCGTCAGCAGCGTGTCGGTGCCCAGGAAGGCGTCGCCGCGGTCCTTCTGCAGCTTGGCGGCCGCGCTCAGCACCTTGCTCAGCTCGCGGCCGGGCGAGACGGAGTCGGGAGCGGGGTCGATCTTGGGCAGCTTGGTCAGGCGCTTGCGCAGCACGCGGATGGCGGAGCGCCAGACCTCCTCGCCGCCCACCTTGGTGGTGGCCACCTTGGCAAGGCCATGAGGCTCCTGTGGCGAAGATTTAGACAGAAGTGAACGACGAGAGCGGAAGGAATGAGAAATTAAGGCTGCCACGGCCTGGCCGCTGATCAGCGCGTGCCATGCCGAGCGGTTGTGCATCGTGCCGAACGGTCTTACGTGCGCATTCCCCTATCCTCCCCCGTCGCACGTTGGCAGCCCTGCAAGAGGCTGGAACTAGATTCACCTCGAAAAGAACGACTGCGAGGTGCGTCGGCGTCAGCGTCGCATGCTTGTCCTCCTTAGCGAGGTCGATGGCCGCCGAGAGCACCTCATTGACTTTCTGAGTCGCTTTCTTTGGGTCGAAAGACATGTTGGCAGACTCCTGGCCGTGCCTCCGCTTGCCAGTGGCCACTTTGGTGTTGCAAAAGCGCTACCTCGCGCAACCGGGCCAACAGCTTGTTTGTTAAGCTGTGAGGGAAGGTCGTGATGATCTTTTTGTATAACTCAAGGAATCGGGAGCGGAGACGCTGTCAGCGGAAAGCTTCTTTTATTGGAACCCGACCGTATGGAATGAGGGTACGGTCCACTGCATTCCTCGCGTCATTTTCCACCGGACCCTTTCATGTCACCTCAGCGTTTCGCTCAGAAACACCATCCCGCAAGGAAAGCAAGGTTTGGAGCCCCTGGCACGAGTATTACGCGTGCAGAACGCATGCGGACAACAGTTGCTCCGCTTTGATTGCAGTCTCGGCATCTCACAAAAAGCTGAATTCCTATGAAATGTGCATAAGCTAATCAAGCACGCTTGGTAGCGAAGGATCCACCAGTTGGATCCATTAATCTGCCGCTGGCTGTCGGGCACTTGGCCTGGCGCAGGCTCGCGGCACACAAGCCCTGCACAACGCCTGGCCCTGGGAGCGCCTGCCGTGTAAGCACAAGTGCCAGGGGTGTTCTGCTACACACCGCCACGACATGGGGCTATCACTGTTTACGCGTAGCGCCGGACGAGGTCCCGCCGCCGCCGCCGCCGCCGCCGCCTCCGAACAGACCGCCCAGGAAAGACCGCTGCGGCGTGCGCGAATCCGGGATGTATTCGAGCTTGACGGCCGTCGGGCCCACCTGTGCGCAGTCATTTGTTTGGGGGGCAGGTGCATTTTGAGTGGGAGTGCAACCTGAGATGCTGTCAGGGCAGGATCACAGGAGCGTGTGGCCGAACGAGCCACGGGGCTGCTGATAATGCCCACACGGCCCACACCTCCCAGGCGAACCCCTGAGACGCCCCCTGCACCCACCTGCTCCGACGCCATCGCAATTGGCCCCGACGCAGGCGAGCCGGCGTCCACCTTGCGGCCGAAGAAGGCGAGGATGGATTCGCGGAAGTCGACCAGGCGCGGGCAGCGCAGCCGCTCGGCCAGCGCCGCCTTGCCGCCCGGGTACGGTGCGCAGCGGTCCCTGATAGGTGCGGCAGAGGCGGGGGCCTGTGGAGCTAGTGTGGAGCGTAGTGTGCGTGCATGTGTGGTATTTATGTGTGTGTAGAGGCGCGGAGCACGTGGCACGTGGGCGGAAGTTGCTGGCAAGCGGCGCGCATGTGCTGCTACGGCCCACGTAAATGCTAATGCCACACGTAAGCAGCTAGCGGCACTCCCGGGATGCCGCCCCGGCGGTGGCCTCATTGCAGCAAGCGCCGGTTGTGCACACGTACCGGATGCGCGTGCCGGACGTGGCTGTCCCGATCATGCGGTCGGTGGTGAAGCCCGGGCAGGGCAGTGGAGACAGCAGCCCTCCACACAGCCGCTCCAGGGGCGGTGCGCCTGCGGCAAGCAACACAGGGTCAACGTCAAGGTAAGGGCAAAGGGACGCACTGAGCGCGAGCGAAGCCGCCGTGAAAGCCTCATCGGACGGTGGGGTACACGCACATTCCGCACTGCAACAGATTAAGTCCATTGACGCTGTCAACGGCCGCTGGCAACTGGTTGCTGCGGTAGTTTGTCGCCACGCTTGACACACGCACACGCGCACCCACCTGCAGGAATGCAGCCGCCCAGTCCCGAGTTGCCGTCCAGCTCCAGCTCGGTCAGCCTGTGCGGCCGCGTGCGCGCGCATGTGCGTGGGCATGTGCGTGGGCATGTGTGGACATGTTTGGACATGTGTGGGGGCATGCAGATGTGGTAGGCCTTGCCCCGACCGCGCCCTCCCTCATCCCTTCCACCGCCGCCCGCTGCTGATGTCCCACCACGCCACCACCCAAGCTGCCGGGCGCGCCGACACACACAACGCCGCGGCCTGCACGCAAACGCAAACGCAGCGCACCGCTCCAGCAGGCCCCACTCGGGCGGGATGGTGCCGCTCAGGCGGTTCTTGGAGAAGTCGATCTCAATCAGGTTGTCCAGGCAGCCCCACTCGGCGGGCAGCGGCCCGGTCAGTTGGTTGGTGTCCTGCACCGGTGGGTGGGTGGGCGGTTGGGCAGGTGGCAGACATACACACAGCCACACATACCGTACGTGCATGGCGGCTATGGATTCGGGGAGGGGGAAAGCGGGCGCCGCACCAAACGAAGCAGCCCATGAATATGCGCAAGGTATTAACCACCAGCCATATTGGGGCTGGGGGCTGGGGGCCGGGCCCCGGGGCGGGGCGTGCGCTCTCGCACAGGCGTGCAGTCGTACAACTCGCACGCACGCACGCACGCGCACGCACGCACACGCACCATGTCCAGCTCCGTGATGTTCTCAAACAGCGCCAGGGCCCTGTCGGAGGTGGTGCGCGGGGGCAAGCCCCTCAGGGCACGGTCATTGTGCCAGTGTGGTATTGGTCAATTGGTGCATGCCCCATTCCCCCAGCAGCCGACACCCAGCATGCACACCCAGCCAGTCGGCCGGTCGGCCACTGCGCGCGGCTGATGATGGCTGCCTCACGCACCGCGGCAGCGGGCCGCCCAGCGCCATGTCGGGCATGTGGAAGTTGGTGACCACACGCGGCAGGCTGCGGTCCCAGTCCCACTGCATGCGGGCGGAGGTAGGCGCGTGTGGTGCGTGATGAGTGGGTTGATGCGACAGAGCGTCTCACGACAGGTAGGTGGGTGGTGCGTAGGTTGGGAGTGGGGGAGCAGCG
Source organism: Chlamydomonas incerta (assembly GCA_016834605.1). Taxonomy (NCBI): domain Eukaryota; kingdom Viridiplantae; phylum Chlorophyta; class Chlorophyceae; order Chlamydomonadales; family Chlamydomonadaceae; genus Chlamydomonas; species Chlamydomonas incerta. Next base: position 875,527 of record JAEHOC010000022.1, read on the forward strand.
CATCGGGAGATGGGGAGCACGGGGAGCAAGGGGGCACGGCGCGTGGGGCGCATGACCATGTACAGCGCGCATGTGCAGGTCATTCGTGTACTTTGGACTCTTGCGTACGACGGCTGCAGCGCAACAGCAGCAACACACACATCCGCTCCGGCGCCGGCGGGGGCCTCAGCGAGGCGGGCGAGCACCTGGTAGCGGCAGGATATGTGCGGCCACTGGCCCTCCCAGTCCAGGCCTGCGCACCAAGCAGCAGCAGCATGACGGGTCAGCAGCGAGGGTCGGCATGCCGCGAGTGGGTGACAGGAACAACCGCGCAGTTCGAGGCCCTGTTCGAGTCACCTAAGCATGGTGCTAGTAGAGATGCTAGACGGAGGACCGCCACCCAGGAGGAATGACAGGAACAACCTAGCACAGGGCGCATTTGAGGCATGTTTGCGTGACGAGGCCGTAAAGCTGCAGGTCCAATACATGCGACAGACAGTGGGAGCAGCCAAACCGTCACACCGTCTCCTGTTTGCGGAGCTGGCCCAACTGCCGCTGCACTTTTTCATAGCCAAACAATGTTTGGGTTTTTACAATAGGATTTCCGCGCAAAACAGAAGTCTGGCTTTTGATGCACTAGTCGACGAGGCACGGGAGGCATGGGCGAATCCAATGGGAGACGGGTGGTGCGCGCGGCTGTTCCGTTTTGTGGCGGCACAGGGTGTCGACGCGTGGCATTGGCCAGGCACACACGAGTCCAGAGAGGAGTGGAGGGCAAGCACGGTCCTACCCGATGGACCTATCTTATCTACCTTCAGGGGCCATTTGACGAGGGCGTGGGAGCACGAGAGGCTGGTAGCGGACCCGCACGCATTCCCTTCAGACGGCAAGCAACCCGGCATACACATGTGCAAACACAAGCATTGGATGGGGCTAAGCGCACTAGGGTCCGCGCCGCCGACCCTGCACGAACACAGTAGAGCATTCATACCGGTTGCACAGCATAAGCTTTTGATGAGATTCCGTTTATGTTGCTGGCCAATCACCGCGAACCGTGCCTGGGAGAGGCCTAGGGAGGAGAGGACGTGCCCACTGTGTACGGCCAATGAGGTGGAGGATGAGCACCACGTCCTGATGCAATGTGCTGCCTACACCGAGTTACGAGCGTGCAGTGGCCTAGACTTTAGCCTAAACATGCGCGAAGTGATGCTGAAATCTGAGCCTGTCAAGTTAGCTGCATTACTCAGCTCCATCTGGGAGCATAGAAGTAGGGAAGTCCCCCTTGCAAGGGGAGAACAATAAATAGGACAATCATGCACTGGCGTTATAAGGGTCACCCCGGCCCGGGCCTCCGGTTTACACGCAGCAGGAAGGCACGCAAGAACGTGCGCACCGCTCTGTAACCACACACACAAGCATGGCAGCACAGCGACTACACACTCACACGCACGCACACGCACAGCCGGCCTGTCACGCAACCCCACGCACCGCAGGGGTCCACGCCGCAGGTGCCGTTGAGGCTGCAGGTGTGGATGGGCCACGCCGCCATCTGCCGGCCCCACTCCGGCGAGCGGTCCTTCACCTCCTGGTACAGTGCAATGAGCGCAAACACTGCGAGCGAGCCAGGTGAGGTGGGAGGATGTGTGCGGGGTTACGGGGTGGGGGCGGGCCGCGGCACAAGGGTAAGGGGGACTTGAGGCACGCTCGTGCACACCACCTTGTAGCCAACAACAACCAAGGTGGCTGGGCATGGGGCTGGCAGGCGGGCGCGCGGGTTTGCTCAACCAACTCCGCTGCAGACCCACGCCCCCTGCTGCATGTTACGTGCCGCCAAAAACGTCCCCACGCCTGCGGCGCACCGTCGCGCTCAAGCGTCTTGGCATCTGCCGTCGGCAGCAGCAGCCCGCCGCCGCCGCCCCACTGCTTAGGCAGCGCCAGCAGCAGGGCTGCCACGACGCCCGCCGCCAGCGCCGCCGCCGAGCGCGACGCGGCCAGGGTTCGCCGGGCTGACATGCCGGGTGGTGGTCTTAGGCCAGGCGGCTTGTGCCCGCCACAAACTGGTTTGGATGTCGAGTTGTGGAATCTCGGTGGAGGGGAGAGAGAGAGAGCACGGGAAAGCAAGCGCGGCGAGCCATTTTGGGTCGGTTTGCGCGGGCCGCGGGGCTTTTGACGTCGGCCCCTCAAAACCCGGCGGCTATGCTCCATCGCTGCATCGATTCACTTGACCCGCAGCAAGGCGCAGGCGGAGGTGCAGGCGCGGAATGCAGCGATCAATCCGAGTCAGCCGCCCCGCGATGATCTGCTGCCGGCCTTCGACCCACGGTCTGAGCTGCACCCGCATTCCCGCCCACGCAACACTAGCAAACTCAACACACGACACTGCACACACTACGCCCCGCCCTGCATCAAGAATCCGAGCCCTGAAAGCCTACCGAAGGATGGCCCCCGTCGGCCCCGTCTCTGGGCGCCGCCTGTGGACGCTCTCCAAGATCTGGCTATCTGTGCGCGACGTGCCAGAGGTGAGCAGCAAAAGCATGCGCGGTGGGCGCGAAGAGGCAGCTCGAAAACGCTTTTCCGAGACCGTTTTCGCGCCCGCGCGCCGGAAAGCATCGCTGCCGCGACCCTTCACCTGCCGGCCAATCTGCTGCGCAACCGTCGCGACCGTGTTTGCGTGCTTGGGCGCGCCCGACCGGCTGCTGCTAACTGCCTGTTGTGTGTGACTACTCTGAACAACTGACCAGGTCGCGGTGCTGGCGCTGCTGGGCAGCGGCGCGCTGGCCATGGGCTTCTACACCTACTACCGCGAGATGTGGACCGCGGCCGGCGAGTCGTTGTGAGTTAGTGCTCAGCTACCGTAATAGGAGCTGGAGAGCATGAGGGGGGCGGCGGGGAAAGGGGGGGCCGGCGTCGCAAACCGGCGGGTAGCGGTTTAGGGGTTCCGCCACGGCGCCAGCTCAACAGGTGGGAGGGAAGGGCGGACCAGTTTCCGTGAAGCGGGGACGACCCTTTGCCGACTTCCTTGCGGCGAACTTTCCGCCCGCCCTGAATCTTGGCACACCCGCGGACACATTCTTTCCCCCACCCCGCAGCCCCAGCGTGGAAGTGCGCCGCGACCCAGACAAGCAGGTGCGGCGGGCGGTGGGCGTTAGGGCTGTGCTTGGGGGCATTGAAGGAAGGAGGATGCACACGGAGGGGCGTGGAATGCGGGAGGTGGGCAGGCCGACGGGTGCCGTTGGCAAGGCGGAGGGCCGGGATGGGTGCGACGGGGTGTGTCGCGCACTGCTTGCCAGGATGCCCGCGTCTTTAGTGTGCGTGCGCCATGCGCCCATGCTGCAATGCTAACACCACGTTGCTTCGTGTCCACGCACGCCGGCTGTTAAACGCACTGCCGAACCTACGTGCCCGCAGTCGGCGGTCATGGGCAGCTACAACAACCCCAGCCTCTTCTATCGAGTGGCTCAGGTGTGTGTATGTGTGCGGTGCAGGCAGGCGCTCAGGCAGTCGTGCCGCCGCAGTTGTGGTGGAGGTGTGTGGTGGGAGTGACAAGTCGGACACACAAGTCGGCGTTGGGGGCTTGCGGCCGCTAGGCTTACGTGTCCTGCCGCCCTCCAACTCCCTGCTACTGCCACTTGTGCCCTGCTACTGCCGGCTTGCCGCCCCGCCCGCCGCGCAGTGGAAGCACGACGACAAGGGCTTCAACACGGGCGTGTTTGACAACCGCTCCCGCCCCTTCGAGTACAACCTGCCCACACAGGTAGGTGCGCGTGGCTGCGCGTGTGTGTCTGAGCGCGTGGGAATGGCCGTGCACATTATTGGTGGTGCTGGGCTCCGCGTGTGCAGCGCGCGGGCGCAATGTGAAGCGGGCGTGCGTGGTCACAGCAGCGGAGGGCAGCGGTCCAAGGGCCACGAGCAAAGCCGCGCGCAGAGAACGGCTCAGCCGCGGCTGACCACCTGTACGCGCCATGCCTTGTGACATTTCTTGCCTCCCAGGGCCAGGTGCACTCGGGGCTGCAGTACAAGGCCGAGTCGCGCACGCAGCAGGTTGGCATGTGAAGGATCCGCGGCGTCGCGAATCCGGCATCCCACAGGGCTTTTTGTTATGTGAGCGTCCATGGAGTCCGTGGCTGTGTCTTGAAGGCGTTGTGTCGCCCCCTTGAGTTTTGAGCCGAGAGGCCGGCTGCCGGAGGCAGCGAGGGGCAGGCCTCACACGACGGGCGCAGATGATGATTGAGGTGGCGTGCCTCGGCCACCTCAGGCACGCCCCTGGATGCTGCCTAGTTCATACTGTACATGAACACATCCTGAGCAACGCGCCTACGTTGTATCGTTGTAAACACTAGTTGCTTCCCCAAGACGGGCATGCTTCAACGCAGCTGTCCCCTTGTTCACATGCCGCACCGGGCCTCTCCACTGGCGCTCATATCTGGAATGTGGTCTCTAGAGAGCTCGGGAAGGGTCTGGATCAGCCTGGAGAGTTCGGGAGAGCTCTGGACGATGCCGGAATGCTCTCGAACACGCCGTGCCAACTCGCGGCACACAGCCTCGCCCGGGCCGTGGGGCTATAATAACTACTGGTACCACAAGCCTCTTTACAAACAGCGACTGCGAGACACAAAGCTTGCTGCGAACCCTACGAGACTACACTTGGTTTTACCGCTACGCGCGACAAGCCGATACAGGCTTACCCTTTCACTCATAGCTGTACAAAAGCTTTAACTCTATTGATTCATCGCACGTACATTTAGCGACAGCGCTGCTGGAGACGACCTGCTTTGGCATCGTCACAGGAGTCTGCTAATATGTCTTTCGACCCCAAGAAAGCGACTCAGAAGGTCAATGAAGTGCTTGGAGAGGCGATAAGCCTCGCGAAGGAGGACAAGCACGCGACACTCACGCCGACGCACCTCGCGGTCGTTCTTTTCGAGGTACGCGCTTGAATGGGCTTGCATACAGCATATAATCAGGTCCGCGACTGCTCATCGGGTCTCCCGGCTCAGCTGTCGCGGCCCAGGGCGGGCGATTCTTCTAGTCGCAGGCCCCTGGGTCCCGGATGTCGGGTCGCTTCCAGGCGCAAGTCTCGCAAACCACGTAACTAACTTGCGTCACGTCCATTTCTTGCCCTTCCACAGGAACCTCATGGCCTTGCCAAGGTGGCCACCACCAAGGTGGGCGGCGAGGAGGTCTGGCGCTCCGCCATCCGCGTGCTGCGCAAGCGCCTGACCAAGCTGCCCAAGATCGACCCCGCGCCCGACTCCGTCTCGCCCGGCCGCGAGCTGAGCAAGGTGCTGAGCGCGGCCGCCAAGCTGCAGAAGGACCGCGGCGACGCCTTCCTGGGCACCGACACGCTGCTGACGGCGGTCATCAACGCCACCGAGGTGTCTGAGGCCCTGGGCGAGGCGGGCGTCAGTAAGACGCAGCTGGAGAGCGCGCTGGCCGAGGTGCGCCAGGCGGCCGGCGGCAACCCCATCAACAGCGAGACGGCGGACGCCAACTTTGACGCGCTGGCAAAGTACGGCACGGACCTCACCGCCAACGCCGCACGTGCGGACCCCGTGATCGGCCGTGACGACGAGATCCGGCGCGTGGTGCGCGTGCTGTGCCGCCGCACCAAGAACAACCCCGTGCTCATCGGCGAGCCGGGCGTGGGCAAGACCGCCATTGTGGAGGGGCTGGCGCAGCGCATCGTCAAGGTGAGGGCAGGGAGCAGGAGTGGATGAAAGGAGGAGAGGGAGCGGCCGGGGCCGGGGCGCGGCAGGGGCAGGGTTGGCTGCTACGTGCGCTCTGCCCATCTGTCCTTGGTTCAGCAATGGGCGACTTGTCGTGTGCTCCAACGGCTTTCGCACGCGCCCTGCTGACTCCCCTCGCAACCTTTGACCTTGCCGCTTTCTGCCCCCTCCCCACCCCTGCACGCACGCGCAGAACGACGTTCCCGAGACGCTGCAGGGCGTGCGCCTGATCAGCCTGGACATGGGCTCTCTGGTGGCGGGCGCCAAGTACCGCGGCGAGTTCGAGGAGCGGCTGAAGGCGGTGCTGAACGAGGTGGCGCAGCAGCAGGGCAAGGTGGTGCTGTTCATAGACGAGCTGCACCTGGTGCTGGGCGCGGGCAAGAGCGGAGACGGCGCCATGGACGCGGCAAACCTGCTCAAGGTGCGTGGGGGGCGGGGCGCGTGTGCGTGGGCTGCTCGGGGGTGCGGGGCGGCAGGGTGGTGGGCGCGGAGCAGGCTGAGCGTTCAGGGTATGAGGCGCGGGGCTGTTGGCGCCGCGACGTGTGCAGTGACGGTGCTGCGCCTATCCCTCGTTAGCCGGGGGCCCCCGACCGTGCCTTTGTTGCCGCACCGCCACTGACATGCCCCTCCTCCCCTGCCCTCCCCTACTCTCCACCACCCACAGCCCATGTTGGCTCGCGGCGAGCTGCGCTGCATCGGCGCCACCACGCTGGCCGAGTACCGAGAGCACATCGAGAAGGACGCCGCCTTCGAGCGCCGCTTTCAGCAGGTGCTGGTCAAGGAGCCGTCCGTGCCCGACACCATCGCCATCCTGCGCGGCATCAAGGACCGCTACGAGACGCACCACGGCGTGCACATCACCGACCGCGCGCTGGTGGTGGCCGCGGAGCTGAGCGACCGCTACATCACCACCCGCTTCCTGCCCGACAAGGCCATCGACCTGGTGGACGAGGCATGCGCCAACATGCGTGTGCAGCTGGACTCCAAGCCCGAGCAGCTGGACGCGCTGGAGCGGCAGCGGCAGCGGCTGCAGGTGGAGGCCGCGGCGCTGGCCAAGGAGAAGGACGCGCTGAGCAAGGCGCGGGCCAAGGAGGTGGACAAGGAGCTGGCGGCGCTGGAGGAGGCGCTGCGGCCGCTGCAGATGAAGTACACGCAGGAGAAGGCGCGACTGGAGGTAAGGGATGTGGTGGGGCAGGGTGGGGCGTGGGGGTGGTTGCGGCGTGGGGGCGTGGCGGGGCATGGTGGGGCGTGGGCTTGGTGGCTGGATGGTGACTGGCGTGGGGCAGGTGAGCGCAGGGCCTGTGCTGCCCCCACCGCACAGCTGTTGCTTTGCTGTTCATGCACACTGCGGTGTGGTTGTTCCCTTTCCGCCTTGCTGAGTACCGTGCCTGACTGTGCCTTTTCCCCCTCCTTCCTCCCTTCCTCCCCAGGACCTCCGCAAGCTGGGCCAGAAGCGCGACGAGATCCTGGTCAACATCCAGATCGCGGAGCAGCACGGCAACCTGGCGCGCATCGCCGACCTGCGCTACGGCGCGCTGCCCGAGGTGGAGGAGCGCATCAAGCAGCTGCGCGCGGCCGCGCCCTCCGATGCCATGCTGAGCGAGGAGGTGGGCACGGAGGAGATTGCGGTGGTGGTGAGCCGCTGGACCGGCATCCCCGTCAACCGCCTCAAGCAGACCGAGCGCGACAAGCTGCTGTGCCTGCGCGGCGAGCTGCAGAAGCGCGTGGTGGGGCAGGACGAGGCCGTGGCGGCGGTGGCGGACGCCGTGCTGCGCTCGCGCGCCGGCCTGGCCGCCCGCGGCCGCGGCTCGTCGTTCCTGTTCCTGGGCCCCACGGGCGTGGGCAAGACGGAGCTGGCCAAGGCGCTTGCGCAGCTGCTGTTTGACGATGACAAGATGATGATCCGCATTGACATGGGCGAATACATGGAGAAGCACAGCGTCAGCCGCCTCATCGGCGCGCCGCCCGGCTACGTGGGCCACGAGCAGGGCGGGCAGCTGACGGAAGCGGTGCGGCGGCGGCCGTACAGCGTGGTGCTGTTTGACGAGGTGGAGAAGGCGCACGCCGAGGTGTTCAACGTGCTGCTGTCCATCCTGGACGACGGCCGCGTCACCGACTCCAAGGGCCGCACCGTCAACTTCGCCAACACCGTCATCATCATGACCTCCAACCTGGGCGCGGAGGCGCTGCTCACCGCGGCGCGCGACATGCAGGCGCACCCCGGCAAGGCGGCGGCGGCGGCGGCGGGCGGCAAGGACCCCTACAAGGAGGCGCGCGAGAGCGTGATGGGCGCCGTGCGGCGCTTCTTCCGCCCCGAGTTCCTGAACCGCCTGGACGACATTGTGGTGTTTGAGCCGCTGCGGCCCGAGCAGCTAGTGGGCATCGCGCGCCTCATGGGCCGCGAGCTGGCGGAGCGCCTCACGCCGCGCAACATCAGCCTCACCTTCACCGAGCCCGCGCTGCAGTTCGCGGTGAGCCAGGCCTACGACCCCGCCTACGGCGCGCGCCCGCTGCGGCGCTGGATGGAGCAGAAGGTGGTGACGCAGCTGTCGCGCATGGTGGTGGGCGGCGACCTGCCAGACAACTCCAACGTGGAGGTGGGGCTGGCCGCGGGCGGGCACGACTTCGCCTACCGCGTGTGGCCCAAGCCGGCCGCGGAGGCGGGCGGCAACGGCGGCGGCGCGGCCACGGAGGCGCTGCTGAAGAAGGCGCGCATGTATTCCGTGGAGCACCCGGATGACGAGGACAGTATGGACGAGGACGACGACGTCGGCATGATGCGCGACTAGAGATTGAACAGCTTGCGGACACTAGAGGTTTTGGGCGTTGCGCCGTGTACATGCAGACAGATTTGGCAGAGCGCCATGGATGCGCGCTGCCGTGTACTGATAAGAGGGGCGCCCTGAGCGTAGCCGATGGCGCAGGTAGATACCGTAAGGGCTAGGACCCAATGACGCAAATGCAAATGCAAATGCATGGAAACGGATTGCTGTTGTGAAGCAGATTGGTTGCGGGGCCTGCAAGTACTGCTGCTGGCTTGGCTAGGCGGCAATGCCCCCCTGTGGCCCTTTCGCGTGCGTGGCTTCAATGTGTGCCGCTGTAATGCGGATGCTGGATGGTGTTGAAGCTGAGGTAAGGCAGACATAGGCAAAATGGATACACAGTATATGACGAAGAATGAAAGCACGGGCTAGTGAGGCGTGTGTCGCCACCGCCATACGTGCGGCGGTTCTTGAGCGGCTGTGCGTGTGTGGACTTTGGAAAGCACTGAGGTGATCACCGGCAGAGCTGGGCACCTGAGAAGTAAGCACGCGGGAGTTGCGTGCAACGTTGTAAGGCGCGTGCTTGGATTACAGTCTCCCATAGTCAGGAGTTCCGCATTGCGCACTGAATGCCGGTACCACACTTTGAGCCTGTCCGCATGCACCACTCAGCTACTGCCTGAGCCAAGTCAGCGCCTCAGAGGCCCAGAATCCCCTCGGGACGTTCAAGCAACGTTCAGTATCGCCCTAAGTAGCCGAAGCCTTTCGTGCCTTGGCCTTTTGATACCAAGCTCATCAGTAATACGGTAAATGCTTGGTCCAGGCATCGTGTCCATGAAGCACACACAGACGCACACAGCGGTCTGCACTCCGCCACACCGGCGGCGGCGCCTTGGCGTCCTGCGCTTGCCCCCGTCCTGCCATCCGTGCGCGTTACACCCACACACACCAGCACAATGCTGCACTCAGATTCGTACAGCCGCAACCCCTCAACCTTAACATGTCAGCCTTGCGTGCTTCACCCTCCCCCGTGCTCCGCTCAACAACTCCAGAGGCCGTGGCTCCGGCAGCTGGCGCCTCCAGCCCGCCACCTATTTACGCCCTCCCTCCCAGCCCCGCCCTGCTCCGCCCCACCTCGGCCGCCTCCCGCAACCCGCCCATCCTCCAGCCGTGCCTGCGGCCCTTGCGACTTCCACGTGCACGTGCGCCCGTGCTGTTCGCCTCACCGCCAGCCCCCCAGCCCGCCTCGCAGCCCGCGCCTCGCAGCCGCCGGCGCCCCGCAGCCGCCCGCGCCTCACAGCCCGCGCCGGCGGCCGGCCTTGTCGTAGGCGAGGCAGAACTTGTCCACCACCTCGTTGGCGGTGTGCGTGCCGCGCGTCATGGCCGCCAGGTACAGCGTCAGCAGCGTGTCGTTGTACTCCTGCGCGGGCCGGGAGAGTGGGGGTTGCAAAGATATGGAAAAGCGGCACCGGGAGGTTGGGTGAGGGAGTTCCATGCAGGATTAGCTTTGGCGAGATCGGGGATGGTAAGGGTAGTGAGGCAGGGTAGTCAGCGTGGAGGGGTCGGGTGTTGGGTGGTCGGGATGATGTACGGAATGACGTGGGCGCGGTTCTGGGGGTGGTGGCCGCTGGCAGTACAAGCAGGGCCCGGCCACACACCGCACTGCAGCTCTCGTTACGCCGAGCCCCCAGGCTCCTGCCCTCAACGCTCAGCCCTCAGAACTCAGCCCCCAGCCCCCCCCTGTGCCCTGCACCCACCGTGAGGTACTCGCGGTTGAAGGCGTCCGTGTTGCAGGCGGGCAGGCTGTGCACCAGACTGGACACCTGCGCGCGGTGCGGGTTGTGGTGGTGGTGTGTGTGTGGGGGGGGGGTGTTGATACGGTAGTGCATGGTGGTGGTTGGATCGGTGTGGCAATGGCGGAGGCGCTTGACACGGCGGCGTGAGGGGTCGCAGGGGTTTGGCCGACTGCGCGCTCCCCAATCGCGCTCCCCAACCTCCCCAATCGCGTCTAAGGGCTCACAGTCCCCGCGATTCAATGCTAGCCCGTACACGTGTGCTGCTCTCCGCGCCGCCACGCACACTGCATCACCCGCCCCGCCCGCTCTCACGCCCGCCGCCGCACGCCAACGCCGCACCTGCCGGAGCAGGCTGTGCGGGTAGGCCGCCCCCGCCCCCGCCGCCGCCGCCGCGCCGCCGTCCGGCCCCGCCGCGCCCGCCACCTTGCCCATGGCGCCGTGGATGACCCGCAGCCGCTCCAGCAGCATCTTGATGGCGCTGTGCAGCGAAACCAGCTGCGCCGACACTGCGGCGGCGCATTACACACGACATGCAAGTTTATGATTTGCATAAACGGTATGGTCAAAGGTCGTCCACAGGCAAGTGGCGCGGTGGGCTGCAGCGAGAGCAGCAGCGGTGTTCAGGCGGGCGGCCTTGCAAGATTCAGGGGTAAGCCCGTCCATGCGACCAGGTTCGTGTTAGCGGGGAGTAGGAGCCGGCGAGCGGCAGTAGAGCCCTGGACACGTGCGGAAGAAGCACACTGCACCCGAAGTCCGGTCCGGTCGGGCCGACCGGCGGACCGGCACACACAGACACATACATGATGTTTTTGAACACATTCACGCGGCGGTGGCACTCACGCTGCTCCGACCCGGTGGCCTTGCCGCCGGCCAGGATGCGCGCCACCTGCGGACAGCAGCGGCGGGGGGGGGGGGGGGGCTGTGAATACCATCCCAATCTAAACCAAGCTGAACTAGACAAGGGATAGGCAAGTGCAGTTTGCGACAATACAGGGTAACGGTATACTCTTTTGTTTCGGTGCGGAGAGTGTAGACGGGGCGAGGTCGGCGCGCCGTCGACGAAATGCCACCCAGGCTCGGCTCGCGCACAGCAGAAACAAACGCAAACACGCAAATGCAAAACACACGACTTACCTGGCGACCAGGAAGGTGACCCCGGCGCCAGGCAGCAAGCGCCGGGCCAGAAGAGCGACATGCGGTTAAGGGGAAAGGCAAGGTTCGAAAGGGCGGGGCACAGTGAAAGGGCCGAGGCGCATCGGCGGAAGGTAAAGGGTATGGACAGCACAAAGGATATAACGCACGAGCCTGGGTGCAAAAGAGAAAGGTGGGGGCGTCAAAACGGGTTCAGAGGTAGGCGCCGACGGCATGGGGGCGTGCTCGGGCAGGACCGCACCCGCAGCACGGGCTTGGGCCCATGCATGTGGTCATCGAGCCTCCGCCCCTCGCATCTTCTCCTCCCCCGCTCCCCAATCCCTCCCCGCCTTCTTGCCGCACCCCCTTGGTCGTCTCGCTTCTGGTTTCTGGAATGAACTACCCCCACCCCTATCCCGCAAAACTCAGCCCTTCTATGTGCTGTCCTCAACCCCGCACCCCGCACCCCGCACCCCGCACCACACACAAACCCCACACCCACCTGGTCCACGCCGATGCGCTCCGCGTCACTGGTCTCGATGGTGTACGGCGACTTCACGAACACCATGCCGGGCGCGCCGGTCTCGGGGGACAGGTGCAGCTCTGCAGGGGGGGGGGGTAAGGTGCGTGTGTGCGTGCGAGTGAAATCGTGTCCACAACCCCTGCTCCAGCCCCCAGGCCTCCTGCTCGCGCTCCGCAAAGACCTCCCCTCATGTGGAGCCATGCCGCCTAACCCCCACGACCCCTCCGCCTCGTTACACACGGCGTGCATTGATTCGTTCGCATCGTTAACATGAGCGGCACGCCCCGCCTCCGCCCCCCTCCGCTTGCTGCCTGGCGCCGGGGTCATCTTCCTGGTCGCCAGGTAAGTCGTGTGTTTTGCATTTACGTGTTTGCGTGTCTGCTACTGCTGTGCGCGAGCCGAGCCTGGGTGGCATTTCGTCGACGGCGCGCCGACCTCGCCCCGTCTACACTCTACACCCCGAAACGCAAGAGCATACCGTCAACCTGTATTGCCGCAAACTGCACCTGCCTGCCCCTTGTCTAGTTTCGCTTGGGTTTAGATTGGGCCTGGTGTTTACAACTCCCCCCCCTCCACCCCCCCGCCCCACCGCGCCCGCTCACCCGTCTCGTACAGGCTGACGGGCAGGTCCTTGCGCGTGTGGTCCACCGCAGGGTCCAGCAGCAGGAACACGGGGCTCTCCACCACCTCGGAGATCTGGACGTCGCGAGGCCGGGAAGGGCGCAGTTGGGCGGTTGCGAGCAGGGCGGGCGGGCGGGCGGGCGGGGGTCCCATGCATGATTAATTAGGACGGGGGGGTGGCGGGGCGAGTTGCAAAGATGGTGAGAGGGGTGCAGCAGGGCAGACCGCAGGGGGGCGGGATGGGTGGGTTGCAAGCGCCCACCAGATGCTGTAGGTGTTGAGGCCCATGAACGCACAACCGCAGTCCATGATGGCCATGTTGGCGATTGCGCCGCCGCCAGGCCCGCCAACACGGCCATCATGGACTGCGGCTGTGCGTTCATGCGGCCCTTAACATCTCCAGCATCGGCTGGGCACTGAGGCCCCCGGGCTGGCCCGGCTCCATGCGGCGACGGGACTGGGGCGGGCCAGGGGATAGTGGGCCCGGCGTCCGCGCCCCTCGCTTACGGGCCCGGCTGGCTACCGCTGGGGAGCCCGGCAGCGGACCTCCCAGCCCCGCCGGCGGCGGGCTGCCCGGCGGCACGTCGCGGCGCGGCACGGGCGGCGGCGCGAAGTCCTGACCGGGCCCCACCCCGCCGCCCCCCAGCCCGGCCCCGGCCTATCCTCCTGGGCGGCGGCGCGGCTTGGCTGCGGCAGCAACCGGCGGCCACCACGCCGGGACCGCCCGCATGCCGGCGTCTTCCGTTCATTCCCCGTGATTAGCCCACCACGCCCAAGGACCGAATCTACCCCAAGCCGTCCCGTCAGCTGAGCCCTGCGTGCGCCCAGCCTATCCTGACTGCCGCCTGTGTGCTCTCAGCCCACCCGCCTTCAAGCCCTGTCCATCGCTGCAAGCCACCGCCACCGCCACACCGCTGCAAGCCCACTCCCACGCCTTCACCCGTCCCACCCTCACCCGCGGCCCCGCCCTCGCTCACACACGACGCACACACACACACACACACCTTGCGGTGCGTCAGGCGATGCGCCTCCGTAATGGCCGCCCCGGTGGCATACCAGCCCACCACGTCCAGGTTCTTGAACACCTGTTTGTCTGCGTACCGCATATACACACAACACATACCGTATACCCACAGTCAGCTCATTCTTTGGTGTGCTCTTCGCGCACGCAGCTGCCCCAACCCAGCACACCAGGGCCCCGGCACCAGCCCCCCAGTGCCCAGCCGCTCTCACAACCAGCACAAGCCAGGCCCAACCTGGCCTTCCACCGCGGTGCCGCCCACCCGCCACCCGCAAACCCTGACGCAACAGGAGCGGCCACGGCTCACATTGCTCCTGCTTCTTTAGCAGGAAGGTGATGTCGACTTCAACAGATCCGTCCGCGCCGGTGTTGTAGCGGATCTCGAAGCTATTCCGGATGTCCACGCTGCGCCCGCTCTGGCTGCCCAGCAGGCAGCCCATTACCGCCGGGGCCGGCACCCCCGGCGCCGTCGCGCCGGGCGTATTGGCGCGTGTGCGCGTGTGGTGGTCGCTAATGTTGATGAGAACCAGCTGTTTGGTGTGAGACGAGGTGAAGACGGGGGCGAGGAGGGAGCGCGGGGGCCGTTTAGTGAGTCATGCGAGGCCGCACGGGTGCCAGGCGTGCAGGGGCGGGTCCGAAGGGCTGGAGCGCTCTCTGAGACTCTGAGTGCAAGGCGAGCCCAGCCACTGGGCCCGACTCTCAACAATGCGTTTAAGCGTAGAACGCAACAGGACCAGACCCGGGTTGCAAGAGACGCGAGCGGGATCTCTCAGGCACGCTTGTTCCTTGCTCGCTTTCGATATCCCCGCCTAGTCGTCATGTACTCTCACCGGATGAAGCTTCCATTCTAGCCCCGAAGCACTCTGCCGTGTGCCATCCACCTCCATTTTGCTCAGCACGCTTGCGCCCCGGACTCCCTTAGCTAAATTTCAAGCTCAAAAATTGCTCCTAGATGTGACGGATATTATGTATTATGTAATTAGGGGCACGCGACACTCCTGAGAAATGCACAGTGTGCTGCAAGGGCTTTTCTAGTTCCGCCCCAAATTGAGTTGGTCCTTTATGCTACTTGGTGCCGATACAACTAAATGGCATAGCGTTAGGCGCCCAACTTCGCACGGGCCCAGCCTTCATTGCTCGCTCGTCATTCGGCCCAGCAAAGGCGACCGCTGAAGCGCATTACTATTCCAATAGATCCACACACCACCGATACAAGCATCAGGTCGGGCCGGAGAAGCTCGAACTCCAGCCAGAGTCCCGCGCAACACCCATTCGGCCGCGACTCAATTCCCTTCCATTTCCTTCCATCGGTCCATATGCAATCCAGTGGCTGCCTGACGCAGCGTAGCGCACAGCTCCACCGCGGGAGTCGGCGCCCCTCGCCGTGTCTGGTTGCGTCAGAACAACGCCATGCCCGAATCCGCCAGGTCGCGCTGCCTCGGCGGCCGCTGTCGATCTGCGCCGCGGGCAACAACCTGACGACTACGCCGTGGTCGGGTGAGCCCATCGACCGCCGCTGAATTTGGCGCGATCAGGCCGGTGCGGCCTGCAGGCAGGACCCGGCACTCGCGACGACGGCACGCCTCGCGCAGTCCCTTGTACACACCCAAATCCCGATACCAACGCCACTTCCCGGCAGCAATTTATGATCTGGTCTCCTTCGGCGCGTGCATCCGAACTGCTAAGCTCTCGGTGGGATAAGCTGGGATGCCCCAGCACGGCCAGCCCACCCCAACTCTGCCCGCCCACCCGCCCCACGCCCGCCGCTGCCCCGCCCCACGCACCCACTCGCCCACCCGCAGGCCCTCCCGCCCCCGGCCCCGGCGGGAAGCCGGCGCCAGCCGCCTCCCAGCCCGACACCAGCGATGGCCCCTCCCTGGACATGAGCCGGGGGCTGGCGGCGCTCATCGCGCTCAACGCGCTCATCTTCGCCGGCGCGGCCCTGGCCAAGCTGCCGCCCATCGCCGCCCTCGCGCTGTACAACGCCAACGGCACGTGGTGGCAGGTGCGCCGGCTGCTGTGCGCGACCGCGGGAACAAGGCTGACTGCGGGCTTGGCAACACGGCTGGCTGCGGGCACGGCAATGCGACTGACAGCGACACACGCTGTGATCCGGCGGGCCCCCGTCGGCGCGTGACGAGCGAGAGAGCTTGATGCGCGCAGCGGTTCTGGAAAGGCAGGACGCACTGGTTTACACGCTGCCGTGTCTCACACGTCACGTGTGCTGCCCACCTGCTTTGCCTTAATTCGCCCCGCGCCCGAACCCCGCCCCGCACACACGTGCAGTTCGCCACCAGCGCCTTCGTGCACGCCAACGTGGCGCACCTCAGCCGCAACATGTTCCTGCTGTGGATCTGGGGCAGCGCGCTGCGGCGGGAGGTCACCGGTCCCGGCGTGTGGTTCACGTACGTCCTGTGTGCGCTGGGTGAGTGGCGGCGGAGGAGGGGAGCGGGCGCGAGAGGTTTGGTAGCTAGTAAAAGTGGGGGGAGGGTCGGCGGCAGAGTGGAAGACGGCCCCGGAGGGAGCTGAGCGATGGACACGCGTCGGAGCCTGGGTCATTGGCCAAGCAGGATCGGGTTCCGCACCTGATCACACAGCGCCCACATACAAGCACGCATGGCCATGCTCACGCCCAATGTCTGAATGTCTGAATGTCTGAATCCGTATGTGACCACAGGAGCCAACATGGCAGCGGTCTACGGCCTGGGTGTCAAGGCGAAGGCCGGCACGGCGCTGTTGGGCGTGGCCGCGTCCGGCGGCGTGGCGGGCGTGGCCCTGGCGGCGCTGCTCCTCACCGCCCGCCCCTCGCTCCGCTGGATCATGGGCGCCGCACTGGCCGTACAGTTCACCCTTCCGGCTCTGCTGGCGGTGCCGGTTCCGTACATGCCGGCGGCGGCCGGCGGCGCGGGCGCGGCGGGCGCCGCCGTGCTCACGAAGCTGCTGCCGGGCTGGGTGCTGGCGGGAGCCGGCGAGCAGCTGGCGGGCGCGGGCGGCGGCGCGGGGGCGCTGGGGCTGGGCGCGGCGGGCGGCGGCAACGGGGTGGGCGGCTTCTTGGCGGCGCTGAAGGCGCCGGCCATGTCTTGGCTGTGGGGCGCGGCGGCGGGCGCGCTGCTGGTGGTGGTCCTGGCGCGCCTGCCGGTGCCGCCCGAGTGATAGTATAGACACTTCGCCGGGGGCGTAGGGGGGCCGTAGCGGGGAGGGGACTACTAGGGAGCCATTGATTGGGGTTGCGGTAAGTAAGGCAGGGGCGTAAGGACTGCTTAGGTAGAAGTGTGGAGTGTGTGTTCGGTACGTGAAGGCAGCGGGTTGCTTAGGCGGCAGGATGGCGGGAATGGGCATCCCGTGCGCTGTACTGTACGCGGTAGTGCCGGCGGTTGCGTGGCGGGAAGGAGCATGCATGTACTGGGGGGGGGGGGGGGGCGGCAGGCATTGCGCATCATTGCTGGTGGTCACGGGCCGGCGGGGGCGCTTTCCATCGTTGCATACGGGAGTTGCTTATAGTTGCCGCGAAAGAGCGTGTGTGGCGGGCTGCAAGAGAAGGCTACAATAAGAGAGGCGGGGACGTTGCCTGATTTGGCCTGTGAGGCTGTGACCCCGCTCGTAATTTGCCATGGAGAACCAGTCGGTCACGAGCGTATGGCCTCAACCTGCCTTTTTATGCGTTGTTAAGTAAGGCACCATTCAAGCGTCGTTGTGGAACAGCCTCCGCCAAACGAGGGGCGCGCGCTGCTGCTGTTTCCACTCGCAAGCGCGAGCTCGCCAGCTGCGCGCCATCGAGCTGCACTTTGTGTGTGAGAAATGCTGGAGACTGCTTGCAGCTCGCTAATAAAGGCTTCAGTGTGCGCGTTCGGGACGCGTACTTCACTTTTATAGTATTCTATCTTACCCTGATGCTCGCCCCCCGCTCCTGGCTTGCGCTACAGAGGACGCAGAGTTGTGCTCAGAGCTGCGGCGAACGCTGCTCAGAGCGTGCGGCTGTGCAAGGTACGTCCGTTGACGGTGTGTCGCAGGGCGGGGAGGGTGTGTCGAAGGCAGCACGGAGCAGAGGGGATGGGAGGGGCGCCGGGCCCTCGGCGCTGGATGGCGCGCCCTTGCGTGCGGATGCGCAGCCTGAGTCTCCTCATCGGCCTGCCTGTGTCTGTCGCACGATCACGCGGCGACTCATACAGGGCGGCCCGCCCGCCCCCGCACCGGCGCACGTTACAGCCGCGCGCCCCACGTTGTCCCTGGCCCTTCCTGGCACTTTGCCTGATTGTGTTCAACCTTCGTTCCCGCGTGTTGATCTGCCCTGTGAGCAGGTCTTCCCTGGCAAGCGCAAGCGATCAGTCGATCGACCGGCCCTATGGATCCGTCGCTGCCACTGCTCAGGGCGGGCCGCGATGGCGGGCTAGCAACAGGAGGGCGGCCTGGGCGGCGGTGGCTGCTCCACGGCGGGGGTGGGGGTGGGCGCTGGGGGCGCTGCTGCCGCTGCTGCTGGCCATGGCCGGCGGCGCGAGCGCGCAGGTCCCCGGCAACGGGTCGGAGCCAGGTGCGTGCGCACACCGACATGGGGGGAAGCGAAGCGCCGGCCGGCAGGCCGGGTACTCGAGCATTACATTTGGCGGCGGACAGGGCGGCGGCGGACAGGGTGGCAAGGGCAGGGGGGATCGTGCGCGTGTGCCTTCGCTCCCCGGCGGCGCACGCAAAATGCGTGGATCAAGATTAAGACGGCGCCATCACCCCCATCCCCCTTTACACCTACGTCGGCACTGGCAACCCGATCTCCGCCCCCCAATCACCACGTGCGCGCTGTCCTCCGCCCGCAGGCGTGCAGCCGCCCCTCCAGCTCTTCGTGCCCGACGACATGGCCGTCCCAGCCACCACCAGCACCGGCGCGATCGTGACGTACGCGGTCAACACCTCCCGCCCGGATGCCTCGGCGGCCTGTGCACCTCCCTCGGGCAGCTTCTTTGCGCTGGGGACCACCGCAGTGACGTGCACTGCCTCCACTTCGGATCCGATCGCCGAGGTCGCGGTGGCGAGCTTCAACGTGACAGTAGGCGAGTGGCTCGTGCGGCGCCGAAGGGGCAGGGCGCCGCAAGCGGCGGCACGTCGAACGGCATGGTACCCGGAACCCTGGCGAGGAGCGAGGGAATTTGGTTTTGATGTGTGCAGCAGCGGGAGTGAGGGCGTGCACGTGGCGGCGCGTGCCGCACACAGCATGCACCCACGCACGCCCGCCTGAGGCCGCGCTGCAAACCCCCTCAATCCACCCGGCGCAGGCTGTGTGGTGATCACGGGGCCCTACGGCAACGGCAACAGCGGCCCCTCTGGCGCCTTTGACGACTGGCCGACCTACAGCAGGTGGGGGGCGGCCGAGTGTGTGCGCAAGGGAATCCGCGTGTGAAAGTGCCCGAATCTCAGCGTAGCCGAACCCCGTGCATAGTATCTTTGTGTGTCTGCTCCTGTCGTAAAACTGCCCTGGCGCCGCCGCCGCCGCCGTGGCGAATGCACAGGTGGGGCCGCATCTCGCGCTTCGACTGGCGCAACCTGTACCACTACCCCGGCATGGAGTGGATGGACGCGGTGCAGGTGGGGGGAGGGGCGGGGGCAGGGGAGGGGCGGGGGGGGGGGGAGGGGCTGGCGGGGAGGGGCAGGCAAGGTACGGTGACAATTGGCTAATGCCTGCTAATGCTTCCAAGACGAGACGGATGTGTGAGGAGGGCTGAAGTGGAAAATTCGGGAGCCTTTGCCTGCCGTGCAGGTGCGTACACAGCTCCTCCTGGCGCGCACTAGACATCCCCCCCGCACACACACTCGTGCACGCACTCATGCGCACCCCCCGTCGCGTCGTGCTGTACACCGCCGTACCGCCGTACTGCCGTACTGCCGCGGCGCCGCAGGTGACGTACGGCAGTGCGCCCGCGCCCTGGCACGGCGTGGTGGCGGGGCACGAGTCCAACTCGGGCGCCTACTCGCTGGACCTGGCGCCCGGCGAGATCGTCAGCAGCGTGCGGCTGTGCCACGACGGCTACGTGGAGGGCATGGCGCTGAGCCTGCAGGACCTGGCCACGGGCGCCAGCACGCGCGAGGTGGGCGGGATTGGGGCGTAGCGAAAGGAGATGGCGCTGCGCTGCTGCTGCACCGTGGGCGGGATTACGGGACTGTGCGTGTGTAGACATGCGCATGGTGGCTGCAGCTAGGGGGCCGCCGCACATATTGGTCACCGCCTACCAGGCCAAGCTAAATCCGTGGGGGACGACGAAGGTTTGTGTTATGTGTACACACTCCCGCGTTGGGGAGGCAGGGGGGCCCCGGACGTAGGCAAGGAGCAGGGAGTGGTACGCGCGGTGTGTCTCGCGGGCCGTTGCAGCGCCTCAGCGGGGGCAACAGGTAGGCCAGTTGGGGGGAAGCAGGGGTAGACAGCAGGTAAGGACAGCAGAGGGGAGGAGCAGCCAGGGCCGAACACTGGGATGCGGCCGGGCAGCTGTGCGGCTGCGGCCGGAGGCCGAGGGCACACACGCGGGGCTGGCCGATAACCCGTGAGGCCATGACCCATGGCCCACGCGTGTCCACAGGTGGAGGTGGGCTGGATGCAGAACTGGTGGTGCTACGGCGGCCGCTCCGTGGCGGCGCCCGACCCGCCCGCCTGCGCGCCGGCCGGCTTCCGGCGCTACCTGGCGGCACTGCGCGGCATCGCCACCGCCACCACCGCCTTCGAGCAAGTCAGCCTGGTGTGGGGCTTCGTGGGTGAGTCGCGGCCCCCGAGGGACCGCCCAGCCCCTCGAGCCCCCTGCCCTTTGTTTCACTGGCATGCAGCTTCAGTGGCTTGTGTGCATGTGCGTGTGCGTGTGCGTGTGCGTGTGCGCGGCTTTCGTCCCTGAACTTCATCCGCCATCCCGCCATCCATGTCGTGTTACAGACCCCGCCGACGCCACGGTCACCTCCCCGCCCAGCCCACCTGCCAGCCCGGAGCCCGTTACCGCCATGCCGCCCAGCCCGGGGCCCCCCAGCCCCTTGCCGCCCACACCTCCAACACCTCCGTCACCCCCGACGCCGCCACCGACGCCCCCACCGTCGCCCCCGACGCCTCCCACGCCTCCAACGCCTCCGGAAACACCCCCGGCACCTCCGTCGGTGCCTCCGGCGCCCCCAACGCCTCCGGCGACGCCCCCGACGCCGGCAGCAACGCCCACACCCACTCTCAGCCCCAAATGCGCGCCTGTGGTGCTCGTGGAGGTCGACGGCGGCAACCTCACAGCCCGCCACCTCACCTCGGACCGTGCCTTCTACACGCCCGCCGGCAGCAGCCGCCTGGGTGTGCCCATGCCGGCGCAGCCGCCGCCCCCCGTGGGCGCCGACCCGCGCACCTGGCTGTCGCCCTACGCGCCGCGCACCCGCTGCGCCTGGCTCTTCAATGGCGCGCCTGGCACGGTCACCGACCTCCGGATCAGGTGGGGGCAGGCGAGCGAGACGATGTGATCACGTAGCAATGTCACGCTCACGAGGTGCCTGCCTGTCGCGGGGATGGCTCCATCCCAAACTCTTGGGCTGCCGTGCTCCACACATTTCCATACTTGCTGCATGCATGAACGGCCGTTAGGGAAACGTGCCCTAAACCTTGTGTCTCGTGGACGTTTGAGCACCTCCAGTACCGCACTCACCTTCCCCCGATAGCTAAGCCCGACGTGGCCACGCCTAATGTCACTGCAAGCAAACACAACACCAAGTAACAATGACGCCCTGTCACAATGCATACCGTATGCGCCGCCGCAGGTTCCTGAGCTCGGAGCCCGTGTTTGACCGGCTGGAGCTGTGGCCGCTGCTGCGCCCGCTCGACAACGACACAGCGCTGGACGCCGCACTGGCCCACCTCGCGGCGGCACCTGCAGCCACCGCCAGCGACGGCAGCAGCAGCACAGCGGCCGCCGCCGCCTTCACCACGGAGCAGGCAGCCGCGGCGGCCGCAGCGGCGGGAGGTCTGTTTGTGGACGCGACGGGGCCCTACGCCGCATTCTCTGGCGAGGTGCGGCAGACGGCGGGCGTCGCGCCCGCTGCTACCCTGGTGGGTCCGTTCATATTGTTCTTCCGTACCGACCCGTCCGGGACCGGCGCGGGCTTCTGGGTCGAATACAGCGTAGTGGCGGCGGATGCGGGCGGTGGCAGCAGCAGTGGCGGTGGCAGCAGCAGTGACGGCAGCAGCACCGGCAGTAGCAGTAACAGCAGCAGCAGTAGCGGCGTCATGGCGTACCGCAACAGTGCGCTGCTGGACACGAGCCTGTCGGCTCGCAACGGCAGTGCGCCCGGCACGGAGGTGCCGGGCGGGGGCGGCAGGTGCCCCCGGGTGCTGCTGGTGCAGCCGCCGCTGTTCCGGCAGGGTGCGTGGGTGCTCAACTGCACGGCGGGAATGGAGATGTAGCATCGTCGGAGATCAGTTGATGAATTGAACATTAGGATTATGTTCAGATTCTTTATTTGTTAGGGTGGCGGGGGCACGTTTGGAATAGCCAGCAGGTTGGGCGCAGGGTTGGTGCATTGCGCTAAGCCATCTGCCATGGGGCCGCGCCGTTGAAGGGACCCAGACTCTCCGCCGACCCAGGCCGCCGGTGCTTTCCTGAGGCTCCGGACGCCCGCGTAATTAATCATCCACCGGCGCCCTGTACCATCGCGCTCTGCCACCGGCAGTCCACTCGGCATCCTCCATCAGGCGCCGCCGTCGTCAGTCGCGGCACCACGGCGTTCGGAGAGCCTCGACATGAAACTCGCCGCACAGCGGCTTCAGATGATCAGAACACCAATGATACTGTGTGGGCTGCGGATATTGTTGATACGCATAGTGGCCGCCCAGATCCCAAGGCATGTCGCGATGCAGGATGTGTGCTGCAGAGCCTCACCTGGCTTTGCAGCCATATTGGGGTTGAGCACTCGCCCAGCAATGAACCCATTCCATATCTCACTACATCAGGCCCGGTCTTGGGTGGCGGAGGGGGGTTGCTGCCGGCCAGACCGCAGGTGGACCGACCTCCCGAAACGCGCAGCGGAAATGAAGCCGACTTCGCCCCGCCCCGCGAGGCACGCAAGGCGCCCGTAGCATTCAGAAAGCGTGTATGTACACACTGCAGTTGTGTCGAAGGCGGAGGCAGGGCGGCGGGCAGTGACGAGGTGCCTTTTGTCATCTTGCACGGATCGTGCAGTTTCCGGGGGCCTTGGCCCGCTAGCTGCCCCGTCCCCAACATCATCTAGACCCACCACTGAAACATGACAGCCAGCTTTGTCGGCTTTAACAAAGAAAGACACACTCCGTCTGTGCAAAGAGAAAGCATCACGCGGAAGTATTCGGCGGAAGCTGCGCTGCTAAATGCTAGAAACTTACGCCTGCTAAATTGGTTCAGCTTATAGTGAGCAGCGAGAGCGGAGGCCTGCGCGCGGAGCAGGAGGAGCCGGGCCATTGGGAGCTTACCTTATTTTTGGCTTACCGAGCTTGAGTTGGAGCATTAGACAGCTATGGCTTCAAAACAACTGCTGAGGCGTCTGCCTCTGTTTGCGAGAGGTGGGTTGTGTTCGGACGTCGCGTAGCTGCAAACCTCCGCACGCCCAGGCCGAGGCTAACGAGGCTGCGCGTGCCTGTCTGCAGAGGGCTGGAGCGCCTCGGTCAACTCTGGTAGCGTGGGCGTGGGCGCGGGCGCTCTGCCCGAGGTTACGCATGATATCCTGCCCATTGTTCGCGACTCGGCCGACAGCCCCAGGTAAG
The DNA here is from genome assembly GCA_016834605.1 of Chlamydomonas incerta. Classification (NCBI taxonomy): domain Eukaryota; kingdom Viridiplantae; phylum Chlorophyta; class Chlorophyceae; order Chlamydomonadales; family Chlamydomonadaceae; genus Chlamydomonas; species Chlamydomonas incerta. Next base: position 898,816 of record JAEHOC010000022.1, read on the forward strand.
AGCTGCCGGCGCCGTCACGCGGTTTTGGGATGGGATTTGGAGCTTCTGTGAAACTGCCTATCCGGCTGCCTGAACGCAGGCACCACGGTGCGCCTGGCGTGCCCATGGCCGGGTCATCCGTGGCGCACCGGGCCCACCACGTAAGCCTTGCTTGCTCAAGCGTTCGGGCTCGGGAGGTTCCCAGGAAGGGGGTTGGTGGCAGGCGCCTGTTGCGTGCGCAGCTGGTACACTAAGGACGGCAGGACGCTCCACTGACCTGACCGACTGCGCTGCGCTGCCTGGCCCCGTCCTTCTCCAGAAGCTGCCTCACAACGCGGCGGCTGGGCAGACGCTGGGGAAGTGGACGCACCGGCTCTCTCACTTGGCGGAGCCGCTGCAGAAGCCGCTGGCTACGCTCGGCGTGCCGGCCGCTGCCACAGCAGCGGACCTCACACGCACCGCCTGGCCTGCCCTGGCGATTCCGCCCGGCACCACCGCCACGGCGGGCGTGAGCCCGTCGAAGCAGGGGCCCGCCATCCCCACCGCCATCGCGGCGGCCACGCTGCCGGCCATTGCGGACCTGATTAAGCAGCAGTCGCGCCCAAGCACAACAGTATCAGGCGCAAAGGGCGACAAGGATGCGGCCATGTCGCCGGCGTCCGTGCTGGGCTCCTCGGGGTCGTCCGAGGCGTCCGCCGGCGCAGTCGCCGTGGACGCTGCGATGTTGGAGCCCTCCAGCGCCTCGATCACGTCTCAAGCGCATCAGCCGCAGCCGCAGGCGCAGCCCATGCCGGCGCCGGCGCCGGCGCCGCAGATGCAGCAGCTGCCCCCGCCGCACCCGCACCACCAGCAGCGCCGCAGCAGCAGCGGCGCCGGCGGCATGGGCGGCCGCGGCGGCGGCGCCGCCAGCAGCTCCATCCAGCTCAACAAGCACATCATGGCCTGCCGGAACACGGAGGAGCTGCTGGCGCTTGTCCAGGCGCGCGGCGCGCATTTCGACTACTTCAACATCTCCACCGCGCTGGCGCGTGTGCCCAAGCTGGCCGCGGCCTCCGGCCCCGGCGGCGCCTCCGGAATGGCGAGCAGCTACGCCGGCTACGGCGGCGCGCCGCCGCCGCCCCCGCCGCCGCCGCCGTCTGCCGGCGGCAACGGCTTCAGCAACGACGGCTCGGGCGCGCTGGCGCACCTGGGTCAGGGCGGCTCGAGCGCCGGCGGCGTGCTGCCGGGCGACCTGCACGTGGACGCGGCGGGGCGGCTGCTGCTGGACCACCTGGCGGCGCTGATGGTGTCGCAGATCAACAGCTTTGACGCGCGCGGCCTTGCCAACTCGGTGGGTGGTGCGGTGCGGTGGTGGTGCGGCGCGCAGCCGACGGGTTGCGCGAAGGGGATGGCAGCAGTTGGGGGCTTGGCGGGGCGCAGCCGGGCACGGCAGTCATGTTGCTGAATCAAGCGCGCGATGCGAGCAGCCAAATGCTGACGGGGTATCCGGATCCTCTCCGCGCAGGCCTGGGCGTTCGGCAAGCTCAAGTACGTGCCCGCCGCCGGCACCTCGCTGCCCAACGTGATCGCGGCGGCGGCGCTGCGGCGCATGGGCGAGTTCAGCCCGCAGAACCTGTCCAACCTGGTGTGGAGCTTCGTGTACATGCACCACGTGGACGAGGCGCTGCTGGCCGCCGCGGCGCGCTACGTGGTCGCGCGCGTGGGCGAGTTCAAGCCGCAGGAGCTGGCGAATATCGTGTGGGCCTTTGCCAGCCTGGGCCACCGCGACGAGCAGATGGTGAGCGACGCGTGGCGCGGCGCGTGCCGTGTGCCGCAGGCTGCCTGGGGTGCTGGGCTGCGTTTTTGCTGGAAGGGCTACGAGAATGGCGGGCGGCCGTAGGCCAGAGTGTGCTCGAGGGCGGCGGCGTTGGGAGCCCTCCTCGTGTCGGGTGTGGGTCTCGATTCTAACCCCCCGCTGCTCGTGCCCTCCTCCTCCCCCTCTTCCTCCACGACCTCGCAGCTGCACGTGGTGGCCAGCCAGGCGCAGCGCATCGCGCCGCTGTTCAAGGAGCAGGAGCTGTCCAACGTGCTGTGGGCGCTGGGCAAGATGGGCCTGCGCCACCGGCCCGACGTGCTGGAGGCGCTCATGGCCGAGACGCGCACCAAGCTGCCCGCCTTCCTGCCCCAGGTGCGCACCACACACTTCCTTTCGCGTTTCACCTCGTCGTGTTGCTCTCGTACGTTGCCTCTGGCTGCACGATGCCGGATTCTAGCTCTTCGCTAGCACGTTCGCCACCTCCAACAGTGCACCGTGCATTTACACTACACACCGATCTCGCACACCGCGCAGGGCATCAGCAACGTGGCCTGGGCGCTGGCGGCGGTGGGGCACGTGGACGAGCTGTTCCTGGACCGCGTGGTGGGCCAGTGCGGCCGCCAGCTGGGCGCCTTCGACGTGCAGGCGCTGGCCAACCTGGTGAGAGCGCGGCGGGGGGAGGAGGGGCGGGGGCAGGGCAGGACAGGGCAGGAGCGGAGCGCAGGTGCGTGTCGCCCGGCAGCAGTGTCCGGCTCGAAGCTGAGTGGTGGGCACCTCGTGCAAAGAAAGCAAGGACATCGCCATTGCCGCTCGCTGCTGACGCCGTCTCCGCGCTATGCGGGTGTCCCGTTTTGCGCTGCAGGTGTGGGCCATGGCCTCGCTGGGCTACTACCAGCCGCACTTCCTGGGCGCCGTGGTGAACGAGTGCCTGGGCCGCGGCCTGGACCGGCTGTCGCCGCAGAACCTGTCCAACATCCTGTGGGGCTGCGCCACGCTGGGACACCGCGACCCGCGCATGCTGTCGGCCTGGGCGGCGCAGACGCTGGAGAAGCTAGCGTCGTTTGAGCCGCAGGGCCTGTCCAACACCGCCTGGGCCTTTGCGCGCCTGGGCTTCCACAGCCCGCAGCTGTTCCAGGCGCTGGCGGCCGCGGCGCTGCACAAGATCGATGGCTTCACGGCGCAGGTGCGCGGCGCGGCAGGCAGGCAGGCCCTGGCTGGCAGGCGTTAGCATGCATGGGTGGACGGCCTGCAGCCTGCAGCCCCCGCGCAGCACCGCTCACAGGCGGCTTCGCAGGCTATCCACTGCTTCCGCCGCCCACCTCCCCCGCCCCTTTGTGTACGCTACACTATTCTTACCATCCTTGCACGCCCACCTCCCGCGCGCCGCAGGGCCTGTCGAACCTGGCCTGGGCCATGGCCACCGCCGGCCACGCCCAGCCGCGCCTGTTCGAAGCACTGGCCCGCCAGGCGGCCGCGCTGGCGCCCACCGGCGCCTTCAACGCCCAGAACTGCAGCGTCACGCTGTGGGCGGCGGCCAGCCTGCGCCACTACGACGAGGCGCTGTTCGACGCCATGCTGCGGCGGCTGGTGGCGGCGCTGGGCGAGGGCGGTGGCGCGGAGGCGGACGGCTGCGAGCCGCAGAACATCGCGAACGCGCTGTGGGCCGTCGCACGGTGAGCCGGCGCCTGCTATCCTTTTGTTCGGCTGCTGCTGCCTCAACTTGGCTTCCTCTTTGCTGCTGCCACTGTCGCTGCCGTGTGTTGCTGCGTACCATAAATCCACCATAAATCCACCATAAATCATCCGGACGTTGCGCCGGCCCTCCCCTGCTGCCCACAGGATGGGCCACCCGCTGCCGGCCGAGGCCGCGGCGCCGCTGCTGCGGCACGTGGTGGGCCTGATGCCGCGCATGAGCCAGCAGGAGCTGTGCAACAGCATGTGGGCGGTGGCGGTCATGGACCGCATGGACGAGCAGCTGTGGGCCGCCTTCTGCGACTGCCTCACGCGCCTGCCCGACATCTCGCCCGAGGGCATGCACCAGGTGAGGGAGGAGCCGCGCGAGCCGCTGCGGGTGCGCCGCACATGCAAACACAGGGGCTCACCAGGCCGTGGTTCCCACGTTACCGGTACGCGGCCGGCATTGCCCCGTTCGGTCCCCTGACGTCCGCTGACAGCCACGCGATCTGCACCCTCTGCCCGCGCTCCGCCTCGCAGGCCTACCACGCGCAGCTCATGTTCCATTCGCACCTGGCGCGCGCCGCCGGCGTGCCGCTGAGCAAGCTGCAGGCGCTCGAGGCCGGCTCCGGCCCTGCTGGGTCGGGCGCGCGCGGGCTGCTGCCGCGCCTGCCGGAGCCGCTGCACACCGTGGCGGCCAGCATGTGGGCGGCCTCGGCGCGCGACGTGCACGTCAGCCGCTTCCACCAGGAGGTGTCGGGCGCGCTGGCGGTGGCGGGCGTGCCGCATGCACTGGAGTGGATGACGGACGACCAACACTTCTCGGTCGACATCGGCCTGCAGGTGCGTGTGTGCGTGCAGGTGCAGGCGGGGCCTTGCGCCGCGTCGGCCGCCGCCTGGGCAGCCTCCGCGCTGCGTTGCGCTGTATACGCCGTGTGGACCCCTTGTTGCCCGAGAGGGAAACGGCACCTGCCCTTCATGCCTGCGCGCCCGGATGCAGTCTCACGCGCTGTCCCCTCTCTCCGCACAGGTCAACGCGCGCCCCACCGCCGTTGAGGTGAACGGCTCGCACCACTACGCCTCCAACGACCCGCAGCGCTCGCTGGGCGACACCGCGGTGCGCCGCCGGCTGCTGCAGGACCGCGGCTGGAACGTGGTGGACGTCGGCTTCGCCGACTGGGAGTCCATGGGCCGCACCCTGGCCGAGCGCGGCTCCAACCTGGTGGGCCGCATCGCTGCCTCCATGGACGACTGGGACTGGCGCTACGTGGGCCTGCCGCAGCGCTCCGCCGCCGGCGCCGCCGCGCCGCCGCCCGCCGCGGTGGTCGCGCCGTCGCCGCAGCCGGCGGCCGCCGCCGCGCCCTCCACCGCCGCCGCCGCGGCGCTGGCCGCGCAGCAGCAGCAGGAGCAGCAGCAGGCGGCGGCGGCGCAGGCCCTGGCGGCCGCCATGGGCCTGGGACCGCTGTTCCCCAGCGCCGCGGCCGCCGCCGCCAGCGCCTTCTCGTCCGTCGCCACGCCCGCCGGCCCCGCGCTGGACTTCGACCTCGACCTGGAGCTGGCGGGCCTCGCGGGCTGGTCCGCATCCAGCCCCTTCACCGAGCTCAGCGCGCTGGCGCTGGCCGGCGGCATGGGCGGCATGGGCGCGCAGCTCGCGGACCGCACCGCCAGCTCCGGCTCGGCCATGGACGAGGCGTCTGTGACGGCGGCGGTGGAGGCGGCGGAGGCGCTGGGCGCCATGCCGGGCGGCAGCCTGCTGCTGCAGCAGCAGGTGTATGACGTGCTGGGGCTGAGCCGCTCCGCGGGCATGCTGGCGGCGCTGCAGGCGCAGGCGGCGGCGCAGCAGGCGGCGGCGCTGGGCCACGGCGCCAGCCACCACGGCAACGACGAGCAGGTGGTCAGCGATGACGACCTGGAGCGCGTGGTGCAGTTCGCGCTGGCCTAAAGCGCGTCGCGCTCCAACGCACGCGAGCCTTTGAGGCAAATGAGGAGCCATGCTTTGTTCAAGGCGGGAGGCGGCGCTCTCTTCGCCACAGCCAGCCACAGCCCACGCACTCACACGCAGGCATTCGCAATTTACGCGGAGCAGCCCCTCCCATCATGCGCGTCCAGGCGCAGGGGGGGGCGCATCCTAGCTTTTACAATGCTTATGTTTGGGCCGCGCCGCCCTGGGCGGCGGCGGCCTCCGCATTGCGGTATCTTTCCCGCGGAGCTTGTCCGCGCTTATTTGGCCTTAAGCTTTTTGCTGGGACAGAATGTGGCGAGCGGCTGCAGCGACTGGCCTCCAGACTGTCTGGTGGTCTCGTCGCGGCCTCGCCAGCAGGGTTTGAGCAGCATGAGGGCTGCGGATGCACGCGCACCCGTGCGGCTTCGAAAGCTGCGTATTGCACGTGCGGCTTAGAAAGCTGCGTATTGCACATGTGGTGCTCCCGGCCCGCTTCCAGGCTGTGGAGGCTGTATTGTTTGGCACACGTAGCGACACAAATGCGGCGCTCGGGTTTTGGAGGTTCTCCGCGGTAGCGCAGCGGCAGTCTTCTCGCCTGTCTACGAGGGTGGATGGCAGAAGCTGCCAGGGAAGGCGCCGTATTCATTTAGGAGCACTGGTGTTGTTGTGCTACTTGGCACGGGTTTGCGTGTTTACTACTCGGGTCTGGACGCGTTTGTGATGTACTCTGCGTTCATTTGTTTTGCATGTCTGCGTGTTGCACTGTGGACGAGTTTTGACGAGACGGCTCGCGGTGAGCAGCCAGCGACGTGGAGTGAGCGGCTGCGATGGGGCATGCGTGAGCCGGGGTTTTGCATAGTGATGCATTTTGCCCCAGACTGCCAGATCGTGGCTCAAGACAGCAGCGGATCGGAGGCGCGGCATGGAGAGCATGTGCGAGTGGAAGAGGGCAGGAGCACAAGTTTGCCAGGGACCAGGAAGCATTCACTCGGGATAGTAGAAGCCCTGTATAAGTTTGATTGATAATGGACGGGAATATTGAGGCGTGTACCAAGTACCGAAGCTCGCCACCGGCAATGCAGGAGAGCCTGACAACAGTGGAGAGAGTTATGCGTACGACACGCGAGAATGTGGGTGCGTACGACACGCGAGAATGTGGGAGCGGATGTGAGTGTGAGAGCGAGACTGGCAGATGTATGCCTAGATAAAGCCGGTGGGAAACCGCGGCACCTGTGCGGCCAACGAAGAATGGATGTGCAGTGCCGCGGACAGAGAGGACAGACGCGAGCATTAGGTACTTAGCAGCATCGCCCGTTTGATAATGATATTATTCCTGGAAATGCTATGATGGAATGGGGTTTTGATCGTCGCAGGGGAACAGGGAGAGTACAAGTGCTCCGAGATGCTGCATGCGGTGGAGGGGAAGAGGCGGGCCACGGGACGGTAGTGAGCTTGAATCTTGAGCTTACAGACAGGCATTGAAGGCGCCGTGGAGGAACGGCTAAGGCAATAAAAGAAGGTCCGGCTTAGTGCGCAACGGCCCCATAGGGCACATGCCTGGAGGGTGCCGCATAGAAAGGCGTAGAGCTGGCCAAGGCTATAGATGATTGAATGCGAGTCAGTGCGTGGGCGAGACAGGCTGTAACAGAACATGGACGACCACACGTTCATCTGCAGCTGCCGCAGCCCCCACCCCCCAGAGCGGCCGCCGTCCAGTGAGGCAGTGACAGGGCTTTGGGCCTGGCTTTGGGCTATCGAGGACACGCATTGATCCTGCAGAGCACATTCGGGACCTACCATCGACTGAATCTGACCGCCCGGAGCCGGGCAAGGATCCAGGGCAAGAGAGACACGAGAGGCCTATGATTGACTCATTACAGTTCCCTCCGCGGGTGCGACATGCCCCACGGTAGGCCATCGGGGACATCATACCCACTCCGTGATCATCCTAAATCATCCTTGCCCCGGGACATTCGAACTACTAGAAGATGCACCACGTCGGCACAACCACAGGGGTCTGCTCCCCGACCCCTCACGCTCAATAGCACTGCTGCTGCTGCTGCTGGCACGTGACGGCTGCTGCCACGTCTCGATCCCCAGCCGCAGACTCGAACTGGAAACGTCTAGCACACACGTGCGCACGTATGCAGCCCATTATGGCGGCGCCAAAATGCAGGCCCTGCTATACTATTGCGGCTCCACCAAGTCATCAATAAAGAATGCCGCATCCCTGCCGCAAGCTGATCGCGTCGAGGTACCACGTGCAAAGGCGTTTGCTTTCATTCCTGGGTCAACGCGCTTCTGAACTGAAGGCTGCATGCATGCCCATGCGCATCATGCCCCCTACTTCTTATGTCTTAGCCATGCGCCCATGCGGCAACGCGACTGCTGCAGCTGCCGAAACAACCTGCGACCCCCCTCCCCTGCTCCGAATGAACTACAACACAGGAGAGCACTTATGTGCTCTGACAAATCCACACATCTTATCAATTACTTATGCTTGCTCACACGTCAGTGGATCTTGAGCTGTAATACCCCCGCCGCGGCTGTGCGGCAGCTTTGCTTGTCCAAGACACATGCTGGACTTGCACACAAAGATGACAAAACCCACATGGGCCGTCCGATTAAGCTTGAATACCGTAACGCTGGGCACGTGCTCTTTTGTTTGCTTGGGGGCCCCCCCACACATGCTTACTGCGCCCCGCCCCGTGCGTTGGGAACACACCCCACGCTAGCTCCGATCGCTTGTGCACCCTTCGCCGTCATGCAAGCGCACTTGCCCCTTGCTCACGAGTCATACGCCCGCTGCGGTGCCTGCCAGCTGCAGACCCACACGTCCGCCTTGGGCAGAGCGGCCCCCAGGTCCACGCTGTGTCTCGCAGCGGCACCGGCGCGCGAGGTGCGCCCCTCGAGCTGCCCGCCCAGCCCCCCGCCGTCGTCGTGCAGGTTGCCACCGTGCGACTGCGCCGCCGCCGCCGCCGCCGACGCGCCGTGCTCCGCGCCGCCCGCGTTCGTGCCGCCACCACCCCACGTGACAGCAGCGGCTGCCGCCGCCAGTGCATCGGCTTCGTCGCCGGCGCCCACCACCTCTCGAGCGGCCGCGACGGCGCGCTTACCGCCGCCCGCAGGCAGCGGCGTCAGCTTGAGCGCGGCCGCGGCCGCGTCGCCGGCCGCCGCGGCGCGGTGCACACGCTTGGCGACGGCCCACGTGCACAGCACCTGCCCCATCAGCGCCGTACGGCAGAGCTTAGTCAGCCTGCCGTACGTCTTGCCGCCGTTCTGGTTGCGATACAACCGCGCGGCGCTGACGGATCCGTCCTGCAGAAACATGCCCTCATCGGCGGCGCAGCGGATGCGCAGGCCGCGAAGCACGCAGCGCTGGTGCATGGGCAGCTGCCCTGCTGCGTGCGAATGCTGCAGTTGCAGCTGCTGCTGTTGCAAGAGCGGCAGGGTGGACGTGTGGTGCAGCAGCTGTTGGTGCACGGCCGAGTGCTGCGGCAGCAGCGGCAGCGGCTGCGAGTGGTGCTGCATAGCTGCTGCTGCGTGCGGCAGGTGCAGCGGCGGCGCGCCGCCGGCGCCCATAGCCATCGCCGCGGCCGCGGCGGAGGCGGGCAGCGCTGCGGGGTGGGGCGAGGCGCACAGCGGCGGCTGCGCCGCCGTGGGCATCATCGACGCCGCCGACAGCACGCTGCCCGCCGTGGCTGCCGCCGCTGCTGCTTGCGGCACGCCGTCAAACGTGAAGGCAGCGCGCTCCGGCGCCTGCCGCAGCCGCAGCTCCTGCAGCTCCGGCTGCGGCGAGTAGTACGCGGCAGCCTCATCCGCCGCGCGCGGCGAGTACGACGCACCGCCGCCGACAGCGCCTGCTGCGTCGCAGCCGGGGTCTCCCACGATGATCAGCGGTGTGGACTGCGCCGCCGCCGCCGTCGCCGCGGCCGCGAAGCCCGTAGCGAAGGGCGACGCGGCTGCGCCTCCGGCCATCGTGCCCCCAGGCGACACGGCCATTGTTCCCGGCACCTGTGCCCCGGGACCCACGCCGGGCCCTGCTATGGCGTACGGCAGGAGCTGGGAGCCGCGCAGCCGTTGGGAGTTGGAGGTGCGGGACACGAACGCGCCCGCCGGCAGCATGGCCACGTCCGTGGCGCGCCGCCGGGTGCTGCCGCCGTGGTGGTGCTGGTAGTGGCGGCCGCCCGGGTGGGGCTGCGGGCTGGCGGCGGCGGCGGCGGCGCCGCCGCCACCAAAGAGGTCCTGGTGCCGGTCCCTGTCGCCGCCGCTGCGCCGCTCACCGCCGCCGGCGATGTTGTTGCCGCTGCTCACGCCGCCGTCCCTGGCGCCATCACGATCGGCGTTGCTGGCGCCGCCGAATGCGAAGGCGCGCATGGAGGGTAGGCGCATGCTCGTGCTACGCCGCCGCAGCGCGCCACCCAGCGCCAGCAACACACCCGAGTTACCCGGGCTGTCCACGCCGCCCCCGGCCCCGCCGCCAGCTCCGCCAAACCCGCCGCCCAGGCCCATGCTCTCGCCGCCGCCGCCGTACCCGCCGTACCCGCCGCCGCCGGCGCCGTACACCATGCCGCCGACGCTGCTGCGTTCGTTGGCGCCGCCGCCACCGCCGCCGCCGCCCATGTTGGCGAGGCGCAGGGTGATGGTGATGCCGCCGGTGGTGGCGCGGCCGCTGTCACAGCCCAGGGCCGCCGAGTGCTGCTGGGCCCCGGCTCCGGCGCCGCCGGCTGTTGTGTAGATCCCGTCTTCATCATAGCCGCCGCTGCCGCCGCCGCCGCCACTCGCGCCGCCGCCGCCAGCGCGGCCAGCGCCGCCGCCCAGCTCGCCGCCGCCGTATCCGAATGCGTCGCCGTAAGCCTCTCCCACCTCATCCAGCTCCTCATCTTCCCCAACGTCGTCATCCAACACGCGCCCGTCGCCGTCATCCAACATGCGCCCGTCCCCACCGCCGCCTCCGCCGCCATCGCCCTCCTCTTGCGCGGCACCGCCCGGCTCGCTAGTGATTGGCGGGTGGGACGAAAGAGACCACCGCGACCGCGGCTTCGTCACTACGGGCGCCATCGCGCCGTGCTCCGCCGCGGCATCGGCGTACGAGCGCCGGCCACTGCCGCCGCCACCACCGCCGCCCACAAGGGAGCGCGCGCTGCCGCCGCCGCTGTTGCCGGCGCTGCTGCCAGCGGCGCCGCTGTCGGCGCGGCCGTGGCGCAGGAAGGCCATCGCGGCGGCCACCACCGCCCGCGGCGTGCTGCGCTGCGGCAGCGCCTCCGCCGCGTCGGCAGCGACCGCTGCAGCGGCGTTGCTGGGATGCTGCTGCGGCCACGGTTGAAGCTGCAGCTTCGGCAGCTGCTGCAGTGGCAGCGGGTCGTGCGTGAGCGGTGAATGCTCATCGCGAGGCAAGGCGTGACCGTCAGGAGACGCGGGTGGTGGCGGCGGCGGCGCAGCTGGAGGTGGCAGCGGCGGCGGCGGCGGCAGCGGGCAAGGCTGCGGCGACACCGCCGAAGGCTGCTCCCCAGCGTCCAGCGGTGCTGACGCGGAAACACCCGGGCGCGGCGACGTCGGTTGGGAGCGCGGCTGCTGCGGTAGCGGCGGACGTGGCACCTGCAAGCTTGGTGGCTGCCGCTGCTGCCGCCGACCACTGCCGAGTACGGGCGACGCCACAGCCGCCGCCACATCCGCGCCTGCCAGTGCCTTGGCGCCGTGCAGCACCGCGGCATTGGCTGCCGCTGCCGCCGCCCGGCCACCGCCGTTATGCGAGCCGAGCTCGTAGCTGCTTTGCCCTTGGCCAAGCACGCGGGCGGAGCGGGTGTGGAGCGGCCCCGCGCTCAGACTGGCGCCGCCACCACCAGCAGCACCAGCCGCGCCTGCGGCGGCAGCGGCAGCAGCCCCGCTGCGACTGCTGAGCAGGTCGCGCGCAAGCGGGCTGGGCGCAGGGGCGCGCAGCACGGACGTGCGTGCCCGGTGCATTACGCGCTGCGTGAGGCTGACGGCCACGCCGGAAGCGCTGAAGCGGCGGCGCAGGCCGCGGCCGCTGCTGTCGGGCCCGCCCGCCGGGCCCTCGCCGCCGGGGTCGCTTTCATCCTGCAGCCGCGGCAGCGCCGCGCCTCCGAACGCTGCGGCCGCGGCGGCGGCAGTCGGCCGGCCGGCGGAGCTCGCGAAGCTGCTGCCGCCGGCGACGCTCTGGCTGCCCAGCACCAACCAGTGCGGCGGCAGCGCGGAGCCGGAGAGGCCATAGGCCTGCCCGCTCATTGACGCCGCCAGGCCCAACGCCTCGCCGCCGGCACGCGACAGGCGGCGGCGATGGAAAGCGCCTTCCTCGCCGCTGAGGCCGCTACCGCCAAGGCTGCCGCCGCGGCTCACACCGCTGAGGCTCTGCTGCAGCGCGCGCCTGATATTCGTGGACACGCTGCCCGCCGCCGCCGTCGCCGCCGCCGCCGCCGCGGCCGCAAGCCCCGCCCCAGAACGCCTGAAAGGCGCCTGCGGTTGCGGCGCCGGGTCGCGCGCCTGCGGCGAGGGCGGCTGCTGGTCCTGCTGCGGGTGCTGCGGCTGGGGCTGCGCTGTTGGGGGCGGCGGGGGTGGCGGCGGCGGCGCGGCCGGCAGCACGACCACCAGCTCGTCACCCAGCTCGTGCGCGAGGAGCTCCGCGGGCCACTCCACTGCTGTGCGCAGGTGCTCTTCCAGCGCCACCAGCCAGCGCACCGCGGCGGGCTGCGGGCGGTAACGCGAAGAGGCGAGGCATCATCATCATCATCACAACTCGGCCTGACTCCGTGCGGTCGCGGGCACGGTCATGGACGTAGGCGCTTGTGCATGTGCGACTGCGCGCTTCAACGCCACCCATGTCGCACACCCACCCGTGTCGCGCGACCGCCCAACACACGACCGCCCGTCACACCGCACAACAACATGGAAAGAGGACGCCACGCATCGCGCCGGTTTCTGACGACGCTGCCAAGCACTCACCGCGCTCCGAAACGCCACCAGCAGCTCGCCGCCCTCCGCCGCCGCGGGGTAGCCGCCCGCCGCGGCCAGCAGCTCCAGCGCCGCCGCCGTGAGTTTGGCCAGCGCGGCCGCCGCCACGCCCGCGTCCCAGGCCATGAGCGTGGGCATGCCGACCACCTGTGTTCGCGTGTGTGTGCGTGTGTGTGCGTGTTAGAGAGCGCACAGGAAAACGACAACAAAGACTGCGTGTGTGCGTGTTAGAGAGCGCACAGGAAAACGACAACAAAGACTGCGTGTGTGCGTGTTAGAGAGCGCACAGGAAAACGACAACAAAGACTGCGTGTGTGCGTGTGTGTGCGCGCGCGTGTGGCGTGCCTGTGGATATCGTGGCGCACGCACAGCTACCGTACCGGGCATGCCGTACAGGCGTGGCTCCCTTTCCGCGCCCCATCGTGCGACATCCCAGCGGCACGCCCGCCCCCCACCGTTTGCTGATGGTCTTCAGCGCGTCCTGCACCGCGTTTCCAACCATCCTTGCAACCCCAACCCATGGCGCACAGCCTGCCCACACGCACACCTACTTGCACCAGCGCCAGCGTGACGCTGCCCATCGGCGCCGCCAGCAGCCCCGGCAGCAGCGGCCCCGGGCCGTGCGTGCGCAGCGGCTGCCGCTCCAGCAGCAGCTGCCGCGCCGCCAGGGGCAGCACCATGGCCTGTCGGGGGGCAAACACGAACGAGCTCTGCGGCTCAACAGGTGGAACGTGGAGTATGGTACCCTGACTCACGTACATAGTGCACTCATGTGCTGCTACGACAAGCGCGAGATACCGCATCCCTGCGACCAAGCCGCCGGCGCCACCGCGCCGGGCCGCACCTGATACAGGTCCGCGGGCTCCGGGCCGCCGCGCGCGCCCGCCCCGTAGTGCCGTGAGTGCTGCAGGTGCGAGTGCGCCGCCGGCCGCATCAGGCCCGAGGGCGGCGCCAGCGCCAGGGCCGCCATGGCTGCCGAGAACGACAGCCCGCCGGAGGCGCCGCCGGCTGTTCCCCCAGACGAGCGCACCGCCACCAGCGCGCCGCTGCCGTCGCGGCTGGTGCTGTGAACGTGGCGGGCGCTGCCGCTCGCGAGCGCGGGCGCGTCCAGCGGCATAGCCGCGGAGGTGCACAGCGCGGCGTCGTCGTCTGCGGCCGCCGCCGCCGTCGCCCCAATGCTCTCCGCCACGGGCTCGGGCTGTGATAGCAAGGCGTCCCGAGCAGCTGCGTTGGCGTCCGCCGCATCATCGCCGCCCCGTTCGCCGAGCAGGTAGCGGCCCTTGTGCCACATGATTAGACCCTGGGGTAGGGGTGGGGGTGGGGTGGAGTCGCGGCATTGCGTTGGTGGCACGTCAGGACCCACCGCTGGCTAGCTATGCCCTGCCGGTGGTGGTGGGGCTGTGTGCGGGCAAGGCGGCGGCGTACCGGCAGCTGCCCGAGTGCCGGGGTGGGCACCGGCATCAGCTCAACCATGTGCCAGCCCTGCTTGGGTGCTCTTGGCCCTGAGTCGCGGGCACACTCCCACACCACCGCACGTGCACACCCAAGCACACACACGCACACGCACGTTCACACGCACCTGGATGTCCTTGCGCGGCAGCGGCAGCAGCCGCTCGGCGGTACTGGCGCTGAGCAGGACCATCCCCCCTAGCGCGGCGTCACTGATCAGCTTGGTCATCTGCGAGCGAGACCGGTGCAGCAGCAGGAGAGCGCGCGCGAGCGTGAGGCATTGCATGGCTTCGCATGGCCGCGGCGGCGTGTCCCACGACCCCTGTGTGTCATTGCCAGGCTCCACGCGGCCCGCGCAGCACATTGCTGAAGCAAAAGTATGATAGAAAGTAGTGTAGAGTGTCTGGCCACCCCCTCCGCCCCGCCCCGCGCTACTGCCGCCGCCCCACCCCGCCCCGCATCCGCCCCGCATCCGCCCCGCGTACTGCCGCCGCCGCCGCGCGCACGCACCTGCATGCACGCGCCCGAGTAGGCGGTGCGGCGGCCGTGGTCCTTCACGTACACCACGTCCCGCCCCGGCGCCAGGCCCGAGCAAATCCCGATGCGCACCCGGAAGCCCCTGTGCCCGGGAGACGTACGGGGGTTGTACGGCACAAGCATGTCATACAACGGTAAACAGGAAGATACGCAAAGACGGGTAGAGGCAAAGGCCCTTCAAGGCACGCGGCAGAGGCACGCGTTGACCAGCAAAGTTTCAAACGTTACTCTGTTTCCCGCGCGTGCGTCAGTCGCCAGCCTCACCTGAAGCACAGGTGCATCGTGCCCCCCGTGCCGCCGTGGGGTGCGGGGGTGCCGTGATCCCGCCCACCGCCGCCGCCGCCACCGCCGGTGCCGCCGCTCGCTTCGCTCCCCAGAGCCGCTGGCGCGCGCTGCAGCAGTGACGGCAGCGTCCGCACGCCGCGGCGCAAGCCGGTGCCCGTGCCGGTGCTCCGCGGCGGCGGCGGCAACGCCGCAATCACCGCGGCGGCCGCCGCCACCCCGGCTGTTGGCGTGGGCGGCGGCGCCGGCGCCGCGACGGAGACGCCACTCAGTTCGGGCCTGCCCAGCGGCCCGGTGCTCGCCAGGGACGGCGGCGGCTGCGAGAATCCACTCGCGACGGCGGCGCCGCCGCCAGCGCCGCCAAAGGCGCTGGACAGCCATGACGATATGGCCGCGAAGCGGCGGCTGGAGGCGGCGGCGGCGGGCGCCTCGGCGGCGAAGGGCCCCAGCGCGGAGGAGCTGGAGCCGGCGCGGGAGTGGAGGCCGCGCGCGTAGCCACCAGACGCCGCCTTCGCCACCAGCGCCATGGCGGATTGCGGCCGCGTGTCCGTGGTGGCAGGCGACGCGGCTGCCTGGAAGGTGGCGGCCGCGGCGGCGGACGGCGCGCGCGCGCCGCCGCGGCCGAGCCCGCTGCCCCGCGGCGCCGGGGCAGCGCCTAGCGCGGCGCCTGCGGCCGCCTCGCCGGGCCCTGCCATGAAGTCGGTCGCGGCGCTCGCAGACAGGGTGCTGGTGGCGGCGCCGCTGTCGGGCGCCGTGACGGTGACGCAGCCAGACGCGGAAGCGGGCGCAGGCGCGGTGCCAGCGGGCGCCGTCTCGGCGTGGGCAGCCGCAGCCGCAGCGGCGGCAACGGTCACGGCGGCTGCGAAGGACCACGGCGCTGAGGGCGGCGGCATGCCGCCGCCGCCGCTGGCGCTGCCGCCGCGGCTGCTCCGGCCAAGTAAAGCGACTGCACTTGGCACCGCTGGGCTACCTTGCGCCGTGAAGGAGCTTGCTGCTGGCTGCCCGCAGCTGGTGCCCCCAAGCGCGTTGGCCGCGCCGCCGCCGCCGCCGCCTGTGGTGCGGCTGCTGCCGCTGCCGGCGACCGCCAGCCCGGCGCCGGGAGCCGCCATGCCGCCGGCGGCGCGGCTGCTGGTGCGCCCCAGCGGCGAGAGGTGGCTGCGGAGCGAGGCGGCGGTGTGGAGCACCGCGGCCGAGGGCGCGCGCGAGGGTACGCCCTCGGTCAGGCTGGTGGTGGACAGCTGCCGGTCCAGCACGCCACCGCTGGCGCCCTCGTCGCACACCGCGCCGGGCCAGGCTTCAGACCCCAAAGGCCGGACGGCTGTGGCGACCGCTCCATCGCCGGCACCGCCGCCACCACCAGCACCACCGACACCATCTCGCTCGCCAGCCTCGGCGCCATCAGGCACTGCCGTCGCGCCTGCTGCATCATCGGCCGCGCCTGCTGCATCATCGGCGGTGCCTGCTGCATCATCGGCTGCTGCCACGTCCGCGGTGCTAGCGTCGGCTTCGATGGCGCCGGTGCCGCTGCCGGTCAAGGGGCTCATGGGAGCGCCCGCGCGACCTCCACTGCACCCGCCAGCAGCAGCAGGGGCTAGCGAGCCTTGCATGCTCGGCAGCAGCGCCTGCGTCGCCGACACAACCATCAGCGATGGCGGCTGTAGCGGCGACAGGCCTTGCGTCCGTAGCGACGCAGCCTGGGCGGCGGCGGGCCCAGCCGTCGCATCCGTGCCTGCGGCGGCGTGTGCCCCGCGGCACACGTCCTGTGGCCGGCTGGCCACTGGTGGCTCCGGCACCACCCGTTTCGCGTGCCAGCTGTCAAAGATCGACACCGCCCTCACGGGCGCCGCCGAAGCATCCGCAGCAAAGCCGGGGCCGGCAGCAGGCAGCGCGTGAGCCGCAACAGCCGCTGCCACTGTGGCGGCATCGTTCGCTTGGGGCGGCTGGCCGGCGCTTGGGGCGCCAGTGCCAAAGCTGCGCACCTCTGTGCCGCCGGACTCGACTGAGATGTCCCAACCCGAAAGCGACAGCCTGGCCGGCAGCGCGCTGCCCCTCACAAACACCGGCGCGTCGCTGCCGCCGTCCTCCTCCTCCTCCTCGACCTTGCGCAGCGAGCGGCTGTGCTCCGCCCCGCTGTCGCTGCAGCTGCGCCGGTCAAAGGCCCTGCGGACAGCGCCGCCCGCGCGCGGCGACAGCGACGGCGACGGCGAGCCCGCGGCCGTGGCGACACTGGCTTGCCCCGGCTCTACCGCTGCTGGCATGGCATCCTCGGCCGCGTCCGGCACCGGCTCCGCCTCCGCTGACGTTGTAGGGTAGGCGGTGGAGTAGGGGTAGCTGCCGCCGCTGCGGCCGCCGTGGCTCGCCATCGAGCCGCCCAGCGAGCCCGCCACCGAGTACGCACTGAGCGGCGACACCCCGGCCATGCCACCCATGCGCCGCGCCGCCGCCGCCGCCGCCGCCGCAGCAGCAGCAGCAGCAGGCGTGCCGGACGGCCCATAGCCGGAAGAGCTGGACGGCGCCGCCGAGGCGCTGTCGCTGGCCCCGCCGCCGCCGCCGTAGACGCCCAGGCGGCTGGCCTTGACTGTGTCCATCAGCGTCACGGGGCTCGGGAACGCGGACCCACGGCCCGCGCCCGCCGCCAGGTGCGAGCTGCCGGCGCTGCCGTGCCTCGCGTGGGCCACCGCCGCCGCAGACAGCGGCAGGGGCGGCGGCGGTAGCGGCAGCGGCAGCCGCGCGTCCGGTCCGGCGCTGCCGCCGCCCAGGCTCAGGGCCGACGGCGCCGGCCACGCTGCCGGCGCCGCCACCTTTACGATCCGCTCCGAGTTGAAGGTGCTGCGGTGGCTGCCGTGTGAGGCGTAATCGCTCTCTCCCGTCGTCGCATCAGCGGTGCTTTGGCCATAGGCGGCCATGCGCACAGGCTGCGGCTCTGCCGCGTGCAGCGACACCGACACCGACGCCGATGCTGTCGACGTCGCAGCGGCTGACGGCGGCGCCGGCGCCAGCAGCGCCAGCGATGTCATTGTGTTTGACCCGGGGCGCAAGCTGCCGCCCGGGCCGCTGCCGCCGCCACCAGCAGCACTAGCACCAGCGCCGCCAGCCAGGCCCAGGGCGCTGCTACTGGTCGCCCGAGCATTCCCCAGCCCCATCAGCCCTCGCGCCTGCAGGCCGCTCGAGCGGCGCTCCTCGGAAGCTGCTGCCGTGCTGCTGCCGTCATGACCCGGGGAAATGACGCTGTAGCGGGAGTTGACCCGATGTCCGCCCTCTTCCGCGGCCAGCGCTGCCGCTGCGCCTGCCAGCGCCGACTCGGCGCCGCCGCTAGGCCCGACTTCGCCCATGCCGGTGGGGCGACCGGAGCGGATGGGCAGCAGCGTGGGCGGCGCGGTGCCGGTCTGGCGCTTGATCAGCACTTGCAGCGCTCGGAGGTCCCCGCTGACGCCTGTGCCCCCCGCCGCCGCCGCCGCGCCGCCGCCCGCTCGGCCCAGCAGCGCCGACGGCAGCTGCGCCGCCGTGCGGAAGGGCGACGGCGACGGCGGCGGCGCCTCCATGAATGAGGAGTGAACGCCCGCGACGGCGGAGGGCGAGGCGTGGCTTAGGTGCTGCTTCCCTAGGCGCCGCAGGAAGCTGAGGCGCGAGGACCGCGAGCCGGCGCGATGCGGCGCCACGGACGGCGAAATCGGCGAGTGCAGGAAGCCCGGCCCGAGCCCGGGCCCGAGCCCGGGCCCGAGCCCGGGCCCGAGCCCGGGCCCGAGCCCGGCCCCAGGATCCAGGCCGCCCTCCCGGAACTGGAACCCATCCTCCCCGCTGGAATCCCGGTGTTGCTGCATCGCGGCGGCGCGCACCGCCGCGGCGACGGCCGGCGGCATGAGCACAGGCGAGGTCAGCATCATGGGCAGGTTGTCGATACCCATGTCGGGATCATCGTCGCCGCCACCGCCACTCAAGCCGCCGCCGCCACTCAAGCCGCCGCCGCCGCCGCCACTCAAGCCGCCGCCGGCGGCAACGCCGTCCGCGCCCGTGTATGTGTCGCTGCCGACCTCCACCCCATCCTCGTCGGCCTCATCACTGAGTGGCGGGAGGTCGCTGATGGGACAGGCGCCGCTGGCGCCGGGGCTGCCGGTCGGAAGCCCCAGCGACCCCAGCCCCACCGCCATCCCCTGGCCGCCTCCCACGAGCGCACTGCCCGCCAGGACGCCTGACACGCCGGCACGGCCGTTGCCGCTCGTGGCGCGCCGCACGCTGCCCTGACCGCTTCCCGGCGCCGCCACAGCACCGCCACCACCGCCGCCGCCGCCGCCCATGAGGCTCGGCCGCCTGCCGCTGACGAACGCGCCGCTGCCGCTGCCGGCTGCCGAGAGCGCGTGCACCATGCCGCCGAGCGGCACCGAGTAATGCGATTGAAGCAGAGCCGTCTGCGTGATGCCGGAGGCAGCGGAGAGCAGCGTCTGGCTCCGGTGCCAGGCAGAGCCGGGAGGCGACGGCCGTCCGGAGGTCCCCAACCCCGCCGCCGCCATCCCTGCTGCCGCCAGCGTCGCCGCCGCGTACCAGTCGGCCGGCGCTCCGCCGCCGGCCCCGGGCGTCACGGCCGGAACCGCCGCGGCGGCGGTCATGGCAGTTGCGGTGGACGGGTGCCGCAGCGCGGTCGCGAGGCTGCTCGAGGCAAGCGACGTGTACAGGAGTTCAGGCGGCATAGCGGCCTCCAACGCCGAAGGCGCGCGAGAGGCGCCCGCGGACGGCCCTCCGGCCCCGCCGCCCCCGCCGCCGCCGGCTGCTGTAAATGCCCAGGAGCTGGGTGAGGCCATGGCTGCCTGCCCGCCGGACAGGCGGGCAGGGGGAGGAGCGGTGGCGGCGGGCGCGGGCGAGGCGTGGTGGTAGACCACTGCGCAGGGCTCCTGCTGCAGGACCGCCTCGGGCCAGGGCTGGTGCATGAGGGACACCTGCAAGGTAGGGCGGTAAGGGCGGGCGGGTTCCATGCATGATTCAGTAAGACGAGATGGTGATAATGGTGGTGGGAGGGCGGGTTCCAAAGGTGGTAAGAGAAGTGTGGCAGGGCAGGCAGCAGGCTTGGAGGGCGGGGGGGAGGGGGGCGGGAGGGCGGGGCCAAGCGTAAGACAGCGCTGCGCCGCGCTGGTTGCGCCGCGTTGGTGCTTTGGCGCGGGCGGCATGCTGCCGTGCTTGAGGCCGGCCGGGTCGGGGCAGGGCTGTCGACCGAGAGGGTTGTCCGACAAAAGGCCCGACAGGGCAGTCTATTGAGCGGGTTGCTAGTCTAAAGAAACCTGCGCACCTGCACCTCCAGCGCGAAGGCGACGGCGGAGGCGGCGGTGGGGAAGGCGATGATGAAGGAGTCACCCTCGGTGTGGCACTGCGGAGACACGGGGTTGTGGGGTTGTGAATACCAGCCCAAACTAAACCAAACCCAACCAAACCAAACTAACGCTTGTGCATGGGGGGCACGGGCGTGGGCGCGCCGGGGTTCAGTTGCACGTGCGTGGTCGTTAGCGTCGGGCCTCCATACATACAGGGGGCACCTGTCGCAGCGGGTGCAAGGAGCGCCCTGTCCCGGCGGGTGGGGCCTAGCACGTGTGGCGCGTTTGTAGGTGGGTGCGTGTGTAGGTGGGCGCGTGTTACCCATGCGGCATGGGGCTCACCTCGTAGCCGTCGTGCTTGGGCAGTAGCATGCGGATGACGCTGTTGTGCAGGTTGAGCGCCGCGTCCATCACACCCGCGTCCAGCACCTCCCTGCAGCGGGGAGACCCAGCCGGACCAAATATCAGTCAGCTGATCATGCTTGTGCGTGTCGCCCTCGTGTCCAAGGGCACGGGGTCAAAACAGGTAGCATTACGGTAATCAGGCGTGCGTAACCAGCAGGGTCTGACATTACCGAACAGTGCGGGAGTTTCTATCAGACAAGTGGACACGAGCGCACCAGAGCTGTGTGGAGGACTGTATGTCCGTGATGCACAGCGACGTGTCAGGGCTGTAGCTGGGAGCCGACACCGGCTGTAGCGCCGCGCGGCGTGCCCGCCACCGCCGCCGCAGCAGCAGTGCCGCCGCCAGCGTCGCAAGCAGCGCCGCCGCCACCACGCAGCCCACCACGACGCCGGCAGTAGCATCGGGCGACAGCGAGCCACTGCTACTGCCGCTTCCACTGCTGCTGCCGGGCTGCATCGTCGGCGGAGCCCAGGGGTCACCCGGGCGTATTCCCAGGTCCTGGCGGCAGCACGCACGTGGCGGGCGGGCAACAAGCAGGCACACACACCATTAAAATCAGTGGCAGCAACCTAAAACTGCTTTCAATTACGGCACAACGACAGAGACACTCAAGCGCGTGCCGGGTTCCGTGCTACCGCCACTATCAACACCAGTTGGTGTGGTGTATCACGGTAGGAGCCGGCGCCGCACCTGCCAGTAGGCGGCCTGCAGCGCCGCCACGCTGCCGCCGTAGTGCGACGTCAGCATGTCGTTGAAGCGCCGGGCCAGCATCTGCGGGCGCGGGATCCACACACCGCGGCAGCTGCTAGCTCACTCACTGCCCATGTGACGGGGTAGGCAGGCCCGCCGGGCTGCAGGGCGCCGCCGTGCAGCACGGTCTGGCACTCGCACACGCTGCATACGGTTTGCGCGTGCTCCGTGCGCCGCCCTCCCACCCCCGCATGCAACTGCCCCATCCTGTCCTAGCTAGCTAGCATGCTAGCATCCGTGTTAGTTCCGTACGCACCTGCACCAGTTCCTCCGGCGCGCTGCCGTTGTACACGACCGCCGCCGCCGCGTCCGCAATCGCCGCCTGCAGCTCCGTGCCGCCGCGCTGCCGCGCGCCCATGGCCAGGCTGGGGTGCTGGAACGAGTCGGCCAGCACCCCCAGGAACGCGGCGGTGTCGGTGGGGTGGTAGCCCGCCGCGACCCACACCGGCAGCGCCGCGGGGGACAGGTGGCTGGTGCGCACGGGCGTGGTGCGGGAGGTGGGATCCAGCGCCCACGGCCAGCCGTCCTGCACGTAGGGGTGCAGCACCGCACGCCATGCACACCACGATCACGAATGTGCACAGGGCCGGTCAGGCACGATTGCTACCGCGAAGGGCGCGCGCGCTGTGCTGGGCCGCGCTGGCGCTGCCCCGCGCACGTGCAAACCGCGCGCGGCGGGCATGTCGCGGCCCACCGTTCGCCCTTAACATTTAAAGTAACTCTGAGGACAACGCTTAGCACAAACCAGAAAGTTACTCACTTGGTAGGTGACGCTGTAGGTGAAGGCGCGCAGCGCCGCCAGCGCGGCGTTCGGCGGCGCCAGGCGGTTCAGCGCAAAGGAGAAGGCGCCGCGGCCCAGGTAGGGCGACTGGTTGATCAGCAGCGCCTGAGCAGAGACCTGTTGGGGCTGCTGCGGCTGCTGCGGCTGAGCCGGCTGCCGCGGCGGCGCCTCGTACGCCACGGCGAAGGGGCACAGCTGAGGCGTGCAGGGCTCCAGCTTGCCTGGTGGTGGTGGTGTGAGGCA
Organism: Chlamydomonas incerta; assembly: GCA_016834605.1. Classification (NCBI taxonomy): domain Eukaryota; kingdom Viridiplantae; phylum Chlorophyta; class Chlorophyceae; order Chlamydomonadales; family Chlamydomonadaceae; genus Chlamydomonas; species Chlamydomonas incerta. The sequence goes on from JAEHOC010000022.1 coordinate 920,923, forward strand.
AGGTCAAGGAGTTGTGGAATGGGGTGGGTAGCCGGCGGACGTGGGGGTGCGGTATGGCGTGAGGGCACGCGGCCGACAATCTGAGACGTAGGAGCAATACCAAGTCTCGATGAGCTCGCACCTGTGCCCCGGTTTTGCACGCGGTGCGAGCCCGGCAGCAGCGACACGCCCATGAGGCCGCGCAGGGCGCCGCCGAACGCGAAGCCGAACGTCTTGAACAGCGTGGTGAGGCTGACGCCGAACGAGCACTGCGAGTGCGCAGGAGGATGGGGGCCGCGGCGGCATAAAGGCATTGGGGGTTGGGCGCGCACGCCGGAGCGTGAAGCCGACATTTGACAAACACGCAACAACAGCCGCATCCAGACAGAATGCGACAATATAAAGAAGGGACAGTCCCGCACAAGAGCGACAAGAGGGATATGGCTAAAAACACTCAAAAGGAAGGCACGACACGGGCACGGCACGGCAACAAACCCACGTGCTGCAGGTAGTATTCCTCGGCCATGCGGAAGCACGCCTGCGGCGGCCGCGGCCCCAGCGCCTGCAGCTCTGTGTACAGCCGGAGCGCCTCCCGCATCGCCGACCCCGTGAACAGCGGCTGGGGGGGGGGGGCGCAGCGTGCGGTAGGGAGCACAAGGACAGAAAGGCAGTGTGTGTATATGTGTGCATACGGTAGGTTGTGCAGCAGGGTAGGCAAGGGGTTTGCAGAGCGACGGCAGCCTTGCGCGAAAGCAGGGCAAGCCGAGGCGCGGGAGGCCTGGTCACATCGCCACACCTTCCTGCACCCCTCCTTGCACGGATGCCGTACGGCAGGAAGTACGGCGTCTGCCGGCCGTACCTGCATGGTGGCCGGGTTGAAGTACAGCCCGCCCTTGGTGCCGTACGCCGCCGCCATGGAGGCCCAGATGGAGCTCAGAGCCACGCCTGTCGCGGAGTTGCGGCAGGATGTTTTCTTCCAGAGAGTTGTGCATGGAGCACAATTGAATGTACGGGTAACATAGTGGCAGTTGCTGGAACACCCGGCCACCGGCCACCGCCTCAACCACCCCTCTCTCCGCCGCGCTCTACCGGTTTTGGGTCCACAATGGTTGGTTCTGGGCTGGGAATGAACTACGACCCCCATTGCACACAATTACACACACAGCAGGCACCCACCGTCGTAGAAGCAGCCCCATGGCATACCGAAACAGAAGCCGTGTTGCACGCAGGTGGCGTTGTGGTTGTCGGGACAGGGCACCTGCACGGCACATTACGATTTAGTCGGCAGAGCTCGGCAGGCCTGTCCTGTCCGGTCCCGCCTTGTCCTACCGCGTCCTGTCCCGCGGCGTGTAACGCCCTCCCATCGTGTATCGCCTTCCGCCCGCACTGCGAATGGCCCGCGCAGTGCTGCCAGTGCGCCCACGCACCCTCCCTTCCTACACGCTCCACGCCGCCGCCCAGCACCCGCCGCGCGCCCTGGCCCCGCGCCCTCCCCAACCGCCCACCTGCGTTCCGTTGATGACTGCTGCCAGCTGCAGTGCCTCGTCCCAGGTGGCGGGCGGGCTCAGGCCCAGCTTGGCAAACACGTCCCTGCGCGCGCGAACATGGACACGCCCCAGCCTTACACGCATGCCTCACCCCCACCCACCACCACGTCGCGCACTTGACTACCGCACCACCGCCGCGCCGCCTCGGTACCCCACATCCCCGCTTTGGCGCTTCCCGCGGCTCCTCGCATCCCCAGCTGCCGGCGCCCCGCCCTCACGCCCAGCAACCCGCCCGATCTATCACCCCCCCCCTGGTGGAGCTGGTCGACATCGGCGGTAACGATGGCTGTTCCCCAAGATTGTCTACCGTCTACCACTTCCTTAACTAATGATGAATGTAACCCCCCCCCCCCGCTTCAGACCCCCGGCACTCACTTGCGCCAGAACAGCAGCGGCACCTCGGCGCTGTACGGCAGGCTGAGCACCTCGCCGTCGTACACCGCGGCCGCGTCGCGGAACACCTGCGGGACACGGTGGGCGGAGGGTGGGGAGCGTGAGGCGGCGGAGGGTGCGGAGGCGGTTGCGGAGGCGGCTGCGGAGGGGGTTGTGGAGGCGCGGATGCCACCACCGCACCGCACCCCAGCACAGCCCAGCACAGCCGCAGGCCGGACCTCCCAGTGTCTGGCACACCCGCCAACACCCGGCAACACCCGGCAACACCGACCCGTAGGTTGCCGCCGCATCATCTGGGCACGCCCGCCCGCACACCCGCACGCCCACACGCCCCCACGCACGCACGCACCCGGGGGATGTCCTGCCACACGGCGCTCAGCGGCCGCAGCGTGCCCACCAGCCCCTCCAGCGGCTGCAGCCGCCCCTCCGCCTGCAGCAGGCTCAGCGCGCTGGGGGCCAGCGCCCAGCCTGTCGGCGGCAGAGAGCGGTGCGCGCACGGCGTGGGCGGGTCCGGAGAGAGATAGCCGCACATCGACGATTGGGGGACGGAAACAAGCGAGAGCTCAGCGAGAGCCCCACCAATCAGCAATCCTCTGCATCGGCCCCCTGTTGCGGTCCCTGCGGACTCCAGGCCATCGCCCACGACAGCAGCGCACACATTGGCCCGGCGACGCAGCCCCGGCCCCATCCAGCCAGCCAGCTCGCTGTGCCCTGCCCCGCCGCCGCACCCGCATAGCCCGCGATGTCGGCTGTGCTGCGCAGCCCCTCCAGCAGCTCCGCCGAGCGCGCGTCCCACCACGCCGGGTCCACCACAGTCACGTTGAGCGGCAAATCCGCCTGCGAGAGGTGGGCGTGGCGTGGCGTGTTGTGTGGGCCGTGTGAGCCGTGTGGGCGTCTGGGCGTGTGAGCCGTGCGTGGCGTGGGCGGGTGGACGTGGATGAGCGTGGGGATGTGGGCGTGGCTGAGGCATGGGCGCAATGGGGGCTGGCAGCGGGCGGCTGCACAGTCCATGGTACGCACCCGCAATGTCCCACTCTAATGGCGACGAGGTGCAGTCCGCGGGACTCAGCCTGCGTTGGCGCTGCGTTGGCACCCCGCCAAACCCCACGCTGCCCAACCCAACCCAGCCCAACCACGGCCCCCCCCCCTCCGGCGCAACCCGTGCACCATGTCCCCGCCGCATGCCACTGGCCCTCCCGCCCGTTTCCACCGCCGCCACCGCGCGCCGCCGTCGGGATCTCCGCACCTGCGCAGCGCTGGCGTACGCGCGGACCTGCGCAACCGGGTCGTATCGGCCTCCCCACGAATAGCCTGCGACCGGCGCCGGCAGCGAGCGGGATTGGATGGGAGCTGCTTGAGAGCATCAGGCGCAGGGGCATGGCATCTGTCATGACTACCCGTGCCACAAGCCGTTGCCACCAAGGTTGCCGGCAGCCCGCCCAAACACGCCGACTCACTTGTGTGGTTGAGCAGGAAAACGGAGGCGCCCTGCAATGCAAAACATCAAAAGGGGCGTGTAAGTTCTAGATCATGTGGCCACCTCCTACATGCCGCGACGGCCACACTGTTTGGGCGTACAGGTGCGGCGGAAACCCACACTCAGCTCCCACAGCCACCCGCCCATCCCGCCGCTGCCTTCCCCGCCCCCAGCTCCCCAGCCCGTGCCCTACCCATCGCCATCCCCGGATCGGCCGCCTCCCTCATCCACCCCCGCGTGCGCACCGAAGCGCTCATGCCATCCTGTTGCGAAATGCACGGATGGAACAGCACCCCATCCGCCGTCGTGTCCAGCGCAGCGGTGGTGCAGACCGACTTGGTCCTGGTGTGAGTGGGGGTTCGGACGCGTAACAACATGTGTTGGCTAAAGAGGCACGACGGGGCTATGCCTCCCATAAATCGCCAACTTTAGTGCGTTGACTTAGCTACAAAGTCTGTACGCACCGCTTGTGAAGAATGCTGGCTGCGACTTCGCTCCCGCACTCCGAACCGGGACCAGCGTCAGCGTCAACAGATAACGATCCCCCATGAACGAAAAGAAGAAGAAGCCAGAGCCACAATGTCCACGACATCGCCATTGGGCAAAGTACCAAAAGCTACGAGCCAGCACAGAGCCATGGATGTTTGCTCTGCAGCTGGCTCATAGCGTTCACTTCAACAAATCATTCCGCCCTGGGCCCGCCTGAGGAGTGCCCAGCGCTGCCCAGAAGTCTGAACGGGGACACGGCGGTCCCGGAACACATTTACACGTCAACATAGCAGTAACTGAATGCTGTTTAGCATCGGGGCTGTCAATCAGCGCGTGAAGTACATCGGCGGGAGTTGACTGCGGAGCGGTGTTCTCACAGTTTGATTTGATTCAGGACAGACCTCATTTATGTCTTCTTTGTGTACTAGATGCTTTGAAATTTCTACTGACGAAGGGACAGGTTGGCTGTGAAAGGTGTGTCTTCAGCTTCGCTGTCTCGCGTGCGAATGCGGTATGCGTCGCGTTGTGGGGATTCTCAAAGCTGCACTTGTAGCTGTTTTTATTTCCGGGGTAGAAACGCAGGTGTGACCCCGGCACGCCGTCGTTGACAGCCGTGGGAGTTCAAGGGGTTGGGGACTTGCCAGGGTCACTTCAAGTGCGCACGAGCTTACCGGGTGCTTCTAACAGGCCGCTCGCGCCGACTGCTGCATGGGACTCCCGAAGGCTTATCAGGTGAGCGCGTGGTGTTTCGCAGTTGGAGCTCAAACGGCGTCTTGCATTCGCCCTAGCAAGCGTTCTCTGGCAAGCAGCCTGCAAGCATGTCTCGAAAGCTCCGGCAGCCCCGGCGGCTGCCCCGGTCGCAGCCTGGGGTCTCACCCCTGTCAGATCTTCATTTGACAGTTGGTAAAATCAGTGCTCGTATCTTCCATCTACGCTGTAGAAATTTGCCCAAAATCCGCCGAAGGCGGAGAAAAAGTTTTGGGTTTGGGTTTCGGCATCTACGGAGCGTAGACGGTTTGGGCGGGTTTGGCGGTCTTTTAGACAGGGAGCGTAGATGGTTTGGGGGTTTTGGGGGCGTGCCCCTAGGAAAATGTTTCGAGGTGTAGATGGCGCGGGAGGGGTCACCTACGCTGTGTAGACGCCGGGGGCCCAAAGCCATCTACATGATACGGGCACTGGGTAAAATCTGCCAGGAGTTTGTGCAATGACCGCTCACACCGTCACACCATTTCCTCAGCAGCATGAGGTAAGCATCACGGAAAAAGCACAGCAATTGCGTCACCGCGCAAGCAAGGCTTCAGGACCAGCAGCCTGCATCACCACATGCTGTTCATTTGCTACGTCTGCATCTCTCCTTCACGCCCGTGTGAGGGCCGCCGGCGCCGACCACCGCCGCCGCCGCCGCTGCTAATGCGGCTCCTGCCGCTCCTGCCGCTACCGCCGCTCCCGCTGCTGCCCCTCCAGCTCCGCCGCCAGCCGGTCCACACGCCTGCGGGGTACCGGTCAGCAGGGCGAGGCAGGCGCCCACCACTTCGCGCTTAGCTGAGGCACATGACAGTTTTCATTGTGAAGGGTGGGGGTGTGGGGGTGGCGGCTAGGGGGCCATTGCGCAAACCCTTACTTCCCGTTCCATGTGCCGCAACTTCTCAACCCCCCTTGGCACCCAATTTCCCGCGCATTGCCCTGACTTCCTGCCTTGCTGCTCCCTCTCATGAATTTTGGTCCAGGCTACAGCTCAGGCTGGGACTCTTGCAACCACTGCCACCACGCCTTAGCCTGTCGGTCTTCAGCGCCCAACTGGGCATTCACAGCACCCAACCTGGCCCACCGCTTTCCCCACCATCCTTGCAACCCACGCACCCCACCCACCGTATCCACGCCGCCAGCCGCGGCGCCAGCGCCTCCTCGCTGGCGCTGTCCACGGACACGAAGGGGATGCGCGCGCGCCGGGCGCCCAGCCGCAGCCGCTCCAGCGCGTACTGCCGCTCGCCGGGCGCCGGCATCCTGTGTCGTGTGGGTGGGTGTGTTGTGGTGGAGTGTGGTGTGGGGTGTGTTAGAGAGCACAAGGGAAACCCTGTGTGGTGTGGGTGGGTAGTTTATTCCAGAAACCGAAGCGGTGGGTGTGTTGTGGTGGAGTGTGGTGGTGGTGTGTGGTGTGTGTGTGTGGTATGTGTGTGGTGTGTGTGGTGTGTGTGGTAGGTCATCCCAGTCCCAACATAAATCGGGCGAAGTGGGAATAAACACCCCCGCTCAACTCGTCCCAATCGCCCACCCACTGGCCCGCCCCACCTGTGCAGCACCACGTCCGCCTGGCTCAGCCGCGTCACGAACACCAGACGCTGTGTCAGGTCTAGCCGCCACAGCGCGTCGTACACCTGCAGCGCATGGCACAGGTGTGTTGTGTTGTGTTGTGTTGCCTTGTTGCGTGTTACACAGGCAGCGCATGGCACACACGTGTATACCGCATGTCGTACAGTTACCGTACGCAGGTTCACAGGTAGGTGGGTGTGCACTTATTTTGGAGTGTGTGTGGTGTTTGAGCGCAAGGAAACATCACACAAAGACTGTGTATGTGATACACTGATACCCCGGTGCCCTCAACCGCCACCACACAGCTCTGCCTGCCGGCCCACCCAGCCAGCCACGCACCTCCTTGCGGCTGAGACAGTACAGGAACGCGCGCAGCGGCACCGGCGCCGCCGCAGCCGCTGCGGCCGGCGCCACCGCTGACGAGTCCGGCCGCGCGCCCCGCCTCGCCTCGCCGCGTGGCAGCAGCTGCCGCCCCCACGCCGCCACGCAGTCCCCCGCCACCGCTGCCCGCGACGCCCGACACGGCGCCGACGCCGGGCGCACGCCCGGCCACCTCCTGCCACTCCTCCCCAGCCGGCGGCGACAGGTAGCGACCCAATGCGGGCCTTGCCGCCGCGGGCCTTGCCGCTCCTGCTGTAGCGGCGGCGGTGGCGGCGGCGGCGGCAGCGCCATCGCGCCGCGCCGGTGGCACCTTGGGTGCCCGGGCCAGGAAAGCGGGAGGCACGTCCGGTGGCCAGAAGCCGCCGCCGTCGCCCGCCGCAGCCGACGATGCAGGCGGTCCTGTGGTGGCGAGCGTGCCGCCGTCGTGCTGCTGCTGCTGCTGCTGCTGCTGCTGCTGCTGTGGCCCCGCCGGTTGCCCCGATGCGGCGCCAGACATCTCACCCGCACCCGCACCCGCACCCGCACCCGCCGTGTCGGCTGCTGCGCCAAGGCCGGCCAGCGCCGGCCCCTCGCCCGCCGCAGCGGCGTCGAAGACCGCCGCCGCCGCGCGCCGCGCCGCCGCCTGGTCGGCTGCTGTGTCGGCCTCCCACACCGGCACCTCCGCCTCGCCTCGCCGCGAGCGCCACTCCGGCAGCGGCGCTGCGTCGTCGTCGGGACTTGGTTCCTCTGCGGCCGCCGGCCCGCCGCCATACCCCGCCTCCTGCCGCGGCGGCTGCGAGGGCGGCGCGCGGCGGCTGCGCGCTGCTGCTGCCGTGCCGTGGCGGCGCGCGCGGCCTGCGCTCTCCCCCTCCTCCCCCTCCTCCTCCACTTCCGCCTCGTCCTCGGTCTCGTCCTCGGCCTCGTCCGGCTCGCCGAGCAGCCGCTGCAGCAGAGCGTCCACGCGGCCGTCCAGGTCGTCGTCATCATCTCCCAGGTCGTCATCATCAAGATCCAGATCCAGATCAAGATCAAGATCCAAATCCGGGTCCCTGTCATCGCCGTCGTAGCGCTCGCCAGCCGCCGCCCTGACCAGCAGCGTGTCGGCATCAAGCGCACCAGCGGAGGCGGCTTCGCCGGGCGCCGGCACCGGCACGGCGGATGAGGTTGCATCTGCCAGGGCCGCCGCCTCCTCATCTCGGCCCTCCAGCCAGCGCCAGCCCACCTCTTCCGCCTCCTCGCCCTCCGCCTGCATCCCCATCCCCGCCGCCGCCCCCGCCCGCTGCTGGGCCCGCTGCCTCCTGCTACTGCCGCTGGCGCCGTCCGTGTTGCTGCCGCCGGGCCTGCCGCTGCTACTGCCGAAGAAATCCGCATCAAGCTCCCGCTCCAGTCGGCGCAGGTCCGCAAGCAGAGCCTCGTCCTCATCCTCCGCCTCCGCATCGCCGTCTTCGCCTGCTGCATCGTCGTCGGCCCAGCCCAGCCCCATCCCGTCCTCATCCTCATCCTCCCCGTCGTCCTGCTCAACGTCCTCCCTATCGCCCTCAGAGTCCTCCAGATCCAGATCCAGATCAAGATCGAGATCCAGCTCCGACCGCTGCCGCCGTGAGGTTGGGTCGCCGGGGGGCTCTTCCTCCTCCTCGTCGCCCTCCTCCTCGCCTTCCTCCGCCTCCTCATCCGCCTCCTCCTCGTCCCAGGGCATCAGGCCTGACTCGTCTGCCAGGCCCGCATCCCGCTCTTCCGCCCCCAGATCCAAGTCAAGCTCCAAATCCAGATCCAGATCCAGAGGCCCGCCCCTGGCATCCGTCCGAGACGCTGCGCGCGCCCCTGCTGCCGCCGCTGCGGCTGCCGCCGCCGCGCTCAGGACGCGGCGGCGCAGCCGCTGCGGCACGGCTGCGCCGGCGCGCACGTGCGCGACACGGTTCGTGTCAACCACCTGCCCCCGCGCCCCCACGCTGAAGCGGTACTCGTAGCGCTTCCCCACCAGCAGCGGCGGCTTGGGCGCCGCCGCCGCCGCCGCCAACGATGATGATGACAAAGACAGCTCGGCAGCTGACAGGTCCAGGCCCGCCGCAAACCCAGCGGTCCCTGACACCAGCTCCGGCGGCCCACGGATGTAGCCACTGCTGCTGTACCCGCTGACGCCGCCGCTGCTACTGCCGCCGCCGCTGCCACCGAGGCCGCTGCTACTGTCGGCGCGGAGCGGCAGCGGTGGCGGCGTGAGGCGCAGCGACTCCAGCGTCGCGGCGTCATTGGTGTGGGCCGCTCCCAGGTCCAGCAACCGGCCCAGCGTGACGGCAGTAGCACCGGGGTGGCGCAGGCGCGCGACGGCGCGCAGCGGCTGTAGCAGCGCCGACTTGGTCATGAAGAAGCCGCCGGTGCGGCGGAGCGCCGCCAGGTCCTAAAGGGGCGAGCGGGAGGAGGGGGCATGAGCGGGTGGGGTTACACCGCGGCCGTGTGGGGTTCGTGCCGTTCGGATGGCCGGGTGGCCCAGTGCCACAGCAGAGACGGGGTACTGGGGCCGGGACGGAGCCAGGACGCACGACGGTAAAGGAGGACGCGCCGGGCCATACCGTACACGTGCGCCGCCGCGCCAGCCCTCTCCAGCCCGCGCCAGCCCACGCTACCCCTTCAACGTCCTCGCTAGCCCTCGCCAGCCCATGCCAGCCCTCGTCAGCCCACGCCAGCCCTCCCAAGCCCTCACCAGCCCAACCCAGCCCACGCCCCAGCCCTTTCACCCTTGCCTGGGTGCCGCCACGCCCCGTCGGCGCTGCGGCATCTCCTTTGCTGTCGCCCGTGCCCGCCGCCGCCACCGCATCGCCTCCCGGCGTCTCCCGCTGCTCCGCGGCTTCCTCCTCGCCCCCGTCAGGCGGTTCGCCCGCCCAGCGGCTGCCGCTGCGCCACGCCGCCGTGAACTCCCCCGCTGCTCCGGTATGCCCCTTTGCCTCCGCGCCCCACAGCGCTGCGGGCAATGCTGCATCTACGCCCGCCGCGGCCGCCTTAGCCGCCTTAGCCGCTGCTTCTGTTTCGGCCGCGGCGGCAGCTGCGTAAATGTCTTCAAGACCGGCCTGCATTGCCTCGTCGGCCCACACCAGCCCCGACTGCTCGTGCCCCCAGCCGCCCACCGCCTCGACGTCGCCGGCGTCCGCCGCCGCTACTGCCGGCCCCGTGCCCGCTCCGCTGCTACTGCCGAGCAGCGCGAAGTCGAGGGCATCGTGATCCTCATAGCCGGCGGCTTCGGCGGCTGTAGCAACAGCAGCAGTGGCTGTAGCAGCAGCAGCGCCACCAGGCAGAGGCAGCACTGCGGTTCCATGATCCATGGACGTGGGCGGCACAAACCAGCGGCTGCGAAGGGGCTTCCGGCGAGAGGTGGCGGCGGGCGCGGCGGGCCGCGGTGCAGGCGAAACACCTGGAAAAGCGGGCGCCGAGGGCGGCTGCTGCGCCCAGGCACCGCTGCCGGAGTCGGGCACTAGGGCTTGGTCTGGGACAGGAGCTGGAGGTGGCGGCCAGGGCGCGTCCGGCGGCGCCTCCGCCTCCGTCGCGAAGGCGCCGGGTGCCTGGGCCGGTGGTTGCGGCCACGGTCTAGATGCAGCTGCGACGACCACGGCCCTGGTCGAGGACGGCGGCTGCCCTCGGCCCCCCTGCCAGGTTCCCCTGCCGCCGCCGCCGCCGCTGCCGCCACCACCACTGCCAGCGCCGCGGCCGCGGCTATCGCCGCCACCCAAGCTATCCTCGCCGCGCTCCGCGCCGCCGCTCCTGCCTCCTCTACCACCTCCGCCGCTGCCGCCGCCCCCTCTGCCGCCGCGGCCCGCCACGCCGGAACGGCCCCCGAAGGCAGGTGCCGCCCCGGGGCCGTCTCGACGGGGCCGCTCACTGGGATCCTGATCCGCAGCCTTGGCGCTGCTCCTGCCCCTGTCACTCCAGCTCCTGCTTCCGCCGGCGCTGCTACTGCCGCCTCTCCCGGCGCTGCTATTGCCGCCGCTGCCACCGCCGCTGTGGCCGCTGCCGCCGCCCTCAAAATCACGAGCCGTCTGGCGCCAGGCCTGCTGCTGCTGCCGCTGCTGCCGCTGCTGTGGCTGCTGTTCTGACTGCTGTTGTGACTGCTGCTGTGGCCGCTGTTGTGACTGCTGCTGCTGCTGCTGCTGCTGCTGCTGCTGCTGCTGCTGCTGCTGCTGCTGCCAGTCCCGCCGCTGCCCTTGATACGGCGACTGCTGCGGCTCCCGCCCCTGGCCCCGCGGCTCCCGCGCGCCGAGCCTGGCGCCGTCGCCGGCGTCTCGCACCGGCTGTGGCGGCGAGCCTCGCGCCCCCGTCGAAACACCCGCTGCTTGGCGGTCGCGTTGGCTGTAGGATTTGTTAGCACCGCCGTCGCGTGACCCCGAGCTGCTGCCGGCGAGGTTGCGAGGTGACGACACGCCGTCGGGCGCGGCATGCGCGGCCACTGCGCGAGGGGCAGCGCGTGTCCAGGTGCCGGCTAGCTGGCTGCTGCCGCCGCAGAGCGCAGCCGGTGCAGGCGCCCTTGCGTATGACTGCGGACACCTGAGGCGCAGCGACGGGGCCAGAAGCTCGCCGCATGCGCACCGGTGCAGCAGCTGCAGCCGCTCCACCAGCTTCGGCGGGAGCCCGCCGCGAGCCATCCACGATGGCGCCGGCCCGCTGTGTCTTGACGCTTACTTTGCATGCGCAGTGATTGCTGGATTAGACATGTGGACTGATATGCTATTCGGGTAGACTGGTTTATCTGAGTCGCTGTCTGCAGGCGCTGCAAAGCTGTGCAAGTTCGCTCAGTTAATTCCAGCTAGCGAATCATTCGAGTGAAACATATAAATTGTTATGCACGCGAAACAGTAATCGTGCGCGCTGATTTAAAGCTGCAAGAAAACTCAGCCTGGATTCGTTGTGTTATCGTGTGGGACTATTCATTAATCTGGCGAACGCAATCAATAATTTACAGGCGGCATAAATGGCCTGACTTCGCGATGACCGCAACCGGCACGCCACGAACCCATTTTGGTTCGGGAGTCCGCGACCGCGCGCATTTCGCATTCGTGCATCTACCCCCTCCCCCTTTCCGCCCGCGCATGAATTTGAGCATATGGGGTGACACACGCGGCAAGGCATGCAGGCACTCCTGACATCGATTGCCGCAGCGCAAACCCCAGCCATCTTATGGACACATGCACCGGCGTGCGGCCGTGCCTTCAGCTCACAGGCCTTATCATTCCCGATCTACACAGTAAAGCTAGAAAGCTATTTAGTGCCGCGATTTGACCGAGCACCATGGGCTCATCAAGTAGGCTCGCGCGGTCACTCGCACGCTAGGGCTCGCACTCTTCACTCACTACCCGCCTCAGCACACTTGCCGTGCCTTCACCCCAACCTCACCTAGGATTCTAGGAGCACTAAATGCCGCAGCAATGCGCTGCCGCAAACAATCTCATCCACCACATCCTCCATGCATGGGCCCAAGCCTCAGGCCATTGCATCACACGCTCGCGCGTGCGCGCCTGCCAGTCGGGGCCGCTAGATCGCTAGCTAACAGCGGCCGTGGAGCTAGTGGCCGCCTAATTCTATAGAGCCTGGGCAGTCGTGGCGCCAGCTAGGAGGCTAGGCCCCGGGCTCATCAGTTGCCGCCGTACGCAGGCGGCTCCATGCCGTACCCGTAGCCCGGAGGACCGCTGCCGTAGTAGCCCGGCACCCCCACGTAGTACGGCGGAGGCGACGGCGGCTGGCTGCTGCTGCCGTACGGTGGCGGCGGCGGCAGAAGTACGTAGCATGGCACCAGCGGGGGGCTGCCGTAGCCGCCGTAGCCGCCATAGCCGCCGTAACCGCCGCCGTAACCACCATAGCCTCCGCCGTAGCCTCCGCCATGGCCGCTGTAGCCGCCGTAGTACGGCGGTGGTGGCTGGTAAGCCGCACTGTAGTACGGCGGCGGGGCCTGCTGCTGCCCCCATGACACACCCCCGTAGTACGGTGGCGGCGGCGGTTGGGCGCCGTAGGCGCCGTAGTAACCGCCGCCAGAGGCATAGTACGGCGGGGGAGGAGGGCTGGCGTGGGCGGCGGGCGGGGGGAGGATGTAGCAGGGGACGTAAACAGGGGGCGGTGGGGAGGGGTTTGAGGTGGGGGCAGCGGGGGGCGGCTTGAGCGGCACAACCGGGTAGAGCGGCGGTGGCGGCGGCGACGGCGGCAGTGGGGAGGGAGGCGAGGATGTTGGGGGCGGAGGCGGGTAGCTTGGGGGAGGTGCGATAGCGGGAGGCGGTGGCTGCGACGGCGGCGGTGAGGCGGGCGATGGAGGGGCCGGCGGGGACGGCGGCTGCGGCGGGAGGGGCGGCGGCGGCGAAGGCGGCGGGGGGAAGGGCGGGAGGAAGGCCGGCAGGGGCGGCCTGGGAGGGGGCGGCGGGCTTGGGCGCGGTGGAGGTGGGTAGATCGGGGCAGGTGCGGGCGGGTAGGGCGGCAGGGGTGGGGGAGAGGCGGGGGCCGGCGGCGAAGGCGCGGGGGCCGGCGGGCTGGGGCTGGGAGGCAGGGGCGGACGAGGGGGCCGCGGCGGAGGCGGCGGCGGCGGGGACGGCGGCGGGGACGGCGGGTAGACGGCCGGGCTGGGAGGAGTGGCGTATGAGGGCGGCGGGTAGGTGGGCGGCGCGAGTGCCGTGTGAGGCGGCGCCGGCGGCGGTGGGGACGGCGCTGCCACCGTCACGGACAGCACCACAACCTGCGACACGAACGTTGGCAGTTCAATTGGTTTATCAGCATCGACGGCGCTTGGGTTGATCCATCATATAGCAGCACGGCAGCGGTCCCGCCCGCCGCCCAGACCTGAACCTGATCCTTTATGCCCAAATACCCCAAAGCAAGGCCCGCCGCCCCCCAAAGCACGCAAGGACCCCACCGCCGCCGCAATGCGCAATGGGAAATAACAAGTCTTGCATTTGTCTAACAACTCTTGCATTTGTCTAACAAGTATTGCATTTGTCTAACAAGTCTTGCATTTGCGTTCACTAGCAAGCACTTCGATAATGGAAGTTAAAAACTGATAATCACGTCTGGCAACCCACCGTGGCCACAATGCTGATGTTGCGGCCGCCGCCCTGCACCTCCACCCGCTCCGTGATGAACCCCAGCACGCCCGGCAGCACCTCCGAGCTCGCCAGCGCCGAGTCGTTCAGGCCCGCCAGCACCAGCCGCAGCCGCGCCGCCAGCAGCGCCGTGTCGTTGTCGCCCAGCCGCAGCCGCAGCAGCACCTGTACACGCAGCTGCTTGCTGCGGCCGCCGTCGCCCGGCAGCGCCGCGGTGCTGTTGTCGGCGCCGTAGGCGGGCGGCGGCAGCGAGCCGCCGGCGCCGGTGGGGCCGCCTCCACCGCCGCCGCCGCCCTTGTTGCTGAAGTCGGCGCAGCGCAGGCCGTCAACCGTCAGCTTGTCAAAATCCGGATCCAGATCCAGCGCGTCTTCGTACGAATTAGTCACGTTGTCGGTCAGCGTGCGGCCGGTGCGGGGGCGGGAGAAGACGCGGTTGCACGCCAGGGCCTGCGCCGCGCCGGGGTCGGAGGACGTGAAGCTGAAGTCAATGAGCGCCAGGATGGGCGGCGCGGCGGCGGCGGGGGGGCTGGGCGGGGCCGGCGGGGGGCGGGGGCGGCGACGGCGGCGGGTAGGGCGGCGCAGGCGAGGGCGGAGCGGGCGGGGGCGCGGGAGGCGCGGGCGGGGAGGGCGGCGGCACGGTGTACGGCACGGCGCCGGTGACGGTGAGGCCGTAGCGGGCGGCGGTGGCGTTGAGGATCGTGGCGCTCTGGCGGAAGATGACCTGCGGGGTCGGCCGGCGCGAGATGGGTGGGATAGGCAAAGTCAGTCCGGTCCATTTCAGGTAGAAGGGACGAGCTTATGCGGTCATGCGGCAGCAGGCCGTGTGAACCCCTGCCGAATCCTTTCCTCCCTTTCCTATCCTTCCACGACCCGGACCCCCCAGTGCATGAGCCCTCCCTCCTTCCCCCCCCCCCCATTGCCGCAAACTGCACCTGCCTGCCCCTTGTCTAGTTTCGCTTGGGTTTAGATTGGGCTGGTGTTTACAACCTCCCCCCAAACACACGCAGCCACACGCAGTCACGTACCCGGGGGTCCAGGCCGCGCAGGTTGACGGCGCCCACCGCGTTGAGTAAGTTGTCGTACTGCGGCCCGGGGCCGTTGCGGGCGCAGGTGTACGACAGAAACCGCACGTCGCCCGCCTGCGGCAGGCCCAGGCCCGCCACGTAGGCCAGAGCCAGGGCGTCCTGCACGTGTACGACAAAACGTGCACGGCGTGGGGCACAGTACGAAAATGAGTGAGTAATGAGCCGCAATGAGTGAGTGTAGTGATGATGAAGGTAGCGCGACACAACACAACGGTTGTGGTCAGGGACTCATGGTTACGTTTGCCACGGTCACCCGCTCATCCGTGGCAGCACGCGCCCACGAACAATTCACGCGCACACGCATTCACACGTCTACACGCACCAGGATCTGGGCTCCGGCCTGCGGGCTCAGGTTCATGACGTCGCAGCTGATGCCGGCGCCCGCGAAGCGGCCCTGCAATGCATGAGGGCGGCGGCGGGAGGGGTGGCGGCGGCGACGTGTGGGAGGATTGAGGGGTTTGTGGGATGGCGCCGGCACCCAGCAGTGCACACGTTCGCTGGGAAGGTGGGCGAGGGGGCCGGCGGGCACGCACTCGACAATTCAACCCATCGCTTACAAGGTCCGAGGCTGCTCCATCGCCGCTGTTTACACGCGCCAGCTCCTATCATGCGCCTGCTATACACACACGCGTGCCTCCCCCTCTACCCCCCCTCCACCCGCCCCACCCACTCCCACCAACCTGCAGCAGGAAGGTGTACGGCTGCTCCAGCGGGACGTCTCCGTACGGCAGCCGCGTCACGGGGCAGCACTGCTGCGCCGCGTCCCGCATCATCACGCCGCACTCGCTCGGCGTGGGGCCCTGGCGGCGGCGGGGGCAGCGGCGGCGGGGGGAGTGGTGTGAAATCAGCAGCACGTGTGGAAGTTGAGACGAGTCATTGGGAGGGGGAGGTGAAACGGCCCGGAGGAGAAGCGCCGTGCGGGAGCCGCTGGGAAGGGAGTTGCGGCTGAGAGAGTGGCCGTGCAAGGGACAAGCGGCCGTGCAAGGGACAAGGTAATGGGACCCACACCCACCCCCGCCCGCCCCCCTTACTTGACACACGCCCCCATCAAACCCCAACCCACTCCCCACACGCACCTGGACGTCGCGGCATAAGTCGCGAAGCACGTTGCAGCGCCGGGTGCGCGGCGACAGGCGGATGCACACCCGGACCACCTGCCCACCCGGCTCCGTGGCACCGCCGCCGCCGCCGCCGCCGTACACTGCTGGCTGGATCTCGGCGGCGGAACGCGTCTCAGCGACGACTCCAGCTGACGGGCTGGGCGAAGGCGAGGGCGCCGGGCTGCCGGTGGCACCACTGCCGCGCTCGCCGCGGCCGCCGCCGGCACCGCCACGGCCGCCGCCGCCGGCCTTGCCCGGCATGGGAGACGGCGGCGACGGCTGAGTCACCACCAGAGGCGAGGGCGAGGGCGCGGCCTCGCCGCCGCCGCCGCCAGCAGTACTGCCCGGGGCCAGGCCGTACACGGTGAAGGCGTTGGTCTGGTTGTCGAAGCGATAGCGGGTCCAGGCGGCGCCGTCAACCGTCACGCCGTCGATGGAGGCGTCGCCGCAGGCCGGGTCTGCACGTGCGCACCGCAAGCGGTGGTGGTGGTGGTGGTGGTGGGGGGGGGGGGGGGCAGGTGGGTAGGCAGGTGAGTGCGTGAGGGTGGCGACTCGGCGGCTCAGCGGCTCAGCGGCGGCACAGCATGGCGATGGCAGCAGGCGCGTACGCACGTAGCGCGTGTGCGTGCATGCGGGCCCCGGCATTCCAACCGATTACTCAGGCACGGGCTGAAGACAGTACCCGCCCATTCCAGTCGCCCACCCGCCCGCCCGCCCACCCGCACCTGCAAGCACGCTGAGCTGGTCCACCACGCGGCGGCCGGGGTCGCAGCACGCGCTGCGGACGGCCTCGCCGCCGCCGCCGCCGCCGCAGGTCGAGGTGTCCACGGTGACCACGAAGCACGTGGTGGCGGCGTCGGGTCGCTCCAGCGCCAGAGCCAGCGGCGAGCGGGAC
Source organism: Chlamydomonas incerta (assembly GCA_016834605.1). Taxonomy (NCBI): domain Eukaryota; kingdom Viridiplantae; phylum Chlorophyta; class Chlorophyceae; order Chlamydomonadales; family Chlamydomonadaceae; genus Chlamydomonas; species Chlamydomonas incerta. Next base: position 937,622 of record JAEHOC010000022.1, read on the forward strand.
CAGGAAGTGGACAGCGAGCACTGGCGAGGCTGCAGGCGGGTGGCGGGTGTGTGTGGGGGGGGAGAGGGGGCGGGTGGGGGCATGTGTGTCAGATTAGGGGGATTGTGTGTGGCGGCGGGGGAAGCAGGGCATCCGCTGCACCCCCAACCGCGCGTTCGCCGGCGGCCCTCAACTCACCCCGAGTGCGAACTGCGGTAAGGTGACGAGCGAGCGACCAGGGACGGGAGCGGATGGAGGGGAGGAAGGGGAAGAGCCGGCCAGGTGGGGGCAATCGCGGGGGCGGTTTAGCAGGTAAGGCGGCGTGCAGCAGCTTCAGAGTTCAGCAGGGAGAAGCACGCAAGCAGCGACGTGACGAGGTGCGATAGCTAATCAAGCAACCAAGAAGTTGGCTGCACCCAACCAATCACCCAACGTCCATAGCGCACGGCGGCGCAACGCACCAACGCACGCACCCACCTGATCCGTCACCCATCCGAGGCCGGTGGCCAGGTGGCGACGGCGAGACAGCACCGCGGCTGCGGCGTGCATGGTGTGCGCTGTGTGGCGCACGCCGCGGAGCTGCCGCTGCCGCTCTGGTCGCGAGGCAGTAGCATGGTGGTGGTGGGGCTGTAGCAGGAGAGCGTCATCGGCACCAGCAGTAGCACCGCCGGTGGTGGTGATGGCAGAGACAGAGCCCACCGTCGTCGCGGCGGCGGCTGTAGCAGCATGCTCGTACTGCAGGCTCCGTCCAGCGGCGCCGTTGCTCTCGGTGAGACTGGAGTCTGGGTCGCGCGATGAGCTGTGGTGGGGTGGGTGGGTGGTGCAGGAAAGGGTGGAGAAAGAGGAAATGGGCCAGGCAAGTTACAACTTTGCAGGGACCTCGCGCGTCCTAAGATTCGATCGCAGGAAGGCCACCGCCGGCCACCCACCTATCGATGTGACTGTGTCCATGAGCTCCGATGAGGAAGAGGGTCGCCAGCAGAATCGGCGCCATGAGCGGCCGACCGCCTGTCCAGCTCGGCATGTCGTTGAGCTCGCGAGCGCGGCGGGCTCTCTACAGGCGCCAAGCGCTGTCGAGACGCAGGTCTACCAATTAATCTGATTGCTCTGGAAGGTTGGACACGAGCACAGTCTCAGGCTTGCGCAGGGCCTGGCCGAGCCCTCGATGGCCCTGACAGATGTGTCCGCGACGCAAGTCTCTTTGTCAGTCAAGTACGTCAATAATTACATCGGTAAATATAGCTAACAGCTGAGGAGTTTTGCGCGACTACCGCGCTGCAAAACGAGGCGCTCTCTGTCTCGGGCTGTCGGCTGTCGGTTGCACACAACGAACAGACGAGGAGCAGCGCTCGTGGCTTTGACCTAAGATAAAACGTCAACAGAACACTGGAGTCTTAAATATAGCAAGCGATAGCACATCCTAAATCCAGCGCGACTTGGCGCGCCCGCGCGCGCACGGCCGGCTTCCCAGCACTTGCACTCCGGCCGGACGTGGAGTCGCGCGATGTCAACCCGCGCTGCGAAACCAGCATAACAGGCTACAGCCTTAGCTTCTTATGAAAGATCTTGTATGTCATAGTATGTGTCCAACAAAGAAACCCACACCAACAGCTGGGTTAAGCGCCCGGGTTCGCAACTCAGCCGCGAGCGGTCTGCCGCGCTCCAGACCCCCCGGCCCACCAGCCTCGACGCGTTTAGCACTGCTCGGCCCGCCGGTTACCCCAACCACATCGAACTCCCGGCGGTTCAGTCTGTTTGACCCGTTCAATGATGCATGTCAAACGTTATGCCTTGTGTTCATATGGTCGAGATTGCTCAGTCCGTATCAAGCGCCCCCTCCAGCCCCCTCCATGTCGAACCCACGTCCGCGTTCGCCCCCGCGCCCACATGCGGGTTTTCCCGCCTCCCTCCCTCACCACTACCGTACCCTGCACACTGCCCTCCCGCCTCCTGCTCACCATTACCACCACCGCCGCCGCTGTCCCCAGCCTCCGGCGCCTCCGTGTCACTTGGGGCGGTAGAAGCCGCCGTGTCACTTGGGGCGGTGGAACATGTGCGGCGCCAGCTCCACCAGCCAGTCGGGCTGCACCGCCGTGACGCCCTGCAGCACACACCAACACGCATTGCGGCATGCGTAACATAGCGCATGAGTACCGTATGAGCATGACGGCGGAGTTCGCATCAACGAAGGTTTTTGCATCAAAGAAGTTGAAGCAGCCTGCCTGCCAGCCAGCCAGCCTGTGCTGTGGGCGCCCACAACAAAACCACCGAGGGCGGCGGGCAGTGGCCGTGATGCCAGCCGTCGCAGCCACACCGCGCCCCTCCCCTCCCCTCCCCTCCCCTCCCCTCCCCTCCCCTCCCCTCCCCTCCCCTCCCCTCCCCTCCCCTCCCCTCCCCTCCCCTCCCCTCCCCACCTCACGCTTCGCCTCCCCCTTGTCAACATCGACTCATCAGCACTAAACCACGGCTGGAATTCCCCCTTACGCATTGGGAATGATTTGGGTTCGGCCCAGCTTGGGCTGGTACCGTATCCACAACCCCCGCCCCCCCTCCTCCCAATCCCCCCGCCCCCACTGCCGACCCCGCCCCCCCGGTTTTGGGTTTGCAATGGTTGATTTGGGAAACGGAAAAAACTACCCCCCGCTGCATCTCACCTGCATCTCGTACCAGCCGCTGTCGGCCTGCTGAACGCTGCGGTACACCACGCAGGGCGGCGCCGAGCGCCACAGCACGGAGCTGTTGTGGATGCGCAGCTTGAGCGGCGCGGCTGCGGGTGTGTGGTGTGTGTGTGTGTGTGGGGGGGGGTAGTTTTCTCCAATTCCCAAATCAGCACGCACGTGGGGGTTGCAAACATGGTACATAGAAGAGTAGTGGCGTAGACAGCAGGCGCGGGTGTGTGTGTGTGTGTGTGGAGTTGTTGGATGCGTTGGGCGGTTGGCCACAGGTAAGGCCACACCGGGGCCGGAGGCAGTGAAGCACCCGAGCCCAGCAGCCACTCCTTCCCCCCATCCCCAAACCCCCAGTTCCCCCAACCCCAAGCCCAGCCCCAAACCCCCCTGATCTGTATTGCTGTAATTGCATTTGCCTGTCCTCGTCTAGCTTAGCTTGGTTTAGCTTGGGCTGGTGTTCATAACCCCAACCTCCCATCCCCTCTCCGCCACTCACTCCTGTGCGCGGTGTAGCGCACCAGGCGGTACAGGTGCACCCCCGGGTCGCCCTCCGGCGCCAGAGGGTTGTACTGCGTCCCCTCGTACACCGCCGCGGACATGAACTGCCCCGCCGCCAGCGCCCGGCACACCGGCTGCGCAGGCAGGCAGGCAGGAGAGGCGTGTGTATGTGTGGGTGTGGGTGTGGGTGTGGGTGTGGGTGGATGGGTGGGTGGGTGTGGGTGGATGGGTGCATCATTGGATTCGGTGTTGCAGCGCCGGAAATGGAGTGCGGGGGCCGGACAGAGAAGGGGGGCAGCGAACCTTTGGCTTTCCCTCGAGACTGTCTCCCGTCCTTGCTCACCCCGCTTGCATCTTTTCATATCCCCGACCTCGCAGGCTGCTGGGCTCCACGCCCCCTGCCCCCTCCTCCCCCTCGCCCTCTCGGCCCCCCCTCCCCCCTGCATTGCCTGCCCCTTGTCTAGTTCAGCTTGGTTCAGATTGGGATGGTATTCACAACCCCCCCCCCCCCGACCTCCCCACCCCTCTCCTGTACGCCCCCGCCCACCTCCATGTCGGCGCCGCAGCTGGGCGGCGGGCTGCTGGCCGGCAGCAGGCCGTGCCGCCGCAGCGCCCCCAGCAGCTGCTCGCGCGCCTCGTCGGCGCGGTAGAGCGAGGAGGCGTTCAGGAAGTGGCGGCCGGCCCTGTGTGTGTGTGTGTGTGGTGGGGGTTGGTTTGTGTGGGGGTTTGAGGGGTTGGGGGTTGGAGGTTGTGAGGTGGTGGAGGGAGGGCGGTTCGGAGGTGTTTGGGCGACACGTTTGGCGACACCCCACACTCCTCCGCATGCCTTCACCCGCGCACGGCCGCCACGCCCTCTGTGTCTCCCAGCTCCACGACCCCGTCGCAAGCATTCATTGTGCAGCCCAGCGTCAAAGGGTTAGGTCCTGGTGACCCCCACCGCCCACCGCCCATCGCCCACCGCCCACCGCCCACCGCCCCGCCGCACCAGGCGCTGGAGCGGCCGCTGCTGCGCCAGGCGCGGTGCACGTTGAGCATTGTGACGCCGTCGCCCTCCGCCGCCGCGAATTTGGCCTTGGCCTCGTCCGCGGCACGCAGCGCGCCTGCAGCGGCAGGGCATGCGGGGCACGCGGGGCATGCGGGGCACGCGGCACGCGACCAGCAGGGCAGAGCGGAGGTGTTGCGTGAGTGTGTTGGACAACACACCGAAACCAAACCCGCCGTTGGGGGAAACGGAACGAAGATGGCTATGCGGCTTTGGGATCGCAAGGATGTTGGGCAGAGCGGAGCGGGTGTTGGAGAACACAGAGAGAAGATGAGTGTATGTGCGTGGGCATATGCGTTTGGGGGCCCCGATTCTTCACCCAACATGCAAGCAGCCAGCAGCCAGACCCTGTCCTCCCATCCCTGCCACCCCCCTAGCGGGCCGCGGCGGCGCGCGCACCCGCGGCGGGCGCCCACACGTGCGGCACGCTCATCAGCGCCGCCACCGTGAGCAGCTCCTCGACGCAGCCCAGGCCCCGCGCCGCCAGCAGCGCCGCGCCCAGGCTGGGCTCCAGCGGCAGCGCGGCCAGCGCCAGGCCCACATCCTTGGTCAGCCTGCGTTAGAGAGTGCGCCATGAGAGCACCAGGAAAAAAACAACTCAGAGAGACTGTGTTAGAGAGCACAAGGAACAAACAACAGCCAGAGACTGTGTGTGCGATGCTTGATCAGCCTGCGTTAAGAGTGCGCGTGCGCGTGCGCGTGCGTGCGTGCGGTGGCCGGTGGCCGGTGGCGCCGCGTGGTCTGTGATACAATAACCCACTCCCCACTCCCCACTCCGCTGCTCGGCCAGGCTCTCCTCATTTCTCTGAGCCTTTCCTCACTCGGCAGGCAGGTACTGATTTGCCCTCCCTGCCTTGCTCCCTACCCGCCCCCCCCCCACCCACCCAATCCCCCCCCCCCCGCGACCCCCACCGTGCGTCGTCGTCCAGCACCCGCAGTGCGTGGAGCTCCTCCAGCGCCCGGACCTGCGGTGTGTGTGTTGATGGAGGTGGGTGGGTCCGGAGGTAGGTCCGGAGGTGGGTCGGGTGGCGTGGAAGCTAGGTGGAGCGGCAGCGAGTCCAGACTGCGCGTGCGTTTACTCCCGCACCAACCCCCAACCCCCAACCCCCAATCCCCAACCTCCCACACACACGCACCATGGCCTCCGCCGGCGGCGGCGCCAGCCACTCGAATCGCATCACGTTGTCTATACCCAGTGACTTGAGCTGCGGCGGCGGCGGCGGCGGTGTGTGTGTGAGTGTATGTGGGTTGGTGGGGTTGCAAGGTGAAGAGGTTGTACAACACGTATCGCGGCGGGTTCGTGCATGCAGGATTAATTAGGGGGGGGGGTAGCCGTGCATGTGTCGATTTGGGGGGGGGGGCTGGGCGCGGGTGGGGATGGGTTGGGTTCGGGATGCCCTACCACCCACCGCACACACCAGCCACCACACACCGCCCCATCCCGTGCTCGTATCTCCGCCGCCCGCCCCCCACGGGCTGATTCACCCGCCCCCTTCGGCCTCATCCAACCACCCACCCCCACTCCACTCCAGCCCACTCCAGCCCACTCCAGCCCACTCCAGCCCACTCCACCCCCCAGCCCCACCTGCAGCACCATGCTGACCAGGTTGCTGCGCTGCATCTCCGGCACCGTCACCTGGCGGCGGCAGTAGCGGCGGCAGTAGCAGCGTCGGCGGCAGCAGCGGCGGTGTCGGCTGACATTCGGGAGCAGAAAACTGACGTGCGCAAACCATGCCGTGCAACCCCACACACACGCACTGCTAGTACACTTTCATGTACCATCTTAGCAACCCCACCCCAACACCCAAGCACACACACACTTTCACATTCACACGCTCATGCACCTCACTCACCTTGGGCAGCTGCGCAAAGACCTCCTCCCGGCACAGCCGAAAGCAGTGCCCCGCGCGCACACGGCCCGCGCGCCCCGCCCGCTGCGCTGCGCTCGCCTGCGTGTGCGTACGTGTGTTAGCGTGCGTGCGTGCTTTTTGTGTGAGGGTCAGCTTCAGTGGCAGCGTCAGCGTCAGCGACATGATTGGCGGGGGCAGGCGCGCAGCGCAGCGGGGGCACGACCGGCGCACATGTCCGCCGCGGCCCCCCCCCCCCGACTTCGACTGCAGTCTTCAGTGCATCCTGTGCAGCTTTCCCAACCACCTCCCGCCCCCAACCCCCGCCCCGCATCCCCCCATCTTGGTCGACTAGCTTCGGTTTCTGGAATGAACTACACCCCCCCGCCCCCACCTGCGACACGGGCGCCACCAGCAGGCTCTCCAGCCCCGTGAGCGGGTTGTAGGCGCGCTGCTTGACGAAGCAGCAGTCGACCACGTACACCACACCTGTGTGGGGTTATGAGTCGTGAGCTGTGAGAGCGTGTGTTGGGTGCGTGTGCGTGAGAGTGCGTGCTGTGAGAGCGTGTGTTGGGTGCGTGTGCGTGAGAGTGCGTGCTGTGAGAGCGTGTGTTGGGTGCGTGTGCGTGAGAGTGCGTGCTGTGAGAGCGTGTGTTGGGTGCGTGTGCGTGAGAGTGCGTGCTGTGAGAGCGTGTGTTGGGTGCGTGTGCGTGGGAGTGCGTGCTGTGAGAGCGTGTGTTGGTTGTGATGATGTTCGCACAGCGGCACGTCTGGTGCCTCATGTATCTCCCAGGCCCATACGCCAGGTAGACGGAAAGAAGCTACTGCGATCCGGCACCTCGTGTGCGCCATGCCTGGCTCGGTCTTTGCTCCAGCCCCAACCCCCAGCCCCCAGCCCCCAACCCCCAGACCCCAGACCCCAGACCCCAGACCCCTCACCCCCTTCCACCCTCACCCTCCAGCGTGAGGCTGGTCTCCGCGATGTTGGTCGCCGCCACCACCTTGCGCACGCCGCGCGGCGCGGGCCGGAACACCGCGGACTGCGCGGCGCCGGGCAGGCCTGTCAGGGAGGGGGGAGGGGTGGTGGGCGCGGTTTGTGGGGGTGTGGGTGTGCCGTATGGTGGGAGGTGGACAGGTGGACAGGTGGACAGGTGGACAGGTGGACAGGTGGACAGGTGGACAGGTGGACAGGTGGACAGGTGGACAGGTGGACAGGTGGACAGGTGGGGCCGGCGTGTGTGACGTGCACCCGCCACCTGAACGCCCTCAGCAGCCCAAATTCCTACCCCGAACCCGATTCCGCAACTTTCTTGACAAAGCCTTCCAAAGCTAAGCTTGATATTGGCTTGGGCTAACATCCTCAGTCGCCCACTCCTTAACCTTGTAAACCCCTGTCCCCACCCCCCAGTTTCGCTTGGGTTTAGATTGGGCTGGTGTTCACAACCCCCCCCCCCCCACACGCGCACGGTCACGCACCCGCGTACAGCGGCAGCGGCATCATGCGCAGGCTGTAGCTGGTGCGGCCGCCCGCCAGCCGCCGCGAGTGCTCCTCCAGCTGCGCTACTGCCGTCTGCACCTCGTCCTGCGGGGGCGGGGAGAGTGGGCAGCAGGCAGTAGCAGGCGAAGAGAAGGGTAAAAGGGTGACACACGCGCCCCTCACACCTGGAGATCCGCTGGCCCGCTGACCCGGCGATGCCCTGCCGCTGCGCGCCCCCCACGCCGCACCCTCCCGCCGCCCTCTCCGCCCCCGCCCCTCCCGCCCGCCGCCCCCTCCCGCCAGCCCCCCCCCCCCCCGCTTCCGCCCCCCCTGCCGCACCTGGCCTGTCAGGAATATGAGGATGTCCCCAGGCATGTCCTCGCAGTGTATGTCAACCGCCGCCGACACCGCCGCCGTCACGTAGTCCGCCGCGGGCTGCTGCAGGTAGTGCACCTGGCGGCGGGCGCGGGAGTGCGGACACGGGAATGTGAACACCTTTTGAACGCAAAATGTTCAACAGCAATATGCAAAACGATGAACAGCATATCCAGCTGGACCCACATCCACGCCCACGCCCACGCCCATCCAACCCACACCCACACCCAAACAACCAACCAACCAACCCTACACACACGCGGCCGCACCTGCACCGGGTGTGTGCGCCCCTCCACCGTCACCGCCGCCGGGGTGCGGTCCGGCTCCGAGCAGGACACGCCGCCCACGCCCGCGCCCGCCGCGGCCGCCGCCGCCGTCAGCGCCGCCCGCCGCCGTGCGGTACTGCCGGCGGTGGAGGTGTCGAAGAAATCGCGCAGCTTGCCTTTGGCACAGAGGCGGTGGTGGTGGAGGGCGGGCAGGGTGGTTGGGGCGTTGGTAGGGTGGTAGGGTGGTAGCGGGCAGGGAGGTGGTGGAGGGCGGGGTGGTAGGGGGCGTCAGGGAGTTAGGGACAGGGACAGGGGATGCGGCTCAAGTGGTAGGGGCAGTTAGGCGGGTGGGTACTCCGCGCCTCTCACCCGCTTCCAGCGTGGCCGAGGAGATGATGAGCCGCAGGTCGGGCCGGCGCTTGAGGACCTGGCGTTTGGCGGTGGTTGGCGGCGTTTGGCGGCGTTTGGCGAGTGGTTGACGGCACACGCGGCTAGTGAGCGAGCGAAATGGATCGAGTGTAAGGGGTGGCTGCCCCGGGCCTGGTGGGTTTAGCCAGGCGTGTGTGTTTCCCTCCCTCCCTCCCGCCCACCCACCCACGTGCGTCCAGCAGCACCATCTCCACGAGCGCCCGCACGTTTCCCTCGGCCCTCTCACTCACTCTCCCAGCCCCCCACTCGGCCTTCACGGCCATCCTCCCTGCCCCAGGCCCCCCCGTTAGATTTGGCTGGTGTTAATAACCCCCCCCCTTTTGGGTTGGCAATGGTTGATTTGGGAATTGGAGAAAACTACCCCCCACACACCCCCCCGCCCCTCAGCCCCCCCCCGCCCTCCCCTCACCCCCCCCACCTTTTTGAGCAGCCCCAGTAGCATGTCGGTGGCCAGGCTGCGCTCGTGCGCCTCGTCCACCATGATCACACTGCAGGCCGGAGGGGGAGGGGAGGGGGAGTTGCCAAGATGGTACATAGAAGGGTAGTGGCGTAGACAGCAGGCGTGGAGGCGTTCGTACCGATGACCGATTGGGAGGGGGATTGCAAAGATGTACGAAAGCGGTACAGGGGAGAGGATTGGGGGGTTGCTAAGATGGCACAAAGCGCGGAGCGTGCAGCGGGGAGGTTGCGAATACCAGCCCAAGCAGGAGGGTGCAGTGGCGATTGCAGGGATCCTTTTCACGAGTGGGTGTGAGGTTTGGGGCCGCCGCGGGCCGGCGAACCGACACACCGGGCCGGGCCTGGTGCGGCAGGCCGCGCAGCCGCTGGTGCTCGCGGCTACTCCTGCTTGCTGCGGACAGCACACACTCTTGCACGCCCCCCCCCCCACACACACACCGCCCCCATCGGCAGTTCACATATTTAAAAATAGCGTCACATGAACGGCTACCGCCCCCCCCACCTGTACTGTGTGAGCAGCGGGTCGTCCATCATCTCGCGCAGCAGCACGCCGTCGGTCAGGTACTTGATGCGAGTTCGCTCCTGTGTTGGGGTGTGTGTGTGGTAGGGTGTGGGTGGAGGTGTGTTTGGTGTGTGTGTGTGTGTGTGTGTGTGTGTGTGTGTGTGTGTGTGTGTGTGTGTGTGTGTGTGTGTGTGTGTGTGTGTGTGTGTGGGTGGGTGTGTGGGTGGGTGGGTGTGGGTGTGTGGGAGGGGGCGTGTGTGTGGGAGGGGGCGTGTGTGTGGGTGCGTGGGTGCTGTGTACAGGGCGTGTGTGTGGGTGCGTGGGTGCTGTGTACAGGTCAAGGCAGCGGGTGCGGCGCTGGACCACACATGCCGGAACAGAATCCGACACCATGTCAGAAAGGCAGCGCAGCGCAGCAGCGCGCATAGACGCAGGGGACCAGGAGCTTGGCCCGCCACGACGGTCCCCGACCACGAACCGCGCCGACGAAGCCCAGGGCCGCCCCCACCACAACCCCTGGTAATCTCAGCCACCTCAGCCACCGCAGCCACCGCAACCTCCGCCACCCCTCTGCCCACCCCAGCCCAGCCCAGCCCAGCTCAACCCCAACCCCAACCGCAACCCCAACCCCCAACCCCTCAACCCCCCACTGCACTTGCTGCCTATCCCTTGTCTAGTTTAGCTTGGTTTAGATTGGGCTGGTGTTCACAACCCCCAATTCCCAATTGATTTGGGAATTGGAAAAACCTACCCCCCCCAACCCCCCAACCCCTGAGCCGCTCAACCCCCCAACCGCCCAACGCCCCAACCCCCCAACCGCTCACCGACACGGCGTTGTCGAAGCGCACCGCGTACCCCACGCCCGTGCCCAGCTCGACGCCCATCTCCTCCGCCACCCGGGCCGCCACGGTGCTCGCCGCCACGCGCCGCGGCTGCGTGCAGGCGATGGCGTAGCCGGACTCCGCCCAGCCCGCCTCCAGCAGGAACTGGGGCACCTGCGGGGAACACGGGGGTTGGGGGTGGGGTGGGGAGGCGTTTGTTGGAGCCGGGGCGTGCCGGGCAGGGGCTGTGTCGGGGCAGGGGGCGTGTGGGAAAGGAGGCGCCCAGGAGGGCAGGCCCGGCCCGGCCCCCCCCCCCCCACGCGTGCCATGACGTCACTGCTCGCCGCCAGTCCGCGCGTACAACGGCCCCCCGCCACGTTGCCACCTGCCTCCTCTGCCACACGCTCTCCACGTCCACGGCCCCCACCTCCCCCTGCTACTGCACGCACACCGCCCCACCCCGACCCCACCCCCCCACGCGCCGCCGCCGCCACCCCGCCGCCGCCACGAACGCACCCACCTGCGTGGTCTTGCCGCTGCCGGTCTCGCCCACAATGATGGTCACCGCGTGGTTCTCCACCAGCCACAGGATCTGCCTCCGGTACTTGGCGACCGGCAGGGAGGGGTCGCCGTAGCGATAGGTCGGGTCCATGGGCGGCAGGTCGGGCCCGCGCGGGCCCTGGCGCGGCCCCCACTCCTCATCGTCGTCGCCATCGGAGTCTGAGGCAGCAGCTGCGCCTGCGCCTCTGCCCTGCCCCCGGGGCCCCCGGCCGCGGCCCCGGCCGGCCCCGCCGAAGACGTCCGCTGCGGAGCGGCGCCCGCCCGCTGCCCCCGGTCCTCCCGAGCGGCCCCCGCGCGAGTCGCGCCCGCCCGGCTGCTGTGGCGGGGGCCGATCGAACTTGACACCGAACGCAGAGCCCGACTGCGTGCCCGGGCGGATGAATCCACCGCCGGGCGGGTCCATTTAGTGCCCGTGAGATGGAGAGAGTCACGGCTGCTTGCCAGAAGTGGCAACTGCTTGTTACAGTTTCATTTTGGTAGCTCAAGCGCTATCGATGAACCTTAACCGAAGCGGACAGTCCTAGTGCAAGTAATTTGGTTCTGACCCGTGCGCACAAGCAATCGGCGTACATGGATTCAACTTATTACGGAATCGTGTGGATGTGTTGATTATTTGGACAAAGAGTGCAGTCAGTGCCACCACGGCCACCACAACGCCAACACGCACGCCACCGCCACGCCCGATTACCCGATGCTCTTCAGAAAGCTCTTGGCTTTCCAAGCATACTCCAGTTATGTACCACATTATGTATGTGTTTGGGCGATCTCGGTATCAGGGCCGGGAAGGCTCCGCGCGTGCGTGCGCTCCAACTTCTAATACCCCCCAAAAGACCCACACGCGTGCCGAGGCCTGCCCGGCTCTTTGCCACTCACTGGTCGACAATGTGCCCTCCACGAGCAAGGTGCCCTCACACGCGTGCCAGTTGTCCTGCCTATAGCACCAATAAAACTTCGCCATGCGCTCGATCTCCTGGGCCTCCAGGTTTGTGGCTGGGCGTGTGTGCTAACTGATGCCACGGACTCGTCCACCCGTAGGGCCCCAATGCCGTCTTGCTATTTATTGGGCACTTCACATCAGCAAACCTCCTTCCATTCGATGAATGCTCGAAAACCAATGCTAATGTATGTCCATCGACTTCGAAGTATTAGCGCTTGCTTTATATGTGCATGGCCCCTGCATGTGCAGGCCACAGAAGGCCAAAGCTGGACGACAGAATGGGGTTGCAGATGCGCAAGGGCCCTGCGTCACACAGCAGGCCACATCACGGCGGCAACGCAGGCCTCAGATAGTCCCTCACCGGACTGCCGCTTCGTGGCTCCTAATGTCGCATTCGTAGGCGAGATGCACGGCACCGGTCATTCATCATGCAAAAGAATAAGGCGGTTCACCGCGGCCAGAAAGAAAGAAAGGTTACACTGGGCCAAAGCTCCTAGCGTGAGATTAACGGAGAATCGCTTGTGAGTGCAACCCCAGCACTGCCAGGCAGACTCTACGATCTGCACCACCGCATCCTAGCCACCATCATCCTAGCACATCCAAGCCACCCTATCCTAGCCATCACCCTGTGCCGCTAGGGAACGCCGCATTAAAGCTGCGGAGCACTGCCAGTTAGTTGCAACTTGCCAGAGCCATGGCGCTCCTACTTTGACCTTGGATCTTGGACCTTGGACCGCACCCCGGACGCCACTAATTCGGACTTCTGCACCACGACCTTTCATTCATGGGATCACCGATCGGTTTCACACCAATCTTTCGCCTTTTGCATAATTGGGCTTAACCCTGACACACCCGTCCTTGCCTCCCGACGTCCACCGCATCGTCACAGCCGTCTCCCACCTGCTCCCAGCAGTCGATATTGGTACCTCCCCTCTCACGCCCGGCGCGTGGTGCGTCAACACGCCACTATGGGGAAAAACGCTGCTACCCAACGCGCCACCCTCTGGCCGCCGCCCCGGCCTCGAAGCCTATTACCTACAGCTCACGGAATGCCGCCGCCTGAATGAATGAATGTATACGCCTTTCCGTAAGTCAGGGCGTGGATTAAGGGAGCCGACGAGGTGAGAGGCAAGCCTCATTACTCGTCTGCTACCGGGGGGATTCAGTGGGCGTGGGCGCACGCCTATGCAGGTGAGGGTCACCCACCTGCGCCCTGGGTGCCGAGGGGTTCCCCTCGTTCCCGCGTCGCCTGGAGCGGACTATATCGTTGATCGTGGTTACGGCGTGGTCGTGCAGGGAGTTGCAGCAGGCGGAGGCTGCGGTGGGGCGGACCCCTAGCTTGCGTAGCAGTTTGGGCAGGTCAGCACGAATGGTGCCTGCAAAGCCCAGACTGACAGCCTCTTGCGTGGTGTATTTTGTTGGTGATTCGGGTTAACGGGCGCAGCTACCCGTGGGGTGGTGCGGCCCGAACTTGGGGTGCGAGTGCGCGCCCGCATGTGTGCGGGGTGCGTCATGCGGTGGATCGGCGCCGCGGGGGAGTTAAGCCCCCGTTTGAGCGCGGTCCAAGTTAAACTACACACGCAGGAGGTAGCAGACCCGACCCAGTCAATACGGTGCCAGGCAGCGCAGAGCTGCACGCGTGTGTAACGCACCCGCCGCGAGTCCTAGCCAGCGCGACCTCAATATCTCCAACAGGTTATGAGCCCCGCGTTGCGGTGACCCGCGCGCGGTAGGTTGTGCTTAGTGACTCCGGCATTGATAGGTCGCGATAACGGGTGTGCGAAACCCGGACGCTTCGGTCTGCGCTCCGTCCCCCCGTTTCTCCCTCCCGGCGGTTGACTGCTTGCTTCCGCGGAGCACCTATCCTCCAGCAGCAGTCTGGCGCAGCCTCAACGGCAGGGCGCCTTGCCGCCAGGCGGCCATGGGGGGGAGCTGTGCGCCCCGGCCGGCGGGTCAATCGGCCGCGGCGGCTGCAGCACGCGCGCCGCGCCCCGTCCGGGCTGCAGCGGCGGCAGCAGCTGCCGGTGGCGCCGCCCCCGCGGCGACAGCAACAGCAGTGCTGCTGAGGTTACAGCAACCTGCATGTGCATTGAGTGAGTGTCTCCACCGGTTGCGCCGCGAACGTTGCGCCCTAGCGTAGCTCCACCGCCGCCGCAGAGGGCGGGGGCGTTGCGGGGGCGTTGCGCGGCGCGGACAGCGGTGGCAGCGGGATATGGTGGTTCTGCTGATTGTGCCTGGGCTGGCGGCGGAATAGTCGGCGCTGGGCCCTTGGCACGAGCACCGCCGGCGCCACTGACGTGCCGGCGGGCGCAGAAGCTATAGCGAGACCGCGGGCTAGCAGACCGCGGCAGTAGCTTGGCGTCAGCATGCCTGCTACTGCGCGTCTCTCGCGTTGGTGGCAGCGGACAGCAGTGCGCAGCGGCGTGTCACAGGGTGCCCGCTTGTGTAGCAGCGTGCCGGGGCCCGGTGCCTTGGCGGCTGCCTGCTGTTCCCCTCTTGTATGCCTCGCTGCATTTTGCAGTGGTGGCAGCAGCGAGCATCGCGCCGTGCTTGTGAGTCACGGCGACTGCAGCGGCGCCGCTGGGCATGTGGTCTCAGGCGGCGGCCACGGACTCCGGATGGTCTCGCTGCCCTCCAAGTTGGTGCTGGTAGTGGGTGGCGTTGACGACTGGGCTGACGAATTGTCAGCAGCAGCCTGATCGTCACCCCCCTGGACGCCGAGCCGGCGTGCTCTGGTGTCAGTGGTGGCTGCAGCATGGCCGATGGCGGCGTGCCCAGCGCCGCCGTGACTGGGGACCACGGCGGTAGCAGCAGCACCAGCACATCTGGCTACAGCGCGGTCCACAGCGGCCTCAGCAGCAGTAGCCCCAGCGGCAGCGCCGCGCCTTCCCTGGGCGCTGGCAGCAGCCCGCTGAACCACTCCTACCGCGCAGTCTTCCGTGACTTCGCCGGCGGTAGCAACAGCAGCAGCGCTGGAGCGGGAGTCTCCAGTAGCAGCAGCGGCAGCGCCGGGCCTGCGGGCTCCGGCGGCCGCATGTTCGTCGTCTGCGGCGGAAGCAGCAGAGGCGACGTGCTGTCCCCCAAAGCACGTGGCAGCGGCGGTGGTGCAGCGTCAGGAAGTGCCGGCGGCGCAACCATGAGCGCCGCCGCCTCCGACGTGCCGGTCATCGACTCCGGCACCTTTGCACACATCACGCCGCATCGCCACCTGCTATACGACTTCGCGCGCGGCTCTAGGGTAGGTCGAGTGCTGTGCGGTGATGGCCGCAGCAGCCCGGTCGAGGGATCGGGGACCATACGGATGCTCTCTGAGCAGCAGCGCGTTGACGTGACGGGCGTCCTGTGGGTTCCAGACGCTCACCTCCCCCTGCTGGCGATGCGCCGGCTGGTGGTCAGCGGCGCTAAGCTAGTATTTGAGGGGGAGCTTGCGACCGTTGCGCTGGCTGGCCGCTCCATCCTTGGCGGCCACGCGCGCGGCGGTCAGTACCCGCTGTATGTCAGCTTGTGTGCTGCCTATGACGCTGGCGGCGCCTGTCACGGCGCCACCGGCAAGGGGCGGTGGCCCCGCCGCGCCTTCGGGCGGCAGCGGCGCCGCCGCCAGCAGCAACAATGGCAGCGGTATTCATCACCCAGTGGGATTCATCACCCTGCCACCGTGCCTCCGGTGGCGGCGCCGCTGCGCCTTCGGGCGGCGGCGGCACCAATAGTAGCAGTTGCAGCAACGGCGGGCTATTATAAGTAGCAGCAGCGGCAGGCCGCCGTTCTGAGCTTATGCGGCTAGCACGGCGGCTGCTGACCTTATGGTGCGTTGCTCATCTCCAGCACTCGCAGCAGGAGCATGCGGTAGCAGGGGGTTTCGCCAGTGACGGTGACACATGCAGCAGTTGCGTTACCCCGCTCCCATGTCACGCTGCAGCTTCCCTCTGGATTCCAGCGTGAGTCGCAGCAGTGGGGCGCGCATGCAGCCCAGACGTGGACGGTCAAGGCTATTTCCCCGCCTAAGCGTGCGTGCTGCTGGCAGTAACAGCAATGCCGCAGCGCTGGTGGCGGGATGTGCTGCCGCGCCTGTGGGCAGCGGCGGCAATGGCCAACTGGCTCGTCGCGCCGTAGGGCAGCGGCGGTAGGCGCAGCATTTCATCACCATACCATCCAGCGGGCAGTGGTGGTGGTAGCTCTTGTCAGGCTACTTGCTGCGTAAGTGGCTATTACGCCGCCATAGCCATTGCGTGTGTGTGGTTACAGAGCGGTGCGCACGTTCTTGCGTGCCTTCCTGCTGCGTGTAAACCGGAGGCCCGGGCCGGGGTGACCCTTATAACGCCAGTGCATGATTGTCCTATTTATTGTTCTCCCCTTGCAAGGGGGACTTCCCTACTTCTATGCTCCCAGATGGAGCTGAGTAATGCAGCTAACTTGACAGGCTCAGATTTCAGCATCACTTCGCGCATGTTTAGGCTAAAGTCTAGGCCACTGCACGCTCGTAACTCGGTGTAGGCAGCACATTGCATCAGGACGTGGTGCTCATCCTCCACCTCATTGGCCGTACACAGTGGGCACGTCCTCTCCTCCCTAGGCCTCTCCCAGGCACGGTTCGCGGTGATTGGCCAGCAACATAAACGGAATCTCATCAAAAGCTTATGCTGTGCAACCGGTATGAATGCTCTACTGTGTTCGTGCAGGGTCGGCGGCGCGGACCCTAGTGCGCTTAGCCCCATCCAATGCTTGTGTTTGCACATGTGTATGCCGGGTTGCTTGCCGTCTGAAGGGAATGCGTGCGGGTCCGCTACCAGCCTCTCGTGCTCCCACGCCCTCGTCAAATGGCCCCTGAAGGTAGATAAGATAGGTCCATCGGGTAGGACCGTGCTTGCCCTCCACTCCTCTCTGGACTCGTGTGTGCCTGGCCAATGCCACGCGTCGACACCCTGTGCCGCCACAAAACGGAACAGCCGCGCGCACCACCCGTCTCCCATTGGATTCGCCCATGCCTCCCGTGCCTCGTCGACTAGTGCATCAAAAGCCAGACTTCTGTTTTGCGCGGAAATCCTATTGTAAAAACCCAAACATTGTTTGGCTATGAAAAAGTGCAGCGGCAGTTGGGCCAGCTCCGCAAACAGGAGACGGTGTGACGGTTTGGCTGCTCCCACTGTCTGTCGCATGTATTGGACCTGCAGCTTTACGGCCTCGTCACGCAAACATGCCTCAAATGCGCCCTGTGCTAGGTTGCAGCATTGCAGCAGGAGAGTTACTTTTCAGGTTGCAGCATTGCAGCAGGAGAGTTACTTTTCAGCGCGTGCTTGCATTGTGCAGGGCACTGCAGCTGTGTCTAGCGGCCCACTGGCGCAGCAGTGTCAGAGGTTGATTTGGCACTGCTAGCAACAGGACCAGCAGTTCTCTGCGATCTCCTTCGGCGGCGGGCGCAGCCTGCGCAGCTTCACGGCTGCTGCGGCTGGCGCCGCCACCTCGGCTGCTGCGGCCTCCCTATGGCAGGCGAGCCAGCGTAACGGGGCCGTTGGGGTGGAGGGCCCCGCCCCCGTTACTGGGGGTTCCAGCGCCGGACCCTTTACGCTGCTATCAGCGTAAAGGGGCCGGCGCTTGGCACGGCGCCGTCAGGCTGTTCGGGCAGTGGGCGCCAAGGGTCCGTTGTGTGCCAGCGTAACGGACCCATCAGGGTACCCTCGAGGCCACGTAACGGCTTTTCTCAAAGCCCTCAACTTACCCATGCACGGAGTGTCAACGGGGGCAGTGCATGCCAAGGGGCTGGAAGCAAGCACGGGCCGTTGGGCGGCACGGGGGCTTGACGGGGGGGCGGGCAGCGGGGGCAGCGGGCTGGCGACGGGGCAGCGGCATTGGTGGATTGGTTGCAGATCGGCACCGTCACTTGCACGGCCCCTAATACTGTCTTCGGCTTTGGCCGTGTGCTACTGAGCTACTGTGCAACCGCCACACCAGGCGCCCGCTATGGCTCACAACTGCTATGGCTTCGTGCCAACTGCGCTCCTGAGTTACCAACACCGCTATGCCACCCGTATGTGCACGCTATGTACATGTGCTATGGATTCTCTTGATCTTTGTCTCGTACTCCTGCTAGGGGTTGTCTCTAATCCTGCGTTATACATCTCCTACGTCCTGCTAACGACATGCACGTGAATGCCTGCCAAACAACTCCTGTGACACACCGCTCCAACACATGTCAGTTCCCTAGGCTGTACAGCACGCACGAAAAGGAACGCAAGGAATGCCCTCAGCCCCAAGATATCCGATGCGCAACCAAATATGTTGCTACAATCCAGCTATTGCTGGTGAAACAGGCCCTCTCTTCGTTGCAACCAATACGTTGCTACCATACATCGGGCTGATATGCGACAAAGTACACTGTCAAATTGCTCAAGCAATACTTCGAACTACCAATCAACGATGGCTGATTGGCGTGACGCTGCAACCAATACGTTGCACCATCGGGCTGATATGCGACAAAGTACACTGTCAAATTGCTCAATCAATACTTCGAACTACCAATCAACGATGGCTGATTGGCGTGACAAGAAAAAATGTGCGAATACTACCATACACCGGACTACGCAATACGCGTGAGCGGATCAAATGCCAACCTGCGTGAGGGCCCCAGCCGCCGCGCACTGCACGTCGGCGGCCGGGAGCGGCTTGAAAGCGCTCATGCTCTCCAGGGTCCGTCGGGGGCCCGTGCCGCCGGGGACCTCGGGTCCCCGTACGACAAACCCTAAAGCATAGTTTTCCATGTTGAGGGAACATGTGTTGAACAGCACATGTGCTCATTACGATAATCCATCTGCTAATTCGCCCGTTATCGACCATGCAAAACATTTTCAACAAAGCAGGGAAGCTGTGGCTGTGTTTATCGGAATTACCGATTCGTTCACTAGCAAACACGTCGCTGAAAGGATACAATCGGGAACAAACGGGACCCTCGCGGAATCAGCATGGATGAGACGACGACCTTGACTTGAGCAAGCGTGTTGAGCGTGCGTCGCTAGCAAATTATGATGGATGTGCAAGCGCGTATTCCAGCCGGGGCCGTAATGGGGCCAACCGCCCCCGTTGGCGTGTGCGCGCTCGCAAAGGCTCGGCCCCCCTGGTGCCTACGGACCCTTTGGCCCAGTCACGGCCCCGCCCACGGCCCGTCGCTTGGAAACGACCTGGGGCCGTCAGGGGGCAGAAGAAGGGAATGGCCCCGTACCTGGTCGTTTGGCTGCCATAGGGCCGCCAGCTGGGGCCGCCGGGGGGCCGTTAGGGGGACAAGAAAGCCTAGGCCCGGCGGCACGGCGTCACAGCCCCATTTTCGTATTGCTGCCCGCCCCCCAGACGGAGTTTGGATTGAACTGTTGAGAGAGTCGGGAGAACACCGAAGAGGGACGTGCCTGGCAAGCAGGTTGCCTTACAATTGCGACAGACTCATGCGTGCGGGTGTTGTAAGGCGGTCGCGTTTGTGTGTTCCCTACGCCATCGGAGCCCGCCGTCTCAAAAATACGAGTCACGGCCGCCGTTCCTGCCCGTGTAAGACTTGGACGATTGTGCGCCGCAGTTCATGTGACTGTTTCCAGCAGAGACGTCAGCTCCAAACGAAGCGATTGAGGCAGCAATATCGAATTTGCGCGCGTTCGAGCTGCAATATGATGACGCGAGGCTGTAGAAGTCGGAGCTTGAGAAATAAGCACTGTCGCGACCAGAGTTCTTATCGATTGCTGTATCCAGGGCGTCGCGCTCGGAAGAATAGCTCCTGCAACACGCAAAGGAAAGGACGAAACCCCTCAGGTTGCAAGAAACAATTATTGACAAGCTAACCGTCAACCGCGAGTTCGGCAGCGTTCACGAAGCGACAAGTTTCTGCCCAACCACGAAACTCACGAATATGAGTATGACTCGTAGTCCTGGCACAGCGCCGACATCATGGATGTGAACCGCGCCGTGCTGGAGGTGCTGGAGATGGTGTCAAAAATGCCCTGCTGAAGCACCGCCGCGCAGTTTGTGCCAGCCGACGAGACGTCCGCGACGACCATTCGAGCTGTAATCAACACTATGAGCCACCCGGCCGCGACGTGGGCGGCCCTGCGCAAGAAGCCTGAGGCGGCCATGTTGCACATGTGTGTTCTGGACTTCCGGTGTATGTGCGCTCGGTGTATGCGCTTGATAAGTTTCGTTCAGACAAGTCTTTACAAACTGTATGCACGAGGCGCGCTTGGTCTCGGAAATCCCCGCGCACAATGGAGGCGATTGGAGGCAACTGAAGCTTACGGCACTGGACCGACAGACGCGTCACTTAATCAACCGACGCCACCGACACCTCACGGCACGGGTCACAATGCGCCACGCGCCTTTGCGAGCCGCATGCAAATGCGCTACACACAGGCGCCCATGTCTATGCAGGCGGCATGCTTTTGTTGCCACCCGCAGCATGACTGCGCGTCCACGCGGCCCTGCCAGCTGCTTCGCAGGCTCCCCGCCGCTGCTGGCTCGACCGCTCCGCCTCCTGCGCCAGCTGCCAACCACAATGCTCCCGCCGCCCAGGCTTTGCAAATACAGCTCACCAGCCCCTCTCGGTGCACTCACAAGCCCCTCTCGGCGCACTGTCAGCGGTCATGGCCTCCCGCCCAGCCGAGGGCTCACTCACTCACTGCGCCCCTTGCTGCAGACGCCTGCGCCGGCAGCAGCCGGAGGCGCTCTCTAAATGCGGATGCGAACGCGCGCGACTCCAGGAGAGGCTGTCGTCGCTAGCAGGCCGTAACGCTGCGTGCCGGTCCCGACTGCACTGCAGCAGCCAGCTGCCCATCGGCCGCCGCACACCGCGGCGCCCTGCACGCTTCCCCCTATCTACCTGCAGGGCAGCCCGCCGTCCCACCCGCCTTCCCGCCCGCCTTCCCGCCCGGCCCGCCGCCCATGCTTCAGAACTGCCGCACCGCGTCCAGGCCGTTGTCCACCCACTGCAGCCGCGGCCACACCTGAGAGCGGGGTTGGGAGGGTGGGGGCGGGGCAGGGTAAGGCGGCAAGCGTCAGCCGGCGAGGGCGCGGGGTCGTGTGGATACCGTACACGGCTGTGCGCGTGCGGCGGGCACGGCGACGCCAATGGTTGGAGGCACCGCCCTGCACGGCAACATAAGGCCAACGCCTACGCCCGCGAGCGCACGCCCCCCCACTTACCGCAGATCAGACCGCAGCGCCCCCAGCCCGCCCGAGGACCCGCCCGCCCAATCGCCCGTCCCGTCCCATCCCGTCCCGCCAGGCGCTGCCCGCGCACCTGCAGCAGCACGCGGCCGCGCACCATGGCCAGCGGCACCGGGCCGTACTGGCGGCTGTCCAGGGAGTGGGTCAGGTTGTCGCCCTGGATCCACACGTGGCCCGGCGGCACCTGTGTGTGCGCGTGTGGGCGTGCGGGTGTTGTGTTGGGTGGGCTAAATTGCTCGTCGCCCCTCCCACAACCACATCAGTGCGGTTGTCAACACAATCACACCATTCCACAACGTTCATCCCGATCCTTTTGTTCTTTTTAAGACACACCCGCACCCGCACCCGCACTCGCAATCCCGCACTCCCAGACTCCCGCACTCCCGCACTCCCGCACCCCCGCACGCTCGCGCCCCCGGCACTCACCCAGCTCCCGCCCCCTGCACTGCACTCACCGTGATGCGGCGCACCTCGTGGTGCTCGCGGTCCGGGTACAGCACCACCTCCTCACCCTGGCCGCGGCGTGGAAGGGCAAAAGCGGGGGCGCATTGAGGGATGGTAAGGCAAGGGGGGTTGTGAACACCAGCCCAATCTAAACCAAGCTAAACTAGACAAGGGACAGGCAAGTGCAGTTTGCAGCAATACAGGGTAACGGTAGGGGACTCCTCCCTCGTGTTGCCAGCCTCCGCCACGCCCCCCCCCTGCTCCCACCAGTGCCGCCCCCCTTCCCCCCCTGGTTGGTTTGGGTTCACTCGGTCGGTTGCTTTGGGTTCTGGAATGAACTACCCCCCCTGCCCACCTCCATGGCCACCACCCGCTTGATGATGGACTCGGCCGGGTCCACGGGGCGGGTGCAGATCACCACATCACCTGTGGCGGTGGTGGTGGTGGTGGTGGTGGTGGGTGCGGGTGGGTAGGTGCGGGTGGGGCGGGTGACGTGGGTGGGGGGTGCAAGGATGGTATGAGAAAGCCTCGCAGCCGTCTCCACGCACTTCTCCTGCATAGCCACGCTGAGGACTCGAAATTGGTGACCATCTACCCAACCAACCCAACTGCCCCAACCTACCCCAAACTGCCCGTCCCTCGGGATGCCCCACCCCATCACCCCACCAGCACCACCAGCCCACCAGCCCACCAGCACCAGCATCAGCCCACCAGCCCACCACCATCAGCCCAGCATCAGCGCCATCACCACCACCACCCGCCGCCACCATCGCTCACCCTGGTGCAGCTGGCCCCAGATGGGAGTGACCGCCTCCGCAATCACAAAGTCGCCGCGGCCGCCAAAGGTGGGGAACATGGACGGCCCCGTCACCTTGGACAGAAACACGCCGTAGCGGGACACCTGTGGGGTTGGGGGTGGGGTGGGGTGGGGGAGTTTGCGGGCGGGCGTGTGTGTATATGTGTGTGTGGGGGGGGGGGAGAGGCGAGAAGCAGTTGGCCAAGCATAGCCCGCGCACAGGTGATGCAGCGCAAGTGTGGTGCTTTGATTCCGTTCCTTTTTCGATTCCGCATCCTGAGCGCGGCGTGGCTCGGGGGCCTGCGTGCCGGGCTGGTCGTCAAAGCCGGGCGCGTGGCGCAGCGGGCGGACACGCACGCCGCACGTGCATGTCCAGCTCCCAGCCCCCTCAACGCTTACCAAAACCCCGCCGCCCTTCCGCCACCCAGCCTAGATGCCCCCGCCTCCACCAATGCACAGACCCTCTCGCTCCATCCTCGCCCCACGCACCACGTAGAAGCATGATAGCGTGTGCAGGAAGACCGCCGTGTGAGAGCCGGCCGCTGACGCCCAGGCCCGAAGGCGCTCCCAACGCCGGCCCGCCGACGCTGCCGCCATGGGGCACCACCCGGTTCAGCAGCCAGCTGCTGGACTACACAATCTCAATGCTACCGAGGCATGCTTGTGCGCCGCGACTCCTTGATTGTGGTCATTTTGCGACGTTCGGCGAGCTTCTTATCAACGGCTGGCTAGCAACTTCACCGCATCGCATAAAATATACTGATGTGGTGACAAGGTGCATGCAAATTAGCGAGTCTTGTGACCGCGCTGAATCCACGGAAGCAAAACACGCTTTGTGAAACACGCAGCAGTTCGGCTATTATCAACTTTCTTCTATCAAGCGGGTCAAGTAAACAAATCCGTCATAATAAGATTTGGACCTTCAGGCCATCACGTCACGACAGCGGCGACCGAAAGCCGACGCGCTCGCTGACGCGCTGCTGCTGCTGTAGTTGTATGTTTCAAAGATGCGCACGGCCCGCGCAATAAAACCTGGTCCGCGACCGATGGCGAGCGCGCGGGCAAGCGCGCGGGCGAGGAGGGTGTCAGTTCAGGCGTGGGGTTTGCTCCTCGAGCTCAACGGTTCCAGCGGCGCGTTCGGGCCTGGCGACTTGCGCGCTGAGTTCACAATCGTTTGAGACCGTTTGGGAATTAGTCCCATGGCCAGGGCTGCGACCCCTGGGGCGCAGGCCTCAGAGGGGGGGGGGGTGACCAGAGGCAGCTCCTGGTCAGCCAGCAAACTGGCGCCAGGCTCAGCGCGGCCAAGCCTGCCCGTCCTGCAACGGGCGAAAGCTGCGGGCAAATAACCAGAACAGGCATCATCGAAAGGTAAGTCACAGCCGGGGGCGAAGAGGGTTTCGCGGGTTTGCGGCGGTTGGCGGATGAGCTCACCGCGCGTAACCGCTGGCAACCGGCGCCCATAAAGCTGCGCAGAACGTCTTAAACAACACGTGCACTACCTTTCACATAACAGCGACTCAGAGAAACCGCCGCAACTGTTGACTCCCGCTCGAGTTTGACTGCAAAGGGGCCCCCTTTTTGCGCCCGCCCTCCAACCAGCTCAAGGCCAGCCTGTGTCCGACAGCCCGCCTGCACGACCGCGGTCCGCCCGCCTCTGCCGCCGTAAGCTGCGGCGCCCTCTCCGCTGCCTCAACGCCGCAACGCCGCCCGCCAACTGGGTGAGTGAGTGGGCCCTCCGGGTCCAGGGTCCCAGGCAAGGGCTCTGCTGGCAGCGCGCGCCCGCGTCCGCCGCGTGTTGGGGCGCCTCGCTGCCCGGGGGTCACTCACACACGACGGGGTGGGGTGCCCTGGGGTGGGGTCACACACACGACGGGGCCGCGGGTGCAGCGTGCGGGGGCCGAGGGGGCTGGGGATTGGGTCGGTGCCAGAGGGAGGGCTGGGCCCGTGCGCAGGCGACACGAAGACTGCGGGGGTTGGCACGGGCGTGTGGCGGTTGGGTGGCAAGGCAGCTGTGGCACTCCCGGGCCATCTCGAGAGGCAGGCTGCCCAACACTCGAGCCGCACCGCTTCACCCTGCCGGCCGCCCCCCCTCCATACACACACGCACACGCAGGACACGGCGGCACCATAATGTCAAGCCGCCACTGCACCGGCCCCCGGCAGCCGACGGCGGTGCTTGCAGCTCTGCTGCTCCTGGCGCTGCTGCTGGCGCCGCCCGTGCGCGTGCAGGGCTCCGGCAGCAGCAGTGGCAGCGGCAGCACGACCACCGGCACTGACGGCGGCAGTAGCATCAGCAACGCCACCACCGGCAACGTCGACATGAGCGCGGCCGTCAAGTCTGCTACTGCCGAGTCGCTCGCCTCCGGCCGGCCGCGCGCCACCGCCAACACCTCCTTCACCGTGCCGCCGCCGCCGCCGCCGGGCTGGGAGCGCGCGCGCGCCTCGTGGTGAGCCGGGGGGGGGCATGTGGGTCATGTGGGTCGGGGGGATGTGTGGTGGCATGTGGGTCAGAAGGGGTGGGACCGTGGGTGGGGAAGGAACACAGCGTGTGAACACTTCTGCGCCTGCGAGGGCACGAACCTTGCATTCCATGTGTTACGCGTCACACCGCCGCCATGTGGGACGCACAAACCCCGCCTGCCCAACCCCTTGGCACGCCCGCCCGCACGCACGCACGCATTCGCGCACGCGCCAGGTACGGCACGCCCCAGCCCTTTGTGGACACGTTCGCGCCCACCCGCGGCGGCGGCGAGTCCGCGTTCGGCATCCTGGAGTGGGGCGGGTGAGTGGGTGCGTGGGTGTGTGGGTGCGGGTGGCGGTGCGGGTGTGCGTGGATGTCGGTGCGGGTGGTACGGGTGGGGGCAACTTGCTGGGCCACCCACCGGTAGGACAGAGGGGTCCGGCTAGGTCGGCCGGCGTCGTGTGCGTGTGGCTGGTGCTCATCCCCTCCAAGGTGTGCGCGCGTGCGTGTGTCGAAGGCCCAAACCACGCCGCCCAACCCTCTGCCCCGCTCCCCCTGCACACGTGCGCTCCCCCCCCCAACCACCCTACCAGCTGCGGCTACACCAACGCGGACGGCTCCATGCCCTTCCCGCGCACCGCCGTCACCTCCTACGCCGACACCAACCCCGACTTCCCGGGTGAGCGCAGGCGGCTGCCGCCTCGGCGGGGTTGGGGATTGGGGTGAGGGGGCGGGTTGGGGTTGGGGTCGGGGTAGTTCACGCTTAGAGCCCTAAACCCGGCCGGAGGATGCAGGTCACCGAAGCCCCCCCGCCTCTCCCGCACCCGCCCCGACCCGGCCCCCCATGCGGTCGTCTCCGGCCCCACCTCCCGCCCCCGCCCCCGCCCGCCACCCCCCAACCCGCTTCCTCCCTCCCTCCGCCCCCGCAGGCAGCTGCGGCCGCTGCTACGAGGTGCGCTGCGTGAACGGCATGGTGCTGGGCCGCAACGACCAGGCGGTGCCGGCCGAGTACTGGTACTACTTCCCCAAGTGGGTGGAGGCGGTGCGGGTGTGGTGTGCGCAGCGGCTGTGGGAATAGGGGAGAGGAGAGGAGGGGAGGGTTTGTTGTGCCTTGACGCCTTGGTCCGGTGTGGCTCGGCCCGGTCATCCGGCCAGCCACCTCCCTTGTGCGCTCCTGCCCTGTGCGCTCCTTACCCCTGTGCGCGCCCTTCCCTCCACTTGTGCGCTCCTGCGCTCCTGGCCTGCCCCCGGCCCCGGCCCCGCAGGTACGCCAGTGCGCCCGACGACATGGGCCGCCAGTTCCCCGGCAACCCCGCCTACAAGGCAAGATTGAGGCAGGGTGTGTGGGTCCGTGGGCCAGTGGACATGGGCGTGCGGCCGTGCGCATTATACCCCTCGCCATCTTGCCGCCCTGCCGCACCCGACCACTCCACTGCTCGCGGCCAGTTCCTGTTTGCATGGACAGCTACCTACCCACCTCACCTACTCGACTACCGGTACCACACCCGCTCACCCTGTACCCTCTCACCGGGCCCTCGGGCCCCCCTCCATCTCCCCGCTCCTCCTCCTACCCCTTCTTAAACCTCTCCTCCTTCCCGCCGTCCCACACCCACCTCCCCCCTCCGCAGGATGACTACGTGTTCGTGACGTGCTGGGACCCGGCCAAGAGCGTGCGGGTGCGTGGCGGGGGTGGGGGAAATTGCGGTGGTGGTGGTGGTGGTGGTGGTGGTGGTGGTGGTGGTGGGGCAGGAGACTGGCGGTGGCGGTGTGGGTGTGGCGGTGTGGCGGTGGCGGTACCCCTCCTCCACGTCACACACGCCCCGCACACATCCCTCCCCCTCTTCTCGTCTTAGTTAACCATATGCACGGAATCGCCCCACACCCACACCCACACCCACACCCACACCCACACCCACACCCACACCCACACCCACACCCACACCCACACCCACACCCACACCCACACCCACACCCACACCCACACCCACACCCACACCCACACCCACACCCACACCCACACCCACCCACCCACCCAACCCGCAGGTGCACGTGGTGGACATCTGCCCGTGCTGGTACGAGCCCAAGGGCGAGCCGCCGCGCGCGCAGGTGGGGGCCGTGGGGTTGTGGGGCGGCGGCGGGAATTGGGCAGGATGATTGATGCTGAGGCTGCGCATGTGATTGGTTGTGGGTGTGGAATGGACTGTTTTCACCCTCAGCCCACAAGCGCCCTGCCCGCCCGCCCCCCGCCCCCCCCCCAAAAAAACATCCCACGCAGCCGTCCTGCTGCTACACCAACTCCACCAACCCCAAGTCGGGGCAGCGCGAGATGGACCTGTCCTTCTGGGTGTACGAGCAGGTGCGTGCGGCCGCACACGTGTACGGCACTGTGCCTGCGTTTGTGTCTGTCTGATACTGTGTGTGTCCTGTGGACCTGTCCTTCTGGGTGTACGAGCAGGTGCGTGCGGCAGGCGCGCACGGAGGGTGGTGGGATGGGGTGGGGTGGAGTGGGGTGGGGTGAATACCAGCCCAAGTGCGACCCACCATAACTAGACAGGGGGCAGGCAAGTGCAGTAGCAGCAATACAGGGGTGGGCGGGTGGGTGGGGTTGTAAACACCAGCCCAATCTAAACCCAAGCGAAACTAGACAAGTAGTCCCACAGGGAGGGTGGGGCCGCCAGGTCAGTCATGGGGCGCCAGGGGCACGGGCGCCGCATGATGGCGGCGGCGTCAGATGGCAGGCAGGAGGGGCGGCAGCCCAGGCGGAGGCAAGCCCGATGTCCCCCACTCACCCACCACCACTCGCTGCCGTACGCAGCTGGCCCACCCCATGTACTCCGAGATGATGCTGGACATCAGGTGCGCGCGGCCGCACACGTGTACGGCATGTGTACGGCACTGTGCCTCTGAAAGTTTTTTTGTGTGAAGGGTGGAGGGGGGAGTTTATTACAGAACCCAAGGCGGGGCGGGTTCAGGCTTCGCGCACATGCCTGTCGCCGGCCTGCGCACCCTCCACCCCACCAGTCTGCCACGCTGCCATCCTAACCCCATGCCTTCCGCACCCTCGATACCCTCCACACCCTCGACACACGCGCGCAGACCCGTGGACTGCGGCACCGGCGCGGCGCTGCCCATGGACCCGGGTGGGTGCGTCCCCGCCCTGGGCGGGTGGTGGTCATCCGGCTTGCGGCTGCTACAGCCAGCCCGGCCCCCAACACGATGCGCCAGGCTGCTCCCCACCCCCACCCCATCCCATCCCATTTCACCGTGCCATCCCCACCCATCGTCCCACCCCATCCTCCTCCCCACCTCTTCCCAACCGCCAGGCTACATCAACCGTGACACGCTGTACGACGAGATGGTCACCACGGGCTGGAGCTGGTTCCCGTACATCACACCCACACACAAGTGAGTGCGCCGGACTGGGCAGCAGTGTGGGCGAGCAGGGGGTTTTAAGCTTGGGGCGTCCAAGAGGAACTGGGGCGTGAGCGGCCCAGATTCAAATGTGACCAACATACCGTGAGTCAAACGTGACCCCGGCCTTATCCTCTCCACTCCCACTCCACCCCCCGCCCAGCTTCAACGTGACCGCGCCCGGCTGGGGCTACGGTGGCTCCACTGCCGCGTGCGCCGAGGTCGGACCAGGTGGGTGGGTGGGTTAGGTGGGTGGCTTGAACACAAGGGATGCGCGTGCGGGTGTTGATGGGGCAATGGTCGCACAGGCTAGTGGTGAAGCCATCGGTGCGCGCTCTGCCCTGCCCTGCCCGTCCACCTGCCTCCCACGCGTCCCCCCATCCTTTGCCGCTGTCCTCCTTCCCCTTTGCCTCATTGGCCCCAACCCCCCATCCTTCGCTCCCTTCCCTTCCCCCGGTTCCCACCCCCTGCCGCCTTCCTCCTCACTCATTCCCTCCCTCCCTGCCTCCCACCGTCATCCCACCCGCCCACCCCCACAGGCGGCGGCATGACCTGGTGGTGCCGCGCCTGCAACCGCCCCGGCTACCAGCCCTTCTCGTCCGCCTCCTCCATCAGCTTCTGGATCCGCGACCGCTACCACCCCGGCTCCGCGCCGCCGCTCAAGGTGAGGTGGTGGAATGTTGGCGGCGCTGGTGGTGGGGTGGGCCACTGTGAGCTGGGTGGCGGGGCGGGGGCTGGCCGGGCGCGACCGTGGTGGGTAGTCATTTCCAATAGCCAAATCAATCATGGGGTGGCAGACCCCTCCCGCCGCCCTGCCGTCCCGGCCTTTCATCGTGTCCTCCCACGCCCTCCCTGCCCCCTCCCACGTTTGCTGCGTGTGCGCCCAACAGATGATGATCGCCCAACAGGAGGACGACACCTACTGCCCTGGGGAGGTGAGCGCAGCAGCGGGCGTTCTCCACAACACGTGCACACGCACAGGACCACACACATCACACATCACATTACACTACACTACACAACACGAGCCGCCACGCAGGCCTACCTCACCTCGCTCTCGCCGTCAGCCAGGGGCGCGGACGGGTGGCTGCAGGTGCGTGCGGCACCATTGGTTGGCGTGGGAGCCGCTTCTGGGCTAGAGTCGTGCTCCTACATGCCAGGGGCCGCACACGCGTCCTAGGAATGCACGTCCCCAGCACTGTTGAGGACACTCACCATATCCGGCCCTATCGACGCCGTCACCCCCACCCACCCCTCGCTGTCCGCTCTTGACTCGCCCTCTATGTCCTGCACTGCAGTTCACACTGCCCTTCGACTCCACCTTCAATTGTGGCGACAAGAAGTCCACGCGTGACAAGATATCGTTCCAGTGAGTTTAGCTGCTGATGTTGTTGATTTAATGCTGTTTGCCTTGGCTGCTGCCGTCATGGCACGTGGTTGTCAGGGGAGTCACCATGGGGAGTCACCATCCCACCCCAAATATATCTTTGCACCCCCGATCCATCCCCCGAAACACACACACCCCGACACGACACAGGTCCGTGGGCGGCGCCAACACGTGGTTCTGCCTGGACGAGCTGAAGGTGGCGCAGGGCGGCACTAGCAGCAGCAGCAGCAGCAGCAGCAGCAGCGCCACCACAAAGAAATAGGGTGGCCCCGCCCTTAAAGGCGGGTGGAGGGGTCAGATTGGCGGGGTGGCGACACGTGGACGGCCCTACAGCGGCCTTGCGGAGCCGGGGAGATACAGCCATACCGGGGATCCCGCTGGCGGGTGGAGGGGGGGAGGCAAACTTAGACAGTTCCAGTTTTGCAGTTAAGAGTTGCACAAGGTGTTTTCTTCATCCATTGATGCCATTGCTTTGATGATGCATTGTTTTGTTCATGTGCGGGAGAGGTGGGTCGGGCGCTGGGAGGCGTATGCGGACGTAAGCTCGCACTCGCACCACCCGTGTCAAAGTTTTCATGCCACCGCACCCGCTGGATCCCACGCCCGTTATTGCTGAAGGGTTGCTGCAGGCGTCGCATTTGTTGTTTGCAGTCCAGGGAGGCCATTTGCGGGGAAAGGAGGCGTAGGACAAGGTAGTTGTTTGGTTTGGGCGGCGTTGGCAATGCAGAGATGTTGAGTATGCGCGGGCACACGCGGGCAGGCAGCAGGTACACGCAGCGGAGTTGGGTCCCGAAAACTCTAGGCGGAGTTGTACGTCGGAGCGTTGGGACGGTTGGGTCCTCTCGCAGCTGTAATAAGCCCCTGAAGGCCTGAAGCTCTAAAGCGTCCATGACCCACCCGGGTGCCTCCTCATGCCGCGGAGGCGGCGGAGCCCTTTGGGATCCCGTGGATTGATGCAGGGGTCAACGCGTCAGCACGACTATATGAACTTCCAAGCTGTGATCGCCGCAACAACACTTGCATGGTCAGGGCGAATGGACGATGGGCGTAGTCGCGGTCGAGACTGGCGTGCGAGTGGGCACCACGGGGTGGCACCTCGCATCCAGGGTTGTTAGTGGAACACTGGGCCCCCGCTTGCGACAGCAGGAAACATCATGCCACCTTGCAGGCCACATCAGGCGGCCCCGCGCACGGCCCCGCGGGACTTCTACGTGTGTGACTAGCTCGCGCAGATGCATCGGCCATGGAGGGGCAGGGTCTCGCAGCGGCGAACCGGTAATGCGGCGCCCCTACTCCAGGGACACACCTGCTCACACCTGCCCCCCCCCCACACACACGGACGACGGGGGCAACCGAAGGGGGCAAACCGAACTCCGAGAATTGTGTTCTGAAAGTGGTGACGCTTGGGGTCCAAGCGTTTTCCCTTCAGATTTAGGTTTCTCAAATTGGCTTGCAAGCGGTCGGCGGTCGGTCGTCGCGTTGACGAGCGGAATTGTTGCGCAAGCGCTTCCTCGTCCTAAACCGCCGGCCTTGGTCCAAAACGTAATATATATAAACCACTGCACCTCAAGCTACATACAATTAACAAATGACCCCAAGAGCTTTCACGGCGAGTTTATGTTTATGGCGGGCCACCTCGATAAACGCCTAAACATGGCCATGACCACGCGTTGGCTTGGGCTATTGTGGGCTATCCTCATTGCGGGCTTGGCGCTAGCTCGTGCGTCCTCCAACGCCGGTTGGAGCGGGGATGCCAAAGGTAAGAGCAGGAGCTAGGAGGGCCCCGCCCAGTTAGCCAGCATTTCATCATGTAGAGTACCTAGACCCTGGGCAGCAGCCTATTAGCTGGCTGGCTCGCGTGCGCAGTTTTTTGCAAACACTGGCAGTGCTCTCAAGAGTTTCCAGAAGTTCCAACGCATATATTGATGCGATTGATGCCAAGTCGCAATTGAATAGTTGCGTCCAGTCAAGACGCGGGGACCGTGAGCAGTCTGCATCCTCTGACCGCTCTGTTCGCCGCGCACCGGCAAGCTCAGCCGTAGGGGCTGGTAGCAATGCCATCACCTTGAGCGCGTGTTACCTCGCACTCGCGGCTCGAACGTTAAGGAGCATAACCATAACCAGGAATGCGTGCGGCACACATTGTGAATGAGAGCCGCTTGTTGCGGCAACAGCCCCGCACAGCAGAACGCAATTGTCACGCAGCATACCACGAACTCGCAGCGTCATTCAGCAAGGCCCGCCGCCCGACCCCCGACTGACCGCTGAATATTACGCTCTGCTCGCAGACTCGGGCGCCAGCGCCGCTCACCCGGAGCTGCTGGAGCTCTCCGCCCAACCCCACGGCGCCTGCACGTCCTTCGAGCTGGACGACGCCATAGCCGTCCTCGCGCGTGACGACGAGTACAGCCCGCTCGGCGGCGCCTCGCTGCTGGCCCACATCTCCACCACCCCGGGCGATGACGCCTTCCGCCTGCGCATCCGCCTGGAGCCCTGGCGCGGCGGCGGCTACAACCTGTCCGCCTCCGCCCGGGCCCTCGTGTCCCGCGCGCTGCCAGCCTCCTGCCTCACACCCGCCCCGCCAGCAGCGTCGGCAGCGGCAACAGCGGCAGCGGCAACAGGCGGAGCGGCGGGCGGGTCAGGCGATGTGATGCTGTCAGGAATCCCCATTGATACGACCGGGATGCAGCGGCGCCTCCAGTCGGCCGCCTTTGCAGCCGCGCCGGTGAACCTGCGGCTGGTGCCTTGGCAGGAGGGCGGCGCCGAGGCCGACGCGGCGGCGCCTGGTGCCGCGCCGGGCGTGATGGTGGCGGAGGTCGAGGTGCCTATCGGTGCCTTCACCTGTGAGGTGGTGCCGCGGCGGCGGAGCGCGCAGCCTCGTGTCCAGCAGCAGGGGCGGGAGCAGGGGCAGGATGAGGCGGCGGCTGCGGCGCGGCAGCAGCAGGAGATGGAGGGCGACGAGGTGGAGGAGGCGACGCGGACGCTTTTCATGCAGCTGGAGCTAACGGTGGGTGGGTGACGATGGATGGGTGGATCTCGGACGCCAGCCCAAGCTGGGACCGAACCTAACTGGACGGATTCCAGTGCGTAGTAGACAAGAGTTGGCAGAGGGCTCACTTGCTGCCGACGACCGCACAGGATGCCAGTTCCGCTCTTCCTTTATGCCGCCGGGGTGCCTTGAAGGGCGCTGTCCCTGCTCTGCTCTTACCCACCCGTCCACCCATCCACTCATCCCTCCACGCGCGCTTCTTGGTGCAACTCCCAATCGCACAGGTGACGGGTCCGGGCGAGCAGGTGTATCTCGCCTCCATCGGCAGCAGCTACAACGCCTTGCCCGGCGGCTGCACCTACGCCACCATCATCGCCAGCTGCAACCCCGCCGCCTGCCGCGCCTCCGCCGCCGCGAGCGCGCGCCGCCAGCGGCGGCAGCTGGCGGAGGCGGCGCCTGCCGCCGCAGCC
Organism: Chlamydomonas incerta; assembly: GCA_016834605.1. Classification (NCBI taxonomy): domain Eukaryota; kingdom Viridiplantae; phylum Chlorophyta; class Chlorophyceae; order Chlamydomonadales; family Chlamydomonadaceae; genus Chlamydomonas; species Chlamydomonas incerta. The sequence goes on from JAEHOC010000022.1 coordinate 970,634, forward strand.
GCGCTGGCCTCTCTTGAACGGGCGCTGGGCAAGCCGCTGCCGGTGCCGCCGGCTGTAGCAGTGGCGGTGGCGGCAGTAGCGGCGTCGGTGCTGGTGCTGCTGCCGGCGGGCGCACTGGTGGCTACAGGTGTGCGCCGGCTACAATTGAAGCGGAGGGAGTGGGCGGCAGCGGCCGCCGCTGGCGGCACGACCGCCGCCGCGGCGGCTGCGGCGCTTGCGCTGCGACGGAGCAGCGGCGGCGGGCGCACCCGCAGCAACCGCAGCCGGAACCTCAGCCGCCGCGGCAGCATGCTGGGAGCTGTGGGCGAGGTCAGCCCTGTAGCAAGCCGCTGCAGCTCCGTAGCGAGCACCTGCAGTGGGCTCGGAAGCGCGCCGCCGATGGGGCGCAGCAGCAGCGGCGGCCTCGGCAACGAGGGCCCCGGCAGCGCGCCTGCCACGCCTGCCATGCGTCTGTCCACCAGCGGCGCCGGCCTGCCCGTGGCGCAGATGCCGGGCGGTAGCAGCGACGGCGATGGCGGCAGCAGGCTGGCGCCGCGCCGGCTGCTGCTGCAGTCCTCGCTGTCAGAGCGGTCTCGCTCGCCCAGCCCTGGCGCCTCGCCGCGCCGCGTCAGCTGCAACGGCATCATTGGATCCAGCGGTGGCCTGATCGGCGGCGGCGGCGGCGGCGGTGTGCACGGTGGTCTGGCCGGGCCCGGCAGCGGACACTGCACGCCCTCCCGCTTGTCGTGCATGAGCGGCGGCAGCGTGCTGACCGATGCTACAGGCACGCCTCGCTGGAGCAGCAGCGGAAGTGGCAGCAGCAGGGGCTGCAGCGGCGGCAGCGGCAGCAGCAGGGAGTGCAGCGGCGGCAGTGGCGGCCAACCTGCGAGCGCGGCGGCTGCACCGCGCCCCGCCTTCATTAGCACCAGCGGGCTTCCGCTACCGGGCCGTCGCTACAGCTGTAGCAGCGGCCTGGCGCGCAGCAGCAGCGCCGCCCCCCCGTGCCACGCCATCGGCGACAGCGCCTTCGGCAGTAGCAGCGCCGCCGCTGCAGCCGAGGCGGCGGCAGCGCCCAGCAGCGGCAGTAGCAGCCCGGCTCTCCTGCCGCGCAACTCAGACAACGACGGTGGCTATCAGATGCGCGACGGCGAGAGGAACGACCTTGGGATTGCCCCAGTGCTGCGTTTCGAGTCACGCGGCGGCGCTACGCCGTGCAATTCCGGCAGCAACAGTGCCAGCGGTGGCGTTATTGGCGTGAGTCAGCGGCTCTCGATGCCGCCGCCGCCGCCGCCTCCATCACAGCCACGACAGCGCGTCTCCTGGGCTGGCTCGGGCCCCTGCAAGGCGACGCTGTCGATGCCACCGCCGCCGCCACCGCCGCCGTCCTCGCCGCTGGTGCCGCTATCGCCCCTGCCCTCCGCGCCCACGCCGCCAGCGCCGACCTTGGCGCGACACAGCAGCCTGACCGCACCGGTGGTGATGCCGCCGCCGCCGCGGCCGCCGATTCCACCGCCACCGATGCCGCTGCTGGCGCCGGCGCAGCCGCGGTGTGCGTGAAATGGCAGTGGCAACACTTTGTGGCGCACACATGTGTGTGCTAGTTTGAGAAAGGCGTGGGGTCCTGATGAGGCTGCATGGTGATATTACTCGCACGGCGCGCATTCCGCCATGTCCGGTTCCGACGAGCTAAGCAGCAACGGGCGCGCAACCGCGGTCGGAGCCGTACAATACGGTACTAGCATTCTATCAAAAGAGTAATTAGCCTCCCCCGTTCGCATGGACGGCTACCCCCCTAGAGACGCTGCAGCGTCGCCGTTGCCGGTGCTGCAGCGTCTGATCCGTGCCAGGTGTCCGTGTGTCTGGGCAGCGGCGGCGGCGGTGACTGTGCGGGACAGCACTTTGGCCGTCACCCCCCGCCGCCCCGCTCCGACTACGGTACCGGGCCACATCATTGTCATCACCACTCGTTGCATTTGCTGTCGGATGCAGCGCCAACCAGACACGCCCAGAATTTGCACTGCTGACACGTACCCCATCGCTCAAACGCGCGCGGGTTTGGTTGGCAAGCGCAGTTACCCTGCCTGCTGGCAGCGTACGTTGGCTGCTGCCGTGTTTTCGCTCGACAAGAGATGACAGTTTCATTTGTGTTTGGTTTGTTATGTACATACATCGCGGGTCCGATGTCAGGGGGCATTGGTGCAACTGGCACGTGCCTGGGGGTGCCAGTTTGGGCCCGCTGCGCGCCCGTTTTTGCGCCGAGTCCATTAACAGTTACGAGCGCGGAGCCGCGTGTATGACGTTCGGCGGACAGACTTTCTTATTAAGAGAAGCCTTCTGCAGAGACAACCCTACGTACCAACCGATATCAGGATTTGGTGCAGGTAATTGTTCACATGCACGCGTGCACCCGGATGCGCATGCTGCGTATCCTCGCCGTGCTCCAGGATTAGGCGGGCAGCCGGCTACGCATGCTTAGGAAAAAGGATCGAGAGATGACGTTGTTGGGTGTTGGAAGGGTTTAGGTTGGTGGCTGCAGCTGTGGGTGGATGGGGGTGGCGGTACAGACTCTACCAACGAAAAAAATGTTTTTGGCTGTATCGTACATTCATCCTTGCATTGTAGATTTGTAGCGTGAGCGACACACCGGGGAGGGAGTTGTAATGCGAGACGGGGCTCCTCGCCATGTTATGTGGCGGCGGGCCAGATGCATACCTGCAAAGGCTCGAAGGCGGGAGCATCGTGGTGGGAGGGAGCATGAGTTGGTGAGGCGTAGGCGGGCGCATCGTAGCGCCGCGCGCCGAGGTGCAACGGGTTCGTCAGTTGGGGTTTGGAGGAGTGTGGGTCGTTGAGGCGGTCGATCACCCATCATGTACGGCGTGACTGTGTGTGGTTGGCATTGGGTGCCGTACGGCACCGATGCTGTACGGTAGTGGCATTGAAGACAGGATACGGCCCTTTTTTTGAGGGAGTCTCCGCACGTCATAGCAGGCCGCATGTTACCGCCGTGCTGCCCATCAATCTGGGGGCTTTAACGCGTCACCGCATCGTCATTGTTAGGATGCGCACCTCATCCCTACTCCTATAGTTTGTTTTGTAGGCACTCCAAGTAATCAGGCGGATTAACATGGCTTTTAGAACAAGATTTGGGCGCGGTTGGGGGCTTGCACTTCATGGGCGCGGGTGCTGGGGCGTCAGGGGCGGTGGCTGGTCAGCGCTAGACTGGCCGATTGTTGTGCGGTAGTGGCCAGGTAATGATGGTTCGTGTGCGCAGGAGGCTGCGCTGTGGGTTAGCGGGCTGGGCTGCCAGCAGCGCCATGATTGGCTGCCTGATTTGCTGCCAGTAGCGCCGGGATTGGCTGCCTGAGCCTGGCACCCATACGCACATTCCCTACATGCCTAGATGGGACCTGCACTGCAGGTTCATCACCCCGCACATCTACTCAACTTTGCATCATGATGCCCAAAGTTTCATTCATAGCCGTTGCGGTTGATAGAAGAAAAGCTGACATCGGGTGAGTGTCGGCCCAAGACGTACAGGCCATGCAATAGACTGTGTCCGAGTTTGCGGCTCTCAAGTTACCTGAGTTGTAATTGCGAATGTAACGCCGTCGTGGCGAATGGCTCTTTCGATCCTAATGACCAGTATATTTCTTATCTTTGCCACCGCGTGCCGGCGCAAGGTCACGACTCTCGCAGCTGATCATCAGCTCAAGCGAAACATCTGCCGCAACAGCGCAATGCAACGGCCCCGCCGACTTCTCCTTCTTCTGTTGCTGCCCTAGGCTCATGACGCTGTCGAAAGAAGCTCCGGTAGCGTCACACAGCCACAGCTACTGCCACAGCTACTGCCACAGCTACTGCCACAGCTACTGCCACAGCTACTGCCACAGCTACTGCCACAGCTACTGCCACAGCTACTGCCACAGCTACTGCCACAGCTACTGCCACAGCTACAGCTGCGCCGCGGGCTGCTGAGCACCGTCAGCGCCTCGCGCAGCCGCCGCTCCCGGTCAGCGCACTGCAGCCGCTGCGCCGCCAGGACGGCCTCCTCCTCCAGCAGCTTGGGCGTGACTGCGTGTGTGTGTGACTGCGTGCGTGTGTGTGTGTGTGTGTGTGTGTGTGTGTGTGTGTGTGGTGCGTGTGGGAAGGGTGGGGCGCGCGAGGGGAACGAATGGGTCAAGTGCGGTTGCGCACACGCACGTGTAGAACGAACGAAGCCAGTGGCCAGCGCTTGACCTACCTTCCATCCCAACAGCGGGGCCACCCACCCGCAATAGCGACGCACCCGCGCGGCCCCATCCTTGGCCCCGTGCGTGCATCCTCACCTGCCGCCACGTCGCTGACCTCTCGCTGCAGCGCCGCCTCCAGGTCGCGCCGCGCGCCCAGGCGGCCCAGCAGCGTACTGCGAATGGTCAGCGGCACCTGGTCCTGCACCAGCTTGAACGCCACCTGCGCCGTACATCCGCGTGCCAGGGCAGCAGCAGGGCGCGCGACGGCGGTGGCGGTGGTGCCAAAAGAGCAACGCTGCCGCTCACCCTACCTTTGCCCCGCCCAGCGCCCAATCCAGCAGAACACAAGCACAGTGCCTGCAGCAGGCGCACTAACATCGTTCCCGCCCCTTCCCTGCGGCCACGCCCCTAGTTCACTTGGTTTAGCTTGGGCTGGTATTCACAACCCCCCTTCTGCTTTGGCGCTCGCGCCTCCATACACCGCACCTTGAAGTAGGCGAGGCAGGCCGCGGCCATGTGCAGCTCGTCGTCCACGGGCGTGGGCTGCGCCAGGAAAGCGCACTCGAAGCTGGGGAAGCGCGCGCCGTAGGAGGCCAGCTGGCTCACCAGCGCGTCCACCTGCGCGCGCGGTGGCACACACGGCACACAGCAAGACAGCACAGGAAGCATCGGCCATAGCCGCTAAGAGCACGCGCAAGGATGCGTCAGATCACAGGACTCTCCCCGCCATCCTGGCATACCGGTAGCTCCGCGCGCCCACGTCCATGCACGCAGCAGCACTAGCCGCGGGCTAGCAGCCCCGCAGCCACACACGCCCGCACCTCGTCCTGCTCCCGGCTGTCCAGGCGCACGGGCCGCACGTAGGCGCGCTTGAGCCGCGCCAGGAAGGCGGCCTGCAGCTGCCGCAGGTGCGCCGTGTCCGCCGTGTAGACGTCTGCGGCCTCCATGCCCAGCAGCTGCTCCAGGCGGCGGCCGGTGGCGTCCACCAGCCCCTCCACGTGGCGGGACAGCGCGGCCCTGCGACAGGGATACAGTGTTGCTGCTGCGTTTGACGTGGGTGGGCCTGACGCAACCTGCTGAGCCTGAGCCGGCTGTCCCCCAGAACACCCGGTCCCGGACCCATCCTATCGCTGCTGTGTGGCGTGGACGGGCTTACTTGGCAGGAGCTGCTTAAAAAACCTGAGCCCAAGCTTGCTGGGCGCGCTGACAACCGCCAAGACATGGACGAGCGACCCACCCGACCGCGCGGGCGCCCTCGGGGTAGCGGCTGAAGTGCTCCACCACCGTCCTGCCCGCCAGCTCGTGGGCCGCCGCCGCCACCTCCAGCAGGCAAGCCTCCGCCTGCTCGCGCCACTGGCCCTTGAAGCGCCGCAGCAGCTCCTCCATGGCGCTGCGCGTGGCACACGGCACATGCATGTACGGCGAATGTGAAACCTGAAGCCTGGCACAACCTTAGCACCAAGCCTGACACAACCCGGACACAACCTTAGCACCAAGCATGGCACAACACTAGAGAAACGCCAACCGAGCGGGCGTCGGACAGGGCTTTAGCCTGCTGTTATTACGGCTGCAGCTGCGCCCCGCGGCCTCACGCACGTGTAGGGGCAGAAGCCGGGCAGCTCGCGGCCCAGGCGCTCGCGCAGCACCTCGTCGGTCACCTCCGCCAGCGTCATGTGCCTGCATGCCAAAGAAGCGCGATTACGGAATACCCGTACTGCTACGCTAAATTGGTGATTTTAGAATTGGTGACGGCCACTTTGAGGGGCTGGAATTAGGCACGCAGCACCAAATTGGTGATGGGTTGTATGGGAGAGGGGGCCGTCCGGCCGCCCAGACCCCACTCCAAATTGTTCTCTGCTACCAAATAGGTGATTTTCACCAATTTGGTGTCACCAATTAAGCGTAGCAGTACGGTACACGATCGACACGTACGGTTGACAGCGCAACTATCGCGAGCTCTGGCTGTGGGGCTGAAGTAAATGAATCTGCAGGTGGTAGCAGACAGAGGCAGAGGCAGCGGAGAGACGTGGGCGGGGGCGACGGTGAGAGCGCGTGTGATTCCCGCACGCACCCGTCCGGGAACAGGTGGGCCTCCAGCAGCCGCTGCACCGCCTCATTGTCCACCAGAGCCGCATGTGCGTCCGCGTCGGTCTCGATGGTGGGCGCATTCTTGCCCAGCAGGGGCGGACCCAACTTGGCGAGCTGCAGCTCACCCTCATCCCATGTCTGCTGCAGCTGCTGCTGTTGGGGCGCGGCTGTGCCCTTACCGCCGCCAGCCGCCGCCGTCGTGGCCGCCGCCGCCGCCACCGCCGCTGGGTCCGCGATGTCGTACATGGCCTTGTCGGACTTGCTGAGCGCGCTGCAGCCGTCATCCAAAGTGTGCAAAGTGTGCGGGGGCGCAGTCATGAACGCAAGGAAGTCAGCAGGATGCAGGATGCAGGGCCCCACCGACAGTCGTAAGCCAGCAGGCACACGATGCGCCCGGGCCGGTGCAGCCCCTCGCTCCCCCCCCCCCAGCCCCACACATACTCATGCTGCATCTCTGTACCGTAGACACAATCTTTATGCGGGTTTCCCCATTGTGCCCTCTAACACACACGAGCGCCGCCCGCCCGCCCGCCCGCCCCCCTTGCCTGTCCCTTGTCTAGTTCAGCTTGGTTTAGCTTGGGACGGAATTCACAAGCCCCGCCCCCACCTGATGAGCGTGGTGCCCACCAGGAAGGCCGGCATGGACCGCATTGCGGCCTTGCCGTACGCCCTGTAGCTGGCGGTGGTGAGCTGGTAGAAGGCGCACTTGCCGACGCGCGAGTCGCCCTGCGCGTGCGCGTCCAGTGTGTCCGCCACGCGCCACAGCAGCTTGACGAGCTTCTGCGCACGGACGCGGGATGAACGAATGCGGGCAGGGCGGGGTGGGCGGGCGGGGATGGAGGCGGGCGCGTCGCCATTCGTCCTCAGCCGCCTGCCTCACGGCGGCCACAAGCATGAAGGCAGGAGTGAAGGCGCTCGTTCATCACGCACGCATGGCACGCACCCGCGGCGCGTCCGTGATGGCCGGCGGCATGCCCGCCAGCTCGGCCCGCACCGCCTCCAGCTGCTCCCGCGCCGCCCTGCGCATGTCCGGCAGCTGCGCTTCGATCTGCTCCACCAGCAGCGCACTCAGCCCGTCGCGCAGCGCGGTCGCGCCCACGCGCCTCGCCAGCGCCGGCGCGGCGGTGGCGGGGCGCCAGTGCTTGTGGGCGGCGAAGTAGCTCGCCTCGCTCGCGCGCGCCTGCTCGAAGCTGATGCCGGCCGCCAGCTGCTCCTGGCTGGGGTTCTTGACAACGTAGTAGCCCAGGCGCAGGTGGCCGTCGGCGGCGCCGGAGCCTGCAGGTCCGACGGTCCGTGGATGTATGGGTGCAGCAGCAGGGGTTACGGTAGTTGCAGGGCGGTTGCTGGGCTGCATGCGGCGCAGCATGCAGCATGGCGTGTCGGTAGCAATAGGTGTGGCCGGGAAACGTGCGCGCACGCACACACAGGCACGCACAGAGGCTCACAGTCCCACCGCGACAAGCAATGCATGCGCGGCCATGCATCCTCCCTTTTGCCCCTGTGCTTCAAAGATGCCAAAACGGAGTGTCGGTAAGTGCGAAATAAAATTAAACCTCACCTGCCGCCGGCGGCGTGCCGCGGGCGCCCACCAGCTTGATGAGCTTGCTGCAGCTGATGAATGCGTCCTCGGGGATGTGGTCGGGCTTGGTGATGATGCCGATGCTGCGCCGGCCCTCCGGGTCCACCTCGCGCGCCCACAGCCGGATGGCCTGCACATGCACACCGCACATGCACACGGGTCGAGACACCGCAGCACACACTCAGCGGTCCGGCAGAGTCGCGCGCGCGCACTACCGCTGGCTACCGCTAACTACCCGCGTCTCCGGGTCCAGCCCGGCCGGCAGCGCCATGGCGATGATATGGTGGGCGGGCGCCAGCGCCTGCTTGACCATGCGCTCCACCACCTCCACCAGGTGCCGGCCCTGCGGCGCGGGGGATGCGGGGGCGGGCGTGTGGAAGCGCGCGTGCGTGATGCGCGGCGGAAGCAAGCAAGTGAGAGCAGCAGAGCGGAGCAGGCAGGGTCGCCGAACTCACCGCGCGGGCGCGCCCGTGCTGCTGTGAGCTCATGCCTGCGCTGGCCTGCCTACTCCCAGACCGGCGCAGTGTGGCTCCGCGCCCGGTCGCCCCTGGCCCTGCCTCACACACCGTACTCGCACGTACCGTACTCATGCGGCTACTGCGGCACACCCGCACGCACGCACCGCACCTGGGGGTGGTCATGAATGATGCCCGGCAGGTCCACTATGGTCAGGTCCGCCTCCACGCCATTGATCTCCAGCACCACCTTACGGCATGAGCGAGCGAGGCAAGTTGCCAGTGAGCCATGAGCAAGGCAATACAGCTGCTGCCAGCAGCCAGGCTGCTTATTACCTTGTTCGGCGTGAAAGCCAGCTCGTAGCTTGCCGGGTTGCCGAGCGCCCGCAGCTTTTCCGCATACGTCGGCCGGTGGCTGGGCCGGCTGCCACCCAGCTCCGGCGGCACAAACGCAGCGGCGGGCGCCCCCTCCACGGCGCGCGGGTTCAGCAGCACAGCCTGTGCGGCCGACACGGCTGCCGCAACGTGCGCCTTGTCCGCTACGGTGCAGAAGAGCTCCTCACGCGGCTTCTTGGCGAGGGGCTTGCCGTCACTGCGTGGGAGGATAAAGGGCGGGGTTTGCAGGCCCAACGGTTGCTCCGCTTTTGAGTGTGCAATTCACAGGCGCGCACCATCCAGCCCGCCCCCACCTGTCGTAATCCCGGCACAGCTTGATGTGGCACTTCCAGGCGGAATGGTGCTGGCCAGCAGCAGCCGCGTCGTTGGCTGCGTCTTTGCCCGCGGCGCCGCCAGCAGCATCAGGGCCGGCAGGGCTGTCAGCCGCACCTTTGCCGCCGGGCGGCTGCATGGGTGGCGGCGACGGTGGCGGCTGGGTCCTGCGCATCCATCGCACGCACGTACGGCAGTGAGCGAGCCAAAGTCCGACAGCCGCAACGCAGCTAGCACGCAAAGGGAGCTTCCGAGCATCCTGTCCCATACTCCCATGCATGCATGCCCTGCCTGCCACTACCTGCCTATCCCTACCTGTCTACCCCTATCCACACGCACGCGCACCTCATGCGGACCTCGGTGGGGCAGCGCGTGCAGGCGGTGCCATCGGAGCGCGGCAGCGGCACGCCGGCAATGGCCTCCACCACACTGCTCTTGCCGCTCGACTGGTCGCCTGCAATCACCAGCATGGGCACCTGCGGCGGAAGCGGTGGCCATCAGCTTCCCGCACAGCCCACATGCAAATAAGGAGCGGGGGCATGCGCGACCTGCACACGCGCGCAGAAGACCGCACCACAGAGACTCACGGACCTGGCGCATGCTGCCATTTTAAAAGGCCCTTGAACGCAGGCCCCGCACCTACAGGGCGCTGTCGACGCCCAACGCTCGAAGCTAGTTCGCCAGTCCCAGCACTCGGGAAGAGACGCGGCGGTACTTGGTTGTGGCCAATGGCCCACCGGCATTGTTATGGGCAACCATGGTGCTGCAAGAATTCGAAGTCTTGGACGCAGAAGCTACGAACCTGAAAAACTCGAAAACATTGGACCGCGACCCGTGCTCTGGCCCGTGACCCGAGTCCGACACCCGTTCGTTCGCCCGACACAGCATTTTTCCACTGCGTACTGCCACCCAACAAGAGCGCATTGGTACGTTGTTGTTGTGTGTTTACAAGGTGGTGAGCGCGACGTGCGTCCTGTCGTTGTAGAACCCGAGGCCCGTATAACGCCTGCAAAACTTATGCGTGCCGTTGCCGAATCGCAGACCCGCTTTGCATCTCTTCATCATTGCCTAGCAGCCTATGCGCCCAGGACGCTGCCCGACGCACCCACCCCGCATACTACGTTCCAAGCGCACACATCGCGCCGCGTTAGGCTTGACGACAACAGCGCACAGGAGGCCCTGTCATCGCGATCGATCGATCGGCTTGAACGCCACATGCCCTGGAGGCACCTACACTGCCCTGCACCACCCAAGAACCTGCCGTACCGCAGCCCCCCGCGGCACCGTCCCAGCCCCAGCCCCAGCCCCAGCCCCAGGCCTCACGTCCCGCCCCCGGGCGCCCCGGCCGCCGCGGCTGCGGGCGTGGGCGCCTGCGCCGCGGCCGCTGGCGGCGGCATGCCGTACAGACGCTGCATGTACTCGGGCGGGAGCGCCGTGTACTTTATCCTGCGGGTGGCAGAGAGACGAGCACAAGTGAAAGGGATGGGTAGTTAAATCCAGTTCCCGAGAGAAAGGGAGGGGATGACTGCGCGCGTGTGTTCGGCAATGGAGGCTCATGCGTGAGAGCCCCTCCCGGGACGGTGAACTCCGCGGCGCCGTGGGCGGCAGCACGCCTGGCGCTGCCGCTGCGCTGTGCCCCGCTCCCGCCGCGTGGGCTGCTTTTCTCCTCCCTCTGGCGAGTTGGGCCATTGACATAAGGTTGGGCTGATATCCATGCCCTGGCCCCCCGCCTATGACCCCACAGCCGCCCGCCCCCCAGTTCCGTATTCTCCAACTTCTTGACCTTGCAAGCCCCCCAAGCCCCGTTCCTGGTATCCAAACCCCCACCCCAGCCGCGCGCCCACCTCTGCAGCGAGCTGAACTGGTGACTGAGGATGCGGTCGAGCTTGTTCCAGCGCGCGCGGTCCGCGTCGGTCAGGTGCCGCCGCACCGGCACGCCGCCGCCGCCGCCGCCGACCGGAGCGCCGCCGACGCCGCTGGGCGACGTGGCGGCGGCGGCCGCCGCCATCACCTCGGGCAGCGGCGCCGCCAGCGGCGCCCGCAGCGTGCCCAGCGACGGCGATTCGAGATCCACGGTTGCCGCGTACGGCTGTACGGTGTACTGCAGTCCGCCAGCGCCGCCGGCGCCCGCTCTCCCCGCCGCAGCCGCGGCCGCGGACCCTGGCCCCGGCCCCGCCGCCATGGCGGCCGCGCCTAGCAACGAACCCTCTTGCCCCGCCGCCGGCGCCGCCGCCGCCTGCCCCGCTTTGAGCGCGGCTGCCGGCGCCCCCGCCCCCGCGGCCGCTGCCGCGGCCGCCGCCACCGCCGCCGCCACCTGCTCCCGCGCCGCCTGCTTCGCCAGCAGCTTGGCTTGCCGCGTCAGCGGCTCCAGGTCGGACTGCGGGATGCGGCAGGCGCGAGCAATCGCTCTTGGTACTTGGCACTTCAGCCGCAATCAGCCTGTTCGACCATGGCCCAAGCCCCCTCCTGCCCCCCAACTCGCCCCCGCTGCTGGGCGCCTGGGCCACGGAACCCATCCCGCGTGTATCCCCCGACCGTCCTCGCGTGCTGCCTCCCACCCCCCGCCCTCCCTTCCCAATCCCGCAGCCCCCTGCAATTGCAATTGCCTGTCCCTTATCTAGTTTAGCTTGGCTTAGATTGGGCTGGTGTTAACAAGCCCCCCCCCACACCCGGCCCCCGGCCCCCCGCCCACCTGCAGCTTCTCGAAGCCCTGCTGCAGCGCGAAGGTGCACCGCTGCAGCCGCGCGTGCGTCACCTGGTGGGCGGAGGGCGCCTGCAGGGCGAGTGTGGACCATGTGTGGGGGGATGGGGTTGTGGATACCAGCCGGAGCTAAACTCAAGTAAGAAATGGGGTGGCAGGGTGGCAGGTCATGGTGACAGTGTTCTGGTGACGGCTTGTGGTGCGACGGGGAGTGAGAGAGGACACTCGTCTGAACGTGAGCAAGGCTAACAAGCACGCAGCCTCTTTGCTACTACGCGAGCCACGCCTGTGTGCTGACCCCCCGCCAAGACCCGCCCCTCAACAACCCAGCGCTGTGCCAAACTGGGTGGTTGAATCCATGCAGCCACATGCGCATCAGGGCCCCACGTCGGTCCAAACGTCGGATCACACGTACGGTCACCCGCCCCCACCCCCGCCCCCGCACACCCGCCCCCGCACACCCGCCCCCGCCCCCGCCCCCGCCCCCGCACCCGCACCCGACACCCGCACACGCAGACGCACCCGGACACACGCACCCGGGCTACATGCACAGGACACACGCACACGGTCACCACGAATCATATACGACGCACTCACACCCGCACCCGCACACCCGCACCCGGGCTACAGGCACCCGACACCCGCATCCGCACCCGCACGCACACGCACACGGACGGGGGCCTCACCTGCATGATCTTGTTGTTGGCGATGTAGTAATAGGCCAGAACCAGCGGCCGCTCCTGCGGGTTGGCGCTGGTGCGGATCTTGGCGGTGGGGGTCGGCAGGGCGTGGGGCAGGGGTTCAGGGAGCAGGGGATGAGCAGTGGGGCAGGGCGGGCAGGGGTCAGGGGACGAGCAGGAGGGTGGGGTTGGGGAGGGCGCGGCTGCGCTAGAGGTGGCGCAACCCTCCACTCAAACCCCGCGGCTCTGCATTGCCCCGGCTGCGCAGCTGTCAGGGGCGCGTGGCCGCAGTCTTCTCAACCCCTAGTATGGCCCGGTGTGGCCCATTCATGCCAGTGGCCGTCCCAGCCGGCGGCGCTGAGCTAGCCAGGGGTGGGAGTCTGGGTCCTGGGTTGGGCGCGGCACCCTGACGGCTGCGGCACCACCGGCACTCGCCTATCCAGGCTCCCATTTCCCCCGCCGCCAGGCCTCGCGGCATTCATGGACACGCGTGCCTCTCGTGCTCTGTGTCCGCCGTGCGCGAAGCTGGCGCCTGCCCTGCTTCACTGGCTGAACTAGAGGGATCCAAGTCCGCACCTGCTTCCTGATGGTGAATGCGTTTGGCTCCTGCGAGTTTTCGAGCACAAACTCCGGGCGCCCATGGGGAAGGCTCCTGCACACACACACGCTGGCAGTGTCGAACCGGGACCAGATCCCAACCTCGGCCTTTTGCCGCGCCAAAAGCTCCAGTGGCTTGCTTACTCTAATACACCTGGAACTGCCGGGTCCAGTCCTGCTAGCCGCGCCTCTGTGTTGTTTATTGTAATCGGCTGTCCATTTGCGTCCCTCCCGGCCGCTGCGAAGAAGGACGACTGCTCAAAATATGCTAGCGCTTTGAAGCGATCTAATGGAAACCAGCCAGCGCAGGCGGGAATGAACTCTTGAAGGCCGGTTTGGTCCTGCTGGTCCATTTTTTAGCCGGCTACACAACAAATACGTTATACATTGCATGTGGAGCTTCTGGAAATACATTATGAGCAGGAATCGTCCTTTGCGGGCCAAGTCGCCATGGGGCCGAAAGATGGAAAGCACGGCGCCGGTGCTCACTGTCAACGGCGTGGGGTGTCGTGCTGAGAGGGGCGGACCTTGCCGACACATCCTCGCTATGATCGCAGCTGCTTGCGTCGGCGGGGTCGGCGGAAGCCAGGGGTACCCCTGGCGGAACCGCAGGGTTTGGCGCGCCACGGGCGTGCACGGTGACCCCACGCGGTGCACCCCACGGACCGCGTCTAGCTCTCCGTGCCATGCGCATGCCCCTTCCTTGCACACAACCCACTGCTGCATTGTCTACACGTTCACACGCAACTTGTGACTATTATGGCCTCCCAATAAGACTAGCTCAGACTCAGAGGCCGCGAACACTTTTCTTTGGGCGATGTGCCCCGTTCCGATAGCGCCGTCTTTGCTTTGACCAGGCTAAATATAATTACAGCAGCGCGGGATGGCACGTGCTCCGCTTGCAGCAGTTTGCTTGGCGCTGTGTTTGGCGCTCTCGGCGAGCAGTGGCGAGGCAAGTTCAGGGCGATAAATACAGTAGATGAGCATCATGTAGCTAGATCCTGCCATCCAAAAGTAGCACTACTCGCAACGCGAGGTCACGGCGTGGGGATGTGCAGCTGTCTGCGAAAAATGTTTGCGCGCCGGCCACAGCTAGGTCGCTGCACCATTCTATGGCAGCGAGCATCGATAGCATTATTGAACGCCTATACATGGATACGGCAGGACTTCCTTCCCTGCGTGCTGCGCCCGTGCTTTCCGTCCCGGACCTCCTCACCGGCCCTTGTTGCGCCCCTTTCCCGAACGCCCGTGTAGTCGCCCGCGAGCCCTTACGATGGGTTCGCTGGCTTCGTCAGGCGGCTGATGAAAGGCGGAGGCGTGCCAAACCCTGGCATTGGGAAACGGGCCTTCCCTAAGGACCCGAACACGACGGAGGCGGTGGCAAGTGCGTTGGGGATCCAGAGCGGGGGCTGGGGGCCGAGGCGCGGCGTTGCCGCGATGGAGGCCCGATTGCTGTATTCCTGATCTGCGTAGCAAGTAGAAGATGCAGGCTCTGGATGGGGGCGTTGGTGTGTGTGGGCAACACCCCAGGGACCAGGGTATGCCGCGGGGGCCGCAGTAGCGCCGAGAAGGGAGTTGGGCCCTGCAAGCCCCTCTGCAACCCCACAATGGCCGTGCTGACACGCCGCACCCCACGACATCCACTGATACCCACCCAACGACCTTAAACGACACCCAACGACACAGGCCTGTACGACCACCACATCCTGCACCAGTCCAATAAGGGTGAGGCCTGTCTGTCTGACACGAACCCGAACCGAATTCGAACACTTCGGCACTGTGTCACACAGCACGCAAGCAACATAATGTTTTCACAGTGCTATGCCCTCCTGCCCAAAGCCGCGTTAGCCTGCGTGCCGCCTCTTACCCTGCTGCCGCTTCGCAACCCCTACACCTGCAGCGTTGGGCACGCGGGGGCGCAAGGGCCGCTCGCGAGCGGGCGCGGGTGGCAGCGGCGGCAGCGACGGACACGTGCCCGCCTGCGACCGCAGCGGCGGCAAGTGCAGCCTGTGCGCGATGACGAGAGGGAGCTGGTGCGAGGAGTACCACAGGTGGGCCTTGCTATTCTTTTCCCTTGTGCTCTCTAACACAGGTGGGCGGGGCCTCATGGCGGGGCCGGGTGGCGGAAGATGATGGGTGGGCTAGGGGTCGTGTGCTTATGGGCGGCGTCTGAAACCGGTTTGTGCGGGTTCCGGTGTGCGGCTGCCCGTCCGTCCGTCCGCCGCATGCACACGGTCAGGCAGCAGAAGTGCGACACGGCCACGGAGGGAAGCGGCGGAAAGCCCATACCGGTATCCATCAACGTGGAAGGCTGTGATCACCATGCATCTACAACGCACTTGTCAGCACCTCGCTGCGCCGCTGACGCACGCCCAACTCCGGCACCTCGCTGTCCCATTAACGCACGCCCAGCTCGGGCACCTCGCTGCGCCGCTAACGCACGCCCAACACGCGCCCGCCCCCCGCCCCAAAAAACAGGCAGGACCGGGTGCCGTGGAAGCCCGGCCCGCGCGGCGACAAGGAGTGCCCCAAGACCAAGTGGGGCCCCTGCAACGGCGTGGGCAACTGCCACTACGACATCGGCGTGTGCCAGTGCCCCGCGGGTGCGTGCGGAGGGGGGGGACTGGCATGGGCTGGACGCGGGTGGGGCGGGGCGGGGCGGGGGAGGGGGGCTGGCACTTGGGTGGACGAGTGGGCGTGGGGGCGGGCGGGCGCCACGTGCCACCGGCGGATTGGTGCTTGAGGTGCGGGGTTTGGTGTGATCATGCTTTTATGTAGCGGTGTGCGCTGCGTGGGATGCTTTGGCCAACCCACCAGATGGAGGCCTCAGCCAGCAAACGCCGTCAGCCCCTCCTCACCTGCTGCTGCTGCTGCTGCTGCTGCTGCTGCTTCCGCTGCTTCCGCTGCTTCCGCTGCTTCCGCTGGTGACGATGCCGCTGCGGCTCCTCCGCCCGCGCGCAGGCTGGAAGGGCCCCGCCTGCGACGCGCCCGACAAGCGGCCCTGCACCAACGGCCACAAGTCGCAGTCGGACCCGCTGGACCTCATTGTGGTGGGCGGCGGGCAGAGTGGCCAGGGGCCGGGGGATGTCGTATAGTGGGTGGCTGGGGCGGGTGGTGGATGTCGTGGTGGGTGGCACAGGGATAGGAGATAGGGTCGCGATGGGAGATGGGAACGGCGCCGGAATGGGGCCGGTGCGTGTTGGGTCTACACGTGCGCCACGAAGCATAGAGGCACAACCCGCGCGCCCGCTGCTACTGCGCCGCTACTTCCAACCCCCCCTTGCGGCCCCCAGACGCACATCGGGGCGGACGGCATGGACATGGACCTGTCGGAGGGCGGCTGGACGGCGTCCCGCTGCGGAGGTGCGGCGGCGGTGCGGTGCGGGGGTTGGGGTTGGGGAGTGTGTGTGTGTGGGGGGTAGTTTTTCCAATTCCCAAATCAACCATTGGGGGGTTGTGAACACCAGCCCAAGCTAAACCAAGCTAAACTAGACAAGGGAAAGGGGAGGTGTTGCAAGGATGTTTGAAAACGCGGTACAGGATGTACTGAAGACTGCGTCTGGAAGTCGTACCGAAGTGAGCGGCCGTCCCCCGGGGGATGGAGTGTTGGGGGCGGGGAGGATCCCGATTCAGCTAGCAGGTTTGGCGGGTTTGGGCCATGCCGACGCATGCGCGCAACCTCGCCTCCAGGGCCTCAAGAAACCAATCGCAGCAATGCGGCTTACCGGTATGAATCGCGCCTCCCGACTGCGACCTGTGTGAACCTGCAAACAGGCTTCTGCGACGCCGACCGCGCGTCCTGCTGGTGCCCGCCCGACACCAAGCACGGCCGCCGCCCGCCGCCGCCCGACTCGCCGCCGTGGGTGCGGTGGAGCCAGCGGGGGCGGCCCATCGGCGAGGCGTGCAAGCCGGGCAAGGTGAGGGGGAGGGAAGGGGGGGGGGGTTGTGTACACCAGCCCAAGCTAAACCATGCTGAACTAGACAAGGGATAGGCAAGTGGGGGGTGGAGGCGTGTGGGTATGGCACGGCGGGGAGGCCGCCGCCTCGCTGGCCTTCCCAAGGCGCGCCGGCTCGCTCTCCCCTCCACCGCCCGCTGCGCCCGTCGGGCACCGGCCGCACATCGTCGGGTCGCACATGTGGCGATGCAACCCCCATGTGCCTCCACAGCCCCCTGGGATAGGTTCCACAACCCTTCCCCATGCAAGGAATACCCCTCCCGGGCACAGCATGGTGGCCACACGGGGCCGGGCTTGCACATGGGTGCGCACAAACCAACCTCCTCCCCGCCCACCACCAAAAACACATCCTTATCCCAACCCGCCGCCCGCCTCCTCCCCCGCCCCTCAGGTGCCCAACAAGGCCGGCAAGATCGTGGAGAACGACTGGGGCAACAAGGCCATCAGCCTGAGCGACCTGTGGGGGCCCAAGGTGCGTGTGTGCACGTGTGCGTGTGCGCGTGCGCGTGTGTGGTTTCGGGGGGTCGGTGGGATCTGGGGGGTCTCAAAGATGGTACATAGAAGTGTAGCAGCGTAGACAGCAGGGGGGCGGCAGAAGATTTGTGGATATCAGCCGGGGGGAGGCGGAGTGGCGGCTGGGCTCTGTGTTGAGGCATGCCGCGAGGCAGCATGAAAGCAATCGCGGGGACCTGAGGGCGTGGACGTGAGGTGGGGGGCAAGGAGTTCGCGTGGCGCATGGCGCGGCGGAAGCAACGCTGTCGCACGCTGAGCCATGCATGCGCGCGCCCGCCCTGTTTGGCCCTGTGTGCTGATGCTGCGCCCGCTGCTGCGCCATGCAGAGCTGGTGCAACGCCGATTCGGCGGGCCAGGTGCCGGCGCCGGCCAAGTGAGTGTGGGGGCCGGCGGTGGGCTGGGCTGGGCTGGGCTGCGCAACCGTCCGTCCGTCCATCAGCCGGTCCATCAGCCGCGTTTCGGCCCACTCAATCATGCACGGACCCGACACGACCATAACGGGACCGCTCGGCTACCCTCGGTCCCTTGTCTAGTTTAGCTTGGTTTACATTGGGATGGTATTCACACCCCCCATCCCCCTGCAGCAACGCCTGCGGCGGCTGGCGCGGCTGCCAGGAGGAGGGGTTGCACGGGCCGCTGTGCGCCGAGGTCAGCGAGGAGACCTGCCTCAACCAGTGCAGCGGCCGCGGCGAGTGCGACTCGGGGTACTGCAGGTGCGGCAGGCCGGGCGATAGGAGGGCGCGGGCGCGTGTTGGGGTAAGGGTGCAGGGATGGTTGGGAAAGCGGGGCAGGATGGGGCGGGGCGGGGTGGGATGGGCGGGTTTGGGGCGCGGGCCGGGGCCGGGACAGGGCTGGGGGTTTGGTGGGGATGTGGGGTGTGGGGGTGGGGCCGGGCGCAAGGTGAGGGTGAGGGGTGCTGCCAGGGGCGTCACGCGGGGAACAGGGCGGCGGATGGAACGGGGGTTTAGCCCAAGCTAAACCAAGTTAACTAGACACGGGACAAGTGCAATTTGCGGCAATGGGGCGGCTTGATTGAGGTGAGCTGCACGGGATGGGGGACGCAGGGGGTTGTGGCCATCCGCCCAAGCTAAACCCAATCGCACACGCGCGTGCCGCCCCAAACCGCCGCCGCCGCCGCCGCAGGTGCCTGGACGGCTGGTACGGACACGACTGCGCGCGGCGGAGGGCGGGGGAGCCCACGGACGTGCCGGGTGGGTGATGTGTGTGTGTGCGCGCGTGTGTGCGCGTGAATGTCTACGTGTGTGTCGCGGTGCGTGGCAGCGCTAGCCGTCTCACATCAGCCGTGGACTTCCTCCAAGTCTGGGAAGACCCGGTCGCGAAGACTCGGTGCACCCACCAGCACATCCCGGTGTTGGGCTGGTATTTACAAAGCCCTTCACCACACAGGCCTGCAGGAGTCGCGGCCGTGGCTCAAGCCGCTGGTCATGCCCGTGCCCGCTGCCGCCACCGAGCCGCCAACCGCCGCCGCCGCCGCCGCCGCCGCCAAGGACGCGGCGGCGGCGGGCGCCGCCGCCGCCGACCCTGCGCCGGCGCCGGCGGGGCGGCTACGGCCGCTCATCTACATCTACGACCTGCCGCCCGAGTTCAACAGCCGCATGCACCAGTACAAGCTCACCAAGTAAGGGGCGGGGGTGCAATGATGGTGCATAGCAGCGTAGCAGCGTAGACAGTGGGGGGATTGGGTTTTGTGAATACCGGCCCGGGCTAAACCAGTTGACTAGACAGGGGACAGGGGGTGGGGAGGGGGCTGAAGGGCGCGGGCGCGGTCAACAGGCGGACCGGGCGGTGGCACTCATGCGGTCCATTCCTCCACAAAGGGTTGCGCCCCCATCAACGCCCCTTCCCCTGTGCATCCTGTACCGCTGCCTCAACCATCTTGCAATCCCCCTCTTCTCGCCCCCCCTCTCCCCTCTCCCGCTTCTTACCTCCCCCTCCTTCCCTCCCCCCACCCACCCACCCACCCACGCCGCCGCCAGCGACCACTGCGGCTACCGGCAGTTCGGCGGCCCCTCCAACGCCAGCGAGCTGTTCGCGGACGGCTACAGCGTGGAGGTGTACCTGCACGAGATGTTGGCCATCAGCCCGCACAGGTGACTGGGGCCTGGGGGTGGGTTGGGTGTGTGTATCCGTCCATCACCGGGCTTTTGGTGGGGTGTTGTGTGTGTGTGTGTGGTGTGTGTGTGTGTGTGAATACCATCCCAAGCTAAACCAAGCTGAACTAGACAAGGGATAGGCAAGTGCAGTTTGCGGCAATACAGGGTAACGGTATACTCTTTTGTTTCGGTGCGGAGAGTGTAGACGGGGTGAGGTCGGCGCGCCGTCGACGAAATGCCACCCAGGCTCGGACAGCAGAAACAGACACGCAAACACGCAAATGCAAAACACACGACTTACCTGGCGACCAGGAAGGTGACCCCGCCGCCAGGCAGCAAGCGCCGGGCCAGAAGAGCGACATGCGGTTAAGGGGAAAGGCAAGGTTCGAAAGGGCGGGGCACAGTGAAAGGGGGGTTCGTGAATACCAGCCCAAGCTGGGGGGTACGGGGTGGGCGGGCGGGCGGGCGGGTGGGGGCAGGCCAGGCTATAGCTCCACCCGCCTGCCTCGCCCTCCTGCTCGCCCTCCTGCCGCCGCCCATTTGCCTCACCATCCTCCTGCCTCACCACCCCCTTTTAGCTTGGTGTAGATTGGGCTGGTGTTCACAACCCCCACCCCCCGAACCCCACCCCCCGAACCCCACCCCCCGAACCCCACCCCCCGAACCCCACCGCCACCCCCACCCCGCCCCCCAGGACGTTCGACCCCGAGGAGGCGGACTTCTTCTACCTGCCCGTCTACTACACCTGCTGGATGTGGCCCGTCAACGGCTGGGCCGACACGCCCTTCTGGGGCGCGCCCACCTGTGAGTGGGGAGCTGGCGGGGAATAGTTTTTTCCAATTCCCAAATTGGGGGCGGGGGGGGGAGGGGGGCGGGGAGGACACGGCGCCGTGGTGGCGGTGTGGGCGGCGGGCGCCGTGGTGGTAGTGTGGGTCGTGTCGTGGCTGGTGATGGGTTGCGGCACCCGGCTGGTGGCTCAGTGACTGTGTTGCTCTCCCGTCGCGTTCTTTCTGGCTTAAACTGCCTTGTCGCGCGACTCTCTCTCTGTCTTCAATGTCTCCACGTTGTGTTGTTGTCTTCGGGGCTCCGTGCCCTCGCCCTTCAATCCCCACGCAGCCTGGCACCGGCCCTCCAACGCCGCCAACCTGTGGCTCGCGGCCAAGCGCTGGATCCAGCAGCACTTCCCGGTGGGTGGGCCGGGGGGATCGGCAAAGGGGGGGGCCGGGGGCAGGGGCGGTGCTGTAACTACCAGCAACAGGTAATCTAACTAGACAGGGGGAGCGAGGGGGGCAGCGGCTTGGGGCGGGCAGCGGGTCAGGCTGTTTCAGCGGGAGCAGGATCGATTGACGGGACCAGCGGTGTGCATGCATCGCTCACGGCCGAGGCTAGCCCGCCGCCGTCATAGCACGCTGATTTCACGCCCCTGTCATGTCACGCCGCGCAGTACTGGGACCGGCGCGGCGGCCGCGACCACATCTGGATGACCAACCACGACGAGGGGGCGTGCTACATGCCCACAGGTGGGCCCGGGGGCGGGCGAGGTGGCGTTTGGGCTTGGGCCTTTGTTTGGAGGAACGAAGCTGTGGAAGCTGTGGAACGTGTACCGCCCTCTAGGAAGCATGGCCATACCATTGGCAATGGCTGGGTGGCGGGTGCGCCGTCGCACAACCCCGGGCCGTGTCCCATACGCAAACGCCCCAATCCGCAACTCAACGCCGCAACCCCCAACCCCAACCCCCCCACACCCATCCCCCCCCCACACCCCACACACCCATCCCACACAGAGATCTACAACACCAGCATCATGCTGACGCACTGGGGGCGCCTGGACCTGAACCACACCAGCAACACCGCCTACGGCCCCGACCACTACTCCACCGGCCTGGCCTGGCCGGGCGTGAATGAGGGGCGCGACGTGACCGAGCTGTGGGCGGGCCACCCCTGCTATGACCCAAAGAAGGTGAGGTGTGCGCGCGCGGTGCCCGGCAGGCCGTTGAGGGCAAGACGCATGAATCAGCATTGGTGGACATGGAGAGTTTGGCATGGGTGTGGGGATTTGGGGACGTGGGTGTGGCCATCCCCGCCGGCAAAACCAACTCTTCCTGTCTCCGCACTGACCCCCACATCCCCTGCCCCTGCCCCTGCTCCCACCGCCCACCCGCGCCGGGTACTGGCCCCCACATCTCACAGGACCTGGTCATTCCCGGCTTCAAGGTGAGGCGTGGCGGCGCGCGGAGCCAGGGTGGAGGGGTTTGGGGAGAGGAGGGGAAGTGGGGGCGCAGGCCGCGCTGTCACGCACGATGCCGACACGCCGCTGCGCCGCCGTGTGGGGTTCCGGTGGGTCCAGCGCAGTGCCGTGCAGGCTGGCGCGGTTGCCATGCACCGCGGCACTGGGCGCTAGCTTTCCAGCAGGTCAACCCGCTTTGTATCCCTGCTGCTTGCCTCGACTCCTCGCACACCCGGCGCGTACCGTATGCAGCCGCCCTGCTTGCTTCCTCACCCCCCTGTCTGCACCACCACCACCACCACCACCACCACCACCACCACCACCACCACCACCACGCCTCGCACCCACTCGCACCTCCCCCCCTCCGGCTCGCAGCCGCCCGAGCACTACAAGCGCAGCCCGCTGCTGGGCTCGCCGCCCTTCCTGCGCGACATCCTGCTCTACCTGCGCGGCGACGTGGGCAAGCACCGTCTGCCCAACTACAGCCGCGGCACGCGGCAGAAGCTGTACAAGTGAGCGCGATGGGGTGGGGCAGGGCGGGGAGTGGGAGGGGCAGGGGGAGGGGCCGGGGTGATGGAATGGGCGGGGGCGATGGAGGGCCGGGGTGGCGGGCGGGCTGCATGTGGGTGGCGCCGAGCGACGCAGGCGGCGCACGGGCCTCCGCTTCCACACCCAGGAGATCAACACCGCCGGCCGACGTCGGCATACGGTGGCGGGCGACATGAGCATGAACAGCGGGCGCAGCACGCAGGTGGCCAGCAGCTCGCGCAGCAGCGGCCGCATGTGCAGCAGGCACAGCTCCTCGCCGGGCCACAGCACCTCCACCTGCGGGCGGGCGGGGCAGGGGCGGGGGCGGGGACGCGGCAGGTGCGGGACCATGTAACACATATACACGGGGCGTGTTCGTTTGTATACGTACACACACAGCTCCACATGCGATGCCACCGCACCCACCAGCGCGTCGGCCATGTCCCTCAGAGCCCGGTAGTGTCCGTCCGGCCGCTGGAACGCCGGGTGCAGCCAGCCGCCCGACCGCATGCCCGCCTACAGCAGCCGCTCCCGAGCCGCGCCCACCGCCGCCGCCGCAGCCGCCGCCGACCCGGGCGCCGACCCCGCCCCAGGCAACGCAGCCACGACCGC
The DNA here is from genome assembly GCA_016834605.1 of Chlamydomonas incerta. Classification (NCBI taxonomy): domain Eukaryota; kingdom Viridiplantae; phylum Chlorophyta; class Chlorophyceae; order Chlamydomonadales; family Chlamydomonadaceae; genus Chlamydomonas; species Chlamydomonas incerta. The sequence goes on from JAEHOC010000022.1 coordinate 993,600, forward strand.
CGCCACCGGCGCGGGCGGGCCGCCGTCGGCGGCTGCGCCTGCGGCGGGTGCCTCCAGACCCGCGGCGCCGTCCGGCGCCGCCATGCCAGCGCCCCAGTCCCTTGGCGTCACCACGTGCCGACATCACCGGCGGCGTCCTGCTCCGTTGCACTTGGTTCAGCTTGGGCTGGTACCGTATTCCCAACCCCTCCCTCCTCTCCGCCACTTGCCCCACTTGCTGCTGCTGCAGGCTGTCCCAGGCGCACGACTGGATGTCCGAGCACCGCATCTACATCGGCGAGAAGTACGAGATCGCGGGCGACTACTCCGACCACCTGGCGCGCAGCGTGTTCTGCGCCGTGGTGCCGGGTGGGTTGCTGTGCGGGCGCGAGCCCGGGCTAGGGCTAGCCTACGCCAGCTAGGGCTAGCCTGACGTAACGGTGCCCAGGTAGTGGGCTGGTGGCAGCATTGTGCAGCTCCGATGCAGCGCCGGTGCAGCGCCGGTGCAGCAGGACAGCCGATGATGTGTGAACGCATGTGCGGAACGGCCCGTTAAGCGGCTTTGGCGTGGGTCTGCCCGATGCGTGCCTGCAAGCACTCGGCAGCAAGGCGCGCATCCTGTTCACTCTTGCGCGTCCCCAAGCTGCACGTACCGGGTGCACCTTATACCCGCCAAACCCCGCACCCCTGCACACCATCTCCGCACACTCATCGTCCCATGCACACACCCCAACCCACTTGCACCGTATGTACCATCTCTGCAACCCCGACCCTCACCTCACCCAGGCGACGGCTACGCGATGCGGTTCGAGGACGCGGTGCTGCACGGCTGCATCCCGATCATCATCATGGACCGCACCCACGCCGTGTTCGAGTCTATCCTGGACACCGACGGCTTCAGCCTGCGCATCACCGAGGCTGCGCTGGACGAGCACCTGCCCGCGCTGCTCAAGGCCATCTCGCCGGAGCAGGTGCGGGTCGGGTGGGGGAGGGCGGGAAGCTGGCGGGAGGGAGGGATCCCACGTGCCGCGCGATCCCACGGACCGCCGCCGCTGCTGCCCCTCCACAGATCGAGCGCATGCAGCGGCGCCTGTCCCTGGTGTGGCACCGGTGAGTGGAGCGCGTGTGTGTGTTCGTGTGTTCGCCCAAGAACACGTCCCCCCCTTTGCATGAACTCCTCGTCCGCCTGGTCACTGAGCTTGACCCGCCTCCCGCCTCCTGCTCCCCCTTGCTATGCTTCTTTGTACCATCTTGACAACCGCCCTGCTCCCGCCCGCAGCTACGCCTACGCGCACGGCCCGCTGGTGAACGCGGCGCTGCGGTCCATGACGCAGCGCAACCTGGGCTTGAAGGAGGACGACCCCGAGGACCTGAGGGTGAGGCGCAGGGGGGAGGGGGGAGGGGTGGAGGAGGAGGGGAGGGGAGGGGTTGTGCCATTGTGGTCAGGAGCGCTGCACAGATTTACCTCGCCCCCTCCTTCTGTCCGGGATGGCTGCTCTACTCTGCTGCCATCCTTGCAACGCCCTCCCCTCTCCTCGTCCGCACCCATGAGAATGGGCATTCACATGGGTACCCATGTCCATGTGACCCCACTAACTCCTTTGGGTTCGCACCCCCGCACCCCCGCACCCCACGCAGGAGCGCATGAAGGAGATCCACACGCAGGTGCCGCCCGAGCACCCCTACCAGCCCGTGCACAATTTCCCCGTGCACACCGACGCCTTCGCCACCATCCTGCAGGTGTGGCGGGCCCGGCGACGCGCGGGCGCGCGGCGCGGCGGCGCGGGTGGCGGCAGAGGCCGAGGCGGGGCCGGGGGTGGGGATGAGCTGGGGTGGCCGCTAGAGCCAGGGTCAACTCCAGCGAGTTTGGGTCGAGCGCGCATTACCGTATGGTGCCGGCACGGGACAGCCGATACGATACGGTATCAAACACTTTCGTATGCGTACGGAGGATTGCGGCCTAGTTTAGAAAAGCAAGTCGGCACCTGGCCTCACTGCGCCTCGGCGTAGCCTCCCTCCCCCTCCCGAATGTTTACGTGCCGCCCGCCGGCCCGCTACCGTATTCTTGCGCAGTGGCTGCATTCGCGGATCAAGGACACGCGGGGGCCAGTCGCGGCAACAGCAGCAGGCAGTGGCAGCGTGGGTGGAGCTGGCGCTGGCGCTGGGGCCTCCTCTGAGCAGTAGTTGCACGGAGCCGGCGCTGCGGCTGCGGGCGGGACGGCAGCGGCTCATGCGGGCCGGCGAAGTGGGGAACTGCCGTTCAGCGGCTGACGGCATGGAGGCTTCGTCTCTCATCGGACCCGGGCGCGTTGTTGAAGGTGGGGGTGAGCACGGTGTATGGCCGGGGGTGGTGGAGAGGGGGAGAGGGTGATATCATGAAAACCGGTACGATAGGGGTGTGCACATGTCGGCCTGAGGTCTGACAACACACCTGACTGAGGAGGAGCCGGCGTGGAGCATGTGCGCCACGGCGGGCGAGGGGGTTACGGCACTGGCATTACCGTACTGGGTCAGAGGATGAGCAGCAGTAGTAGTTGCTGTCAGGCTGTAGGCTAGTAGGCTGTCCGCGGGTCGGCCTGCCGTCGCCGCCTGCGCAGCGGCGCGAGCGTGGCTTCCTGGTCGGCGGTGCAGGTAGGTAGAGCGGCCGCGAGCTGTTGCAGCTGTGGCAGCAGAAGAGGTGGCAGCGGCGGCTGCACAGCACTATCGCGACTTCGTGAGCGGGGGCATCATATGGGGCTGCGCCGGCCGCGCTTGCGGACGGCGCTGCTTAAAACCGCGGCGTGCGTGGAACCGAAAGAGGTGACGACGGGGGCGATGGGGCAGGTTGGGGATCTGGGTCAGTACATGGAATTAGAGGCGGCCAACGTGAGCGCCGACCCAGCCTGTCGCAATGTTCAGAGGCCGAGCGAGTATGTGGCGTTGGCCAGGTGCCAGGTGCAGGGCCACGTATTGCTAGGTATCCAGGTCCAGGGCCGGTGTTCGAGCAGGGGTGTAACTGCATTGCGCGTGGGTACTGTGCCAGGGTTGTCGGCAAGTGCGACAGTTTTGAACCGATACTTGTGCGAAACTGCGGCTGCGAAGACAGGATGGAAGCGGAGGTGCGTGACTTGAGCGAAGGCTTCCAAGGGAGGACAGGCACGGGTGCGCTGCCACGTCGGCCAAATGTGCTGGGCTTGCAAGCCACACATCGCTAATACAGATCCTTATACAAAGTTATCCCACCAACAGCACCTGTTTTACGATCTGGCCTCAGCTGTCCTTTTAAAATTTGTGTCTCGCCGCCTACCTGGGCGAGCTCAGCGCCAGGCGAACTGACCGCCTCACCTCAAACAGAATGTTGATAGACTCAGAAGCCCAACAGCAGGCCTGGTCGAGGATGTCGCCCGATGTCCTGCGCGAAATAGCTGCACGCGTTTGCGACCCGCAACACGTCGCGGCGAACATTTTAACGGTCAGTAAAGTGTTAACGTGTCTTCTTGAGCAATATCGCAACATCAGTCTCCGCCGCGAGCCATCGCTGCGATTCAGCTGCGTTCTCGGCGACAACAGCGACCAGCCGCTGGCCTTCCAGCCTTGGCCAGCGCACGCCTTCATGACGCATTGGGGTCGTCCGGAGCCGTGGCGCGCGCTGAGCCTACGACAGCGGCGGCGCCTGCTGTGCCTGGCTGCGTCCAGCCTGCACGCTCCCAGCCTGGACGTGGCGCTGGAGCACTGCGGCACGGCCGTCCCTGCGGAAGCGCTGGCAGCCGCCGCCGCATCGGGCGACACAGCGGCTTGCAGCCGCCTGTTGACGCGTGAGGGCTGCGCCTGGGACCCTAAGCTGGTCTGGACGGCTGCCGCTCGCAACGGGCAGGTGGCGGTGTGCACCTGGCTGCGGAAAGTGCAGCGCGTCAAGTTCTCCTCGGCGCTCGGAAACAGCATTGCAGCTGCAGCCTGCTTTGGCGGCCACCAGGGCGTCCTGGGTATGACAGAGGCGGAGATCCACGACAGCAAGCTGATGGAGTACAGCAAGTGGGCGATGGCAGCGGCAGAGGGCGGCAGCGTTGAGGTTTTCAAGCAGATAGAGCCCTGCGTCACCAACGTGTGGGAGCCCATGGTCATCGGCAGCGTGGCGTACGGCTGCCCGCTGGAGACGTTTCAGCAGTACGCTCGGAGCTGGGGGCTGAACACCCACTTGGAGCAGGGCCTGGAGCTGCTGCTGTGCGCCTTCGCGAGCCCCATTGACTGGGCTGCAAAGTGCGCTTGGCTTACTACGAAGTGGACGGCCGGTTTGGGCAGCCTGATTCCTGAGGAGAAGCGCGGCTGGGTGCTGGGGGCGCCAATGTGGCCATTTGACGAGTTCTATGCGCTCGCCGCCCGCCAGCCCGACTACCTGGCGCGGCTGCAGTGGCTGGTGAAGCAGGGCTTCCATCTTTCCTCAGCGGCGGCTGCTGCTGCTGCGGCCGCCGGCAATACTACCGCGGTGGCGTGGTGCCTAGACGAGTGGCCAGACTGCCCGCCGCCGAATGTTGGGCCGCTTCCCGAGCAGCCCACCCTCGCGGACTTCGATGGGCCCAGATATGCAGATGTACCGGAGGACTCCAAGAAGATTTTCTTGCGGTTGCGGCTGGACGATTACCACGTGCAGCGGCGCAATCATGAGCGCAAGCAGGGACAGGCGCACGAGCAGCAGGCGCGGCAGCGCAACCTGGCCGGCCTAATGGCGACGGCGGCAGCGAAGGCGGGCCAGGTGCCGGTGCTGCGCATGCTGCAGGCGCGGGGCGTCGTGCTGTCCTCCGCACACATGCGCGCAGCGCTGCCTCAGCAGCTGCACAAGGACGGCCAGGCCGTCGGCGCCGCGGGCCTGGCGGCGTTGCGCTTCCTAGTGATGGGCGACACGCCGCAGCTCGCCGACGCAGCCCCTGGCGCCGGCATGCTGTGGACGGCCGCGCTCCGGGCCGCGGCGCAGTCCGGAGTGGACCTGCCGCTGCTGCGCCACCTGCACGAGCAGGTGCGGGGTGCGGGGGCTGGGGGTTGGGGCGGGGGGCTGGGGCGGATGTGTGATTCAGCAGTAGGCCCAGGACATGGGAAGTGCGCGTGTACCGTATCTTGCTGCCCGTGCAGTCCCGTAGGGCCACTGACTACTCCTGCCACCTGGCTGCACGTCCCTTCTCTCTGCAGCGCGGAGCCGCCATCGACCTGGTGGCCGTGGCGCAGGGCGGCAGCGCGGAGCAGGTGGAGTGGGCGCTGGGGGCGCTTGAGGAGTCGGACAGGCGCGAGCAGGTGCGTGGGGCTTGCGTTGTTTCCTGGGCCAGCCGCCGGCTTGCATGGGTTGCCCACTTTGCCCGCCCGCCCCCGTCGCCTGGCGCTCCTTGCGCCCTCGACCCACATCATTGAAAGCTGTGTTAGATAACACGAGAGAGGAAACACGCAGACGGTGCATGCAATGCGCTGCGTCCGTCGCGCTCGCGCTGAAAGCTGTGCGCGCGCACACCGTCGCGCTGCGAACCTGACGACCATGACGCGTGTGCGCCCGCGTCGCTCGTGCAGGCCATGGTCGCGATCGGGCCCGCGCTGGAGGCAGGCAACTGGGCCGCCGCGGAGGCGCTGCTGGCCAGCGGGCTGTGCCTGACCACGGCCGCCGAGTCGACGGAGCTGTTCCGCTACCTGGCAGCCAAGGTGGAGCGGGGCAGCTGCCCGCGCCACATCCCGGCGCTGCGCTGGATCAGCCAGCACGTCAAGATGCAGTGGCCGGCCCGCATGCTGCGCGCCCTGGACGCCTGCAGGCAGGCCGCGAAGGCCGCGGAGCACCTGATGCCGGCGGGCCAGCGGCGGTGGCTGGAGGAGCTGGCGCGGGCCAGCGGCACGACGGCGGCCGCTGCTGCTGGCGCTGGGTGGGATGTGCTGGACGCGCGCTGACCGGGCATAATTCAGTATGCCGTGCCGGCCACACGGGCTGCCTGCAAGAGCGCGGGGCCTGAGTTGAGCGTGGGCAATGGGGAGTACGTGCGCCCAGATGAGCACAATAGCAGCGCGGGTTGCGTCGCGGTCGATTTGCAGGCGAGGTGGTGACATGAGTAACGGTGGTGAGCCGCGGCGTAGTCTGGCCCAGTAGTCCCCTGCGTCTTGCCGATCTGTAGCCGCTTATACCGGTATTAGGGCTGGCGCCGGCGAGCTTTTCCGCCCACAACACTTTAGCAGAGCGTGCAATTCCACAGTATGACTGGTAAGTTTCCTTGGAGGGGAGGCTTGGGATAGTGTCGTTGGGGGAGTGGGCGCGTGCGCGGGAAATCGGCGTGGCACTAGAGTGGAAACGAACGAAACCCCAACCCGCCCGCCATTCCGGCCAGTCATCTCAGGTAGCTTGGATGGTTGAACATGTACACGCCATGCGCAAGCTTTCACCCTACATTACGTGCAGCGTGGCTTCGGTTTCACGGCGAGCGACACGAACGATACTTTTGCGCGCCCTCAGCGGGGTCTATAATGTCAAGCATCGTGCAATTACCTGAAGCCGTTGAGCGTTGTGCCATCATTCAGGCCAGCAAAGGATACAACTTACCACGTCGCTCGCAAGACCGCTCACCGAACTTGACAATGCCTTTACCTAGAACATGTGCTTCCGTTTGCTATGTCGCATATGCGATTAGTTATGCTTCAGTCCGCCTCAGAGAGTGATTTGCGAGCGTCGAGCGCAAAATGGGCAGCATTCGCCTCGAGCTCCTCCTCCTGTTACTCCTTGGGCCATGGCTAATAGCTGCACAATTGAGCTTGACATCCTTCACCCCAGCGGAGGGTGGCACGGCTGGCGGCCAGAGGTCGGTGTTCGGTCGGGTGACTGAGCGACTCCAAGTCCTCGGACCTGGCGTGTTCTTACCCTGAACTGTGTTCAATGCCTACCCTTTGTCAACGACTTTGGTTGACACAGGATAACGGTGTTCGGCTCTGGGTTTGGGGACCTGTTCACCGACCAGTTGTCTATCAGCATCGGGCCCTACCCGTGCGCCGTGGCGCCCACCCTCAGCAGTGCTCAGCAGGTGTGAGGTTTAGGACGGGGGCAGGGTCGATGTGCCTACGTGGATGTGAGTGGCACTGCCGGGGGGCTGCGCCCTTCAGGCTCCTGGGCTGGTCAGGACCGTGTGCATCGAGGGATGCCGCCGCCGGATGCTATGCGACACGGCTCGCTCACTGCGCGCAATACGCCGTGGGCATGGCTCAAATGTTCATGTTGCAGATAAGCTGCGAGGTAGCTCCGGGCATCAGCGGCACGTACTGGGTGACGGTGCGGCTTGTGCCAGGGGCCGACCCCAACCGCACCTCCACAGCGCGCATGTGGGGCTTCACCTACACCGGCAGCCGCAGCAGTTGTGAGTGCGCCGCTTGGAAGTGTGTGCGTTGTTGGTGGCTGTGCGTTACATGCCGACGGAACTCTCACGTAGGCGGGGCTCGGGAGGCGTATTCGAGCGGTTTTTAGGGTTGTCTGAACCCTGGGTCTTGGGGTCGTGCCGCACGCGACAACTGACCGCATCGCCTGGCACTCGCCTCAGTTCGCTCGCACCTGGCTTGCAACCCCCCACGCCCGCAGCGCTGCGTGTGGTGCGGCCGTCGGCTGGCCCCCCCGGCGCCGAGCTGTGGGTCATTGGTGACCCCATCGGCACGGTCCGGACCGACTGCACCCCCTTGGGCACTGGCGGGGACTTGGAGTGCCTGGGCGACGTACGGGTGCGTGCGGGAGGGCGAGGAGCTGTGCGGGGGCCTGTGTGAGGGAGGGCGGGGGCCTGTGTGCGGGTAGTGCGGGCGAGGGCCTGTGTGCAGGAGGGCGGGGACCTGTGTGCGGGAGGGCGGGGGCCTGCGGCTGGGCAGGGCCATGAGAGTGTGTCCGCCGCGTGCCGACGTCCGCCTGCACCACCCCGTCATGCTGCGCCGCAGGTGGGCCTGCTGCAGTGCAAGACGCAGGAGGGCGACCTGGCCGCGGCGGTGGACTTCTGGCCGCGGCTGCGCTGGAGCTGCTGCTCGCCCTACCGCATCCGCTGCAGCACCGCGCAGCCGCTGCGCAACAACCCCAGGGTGCGCGGCGGTGGGGCGTGAGGGCAGTGGCGGGGCGAGGGCGTGAAGGGGATCGATTGTTACATTGTGGGAAGCTGGGGTAAAATAAGGGAAGCGCGCCGCTGTTTGGTTTGGGAGTGGCGCGCTTCCCCGTGCTCTGCCTGACCCTGCGGCTATTATGTGGTTTTCCTGCATCGTCCTTTCAGATGAGCTCTTTAGAGCCTGGGTCCGGTGTGGCGGGGTTCTTCAATGTCACCGCGCGCTTCGAAGCCAACTCGCGCGGCGCGCTCCCCGGGGTCATCAGCAACGCCTGGCTGTACACGGCGGACGGCACGCCGTACATGTACTCGGTTTACCCCGAGGTGGCGTCCATCTCCCCCGCGACCGGCTCGGCGGCGGGCGGCACGCGCGTCACGCTGCGCGGCCGCGGCTTCCCCGACCTGCGGCGGCAGCTGCAGCTGCAGGGCGGGAGTGGCGGCGGCGGCGGCGGGGGAGGGGGAGGGGCCCGGCGCGACCGCGTGTCTGTGTGGCTGGGCGGCGCGCCGTGTGAGGTGGTAGACAGCGTCTATGACAGGTGGGTGTGCGTGGTCGGGTGGGGGCTGAGGGGGGAGAGCGTGCGCGTCCATGGCCCCCGCTCAGCCTTGATGTCTCTGACAGACACGGCTATGCACTGCGACAATGATCACCTGTGCCCTCGCCCCCCCCTGCACAGTCTCACGTGCGTCACGGCGCCGCAGCCCGCCGCGGCGCCACCCAACGCCAGCGCCACCCCCATTGCCGGGCTGTACCCCGGCATGCGAGGCGTGGAGTACGAGTTCTACCCCCTGGGGGACGCGGCCGTCCCCCCGTACGCCGAGCTCTGGCGGCTGAATGCCACCTCCGCCGCCTTTCGCGGCAACAGCAGCACCAACGGCAGTAGCAGCAGCAGCAGCAGCAGCAGCAGCGGCAGTAGCAGCGGTAGCCGGGCGATACGCGTGGAGGACGTGCCGGGCGCCTACCGCGCCGTGCTGGCGGGTCGCATGGAGGGGCGGGACGACGACTTCAATGTGTCGTACTCCTGCAGCCGCATGCGGGGGTTCTTCGTGGCGCCGCGCAGCGCCTCGTACCAGTTCGTGGTGGGCTCAGGTGCGTGTGCGTGAGGCTGTGTGTGCGTGTGAGCGAGGCTGTGTGCGTGTGAGTGAGGCTGTGCGTGTGCGTGTGCGTGTGCGTGTGCGTGTGCGTGTGCGTGTGCGTGTGCGTGTGCGTGTGCGTGTGCGTGTGCGTGTGCGTGTGCGTGTGCGTGTGCGTGTGCGAGTGCGAGTGCGAGGGCGTGTGCACGAGGCTGTGTGCGTGTGCGTGTGCGTGAGGTGTAGGTACCTTGGTTGCCTCTTCTGTGTAAAGTGTTGCTCGCAGTACCCTATGCCGTTCTGCTCCCAGCCACGCACCACGACTGTGCCCACCCGCCCCACCTCCGCAGACGACTACGCCCAGCTGAACGGCACGTGGATCAATGGCACGATCGGCAGTAACGGCAGCAGCAGTAGCAGCAGTAGCGGTAGTAGCGGCGGAGGCGGCACAGAGGTGACCCGGCTGCTGGCGCGCAACGGGGGCGCCCTCTACGTGGACTGGTGGGTTCGCAAGCGGGCGTCGTGGGCGCAGGTCATGCGTGCGTGTGTGTTTCGGATCACTGGATCGATACGTCCTACCCCCATCCTGTTTGTCCATGCTTTTGGAACCCACGATCGCTCCCCACGCGCCCACATTGCTCGTGCCCCCGCCGCAACCGCCGCACCCGTTGCACCCGCACTCGCATCCGGCTCCGTGCCGCAGGTGGACGCAGGCGCTGGGCACGGCTGTGCACCCGCCCATCGCCCTGGCCGCCGGCCAGCCGCTGCTGCTGGACGTGGCGCACTGCAACCGCCAGGGGCCGGGCATCGCGCAGGTAGGCGGGCGGTGCGCGGTGCGGTGCGGTGCGATGCGGTGCGGGGCGGTGCGGGGCGGGGCGCGGACGCCTTGCTTCGAGCCCGCCCGTGCTCGTGCTTGCTTCGCTTTCTGGCGGAGGATGGCTACTGCCGTACCGGGGTGCACGTGGCGTGTGCGCCTCAGTCACAAGCAAGCAAGGCTGCAACAAGCAACGCCAACCGCCGCCGCCGCCTGCGCGCTTTCTCTTGCACACAGGTGGGCGTGCGCATCTCGGGCGGCGCGCCGGCGGCTAACTCGATGTCGGAGACGCAGCGGGTGGTGGTGGTGGGCTCGCGCCTGGGCCGCTCCCTGGCGGTCAAGTACCTGTACGCCGCCGCGGCCAACCGCAGCGCGCTGGCGCTGGCGCAGGTGGGCGGCACGTGCGTGTGTAGCAACTGAAGGGGGAAAAGGGGCGCCGTGTCGCACCGTGTCGCACCGTCGCAACGAGGGGGAGGGGCGCTGCGCACTGCTGGCATATACGGGCATTGTCATAAGTCGCCTATATCGTAGTATAAAACCGGATATGCAACATGCGCAGGTTACGCTGGCAGCTGACTCGCCGGCGCGCGTGGCGAACGACACGCAGCTGGGGCTGCAGCTGACCCTGGCGGTCGGCAGTAGCAGCAGTTCCGACGGCAGCAGCAGTGCCGACGGCAGTAACTCCGCTGGCTCCGCTGCGGTGCTGGTGAGCGTCACGCTGCCCGCCACGGCGGTGGCTGGCGAGCTGACACGGCTGCTGCGGAACGCCATGCTGGCGGCTGGCGCCATCCGGCTACTGCCACCGGCCGCAGCCGCCAACAGCAGTAGCAGCGGCGGCGGCGGCAGCGGTGGCGTGGGGCCGAGGATGCGCAGCAATGCGACCGCCGTGGGCGTGCGCAAGGTGGTCAACGGGGCTGTGCTCATGCTTGAGATCGGCATCGAGACCTGGGCGCTACAACCGCCGCCCGCCAACGGCAGCAGCAGCAGCAATAGCAGTAGCAGCAGCAATGGCGCTACTGCCGCGGTGCCGACATTCGCGGTGCTCGCTGCGGCTGTTGTGGTGGTGCCGCCGACGCGCAGCAACAGCAGCAACCCCTTCAGCGCCGCCATCGTGCCCAACCTCACCACCGGCGCCTGCCGCTTCGCCAACCCGCTCATGGCGCCCGTGCCCGGCTCGCCCGCCTGGGCGGCGTACCATGCGCCGCCGCGCACCGCGCCCGGGCCGGCGCCGCCCAACCTAACCGCCGCGTACGGCACATTCAACGTCAGCATCAACATGGATCCGGTACGGCCCCCGGCGGACACGGATCCAGCTGGATCCTGGACCCTGTCGGCGACGAATCCGGGCGTGGCGGCGGGCGCAGCGCCGTTCACGTTCCCGTGGAACGCACCGCCGGAGGCGCTGGTGGCGGCGCTGCTGAACCTGACGTCAGCGACGCTCGATGTGCGCATGAGCGGCATCCTCGGTGGTGGCGGCAGTAGCACCGTGAACGGCAGCAGCAGCAGCGGCGCGGGCGCTAACGGCACCAGCAGTGGCAATGTGACCGACATCAGCGGCGGGAGCAGCGACACGACTGATCCCGCTGCCATCGCGAGCGCGCCGCTGCCGCCGGCGGCTCCCTACTTTGGTGGCGGCGATGACATGCTCTCGCCGCCGCCGCCACCGCCGCCGCCGTCACAGTCGGGGCCAGTCGTTTCCGGTGGGGGCCCGGTGCGGGAGGGTGCCTATCTCGCCATCATCTGGAACGTGACTGTCCCCACCTGGTCCTCGTTTGTGTCGGCAGTCAGCAACCTCACGCTCAGCGCGGCACCCGGCGACGGCTTCCCAGCCGCCGCGCCCGCCGTCGTGCTCCCCGACGCCGGCGGCGCCACCGCCCCGCCGCTGCCGCCAGCCGCCGCCGCCAACACCTCCAGCAGCAGCAGCGCCGACGGCACGGCTGCCGGCTCGGCGGCGGCGGCGGCTGCAGCCACCCAACCGCCGCCGCCGGTCGCGATGATGGCGGTTGAGACGCGGCAGGTGGCGGCGGCGCCGACGGGCGTCATACGGCTCGCGTACGACAACGAATGCGAGTACACGCCGGAAATCGACATATACTGGGAGGTCAGCGACGCGCTCGGAGCCAAGCTGGCGGCCCTGCCGGGGCTCACCCGGCCCCGGCGCGCTTCGCGGTTCTACTCCAATGACACGTCACTGCAGCTGACGTTCCAAATGGATCCATTCCTGCACCCGGGCGACCAGCCCCGGATCCGGATCGCGGACACGCGCGGCCTGTCGGGCGAAGCGGTGTCGTTCTACGCCACGTCCGACTACCAGGGCATCAACGACACGGTGTACTTTCCGTTGCCGGTTGAGTTCATGCGGTTGGCGGTTGGGGCGCCGAACACGGCGCAGCTAACCGTCAACGGCGTGTCCGCCGCCTGCGCGCACCCGTCGGGCATGTGCGCGTTTGCGTACGATGGGTCAGCAGCAGCCGCTGGTGGCGGCGGCGCCGCCGCTGCCAGCAGCCTCCAGCTTACGCCGGTGGTTGCTTCCGTCGAGCCCATGCGGGTCACGTTCCAGCCGCCGGCCGTGCTGTCGGCGCGACTGGTCATTACGGGAAGCGGCTTCGCACCGCTCACACCAACTCCACCAGCAGCAGCCGCGGTGCCGCCGGACGCGCTGGACGTCCGCGTAGGCGGCGCGCCCTGCGTCGTGGCGTCCGCCAACGGCACCGTCATTACCTGCGACCTGAGCATGGCGCCAGGACAGCAGCAGCCGCAGCAGCAGCCGCAGCAGCCGCTACAGCCGGCGCTGGCGGCGGGGCTACAGCCGCTGACGGTGTACGTGCCCGGCAAGGGGCTGGCGGCGGGCGGCCGGGCGCTGCTGCTGGTCGTGGACGCGCTGGTCGTGGCGTCCGTGCTGCCGCAGCAGGTGCCGCTGTACGGCATGACGCTGCTCCAGATCGCGGGCCAGGGCTTCGCATCGCCGGCGTCGGGTGGCGGCGCTGGCGGCAGCAGCAGCAGCAGCAGCAGCGGCAGTAGCAGCGGCAGTAGCAGCCGCGCAGTGGGGCCGTGCGGGGGCCTGCGGGTGCTGGTGGGCGGCATGAGCTGCGCGCTGGTGGAGTGCGGGCCGGACCGCCTCACTGCGCTGTACCCGGGGCCGGGCGTGCCGTCGGCGGCGGTGGCGGGCAGTGGCGGTTTGGAGGTGGAGGTGCAGGTGAGAGCGGTGCCGAGTTGCGACACGTCCGATGCAGTCATGCAAGCTCGGTGCGCGCTAATGAACTCCCAACTATGCGAGCGCGTGCATACCAGCTGCTAATCGGGTGCCCCCATCTCAAAACTTCGCAGGTGCTCACCGCGAACGGCAGCGTCGTCACCAGCAGCCGCCTGACGCAGGCCGCCGGCACGGCGGCGGCGGCGCCTGCCACGGCGCTGTCCTCGGCGGCGCCCGCCATCACGGCGATCGAGGCCCGCCCCGTAGTCCAGCAGCCGCAGCAGCCAACACTCCTGAGCGCGGCTGGCGGCGACAGCGTGCGCGTCACGTTGTCAGCAGCCGCGCAGCCGGCTGACGTGCTTGGCGTGTTCCTGGTGCCCAACATTAACACGAGCACCTCAAGTGGCGGCAGTAGCAGCAGTAGCTGCGCTGGCAGCGGGGCTGCAGGCGGTAGCAGCAGTGTGACGGCGCTGGCGGCTGCGCTGGCGGCGGCGGTGCCGTGCGCCGCTGTGGCCTGGCAGCAGCAGCAGCAGCAGCAGCAGCCCTCCGCCGCCATGGCGGTGTGCACCACCGGCCCCATGCCGCCCGGGTCGTACCAGGTGATGGTGGTGCTGAACAGCTCGTCAGCAGCTTACGGCTCTTCAACTACTGACGGCAGTAGCACGAGCAGCAACAGCAGTAGCAGCAATGCCTACTACGGCCAGGGCCGCACAACACTGCTGTCGGCCGCCGCCGTGTCTGTGGACCTGTCCGTGACGTCTGTCAGCCCGGCGACGGGCAGCGTGGGCGGCGGCACCCTGCTGACCCTCACTGGGTCTGGTTTCACTGTCGGCACAAACAGCACGGACGCCCTTCGCGTTTTCGTGACAGTCCCGGTGTCGGGCACCTTCCCCACCGGGCTGCTACCCTGCGACGTGACGTCAGCAAACGCCAGCCAGCTGACGTGCCGCACGCGGCCGCACCTGGCGGCGACCGCGGACCTGGATGACCCCTTGGCGGCGAAGCGCCTGCCGAAGGTCACGCCGGCGGCGGCCGTGGTCGTCAGCATTTGCGACCCGTCAGTGGCAGTAGTGGCGGCAGGCAGTAGCAGCGTAGCTGCCGGCAACACCACCGGTACCTCGAGGGCGCGGTCCTCGGTGGCGCTCGCTTGCAGCGAGGCCAAGCCAACAGCGGTGTTGTCTGTGTGTGCAGGGCCGCAGTGCCAGTTCAGGTGCGCACATGCGTTCACGCATGCCACCGACACCGGGTGCTAGCTGGCTAGTTTGCTTGCTGGCTGTACGGGGCTGGATGCCTCCCTTGACGCCAGGACGAGTTTGCGTTAGGAGTGCCGCGCCTTGCGTCACCGCCCCTTGCCTCACCGCCCGTCCCCAACTCCCGTACGACACTCTCGCAGTTACACCGCCGACGCCACGCCGGTCGTGGGGTACCTGGACAGGCCCTCGGTCCCCGCGGGCGTGCCGGGTGTCCAGGTCGTCGTGTACGGGCGCAACCTGAGCGGCGTCGCCACGGCGCAGCTGCTGCTACTGCCGACCAGCTTCGGTACGGACGGCAGTAGCAGCGGCGTCAGCCTCGGCGCCGGCGCGGGCAGTGGCGCCAGCGCCAGCGTCAGCGCCGCGGCTGCGGCTGCGGCGCTTGCGGCCGTCGAGTCAGCGACGCTGGTGGCCGAGGTTGCGGCAACGCCGGTTGCTGCTGCTGACGCGGATGCAGCTGCTGCAGCTGCGGCTGCGGCGGCTGCGGTGCAGGCGGGCGGGGCTGTAGCAACCGCCTCGGAGGCGGTGGTGTTTGAGGCGCCCGGCGACCTGCCCGTGGGGCGGTACGCTGTGCGGCTGGTGGCGGCGGACGGCGGCGCGTCGGTTGACCCCTACCAGGTGGGTGCGGCGCCGACGGTGCCGGGCTCTTCTGTTTTCTTGCTGTTCAGTACCGTAATCCGGGCTCGCCCGTGATGCTTGCATCGCCAGCCGCAACAGCCCCTGCTGATGCGCAGCCGTGGCCCGGTGTGTGGGATGCGTGCGATGCTGGTTCCGTGTGATGCGTGCGATTCTGGTTCCGGCTTGCGTGGTGTGCGACGCCCCACATCGTGCCCCTGTGAATGCACTCAATGCGGCACACACGCGCGCGCAGGCCGGCATCCTCACCGTCGCGCTGCAGCTGGGCTCCGTGTCGCCCTCCGCCCTCTCGCTGGCCGGCGGCCTCCCGCTCACTCTCACCGTCAGCGGCCCCGGCCTGCTGCTGCCCGACAACCCCGCCGCACACACCGTCACCCTCGGCGGCGGCAGCAGCACCGCCCCCAACACCGCCAACGGCAGTAGCAACGGCAGCGCGGCGGCGGCGGCGGCGGCGCCGCTGGGGCCCGCGGGCCTGCCCTGCCCCGTGCTAAACGTGTCGGCGGACGGCCGGCAGCTCACCTGCCGCGCCCCGCCGCTGAGCGGCCTGCTGCTAGCTGAGTACTGGAACCTGCCGGAGGGCACGCCGGGCAACGTGCTGCCGCCCCTCGAGAGCTACACGCGGCCAGGTGAGCCGGCGGCTGCGGCTCGGGCCACGCTGCTCGGGTGGCGGGCGCTCCCGCGCTCATTGGGCGGCGTGTTTGCGCTGGGGGTACGCACCAACACTACCGTATGACTCTGTGTGAAAACCTCTGTGTGCCTGGACTGGTGACTTACGTACCCGCGTGCCCGCGTGCATGCCGCCGCGCTGCGCAGACATCGTCGCCGTGCAGTCCGGCGGCGCGGCGTTCAGCTACCTGACGGGCCAGTCGCCGGTGCCGGGCGACATCCGGACGCGGTACTGGGGCGCCCGCTTCAGCTGGTACATGCAGGTGCGTGCATGTGTGGTTATGGTTGTGTGGGTGTGTGTCGGGGGGCCGTGTTAGGGGCACGGGTTTGGGGCCTAACCGTCCATGAGAACGGGGGTTGGGATTTGTACCACCCAAATCAAGCAGCTGAACGGGAACGGGACCCGTGCCCGGAGGTGTCATTGGTGCGCTGCTTGCCTCACCGTCCGGATCAAATTGCTTAAGCGCTATCGCGATGCCGCCACGCAGTTGACGCGGGATGAGAATGTGACGTTCAGCCTGGCAGCCGACGACCTGTGCCGCCTGCTGGTGAACGGCGTGAACGTGTTGCCGCTGGCCGGCAGCGGCGGCCGCACCGCCGCCGTGACGCTGCGCGCCGGGCTCAACTCATTCGTCCTGTGAGTGCCGTGCCGTACCGCAGCACCGTACTGGCACTGGCGCACTACCGGGACACACAGTTGCTCGCTCCGCGCTGTCCGGTCCATGCACGGCACAACTCCAAAACGGCAAAATCTGAAGCTGCGCCTCATTTTTCTTCTGTGTGCCGTACTTCGACAGGGCGTACCTACAGTACGGCGGCGCGGCGTGGCTGCGTTTCCTCGTGGCGCCGCATCCCGGCACCGGCACCCCCGCGGCCCCGGACTGGTCGCGTGTCACGCCTGTGCCCCCCGGCAGCCCGCTCCCCGTCACCCTGATCGTGAACGGCGCCCCCGCAGCGGCGGCGTGCGATGCGGAGCAGGTGACCCTGCGGCCGGCGGCGCCGGGGCAGCAGGTGGGTGGGGCCGTGTGTTGACTAACCCAAACGGAACAAAGCTCTGTGCGTGCGGCAGCGCGTGTGTGCGGTAGCACCTGGGCATGCTTCATTTGTTCGCGGGTCCGGCTTCACCGAAGGCCGCTCACGCGCGCGACTGAGCACGTGCGTCTCGCATTGACCACCACACCACAGGCACTGCCGTTCGAGGCGGACCAGGTGGAGCTCGCCAATGGCACGTGCGCCGTGGTTTACAGCACGTACCTCACCCCCACGCTTGTCGGCGTCGCATCGAACGGCACGCTGAACCCGGCAGCTAGCGGCTTGGAGCCGCCGGCTGTGAACGTGACCCGGCCAGGCGTCGTGGGCGCCAGCGGCGCCGGCACCGCAAACGGCAGTGCGACAGCCGCAGCCGGGTGGACGCTGTTCGTGTACGGCAGCTGGCTGGCGGACCAACCGTTGGATGCCGTACGCGTGACGGTTGGCGGCCGATCGTGCTCGTACCTGCCCGCCACTGCTGCGGCCAACGACAGCGCCGCCACTGGCAATGGCACCGGCACCGGCGGCACCGATGGCGCCGGCAGTGACAACAGCACAGCAGTGCTGCAAGGCGCAGCCGTCATGGCCGTCACGCAGCTTCCCCTGGATCCAGCGGTTGCAGCCGCAGCATCCGGCAATGGGGGCATCGCGGTGGCGCGCCTGGCGTGCGTCGTGCCGGCGCTGCCGTGGGGCACGTGGCCCGTGGCGGTTGCCGTTGACGGTTTCGGCGCGGCTCGGCCGCCGCCGTCGTCCAGCAACGCGGTGGCCAGTGTGGCGTACGGCCTGCGCGTCACGGAGGTCCTCTCGCCGCCGCTGAATGGGACAGGGACACGGGCCTACTGCCAGGTGCGTGCGTGTGCGAGCGTTGTGTCCGGATTGCCCGATTGGTGGGCATTACAGGCACTGCAAATCAACTGGTGAGCATTGCTTGTCCATCGCGACGCCAGTGGAAACAGGGGGCAAATGGAATGGGCGCACAGGCTAAACGCCGATATGTGTGTTTGTATGCAGGTCTCGCTCTTCGGAGGCGGCACGGTTTCGCTGGCGGGCGTGGGTTTCGTGTCCGGGCTGCCCGACGCCACCCTCGGCCGCGGCATGAATGTTGCCTGGTGGACCAGCAGCGGCAGCTCCTGCGTTGGCAGCAGCTCACTCACGGCCGCCGGTGCTGCCTGCACCTGGTTTGGCGTGCCCACGCCGCCGGACGCGGCTGCAGCCGCCGGCCGGCTGAGGCTGGCGCTGCTTGCCAGCGACGGCGCTACAGCCACCTTCAGAATGCAGCGCTACAGCCTGCGCAGCGTCGCGCAGCGGCTGGGCGCGACCGTGGTGGGCGGCAGCAGTAAGGACAGTGATAGCAGCGGGGTTCTGTTGGATGACTGGCAGTACCTGGGAAACGTCTCCGTGCGGAGCGCGCTGCGATGGCGGATTCAGGTGGCTGCTACAGCAGCGGGCGGCGGTTCAGCAGCGGGCGCGGCAGTTGAGGTGACCGGCCTGGTCGGCATGTGCGGCGGCCGCACGCCCCGAGTCGAGAGTGAGTGCAATGCATGGCTCGGCCAGCGCACGTGGCGGCGGCTGGCGGCGGCTGGCTGAAGGGCGGTGCACAACATAATGTTGATTCCTGGGCATGCATGAGACGTATTGATGACGAGACGCATATAATTGCTGCCTTGCAGGTGTGGATGTGCGCTCAGGGGCTGAGGATGCAGGCTCCGGCGGTGGCGCCAACACGACATCGTTGCGGCTGTCCTGGGTCCTGCCGTATGCCGCAAGCGCAGGCGGCGGCAGCGGCTGGCCCGACCTGCTGCAGTCGCCGCCGCCGCCCGGCAGTGCCAGCGCGGCGTACGTGGAGCTGGAGGCAGTTGCGGTTGACACCAGCGGCGGCGGCGGCGGCGGTGGCGGCGTGTTCGGCTGTGGCAATGCGACCGTGGTGGCCAGCGCTGCGGACGTAGCTGCGGGCAGCTACTCAGAGACTGTGGATTGCGTGCTGTCGCCGAACCTGCCCGCCGGCGTCAGCTACACCATCTGGGTGTGCGTGCAGCCCTTCGGCTGCGGCTATCACCCTTTCGACTTGTCTGTAGCCCTTCAGCTGGACGGCCTCGACCCGGCCTCGCCAACCGCCGGCCCAACCACCGGCGGTACGACGGTTGTGGTCCGACTGCGCGGCCACAGTCAGAACCCGGGCGAGGTGGCGGCACGGTTTGGATCCAGCGACTGCCGCATTGTGGCGGTGGACGCTGGATCCATCACGTGCATCACCGGCGCGCTGCCATACGATGTGGTTGTGAATGCAACTCAGAGCGACCCGACGGCAGCGATCGTGCTGCCGCTGAGCGTCACGCCAAGCCGCGGCGCCGCAGAGGTGACAGACCCAAGCATCCAGTTCAAGTTCACGCCAGATCAGGACGTGTACGTCACGGCTGTGACCCCCGCGTGCGGCAGTACAGCTGGCGGCGCGCGCCTCACCATCACTGGGCGCGGCTTTGCGCCGCCACTCGCCGGCGGCAGCAGCGGCGGCAGTAGCAGCTCCGCTGCTGTGGTGACAATCGGCGGCGTGCTGTCGTGCGGCTCGGTTGTCGTACTCAACGACACTGTCGTGCAGTGTACGGCGCCGCCGCTGCCATACAACATGACGGCGGGCGTCTGGTTGACGGTCACGGTCACGCCCGCCGGCGGTACACCGAGCGCGCAACGCAGCGACAGCAACAGCAATGCAAGCGCATCGCCGCTGCCGCCGCCGCCCGGCTCGTTCCGCTACCTGGACGCCTGGTCCTCGCCCTCCTCCTGGCCGTCCGGGCGGCCGCCGCAGGCAGGGGAGGACGCGGCGGTGGCGGCGGGCCGGGCGCTGTTGCTGGACGTGAGCCCGCCGCCGCTGGGCGCACTGCTGGTGCTGGGCTGGCTCGTGTTTGACGACACGCAGCCGGCGCTGGAGCTGCAGGCCCGCAGCATCCTGATAGACGGCGGCGGCAGGCTGAGTGTGGGCTCTGTCGACCAGCCGTACACCTCCGCCGCCACCATCACACTTCTGGGGGACCCGCCGGCACCTCTGGATGACAGCGGCGGCGGCGCGAGCTGCGATGGCGGTGGTGGTGGTGGTGCTGTTGGTGGCAGCGGCGCCGCTGGGCTGCCGTTGTATGGCGCGAAGGTGATCGCGGTACGGCGTGGTGTGCTGGAGATGTACGGCACGCCCCGCTCCCCGCCGTACACCTCCCTCAACGCCACCGTTAACCCCGGAGATGGCTTCATCCTGGTCAACGGCGCTGTGGACTGGAAGGTGCGTGCGTGGGTTGGCTGGGGATGGTGGTTTCAGGTTTGTGTCTTCCACTGACTGCCACAAGCGAGTCCGCCTGGCACCTCCTGCCTTCAGATGCATGCTCCTTTCTGCTGCTGCGGCCGCCTGCTCTCAATTCCCTCCGCGCAATCTCCCCGCTCCCAGGCCGGCGACCGCATCGTGATCGCCAGCAGTTCCTACTTTGCGGATGAGGTGGACGAGGCGGCGGTCGTGTCCGTCACCGTCAGCAACGCCACCGGTGCCGCACCGGGTGGCGGCGTCGTGAGCCGGGTGGCCCTGGACACGCCGCTGACCTACACGCACCTGGGGGTGGTGGTGGCGCCGCCGGCCGCTGCGGGGCTGGCGCGGCCCGCCCAGCCCCTGGACATGCGCGCGACGGTGGCGCTGCTCAGCCGCAACGTGGCGCTGCAGGGGGACGCGGCGTCCGCTGGCACCATGTTCGGCGCCAGGGTGAGTGCGGGCATGGTGGCGTTCCTGGTAGCTGCGCGTAGCGCTCTTGTCCTTGTTGCTTGTCGGCTCTCGGCCCCTGCTCAGTGCCGCTTCTGATGCTCTTGTTTTACCCCAACTTCGTTTGACAGCTGGTGGCGCATCCGCCACCTTCCCCGCTGGCGTCCGTGCTGCGGCTGAGCCATGTCGCGATGCGCCGCATGGGCCAGCCGCTGGCGCTACAGCCGCTGCAGCCCAGCCCCACTGCGCCGCCGGCTGTGGCGCCGGTTGGATTCTCAATGCTGTGGCACTCCCTCGGCGACCTCCCAACGAACTTGAACGGCAATCCTAATAACACCAACAACAGCTCAGCTGGAGCTAGCGGCACGACCGTAGGCAGTAGTCCAGGCATTCAAAGTAGCATCTCTACTATTGGAAGTAGCAGCAGTAACAGCAGTACTAGCAGTAGCAGCGTGGGCTTGCCATCACCGTGGCTCGGGGGCTGTGTGCTCCAAGACGCATACGCACGGGGTCTCGTGGCACTGGGAACAAATGGCGGGGTTATTGAGCGCACTGTCGCCTACAACACTTACGGACATTCATTCGCACTCGACACTGGAGCAGAAACTGGGATTCTTTTTGACGGGAACATTGGAATACTGGCCCGAGAAGCTCGCACACTGACGACACGCGACACACAGACACCGTCCGTGTTCTGGGTGTCGAACCCCAATAACACACTCAGGTACGGTGCGCGTATGCCTGTAAATGCTTGTGCCTGCCGCAATGCCTTCTCAATTACCGTATCGTTGATATTGGTTGCGCAGATCGCGCAGTTTGCTGAACGCATGTGTGCCACATTTTGGGCTTTTGTCCACGTGTCCACCCCATCAACAGGAACAACGTGGCGGCGGGCTCGGACCACACCGGCTTCCGATACCGCCTGCCAGACAACCCGGAGGGGGCTGCAGCGCTAAGCTCCACCACGTCTGTCTGCCCCCGCTTCACGCCCCTGCCCTCTGGCAGTAGCAACGGCAGTAGCAACGCCAGCAGCGTCAACGGCAGTAGCAGCAGCAGCAGCAGCAGCAGCAGCAGCAGCAGCGGTGGGTTTGCCTCCAACGCGGCGCACTCGGCGCTGCTGTACGGGCTGCGCATCCACCCGGAGTACTTCCCCCGCGCCAGCCCCTGCAGCCGCTACGCCAGCCCGCTGCAGCAGGCCGCGGCGGTGTTTGACGGGCTCACCGCCTTCAAGTGCGGACTCAAGGGCGCGGCCGCCAGCGTGGTGAGTCTGGGTGGTGGGCAGCGGGGGTGGGGAGCAAGGATTGGGTCAGCGCGCGAGTTGTGGGCGTTATCAGATGCTGTGTACGATGTCGACCACGTCGTGCCTGTGCCTGGAACCACCGTGTCCCTCGACGGCTGGCCCGCAGGTGGGCCTGGTGCAGTTCCGCGGAATGGCCCTGGGCGACAACGGCGGCGGACCCATCTTTCCAAACACCACGCTCATCAAAGAGACGGGCGCGCAGGCCGAGATTGCGTGGGTGGTAGACGACCGGTCCAGGTGCGTGCGCGCTTGCGGAGGCTTCGGAGCATGGTGTACAGAGTCGCTGTATGCTTGAAGCTGTTCCTTGTGCAGGCCTGGGTTCGTCTGATTGGATCTCGGTTTCCGGTCCACGCCCGACTTAACCGTGCCGCCCACCGACGCCCGCCGCAGGATGACACCCCCGCTCACCAGCCTCGCGGGCGTGTTCGCCTCCACGCTGTACGGCCGCACCGCGGCGGGCGCTGCCGGCACCGCCGGCCGCTGGCCCAACTCCACCCGCCGCGTCGCCGGCGTCGCCACGCACAGCCCCGTGCCTGGCAGCGCCTACCACCAGTCGGGCCTGGCTCTGGTAAACCTCACCTTTGCGCGGGCCTACCTCAGCGGCCGCCTGGCGGTGACGCCGCCGGCGCCCTGGCCCCAGCACTACGCGCTGGAGCCGTGCGCGCGCTGCGCGCCCTTCACAGGCGGCGCCACAGCCTTCGTGGCCGGGGCCCAGTTCGTGGATGGCGCCGCGGGCGACGAGGCGGCGGCCTTGGCGGCCCTGACGGCTGCGGGGGCGGCTTGGGGCGACTGGGCGGAGGCAGGGCTGCCGGGCGGCGCGGCGCTGGCACGGCTGGTGCGGCGGCCGGCGCTGGCGTTCTGGAGCTGGCCCTTCCAGGTGGGTGGGTGCGGCGGCCGCTTTGCAACGATCCTTGCATTGATGCAGTAAGCGTGCGGCGGGTGGGATTCTGGTGCGGTCCGTTGCGCCTGGAGTGATTTGACTGCAACGTCAATCGCTTTGTGTGCGCCTCAGGGCGTGTATGAGGACACGGATGGCAGCCTGCTGTCCGCCACAGCGCTGTCGCCGCTGCTGACTGTGGCGCCGTCCGTCCTGCGAGCGCTCAGCGGTGCCAGTAACAGCAGCAGCAATGCCACTGCCGCTGCTACGGCCGCCACAGCAGCAGCAGCATGGGTGGGCGCGACCTTCCACAGCGGCGTGTCGCTCAGCCGCAGCCTCAGCTACGGCGACAGCAGCAACACCACCACCAGCAGTAGCGGCAGCAGCAGCGGCGGCGGCAACAGCAGCGCCGCCGCCTTACCGGGGATCTTCGACCCGGACAGCTGCGTGCTGCTGCGGGGGCTGCGGGGCCAGCCCACCTCAAACGATGGTGTGGTGTGCGCGTCGCGCGCCGGCCCCTTCCGCCGCGTTGTCGTGAGCGACGTGGGACCGGCGACGGACCTGACCGGCCTGCCGTTGGTGGTTGTGGACGTCGCAACCAACCGCAGCGCGTGGGTGCAACCGTCAGCCATAAACGACAACGGCGGTTACGTGCTCGTCCTGCCGGTGCGGCGGGAGTTTTGGATCCACTGGCGCACCGACACCTGGGAGCGCCTGGATCCAGCCACGTACCGGTGTGTGTGGGCACGTGCGTGGGCCGTTGCCGCTTGCCGTTGGGTTGGACTAGCAGTAGGGCCAGGGAGGCAGAGGCAGCATGCTCCAAGCCCCGAGGGATGGTCTGTATAGCTCAGCAGCTTCGGACCGACACGGCCCGCCAGACAATTGAGCCGCCCCTCGCTTACCTTGCTTTGCTCGTGCGGCTCGCTCCCGCGGCCTTGCCTGGCTGCTTCACGCAATCACACTCCCCGCCCCGATGAACCCCCGCCCCGACCGACGCACACAGGATGTGGCGACTGGACAGCCTCCCGAACTCAACCCTGTATCACCTGTACATAACCGCCAAATACATGGACATCTACGACTCCTTCACCGCCAACAGCGCGCCGATAACGGGCGCGGCCGCCGCGCCGCGGCCGCCGGCACTGACCACCACTGCGCACGGCGCCACTTCGTACAACCTCACGCTCGTCCCCAACTCGTGGCGGTGGAGCATCCCGCCCCCGCCGGGCACGCCCGTGCCGCAGTCGCTGGCGACGGTTGGCTTCAGCGACACGGCCGTCACCACCTACTTGTCGGGCGCCAGTGCGGCGTCCGTACGGATCACGGCAGCCGCCTGCCCAGCGGCGGGGTGCGACGCGCCGCCCGCCAAGTTCTCGGCCATGCGAGAGCCGTACCTGCGGTGGTCGCGACCGAGCACATGGGTCAGCCGCGCCGGCGGCAAGCCCGGGCCGGGCGCCAACGTGACGATTGCAGCGGGCTGGGTGCTGCTGCTGGACGAGAGCCCGCCGGCCCTGGGGTCTCTGGTGGTCCTTGGGTCGCTGCGGTTCGACCCCCTGCAGGACATCACCCTCACCGCCGCCGCTGTGATGGTGCTGGCAGGGGTGAGTAAGCTGGTTCAACCGTGATCGCGGCAGGGCAGCAGGCAGCCTTGAGCAGCGGTGCCTCGTGTTAGTCTTAATATTTGTGCCCATCTTGTGCTAGTCTGGCCCTTCCGTGAAAGCCCGCTCCTGCCGCGCACTTTACCGCAGGGATCCCTGTCAGCGGGCTCGCCAAACGCGCCGCACCCACGGACTGCGCGCATCCTTCTGACCGGTTCCCGCGGCGGCCCCGGCTGGAGGCTGCCTTACGCCTCTGGTCCTGGTTACCCCGTCGGCGCGGACCTTGGGAACAAGGTGCTTGCAGTGCTGGGCAGCGGCGCGCTCGACCTGCACGGCCGGGCGCAGGCGCGGCGCTGGGCCCGGCTGGCCCGCCCCGCCGCCGCGGGTGACACGGCGCTGCTTCTGGACGTGCCGCTTTCGGACCTGGACGGAAGCTGGCAGCCCGGTGACCGCGTGCTGATTGGATCCAGCTCGTACAACCAGTACCAGAGCGAGGTGCGGTACATCGTGGCCGTGCTGCCGTACAGCTTTCTGGTGGCTTCATCATCCTCGTTGGCAGATGGCGGGGGCGGCAGCAGTGGGGCATCAGCAGCAGACGGCAACCTGACGGCGGTGGTGTTGGACTCGCCGCTGCGCCACCCGCACGGCGCGCGCGGCCGCAGCTACCCCGCCAGCGTCAATGGCAGCGGCAGCAGCAGCGGCAATGCCACGCTGTCTGTGGACATGCGTGCGGAGGTGGCGCTGCTGTCCTCAAATGTGGGCATCGCGGCGGCGGAGGCTTTTGACGGCAGCGGCGGCAGCTCAGTGGGACCCGGCAGTAGCCTTGACTTGGCAGGCATGTACAGTACCGACACGAGCGGCAGTAGCAGCAGCGGCAGCAGCAATTCTGCACCAGGCAGCGGCGCCATGGGCATTAGCAGCAACACAGGCAGCAGTAGCAGTAGCAGCGGTGGCGTTGTCCACGGCGCGCGAGTGCTTGTGTCCGGCAGTAGCAACGCGCGACTCAGTAACGTGGCCATTGAGCGATGTGGCCAGGACGCGGCTGTAGCAGCCGGCGGTGCTGTAGTCTCAGGCAGCAGCAGCACCAGCGGCAACAGCAGCAGCGCCACGCGCCCTTGCGTCTTGTTCGAATCACTGGCGGCACCGAGGGGCGGCAGTAGCATCAGCGTCGACGGCCGCAGCTACAGCCGCTACCTCCGCGACTGCGCCGTGGTTGCCGGAGTTGGCGGCAACGTGGCTGTGGCGGGCAACCAGACCACACCGCTCGGCGTGCTCGTGTCCGGCAGCGTGCTGTACGGCACGTACGGCGCCGTGAATGTGCTGCTGCGTACGGCAGGCAATACGCTGCGACAGACGCTGGCGCTTGGAGCCGTGCAGCCTGCTGCAACCGCGGCGCCGCCCGGCAGCAGCAATGGCAACGGCAGCAGCGGCAGCGGCAGTAGCACCAGTGGTGCCTACGTGGCAAACGTCCAGGTCGTACAGGCCGGCAACTGGTTGGAGGGCAACGTGGCGGCGGGGTCGGACCGATTCGGCTTCATTGCCAGCGGCGTGCCGTGCGCCGCCGTCACCAACTCCACAGCAACTGCGGCCGCCGCGACCAACAACAGCACGGATGCCGCATTTGACGGCGACCCGGGGCCCCCGAACTGGGCGCTCGGCTCCTTCCGCAACAACACCGCGCACGGATGCCTGGTGGGGGCATGGCTGCGTTCGAGCGCGGCGTCTCGGTCCGCCGCGCCGCCCGGCGGCCGCTGCACCGCGCTGTCCAACTTCACGGCGCACACCAACTGGGACTACGGCCTGCTCACGCTTCGCGGCATCGACACGGACGTGCGGCTGTACGACGTGGCACTGCTGGACAACCGAAACGCCGGCGCGGCGCTGCTGCGCCAGGGCGGCTTCACGGAGCGCGCGCGCGTGTCGTGGCGTGGTGGGCTGCTGGCGGGGCGCACGTCACCGGCGGTGTGCGCGCTTTGTGCGAGCCCGTCTGACGCGGGCTGCCACCAACGCCTGACGACCCAGTCGTACAACCGTGCCCTGCCGTACACGCCTTCGGTGGGCTTTGTCGCGGCGGCGTTTGCACTGGGCTTTGCTAACGGCGCGGGCGCGGGCCCCTGGGAAGCTGCAACCTCGTACCCCATGGTGTTTGGTCAGGCCAACATCACGGATATCACGGTCGCGGACTTCGAGGGCGGCGGCGGGTGCGGCGGTGGCAGCTTTGCCTTCGGCAACAACCCCACCGCGCCGGACGCGTCGCACCCGCACCACCTGCGGCGCATCACGCTCGTCAACACCAGGACGAATGGGTAAGCCTCCTTGTAACGCACACGCACGGAACAACACTCTCTTCCTAGTTTGCACTCCAAGCGCCTTGAACTCGATTCATCCTGTACATGTAGGTCCTCCCAAGGCCTGTTCCTGATGCGGGGGCCCGACCCGGCGTGGCGCAACCCGCTCGACTGCGGGACGGCCAGCTACTCCGCAGGTGCCGCGCCCCTGCCCCTCAACTGCGGCGGGCCCTCGCACGTGCTGTTCAAAGACCTGGACGGGTCGCTGGGGCTGTCGCCTGGAGGCGGCCCGACAGCGGTGCTGGGCGCGTTTCCCAATGGCCCCCGGCCGCAGCCGCTGGCCCAGGCGCCGCCTCTACCTTCCGGCAGTGGCTGCACCTACCGCAGCGACCTGGGGACGTACGTGTGCGCTGGCAGCACGGGCAGCGGTGACGGTGGTGGCTTTGATCCGCAGCTGTTCGTGTTGGCTAGCCGCGACCGAGATAACCAGGTGGGGGGACCGCGTGGTGGTGCATGATTGTTAGTTTGCGGCGGCGAAGAGGCGCGACCACAACGAGGTGTAAAACTGCGGGACCGCCTTGCCCACTTCTAGCCATTGCACGCATCTCCGCATGAGGATTGCAGGTTCGCGGCCCCTTAGGCAATGCTGAACTGCGTGTTCCTGTTGCGCATTGCAGGTCCGCGGCCCCGAGGCGGTGGCGTTCAACGTGGGGGGCTCGGTGGATGTGGTGGCGCCGGCCATGGACCAGGTGGGTGTGGGTGGGTACAGAGGTATAGGGCGGACTGGCAGCGCTCCTTGTGTTCAACCGACTCGTGTTGGAGTGCTGTTCCACAGTTGCCAGAAAAGCCCATGGAATCCCTCCCCCCTTTCTGCTTCATTTTTGCGTGGCTACCTCTCCCAGGGCTGGTGCTTCGACGGAGTGATGACGGCCGACGGCGGAAACGCAAACTCTTCTGCCGCCAGCAGCGCCACCAGCTGCCGCCGCCGCCTGTCGGCGTTCTGGACTTACCTGCCAACCGGCGGCGATGTGGGCGTGGAGCTGATAGGTGAGCGAGCAAGCCCTGAGCGCAATTTGGTGCGCGCGTGTCAGACGTGTGATCCGGGAGCAACTGAACTGAGTCGGGGACCTGACGCTCCCGTGCCCTCCCGTGGCGCCTCCCGTGGTGGTGCAGGCAACGCCCCGCGATCCTTCCAGCTGTGGTTGCCGTACGCCCCTCCCGCCTCCGAGATGGTCCTCACGATCACCTTCCCCGCCCGTCAGCGCGCCGCCCGCCGCTACGTGCTGGTGCCGCGCGCCCCCGCCAGCAATGTCACCAACTCCAGCGCAGCCACGAGCAGCGCCACCAACACCACCGACCTGACTCCCACGGTTCGTGCCGAGGCCCTGGCGGGCGGCCCGCCGGCTCCTTACGACGGCACGGCCCACGGGTCGTACTGGTGGGACGGCGACGGCGGGTGGCTCAGCGTCAAGGTGGTGGGCGGCGGGCGCACGCTGGAGGTCCGCACGGAGGCGGCTGCGATGGTAAGCCGCGTCGGGCTCATGTGCGTGTGGTGCGTTCCCATGCCCGTCCTAATTGTAAAATCCAAATCTAATCACACCAACGCACCCGTGCTGCCGCAGATGGGTCTGGGCTTAGAGCTCCCCGTCGCCGACTGGACGCCGGCCGTGCAGGCGGCCGTGGTGACGGCGCTGTCGACCGCCTCAGGCATCAACGACACGCGCCGCCTGCAGGTGTGTCCACGCGCGCCACGCGCTGCCGTTGTGCGCGGTCATCGAGACGGGCACGGCCACAGCACGTGCAGCACGGACTGAAGTCGTTGTGCGCCACATGACGTGGATGGTGCGCTGCTGGCGTCTGGGTCACTTCATGATTGCGACATAAGAAGGACCCTTTATGCCGCCTGATGCGCCCATCGCTTCAGGTGACGCGCGTCACGCCAGGCTCAGTGCTCGTGGACCTGCTGCTGTATGAGGACCCTGCAGCTGCGGCGGCAGCAGCAGCAGTCGCCGGGGGCTCCAGCAGTGGCAGCAGCGTATGGCCGAGTGCGGCCGCGGCGGGCGGGCTGGGTGGCCTTGACCCGGCCACACAGGTGCGTGCGTGCCGTGCTGCGGCAGGTCCCATGAGTTGCGTGTGTCATGCGTTATGCGGGGCATCCCGCGCGAGCGGTTGCATCGAATGGACGCACGGACGCCTTGCCTGCAGCAAAGCGACTGTGCGCGCCCTGAGCGCCCTGAGCGACTGTGCGTGACCAGTGGTCGGGTTGCGCATCATACCGGTGGCCATGGCACGCCGCCTGGCGATGCTCCAACTCAGCGTGTGTGCTGCTGCTTTCTCCCAATGCCCGCAGGCGGCGCTTGTAGCCCAGATGTCGGCCCAGAGCCCCACCCAGCAGCAGCAGACACTGGCGGCGGGCCTGTCAGCCGCCGCCACCGCAACGACCGCTGCGGCGGCGTCCAGCGATGACCCGGCCGCGGCCACGGCCACCAGCGCCAATGCCACTACCAGTGCGGAGGGCTCGACGGCTCCAGACCCATTCCCAGCTTCCCTGCTTTCGGATCTGATCAAGCTGGTCTCCATGCTCGGCGCGCCGACCGCCTCGGCAAAAGTTGGAGCCACTGTACTTCCGGGCGACATCAAGCTGATTGCGGCGTACGGCACGGACGGATCCAATCTATTCGTCACGGCGCCTGACACGGCGGCCACGCTCAGCGCTGCGGTGGACGCGGCGTTGGCGGCGGCGACAGCGCCGCCGCCGAGCCCGCCGCCAGCCCCGCCGCCGTCACCCACCCCGCCCCCTTTTCTCCCGCCCAGCCCGCCGCAGCCTCCCGGCCCGCCTCCTTCGCCACCAGGGCTGCCGCCGCCGCCTCCGGTCCCGCCCAGCCCGCCATCACCGCCCAGCCCGCCGCCGCTTCCACCTCTTCCGCCCTTCAGTCCCGGCGTGCGAGACTTGACCTCCCCGCCGCCGCCGCCAGCCGTGCCGCGGCCGCCACCGCCGCCAGCCACCCTGATTCCCCAAATCCAACTTGAGGACGCCCCCATGGAACCTGTCATTCCCCAAATCCGGGACCCGCCTCCGCCGCCTTCCTCCCTTGCCTTGTCGGATCCAGCCAACGTACCCAGCCAGGCGCCGGCCACCAACGGAGGCAGCAGCGGGCTCGCCATAGGGGTCATTGTGCCCGCAGCCGTCGGCGGCGCGGTCGCAGTGGGCGTGGCGGCGGCGGCCTTCCTGTTCATCCGCCGCCGCAAGGCCGCCGCCGCCGCGGCGGCGGCGGCCGGCGGCGGCCCCACCAGCCCCGGCGGCGGCAAGGGCGGCAGCGCTTTGGATCGGTGGAACTTCCGTCGCGTGAAGGGCCGCGGCGGCAAGCGCGGCGACGATGATGGGGATGTGGTGGAATACGACCTGGAGCACGAGGGAGAGGAGGGAGACAGCGAGGGCGGCGGGCGCGACGGATCCACGGCCGCCACCGGCGAGCCGTCGCCGCCCCGCTCGCCGCGCCGCATCGCCATGACCGCTGCCATGGCGGCGGCGGCGGCGGCGGCGGCGGCCGCTGCCGCTGCCAAGGCCGGTGGTGGAGGGGGCGGCGAGGCCGGCGGTGGCAGTAGCAGGACTTCGCCTGGCGACAAGCCGTCCGGGCTGCTGTCCCGGCCGGCATCTGGCAGGTCTGGAACCGCCACGCCGCGCCGGCACAGCCAGAGCGCTGTCGTGCCGGACCCCTTCGGCACCAGCTTGCCGCTGCCTCCATCGCTAGGCGCTGGCGATGCTACCGCCTCCGCGACCAAGCTACAGCCGCCGCCTCTGCTGCCGTCCTGGCGGACCGCCGCGGCGGCCTCCGCAAAGCTACTGCCGCCCATCGTCAAGCCCAAGGATCTGCCGCGTCGGCTGCCCGCTCTCAGCACAGCGCTATACGCGGCTGGCGACGGCGCCCCCGATGGCGCTGACGCAGGTGCTGTGCCGCCGCTACCTCTGGCGGTAACGGGCCTGGTCCCGATCCGGACCACAGCGAAATACGCGGCCGGCGAGGAAGGCGGCGGCGGCGACACAACGCCGCGGCATGGTGAGGGAGGGCTGGCGACAGCCCCATTGCCGCAGGCGACACCCAACCGCACATACACGCCACGCACCATGGAGCGGCCCCCGCTCGCCCTTGCTAACCGCACGCCGCGAGCGCACAGCGCCCCGCGTGAGCGCGGGATCTCCGATACCGGCGGCGCCGCCGCTGGTGCAGCTGGCGGCGGCGCTGATGGTGGCGAAGAGGGCCGCGCCTTCACGCCGCGGCTGGACGCGGTTGCGTCGCTACCTGGGGGCCTGGACGGCAGTGGCGGCGAGTCGGACGGAAGCAGCCCCCGGGGCGGGCTGCGGCCTCCGAGTGGCGCCTTCGCAGCCGCAGCCGCAGCAGCAGCAGCCGGCGGCAGCAGCACGCCGGCCTACGGTGCCGGGATCACGGGGGGCTTGGCCGCAGCTTACGCGGCTGCTGCGGCTGCGGTGACGAGCGCTGTCAGCGGCCGTGGCTTCGGCCGTAGTCCATCCAGCAGCAGCGCGCGCATGGGCCCCGCTGCCGGTGGCCCTCCTTCCGACGTGTCCGTTCCATTCTGGCATAACGCGTTGGCGGCGCCTTCAGCGGGCGGTGCAGCAATGCCGCCGCCGGTCTCTGGCACGGGGCTATCGCCGCCGCCCGGAAGCGCCCGCACGTTCAGCATGCCTCGCATGGGCCCCGGTCACGGACATGGCTGGTCGCGCTTCGCTCCCAGCGGGGCCGCAGGCAGCGCCGGTGGCGGCGCCGCCGCCACGGCTGCAGGCGGGCGCAGTGACAGCGGGGAAGCGAATCGGCCCCTGAGCGCACGTTTGATGGCTGCAGGTGCGCCAGCAGCAGCGGCAACCAATGCCACGGGCGGATACTCGCCTGGCATGTGGGGGGACGGGCCGCGCTCCGCGGCCGCCATGGCGCCAGCAGGGGGCAGCTACCGCGGGGGCCAGCCGGCGGGCTGGGCTGCCGCAGCGGGCAACGGGCGCAGCCCAGCCACGGCAACGGGCACGGGCACGGGCACCGGTGCGGGGGCGACAGACGGCGCCGCCGGGGCGCTCCTGCCGCTGCGGGCGTGCAGCAGCATGGGCAACGTGGCAGCACTGGACCCTACCGGAGACGAGTCGACCCGGCCGCTGCCGGCAGCGGTTCTGATGGAGGATGGCCCACCGTTTGGGTACGCGGCAGCCGCCGGGGCTGCGCTTGCGGCGCGGCCGCCACTGCCGCCGTCGTCGTCGATTGCACGTCGGGCCAGCTTTGGTGCTGCGGGTGCAGCAGGTGCAGGGTCCGCGGGCGGCGCGCAGTAGCCTGTGTGCCTGTGGATCTGTGGGTCTGTCTGACGCGAAACCGGCTCCCTGTGCGAACAGAGGGCGCTGCATCGCACCGGCATCGCACCGGCCATCCAGGCCGCATTGTGACAGGGTCGACAAGAGGGACATGTGTCCATGGCGGGTGCTCCTATTTCGGCGACAAGCCAATTCATTGTTGTTGTCTGAGCATCTTGCAGGATGGTGCGTGCTCGCGTGACAGAGTCAATCGACCGCACTCCGCCTAGTGTTAGAGTGTATTGAGAGGGGGCCAAGGGAGTAGTTGATATTGAGTCCCAAATCAAGCATTGGTAACCCAGAACCCATGTGCGGAGGAGAGATATATACTGGGGCTGGGGGGAGGGGAGAGGGGCGGGGCGGGGAGGGGCAGGGGAGGGGGTCGTTCATTCGAGGACCCCAAGCAGAGGGGTTGCCATTTTGTGTGTGGTAGCGACGTGTGAACGCGCCGAACGCGCACATGTCACCAACTAGCGAAGTGCTTGCTAGTGAATGCGAATGCAAGACGCAACTAGAAGCTGGGTCGCGACAGCCGCGATGCATGGGTACACACACGCCTGCCCGACTGCCGCCCATGCAGGCCCATGCCGCCCATGCAGGCCAGACAACCGGGCCGGAGCCAGTCCAGTTCGGGGGAGTCCAGAGTCCTCCCTTGGTCCAGTATTCCAGTTGCTTTTCCAAATTCAGAGAAAAGTGTGGAGAGCCAGGGGAGGGGGGAGGCAGGGGGCATGGGCGGTGCATCACCGGAGGGCCCCGGCAAGCCATTCCAAGGCGCGCAGACTCACGCAGACTGCGCATTGACACGTGACTCGTACACCAGCTTCACACGTTGACAGCGGCCCACACTGCATCTTTACAGTAGCGTGTACGTATTACGGGGAGGACAGGCAGGGCTGTCCGCCGCGTGGCTCCTAGCCACGCACTCGGGCACGCACACGGAACACGGATGTTTGCAAAACCGGCAGATGATGGGCACGTCGCGACATTAAATGACCTTCGTTTGGCCATGATAGCGTGCCTGAGTCAACAAGCGCGAGGCAACGCAGACGCTAGGAGCGGTTCGGACGAATCGGCTCCCAGACTAACTGCCGTCCGAGCCAATTGAATTTCCGAGTATAGCTGGATAAAGGTTAACATATATCAATTTCACGAACTGAGAGGTCGCCCAGACTGCGAAAGCCAGCGAATGTCACGAACTTGGCTCCGTAGGCATGCTTAGAAAGCTAAGAGCCATAGAGGCAGAAACTATGTAATCATATACATTTAAGGGAGCCGTGAAAGCTGCAGGGGCTAGTCGATCCGGGTTGCGGCTCGAGTTTTGTTCCGAACAGAGCCGAAAAGTTCACTTCGACCAGATGCCAATGCACACAAGGCTTGGTCTTGAAAGCTAGGATGTGATATAAATATTGCTCAGCCATGCGGTACGCCGCGAGAGCGGTGTGATCGGGATGAGGCAGAATGAGGCCTCTGGGCCAGCCTATAGCAGCGCCAATTGCTAGGCTCTGATTCTAGTCACATTCGAGCCTTGTTACGTACAGCTTGGGCTCTTCCAGAGTCTTGAACGAAGGCCTCCAGTGCTGACGAACAATACATCAAGAGCTGCGGGGGGCTGCTCTCGTTTGCCGCAAAGAGGTCAGACTCAAAGGAGACTCGAAGGAGGTCAGTGAATGACGTCCAGGCGCATAGCTCTTGCTTAGCGCAGGCGCGAGGCGCGGCCAGTAATGTATGACAGGGGGCACAAGAGTGGCAAGCGCCCAGTTGCCTGGCATCATTGGCGGGGTAGATGTAGCTCCTCGTTACAGAATTGTCAAACAGCCCTGGGGATGGCAGGCGGCCGGGTGTGCGCGCGCATGTGCCTTCTAAATCTTCATGAACTGTGCTTTTTCCTCCGGGGTGCGAACCTACGAACGCGTGACCCTTCATTGCTTCTTAACTCGACGCTGCTATCTATTGCCCCGCCGCTACCTTCACATTCGCCCGTAGCGAAACACCGAAGTGGTGGACCGTAGCAGGCGGGGTGCGGCGCGCACACGCGGCGGCAATGGCCACTCTTATCAACCGGACGCTCGTCCTCGTCTGCGCTCTCTGGCAAGTGCAGTGCACAAATCAGCCATGAGTTCGATTTTAGTGCGTCAGAGAGGGTGTAAGCCTGGAAGGGCACTGGAGTAGGCGCAGGGGGAGGGGGAGGGGCGCAGCAGGTTAGGAGAGGTCCTGTTAGTCATGCGGCATGCGCCGGCGCAAGAAATTGGCCCGCCATCAATACCACAATGCGTCGTCACGTCCTTACCATTCTTAGCTTGGGCTTAGCTTGGGCTAAAGTTGCTTGTCCCTTGGCTAGTTAGTTGGTTTAGCTCGGGCTGGTATTCACGCACCCCCCCCCCCCATCCCATCCCTCCATCCACGCACCCAATCCTTAACCACGCAACAGGTGCGGCGCGCTCCTGACCGCCGTGCCAGCTGCCGCTCACTCGGGCCTCCGTGCTGCGGCTGATGAGGCCGGAGCAACGCTCTCGCGGGTGAGCAGGAGCCTGCGCGGAGCTAGCGGAGCGGCGGCGCCGCCCGCCCCCAAGTATGTGTACACGTGGGCGGGGGCCAAGGACCCCTCCCTGGGCGGCAAGGACTCGCTGTTCGTGATCTCGCTCGAGGACAAGGAGTTCGGCAAGGTGGTGGGCGTCGTACCCACGCCGTACGCCGGGATGGAGCCGCACCACTGCACCCTGTCCTTAGACCGCCGTACTCTGGGCTGTGGCGGCCTGTTCGCGGCTCTGGCGGGCACCCCGGGCGTGCTGTTCTTCAACGTCAGCGGCAACCCGCGCGCACCCACGCTGATCGACCCCGCGACCGTGCCCCAGCCGCGCTTCGGCGCCTTTGCCGATGAGTTCATCGCCACCCCCGACGGTGCGTGCGCGCATGCGTGTGCGCTGTCCCAAGCGGCACATCTTCTGTGTGATGACAGGCAAACCCGCATCATTAGGGGCACATGCACGGCGGATGTGTGTGCGAACGCACATGTGCGCGCGCGCGCTCACGCTCTCACACAATAACACAAACGCAAACACGTGCAGGCGGCTTCTTGGTCACTCTGATGGGCAGTCCCACCGGAGGCTCCCCGGGGCGCATCGCGCGCTACGACGCGGCTCGCAAGCTGGTCGCCGAGTACCCCGATCCCGCCCGGTTCGCCGACGCCACCACCCTCCCGGGCTTCAACCCCCACGGTGCGTGCATGACGATGTGTGGGCTGCCCAAGCACAGACGCACCTGGTCACTCACCACTGAATCCCGCCACCACCATGTATGCTGCAAAACAGGCATGGGTGTCAGCTGGAACCACAAGGTCGCCCTGAGTGTCGACTACCTGGAGCCCGCCTCAACCCTGAACGGCCAGGTGTGCATGTGCAGCAGTGGGTGGGGAACCTGCTGGCTGCGGCGGCATTGCCCAACGCACGATTCCCCGATGCTGGCCAGCAGCAGGGGGGGATCGGCTAGCTAGATCGGCGGACAGCAGCCGCGCAATCAAAGAATAGCAAGAGGGCCTCGGTGCTCTAATGTCATGCAGCAATTATGGCGTTAGCCCTTTCAGGTGGCCTCCGTCCAGTCCTCCTTTTTCGCATACACGGCTGGTTTTGCCGTACTCGCTCGGGCAGGTTGTCACCAAGCGCTCCACGCTGCGCCTGTGGAACACGTCGGACTGGAGCGCCATTGCCGAGACCATCGACGGCTCGGGCGCCGAGGGCCACATCAACGGCCCCATGGACGCCGTCGCGATCGGCGACACCGGTGAGTGATGAGGTGCTCGCCAGCCTTTGGGGGGGGTGCAAAGATGGTACATATAAGGGTAGTGGCGTAGACAGCAGGCGAGGCGATGACCGATGGTGTGATACTGTTGTCCGCGCCGTGTCCAAGCGTCGTACGGGCGTAAATGGGATGGCAAAGCCAGGACTCACATTTTACCAGCGGTAGATGCCGCCCCCAAACGCAAGACGCACGGGGTCTCGAGGTGGTGGCATGTATGGCTGCGGGTACGCGTGCAAACCTGGCCCAACTTAACCACTTGACGCATCCTGCGCCGACCTGCATCTCAGGGACGTTCCTGTTCGGCGGCGGCAACGGATACATCTACTACCTGGACGGGCGGTACGTCGTCGTGTGTGCGTGTATGCGTATGTGCCTGGTCAGTTGGTGTGTGACGCCGGCCACACGCGCATGCACGCGCGCACTGCATGTGCTGTCGGGCGCGCGCTGTCTACCGAGCATGCACGCCCATTGCCCCCACGCCATCCCCCCAAACAATCAACCCAACCTTCCGCCGCTTTCCCGCTTTCGCAGGGGCGCCGCGCCGCACGCGCCCAAGCTCGTGTGGGACCTGCTGGGCGGCGCCATGGACCGCACCAGCTACGGCTGCATCCTGTACTCGTTCCGCTCGGGCACCCGCCTGCTGGCCAGCGCCTTCGTGCGCAACATGGTGCGTGTGCGACTGCGCGACTGTGTGCGTGCGTGTGCGTGTGCGTTGCAGCGGCGGCTGTTGCAGCGGTTGCGTGCCTTGGGCTGCGCTGGGGGGGCTCAGTTCTCTCCAATTCCCAAATCAACCATTGCCGGGGGGTGCACGGTGGGGCGGGTGGCGGCGGCGAGGTTGTTCCCAAGCTAGACCAAGCGGAAGTAAACGTGACGCAGGCCTGCGGTCGGCCTGACGGCTGTCGGCCATGTGTCGTGCTGATCTTCCTCCCCCCCCCACACACACGCACACACGCACACACCCGACCCCACAGGTCCAGCTGCTCGACACCACCGACCCGCTCAAGCCCAAGCTGCTGGACACGCTGCAGCTGCCCAAGGGAGCGGGTGGGTGTCTGCATGCACAACCAAAATGCATCGGGGTTATATGGATGCGACATTACAAAGAAGGGGCGTGCATCGGGGGGTCGGGCGCACGCCGCGTTTGGAGCTTGGGCATGGCGCCGCTCGGGCCCCAAGTACGGTCCCAAGTGAGGGCTTTGTGGCACATGCGGGTTCAGCGGGTTATTAAGGGTGATGGTAGCCCGCACAACATGCGCAACAAGCATATGTTTAAAACGCGGCGCCTGAGATAGACACGCACGAATCTGGCCACTGCTTCTTTGGCATGCAGGCGGTCACGTGGTGCGCCTGAGCGCGGACGAGACCACGGGCGCCGTGGCCACCTACTTCCTGGATGAGGGGTCCGTGGGCCAGGTGCGTGTGTCGTACGGCGGCAGTGCGCGTACCGCAGTGCGTGCGTGCCTCGAGTGTGGGCAACAGCAGGGCGGGCGCGTGACGTGGTCAGCCGCTGTCTCGCGGATGCAGCGGTGAAAGACGGGAAGTTCGTAGCGCGCGTGTGGATTGAGGGTTCTCGCTTAGCATGGCTGTCCAAATGTGCACAGCTGTATCCCCGCTGAGCAATTCCGCTCCACTCGCACCCGCGCGCCCCGCTGTGTGTTAAACAACAACAACGACGGACCAAACCCGCTGTGTGTGTGGCCACGCACGCAGGTGCACTTCGAGGGCGATCTGACGGTGCGCCTGTTCAAGCTGAACGCCAAGGCGACCAAGATCATCACCAAGAAGCCCGCCAAGTCGGTGGTTGACTTCAAGACTCGCATGGGCGCTCAGGGCGCGTTCCGCCCCCACGGCGTCGCTTTCTATTGATTGATTCGGACTGGGCCAACATGCATGCATTGTTCGGGGGGAGGGGAAAGCCGTGCATGTTTGGCATGTGTGCCTCGTATGCCTCGCATTCATGTCTCTGCCTTGCACTGCGGTGTTCTCGGGGGCTCGTGTTCGAAACAATAATGCGACTGCTGGACTGCTATCGAATGCTAGCAGATTGCTCGCCGGTGCCAATGATGTATTGGGCTATTCATGCACGGAGGGGTCCGCAGCGAGGCCGCAAAGCTTGGAGCGTGATCCTGTTTATTCAAGTAGGGAGCGTGGTGATGAGCGGGCCTAGGGGTGGATAATGGCTTGGGGAAATGAACAGGGGGGGCCGGGCCGCGGGGGTAGTCTATGTTGCGGGGGCGCGGGTCTTACATGGGGTATTTGCTTAGTTAGCAGAAGAGATTACATGTGGGACGACAGCCGCGGACAAGCCAGGGCTCCAAAAACGTGCGAAACACGCACGCTCACTCGAGGAGGGAACCCCGAATGACCCCCATGCTCCTCGCCTCCGGGGAGGGGAGGAACCCCGAGCCAGGCTCACTGCAAACGCACGCGCTGCTAACCTAAGCCGCGGGTCGGCGTCATAAAGACTACCTCTTGCGAGTCCCTAAGCAGACAAGCTAGGGTGAGGCCGGTGGCGAGTCCGCCGCTGGGCCCACAAAGATAACCCCTCCCACATCGTCTGACGCTAGGAATGGGTGCTGGTTTGGGACTAGGTCCCAGCGGCGCGGAGGCCGGCAGAGACTCACGAACGCAGCAAGCCGCGACCAAAAGTCAGCCACCACCTCCACACCGATTTTTCGCACAACAGCAACCCCTACGGTCCCACCCGAATCACTCCGGCTCGCGTAGAGGCGCTGTCGGCCGTACTCCATGGCAGATTGCATTGGTTACAGGAGGGACCTGCTGACGCAGCTCACGAGCCAGCGAGCACGTACTAGTACGGACGCCCTGCTCTAGACCTCAGGGGCACGCCACCTGCAGCGCCGACAGCCTACTCTGCGCCTTGGGCTAATAGGCCTTGCTCCCATGGGAGCGCCACCATCTTCTAAACTCAATCTCCTTCCTCTTCAACTGTAATGAAAGTCGGCTTATTGATCCACATACTCCCGTCTTCCCTTCTTTCAATCCAAGGGTGGCCTGGTGGGATTTCGTCCCACCCCCTTGGCTTGATGCCCAGGCTCACATACGTCTGCAAACGCTCCCAAAAGTCTGCTATAACTTGCGTTTTAATCCTGCTAATCGCTGTTTCTTCTACCTTGCCTTGTTCCCCTCTGGAGGCAAACAATAGCCTCCTACCGTACTCCATGGCAGAGATCGCAGCCAGGCATACAACGTCCCAGATGGGTTGCTGGATAGCCTCGTGTGGCGGTATTACTAGCCACAGATTCTTACGCTCCACTATCAACTCAATTATGTGATCCTCATCACCTATGTCTGTCGCTTCCTGAATATGCAGCCGTAGCGTGCTAGCAATTGTGCACGTGCTGAAATGGTGTGCGCGGTCAGACTGCGCATCCGTCACCCCACATGGGCATTTATGACCTTGCCCTCTGTGCATCGAGAAGCCTGGGAATCCATCCACTGCTAGCCTCCAGAAGGCTTCTTTCTGCTCTGCTTCCCATTTAAGCTTCCACAAGCGTTCATATGTGCTCGAGATGCGTTCCTTGTCCTCTATCGCCATCACTATATCACCTACGTTACCACCCTTAGCCTCGTGGACAAAATCAGCATGTTTTTCTGCTAGTTTCCCAAACGCTTCACGCATCTGCAGGTACGTGGCCTGCTTCACCGAAACGGTCGCCAGTGGAATTGGTTGATTGTTCATCTTCCATCCAAGGCACCCCACTATATGGTCAATCATTTCCGTGTATGCTTGATCCTGGTTTAGTCCCATGCCTGTTCGTGCCGCTTCTGTCCATCCCGCAGGCAGGTGGTTAATCAAGTTTTGCATGCGTCGAAATGCATCTATCCCATTCCTCAGGGGCCTCGGCATCAAATCTATCCCTAGTCCTCCAAAAATTCCCGCATCAATCACATCTTCCTTGTAAGCGCGTGTGCATTCACTCCGTATCCGGGGTGGGGCTCTGGTATTGGCCGGCACGTCTTGCAATTTCTCCTTAACCCGTGCAAACGTATCAATAGCCCTCACTGCGTCTCCGACTGTGGTAATTGAGCCTAGTGCAACAATATCCGAGAAGCCCCCTTCCAAAGATACATTCACACCATTTCTCTGTCTAAAAGTCAAGGTTGGGTTGCCCCACAACGGTGCTTGCGAAACCCATGGCCCCGCTTGAAGTAGATTGGCATCGAGTATCACAAGTTCCGGTAGGTTCATGAGCGCGGAGCACACTCGCTCAATCAGTGCACAGCCCGTGTCTACCACTTTCCCCAACACGATCGGCCTCCCCGTTGTGGGGTGCTTACGTGCCGTCAGGAGCGCCAGGGGCTGCGCTGCTGGGTGGTGTAGACAGACTGCATTTTTCAGGTTGTGCGACCATGGGGGGTTAAATTTCAGCATCGTGCGTCCACCTCCCGCTATACCTCTGATTCCTAGTAGCGCATGGCGAGCCCGCACATGTTGTATAGCCGGTAACATACCAAATCCCCCGCACTTGACAGGTAAACTTAGAATTGTGTTGCTGACCCCGGGTAATCGTGCATGTGGATTATTTCTGTATGCCGCTGGTGAGATTCCCC
The DNA here is from genome assembly GCA_016834605.1 of Chlamydomonas incerta. Classification (NCBI taxonomy): domain Eukaryota; kingdom Viridiplantae; phylum Chlorophyta; class Chlorophyceae; order Chlamydomonadales; family Chlamydomonadaceae; genus Chlamydomonas; species Chlamydomonas incerta. Next base: position 1,033,814 of record JAEHOC010000022.1, read on the forward strand.
GGTCCACCAGTGCTGCAGCATTGCTAATGATTTTTTCCAGTGATCCATCATTTGGTATGCCATCAAACTCCAATTTGTACAGTGTCTTGCTCAGTGCATATCCTGACACCGCTGCTGCCCTGCCGAAGGTAGTGAGCGACATCCCTGCAATGCGGTTCATACAAGCATTCGCTTTTTCTAGTGTCGGTGCCATATTAAGCGCTGGCGGTGGTCCTGCATTATTGTTGAAGTGTATGCCAAGCGTCTTCGCCGACGCAACCAGTCGTAGTGCTGATTGAGGCTGCGTTGCTGCCGCTGTGGGATTGGCAGTCGAGTATGTGGCGCCAATAGTAATAGCCTCAGATTTTGTAATATTCAGCTGCTGCCCTGAGGCCTTGCCAAACGTTACCATAGCGTCAATGAACGTTGGTATCTCAGCCAATTTGCGTAGGAATTGTGAATAATCATCTGCATATTGTGAGGCTTTTAGTTTATGCACGTCAATACCAAACCCCTTGCTATTGAGCCATGAGAGAAGCGCTTGAGCGATTGCAAGATATAACAGTGGAGCAAGTGGGCAGCCTTGCCGTACGCCAGCTGTAAGTTCCATGAATTGTGACAGATGTCCGTTGACCAGTGCTGCAGCACGCGTGCCGTTGTGTAGCATACGTACCCAGTCAAGGAAACCATCGCCAACCCCAAGTGCTTGTAAACATTCAAACATGAATTCGCGATTAACAGTGTCGTACGCCTTGTGGAAGTCCAAAAAAGCTACCACGCCGGTTTCCTCTGCCCCTTTCAGGATGTGCGGTGCCAGCTGTAGAAGTGCAATATTGTCAGCAATCCGTCTTAGTGGTAGGAAGGCTGTCTGTTCGGGGCTGATAGTCTGACTGAAAGCTTTTGATACCCTAGTAGCAAGGATTCTTGCAAGGGTCCGGTAGTCTGTGTCAAGTAGGGTGATAGGCCTGTAGTTAGCAATCACCGTAGGGTCCCCCGCTTTATGCAAGCAGCAAATAACTCCATCCAGGAAACCCTTTGGTAGACGTTGTTGCTGGGCTGCTGCTGAGAGTACTGAGGCAAGAATGGCTGAGAATTTGTCGCTGAAGCGTTTATATAGGTCCGCTGGAATACCGTCCGCGCCGGGCGCCCTTCCGGCTGGCGCTGCAGACAGCGCTTTGGCCACCTCCTCACTCGACACTACAAGGCTACCCATCTCTGCTGCTAGGGCTGGGGGGCAGCGTCGTCCTGCCGCCCGTAGCGCCTCTAGGACAGTTGCGCGGGCCTCAGGGTTGGTTGTCGCCATGTTGCTGATGCCGCTCCAAAAGGTGATCATTTCCTGCGCCAACTTAACCGGGTCAGACGTGGTGGCGCCATCACTGCATTTCAGCGCCTGTATACGTCGTGATGTCGCCGGGGGGCGAAGGAGTTTAGTCATAACGGGGTTCGGTTGCTCCCCCATCCGTAGCCATGTGTGTCGAGTGCGCCTTTCTGTTGATACGCTGGCTTCTACTGCTGCTTTAGCTACCGCTGCTCTTGCTGATACTGCATTGTTCGCCAGATCGTGCAGTGGTTGCCCCCTAGTGGCCGCCCTTTCCACTGATGCAAAAGCTTGGGTGGCAGATCTGTTTGCCTGCGCTAGCTGTTCTGTCGCTGTGTGATGCCTTCGCACTGACTCCGTATTGAGTGTATGGATGGAAGTAATCATTGCTGATTTAAAAAGCGGCCACCAATCAATAATTGCTGCTGGGCTGGATGGTATGGTGGCAGCGTTAGTGTCAATCCATTCCTTAAAGTGCTGGCGTAGATCCCCATAATCCATGAAGTATAGCTTACATCGCCTCAAGCCTTTACCTGGTTGATGCTGCATAGCGGCCGAGGGTGAGGGGGCTAGGCGAGATATCACCATTCGGTGATCTGATGGCGCGCCATTCTCCACTCGGCATGAAATCATATTTTCGCTGATAGATGCGGATGCCATAATGCGGTCCAAGCGAGATGCCCCAGCGGAGCTTGCTGTACGGTAAAAATACGTAAAGGAGCGCAATGCTGGATGTAGATGACGAAACACGTCCACTAGACCAGGGCATGCTGACGTAAATTGGCTGGCCGTGATGCTATCAGCTGTACGGGCATCGGGGTTGGTGCAGTCAAGTTGCGGGTCCATGACAAAGTTGAAATCTCCGCAAATAATACTCTGCTTGCCATTGCTCGAAAGGAGGGCTAGCTGTTGCTGGATGAAATTACGTTGGCCTGTTGGGCTGCCAGACGGAAGGTACGTGCATACTAGGTTAAAGCTGTGGCCACCCCATTCCAACGGAAGCTGTAACATCCGGCTGTCCTCTGATATGCTGCATTCTGTCGTGTCTGTTGCTGTAAGCTGCTCTGCAAGCGAGGTTCTGATCAGAATGGCAACTCCCCCAGCTGGGCTTCCGTTCGGCCCTGTACCAGCTGGACCCCAGAAGGAAATGTATTCGCTGCCTCTGATTGCTGACGCTGCTATAAATATCTGTTTTCTGGCTGTGTCGATGCAGTCCGCTGTAACTCGCGTTTCCTGTAGGCAGATAATATCTAGCTGTGCTGCCTCCCAGGATTTCATAAGTGCAATAAGGCGTTTCGCATCAGGGCTTCCACCCCGGTGCGATAGGAGGCCACGTACGTTGTGCGTCGCTATCCGTAGCGGCCGCAGCGACTCACGGCCTTCTTGCCTACGTTTACGCATTATGCCCCAAGGGCCGGGAATTGCGTCTCATCTGAGAGCGCCAGGGCGGGGGGGTCGCCCTCCTCGTCCATGGATGCGTATCCATTGCTGCTGTTGTCGTCTGCGCCTGTTGCGCTGCCCTCCACCACCAGTTTGATCGGCGGGGGGGTGTTGCCGTTCATCTTGCGGCGGTTCACGCGTGGTGCCTGTGGTGTTCTGTGCTGCGGATCGGGCTCCGTCTGTGGTTGGCTAGTGGTCGCTTCGCCCCCCGCTGCGTGTCCGTCCCCTCTCTGTCTGTTCTTGGCGTTCTCCGCCATCGCAGCTGCTGTTTTAGCTATGGCGCCGCGGTGCCGGCGTTCGCTCCCGTTACCGCTCACCTCCGTGTCGCCCGTGGTGCTGGTGCTAGTGCCCACGCTGGCCCTGGTGCCGTTGCCGCCAGCATTGGCGTTGGCACTGGTGCTGGCGCCGGCGGTGGTGTTGGCATTGACGTTTGTGCTGGTGCTTGCGCCCGCGCTGGTGTTGGCGTCACCGCCGTCACCGCCAGCTCCGGTGCTAGCATTGGCGGGGGCGCTGGTGCTGGTGTTGGTGCTCGCGCTGTTGCTGCTGTTGCTGTTGTTGTCCGGGCTCTTCGCCGGGGGGCCGGGGCGGTCGGTCTTCTCCGACTGTGTGGTGCTGCCGCCCGCGGCCGCCTTCACACTGGCCCCGGCTCCACTGGCCGGCTTGCTCGGTGGTACCCTCACTGCGTGCAGGGGCGTGCCGTGCGGGGGGGCGCCCTTCTCCTCCGGTTTCTTCCCCCCGTCTACGGCTTGTTCCTCTCCCTTCTCTTCCGCCTCCTCCATTTCCTCATCTCCGTCCGCCTGGCTGGTTGTGGGCGCGGGCGGCTGCGGTACCAGCGCTTGCTGGATCTGCGCCTGTGCCTTCGCAGCCTCCTGCAGGTGTGCTGCATACCGCCGCCGCTGCTGCTCCTCCAGCTCCTGCTGCTGCTGCTGTTGCTGTTGTTGCTTCTGCTGCTGTTGCCGCTGCTGCTGCTCTGCGTCCGTGGCGGTGTCGGGGTTGGGCGGCGGCGGCGGCGGCGGCGGCGGCGGCGGCGGCGGCAGCTGCATGTCGCCGCCGTCGTGCTGCTGTCCCGTTCCCTCCACCGCCTCCTCCTCCTTCTTCTCCTCCTTCTTCTCTTCCTCCTCATCATCGCTGGCATAGCGCTCAGTGCGCCAGTCCTCGATGACCTGTTTGGCCTTGGCGACCGCCGGGTTCTTCTCATAGGCGGCCATGTCAAAGCGCGCCACCCCCAGGTTCAGCATTCCGCTGCCGTGCTGCACCTCCCACGTGACGGACTGCCCTCCGGCCTCCATCAGCTTTTCTGCAAGCTCCCCGGGGAGCTCGTAGTCAGCGTCGAAGGTGGCCAGCCAGCTGTCGCCCCGCAGCAGCTGCAGGTGGGGGTCCACCTGCTGCTCGAGGTATATCGGGTTGAGGTCAAGCCCGTCCAGCACAGTCCACGCGCCACCGTGGCCGACGTCGAGGCCGAAGAAGCACAGCGTGAACTGTTTTGACTTGATGGGCATTCTGTCCTGCTGCACCAGCCACTCAAGTGCCGGGACGTTGCGCGTGGCTGGGGCGAGCAGCACCGAGTCCTCATCGACCATGTCCCGCACGAGCTGTTTTGCCCGCTTGGACATCCGGAAGTCCATGATGATGCGCGTTAGCGTTTCCTTCTCCGATGGCTTGCCCGCTTTCAGGACTGCGGGCCACTTCTGCGCCGTGATGTCATCGGGGCCGACGGACGTTCGCACGACCTCTAGTACCGACTTCGCCACCGACGTTTTGAGCTCTCTGATGTACTTTTTGACCACCTCTGGGGGCAGGTCGGTCGTGGTTGTGAAGGTAACATACTCGTTTGGCGCCGGTGGTATGGTTATTGATCCATCGATTTTTGATGCGAGTAAAGGGCGTGGTTTGGATGTTCTGTGCATTTTTCTGCCAGGTAGGGCAGTGGTGGCGAAGGTGGCAAAGGTGGCAAAGGTGGCAAAGTTTGGTTGCTATTGGTTGCTATTGGTTGCTATTGGTTGCTATTGGTTGCTATTGGTTGCAAAGGGGAATGGCAGCCACAGCAGCTAAGCAAACGATGTCCCACACCGCCTGCGCCAGCCCTGGAGGCGCCTGTACTAACCACAACTGGTGCCGCGCAATGTCCAAGCCCGCATGCTCTTGCAACACATCACGCAGAGCCCCCGCCACGTCACAGCTCCAGAAGTGGTGCTCCCTAGCCCCAGCAGTCATCTGCACACCGCAGGGGCACTTATCAGCATTCCCCGCGGCTGCCCGGGCTTTATGAATGCGACATTACAAAGAAGGGACAGTCCGACCAAGCAAGGGTGCCCCGCACCCAGGTCAGGAGGGACCATCTCCGGCCCGAAGGGAAACCACCCTCCCCCCAGCTGGCTGCCGACCTTCCACCAACACGTGCATTAGGTCCAGGTCTCAGCTGCTAACCTCGCAAGTCGAAGCCAAGCGTAAGCCCGCCAAAGCCCCACAAAGTGTAGCAAACCGTGTCTGCGCACAAAGCGCCGCCTACAGCACCAGACGCAAAACCAGGTACACCAGGCATATAGTCCGGCGACGCCCAATCTAACGCAGCACTGCTTTCTCTCGATATCTGGTGCCGAAGCACTGTCTTCCACCAAGCCCGAAGGCGCAACACAGGGCAGCGCCCCAAACAGCAAGCAAACTGGTGTGCCGGTGGCACGATCTGGTCCTAGCCCGAAGGCTCAACGCAGGGCAGCGCCCCAAACTACAGGTCTGTGTGCCTGGGGCACGGTCTGGTCCTAGCCCGAAGGCTCAACACGGGGCATCGCCCCAAACCGCGGTCTGATAACACAACACAGGGAAGCGCCCCGAACAAGCAGGCAACACCGGCAACCAACGCAAACCGACACGCGGCCAACAGACATCCCTTCACCACCCACACCAACGGAGCGTCCTCAATCTGGCTGAGGCCCTGTGCTCCTAAGCGATGCAGGCGGCCGAGAAGGAGGCCGACGCAGACCGACATGCGGCCAGCTAGCACACCGACAACGCAGGAGCCAGCACCAGCGGAGCGTCCTCAATCTGGCTGAGGCCCTGTGCTCCTGTACGATGCCGGCTCTGGAGAAGGCGGAGGCCCAGAATTGCGAGGCCAGCAGCGCGCCATGGAGGCGCGGGGAACTTGCGCCTGCGGGCGCCGAGCCCCGGGCAGCCACGAGGACCACCCAGGACCGACGCGGAAAACGAAAATCACCGAGCCGTAACAACCCGCGAACCAGCCGCCCCGCGCGACCGGCCGCCCCGAAACTTCGATGCCAAGTCTGGGCGCAGAGCGCCTGTCTGATTCCCACCCCGTCTGAACCAATGCCGCATTCAAAGAGCCCGTAAAAGGCTACAAAAAGTTGGGAACGAAAGCCAAGGTCGACAACGAAAATGTTGTGCGCCCCCACACGAGCCAAGGCTCGCGGGCTAGGGGTTGAGCCCTAGAGGCTTAGTGGCTCTTCAATATGCATATCACCATATACCGTGTCCCAAAGCGTATGCATAAACGATGCATACGGGGCGGGCCTACCGTCAGTATAAAAGGCCGACCCTTTCCGGCGGTTAGCAGACCCAGAGCCACGCCGCGCCTGCACGACGGCGAACACTTGGTTGACTGGTGAACATTCCAATACTTTCCAACTCGTATTGCTTGCACTTGGCTGCCCGAAATCGGCCTGACGGGCCTCTGGCCCTTGTAATCTATGTGTTGATGAACCTGCCTGCACTCCCTTGCCCGTTCTAGTTGGGCCCCCCTTTCCTGCGCTGTGTGCGCCCCCACGGCAGCTGGACAGCCGTCTGCAACAGGGCAGCTCTGAGCCTAAGACCCTGCAGGAACCAGCCCACCGGACCAAGAGCAGTCCGCGCCCCTGCAGCTGCAACCACGTCAGCTGCCATCTAGTGCCCGCTCCCAGCACGGCGAGCGAAGACAGCAGTGAGCGAGCCAAGTGCCCCCGCTGGCTGTGTGTGTGTGCCCCGATTCGGCACCACCTTTCTCCCTGTCCCCCTTTCCTCTGGCGTGGCCTTCTCTTACCACGCAGTTCAGCCCGTTCACGGAATACTTCCGCTGTAAGACGCATCTCGATTTAGTTAGTTGACACGCTTCCGCACCCTTTCAGTATCCAGCGCATTCCCATCTACGGTATCGAGCCAGACGTACAGCGCACGCTCTGTCCCCATACAAACGTGTGCAGCAAGCTCTCATACGATCCTTGGGCCGCTCATCTGACGCTGGAAACGCAAAAATTTATGGGGTTTGGACGCGTTCCGCGCGGGTGACGCGAGTGTGGTATCGAGACGGGTTTGAGAGCCCGTCTCCTCCTAGTCTTCAAGCCATCTAGTCGAAAATGGACCCCTCCCACACGGCTGGTCTTGCGGCCGCCAGCTTGCACGTGGTTCCCCTGTTCTACCCGGAGAAGCACAACGCCCGTACATGGCTCTCCAACATCGAAAGATACGGCGAAGCCCTGCACTGGACCGAATCAAACAAGTTAAGCGTTGCACGATGCCGCCTGGGGGCTGAGGAGGCACAGAAATGGGAGTCAGGAGAGGGTGGCTTTGAGACGTGGGATTCGTTCAAGCAAGCATTCCTCAAGCGCTTTGCGGCAAGCATCCAGGAACTGCACGCGAGCCTTGCGGCCTGTGTGCAGGAGAAGGGGGAAACAGTGCAGTCGTATGCAGACCGGTATCGGCACCTGCTGGCGCTGCTGGGCATCGACGGCAACTCTGGCACCCAGCACCTGATTCACTTCTTGGGAGGCTTGCGCCCACGTCTGGCCCGTAAGGTCTACAAGTCCCACCCATTATGAATGCGACATTACAAAGAAGGGACAGTCCGACCAAGCAAGGGTGCCCCGCACCCAGGTCAGGAGGGACCATCTCCGGCCCGAAGGGAAACCACCCTCCCCCCAGCAGGCTGCCGACCTTCCACCAACACGTGCATTAGGTCCATGTCTCAGCTGCTAACCTCGCAAGTCGAAGCCAAGCGTAAGCCCGCCAAAGCCCCACAAAGTGTAGCAAACCGTGTCTGCGCACAAAGCGCTGTCTACAGCACCAGACGCAAAACCAGGTACACCAGGCATATAGTCCGGCGACGCCCAATCTAACGCAGCACTGCTTTCTCTCGATATCTGGTGCCGAAGCACTGTCTTCCACCAGGCCCGAAGGCGCAACACAGGGCAGCGCCCCAAACAGCAAGCAAACTGATGTGCCGGTGGCACGATCTGGTCCTAGCCCGAAGGCTCAACGCAGGGCAGCGCCCCAAACTGCAGGTCTGTGTGCCTGGGGCACGGTCTGGTCCTAGCCCGAAGGCTCAACACGGGGCATCGCCCCAAACCGCGGTCTGATAACACAACACAGGGAAGCGCCCCGAGCAAGCAGGCAACACCGGCAACCAACGCAAACCGACACGCAGCCCACAGACATCCCTTCACCACCCACACCAACGGAGCGTCCTCAATCTGGCTGAGGCCCGTTGCTCCTAAACGATGCAGGCGGCCGAGAAGGAGGCCGACGCAGACCGACATGCGGCCAGCTAGCACACCGACAACGCAGGAGCCAGCACCAGCGGAGCGTCCTCAATCTGGCTGAGGCCCTGTGCTCCTGTACGACGCCGGCTCTTGAGAAGGCGGAGGCCCAGAATTGCGAGGCCAGCAGCGCGCCATTGAGGCGCGGGGAACTTGCGCCTGCGGGCGCCGAGCCCCGGGCAGCCACGAGGACCACCCAGGACCGACGCGGAAAACGAAAATCACCGAGCCGTAACAACCCGCGAACCAGCCGCCCCGCGCGACCGGCCGCCCCGAAACTTCGATGCCAAGTCTGGGCGCAGAGCGCCTGTCTGATTCCCACCCCGTCTGAACCAATGCCGCATTCAAAGAGCCCGTAAAAGGCTACAAAAAGTTGGTAACGAAACCCATTATGCCTCCGGGACGCGATCGATGAAGCTATCTACCTGAGCAACGGGAACTGGAAGGGCCATCGGCGCCGCGTAACCCCCGAGAGTGCCGATAGCGACACGGATTATCACCAGCAGTCGGCCTCAGCCTCTCCACGATATTCATCTGCAGGGACAGCGTGACCCGGCACCCAAATTTCTGTCATGGAAGTGTTTCGAAGCAACATGTTCGTCCGGTTTTCGGTCTCACACACCCTGAGGCCCTTGCGGCCCTCCTATTGGTATGTATACGGGGCTTATGTCAGCAAACCCAGTCACAAGCCCGCGAGGCGTTACTTGTCCCGATGCAGACCACCCAACTCAAGCGAGTTATTGCACGCCCAATCAACTTACGCAAGAGGTCAAGATGGCAAAGGGCTGGTACCAGCAAGCCACGCAAGGAAAGGCCGCTGTCGCAATGCCAGCAGAGGCCCCACCGGAACGCCAGCGAGGCTGCCACTAACACTACAAATTTAGGCTGTGTTACAAACATTCAATTAGATGAAAGACGTTACCGGCGCGCATCGCTACGCCAACAACCGCTATTATGCCGAGAAACGCAGAGACGTCTTGTCTGCTTGACACCAGGATGGCATAACGTGATAAACGGAGTCATTTATATATTTGAACGCGGTGTTACCGGTCTGAGCCCTGAAAGCAAATCCATATTTCAATCCGGCGTTTTTTGCTTGCTGACTCGTACACAGCTCTTTATCCAGGCATTAAGATAAAACATGTCACATTTGTGTGCGCAAAGGACTCTGTGCGCAAGGGACTTCGGAAAGACAGATCCGGACCCGCGGACCACGACTGCCACGACTCCGCCGACAGCTGTCACCCCCGGGCGTGCCACACGCGGGATCGCGCACTTAATCGCCTGCACTTCCGCCTACCAACCTGGGGAGTCTTTATGTGCTTTTATCCCTCATGCCATAGTGGCGGAGTGACGCGAGTGGGCTGCACAGCTCATCCTACGAAGTAGCGGCATCCAGCACTCCCCAAGCTGCTCTACGCCACCACCAAGCTGCTCCCACCCTGGCCACGCACGCCGTACTACTGGAGACCCACGACCGCTGACCATTCAACAGGAGCTGCGCAACTGCACGACCAGATCCTGAATGTAGCTCCTTTGGTTCACCGTTTCGGGCGCTGAGGGCGCCTGAGGGGACCAGGCGATTCACACACCCCGAGGCTGCACAGCTGTCCAGGAGGATCAAGTCACCGCCCGAAACGTGTTTGGATGCAAATTGTTCCCACCGCACAACAGTAATAAGACATCCCTGAAAGACCGAAAAAGATCAGGCCGTGCTCGCGAGCCGACCAAAATGAGGGTGTGAGGGCATGGGGTGTCCCCGTGGCGAGGGGATGGTGGGTGTCGGCGAGCGGCGCGCGTGCCTCAGCGATCACGGCGGTTGGCCCGCGCGAGGCCACAAAGAATTCGATAACTATACTGTGCTACACATGTATTGTTTATGCTTGTGAAAATTGGGCGCGCTTGTGGGTGCGCTTGCCGCGTGCAAGCGTTGCTAGCGTTGCTGCGTTGCACGGCGCCGTGTCGAAGTCAGTGGTCGAAAGTTTCGTAGCAGCAGCCCCTGGCGGGCGGCGTTGCCGTAGAACTTTCGAAGCAGTGTACGGGGCGGGCCTACCGTCAGTATAAAAGGCCGACCCTTTCCGGCGGTTAGCAGACCCAGAGCCACGCCGCGCCTGCACGACGGCGAACACTTGTTTGACTGGTGAACATTCCAATACTTTCCAACTCGTATTGCTTGAACTTGGCTGCCCGAAATCGGCCTGACGGGCCTCTGGCCCTTGTAATCTATGTGTTGATGAACCTGCCTGCACTCCCTTGCCCGTTCTAGTTGGGCCCCCCTTTCCTGCGCTGTGTGCGCCCCCACGGCAGCTGGACAGCCGTCTGCAACAGGGCAGCTCTGAGCCTAAGACCCTGCAGGAACCAGCCCACCGGACCAAGAGCAGTCCGCGCCCCTGCAGCTGCAACCACGTCAGCTGCCATCTAGTGCCCGCTCCCAGCACGGCGAGCGAAGACAGCAGTGAGCGAGCCAAGTGCCCCCCCTAAAAACCCTAAAAACCCTAAACCCCCTAAAACCCTAAACCCCTAAAACCCCAAGACGCGGACAGCACGGGAAGCCACGGCCGAGTCTGTATTCAGCAGACTACAACAGTCGATCCTCGAGCTACGGCAAAGCGGAGAAGAAGTGCTAATTATTGGTGATCTGAACGCACGCATCTCAACAAGCATCATTGACGTACCGGATCTAGCACAGCTCGAGGCGCTGGAGGACGTAGCACTAGGGGGTGGTTCCACGTCAGATATGCCCTGTACTGCAGACTACGCGGGGCTCCCAGTGAGAGCATCCGAGGATGCCCAAATAAACTGTTTCGGGGAGTACCTAGGGCGCATGTGCCGTTCGCAAGGACTAGTACTTTTGAACGGAAGGGCGCCGGGAGATGCAGCAGGTCACATTACTTTCCCAAAGGGCGACGCAGGTGGCAGCATGATTGATCTCTGTGTGGCGTCACCGACCCTATTCCCGAAGGTGGTGGCTTTGAAAGTGGGCGAGATTCTAAAGTGGAGGCACGGCGGATTGAAGGAAGCGAGTGATCATCGGCCGGTCACGTTGACACTGGGCTTGGAGGTCGAAGGGCAGGAAGCCACAGCGAGCCGCACACGCCCCGCAAAGAAGCGCACAGAGTTTGACGTACAGAAGAAGCACTTATTCAGTGGCTTGTTCAAGGCGGACGGTTCGCCAGTTGTAGGGAAAATCGAACAGATTAAGGTGGCACTTTGCGCGGAGGAGGGTGGCATCAGCACCACCGAAGCGGTCGAAGCCTTAGGCACATGTTTGTACGATGCATTAGAAAAGGCTTTCGGTCCCACACGACCGGCCAACCTACGGGAGCAGGAGACTCCATGGTGGAACGAAGAGTGTGCTGCGGCGCGTACGGTGTTTGTGCAAGCAAAGCTAGCGCTGGGTTGTCCAGTGGTACGAGAAGGAGAGGTGTGGCAAAACTTCCGCGCAGCCAGGGCATCCTATGACCGGGTGAAGCGAAGGGCCAGGGCCGCGCACGACACCCAGGAGATGAGGGAGAAGGTGGCACGCTGCCGCGCAGACGCCCGACTGCTGTGGAGGATGATTGAGGGACGGACTAAGGAGCAGTGCCCAGTCACGGCCGATGGGTTTCGGGATCATTTTGCGACCCTACTAAACGACGGCGCAGGCGGGGGATGCCCAGCAGCCGCCCACTGCATTTTGGGTTCGGGTGGGAGGATGTCCGAAGATCTTTTTGCGGCTGACCGTACGTGTCTGCACGAGATGTTGAATAGCGAGATTACCCTTGATGAGGTAACACGCGCACTAGCAAGGCTGCCCAACGGCAAGGCAGCTGGCTTAGAGAAGGTACCGTCTGAGTGCTACAAGTACGCGGTAAAACCGGGCGACCCCACCACTGAACCGCCGACACCGGCACTCAATAGAGTTGCACCGCTGGTGCACGTGTTGTTTAATAAAATCTGGAGCGAAGGGGCTTATCCTGAGCAATTTACTACAACTGTTTTGACACCAATTTACAAGCGGAAAGGTGACGTGCAGGCGCCTGGTAATTACCGGGGCATTGCAGTAGGGGGCGCCCTCGCAAAGTGCTATGCATCGATCCTTCTAGAGAGGCTGGCGAATGCCGGGGAGGAGTTTGAGTGGAGGCACACGGCTCAGGCCGGATTCAGGAGGAAGTACGGCACAACGCACCATCTTTTTGTCCTAAGGCATCTCATCAACAAGCACACGCGTGCTGGCGCCACCACCCCCCTCATTGTCGTACAAATTGATTTTGAAAAGGCTTTCGACAAGGTCCCACGACCATTAATTTGGATGCGACTGGAGGAACGCGGGGTAACGGGTGAGATGTTGGCGGCTTTGAAAAAAGCGTACGAGAGAGTGATGATGGTAGTGAAGGCCGGGGGTAAGCACAGTGCCCCCTTCGCAACCACGCAAGGGGTCAAGCAGGGCTGCCCGCTTAGCACAGAGCTTTTCGGCCTCTTTATAGAAACCTTAGCAGAGTACATTGATTCGGAAGATACGGACGAAGCCACAGGTGCACCTGAGATGAATGGCAAAAAGGTGTCACTGCTGATGTACGCGGATGATGTTTCCCTGCTGGCCACCACCCCTGAGCGGATGCGCCACTTGCTATCATTAGTAGACACGTTCTGCCTAGCTTTTGGCATGAAGGCAAACGTTACCAAGTGTGAGAGGCTGGTTTTTGCAGCCAACGAAGTAACGGCCAGCACTGTGTGCAGCGGATGCCAGGGTTTAAAGCTAGCAGGGCAGCCCATCCCTGCGGTGGACAAGGCGCGCTATCTTGGACTAGTGTACGGTCCGGGTAGGGCCTTCGTCAGCTGCAGGGAGACACTCTGCGAGTCAGCAAGGAGAGCCATGTGTGGGCTTAACACTAGATTGAACCGTTTACGCATTTTCGCACCAGATATTCGCATGAGGTGTTTCGACGTGCAAATCCGATCCATCCTTGCCTACGGATGTGAGGTATGGGGTCCCGACGTGCTAGTAGAGATGCTAGACGGAGGACCGCCACCCAGGAGGAATGACAGGAACAACCTAGCACAGGGCGCATTTGAGGCATGTTTGCGTGACGAGGCCGTAAAGCTGCAGGTCCAATACATGCGACAGACAGTGGGAGCAGCCAAACCGTCACACCGTCTCCTGTTTGCGGAGCTGGCCCAACTGCCGCTGCACTTTTTCATAGCCAAACAATGTCTGGGTTTTTACAATAGGATTTCCGCGCAAAACAGAAGTCTGGCCTTTGATGCACTAGTCGACGAGGCACGGGAGGCATGGGCGAATCCAATGGGAGATGGGTGGTGCGCGCGGCTGTTCCGTTTTGTGGCGGCACAGGGTGTCGACGCGTGGCATTGGCCAGGCACACACGAGTCCAGAGAGGAGTGGAGGGCAAGCACGGTCCTACCCGATGGACCTATCTTATCTACCTTCAGGGGCCATTTGACGAGGGCGTGGGAGCACGAGAGGCTGGTAGCGGACCCGCACGCATTCCCTTCAGACGGCAAGCAACCCGGCATACACATGTGCAAACACAAGCATTGGATGGGGCTAAGCGCACTAGGGTCCGCGCCGCCGACCCTGCACGAACACAGTAGAGCATTCATACCGGTTGCACAGCATAAGCTTTTGATGAGATTCCGTTTATGTTGCTGGCCAATCACCGCGAACCGTGCCTGGGAGAGGCCTAGGGAGGAGAGGACGTGCCCACTATGTACGGCCAATGAGGTGGAGGATGAGCACCACGTCCTGATGCAATGTGCTGCCTACACCGAGTTACGAGCGTGCAGTGGCCTAGACTTTAGCCTAAGCATGCGCGAAGTGATGCTGAAATCTGAGCCTGTCAAGTTAGCTGCATTACTCAGCTCCATCTGGGAGCATAGAAGTAGGGAAGTCCCCCTTGCAAGGGGAGAACAATAAATAGGACAATCATGCACTGGCGTTATAAGGGTCACCCCGGCCCGGGCCTCCGGTTTACACGCAGCAGGAAGGCACGCAAGAACGTGCGCACCACTCTGTAACCACACACACTGAAGTGCCCCCGCTGGCTGTGTGTGTGTGCCCCGATTCGGCACCACCTTTCTCCCTGTCCCCCTTTCCTCTGGCGTGGCCTTCTCTTACCACGCAGTTCAGCCCGTTCACGGAATACTTCCGCTGTAAGACGCATCTCGATTTAGTTAGTTGACACGCTTCCGCACCCTTTCAGTATCCAGCGCATTCCCATCTACGGTATCGAGCCAGACTTTCTGACGTACAGCGCACGCTCTGTCCCCATACAAACGTGTGCAGCAAGCTCTCATACGATCCTTGGGCCGCTCATCGACGCTGGAAACGCAAAAATTTATGGGGTTTGGACGCGTTCCGCGCGGGTGACGCGAGTGTGGTATCGAGACGGGTTTGAGCTGTATTTACTGATATCATCGAAAGGCGATATCGTGAACGGTGAAGTGCCAGCTCGGCAGGTCGGCGAGCCCCCCTCGTCGCGGAACGTCCCTGGCAGGCCCCTCCCTTGCGTCAACTTTTACTCCCTGTTCGAGTCCCTAGGAGGGGGGTGCAGGGGGGAGGGTGTCCCTCCCCCCGCTAGAGGGGGGGAGCAGGGGGGGGCACCCCCCCGCTTAAAAAAGCGTGTCGACCAAACGTCGCAGCTGGCATCAGTACTGCATTCGGGTGTTCATCGGTAGTAGCTGGGCTCAGGGGCTAAGTTAGGCAGCAACCGGGAGGCACAATATATAGTATAGGTACGTTGAACACACACACAGTCGGCTCGCCCTGCCCTGGGAAGCGCGCAAACCGGTGATGGAGTGGAGCGATCAATGGAGCGGCTAGTGGCGCCTTCCTGCGAATGCGCAGTGAGGTTGCTGATTGCTGCCATGATGCGTGATTGCAATTGCCCAGCGCCGGTAAAGTAGAAGTTTGGATGCCGTATGCGTGACGGCCCGCCTCATCATCTCCCCCGCCCTGTCGTGATCCGGCACGTGCTGATGTCACTCCGTGACCAGCCACAATCCGTCTGCATGTCTCGAAACGTTTGGCTGCATTCCCTCTCACCAGACTCGCGCCCATCTCCACGCGAACCAGCGTGCACCTGTTGAAACACCAGCACGGCGGGAGACCCGCGCTGGCCCTCGTGTTGGCGGTTGCCCATGAACTGTGGCCCTGCATTTTTTGGTAGCTGAAGTTAACAGAAATATTACGCTTCAATCCCAGCGTTGTTGTGCGCTCGCCATCTGGAACCTCCAGGGCCAGCGGTGCCGTGCGGCGGCCCCGGCTCAATCAAAGATTACTCATAGATGCAGGACAGATGTGAAACATGAACACCTCGACACACCTCGACACACCCTCACATCATGCACACAGGAAATGTGAACACGTGCCCCGCGCCATCCAGTTCAGGCGGCTTCTTGCCTCCACCCAGAAGCATAATACCGCAGCCTGCTGACTCTGGCTTTGCATGGCACACCCTTGCCAAAGTATGTAATTGTACTGTAAGTCCCTGTGTCCACTACTTCCACTCACACACACTCTACACACACGCACAGCATGGCAATCGTTCTTCTTTGCAGTACAGGGTTAGTTTGTCTTCCCGTGCAGCCGTAAAAAATGTTAGGTAGCACACATGTCACTTGGAACACATGCAAGAACTCCAGGGCTGCACTACAAGCTCAATCAAGCTCAACCCACGCTCCAACCAAATACAATCTGCGCTCTAAGCGCCAGCATGTGTTGACTGTGATGCGCCCTTACTTTGCTACGATCAACTACGGCTAACTCTACTCAAGCTCGTATGCACAGCATGCACAGTTGCCGCGCGTCACAACTACTGTCCCACAACCGTTGTCAGTGCTGTTTCAGTGCCGTGTAGTTAGTATCCCCCCATGGAGGCGCTGGGGAGCGAGCGTGCCGCGTCCGCAGCGGCAGTCAGCTGCTGCCGCCGCTCTTCACGCGCCGCCTTGGCAGCGGCCTTCGCTTCCCGCTTCGCCGCGCGCTCCGCACGTTGGGCAAGCTTTGCTGCCTTCTCTGCCCTTGTGATCATGCGTTTCTGCGGCTCAGGCTCAGGCCCAGGGTCGGGCTCAGGCCCAGACCCTGGCATAAATGCTTGCGCCGCGCCGGCCCTCCCTTCCGGCCGGCGCTGCTGCTGCTGCGGAGGCCATACCCCGCCGCCAGCAGCCTCACTCTCGCTCTCGCTCTCGTCAACAGACGCGGGCGCGGGCGGAGCGCTGTCTAGTTCGGGCACCTCCATCCCTGGATCCATCTCTGCCGGCGCCTCCAGCTCCTCGTCCTGCTCCCGCTTGAGCGGCTGTAGCAGCGGAAGCCCCGGCTGTAGCAGCAGTTGCTGCTGCTGCTGCTGCTGCTGATGTTGCTGCTGCGCAACAGGCAGCGGGGGCGGCACTGCCGCCGCCTGAACGTCAGCCGCCCCGCTCAGCTCCCGCTCCTGTGGCGCCTCCTGCACGTACGCCTGCTCCTGCTCCCGCTCTGCGCCCAGCTCTTCAAGCTCCGCCCGCCGGCGCAGCTGAGGCGGCGACGCTGGGTGCTCACGGCTAACCCCACCTGTCGCCGCCGCTGTAGATGCAGCAGCCTGCGTCACCGACTCCGGCGGCGCTGCCATCGCAGCACTGGTGGACGGCGACGCCGCGTCGTCCAATGCCAGGCGCCGGCGCGCATTCCGCGCATCATGTTGCGCCGCGCCCACCGGCAGCTGCGCTGCCGCCGGCCCATCCCGCTCTCCCTGGCGCAGGTCTCCCCCGGTCATGGGCAGCCCCGCCGCGCAGTCGGCAGGCTCTGGATGATGGTGGTCGGAGCTCCCCATCGTTGGCTGGTCGGGCCACAATGCCTCGGGCGTGAACGGCGCCGACACGGCCGCACCGCCCATCGCCGGTCTTCCCGCCGGACCCATCGCTGCCGCATCAACTGGCCCCGGCTTCTCTAGCGCCACCGCGCCAGCCCCCGCCTCTGCGCTGGGCGTTGGCAGCACAGCAGTCGAGGGCTGCGGCTTGGGCGAAACGGGCCCGGCATCTGCCGCTGGTGCCGGCACCTGCAGGCGCAGAAGCTGCTCGCGTGGGCTGCTGCAGCTCTCGCGTGCGGTGGAACCGCGCCGCCCACCCGCCACTGCTGCCGCCTGTCCCGGCTGCGACAGCCCCTGCTCTCTCTCCTCGGCCTCTGCCGCTGCATCCAGGACCAGCGCTGGGACACGCGCCACCATGCTGTGCGCACTGCGGGCTCCTCGGAGCGTGTCCGCCGGCGGCATGCCGGCGGCGCTGGCGGCGAGAGCAGCTCCCGCCGCCGCCGTGAAGCTGCGTGCTGCTGACGCCGGCGGCGAGATCCCGTGCGCTGCTGACCTGTGAGCCGCGGCCAGGGGCTGCAGGCGCATTCGGCTGGCGCTCGCGGCGCCAAAGCGTGAGCGGGACTTGGGCCTGCTAGCGCTGACGCACCCGCCCGCCTCAATCACGGAGCCCCCGCCGCCCCACTCCTCATCCCACTCGCAGGCCTCCTCCTCGTCCTCATCCTCTTGAACGTACGAGCCTGTGCCGCTGCCGCTGCCAACCGAGGACTGGCGGCCGAGACCGCGCTGTACCCCCGATGCGCGGCGCAGCGGCAAATCGGCCGCGGCATCCGCGGCTGCGGCGGCAGGGAAGATGCTCGCCGCGTCGGTGATGCCGGGCCGGCAGAAGCTCACCACGGGCGCTAGCCGCCGTGCGGAGGTCGGCCTGGCTTGGAGGGCTGCAGCGGCTGCGGCGGCGTCGCCGGCCGCAGCGGCAGTAGCAGCTGCCTCTCCGCCAGTGCTGGCTTGCGCGTCGTTGGGTAGCTGTAGCGGGTCCAGAAGTCCGCGTCGGTTGCGGCGGGCGACGGACAGGGCCGATGCCAGGGCACGCATCCTTGGCGATGAGATGTCTTGCATCGCGGCTGATTGCGGGCGCGCGGCGGGCGGCTGGGGCTGTAGCCGCGACGGCGGCGAGAGCGGGCCCCCTCCGGCCTGGTGCTGCGACGGCGGCAGCGGCAGCGGCGTGGGCGGAAGCAGCACGTTCGGATCCACGGCCGCTGCAAGCTGTTGTTGCTGCTGCGCCGCCAGAATGTGCAGCAGCTGCACGCGGGGGCCGCTGCTGCCGCTTGCGTTGCTGTGGCTGCTGCTGCCGCTCGTGGGCCGGCGCTTTAAGGACAGCTGAGCTGTCAGGGCTGAGGCCCCAAGCAGGGGAGGCATGCCCAGCGCTTCATCTCCCTCATCGTCATCGTCCCGCCCTGCGGCGACAGCCTCTGCGGCAGCTGGCGCCGGATGCGCCGTCTGCTGCGGCGGCTGCAACGGCTCAGTCTGTGACTGCTCAGGCTGCGACGACTCAGGCTGCAGGGACGACCGAGGTCCGTCACCACCTGGCGGCAGCAACTCCGAAGCGGTGCCCACGAAATGATCGGCGCGGTCGCCGCGGGGCGTGGAGACGGGCGCACCGGGCGAGGGCCTGCTGGGCGAGGTCGGCGCTGAAGCTGCCGGCGACACGTGCTGCGAGGCCGGCGCGAGGCCGCCCCCTGGCGGGCTCTTCCCCAGCTCTGCCTGGCTGGACACCGGGGCAGCAGCACCAGCAACGGCGCCTGCGGCGCCTGCGGCGGCGGCGGCGGCGGCGGCGGTCTCCGTGTCATACGCTCCGGCAACGGAATGCCCACGTGACGCAGGTGAGGTTGTGGCCGCTGCCGCCGCCGCGGCGGCTGCCTCGATCGGGGGCAGGCGGCGCGGCTTGTACGTGTTGCGTCCGCGTGACAGCGGCGGTAAGCTTCCCGGCGTGTGGAGCGCCAGCGAGAGCGGCAGCCCCGCCGGTGACGCTGGGGCCTTTGGCGGGAGGCCATGTGGGTGCGCCTCCTCGAGCGCAAGCCCAGCTGCTGACAGCAGCGGGTGCAAAGGCGAGGCCGGTGGCATAGGGGGGTCCGTCGGAGGTCCGGCTGCCGCCATGCCTGCGCCTGTGTCTTTGTCTGCGTCAGCGCCGCTGGCTGTGGGCTGAGGGGCGCTGATGGCTGGCGCCGCCAGTGCTTGAGGCTGCTGCGGTTCCATCGCCTGCTGGGCGTCTGCAGCGTTGTGCACGTGGGCAGGGGCGCTGGCGCTTGTGCCAAGACCTTCTGCACCCGATGCATTTGCCGCCACCGCTGGCGCTGCAGTGCCGCCAGCCCCATGCGCAGACGCGGGCAGTGCACCCTCCGGCAGCCTGGGCTGGGCATTCCTCGTTGGGTCGGCGGCATCCCACGCCTCAGCCAAGGACGCGTGCGTGGTGGCAATGGCGGCGCCGGCGGCGGTCCAGGCGGCCGTCGCGCCCGGCGCGAGCGGTGCGGCGGGCGCACCCGGCACCGGCGCGCTGCTGCGCTCCGGCGGCGTCGCTGCCGCCACCGCGCCAGAGGCGAACCCAGCACCGCCTGCCGAGGCCCGTGCCGCCGCCGCCGTGGCTGCCGCCGATGCCGGAAGCGGGGCAGCGCCCGAACCTTCCGGCGCCGCGACAGCAGACGCCGCCGCGGCGCTCGCACGGGCGAACGGCGTGCCAGGCTCGGCTGGCTCGCCGTCGTGGCCAACATTGCTGCCGGCAGCAGCTGCTGTTGCCGCCGGCGGCCGCACCGGCTCCGGTGTAACCGATGTACCTGCTGCTGACGGCGATGCAGACGAGGCCCGGCCGGGCAGCATGCCGCGGAACCAGGCCACAAAGCGGCCCACCAGCGATGGGGCCTTTCCGCCCACGCCCGCTCCCGCTCCCGACGCCGACGCTGCCGCCGCTGACGCAGGCGATGCGGCCGCTGGATGCGCCTGGCGCCGAGCCTCGATTGCGCTAGCGCCGGTGCTGTCGGCGGCGGCCTCTAGGGGCTCTGCTTCGGCAACCACCGCGCCGCGCAGCCGCAGTGATGGGGGTGTCCTGCGGAGCGACTCGACAAGCGGCGGCGAGCTGGCACCGGTGCCGGAGACGATGGCGCCGCCGGCACTGCTGCGCCGTGACGTCGCCAGCGTCACCGGCGTTGCGCCGCCGCCGGTGCTCGTGGCGCGGGAATCCGGCATGAAGCGCGACGGCCGCTGGCGGGACCCGGCGCCGCCGTCGACGCCCGCGGAGGGCGGCCCGTCGGAGCCGCGCGGCGGCTGCAGCGACAGCGGCGGCGGCGCGCTGGCGCCCGGGCCGCTGATGAACGGGGTGCGCGAGCCGAGCCCGCCGGTCGTCGACATCGCGGGGCCGGCCACCATGGGCGCGGGCAGGCCGCCCGCCATTCCGTAGTCTGTCATGAAGGGCACAATGGAGGAGCGCGAGTGCTGCTGCCCCAGCCTGCTGCGAGCCGATCCCGGCCCGTGCCCGCCCGGGCTGCCCAACGAGAAGGAATTCGTGCGCGCGCCGCCGATGCCGCCTGCCGCCGTGGGCGAGGGCGGCGGCGCCGCCAGCTTGGATCCCGACAGCACCGTCGCCAGGTCCGGGAGGCCGTGGCCGTGGCCGTGGCCGGCGCGCTGCCGGCGCGCCGCCGCCGCCGCGGAGGCCGCCGCCGTCGCCGCCGCGCCGATGCTCAGCGCAGTGGCGGTGGCGGAGGAGGCGCCGGCTGTAGCAGCACCGGGTGCGCCGGCTGGCATCGGCTCGGGTGCTACTGCCACCATGCTGTTCTTGCGTGACACGACCGAGAAGGAGCCGGCACGCGACAGCGCTCGCGAGCCATCGGCCTCCTCACCCAGGGCAAAAGCAGCAGACGCAGACGCAGCGGCAGAGGCGATAGAGCCCTGCCGCCGCAGCATGCCAAGCGCGACAGCCAGCACGCCGGCCACTGCGCCAGGGGTGGAGGCCCCGCCGGCCGCTGCTGCTGCACCGGCCGCCGCAGCTTCCTCTCCCGCCCCGGTCACCACGACGCTGCCGCCGATTCGCAGCGGCGACAGCCCGTGGCCGCCGCCGCCGGCCGCGCCTTCTTCCAGCGCCGCCGACGTCCGGCAGCGCAGCGGCGAGGCGGCCGCGCGGATCGGGCCCTCCGACCCGTCCTCCGCGCCCCCACACTCTTGCAGATTGTGGACGGAGCCGCAGCGCGAAGGCGGCGGCGCGGTTGCGCGGAGCGAGCCCGCGCGCGGCGTGAGGCCCAAGGGCGTGGGACCTGGCCACCCGCCACGCGGCGACGCTGCCGCGGCGGCGTCGGCTGCGGCTGAGCCGGTGGTCCCCGCCGCCGCTGCCGCGGCCGCGGCCAGCAGCGCCCAGCGCTGCGGCGACGTCGAGCGCGAGCCGGTCGCCATCGGCGTCGCGGCCCCCGACTCCAGCTTCGGCATGTGCTGCGACATGGCGTCCTCGTCCCGCTCATCCAGCACCATCAGTGGCGGCGGCGGCGCCGGCGGCGGCGGGTGGTCCACTGCCGCCCCGAACAGCAGCGTGCCCGCCGGAACCGGCCCACGGCCTATCCTTCCACCACCGCCACCGCCACCCCATCCGCCGCCGCCCAAGGCCGCTGCACCTGCAGCCGGCCCGGCCGCGTCCCGATCACTGACGTGGCCGGGCTCATCGTTCAGGTCGTTTAGAACCAACGCCACGGCCGTGGGGTTCTCAAACACGATCGTGCTCGCGCGTGACGCGACCTCGTAGTCCTCGCCCCCACGCAGCCTGAACGCCCAGCTGCCGCCGCTGCCCGCCACCTGCGGGCCTCCCTCGCCCAGCTGCCGCCGCCGGCTGGAAGCTGCAGCAGCGGAAGCTGACGTGGCAGCTGCGCCTCCCTGTCTCCTGCCGGCGGCGGCCTCGCCGCCGGTGGAGTGCCGGCGGCGCCGCCGCCGGACCACCGCTGCATACCCAAACGCCGCCGCCGCCAGCGCCACCAGTAAGAGGCCACCGGCAACTGCCGGCACGAGCACAGCAAGGTTTATGCTGCCCGCGCCGCCGCTCTGGCTACTGCCGCTTCCGCCGGCGCTGCTGCTGCCACTGGAGCCACCACTGCCGGTACTGCCGTTGCTGGATCCTGCAGAGCCATCCGCGCTCCCATCTGCACCGCCCCCACCGCCCTGGCGCGGCGCGCTGCCCGAGTTGAGGGACGGTGTGAAGGCGCCGCCGCTGCTGCTACTGCCGCCATCCAGCTGCAGGCCGGGGCTGTAGCTGCCGCTCGCGCTTCCGGTGCCAGCTGCGCCGCCACTCGGACCCAAAGTGTCCCGTCCGCCAGTCGTGCCGCCGCCACTGACAGGCGCCGCCGCCGCCGGATCGCCACTGCTGTTAGGCCTGGCCCCGGAAGTGCCACCGCCGCCGCCACCATCCACAGGGGTTTCACCTGCGGCGCCAACACTGCTGCCGGTGCTTCCACCGGACGTCCCAGGCGCTGACGGGCGCCCGGGCGGCGGCGGTGGCGGCGGCGGCGGTCGCTGGCTCTCCGCCGCCACGACGGCGGACTGCAACGACGCCGCGGCTGCAAGAGCGATGGCTGGGTCCGCCAGCAGCAAGTCCCCGCCGCCCGCTCCATACAGTCCCAGCAGCGTCGGCTTTTCCATGACCCGCACCCCCAGCACGCTCTCGCCCTCCGCAGCCGACGGCAGCGACAGCACGGTCGCCACTTTGGCCATGGCGATGAGGAAGGACGACGAGATGTCTGAGAAGGTCTGGACAGGGGCGTCCGGCGGCGCCGAGGGCGCTGGCGGGCGCTCACCAGAGGTGGCGCCGCCGTCGTCGGCACTCGCGGTTGCGGTCAGCGCCGCGACGACGCGCTCGCGCGCGGCAGCGATGGCTGCCTCAAGCTCCGCAGCAGCCGGGCTGGTTGCAGAGGGGCTGGCGCCGCTGCCCGCCGCCGCCACCATCTGCGCCCACAGCGCCGCCTGTGAGAACAACAGGGCCGAGCACGAAATAAGTTGGCGAGACATGCAATCACCGCCATGTTAAATGTGGATAACGCGCTACTTGACAACGAATGCGCGCTGCGCGCAACAGAACTGCCCCCGAAGCTGCACCCTGCCCCCTTCCCTCGAAGCTGCACGCACCTGCGTCTGCCAGTCGAGGCCGCCGGCATCCACGACGACGTCGCCTGCATTCGCGGCAGAAGGAAAGCAAGCGGGGCAAGACGCAACAAGACAAGACAACAAGGGTACGACGCGGTGCTTGAGCCGCGCAGCGCAGCGAGTAGGGCGGGGCCTCGAACGCGGCCTTGGCCTTGCATTACTTTGTGGCAGGCTGCAACCGTCACGTCAGGCAGACAGCCGACTAACGCGCTGCCAGGTCGCACGCTCGCACCTGTGAGGTCAGACGCGCCGCGCATTTCGGGCGGCCAGTAGTAGGGCTTGGGCGCCGCGAAGAGGCGGGGGTCGGGGTAGATGAGCATGCTGAGGCGCACGGAGCCGGCGACCACGTGCAACACTTCAATCTGCAGCGGCAAGCAAAAGGGCAACCGGTCCCATGACGTGAGCAAGCGTGCCTGCGTCAGGGCGCGACTGACTGTGTGGCTGGCGCGTGATTCATTGTTGCCATTAGCTGCATGAATCGAACGGCTGCAGGGACGAAAGAGGCAACAGTGCAACAGCGGACCTGTGACGGCTGCAGTCCGCTCGCGTTGGTGAGCTGGCCGACAAAGTTGGCTCGCGCCGTGGGACCGAAGTCGTTTGCGGGGACGGCCAGCGCGGTGCCCATCTGTGGGGGCGCGTCACGGCGGGGCAGGGATCAACAAGCGGGCCACAGCAAACACTGCTGTAGCCAGCAACGCAAGTAGGACCGCACTGCCACAAGTAAGCAGGGGCCTCACCTCGAGACAGTACAACGAGCAAAGATGCTACCCAGCGCCTGACTCACCATGACGGCTGGCTCGGATCGGACTTCCAGTGCACGGCCGCCCGCCATCTTGACCGTCAGCGTCGTGACGGACGCGTCCCAGAAGTACGATCCGTGCGCCGTACCGTCGTTCAGTGCCGGCGGGCCGGCCGCCAGGGCGGGTGCGCGGTCACTCGTGTCGGGCAGCCAGGCGAAGCGGCGGGAGAGGCTGGCGGCGTCGAAGCGGATGACCAAGATGATCTCGGCGGCTGGATCCGCGTACGGCAGCGACATCTGGAAGGATCGCGGCGCGCTTGATTCTGTATTTTGGTTTCACAATGCGGTGCGGTAAAAAGGGCGTTCGTACTTAGGTTGATGTCGCACGCTCACACGCACCAGGACAAGGTAAAAGACAATTTGGCAGCGAAGACACGAACATGGCCAACCTGGGTGGAAGGAGATGCGAGTGGTGCGGCGTGTGGGCAGGTGGGTCCAGTAGGCGGCCAGCCGCTGGCTGCAGCTGGACGAGCTGCCCGAGCCAACGTCCGGAAAGCACCAGGACTGCACGCAGCACAGAGTCGGAGGACGGGGATTACGGCTTGCAAGGCATATGGGATTTGCGAAAGCTGAGGCCCGTTCAGTGCATAATCCGCAGTTCTCCCTCTATCAGGATGCCTCCACAGTCCGCACCCACCTGGTCCATGGCCGGCGCCACCACATCCACCGAGCCCGACACGTTGAACGCCACCGCCTCCGGGCCGCGGACCTGCAAAGGGCAACATGCTATGGGCACGCTCCCCAAGCCGTAGCATGCCCTCGAGCATTTCCTTCAGCCCACACGTGACCGTGGTAACCCTCTTGCAGCGTACCTCTGCATCCGTATCGCGGCTCGCCAGCACGAACAGCTGCGGATCAAAGCCGGTTGCGCCACTGCCCGTGCTGCCAGCGCACACGTACGTTCCCAGGTCGCTGCGGTAGGTGCAGCCACTGCCGGAAGGCAGAGGCGGCGCCTGGGCCAGAGGCTGCGGTCGAGGGCCGTCCGGAAACGCGCCCAGCACCGCTGCCGGGCCGCCTCCAGGCGACAGCCCCAGCGACCCGTCCAGGTCTTTGAAGAGCACGTGCGAGGGCCCGGCGCAGTTGAGGGGCAGGGTCGCGGCCCCTGCGGAGTAGTCAGCAGTCCCGCAGTCGAGCGGGTTGCGCCACGCCGGGTCGGGCCCCCGCATGAGGAACAGGCCTTGGGAGGACCTGCATGTACAGGATGAATCCAGTTCAAGGCGCTTGGAGCGCAAACTAGGAAAAGAGTGTTGTTCCATGCGTGTGCGTTACAAGGAAGCTTACCCATTCGTCCTGGTGTTGACGAGCGTGATGCGCCGCAGGTGGTGCGGGTGCGACGCGTCCGGCGCGGTGGGGTTGTTGCCGAATGCAAAGCTGCCACCGCCGCACCCGCCGCCGCCCTCGAAGTCCGCGACCGTGATATCCGTGATGTTGGCCTGACCAAACACCATCGGGTAGCCCCGCACAGCTGTCCAAGGCGAGCCGCCGTCTGGCCCGATGGAGAAACCAAGCGCAAACGCCGCCGCGACAAAGCCCACCGAAGGCGTGTACGGCAGGGCACGGTTGTAAGACTGAGACGTCAGGCGCTGGTGGCAGCCCGCGTCAGACGGGCTCGCACAAAGCGCGCACACCACTGGCGACGTGCGCCCGGCCAGCAGCCCACCGCGCCACGACACGCCCGCGCGCTCCGTGAAGCCGCCCTGCCGCAGCAGCGCCGCGCCGGCGTGTCGGTTGTCCAGCAGTGCCACGTCGTACAGCCGCACGTCCGTGTCGATGCCGCGAAGCGTGATCAGGCCGTAGTCCCAGTTGGTGTGCGCCGTGAAGTTGGACAGCGCGGTGCAACCCACGCTACTGGATGCAACGCTGGCGCGGAGCCAGGCGCCCACCAGGCAACCGTGCGCGGTGTTGTTGCGGAAGGAGCCACGGGACCATGACACAGGGCCAGCGTCCCATGGGTCGCTAGGAGGAGGCTGCGGCGGGGGCGCCGGCGGCGAAGGAGGTGGGGCGCCAGGTAAAGGTGGGCGCGGCGCTGGCACGGACGGCGGGATGGGGCCTGGCGGGCGAGGTGGGAGCGGCGGGCTAGGCGGTGACAATGGGTTGGGCGGCGATGTTGGGGGCAACGGCTGGCGCGGAGGCAGGGGAGGCGACGGGGCCGGGTCGGCAGGCGGAGAAGGCGCGCGCGGGGGCAAAGACGGCGGCGATGGCGGCGGCGGGCCCGGCGGCGCCGCGGGCTGGCTGCAAGGCATTCCTTGGTAGACGAAGCCAAAGCGGTCGGAGCCGGCCGCGACGTTGCCAGTCACCCAGTTCGCGGACTGGGACAGCAGGAAATTGGCTGGCGAGACCGAGGCCGCCGGGCCTGCTGCTGTGGCAGCCGCGGTGCTGCTGTTGCTGCTACTGTTGTTGACGGCCGCGACCACCGCGCCGATCGCGAGGTTGTTGTGGAGGTGGTTGCCGGTGGTCAGCAGCTGGACGTTGGAGACGGCGTAGGAGCCGTAAAACACATTGCCGTACAGCTCGACACGAACCGTAGGGCTCTGGCTCCCCAGCACCGCCAGGTCCCCGCCCACGCCCGCCACGACTGCCGAGTCGTACATGTACGACTGGCTGCTGACGTCGGGGCTGCAGCTACTGCTGCCGCCATCACTGCTGCTACTGCCGCTGCCATCACTGCTGCTACTGCCGCCGCTGCAGCGGCTGCTACCGTCGCTGCCGTCGTCGGCACTCGTCGCGGGTCTGGGTGACAGGCTCTGGAACAGCACACACGGCCGCTGGCCCTGGCCCGTCACTGCCGCCCACTGCCCGCAGCGCTCAACCACCACGTTGCTCAACTGTGCTGTGCCGGTGCCAACCACCAGAAGGCGGGCGCCGTGCGTTACGGCGGACGCAGCGGTTGACGGGCTGCCATCAGCAGCTCCGGGGCTGCCGTACAGGCGGTTGAGATCCAGGGACCCTCCAGCCTGCTGCTGCAACTGCTGCGTGCCGTTAGCAGATGGGGTGGCGTAGGCCTCCGCCGCCGCGATGCCCACGTTTGAGGACAGCAGCGCCACCTCCGCGCGCATGTCCACAGACAGTGTGGCACTGCCGCTGCCGCTGCTGCTGCCACTGACGCTGGCGGGGTAGCTGCGGCCGCGCGCGGCGTGCGGGTGGCGCAGCGGCGAGTCCAACACCACCGCCGTCAGGTTGCCTGCTCCGTCTGCAGAAGCAGTGCCATCTGCCGTCTGCGGCGCGATTGCCGTGATGCGCCGTACCTCCGTCTGGTACTGATTGTACGACGTTGAGGCGACCATGATGCGATCCCCAACCTGGATCCCGCGCAGCTCGCCGGATGTGGACCCAGAGATCCGCACGGATGTGTCGCCAGGCGCCGCCGCCCTGGCCAGCCGCATCCAGCGGCGGCTGACCGGCCGCCCGTGAAGGCTCAGCCGGCCGCCAGCAGCCACCACCAGCACCTGAAAATTGAGGACGCAGAACAAAAGCGACGTCGGTGCCTTCGCCCAAGTTGCACGGCGGCTTGCATGGTTCCATGCATGATGGATTTATGGTTGGGTGCTGGGGGCGCGCGCCTCAGCGACAGGCGCGGGCGGGGGCCAATCGTAAGCTGCCCTGAACGGCGGTGCCGCCCCTGAATGGTGTTTCCCCTGAGCAGTGCTACTGTCTGCTCGGCGCCACGGTCGGGCGCCACCCACCTTGCTGCCGACGTTGCTGCCAGCCGGGTAGCCCGGCCCAGCGACAGCTGCCGCCAGGGGCGGCAGGCTGTAGCCGGGGTCACCGGGCTGGCCAGTCAGCAGGACGCGCGCCACGGTCGGGTGCGGCACAGCCGGGCTGCCGGCTACTAGCAGGCCCTGTGGGTGCGCGTGTGCAGCGACGACACACGGACAAACAGTCACAGCGGCACTTCCTCCCAGTAAAGACTACCGGTACGCACGCGGCGCAGTGCAGGCGAAACACATTTGATGTTTGACGGCACATCAGGTAAAGGGCACAGACTAGAAATCCTACGGTTGCCTGTTGTCCTGCCGCGCTCGCAGCTTGAGTGGCTTCATCACTCACCCCTGCCAGCACCAGCACGGCGGAGGCGGTGAGGGTGATGTCCTGCAGGGGGTCGAACCGCAGCGACCCAAGCACCACCAGAGACCCTAGGGCCGGCGGGCTCTCGTCCAGCAGCAGCGCCCAGGCCGCCGGGACCGTCACGTTGGCGCCCGGCCCGGGCTTCCCGCCAGTGCGGTTTACCCACGTTGAGTGCCGCGACCAGCGAAGGAAGGGCTCTGGTGGCGGCGCGGGGGGCGGCGAGGGAGAGGGGCTGGGCGGCTCCGGCGAAGGTGGTTCCGGGCTTGGAGGGTCTGGGGACGGCGGCTCAGGGCTAGGCGGCGCAGGGGATGGAGGAACCGGGCTTGGTGGCACAGGGCTTGGCGGCTCCGGCGACGGCGGCTGCGGGCTTGGCGGTACAGGAGACGGCGGCGCCGGGCTGGGCGGGCCTGGAGACGGCGGTTCAGGGCTGGGCGGCGCGGGGGATGGAGGAATCGGCGGCTCAGGGCTGGGCGGCGAGGGGGATGGAGGCAACGGGCTTGGTGGCTCAGGGCTTGGTGGTGCAGGCGACGGCGGCTGCGGGCTTGGCGGCACGGGAGACGGTGGCGCCGGGCTGGGCGGCTCCGGCGAAGGTGGCGCCGGGCTGGGAGGGCCTGGGGATGGCGGCTCGGGGCTGGGTGGCGCGGGGGATGGAGGAACCGGCGGCTCAGGGCTGGGTGGCCCCGGGCTGGGCGGCTGCGGCGACGGCGGCCCGGGGCTGGGCGGCGGACTAGGCGGAGGAAGCGGCGGCGAGGGAGACGGCGGCGGCGGCGGCGGAGAGGTGTACGCCGCAACGATGGCGGCGCGCAGCGTGGCGTCCAGAGTCCCGCGCGTGTCTGCGCTTTCCAGCCACGTCCCGTCGGCGCCGCCGCACACGCCCGCTAGCACGGGGTCGCCTGTGACGGCCAGGCCGTAGGCGGTTGGCGTCAGCGGCCACGTCAGCACCACCCAGGCCCGGTACAGGTCAGCCAGGTACGCCGGCGTCAGCTGCACAGCCAGCGCGGGCGCGGGCGGCGCCGGGGGCGGCGGCGTCAAGGACGCCAGCCCGCCGCCCGCCGCCACGGCCGCCGCCTGCTGTGCCCAGCCATAGTCATCATCGACCGCTAGCGCCGCCGCCGCAGCGGCGGCGGTCGCGTTCGCCAGGGCGGCGGCCACCGCCGCAGCCTGCTGCTGCTCGGGTGCGCCGACGAGGCCCGACCACGCGGTCGCGAGGAGTGCCGCTTGCGTCGCTGCATCCAGGCCGCCTGCGGCCCCGGGCCAGGCCGGCTGCGGGAAGGCGTCCGGCCGGCTGGTGTTGGAGTCGGCAGCTGGCGGGTAGATGTGCACTGCCACTGGCAGCGTGGCCTGGCCGCTGGCGGCGGCGGCAGTCGCGGCGTCGGTGGCGTCGGCTGGGTAGGGCAGCGGCGTTACGTCCAGGCGTTGTGGGTCCAGGCCGGCCGCCGCTGCCAGTGCGGCCGCCAGCGCGCGCCGGGCCGCCACCGTCATCGGGACGGAAGTAACGGTGGCATTCAGCCGCACCTGCAGGCGAGGCGTGAAAGAGGGAAGGGGCACCGCGTGCGCGTGACGGGTAATCATGCACGACTGTGAAGGCTGGTACAACTAGCGCGCCAGACACACACGCCGGCAGGCCTCGAAGGCAGTCGGCCCGCATGACCTACCGGCACCGCGACCTCCGTTCGGACCTCCACCGTGCGCCCGCCGCCCGCCATCTTGACGCTGAGCCGCCCGCCGTCGCCGTCCCACCAGTACGACCCGTGGGCCGTGCCGTCGTACGGGGCCGGCGGGCCGCCCGCCAGGAGCACGCCTCGGCTGCCACCGCTGCTGCTGCCGCTTGTTCCATCCAAGTTAGCCGACGGCGGCGGCACCCATGCGAAGCGCCGCGCGGCCGTACAGTTGGTTGGGAAGCTGAACGTCAGCACCAGCTCGGCGGCTGGAACAGCGTACGGCAGCCACAGCTGGAACGAATCCGGAACGGCGCCTACAGGCGGCGGGAGAAGAGGAGGGAAGCCAGTGACACAAAAGGGCTTGCGCGTGCGGCCCCGCTGCTACCTGCAGCCTGTTTCCCTGTCCCCAGCTTGCAAACTGGCGACCCACCTGTGAAAGAGACATCCACGGTGGCTCCCGTGGGGAGCACCGTCCAGAAAGCCGCCAGCTGCCGCCTGCAGGATGCGGCCCCTAGGCACCAGCCCTGTGTGGGGCCATAGGGCGAGGGGTCAGCGGGTCGAACCGGGGCCATCTACCTGCAGCATGCCTGCGTGCGTGTGCTGCCACTGCTGCACAAGATCCCACGTCAACACGCAACATCCGCCGCACCCACCTGGTCCATGGCCGGCGCCACCACATCCACCGAGCCCGACACGTTGAACGCCACCGCCTCCGGGCCGCGGACCTGCAAAGGGCAACATGCTATGGGCACGCTCCCCAAGCCGTAGCATGCCCTCGAGCATTTCCTTCAGCCCACACGTGACCGTGGTAACCCTCTTGCAGCGTACCTCTGCATCCGTATCGCGGCTCGCCAGCACGAACAGCTGCGGATCAAAGCCGGTTGCGCCACTGCCCGTGCTGCCAGCGCACACGTACGTTCCCAGGTCGCTGCGGTAGGTGCAGCCACTGCCGGAAGGCAGAGGCGGCGCCTGGGCCAGAGGCTGCGGCCGGGGGCCGTCCGGAAACGCGCCCAGCACCCCTGCCGGGCCGCCTCCAGGCGACAGCCCCAGCGACCCGTCCAGGTCTTTGAAGAGCACATGCGAGGGCCCGGCGCAGTTGAGGGTCAGGGGCGCGGCGCCTGCGGTTGCGGCCGCTGAGGTGTAGTTGACGGTCCCGCAGTCGAGCGGGTTGCGCCACGCCGGGTCGGGCCCCCGCATGAGGAACAGGCCTTGGGAGGACCTGCATGTACAGGATGAATCCAGTTCAAGGCGCTTGGAGCGCAAACTAGGAAAAGAGTGTTGTTCCATGCGTGTGCGTTACAAGGAAGCTTACCCATTCGTCCTGGTGTTGACGAGCGTGATGCGCCGCAGGTGGTGCGGGTGCGACGCGTCCGGCGCGGTGGGGTTGTTGCCAAAGGCAAAGCTGCCGCCGCCACAGCCGCTGCCGCCCTCAAAGTCCGCCACTGTCACTCCGTCGATCAATGCCATTCCAGCCGCAATCGGGTAGCCGGCGACCGCATCCCAGGGACCGCGGTCAGGCCCAGTGCTGAACCCAAGTGCAAACGCCGCCGCGACAAAGCCCACCGAAGGCGTGTACGGCAGGGCACGGTTGTAAGACTGGGAAGTCAGGCGCTGGTGGCAGCCCGCGTCAGACGGGCTCGCGCAAAGCGCGCACACCGCCGGCGACGTGCGCCCGGCCAGCGTCCCACCGCGCCACGACACGCCCGCGCGCTCCGTGAAGCCGCCCTGCCGCAGCAGCGCCGCGCCGGCGTGTCGGTTATCCAGTAGTGCCACGTCGTACAGCCGTACGTCCGTGTCGATGCCGCGCAGCGTGATCAGGCCGTAGTCCCAGTTGGTGTGCGCCGTGAAGTTGGACAGCGCGGTGCAGCGTCCGCCGGGCGGCGCGGCGGACCGAGACGCCGCGCTCGAACGCAGCCAGGCGCCCACCAAGCACCCGTGCGCGGTGTTGTTGCGGAAGGAGCCGAGCGCCCACACGCCAGCGGCTCCAATGCTGCTGCTGTCATTGCTACTGCCAACATTGCTAGTGCTGTTGAAGAGGCCAGCTACTACCTCCAGTGCTGTCGGGTCCGTGCATGGGATGCCTTGCACTGCAAATCCAAATGCATCACTGCCGCCAGCCACGTTGCTCTCCACCCAGTTCCCTGGCTCCCTGATGTAGAAATTACTCAGCACCCGCGCGCGGTACACAGTGCTGTTACTGCTGCTGCCATTACCAGCCATGATGCTTGCGCTGGCACTGAAGTTCAGCGGGTAGGGCACCTGCTGCTGCAGCAATGCCGCTGCTGCGCCCCCAGCTGTCAGTGCTCCCGATGCTGCCCCGGAATCCCATACTGCGCCAAGGGCCAAGTTATTCTTGATGGTGTTGCTGGACGACAGTACTACGACATTAGATGCTCCATAAGCTCCGTACAGTGCGTTGTCTTCTATAGCTACTGCTGCTGCGATTGCTGATGAATTTGCAGTGGATGCTGCAGTGCTGTTGGTGAGGTTGTTGCCTGCTGATGCCGATGGCGCTGATGCTCCAGCGAGGACTATGTTGCCACCCGTGCCAAATGCAATGGCACTGCATCGTATGTACAATTGAGAGCCAGCTGCGCTACTGTTGCTACTGTTGCTGCTGCTACTGCCGTTTGAAAATGCGGCTTGCGGCGCCAAGTCCTGGAACAGGACACACGGCCGCAGCAGCGCGCCGTCCAACTGCCCGCAGTACTCCATAGCCGCGCCCGCCAGCCGTGCCGTACTGTTTCCCGCCACCAGGAGGCGGGCGCCGTACGAGATCCAGGGCGCTGTACTGCCGTCGCCCCAGCTGGATCCGTTGGCGGTTAAGGGGCTGCCGTACAAGTCTGATGGTGGCAGGCTGCCCGCCGCCGTGCCATAGGCCTCCGCCGCCGCGATGCCCACATTTGAGGACAGCAGCGCCACCTCCGCACGCATGTCCACAGACAGCGTGGCATTGCCGCTGCTGCTGCCGCTGCCATTGACGCTGGCGGGGTAGCTGCGGCCGCGCGCGGCGTGCGGGTGGCGCAGCGGCGAGTCCAACACCACCGCCGTCAGGTTGCCGTCTGCTGCTGATGCCCCACTGCTGCCGCCCCCGCCATCTGCCGACGAGGATGACGTCACCAGGGAGCTGTACGGCAGCACGGCCACGATGTACCGCACCTCGCTCTGGTACTGGTTGTATGAGCTGGATCCAACCAGCACGCGGTCGCCGGGCTGCCAGGTTCCGTCCAGGTCCGAAAGCGGCACGTCCAGAAGCAGCGCCGTGTCACCCGCGGCGGCGGGGCGGGCCAGCCGGGCCCAGCGCCGCGCCTGCACCCGGCCGTGCAGGTCGAGCGCGCCGCCGCCCAGCACCGCAAGCACCTTGTTCCCCAGGTCCGCGCCAGGTGCAAACGGCGCTCCAGAGGCGTCGGGGACGCACCAGCCCGGGCCCCCGCGGGAGCCGGTGAGGAGGATGCGCGCAGTCCGTGGATGTGGTGCGCCTGGGGCACCCGCTGACATCGACCCCTGCGAACGGTACAAGGGAATCCGGGCAGCGAGCGCCAATTACCACACTAGAGAAGCGCGCACGACACAATCCGAAACAAGCACAGGACCGCGTGCATGAATTTGGTCCCTGCCGCGCTGTTAGCTTGCTTGAGAGGCTCGCTCACCCCTGCCAGCACCAGCACGGCGGAGGCGGTGAGGGTGATGTCCTGCAGGGGGTCGAACCGCAGCGACCCAAGCACCACCAGAGACCCTAGGGCCGGCGGGCTCTCGTCCAGCAGCAGCGCCCAGGCCGCCGGGACCGTCACGTTGGCGCCCGGCCCGGGCTTGCCGCCCGTGACGTTTGCCCATGTCGTGTCCCGTGACCAGCGAAGGAAGGGCTCTGCCTCCTCCACAAACTGCGTGTTACAGCCGCCAGCAGGGCAGGTTCCAGACTGAATGCGAAGTTGGACGTTGCTGCTTCCAGCGAGGAAGGTGGTGAGCGCCGTGTCGTTATACCGGACGACGGTGCCGTTGCCCAACCACCTCCAGCTGTTGGGCGTGAAGGTTCGGATGTATGACGCAGTGCCGTGGACGGTTGACGCGCTGGCGGCGGGCCGAGCGGTCAAGATGGCGGCGGCGCCGTTGACAGTGAAGCTGCCGTTGAACGCGTAGCGCGTGGTTATGTAGGAGAAGTGGCTCAAGACGTTCAGGATGTCAAAGCGGAACAGACTGCAGCCGGGCAACAGTTGGAGGAAACAATGAGCGATGCGCGAACCTTGCAAGACATGGAACGCATGACCTGGAGTGGCTGAACACAAATTCCTTGAGCTTGATACACCCCCTGCTGCGCCGTACAACTTGCTGCCCCACCCATGCGCCGTCCCATTCATGACCGCTTCCCACAGCACCCAGCACCCAGTGCACTTACATGTAAACGGTTGGATCCACCCGGATGCCAGTGGACGCCCGCCAGTGGATCCAGAACTCGCGCGCGCCGGTTGGAAGTGTGACCATGTACGACGCCTCGTTGGCGGCAACCCACGGCACAACGGTCGAGCGGTTGGTGGCGGCGTTCACAACCACCATTTCGGTGGCGGCGATCGCAGTCGGCGACGCCGTCACGTGCATGCGCCGGAACGGCCCCACGCGCGGCGCGCACACGGCGGCGTTGTTGGAGGAAGGCCAGCCGGCGGCGCCGCGCAGGTAGGCGCACTCGCTGGGCTCGAAGAGGCTGTTGCTGACCGCGCTGTGGAGGGTACTGCCCGCCCAGGGCGGCGCTGCGGCTGCCGTGAAGCTCGAGTTGGCGGTGCTGTTGGCGGCTGCGAAGGCAGCCGGGTAGGATACGTAGGTCGACAGGCGGGCTGCGGAGAGGAGCGTGCCGTCGGTGTCCTCATAGACGCCCTGTGTTCACCAGCAGGGGCGGCAGTGTACGGCAGTAGCGCCACGTCAGCACACGTACGCCGGCGGGCGCCGCGCATACCGCCGCACGCATTGCGCCCATCACGAGCCTCCGCGTCTGCGGCATTCATATCCACTCGGCACCTCCGCAGCGCCCCCCACCACCACGCACCTGATGCGACCAGCTCCAGGCCGCCAGTGCCGGGCGCCGCGTGCCCGACCGCGCGCTGCTGGCGTTACTGCCGTCCGTCCCCGCCGCGCCGCCGCCAGCAGCGGGATCCGCCAGCAGCTCCACGAACTGCAGCCCCGCGGTCTGTGTGGTGCAGCCGCCCTGGAAGAGCAGGCAGCGCGCGCACGCCTCCAGCGCAAAGTGCTGCGGCAGCGGCGGCGCGACAGCGCCCGCGATGGACAGCGGCACCGCGACGGTGAAGTTGGCAAAGGTGAGGTTGACCAGCGCCACGCCCGACTGGTGGTAGCCGCTGCCCGGGGGCGTGCTGTGCGTGGCGACGCCGGCGACGCGGCGGGTGGCGTTGGGCCAGCGGCCGGCGGTGCCGGCGGCGCCCGCCGCGGTGCGGCCGTACAGCGTGGAGGCGAACACGCCCGCGAGGTTCGTCAGTCCCACGGTGATCCTGGGCACGTAACCAATGGCAATGGCAGGGGTAGCGCGGCTTAAGACGCTGATATGGGCAAGCAAGCAAGCAAGCGTGCAGGCTTGCGACTGCACGCACCTGGACCGGTCGTCGTGCACCCACGCAATCTCGGCCTGCGCGCCCGTCTCCTTGATGAGCGTGGTGTTTGGCGCCATGGGTCCGCCGCCGTTGTCGCCCAGGGCCATTCCGCGGAACTGCACCAGGCCCACCTGCGGGCCCGCCGTCGAGGGACACGTGGTTTGAGGCACAGGCACGAAACGGTCGTCATCTTACACAGCATCCACCAACAGACTCGCACACAACTCGTGCGCGCCCACCCAATCCTTGTCCCCCCCAGCTACCAGCCAGCTGGGCTGGCTGGTTTGGGTTCTCTTGGTCGATTCGCTTCGGTTTCTGGAATAAACTACCCCAGCTACCCACCGCCCAGACTCACCACGCTGGCTGCCGCGCCCTTGAGTCCGCACTTGAAGGCGGTGAGCCCGTCAAACACCGCCGCGGCCTGCTGCAGCGGGCCGGCGTAGCGGCTGCAGGGGCTGGCGCGCGGGAAGTACTCCGGGTGGATGCGCAGACCGTACAGCAGCGCAGAGTGCGCCGCATTGGAAGCAAACCCACCGCTGCTGCTGCTGCTGCTACTGCCGTTGCTACTGCTGCTGTCGTTGCTACTGCTGTTCGCCGTGGCGGCAGGTGGCATCGTCGTGAAGCGGGGGCAGGTGCTGAAGAAGGCCGAGGTCACCAAGGTGGAACCGGAGCCCTCCGGGCTGTCTGGCAGGCGGTACAGAAAGCCGGTGTGGTCCGATCCCGCCGCAACGTTGTTCCTGAGGTGGTGGACATGCGTGCGTGTGCGTGTGCGTGTGTTAGATGGCAACGCATCCGGCTCGCTCCAGCGTCCCTTCGCGGCTTCACCACCTTAGCAACAGCTGTAGTAGGTCCACGGCGCTGGCTAGGTCTGAGGACCCCCCGTTCTCCCGGCCATCACGGCGGCCAAGACGCCAGCGCACATGCCCGGCTGCTCCACACCGAACCTGCCATCCCAAACGGAAATGGTTGATTCTGGGATTGGAATCAAATACTGGCACCCGCACCTGAGCGTGTTGTTGGGGTTGGCAACGTAGAAGGTGGCGGGGTTGCCCGCATCCCACGCCGCGGTGGGCGGCAGCGCCGGGTTGGCATTAGTAAGGATGCCCACATTGCCGTCCAGCACGTTGCCGTACTCCGTGCCCTCCTCCAGCACGAACCCGTGGCCGTACACCTCGTACAGCACGTTCCGTTCCAGCACCAGGCCGCTGGTGTTGGTCACCACGATGCCGCGCGCGTAGGCGTCCCGCAGCACGCAGCCGCGCACCCAGGACGCGGAGCTGTCGCCGGCAGCGGTGCTGCTACTGCCGGAGCTGCTGCCGCTGCTGCTACTGCCGCCGACGTCGCCCTGCTGCAGCCAGTGCAGCGAGTAGGCGCCCGTGCGGAAGGCCTGCCCCATGCGGGCCATGGCCACGTGGCTCAGCCGCACGGCGGCCTTGGGGCCTTGCGCCAGGAGCAGCGGCGGCGTGTGGACCAGGACCTGTGGGGGTTACGGTGGTGATGTGCTAGATCTCATCAGCCACCACAGCAGCCACAGCTGCATGACAACACAATGGCCGTGACAAGACACCCCGGCGGGACCGCTCGCTCCAAATACGGTAAAGCAACGCCGGCGGCCCGGAACTCACCCTGGCCCCGAACATGGTGCCCGCGGACGCCGCATCCCCTTGCAGCGCCACGTTGCGGCTGAGCAGCGCCACCGTCGCGCGCATGTCCAGAGGCTGGGCGGGCCGCGCCAGCCCCGCAGCGGCCGGCGGCGCCACCACCACCCCCAGGTGCGTGTAGGCCAGCGGCGTGTCCAGGGCCACCCGGCTCACGACGCCGCCACCCGGTGCGGCACCGGTGGCGTTGTTGACGGTGACGGACACGATTGCCGCCTCGTCCACCTCATCCGCGAAGTAGGAGCTGCTGGCTATCACGATGCGGTCGCCGGCCTGGGAGCGGGGGGATTGCGCGGAGGGAATTGAGAATGCAGCAGACACGAGTATGCCTCTGAAGGCAGTTTGGACGTGTCAGGCCGGATCGCTCATGGCAGTCAGTATGGAAGACATACACAAACCGCCATCCCAAGCCAGCCCTCGCACGCACCTTCCAGTCCACAGCGCCGTTGACCAGGATGAAGCCATCGCCCGGGTTGGCGGTGGCGTTGAGGGTGGTGTACGGCGGGGAGCGGGGCGTGCCGTACATCTCCAGCACACCACGCCGTACCGCGATTACCTTTGCGCCGTACAGCGGTAGCCCAGCGGTGGCGCTGCCACTAGCACCACCACCGCCATCGCAGCTTGTGCCGCTGCCGCTATCATCCGGTGATGCCGGCGGGTCCCCCAGGACTGTGATGGTGGCGGCGGCAGTGTACGGCTGGTCGGCAGAGCCCACACTCAGCCTGCCGCCGCCGTCAATCAGGATGCTGCGGGCCTGCAGCTCCAGCGCCGGCTGCGTGTCGTCGAACACGAGCCAGCCCAGCACCAGCAGTGCGCCCAGCGGCGGCGGGCTCACATCCAGCAGCAGCGCCCGACCCGCCGCCACCGCCACGTCCTCCCCGGCCAGCGGCGGCCGCCCGGACGGCCAGGAGGAGGGCGAGGACCAGGCGTCCAGGTAGCGGAACGAGCCGGGCGGCGGCGGCGGCGACGCGCTGGCAGTGCTGTTGCTGCCGCCAGCACCCACGGTCCCTGACACGCGGGTGGGTGTGGACACCACCACGCTCAGCCACTGGCCTGCTGCTGCCGTCGACGGAGCCGCGCCGGCCGCTGCCGGCAGCAGTAGCAGCGGCCCGGTCACGCACGTGATCGCGTCGCTGGACAGCACGTTCACGTTGCCGCAGGGCACTCCGCCGACCGTGACGTTCGTCTGCGCACCGGCGGCGGCGTCGAAGCCACTGCCGGACAGCCGGAGCGCGGTGCCGCCCGCAGCCGGGCCCTGGGCCGGGCTCACGGCCGTGACCCACATGCCGCCCTCCGCCGTGAAGCTGAACGCCACGCCATCAAAGGTCACCTCATCCGCGCCCGGCGCGGGCGTCACCGACAGCGACAACGCCGCACCCGCTGACCCTGGCGGCAGCGCTGCCACCCCCGTGCGGCAGCGGATGCTGCCCACATCTGCGGCCAGCACCGCGCACACGCTGCTGCCGAAGCGGACCGCGGGCGGCGACGCCGGGTCGAGCGAGTGTCCGCTGACGAGCACCGTGACATCCGTGCCGCCACTTGCGGGGCCTTGCGTTGCCGAGCCCGGCGCGAAGCCGGCCGCCTGCAGCGCCGCCGTCCAGGGGGCGCCGGCGTAGCCGCACCCCAGCGGCGGTGCACACAGCCACAGGGTGTAGGCGCCGGCGGGGACGTAGGCAGGGAGCTGACAGCGGAGCGTTTCATTGTAGCTGGTGCTGCCGAGGCTGCTGGCGTTGACACGCGCGTCGCTGCAGTTGAGCACGAGGGGCGGCTGCCTGCTGCCGCGCGCCGCCACCAGCTCCACCGTTGCCGCGCTGCTACTGCCGACTGCCGACGCGTTCCAGGTGCCGTTGCTACTGCCAGCCAGCGTCAGCTGCCAGCTGACATCCAGGGTGCCGCCTCCCGGCTGCTGCAGCCCGGCGGCTACTGCCGCCGGCGCAACGCTCGTGACCGTGGGAGTGCGGCCCCCGCAGAAGGCGAGAGTACCGGTAACCTCGGTGACCGTTGGCGGCACGACAGCAGTGTTGAGGACACGCAGCCTCCACCGCAGCACGCTGCGGAACGTTGCGTTGCCCCTAAGGTATGCTGCTGCGGGCGCGAGTGCAGCCGTGCTACTGCCGCCACCGCCGGCTACGGCTGCTGCTGCAGCTGCTACAGCCCACGCTGGCAAGTCCGTGAGGCTGTAGCGCCCGACCCTGAACACGGCCGCCGCGCCGTCGCTAGACAGCAGCTGCAGCGGCAGCGCTCCGGCAACCGCGGCTACCAGCGGCGGCGGCAACGCGCCAAGCCAGGCACAGGAGGCCGAGGCAGTAGCAACGCAGATGCCGTTCGCGGGAGTGTCCCACTCAATGAACATGGTCTTGCCGAGGGTGGCGTTAGACAGACCCGCCACGAAGCCCACGCCAGCCAGGGTCACGGTAGAGCCACCGAAGACGGATAGCTGCATGCATTTCGGAAGTGGAAAATGTTGGTTCAGCTCGAGACGGTAAGACGCGCACAGGATGTGGGACAGACGGACATCGTGACGCGGCGTATCACCGCAGAACACCGAGGGTAGGCACAAGCAGGGCAGCAGGCAGGCATGCACGCGACCCTGGCTGTCCTCAGCGCGCGAAGCAACACACCTGGCAGTCCTGCTGGTTGGCGGTGCCGGACAGCGGTTGCTGCCGCAGCACCCGCAGCGGGTACGACAGCACGGGCAACTCCGCACGCGGCGTGGGGGGCGGCCGCGCCGCGCCGTACCCCGCCACGCTCACCGCCAGCGGCCAGTCGCCCACCGGCAGCCTCGGCACGACACACGCCAGTCGCGTCACGTTAACGCCGCCGTTACCCGACAGCGCTGCGGAGGAGGCCGCATCCAACACAACCGTTGCAACCGCTCCGGTGGCCGTCGGCACGCACGGCCAACCGCCAACGGTAACGGTCGCATCGCGGCTGGGGTTCGTCGTCAGCCAACTGCCGTACACGTTCGTTGTCCAGGCCGACGGGGTCGTGTCGAGCGGCAACGACAGTGCCGGGGTGTCCAGGCCCCCTGGCGCCGACCCCACCGCCGCCGTCAGTGTCGGCGTGGCATAGGCGGTGTACAAAAGGCCGCAGGCCGAGGCGTTGCCAGCGTTCGGCAGCGTCACGTTGGAGGGCTCAAAGCTGAGCTCCTGCTGGCCGGGCGCGGTGCGCAGGGAGAGTTGGGCGCCTGTGCAGGCGGCGGCTGCGGGCGCGCCGTTGACGATGAGCGTCAGCGGCAGCAGTGTGCCGGGGGGCACCGGGGTTGCTTTGGTCCAGGGGAAGGTGGAGGGCGCGGTGGGCGACAGGGCCATGAAGACACGGGACACGCTCGAGCCGCCGACCTGATAAAAGGCCCTGGAAGGGGCAGTGAATGAAAGGGAGAGGGAACGAAGCATGGTTCAGTCAGGGGATGCCATTTACTGGTGCTTGCACACATGCACCACAGCCACCAGCAGACGGGATGAGAGAGGTCGAAGCTAGCTCCCCGATGGGCCGCCAGTCCGTGGGGTGGGCTGTCTCCGACCACGACCATCACCACCCCAGCACCCCAGCACCCCAGCACCCCAGCGCCCCAGCACCCCACCACCCCACCACCCCAGCACCCCAGCACCCCAGCACCCCACCACCCCAGCACCACGGTGTGGACGGCATACAGGAGAATGCCAAGAACCACTGCGGCTGCTGCGTCACGGCACCCAGCTTCTACCCACCAAACGAACTTGTGCACGCCCGCGCTCAGCGGCAGCGTCAGGGTCCTGGCGGCGTCCGCGACCCAAACGTCGTCAATCAGCAGCCGGCCGCCGTCGTCCGCTGCGATCTGGAAGCTCACGTTCTCCGTGCGGATGAACTGTGGGGTCGAAAACGAGGGCAGCCGCGGAACAAGCACGTGATTCATAGTCAGGGTGAGTGGTCCTTCGGGGACAGGGCTCGTATGCGGCGCAACGAGCCGCCGCTGGTCTGACTATGGTGAATGCGAGCGAGAGTGGGCAGACTAGTCACGCAAACATGAGACAGCATGATCCCGCAGCATGCATGTCCCTGCAGCAGCACCTGGACGTAGAAGGTGAAGCGAATTCCGTAATACTCGGGCTGAAGGATGCCCGGCGGGAAGATGGGCGACAGCGTGCCGATGGTGTGGTCAAAGTTGGCGCTCGGCACCAGCACCGTCGCGGCTGCGGTGCGCAGCGGCAGCAGAGCGAATTAGTCGCTTAGTATCAACGAGGCACCGGTGGCGACACGAAGAAATGAGGCGCACGCAAAGCTCGTGGCAAGCCCGTGCGTGCTGCCCTCTTGAGAGCATGCAAATTTACCCCAGCAGCAGCTGCTGCAGTTGCCATACTCACTCGGGGTGACGTTGAAGCTCTCGACCAGCGGCCGGAACCCCGAGAACGGCGCCAGGTTCCAGATCTCAGCCAGGATCCAGCCGGTCAACGGCGGCGCCATGCAGGTCAACGATGTCGTATTACTCACGTTGACAATGGGGCACGGCAGGCCTGCAGGCCCCAGAACGCCTGCGCCCAAGGTCACGGCGTGCGCGGCGGGGGTGTCCGGCTGTAGCAGCGGCCCGCTTCCGGCAGTAGCAAGGGAGAGGGTGACGGGCAAGCCGCCGCCCAGCGACATGACGCGGGGGTTGACGGCCGCCAGAGTGGGCTGGTAGCTGAACACAGCTCCCTGTGAGGGTCGATCAAGCAGCAGGGCAGCAAACACACCATTTTGGGTTGCGCCGTGATTGTGCGCAGCATCAGCAGCAGAAACAACCTGCAACGTTCATAATCCCTCGAGCATAGCACGTGTGGAACCCGCGAAGTCTTGTCATGACACACCTGGTACGGGTCAAGCGACGCCCCGCCCGACGGCAGCTCCACCACCAGGCTGTAGCGCCCCGCCCGCAAGGCCGCCGGCACGTCGCATGCTACAGCCGTCAGCCCGCTTCCAGCCGCTGCTGCAGGAGGCGTCGCGGCGTCCAGGCTGCAGGACGCCTGCGCTACGCCGCTACTGCCGCCGCCGCCGCCACCGTTGCCAGCACTGCCGTTGACGGCGCTGCCGCTGCTGCCGACGCTGAAGAAGCGGGCCGTGGTGGCGCCGGTGAGGCCGCGGCCCACAATGGTGATCCGTGTGCCGGCGCCGCCAGCGCTGGGGAGCACGTAGCCGAGAACGGGCGTGGCGGCAGTGGTGTAGGAGTAGCGGCAGCCGTTGCTGACGGTACAACGCGAGGCCGCGACCTGGACGGCGCCGGGCGAACACACACCCTGCAGGGTGGCGCCGGT
Organism: Chlamydomonas incerta; assembly: GCA_016834605.1. NCBI lineage: Eukaryota > Viridiplantae > Chlorophyta > Chlorophyceae > Chlamydomonadales > Chlamydomonadaceae > Chlamydomonas > Chlamydomonas incerta. The sequence continues at coordinate 1,076,053 of JAEHOC010000022.1, forward strand.
GCCCGCCGTACCCGTGCCGGCGCTGGTGCCGGCGCTGGCGTCGCTGGCGTTACTGACAGCGGCGCGGCAAAGCGCCACGACCACGGCCGCCGCCGACGTGGCTTTCGGCAGGCGCTTCGCCGCCAAGGGGTCATCCAGGTCCGCGGTCGCCGCCAGGTGCGGCCGCGTGCGGCACGTCAGCTGGCTGGCGATTGCTGACGTCACGTCGCAGGGAAGCAGCCCGGTGGGGAAGGTGCCCGACACCGGGACTGTCACGAACACGCGAAGGGCGTCCGTGTCGTTTGCGCCGGCAGTGAAACCAAACCCGGTGAGGGTCAGCAGGGTGCCGCCACCCACGCTGCCTGTCGCCGGGCTGACAGACGTCACGGACAGGTCCACAGACACGGCGGCGGACGACAGCAGCGTTGTGAGGCCCTGGCCGTAGTAGGCACTGCTGCTACTGCTGTTGCTGCTCGTGCTACTGCCATCCGTAGCTGAGGAGCCCGAAGCTGCTGAGGAGCTGTTCAGCACCACCATCACCTGGTACGACCCGGGCGGCATGGGCCCGGTGGTGCACACCGCCACGGCGGCGGAGGGCGGCTGCTGCCAGGCCACAGCCGCGCACGGCACCGCCGCCGCCAGCGCGGCCGCCAGCGCTGTCACGCCGGCGCCATTGCCGGTGCAGCTGCTATTGCTGCTGCTACTGCCGCTGGCTGTAGCATTGGTCAAGTTCTGCGGCAGGGCCACCAGATACACTCCCATAACGTCGGACGCGCTGAAGGACCCCCGAAAGCTGATGGACACGCTGCCGCCACCGGCCGCGGGCAGCGGCGAGGCCGCCGGCGACAGCGACACCACCGCAGGCGCGCCGCTGGATACCAGTGGTGACACAGCCACTGGGGCGGTGTAGCGCACGACCACGGTGCCGTTCGCGATTGCCTGTAGTTGGGCGAACATCGGTACGAGCACCGGTCAACACGATTTGGCCATGTCTGGTCTTAGGTCGCCCTACGTTCGCAACCCGCTGGCCTGCACACCTAACAAAATGCCAGCAGCCCGATAGGATCCCGCAGAGTCTGGCCCCATCCACCTCGCTCACCTGGACCTCCACTGGGAGCGTCATCCCATCAGCAACCGCGGCACCCGCTCCGGGGTAGAGCACTACCAGTCGGAAGGGGCTGCACGCCACCAACCCGCACGCCACGCCGCCCACCGACACGCCCAATCCCGAGCACGGGCTTCCCCCGGCCACGTCGGCGGCATCCACCAGACCCTGCCCGCTGATCTGCAGCAGCGCCATGCCGCCGCCGCTGCCGTTGACCGCAGGCGGCGGCAGTGCTGCCGGCGCGACGGCGCGCACGGCAAACGCCGAGACGAGCAGCGCCGGCGCGCCGGCGGCATAGCCGCGCCCCGGCACGTACACCACGACCTGTCGCCGGCCGGTGGCGAGCGCGGCCCACGGCACACTGCACGCAATCTGTGTGTCACTGGCGGCCGTGACGGCGCAGGCCGCGCCGCCGACCCGAACCCACAGCTGGTCTCCCCCCGCCGCTGCTGCTGCCGTGGCGTTGAGGCTGCGCCCGGAGATGGTCAGCTCTGCCGCCGCGCCAGCCGCACCGTCGGGCGACCACGTGAGGTTTTGCGGCTGCACGGCGGCAACGGTTGGCGTTGCCGCTCCGTCGTACCGGAACGAGCATATGCCCGACGGGTGCACGCACGCCGCCGGCGCGTCGTTCACGATCAGGCGGATGGACCCGGGCGCCGCCACCGGCAGCTGAAAGAAGTCAACCGGCAGCCGCTCGAACGCCTGCTCCGGCGGCGCGCCCCAGGCCGGCGCGAAAACCGTGGAGGGGTCCTGGTAGCTCAGCCCGCGCGAGTCCACCAGCCGCAGGCTGGGCTGGTTCGTGGTGGGCGAGTGCGCGTAGGGGTCCAGGTTTATGGTCACGTAAGTTCCGGCGTCGTACCAGTACCCCCGTGCCACGGTCGAGGTGTTTGACAGCCCCGGAAGGCTGGCCAGCTTGGCGCTGACGCCGGGGACGTAGTCGTCAACGACTTTCACGTCGACGAACTCGCACTCGGCGTTGGCAGCGAGACGGAAGGTGCCGGTGATGAAGGGCGAGGCGGCGCGCGCCTCCGCGGCCAGCACGCTGCCGGGCGGCGCGTCGGGGCCGGGCGCCGCGGCGAACGTGGTTCCGATGATGTAGTTCGCGACGACCCTGCGACGGACAGGGGCCAGTTGGGCGGGTTGGGGTTGCTATTAGTGCACATGTTGATGCGAGCGAGCAGCATGCAGGCGTCCAGGAATGAAGGACGAGCCCGAGCTGCGGTGCGTGTGTCGTATCAGCGGATAGCGCTCAGGGTGGGAAATGGCGAGAAATGGGCGACCAGACGTTCAGTTCTCCGCTGCCCCTGTCCCCAGCCTCCGCCCAGCTCGTCACGGCCCACCCTCCTCGCTGCTGCCCCCGCCCATCTCGCCGGCAACATCGTCTCATCACAGCAGCATTAGTAATGAGCGGCACCCCTTTGCTGGCAGGCAGCCGCGCGCCCCTACAGCCGCCGCGTACGTCCCAGGTTGGCTTGGTTTGGGGCTGGCATTCACAGATTACAACCCAACCACCTCCAAGCCCCGCTGCGTGTGTGGCTGTGCTCACCACGTGATGTTCCACACGTTGGCCAGGTATTGCCCCTCGCGCACGGTGGTCCGCACCACCGCGCACTCCGGGCCGTTGTTGGTGAGGTTGTAGATGATCGGCAGCAGCGCCGCCGGCGTGATGTTGAACGGCAGGAAGCGCGTGTCGGTTCCGCCCGACAGCCGCAGCGCCCATGTACCGCTGGGCGTGCTGGCGGGCTCCGGCGGCGGCGGCGCCGGGCCATACGTCACGTTCATCGCCGGTAGCACCGTCGCCAGGCTGGCGGTCGGCACCACCGTCGCTGGCGGCGAGGGGGGCGAGAGATACGTCGCCTCCGCAGCGGAGCCAGCCACCGGCGCCATGAGCGGGTTGGCGAAGCTGCAGTTGGTCAGGTTGGACACGAAGGTGGGCGCCGGCGGCGGCAGCGCCGCCAGCGCCGCCGCCGTGATGGCCAGGTACGGCATGGCCGCCGTGATGGCGCCGATCTCCAGCATGAGTACGGCGCCGTTGAGCACGCGCCGCACGCCGAACAGGCCTGCGCCGCCGACGCCGCCCGTGGTGCGGTTGAAGGGCGGGCCCAGCGCCGCGCCCAGGCGCGCCGTCATTTCCGAGGCCGGCACCGCCAGCGGCAGCGTGACGTTCAGCTGCCGCACCGGCGCGCCCGGCGGCGCGCCACCGCCAGCCGCCGTGCCGTTGACCCACTCCAGCGTGAGGTTCAGCGCCAGCAGCGCATCCGCGAAGCGCGCCGCGCTGTCCGCCGAGACTGTGATCTGTACGGCGGTGGAGTTGGCGACGGCGGGCGGCGGCACGTACAACCACTTGAGCACGACGGAGCGCGGCAGGCTGGGCCCGAGCACGCGCAGCTGCAGCACGCGCTGCACTGTGTTGGGCCGCACGCGGTCATCGGTGACGCGCACGGCGAGCTGCTGGAAGCCGCGGCCGGCGCCGTTGCAGGAGTTGGCTTCCAGGAGCAGCGGTTGGCCGGCGGTTAGGTTGACCGACGCGGCGCGCTGCGAGGGCAACCAGTAGTACCAGTCCAGGTAGGTGGCCTGGCCCGGCGCCACCAGCCGCTGCCGCACCTCGGCGCCGTTCTGTGGTTGGGAAGGCAGGCAGTCAGTCAGGCAGTCAGTCAGTCAGTCAGTCAGTCAGTCAGTCAGTCAGGCAGGCAGGCAGGCAGGCAGGCAGGCAGGCCACGGTGTTCGTTTGGGTGAGGGCGCGGTCGAGGCGACAGGATGGAAAAAGGGGGAGGCGCGGGCGGCAGGCGGGCCAGTTCGGTGTGTGTAGTGGTCGTCAAGTGGTGAACACGCGCGCGAAGCTTCGGCAGAGGGTGAGCGCCCGTGATGTCGTTTGGGCTGTGCAGAAAAGGAGCTAGGACGAATCACTTCCGCAACACGGCCCCAATACACCGAGCACGGGGCTCACTCACTTGGATCCAGGTGCCGTTGACCTCGCCGTAGTCATCTGCCCGCACGAAGAAAGAAGAAGAGCACGGCGCGGGGTGAATGCAGGGTAAGAATCGAACAAAGCAAGATCCAGGCGCGGGGTGCAGGGCACGAGCTTGGGTCCGAGGTGCGATCAAGCCGTCCATCATCCTATGAAGCCGCCCTGGCGCTGCTGACCGCAGTCCGGCGGTGGTCCCGTCCGCCCCCCCCCCCCCCATCGATCCAACGCCGGTCCCCGTCGCCCCGTCGCCCCGTCGCACCGGCCGAGTAGAAGAAGGTGTAGGTGGCGGTGCGCGGCGCGGTGAAGAAGCCGCGCAGCCGTGTGCACGAGTACGTCAACGGCACATCGGTGTCCCGCGTCTCCACCACATCCATCAGCACGCCCGAGTATCCGCCCGTCAGGTTGGCGGCCTTGATGGTGGTGTTCAGCCGCCACAGCTCCGACGGCGGCGGCGGCGAGGCCAGCGGATAGAACTGTGGGTTGTGGGTTGGGGGGTCGGCGGGGGTTGGGGGTTGTGAACACCAGCCCAATCTAAACCAAGCTAAACTAGGCGAGGGACGGCGGGGTTGGGGGGTTGCAAGGACGCACACGGACGTCATGGCGAAGCGGGGGGCCGGTGCCGTCCATGCGAATGTCCATGTGGGGATGTCGGGCTCGCCGTCCACGTTGACATTATTTGGTAAAATGGGGAAATAGCCATCCATGTGGAAGGGGGGGGAGTAGCGAGCCCAGCCGTTTTTCAACCGGCATCTATCTGAGTATTCGAAGGTGGAAGCGGCGGGGCACGGCGGCCACTACGGCGGCCCTGAAACAAGGAGGATGTAGCCCAACTACCCAACAAGGCCCAAGGCGCAATCTAATCCACCGGCCCACGCACCTCATACTCCACGCCGCGCATGCCGGGGTACAGCCCCGCAATGGGGGTGGCGCTGGCGTTGGGTGGCGGCGAGGCGGGCTGCGGCGCCGTGACGCACGTAAGGCTGTACAGGGCGGGCGAGGGCACAGTTGATCGTTTTCGCAATGCATAGCCGTGCCTGTCAGAGACATCAAGGCCGAGCGGGGGCCGGGATCGCGCACGCCCTGCCCCCTCAGCCCCGACCGACCACGCACACCCACCTGTCGTATACGCTGTCCACCACCTCACACGGCGCGCCGCCCAGCCACACAGACACGCGGTCGCGCCGGGCACCTGCCCCTCCGCCGCCGCCGCCACTCCCGCCACTCCCGCCCTGTAGCTGCCACCGCAGGTTGGGGAAGCCGCGGCCGCGCAGCGTGACACGCGTGCCGCCCGCCGCCGAGCCGGTCGCGGGGGAGATGGACGCCACCTCGGGGTAAACCGAGTACAGGTACGGCATGCCGTCCGCCGTGTACAGCCACGCGGTGCTCGTGGGCGCGGTCCGGCCCGATCGCCCGGTCAGCTCCGGCCGATGCGTGACGTTGTAAACCCCAGCGGTGCCCAGACCCGGGACGACAGACGGCATCTGCGCAGCGCGAATGGTGTGGAGGGCGGGGCCGGGACAGGGAACGGACACGCTCAGGGCGGGCAAAACGCGCCAAGCTACACAACAGGTGGCTCGATCGGCCATCAAGCATCAACCTTGCTGGCCATTCTTGCGGCATGTTGCAAGCACGGGCCCCTCTCGCAATGTAAGCACTACGGCAGCACCACATATAACTGCAGTACCGCACTACGGCGCCGTCGTACCTTGGGGTTGTTGCCGGCGGCGTCCGGCAGGGAGCAGTTGATGCCGTACGTGCTGCCCCACCGGTTGCGCCCGGCCAGCCCGAACACCGTCACGCCGTCGCCCTCCACCACCTTACACTGCAGCTGCCCCACCTGTGTCGCATGCGGCAAGCGGCAGGGGCAACGGCGCGCGTCAATTGCCCACGCAAATAAAGCCGAGCCCTTCGGCCGGCCGGCCGGCCGGCCGGCAGGGAGTAGCAGGCAGGCAGGAGGTAGTAGGCACGCTGTAGCAGGCAGGCAGGAAATAGCAGGCTGGGCCCGGCAAGCATCAAGCCAGGCAGGCACATGACTGGCCACCCCAGATACCTGGACGGTCCCCACGCAATCCGAGTCGCCGCCGTTGGGCCCGCAGTCAGCCGTCCTGTCGTGTGTGGGGTTGGCAGCAGGAGGGCGCCGTGATTGGGGGCCGTGCGGTACTTGTGCCGTGGCCCCGCTCCACCTCCTCGCCCACACCCACCTCAGGGACACGCCGCCGCCGATGATCTGAATGGTGGACCCAGGTGGAGTGGCGGCCGGCCGCACGGTGCGGAGCACTGCGAGGCACCACATGCGAGGTTGATGGAAGGGAGGTTGGTGGGGAGCACACGGCATTGGCCGCCGTCGCGGCCCAGGCATCAAGCCACCAACCCCATCGCCGCTTCGGGATACAGTATACACGCGCGTTTCTAAAACTACCGCGAATACTCACAGCAATCCATCTTGCGCACGAGCTGACTTGCCAAGCGCCACCACGGATTGATCGCGCCCGCTGGCAGTTCCCCCTCCCCGTATGCGGGGCTTGCATGCAATGAACCCCTCCCTCCATCCCACGCTCAAGCGCTGGCAGCCAAGGGTCGGCCCCCCTTCCGCTCCCCACTCCCGTCACATGGACGGCTATCCCCCCTGCTGCTCGTGCCCCTTGCCGCTGGCTCCCCCCGTCGTGGCCCGGCCGTCAACCGCCAACCGCCCCTGGTTCCAACACTCACGTGGCGCATAGTTGGGCGTGTAGGTAAACCCCCAGAAGCTGGCCGTCACGGCGCCATCCACTGTCACATTCACCCAGTACGTCCCGGGCTGGCCGGCTGCCGCCGTCTCACACGTGACCTGCGGAGGGCGAGCACGATGAGTGTACGAGCAGCACAACCCTCTCAAGGGTGGCATGGCCCAGTGGTGTGTCGAAAGTCACCGACAGCCACTGCTCTCCTTGCCCTAAGCGTCTGCCTTTGTGCGGACACTAAGACGCATGGACGTGCACAACATTTGCCGCACGCACAGCCGCCGCACGATTCGCGCCCCCCACGCTACTCGCTCCCCACACGACCAGAGGACCGCGCAGCTCAGGACTGGGACTGGTGGCACAACTGAAGCCCAGCTGGTCAGGTGCCAGGCAGCTGTATTTTGTGTGCATCCATCACGTGGCATGCGCGTGAATGAAGCCCGGTACCTGCCCTGACAAAACTGTCGAAACCCGCCACGCCCGCTGAGCGCAGGGGATCACACACCAAGGAACAAACCCTAGCCCTTGAGCGCCGCGGCGACCCTTTCATTAAACCCCCGCGTCCCAAATGCAGTTTCACACGTCCACGCAGTAGTCCGCTGCGTGCTTGTGCCATCTCACCGCTGTGGTGCTGCAAAGCGTGGGGAGCACGGCGCACGGGTAGTTCCCCACCCAAACTTCATTTCTGCCGATGAACCGGTCCTGGCTGAACTCCGAGCCGTATATTGTGATCCTGCAACCACGCAACAGGTTCGCTCTGAGCCTGTGCCCAGAAATGTCGAGCCTTGATGCAACGCCAAACCTTGTGCCTCCAGCGAGCGGCCCATATCCCAGGCTCAGCGAGATAATTGATGGTGCTGCAATCGCCGATGCTGCAAACACTAGCAAAAATGCTAGAGTCATGAGGAGACGCCTCTCCATTACGCCTCCAAAGACGCCTCGCCCAGCAATTGCTGCTGGGCGTCATTTACATAAACAATATGTTTCCATAATTTGCCCTAGCTGCAGCCATCCAAGAGCATTTGGTAAAGCTGTTCTCACTCGCACGCTGCGCGAGGCGAGAAGTAGCTCCTTAAGTGCTGTAACAAACTTAATGGTGCATTTGTTGTTTGGTCTGCAGGCTTGTAACAACGATCGCGTCGACGAGCGTCAGGTCTCGCCTCTAATCGATCGAGAAAGAGCAGCTCAGCTGAGTCTCTATTTTTAGTTTTCTTCAACCGTTATAGCGTTACCCAAGGAATTACGCACACCGCTGCAGCGGCGCAGGACCGAGTCCCGCGGTTCACTGGCGGGCGCACTTTGCGAAGGCGTGAACTGGCTGCTCGAAATATATGTGCTCCATAGTATAACTGTTTGTCTGTACCAAAGTACGCACCTCTGGGTAAGATGTAGAAAACTGCAGAACTCGCAAAAAAACGCGTTTCGTTTTCCAGACAGCGCATACCATGCATAGCTGCTCGCCGTCTCACAGTCACCGCCACAGCGTACATGATGTATGTTGACAGATGCGGCCCCGAATGCGGCCCCGTACACTGCGCCGCCACACTGCCTCTGGCCGTGCCACTGGCCGTGCCCCTTACTGATCGGTGCGGGTTTAGGCAGGGTGCCCCTGCGTGAAGGCGTGCAACTCTGCACCTCAGCGCCTGCCTACGCTGGATCTAGACCTTGGCCACCTATCCCGCAAGGTTGCGAGTCTTCCTCCGTTGCAAATCGTGAATGCACAGCATGACAAAGAAGGGACAGTCCGACAAAGCAAGGGTGCACCCGCACCCAGGTCAAGAGGGACCACCTCCGGCCCGAAGGGAAACCTCCCTCCCCCCACTTCACGCAGCGCACCATTGCGCTCGCCCTCCACCCCTGAGGGATATCCGTTCAGGGAGGGCTCCTCCATGGTCATCCACAGTCGGGACCCCTCGGGTATTCCAGCACGAGTGTGCAATAGGTCAGTAGCAGTGGTAGGACGTCGAAATACCCAGTCGAAACTCGCACAAATGCGTGCGGGTTTTGTACCAGCCGTCCCTTCCCAGCCGTCCCTTCCCAGCCGTCCTCGTCATCAACGCGTCACACACGCGACCATACCTGGCACGCACGCAAGGAGGCCCGCCGCCTATTGCCCCCCACGGCCGCCTACTACCGTCGCTGCCGCGCGCGCCTGTCTCGCCCGGGGAAGTACGGCTCGAACCTCAGCGGCGGTATGTCCGTGTCGCGCGGCCAGTACTTTGGATCCTTCAGCAGCTCGGTTATAACCGTGTCGCTGCTGGCGTTGTACTGCGGCATGGACCGGTCAACGCCGTACCGGATGAGCACCTCCTGAAGCCTGTTGGCACGCACGTGACATGTGTGGCATAAGAGCAGATTCAGCGCGCCTCGGCACAGCAAAACACACCCGATGGTAAGCACAATCCAGTTGTGGCCGCCGCATGGACGCGCGCAATGCGCGCACGCGTGGCAGTTTATTTCGCGAGGTTTACGCGTGTGTCTGTGTGCGCAAAACAAAGCTTATGGATGCTGGCGACGCACACCCACCTGCAGGAGTTTGCGTATCGCGGGCTGGCCGCCAGGAACTCCAGAAAGCGCCCCAGCGGGATGCACAGCTTGCGGCTGGCGCAGTCGGGTGTGTACCTGCGTGTGTGCCCGTGTGACATTGGATGTGTTATCAAAGCCGTGGCGCCTCACTGGCAGGCGCCGCTTGGGGCCCTACTGCGTGAGAGCCACACTGCTGCTTGCTAGCCTTGAGACGTCTACAATGACATCTTGCATCTGCAGCCTCTAGCAATCCCTTCGGTGACACCCTCATGCGCCTGCGCTGCGTGGCGACAACGGGGGCCCCCCTCCCCCAGCGCTGCCCACCCCCAACCCCTCACTTCATCCGCTTGCCCAGCTCCTCCATCAGTGTGCGGTAGTAGCACAGCCGCGCGCCGCGGTGCAGGTGCTTCACCGCGAACGCCTGAGCCGCCTCCGCCATCCGCTGCGCCTCCGCGTCGTGTGCCAGCGCCCATTTGACGCGCTGTGCATGCATCATCAAGAGAGTGTAGCTCCTGACCAGAATACGGAGCAAGACATCTGCACGTGCGTCCGCCGCGTGCACGTGCATCACGTGCGTCCGTGCACGTGCGTCCAGGACGGGAGGTCCGCCGCGCGTGCCCTACGCACCCGCTTCCCTCCAGTCCCCTCCCTGCCAGTGCCTTCCAACGGCCTCCTTCAACCCGTGCCAATTTGCACGGCTGAGCTACCCCACCTGCTCTCATCGCTCTCAGCGCTCTCACACACACGCATGCACATGGGGCGTGCTTTGATAGGTTCGGCCCAGCTTGCGCTGGTGTTCACAACACCCCGCACCCCACCCGGTCGCTCACCTCCACGATGTCGCCCAGGCTGTCGTTCATGCAGGGCAGGAAGTGCACGTCCGGCACCAGCGCGTCGTAGTAGTAGCCGGTGCGGCTGGAGGCGGCCTGCCAGGGGGGGGGGTTCCATGCATGATCAATTAAGACGAGAACATGATGGGGGGGGGCGTGTGCGTGTGCGTGTGCGTGTGCGTGTGCGTGTGCGTGTGCGTGTGCGTGTGCGTGTGCGTGTGCGTGTGCGTGTGCGTGTGCGTGTGCGTGTGCGTGTGCGTGTGCGTGTGCGTGTGCGTGTGCGTGTGCGTGTGCGTGTGCGTGTGCGTGTGCGTGTGCGTGTGCGTGCGTGTGCGTGTGCGTGTGCATGTGCGTGTGTGCATGTTGGGGAGACGGCTCATACATGAACCAATCGCGACCAGGAGAGAGAAAGAGAGAACCTGTGTGCGTATGTTAGTTGTGTCAAACTCAATGCCCGAGCTCCGGAGCTTGCCCTCATCGCTTATCGCACCTTGATGACCAGGCTGCCCAGCAGTAGGTACTTGTCGAACTTGGAGCTGATGGCCCAGCCGTCCGTGGACACCAGGTACCTGCGCACGCGGGGGTTCGCAATGGCGGGCGGCACAGCCGTGGAGCGGCGCCGTGGGGACACGGCGATCGAAGCAGGTGTGCGGGTCGCTCACAGGAGTGGGCAGGCCCGCTTTTTGGCTGGGCAGGTAGTGTTCGTACGGTATGTCCGTACGCCGTACACAGGCGCAACCACACTGGCGCCCAGCAGTGAGGACTGCAGCGTCGCGCTTCAAGCGTGCCTCACCTATAGGCGTTCTGGTGGAGCAGGGGCACGGGAGTGCCTCGCACCGGCCCGTTCTTGATGGCGCCCAGTGGCAGGATGTCCTGGGGGAAGGCAAGGCGCGGCAAAGAGGACGCGGAGGGGGATGATGAACTCACACGGGCCAGCGGTTGGCGCAGGTCTCCGTGCAATCTCAGAGGGTCTTGGGCGGGAGTGGGTAATCCAGCCACATCCCGCGCCCCGCGCCCCGCACCCCAAGCCCCACCCCGCCTCACAATGTGGCCCGGCAGCTTGGTGTTGGCCCACTCCAGCCAGGCGCGCGGGCAGGTGTAGCGCTCGCCCGAGGGCAGCACCTCCAGGCCGTACGTGTACGGCGCGCAGAACATGTTCCAGCGCCCGAAAGCAACCTGGAGTTCATTGCGCCATCCGGCCGGACGTGGCGGGGCGCAATGCACGGAACTCAGGTGCAGGTTGTGACACGGCGTGCGCTGCTAGCGACACGACCACTGACATGCTAGCTTCTAGCTGCTTGCTGCCACTGCGAAGCGTCATCCGGACCGTCGCCTCCCATTGCTCACCTGTTTCCGCTCGTTCCATGGCACGCGCTTGAGCTGCTCCAGGCGACCCAGCATGTTGTCGAACGAGTCCTCCGAGCACCTGGCGGCGCGTGGGGTGCGTGGGGTGCGTGGGGCACGTGGGGCGCGTGAGGCGCATTAGGTGCTGGTGTGGTGATGGGCGGCTGGCGCTGGATGGTGACGGCGGCGTGCTGTACTGTAGGCTCGCAGCCAGCAGCGACCGCAGCAACAGGAGCTGTGGCACCCACTGGCCCACCCAAGAACGCGCCCGTGCAGCGCCCTGCTGTGCCGCTGCACTGCATCCAGCGCGTACGGCAGCCCGCTCAGCCCTGACAGCCGGTACAAACGTACCTGAAGGCGCCGCTGTACGGCACCAGCGAGGCAAAGCTGCGCTCGCTCTTGCTCCAGGCCAGCAGCGGGAAGGGGCCGCCGTGGAACCTGGGGCGGGCCCGGAATGTGGATTGCGCGCGGGCCGGGGGCAGGCACGGGTGAGGCAGCAGAGCGAGGGGGCCGGAGCGGATGCGGACGCCGCGGGCACCTGGCGAATGGGCACCGCGCGTGGCTTGCTGCACTGCTGCATGCAGCTGCGGGCGAGGCGGCACGTGCGGCGAATCTAGGGCCCTCCGGCGCCGCGCAACTGCCGGCTATGCTTGGGCCGCGGCCTTGTATGCTGAAGCACTGCGCTGCTCAGGCAGCTGCCCACTCACTTGGCGATTAGCGCGGTCCGGTTGGTCCACATGAACGCTGGGTCCGCCGCGTCGTCGTTGCCATTCCAGGCGAACTCCACGTCCGGCAGCCTGCAGCGCGCGCACCCACATGTGCCATGCGTGCGGGCAGAAGCGGCGGTTGTGAAGGTTGCGGGGGTTGCGGCAATCAAGCGGCAGTATTGCGCGCGGAATAGTGGGCGGGGGTTGCGACGGAGGGGATGCCACCGCGTCGCTCGACCCCCCAGCTGCAGCGTGCGTGTCGCATCGCGACCATTACACCCGCGCTCGTCCCCACTCCGCCCTGTCAGTCGCGCACACACGCACCTGTATATCTTGCTGGTCTCGTACAGCTCTAGGAGAAAGCCGATGAACTCATGCGGCCCTAACCGCCACTCCGGGTGCAGGCTGTTTAGGTAGACCTGCAGCAGCGGGGCGAATCGCAGGTAGGTAGGGCACTTGGCGACCGAGCTAACAACTCTGGGTCGGTCGGTCCCGGGCAGCCTGGCATGCACGTGCTCTGCAGTTCACGCGGCAGGCGTGTGCCCACCACCAGCAGAGCCAATCAAGCCAGCACATCGCCGCGCAGGCGGCACCCGGGGCCCCATACCCGTGCCTCTTACCTCCCCATTCTTGATCATCATGCGCGTGGCCTGCACGTTGCATTGGTGTCGGATGTTCACGTCACACACCTGCGCGGTGCGAGGGGCCGGTGCCGGCAGGCACGCGGGAAAGCCGCCGAGTCAGCCGGTGTGCCCTGGCGCGCTGGTGCTTGATCCTAGCCGCGCACGTGCGACCGCGCTGTACCCGGAGGCCCGGGGACCCCCAACATGCTACTGCGGTGCACGGGCGGCCCGCTACAACCCCACCCCCCAGTGTGCGGCACAGCTGCAGCCACAGCACTGTCGCTTTCATAGCTGCAGCGCAGGCCTGGCGATCCTAGTGTCTGTGCTCGTCGCTCCCGCTTCTCGCTATCTCATCCAAGGCCGCACAGAGATTGTGAACTAGCGCACCAGCGAAATGTTTCGGATCATGGCGTCTGTGATGCCGCCAATCTCGTCCAACCAAGCAACATCCCTCTGGATCCTGTGCATTGTGGGACACGGGGCAGGGGGGGGGGGCAGGAACGTTTCGTGGGGGCAGGGGCCGGCAGCACCGCCCAGCACAAACATTTTCGCCCTTGTGGATTCAGCCCAGCAGAAAGGAGGCTGCACTGTCAACCCCAGCGAGTTCTAAGGAACGGCAGCCCGTCAGCCGTTGCCTCGACCACGCTCCGCTGCCGTTGATTAGTTTTGGATGGGCCGGGGACGGCACTTGCCCTGTGCTCGGTTGTGGGGATCCGAACCCTAGCCTCTGCGCGGGGCTCGTTCCCACCCGCGATGACCGCCGTCTCAGCTGTGCCGCTATTTCCCATGTCTTGGCGAGGCTCGCCTCAACCGCCCACTGGCGCTGAGGCAAGGGACGGGAACGCACCCGACCCCAGGGGTGGCGCCCGACCCCTTCCGTGCCCGACCCCGACCGGAGGTCGGCTTCCGGCTCACCGTTCTCGCAGCTTGGGGTGCAGGTGGCACGGACCCGAGCAGACCCCTGATGCAGCGTCATCATCTAAGGATGCTGCAACTCCACCAAGCAGCGCCACAAGCGCCAGCGCGAGGAGGTGCATCGCCATGTTGATGCGGGCCGTCCGTGCGAATCAGTCCGACGCGTGCAGTTACCCTTTATCCTAGATGAAAGACCAACGTATTGCACATTATTATGGCGTTAAAGCACAACGGGAGTCCGTTCGCAAAATAAAAGTTACACGGCTGAACGGCGAGGCGCGGTCTCCGTCAACGCTATAATAATTTAAAAAGTGTGTCTCAACAGTATTCATAGGCAATGCCTGTGTTCTTGGCCTTGCCTGCCGAGTTCGTCCGGCTCGTCCTCTGGTCCGCATGATAGCGCCCACCCCTGCCCTCCCAATCCGACCTCTTCCTTCCCATCCCCAATCGTCACCCTTTGGGCACTGCAACCTGCCACTCACACGCATGGACATCAAATGGATGACACCGGCGGCGCACCACAAGCAAGCTTCCACACGTGAGTGCAACCATGTGAGACGTGCCTCACGGTCACCCACACTACCGCCACTCCGCCATCGCCCATCGCTCGCAGCCGGCTGCCACAGGTGCGTTACCTCGCGCCCGCTCGTCTTGCCGACACCTGCACACCTTACGGTGGTCGCCAACCCATAACCCCAGCCAGCCGGCTCCTTCAGAAACAAAAACCCTCGCTTCGGACACCCAACAACCACACCCAAGACCGCCCCACAGGAGCCACAACCCACCGCGACACGGACTCGAGGCGCCACAGCCCTCCAGGCCTCCACCGAGACAGGCCTGGCAACGCCATCACCACGCTGTGCCACATTGCTACGCCGAGTTGTGTTTAAACAGCTTTCTGCTGAACCAGTGCAGCAGCGCCTGGCATGGCAGTGAAGAGGAGGGAAAAGCACGGCGGTGCAGGGGGCACCGTGGTCAGGCGCAGTCACAGCCGCGGCTGGCTGCGGCAGCAGGAATCTTAGCAACCAACAATGACGAGTGTCCCAAGCCAAGCTTGCCATTCGTGGAGACGCTAGGCACGCTCATGCTCGGCCGGCGAGCACCCGGGCGCCCCACATGCGCGCGCGCGCAGACTCACCGCCAGGGCAGTGACATGGAAAGTGAACGTCACACGAAAGATCAGCTCCCTGTAAAGCGGCATGGGCAGTGCCGGCAAGGCCGCTGTGTGTTACCTGCTGTGTGACTTCGCACAGCGCAGCGCCAGACAGTAAGACTGCGCTACCAGTACCAGCCCCCCTCGCGAAGCCCACACCGCTGACTTTCCGTGCCTTCGCCCATGGTGACATGGAACATGCCCGAGCGCGCTTGCCCAGCTGGCGCCCCCCCCCATGTCACCACCCATCCATATTCATATCCATATCCATACCCTATAATGCACTCACGAGCGCTCCCTGACATAGCCGAGGAACGGCGGCAGGCGCTCCGGTGGTGCAAGTACCACAACCTGCGCATGCCGGAACCACGCAATGACGGCACGGCATGGCTGTAGCAGCAACAGCAGCACAGCATACAGCGATGCAATCGAAAAGCAGGCAGCCTAGCTCACAGCCACTCTCTCAGCGAGGCGTGCATACGTAGTGACAGTGAGGCAGGCACCTACCGCGTGGGCGGTGTAGAGAAGAACCAGCGCGAAAGCCCCAAGCAACATAAGAACCCTGCGGCGTTCAGTACCGGTTTCAAAGCAAGGAACAGCAATCTCTGCCACTGGTGCTGCCACTGGTGCTGCCACTGGTGCTGCCACTGGTGCTGGTGCAGGTGCTGCTGCAGGACGGTACCAGTACACACGCAAGGAGTCCCACGAGCGGTCGCGTCCTCCTCCGCTACTGCGTCACCCAATCACGCAGCTGACGCCCAGCCGCCCCCACAACGCCGGCCCCACCCCACCCTCACCCGGCCAGGCGCCTCAGCACCAGTGGTCGTGCGCGCGGCCTGACGTCGGGCTCCGGCGGACGCAACAGGTCCTGCACCGTGGCATCACAAAAACCCATAGTTCCATGCTCATGCTCATGCTCATGCTCATGCTTCTGCCGCTTGTTTTTTCCACTACCCGCACACACGCATTGCATCGCCGCGCACCTACAGCGGTGTCGATCACCCGCTACTGCAACAGCGAGTTCCTCTCTGCGCCGCTGCTGCCCCGCAGTCCCGATAAAAGGCAGGCGCGGTCGGCGTAAGGGGACGTGGCGCATGTGGCGGAGGCGCGCACGCCTTACAACGCCCCGCCCCCCCCCGCCCCCAGCCTGTAGTGCTGCCCAGTGCACCAAGTGTTGGTTCTCGTAAACCCCGTCCCCGCTGCCCCCATCTGCGATGCTCAAATGAGCGGACCGCATGAATTAGCACAAGGGGCGACCCGCACACCTGCAGTTCGTGTGTGGAGGCCATCCGCCTCCATGAGTGCGCAAGCTTCCCATATGCTTCTTCGCGGCCTGCATCCATTAATGTCACCTACTAGCACGTTGCAGGGCTTGAGGGCTCCGTCGCCCTCATCCAAAACACCCTTGAATCAACAGCTTGGCAGTTTGTCTGGCAACACAGGTGCCTTTCGAGCTGGTAGCATTGTGACGGATGCGAGTTGCTGCAGTTATATATCGTAGTGCTTGCGAGTGAATGCGAATATATTTATTCAATCGACTGCGGGGGAGATGCGGGAAACCCCAACTTGTCGCCCATTCCCTGATTGACCTCGCCCGATCGCCGCTCCTACGCCGCCCCCCCCCCCCTGTCGAACCCCGCCCCAAACACAGGCAGACTCGCCCACGCCATGCCGCAGTAGCTGCACCCTTCGAATGCCAGGTTGTCGCCTGGCCTGCAGCGTCACATGCCCACAGTCCCACGCTCGGAAGCGCATCTCCCACAAAGTTGCTCCCGCGCTGCAGGAGCCCTCATCGGGGGACAGAATCAGCCAGGGCCAGGACCAGGCAGGGGGTGAAACAGGCGGGGCTCAAAGTACATGGGCGAGGCCATCGGGTGAGGAAGGCGTGACAGGAAGAGCGATAGGGGGGCTGGGGGGTGGGGGGCACGGGGGTGGGGGTGACACGGCCTTAACCCATCCGCAGGCGTCCAGCGTCTGGGACCGAACCCGTCACGCCCACTCCCCCATCACAGTGTGCACCCCCATCACAGGGACCTTACCGCTCTTGTCCAATACGATCCTCAACTGCCATGAGGCAGATAGAGAACATGCCCCTAAAATCGCGCAGGCGCCGTCGTATTCGGGCCTGCGGGCCAGCATGTGTTGCACACATGTTGGCAGTCAGGAGCCCAACGCATCCTAGATTTTGTGTTGCAGCGCTCGGTGATGCAGAAACGTGCGGGCGAGTGGCGACCCGGACCGCGGTGAGGTCTGGTCGAGGGGGCGAGGGGCTGCGGGGGCTGTCGATTTGGCACGCTTCGCTCATGCACCGGGCAGTCCGGGCACAATGCACTGAAGACGGCTTGTCCCTTGAGCTGCAGTAGCTGCACTGGTTTCAGTTCCTGAGCTACACATAGGCACACGCACTTATTCGCGAGGAGGGGCAGAGCGCTGAACCATCATGGCGTCCGAAGTCGTTCTAGCGCTGCCGCACAAACTTCGCGTGATGCGTATGTATCGGACAGGCCTTAAGGAGCTCATCAACTGGAGCGCTAACCGGCACGAGTGGTACCCGCGGGTGAGCTCGGGGGGCTTGCTTCAACGCATTTGCCATTGCATTTGTGCCTATTCCACGGAGGCAATGGATTAAACGATAGCCCTGGGGCTGCATGCTTGGTACGCGAGCGTCAAGGCCTTCGGTAAATTTCTGCTTCTGCACGTGTTTTGCAGGCTTACGCGCTCCGCCAGGAGTTTGAGGACAGCAAGCCGCTGGTGCGTGCATATATGCCGGGCCCGTGGTTGCGACGCAACCGGGGCGCATTCTCTCTTGTCGCGACGTGCGCGGTGCTGAGGCGCTTGTCGGGGCGTGTGCTGTGCAGACCGACCGTGAGGAGATTCGCAAGAAGCTGGAGCACGGCGAGGAGCTGCTGGCGCGCTTCCGCCACTGGGAGCCCCTCATCAGTGAGTGGCATGGCCCAGCACCCCTGCTCTGCCTCGGCCCTTTGGGATAGCCCTGACCATGGATGCCCGCCTCTGACTACGCAATGCAGGGCCTGAGTTCGTTGGTGGCACGGCTTACTCGATCAACCCGTCCCAGCCGAAGGTAGGGCGGCGTCACGCCGGGGGGGGGGGCGTGGCGTGGGCGGCAGCACAGGCAGCAGCATACCCGCACGGAAGGCGCTGGTGGCAGCGGCTCGTGGCATCATGGCGCCGCAGCATAGGCGCAGCGCTGCAAATATCAACAGAGCATGGGTGTACAGCGGTATGGCCGCTTGTGTGGAAGTGGCCACGTGCGGGAAACGGGCCATGGGAGGTGGCTGGTGAGGGCAAGTGATCAAGCGTTGCGCCGGGCATCCCTTACCATTCGTGTCCCAGCTGGCTACGGATCCACGAAGCACTTGGTGTCTCATGCCTTCATGCATTGATGCGCAGTGCCTAACTGCAGAACACGCACACAAGTTTTATCCTGCTGGGTAATACCAATACGCCCAATGCTGCTTATAAACACACTCGCCCTGTCCGCAGCTCAAATTCATTCCCAACTACGACGCGATGGACGAGTACAAGAAGGGTGACCACCTCTAGGCGTGCCGCTTGGAAGCTTCGTGTCGTCGCCAAGCGTCCGGAAGGAGCGGGAGCTGGGCGGAGCGGACATGGAGCAGGCGCATAGCAACGCAGGAGCCGGTGGGATGCTGGCCGTGGCGCGGGGGGCGCCATGACAGCAGCCCAGCGCTTGGTTGCTAGGAGAGCCGCATGCGCAGGACCGCCGGTGGTTGGCGCGCGACTTGGCGATAAGTGGCGTTGGGCGCGTGGTGGTGGAGGAATTTGTGGTCAAGGTGGTTCGATGGTGTTCCCAGCCTCCCTGCGGCGGCCGTGTGCACCCAGTGGAACGTGCGCTGGGTGTGCACATGCCGCGCGACGTTGCAAGGTTATGTCGCTGCGGGGCAGATTGGGCACCTGGTTCTGCGGTAGGGTTGGGCAGACGCCCATCCTTTTTAGGGCAGGCGCCCTTCAGGCTTATGTCATAGATGCGTAGGTAGGGCGTGGCGCGTGTGGGTGCGATGCCAGGGGTTCGGCCGTTCGGGGTATATTGGACGATTGGGTAGGCGCAATCAAGAGGAAATTAAGTTCTTAGGGCGATGGGGCACGAGCACAGTGACCGCTGACGTTTGGGATCGACGTCAATGAAATGGGGTTGTAATCTAATCAAGTGTGCTGGAGGCAGGGCAGACAGGCTCTGACGAAGAAGATAAGCTGTTGGGTGGAGCTCAAGTTGAGTTGGGTCGTGGGACATTAGGGCAGTTTGGCAGGCCGGCGCAGGAACACTGAGCATGCGCGGGGTGCGCGGGGTGTGTGGGCCTGTGGGGGCGATTTGGCACGCGCAGCACGGCGACACCCAGACTGACCATCCCCTATCACCTTCCGAAAAGCTACCTGGGTACAAGGCCACGTTCCTGAATGCGCGGCACATACTCAAACTTGCACCTTTAGTTGACTGGCGACTAGAATTGTGATTGTTGCCCGGGAAGAGCACCGAGCCCGCTTATCCCTAGCTCGCTCATCTGCACACCTATAAACACACCTAGCGTCCTCTTTTTCCTGTTTCAGTGATGAAATGTATGTGAGCAGCATACCTTCATGGCCTCGCCTTGACAAAGCAAGCGCCGGGCCGGGGCGAGCAAACACCTGTTGATGAACAGCGACTAAGAACATTGCTTCCACGAAAAATAGTTTGGCGTCATGCGGAAGGCACGGTCTGCGCTTGTGCTGGAGGATGTGGAGCTCGGCGAGCCTGACCCCGTGTTTAAGACGAGGGTGAGAGTCCAGATATGATTCATATGATGACAGGAACGCGTGTGGTGTGCGGGGTTGGGCTGCAACCCTTCGTCTTCTCGCAGCCCCGAGCAAAACTGGAGCGGCGCCTCCCCACCCTTGCTGCCGGGCATAACCTGCCGCCAGCACCCTTTCCGCTGAGCCACCTACCTTGATATTCACCACAGGGGGGTGCATCAGCGACGCGAGGCGCAGCAGCGAATGGCCAGGCGGAGCAGGGCAACGGAGCTGCGGGCCCGAGCAGTAGCAGGGCGGACAGGGCGGAGCGCGTGGAGCGCGCTACAGAGCGTGCGGCCGAACGGGCGGCTGAGCGAGCAGAGCGTGCAGAGCGGCAACGCGTGCATGAGGTGGGCATGGTTCTGGCCCCTCGGGTGTGCTGAGCGCCGTATGCTTGGCAAGGAGCGCCGCTGTCGGGGCACGGCTTTGCCGGCCAGAGTCGCATGCGTGTTTCATACTAAACATATGCCGAGGATTGCAATCCCGAGTAGCTGTTAGCCTGCCCCGTGTCTCTCCGCTGCGTGTGGGCCGGGATTCCCAGAGTCTCCAGCTTCGCCGCCCTCTACCGCAGCTAGCGCTACATGGACCTGTGGTTGGTGTCGTGCAGGCGGAGGCGATGGAGGGTGTGGCGCTGACGGGCGGCGCGGCGGCTTCCTCTTCATCCTCATCGGGGGCGCTGCCCAAGTATCGCAGCGGGAACCGGGACCTCATCATGGGGGCCATCTACAAGGTGAGGCCGCGCTGGCCGGCAGGGCCTAACCACGCGACCCAGATCGCTGTAGTGCACAACCTGCGCAGTGCGCACCCGCAGCAATGAAGCCCACGGGCCTGGTGCCGGGGCCATGTATGGAGCCGCTGCGTGGCCCCTCCTGCTTGAGCTTCATTGATTCATGGGCCTCGTCCTTGCGCGGCGCTCGTCATGCAGTACACGATCTGGGTCCTGGCCGTGGGGCCGTGGAAGCTGATCAAGGGCTGCTCCTGGGTGCTCAACCGCTGGCAGCGCTTCGTGTACCCGCTGTCGTACGCGCTGTTCTACGGTGGGTGCGGGAGCTGGCCAGCTGGCCAGGCGGGCTGGGGTGGGCACACGCCACGTGTGACGTCAAACCACTGAGGGGCCTCAGGGGGCTGTGATGGGCCAGCGAACAGGGCGGTGCACTGTGTGATGCTGCGGCACAGCCGCGCCGGGCCGGCCCCAACGGCAGGGGCGCAAGTGGCAGCGGCCGTAAGCGCAAATCCCTGCAGGCCCGATGCGGCTGTGCAGCCTTGCCGGGTGCGGGGTGCCACATACGGGACGTGGGAAGCGCGTTGAGTCACATGGCATGCGGCAGGGGTCTGGGGTCAGGAAACAACCCCTGATTGTATGATGCAGCAACGCAGGGACAGGCGGTGCCGTGCTTTGCAGGAGTAACGCCCATAGCCTCCTGTCCTCTTGTCAAAATCCCTCGCCCCCGCCCCACTTGAACACATAACACGCGCAGCCGGCGACGCCATGGACCGCAGCATGCCCACCGTGCGCGCCGTCATCGTGTGGTTCTGGAACACGACCAGTCTGGCGCTGCACTTTGTGGACGTCATCCTCATCTTCGGCGTCATCAATGTGAGTGCGCGGTGAATGCTGCTGCGGCGCAGCCCGCACACGCGCTGCGGGCGCGGCTCCCCCGCGCTGCGCTTTGCGCAGCGCCGCTTTCGGGCGCGTGCGGGCTGGGCAGCACGGTAGCTTGGGGCGCAACCCGCGCCTCCACTGACCGTCCGCACACCGCACCGCCCTGCCCCACATACGACGCCCTGCCCCACACACACCACACTCACCACGCCACACCCGACGTGTGCCCATCAACACAACAGATCCTCAGCAACAACGGCAACGGCTGGGTGGGGCTGGTGATGGGCATGCTGTACTTTGTGAGCCACTACCTGATGGCCGTCATCATGTATATGGAGAACGACCGGCCGCTGGACTGCCCCGTGTACACCGGCTTGGACCTGCTCAACTTCCTGCGGCGCCAGGTGGGGGTTGTGCAGAGATGATACATAGAAGTGCCCAAGCTAAACTGGACCACGGCAACTAAACGGGGGGCGCCGTGCTGAGGCGGCTCGGGCGGGGGCTGTGCGGAGACGGGGCGGACACGACTTTGGCCGGGCAGCAATCGGGGGCAGAGCCCAACCGACAGATGATGGGTAGGGGAACTGGCGACAATTATAATCTTGCAACCCCCCGCCACTCCTTGGGCGGGTAGTTACAACCCCTCCACGCCTGTCCTGCGCCCGCAGCTGGACGTGGTGTTCTTCGACATCCAGCTGCTGGCGTCCGTGCTGCACTCCAACATCATGATCGAGGGCATGACCCAGATGATGCTGCAGGTGCGGGGGGCCTGGCAGGCAGGCAGACAGGCCGCCCGAGAGGCGGGAGCGAGCTGCCCGGTGACGGGAAGGGAGCAATGCGGGGGAGGCACCGCGCGCCCCGGTGCGGGCAAGCCTGCTGTCGCAGCAGAGCACTGCCCGCCCCCGCGCACCCATGCCTGGGCATCCCGCATTTCCGCACCACGGCACGCATGCCTCCACCCACCCGAGGATGAAATTAACTACCCGGGTTTACTGTATTGTGGGCTGGTGTTCACAACCCCACTTCCGGGCCTCAAGCCGCCGCCGCCGCCGCCGCCGCCGGTGCGCAGGGCTACGAGGAGGCGCGCGTGTGCCTGCACATGATCATGAACTCCCTGCCCGCCGCAATCATCCTGGGCGTGCTGTACGACGCCATCTACGCGCTGAAGGACCAGTTCGAGTGAGTGAACGACCAGCCCGTTGCAGCCGTTCTCGCGCCGTGCGCCGCCGCTGCGGCGGCGGTGCGCCGAATGTGTTGTGTATGGTCGTTGTGGCCACGCCACGCGTGAAGCGTGCCGCTTGCGCTTCCTGGGCGCGCGGCGCAACCCTTCCCGTGCTCTCCTCCGGCTTCGGCGCCTCGAATCCCACCCGCCCGCTTCATTCCCTCCACTCTCCACCTCTGCCCGCACCTCGCCAACAGGAACATCATCGACAACAAGTCCAAGATCAACATCATCTACGCGGCCTTCGTGTTCGCCGTCCTGAACGTTGTGGACAAGTGAGCGAGGGGGCGGGTCCAACCGTGGGGGCCAGCCTGCAGCACCGCCTGCGCTCACGCATGCGCTCACGCATGCAGCCACTGCCCCCCACACGGGCAACACACCCACACGCGCACACACCGTGATAGCGCCTCTACCCTCGCTTACTCCTCCTTCCCTACTCCTCCTTGCAGCGTGGATGTTTCCGGGTTTCCGGGTTCAGAGTCAACCCCTACTTCCCTGCTCCCCATCACTCCCCTCCGCCCCTCCGCCCCTTCGCCGCATCAACCTCCCCTGCACTTGCCTATCCCTCGTCTAGTTCAGCTTGGTTTAGCTTGGGATGGTATTCACAACCCCCCTCCCGCAGGTTCATCCGCATGTCGCTGGCCGACCCCTGGCTGCACCCGCTCAACGAGGACGGCTACCCGCTGCTGTACATGCGCAGCAACGCGGCGCGCCTGCCGCGGGCCATGGTGCTGGACTTCGTGTTCAGGTGCGGTCGCGGGGGTGGAGGGGAGGGGGGAGAGGAGGGGGGAGGGGAGGGGGCGTGGAGCCGGTGCGGCCGGGGAGCCGGTGCGGGCAGGGAGGCGGTGCGGGCCTCGGTGGTATGCCGTGCAAGCAGGACGGCTGGCGGAGGGATGGGGCGAGGGATGGGGTCGCGGGCGGCGGATGGTCACAGGGCGTTCTGGACCTTCCCCCTCTTCCTGCACCGCTTCTCCAACCATTCTTGCAACCTCCCCCCCACCCCCCGCTTGCCCAGGTGCAACGTGCAGCTGGCGGAGGCGGAGGACAAGCTCACGCTGCGGCCGCTGTACGACAAGTACGTGATACAGCGTGGGGGGCGGGGAGGGCGCGGCCCGTGTCTAGTATCGTGGGTTGTGGGGGCCTGTAGGGCTGCTGGCGGGAGCCTGATGAACACCGTCTGTCGGTGCTCATGCTGGCTGACAGCCTGTAAGCCGGACAGAAACAGCCACAGGCTCCGGTCACGCATCGGCTCTCACGCCCTGCTCACCGCCAATTCCGTCGGCCCGCAGGTACGTGGTCAACGTGCGCGGCAAGCCCAAGCAGCTGGCGGACGGACACAAGATGTACCTACTGCGCAAGGCGCTGCGCACGTTCAACAAGGTGAGGGGTCGGCCGGAGCTGGGTCGGCTCCACGCCACAGCAGCTATATTACCAGTAGGCAGGCTGCTAGCAGCAGTGTGGCCCGCATGGTTCTAAACTCCTGTGTTGCGCTGCGTCACCCTCACCGTCACCGTCGCCTGCCACTTGTGACGCGGAACACGCAGGGCACAGTGCGCTTCAACCGGGCCGAGCAGCTGGCGCGCAAGGTGGACCAACACATCCTGCGAGACCAGGTGCGTGGCGGGCCGCGCGCGCACCGCCCGGGGGGGGGGGCCAGCTGGGAAAGGAGGTCGGCGGCACCGGGCACTTGACTACCGTACCCGCATGCCTGAATGCATGACTCAATGCATGGCTCATGCCGCACCCGCGTACGTCACCGTTGATGCGCGCCGCCGCCGCCGAACACACAGGTGCTCCAGGAAACGCGGACGGTGCGGGCGCTGGACATGTCGAACATCCGGCCGGGTGCGTACTGCTCGGTGCTCGCCTGCCGCGCTCCGCCTCCCTCTACCGCGCATCTCTACACGCGCGGCCCATACCCATGCGCAAGGATACCTCCCACCACACTGTAATTGTAACCCATGAATTCCCCCGCTCAACAACAACAATCTGCAACCCCCAACCGTCTCCGCCAGGCCCGCACCTGAGCCGCATGCTGGAGGAGGTGCTGGCCGAGACCAACGGCTTCGACGTGCTGTCGCTGGCGGACAACCGGCTGGACGACGACGGCGTGGGCCACATCGTGGAGGGGCTGCGCCACAACGTGTACGGGCTGCAGATACGGTGCGTGGCGAGGAGAGGGGGGGGTTGTAAACACCAGCCCAATCTAAAACAAGCTAAACTAGACACCGGGGGGCCGCGGTTGGCGCGAGGGAGGCGTGATGGGCGCGGGAGTGCGGGGCGCCAACGCAGCATCGCACACCGGGTTGGCGCCGAGCCGAGCCTGAGCCGAGCACACACCACCGGGGGCGGGCCACATATCAGCTGCCATGTCAGCCCCATCACCAGGGCCGCCTTGCATCTCCTCGCGCCTCCTTGCACCTCCTTGCACACCCTTGCAAACTCCGCCGCGCCACAGCGACCTGGACCTGTCCAACAACGACGTGGTGGTCAAGGGCGCCGAGGCCGTGGCCACCTACATCATGCAGGTGGGGTTGGTGGTGGTGTGGGGACTACCAGCCCAAGCTAAACGAATCCCTTTGGGCGTCACAAGGGTGGTGGGGGGAGCACACGCTAGGGGCGTGAGGCGCGGGTGCGGAGGTTGGGTTTGGGAGGTGTGAGAGACCTGCTGGGGCCGGGGAAAGCAGCGCTGCAACAGGCAGCCAGCGGCCGACATCGCACGGTACGCATCCGCTCACCCCAGCCATTCCTCTGTGACCATCCATTGCCTCGCAGTTTAAGTGCGTTGAGAACCTGAACCTCAACAACAACGTCAACTTGGGGCCCGTCGGCATCAAGGCCATCGCTTCGGTAAGGGTTTCGCTGATTGGGCCCGTACCGTTACCATACCTGTGACCTCTCAAGTTGCCCGTGGAATAACATAATCTCGTCATAATTAATCAGGCATGGGATCCAATGGAATCCGAATACCATCACCACCACCCCTCCCTGCAGGTGCTCAACGAGGACAGCGTGCTGGCCAGCCTGGATCTGTCCTTCTGCGACGTGGGCGGCGACGGCGCGGCGGCGCTGGGCGCCATGCTCAAGGGCAACAAGGGGCTGCGGCGGCTGCTGCTGGCGTCCAGCCGCCTGGGCACGTCGGGTGGGTGGGCGGGCAGCGGGGGCAGTGGGGTGCGGTGCGGTGGGGTGCCGGCGGCCCAGCGGCACGGACGGCTGCTGCCCTTGCCCGCCTGGGTTCTCAACTGGTGTCCGTGCAATCACGCTATGCCCCAACCTGAACATGGCATTACCGGTACTCAACATGGCGATACCGGCACCCCCAAAACGCAGGCGTGGACTCGATCTGCAAGGGCATCGCCAAGAACACGGTGCTGCGTGAGCTGGACCTGTCCAAGAGCGGCTGCGACGACAAGGGCGCCGCGCACCTGGCGGCGGTGAGACGGGGGCGTGGGGGGTGGCGCTGCACGGCGATGTGACGCTGGTCGACATCGACATCCCTGGCCGCTTGCCACATGCTGCATCCACGCAAATCGGGATCTCCTGACCCCAACCCGCCCCCTGCTGCTTCCACTTACTCGTGCCTGCCCGCCCTTTGCCATCCCCTTCTCGTCCGCCTCCAACGCCAACAGGCGCTGCAGCAGAACAACACGCTGGAGCGCCTGCACGTCGGCAACAACCGCATCACAGACGTGGGCGCCAAGGCGCTGGCGGACGCGCTGCAGGTCAGGCGTGGCGTGGGAGGAAGAGGAAGCGGCGGCTGTGGTCTTTTTGGCAAAGCGAGTGTTTCCCTTTCCGGCAAGGGTGCAGCGGGTGGTTGTGCAAAGTGCGGTGCAGGCACAGACGTGCTCGCAAACACAGCATTGCCATGTCTCATCTCCTCGCCTCTCTCCGCATTTGCGCTCAGGCCAACACGGGCCTGCACTTCGTGGACCTGGGCGGCTGCCCCATGGACAAGAGCTGGAAGAAGCTGCTGCACAACATCATGAAGGGGCAGAGCGGCGGCGCGATGGGCGCCATCGGTGGCGGCGGCCTGGGCGGCAGCCGCGGCGTGTTCGACGGGTAGTGATGGGGCGGTGAGGGAGGTGGGAGAGGGGAAGAGGAAGGGACAAGAGGGCAAGGCGGCGGGCATGAAATGGTATGATGCAGGCTCGGTCGCCCCATGTTGAAGGGGCGGCGCTTCGACAAATCGTATGGTGGAGTGAGCTGCGCGCAGAGGAGGACAAGAAGGAAGGGGGAGGGCATGCTGAGGGTCGGGGTGAGGTTGGAGTGATCAGTTCGGGGGCCGACAGGTTACGTGGGCCTGTTGGCGGTATTCGAGGTCTCCTTCTGGGCCGCGATCCCTCGGAGAACGGGGGCGGGCAAGGCGTGGGGCGCAATGGAGACGGATACGAGGGTTGCGGGGACAGGTCGTGAGCGGGCGTGGCGTGTCGGGACATGGAGGGTGCTGCTGAGGGTTACTGTGAACCAATCCCGTAAAGAGGCTGCTGAGGGGCTAGCCATGGTGGAGGTGGGGCTTATGGCGGCTCGTCAAGGAGCGTGAGCGGACCAGCGGGACAAGGATGCTGCGTGCGCTGTGAAGACAACGGTGGCGATCAGGGGCCCCACGACAGTTAGCATGGTATGGTGACGCGTGCGAGGGCTTGTACTGAGGAAAAGCGTAGGCCAGGTACTATCAGAGGGCGGTAGGGGCGTAGAGCAGAGCGAAAGCCTGGAAACTGGGAGAGCATTTGCACCTCTAGGTACTGACGCCGAAACCGGTCCCCGAAATGTAGGCTGAACTGCTGAAGTGTGCCGTGGCGTTGTAGCCTTTGCCTGGGGGCCCTGGCCCGCTATGAGGAGCCGGGGCCACGCACCACCTTGCGCATCATACCGTGGCACTCGCTGGAAAGTGCAAAGCAAGCTGGCTGGCCATGTGCCTACCCCCGCCTCATTGCGTTGCCCCGAACCCCCGCCCGCCAGCTGGCCTGCACCGTGGTGCACCTGCCCGTGCCCCCGCCGGGTCAACGGCGGGAAAAAAACACGATTGCATTCGTCACGCTCTGCCTCATGCCCTGCATACGCATGTGGATGACAACTTTATAGATATCATATTGTCCCACACGCCCATCCGAGCTGCTAAGTGGCAACATCCGTGCTCGGTGAAGCGTCAGCGCATACAGTTTAATCCGCGAGCACTAAAAATGCTTACATAAGCATGAAAATGGAATAAAGCGACAGGAAATAAACATCGCTCTGGCGAAATGCGGGAAATCCTGGCTTGCGCACTGGCCTCGGCCTTGCTGCTGCTAGCTCACGTCGCTAACGCGAGCGTGGACGAATGTCCGAATATCTTGCATCCGGCGATGACCGCCAGGTGAGGGGTCTACGAGCGTAGCACGTCCTCGACACGCGGGTACCCGCACCGCGGCCGCGCCGGCAGTCTATACACACACACACCAAGGGCAGGGGCACTGTGAGATTTCATCTGCTACGTGCTCCGGAAACGGGGCAAAGATGGGTCAAGACGTCGCGTGTTCCAGCGTATCCCTCAAGTACCGTGATTTGGGCCGACAGTTGACACGGTTGCGTCGCCGCATGCGGTACTTGCCGTCGTGTGTGAAGCAGGCCCTGCTGCCGGCCCATTCCGACCCCCCCCCCCACCACCACCAACGTACACGAACGCCGGACCGGAACGCACAGGATCCAGAAGGATGTGGCGTGGCTGGATCGCGCCGGCGGCATCACGGACGGCATGATCCGAAACATATCTCTGGTGGGGCCCATGACATGGAGACTGGGCTGGTTCTGCAACATACTTGCGCATCGCTTGCGAATGCCCTGGTTGAAGCTCGGATCCCGTCTCGTCCGTGCCGTGCATGCCAGGGCGGATTTGGGCTGTGCTCCCCCCGCGCCCACGCTTGCACTTTTGAAGCTGCAGTAATTGGTGTGATGGCCGCAGCTGTGCGACAATGCCATTCGGTGGCAGTGCAACGTCAAGGCGGTCCGGATGATGATCAAGGATGGCGAGGTGTGCGGGTCCCGAGTTGGTTTAGTCGTACGGGGTGTGCAAACGGCCCAGCGCGAGCTGCATTACCGAGGCCACGGCGGCTAACGAGGTTCCCCAGCGCCCTCACGCTGAGCTGCAAGGTTGCCAGGTCCATGGCTGTAGGGTGTGTGGCTTGAGCAAGACGCGAGCCTCCCCGTGTGGTGCCGCGCTGCTGCAGGTCTACCTCAATAGCCTGCACCCAGAGTGGCGGTTAGGGCCACACGAGTTCATCGGATTCCTCCTAGAGCTGTACGAGACCAGCAAGATGTACAGGTGCGTGTGCGTGTGCGTGTGCGTGTGTGCGGCAGGGCGGAGTGGGGACGAGCGCGGGTGCCGGGCGGAGGCCTGTCATGGCCCGGCTGGGGGCCGCCGTCGGCTTGTGGCGCTCGGGCGTCCGCCAGCTTTTCCAGCCCTTGTGATCTTTTTTATGGGCAAGACGGATGGTGGACAAAGCGGACGGGCTCGAGGGTCCGGGCTAGCAGCCAACACCATGCGTTTGCACTTTTGCCCTTGTGCCTCGCAATCCGCTCGCGCGCAGGCTGCCAGACCTGGAGTTCGCGGTCAACGGCGATGACGACGTCATGACCGCGGTGGAATGGAAGGACAAGGAGGCGCTGAAGCCCGGGTGTGTGTGTGTGGTGCGGCTTTGGAATCCGGGCCCAGCCGGGCCCGGTGCTGCTGGTCCGGGGGGGGGGGGGGCGGATGGCGTGGACCGCACCGCCCGTGCGGCAAGGCGGGGAGCGGCGCAAGGGATGCGGGTGCGGGTCGCATGCTAGGGCCGCGGGGCGAGTGCGGGGCGAGCGCGTCAGGTAGTAGGGCCGCTTCACGCGCAGCGTGCGGCGTGCCAGACCTGCGGAGGGTGTGCCGTACACGCCGCCGGCGCGTGCCATCGGCTTGTGCTGTCATGCCATGCCCCATGTGCCTCGCTTGGCCACGCGGCGGCCCCAGGTTCCACGGCGGGCCCTTCCCGCTGCTGACGTGGAGCAAAGGCGACGACAGCGGCGCGATGCTGGTGCCGTACAGCGGCGCCTTCAGGTGGGCCGGGCCGGGGGGCTGGGCGGGTTGGGGTTTGGGGGAGGCAAGCACGCGTGTGTGTTTTGGGGGGAGGGGCCGGGTACTTCATTCCAATCACCCAAACCGT
The DNA here is from genome assembly GCA_016834605.1 of Chlamydomonas incerta. Lineage (NCBI taxonomy): Eukaryota > Viridiplantae > Chlorophyta > Chlorophyceae > Chlamydomonadales > Chlamydomonadaceae > Chlamydomonas > Chlamydomonas incerta. Next base: position 1,105,723 of record JAEHOC010000022.1, read on the forward strand.
AAAAAGGGGAAGCGCGTGTTGCGAGCTGCGAGTCGGGTCCACAGCAAGTGAGACGCTGTGTAGGTATATGCAGTGACGGGCAGGGGAGGCTGTTCAAGGCATGGGGCGGGGGAGCACGCGCGTCGTTGACATTGGGTGTTGTGTGGTGACATGTTGCTGTGGTATGCCGGACGGCTCGCAGGTGTGCGGACGACAGCTTTGACGCGCTTTCGACGCGGCTGGACGAGATCCGCAAGGTGCCCTGGGCGGAGCGCAAGCAGGTGAGCGTGCGTGTGGTTGCGGTGTGGTGTTTATGACATGCGGGGTGTGTCGTTGTGTGTTGGAAAGCACAACATGGAGAAACGGCCCAGGACAGAGTATGCAATGCGGTGCATCGCTGACGTCCCGCGCTGCATGTGGTGCCATGCAATGCAGGTTGCCTTCGGTCGCTGGTGCGTGGCTGGACCTGGCACGCTTGCACTCTTGCACTCTCTGCGCGCCTGCGCGCCTGCCTGACCGCGTGGGGCGCGCAGCCTAGGGCGCGTGCCAGTTGTAGCACCCGGGCGGGGCCCGGGCCCGGGCGGGAGGGAGGCTTCCCGGCCAGCGCGTCACCGTCCGGCCTGCCTCGTCTCGTTCAGTCAACGGGAGATCCCCCCACCTCCTGGCAGCGCTGATGTTTTCTTACGGAATTGATTCACAGTAACCCCCGACACCCGGTCGCTTCCGCAGGAACGAGTTCTGCGCACTGTACTATAACGCCCTGCAGCGGATGCCAGCGTGAGTGTGCGACACACGCGCTGTACTGTTGAATGGGTGGGGGGGCACGTTTGCCTGCAGGCTGCGCACCGCGCAGCCACAGGGCACCCGCCTGCGCACACCTCTCAATCATCATCTCACGATCTCGCCATTACTTGAACCCGCTGCCCTGCTTGCCCGTGTTGCTGACCCCCGCCGCCGCCGCACCGCGCTGCTGCGACTGCTGTTGACGCCGCAGCGGCCACGAGCAGCCCTGCCCGCGCAACTACCTGCCGCGGCTGTCGGACAAGCACCTCGACCTGCTGGTGCGTGGGTGCGCGGGTGGGTGGGGTGGGAGGGGTGGGCGGGGTGGGTGCGTGGGTGCTTGGGTGCTTGGGTGCGTGGCTGTTGTCGTTGGAGCTGTGGCGGGCATGAGCTCGGGAGGACAAGACTGGAGTAATGGCGACTCTTGAGCCCTGCACCTGCTGGTCGGTGCTTTGTATGGGCGATGATGGATCTGCGGAAGGGCAGGGGCCCGGGAGCCGTCCGGACAGCGCGGCTGTCAGCTGGCGTCCGCCGTGATAACAGAGCGGGGCCCGCCCTCCCCACCCGGGGTCGCGCAGGACGTGGGTGTCACGTTGGAGATGGAGAGGAAGGGCCGTGTGGGGCACGTGCCGCTGGCGCATCAGAACCGGTACAGGTGGGCTGGGGGCGGGCCGCCCGGGGGAGGGGCGAGCCCGGGACTCGGAAAGAGGTGCAGGCGACTAGCAGAAGCACTTGGTCACCACCGCCCAGGCTTGCCCGGCAACAACGGGGCCCGGGTGCAGCACACTGCGTCTTTACACGCTACCGCGCACATCAAATCACTCTCTGCCCCGCACTTGTAAGTCGCAATCCTCCGCACACGGGGCCGCGCCGCCACGACCCCCCTGCGCAGGTACCTGGTGTCCACGGACGGCTGGGCCATCAGCTCCAAGTTCGACAAGTACCTGCTGCTGGGCAGTTTGATAGTTAAGGTGCGTTGCGGTGCCGAATGGGACGTCGGGAGGCAGGGGGTGGCCGCGGCTTTGCTTGCCCCAAACACGGCACGCCTTGGGGTCATGGCACCCCATCCCCCAATACCTGGAATCCCCCCGCCCCGCCCCCCGCCCGGCCCCCTGCCCCGCCTGCTTGTGCAGGCCCGCTCGCCGCGCTACGGCTTCTACTATGATGCGCTGCAGCCCGACACGCACTACCTGGCGTGCATGAACGACACGGATGACGACGTGCTGGAGGTGGGTGGGTCGGTGGGGGCGGGCGGGGGCGGGCGTGTGTGTTTGTGTGTGCTGGAGGAGGTGGTGGTGGGGGTAGTTCATTCCAGAAACCGGGAGGCGAGGGCAGCGAGCACCAGCACAAGCTAAACCAACCTAACTAGGCAGAGGGCAGGCAAATGCAATACCGGAGCAGCAAGGCAACATGATATTCCTCTTGGGGGGTAGGGCCTGGGAGCAGCAGGGGACTGTCAGCCCTGTCAGCCCTGGCCCGGGACCGGGGCTTGGGAAAGATGTTTGTGTACGGACCAGGCGCCAGTAGGAGTCAGGGCCGAGCGGCTGAGCCGGCCGGGCGCGAGAGCCCCGTGCGCCCTTCCCCGGGAGCACCCTGGAGTACCCTGCATTGGAGGGAGGGGACTGGAGGGAAGCGGGTGTGTGTGGCACGTTGTTGCTGTGGCTGTGCAGGGCGGGCTGCTGGCGGCACGCAGGGACAGGGGTTGGGACTGGGCGCTTGTGGTTGTAGCGGGCGTGAGCAAACACGGGCTCTCGCTGTTCAAGAAAGAATAGTCGAGTGCGGCGCCCCTACGCGTGCTGTGCGCCCTGGTGCCCGCAGCGCATCAAATGGGCGAAGGAGCACGACGCCGAGGCGCAGCGGATGGCGGAGGCGGCTCAGACCTTCGCGGCCAAGCACCTGCACCGCGGCGCGCGGCTGTGCTACTACCGCACCCTGATGGAGGAGCTGGGCAAGCGGATGAAGTGAGAAGGGGGTTGTGAACAACAGCCCTAGCTAAACCAAACTAGGCGGAGGCCAGGCAAATGCAATAGCGGGGCCTAGAGCTGTCGCCACGCAGTGCAGACGCATGGGGGTGTCACCGAAGGGATTGCTAGAGGCTGCACATGCAAGATGGCGTCGAAGCCGCAAGGCTATCAAGCAGCTGTGTGACGCTCCGCCCGGCGGTGGCCCCAAGCTGCGGGGCCCCAAGCAGCTCCTAGCAGTGAGGCGCCACGGCTTTGATAACACACCCAATGTCACACGGGCACGCACGCAGGTACACACCCGACTGCGCCAACCGCAAGCTGTGTATCCCGCTGGGCCAGTTCCTCAACTTCCTGTCCACCCACCCCAAGACCCGGAACACGTGCCCGTGAGCGGGGTGGCCCTGGTGCCTTCACTGAACCTCCGCTAGCCGTAGCATTGTAACGAATTTTGCATCCGACCCCCCGCTCCTGCATACCGGTACTCAGATGCGTGCTGGGTGCCTTGTCCGGTCTGTTGACTGTGCATTGTGCTGACACGTGGCACACGCAGGTACGCGCAGGTGCTGTCGCAGTACGGCTTCAATGCGGAGCTGGAGGCGGGTGCGTGTTGGGGCCGTGCCGGTGGCGGTGGGGGGCGGGGATTGACCTCTGAGAGCAGCCGGTGGACGCGGCTGCGGACTTGGGTGACGCCTGGGTAGGCAGGAGCCGGCGGCGGAGCGCGCCGCCCTAGCAGCATGCGCTGGCGCGGCCCAGTGCCGGTCGGGACCGGCTCGCATAACCGCTTTGACCCGCTCGCACGACGCACACTCGCTTTTGCCCACCCACTCAAGACACAACAGCGTTTACCCGCTAGCCTACACACGCCCGCTCGCTCAGCACACAACACACCCGCTCGCGCCACACACGGCCGCAGGCAAGTACACCGCTGATTCCATCACGGCGCTGCTCAAGCAGGAGAAGTACTGGTGGGTGCGGTGGCAGCGCGATGGCGGCAGGGATTGGACGGGGTGCGAGCGTGTCCGGGATGTGTGCGGGCGGTGGGGCGGTGCAGGCGGTGGGGCGGCGTGGCGGTGGCGCATCGACATGGGGGGGGGGACGGGAGCACCATTTCATGAAACAGCGCCGTGTGTGGAAGCACCGTGTCAGAAGTGCACCATGTTCACTGCTTCCTGCTTCCTGCACGGCGACTGCAAGTTTGCACCCCCCCCCATCCCCCCCGGCCATTGCAGGCCTCGCGACACCGACATCCCGCCGCTCACGTACCAGCCGTACTTCCCGCGCCGGCAGCGGCGGCGAGAGCTGCACAGGCGGCGGACGGCGGCATGACGCGGCGCGCCGGCGGCTGGCAAGAGTGACACAGGGGTGGGCGGAAGCAGCGGCGGCACGAGCGCTCGGCGGCGGAGCTCACACCGTGATATTGTTTTAGATCAGATGGCTTCGGCTGGTGGAGGCATACTATTATGAGAGTTTTGGTGAATGGCAAAGTGGCAGTTGGAAGTGGAGAGCGGGGAGTCGGGGGGGGGGGGGGGGGCGGGCGCGCGTGTGAAGGTCGGGCGTGCCTCCCAATCGAATGAGTCCCCGCGCAAATGCCCGTCGAGGTCAGAGTATGGCGGGTATCACATAATTACCTGCATATTCACTGTTGAAATACTTCGCGTCTCGCACAACGCAGTTTGGTTCAAACTTGGTTCAAAACCTGGGCTTTGTCCCCGGCAGCTGCTTTAGGCTCGACCAAGCATGGCATCAAATTGACACAATCGTGAGCTAATTGAGATGCTGTAGCTACGCACTGACAGTGACAAAAGCTTGCAAAAATGGCGAAGGGCACAATCGTTGTGTCCTTGCGGTCTAAAGGACTGCCATCATTCAATAAGTCGCTACTACTAGACCTGCGATATCAGGCGGTGCAGTTCGCGACAGAGCTGCTCGACATCTTTCTGGCGTGCTTCGTCTCGTTCGCGTGCCTATCATGGTCAGCGTGGATCAGCATATCTGTCAATATCATCACAATCTCGGCCACTTTGAGCACCAACTATGCCCAAGTCGGCGTGGACATCCCCTTCATCTTCTTCATCTACATAGTCCTGCCCCTCCTCATCCTCTTCGTCATGGTCTTCCAGCGGCGGGAGAGCGCGCTGCGCAGCTTGGCGGAGCTGAAAGCCGCCGTGGTGTCGCTCCTGCTGCACCGCCCCGCCGGGGTCACGATGGTGCAGCGCGAGGCGTCGGACGACCTGCAACGGCGGATCGTCGGCTTCATGGACGACCTCCGGCAGTACCTGCAGCACCGGCGGCCGTACGCCCGGCACTTCTACCTGCCGTACCGCACCTCGGACCCCAGCCCCCAGGATGAGCTGGTGGGTGTCATGCTAATATGCCCGGGGGTGGGCTAGCGTGTGTGTACGGGAGTCGGCACGTTGGCACGTTGGCACGGCCGTACTTGGCGGCACACGCGCGCTCTCACGTTGGGCCACAGTGCCGCTGCGAGCGCACGCCGCTGCCCTCGTTTGTGTGTCAAACGGCCGGGGGGGGGTGCCGATGCAGCCAAGCGCGGCACCATGCCTGCTCTGTTGATGAGGTCCCACTGTACGCCAGCTTTCCCCTGCTGCTCGCCATGCCTGGAAAATGTTGAACCCCTTCGCCTCCCACCGCTCCTCCCTCCGTCGCGGCAATGCCCCCGCAGCTTAAGATATCCAGGGAGCTGGGTCTGCTGCTGCGGAAGGTGCAGCGCGGGGTGCGTGACCTGCACCTAAGCGCGGAGCGCATGCGCGAGTGCGGCTTCAGCGAGGGGCAGGTGCGCGCCGGGGAGGAGGAGGGGTGAGGGAGGGGTTCTGCAGCAGGGTGCAGGTGGGGAGTGGGTGGATAGGCGACAGGCTGTTGTGCGGAAGCCGGGCAGCAAGTTGCGAGGCGGTGAGGGTGGCGGGGTCGTGCAGGCAGTGTGCGTGGCGGGGAAGTGGAGACAGGGCGCTGGGAGGGTGACAGCACTACGATGAGGGGAGGCCATGGCCGGGGCAATGGGATCGCGTGCAGTTTTTGTGGGTGAACCAGGTGCCATGCGGCACGGCGCGGCAGGACACGGCATACGGCGTGAGTCGCGGCTACAGCCTGTGGCGGTGTGCAGCGGGTTTCCTCGCGACACCCACACGTTTGCACGTGCGCAGGTGGCGGCTGTGGTGGCCAAGGTGGAGGCCATGCACGGCGCCATGGAGCGGCTGTCCAACATCAAGGAGATGCGGACGCCGGTGGTGAGTAGCATGAGAAGATGTGGGCGCGCGTCACGGGGAAGATAAGATTAGATGTGGGCGACCAATCCGCCGGGCTGCTGGCTGCTGGCCGTCGGCGTCCTGCGCTCTCACCGTAGCATGAATGATGTGAGCGCCGCAAGAGCTGCGTGCCGGACCGGCGGCCTCGCCATCCTTTGACCACCTGCCCCGCCACTACCGTGCCACCGCATTGGCGCCTACCGCTCCCCCACTTGCTCAAAGCTCTTTCCCTCTCTCTCGGCAATCCAACTCGCTCACCACACTCCAAGCTCCAACTCAACACCCAACCTCGCTCGCGCCTGCGCAGGTCATGCGCGCGGTCATCCGCTGGTTCGTGGTGGTGCTGCTGCCGGTGGCGTTCGGGCCCTTCTGGGACGGCCTGCGCCACTTCACGGGCAGCTCCGCGTACGCGGGCATCATGGGCGTGCTGGTGAGCGCATTGCATCCATGCGTGCATGCGTGCATGCATGCGTGCGGGCACAATCGCACATGGGGTGCCGGCGCCGCATGCACGTGCACACACGGGGCGCCGCATGAGCCAGATGGACACGGATTCCCTTGCAGATTCCCTCTCCCTCTAACACACACGCGCGCCCGCACGCCCGCACGCGTGCGCCCGCAGACGCACGTGGCGCTGATGGCGAGCATGGACACGGTGGTGGCCATGGAGGACCCCTTCGACGACACCGCGCTGGACGCCATCAGCCTGTACGAAATGCTGGACCAAGTGGGCGCGGTGAGCAGCGCCTGGGAGAGTGGCGGGAGTCTGGGACGAGTGCGCCGCCCTGTCGCTATAGTTATGTGCGTTAAACAATGAGAGTGGAGAGTGGGAGTCTGGGACCAGTGCGCCGCCATGGGGGCGCCGCCCCGCCGCTGTAGTTATATGTGTGTGTGTGTGTGTGTGTGCGCGCATGCGCGAGAGGTGTTGAAACAACAAACGGAACAAAGCCGGGCCATGTGCGTGTGCGTTTGCGTGTGCGTGTGCCCCGGCCGCAACCTCCGCATTCCAGCCCGCAGCTGGCTCCCCCCGACAACACTGCCTCCGCTGGCAGGGCTCCCGCCTCGCCTTCCAAAAGCCGCCCAACCCCATCGCCCTGTGCGCGCAGATGACCAACGGGCCCACGGACTCGGACGGCTACGACGCCAGCGGGCTGGGCGACGGCGCCGCCACCGACGCCAACGGCGGCGGTGGCGGCGCCGCCAGCAACGGCGACCCGCACGTGGCAATGTACATGGCGGGCAACGGCGCGGGCGCGGGCGGGCCGGGCACGATCGGCGTGGCGGCGGACACGCCTGGCGGCGGCGGCGGCGGCGGCGGCGGCTCCGCGTCCATGTCCATGTCGGGCATGACTAGCTCGATGGGCGGCGGCGGCGGCGGCGGCATGACCATGTCAGAGGCGGCCGGTGGGATGGTGAGCGGCATGTCGGGTAGAGGGGGTGCGGTTGGTCGACGCGTCGAGGGGCACCGCGCTACGACTACAACGCATACACACACGCGCGCACGTTTTGTTCCATTTTTCTTAACGCACGCCCGCTCCCGCCGCCGCGGTGCACACAGGCCCAGGTGCAGCACGCCGCCGGCACCGGGCCCTTCGCGACGCCCGCCGCCGGCAACAACGTGGGCGGCGGCATGGGCGTGCTGCCCGTCCCCGCCATGCGCGGGAGCGTAACCTCCGACACCGCCGTCGGGCCGCCGTCGGCGCTCGACGGCGGAGCCGGTGGCGGCGGCGGCGTCGGTGGTGGTGGCGGCGGCGGCGGCAACCCCAACCTGCCGTCGGTGACGTCGCCGGCGCCGCTGTTCGAGCTGGGGGCGCCGGTGCGCGCGCCGCCGCCCATGCCGCCCATGCCGGCCCTGGCGGGCGATAACATGTACGTGCCAGCTGGAGGCGGCGGCTCGTAGGGGAAAGCTGGCGGCGCGGGTGCCGTGGGAAGGGTGCTGCGGGTGCGGGGTGGCGGCGCTCTCGGTGGATGCAGGTATGCGCGCGAGCGGTCGAGCATGTGTGGGTGTGGCTGGCGGGAGGGTGTGGCGTTCTGAGGTGTGGCACCGCGCTTTTGAGCATCAAACACGCTGGGGCGGGCTGCGCGTGCTGTGACTGCAAGGCTGGCCGGCTGTGAGCGGAACTCCAGGCTTGACGGCGGCAAAGGTGACGACAGAATTGTGGTTGCGGCCGACTCAACCTTGCGGGTGCTTAGTTTGGTTGCGCATGCACCATCTGGTGTGTGCAATCATGTCCCTGCGTTACCGATACTGAAGATTGGGCCTGTGCGCGTAAGGCGCAAGTCCGCGGCATGCACGGCTGCATGGGAGTGGGCTCCCCGAGAACTGAGCATTTGCGCGCAACAATGTGCCATCGCACATTGGGGCACACTTGTAGCACTGCATTGGACGGGCGGAGGAGAGCTGAGGGGCCGTAAGGAAACGGGGTTGCGGGAACCCTTTTTACATTGTGTAACCCATGGTGGTTATGAGGCGCCGTGTCAGAGATCGCGCGCGGGCAGCTAACGCAGGCGAATCGCGTCATCATCCGCCCTGCGCATCAGCGCACGCACTGGCGGCGCGTCGGAAGCGCCCCCTTGCAGCACTTGCCTGCGCGGCTGCGCCCCGGGTCCCCACACAGCCTCACTCCTCGGCATCCTACCAAGCACCCACTCACGGGAACCTGCCTCGGCCCACACGGCGCGTGTGATGCATGGAGCGGCCGGTGACCCCGGTCTCGCCTCTGTAACGGGCTAACGGTCCAGTGTGCTACGCCAGCTACGCAGCCAGCCAGCCACACTCTCCACCTGTTGTGCTAATGGTCCGAGTCACCGCACCAGCCGTACCTCGTGCCACTTTGGATTCAGCTGTCAAGAGCCAATCCTGGACAAGTCATCATCCTGGACAAGTCATCATTTCCCCATGGTTTCCCCCCTCGCATCTCTCTTGCCCAGTTGCCCTCACACCAGGAAAGCGTCTCTTCGGCCCGTGTCAGTACAGGGGGACCCCTGTGCCACAATGCATGTGTAAAACAGAACGCAAAATACCCAGGAAATCAAAGAAAGAAAGCGGGCCCTTGGGCCCCATCACGACTACCCAGTTTCCCGCCAAAAAAGGCACGCCCGGCTGTGGTCGGGGCGCCCAGCGAGGCTGGGGATAAACAAGAAAACACCAAACAAAACGAAATTTGTCACACACACCAGATCTTCATCATCTTCCGTCGGCAGGCGGTCCACGACCTCACTCGTCAGCAGGGGTCTCATCAGCCTTCGAGCTCTTGCCGCCGGTGGGCGGAGGGCGCTCTCATAGAGGCGGCCAGGGGATTGCCCGGCATCAATGCGCCTCAAAAAACAGTACCGCTTACGTAAAATTCGTCAACGCACGAACGCACCCAGTCACGCACAGCATAACAGGGCACGTAGGCGCGGCGCGCAAACAAAGTGCGGCGCGCAACAGCTAAGCAAACAGCAGGCCTGGAAAAAGGGCACTGCATTCGCTCCCGAGCCAGCTCCCATTGATGCGCTTTTCAGTCATAGGCACGCTGCAGGCACACGCACGCGAAGCACACATACGGTAATCACACCACATCGCGCCAAAAGCGACGGCATAAACACCTGGACACGCGCACAGACACACGCTCGGACTATGCATCCCGCGTTTTCGCGTGCTGGGCCGTTAAAAATGGCCCAGCCGCCGCACCGCTGTCTCCACGGCGATATGTACACGTCAGTTATCCACCGCGCGTGTCGCAACGGTTGGCGCAATCATAAGCACTCGCACCTCGTGACCGCGCCCCGCCTCACGGCGCCAGAGACTCGCAGTCCTGCTCTGCCCACCCTAAACAATTGCTCTCCTGCTCTCTTGTCCAGAGGGTCTCTCAAGTCATATACTCACCCGCCGCTCCTTGACATAATTTTCTTCTTCCATGCGCCCACGGAATCTAGTGAGGTGCGTACGTAGTATGCATCAGTCAGTCAGGCGGGCATGCCGCACCCGGCGCCTCTGTGATGCAATCTTATATGCGCCCGCCTCCTACAGCATTATCTCATTTGTTCATATATTTAACGCTGTCATCAAGCTGCGCTGCATCCTCTGCGCCCCGCCCCTGCCAGTCTGCGCAGTTGCCCCGGCGCCCGGCCGCGACAGGCGGTTGCGAGGGCACGCGCCCTTCCTTGTTTACCGGCCTGTGCTACTGCCGTACCCAGCGGGGCAGCGGTCGGGGAAGGTGCGGGGCTGTAGCACATTGTCGCGGAACTCCGACGCCGAGTCCAGGTTGCCCGGGGGCCTGTGAGCGCGAGCACATGAGGGGAGGGGAGGGGAGGGGAGAGGGCATGGTGAGGTTGGGGTTGCGCACCGGCACCGGCGTCCGCGCTGCCGAGATGCGCGCGCGCGCGGCGGTGCAGCGGGGCACTGGCACGTGGGCACTGCACGCGGCAGGGCCGCGATGGCACCGACAGCGGTCGCGTCTGCGCTGCACGAGTAATGCTCCAGGAAGGGAGCAATGCTGAGGAAGAACACGCGAAACACGACCGGAAGCACCCAACCACCGGACCACCAAAGGCGGAGACCCAAACCACAAATAAACTTGCTGAATGGTTCACAATAAAACATTGAGGTCACGACCCACAAGCGCGACACATGTCCTGTCAACCAGTTGTACGGCAATTATATTGAGAGCGCACCCACCAGTACTGGCAGACCAGCACGCCCGTGTTCGCGCCCAGCCCCATCACGCCGTCCGGGCAGGCCGTGTAGCCGCACCCAACGGTGCGCGTGTCGGCCCACACCATCTGCGTGTAGTGGCCGGTGACGGTGGAGAAGCTCGGCTTCGAGAAGTCGTAATCACACACCTGCAAGGCAGTCGCGCACAGCAGGATTCGGGGCGTGGCTGGTTTAGGATTTGTGCTCTCGCAGCGCGTATGTGGCCAGCTGGCGTGATCCTAGACAGCGAGAGCCAGGCGTACGTTGTTCACAGCGCACAGCTCACCTCATTGTACCAGATGCCGATGCCATTCAGCGGATCCTTGGTCGTGCGGTACGCGCCGGATGCTGCGGCCAAAAGCGAGCAACACAACGCGGTGAGGCATGCTCCGCTTTCCCATCAGTGTTTCTGTGTGGGGGCCTCCCGGCGTATACGGTACGGTACTCTTTCTTTCACACACACCTCTACCTCGCCCCGCCCGCCCCGCACAGCCGCCGCACCGCTCACCAAGGTTCTCGCCGTAACTGCCGCTCGAGTGCTGCCACGTGCACTGTGTGCTCCACGACTGGGCAGAGGCTGCCAGACCCGCGTCCCAGCTCAGCGGCCGCACGCCCGCCAGAGCGCGCGCGGCGTTATGGGCGTCCACTGGATGGTTGATTTGTGAGCGGACCGAGGGCAAGCGGCGTTTGGTGAGGTGCGGGGCCGCATAGTATGGTAAGCGTGGCCTTCGGGCTGGGCTTAGGGGTGCAGGGCTTGGGGGTGCTTGGTGCGGGCTACAAAAGGGATTTGCGCAACAGAAGTCGCATCTTAACTTGCAAAAAACAAAAACTCCGTGAGCTGGGACGCACTCACAGATGATCTGGATGTCGATGAGAGAGGGAGCCGGCGGAGGCCGTGGCGCCCGCGGTGGTGGCGGTGGCGTGGGCGGCGGTGACGGCGGCGAGGGCGGTGGGGGCGGTGGTGGGGGCGAAGGCCGGGGAGACGGCGGCGGTGGCCGTGTGATTACCGGCGGGCTGCCAACCTCGCCCCGCTCAACGCCAATGCCAAGGCCGCCGCCTGACATGAGCCGCCGTGGAATGGGCGGACGCGGCGACGGCGGCGGCGGCGGGCTAGCATCCGCACCGCCACTGCTGCCACCGTCATTGACGGAGCCGCCCTCAGTGACCCCAGTGATCCACCAGCCGTCGACGAGGGCCTGTGCTGCGCCGCCGGGGCGCGGCGGCGAGGCCTGCCGACGTTGCGGCGGCTCCGGCCGGTCTGGCGCGTCCGGCGGCGGGACGCTCGGAGGTGAAGGCGGTGAGGCATTGTTCTCTTCGGGTGGCCCGGGCTGATCGGGGGGAAGCGGGGGTGCCGGCGGCTTGGGCGGCGGCCGGGGAGGGCGACGTGTCATTGGGCGCCGGACCATAAGCTTCGCCTTGGGGCCGGCTGCTGCGGCCTTGATTGAATTGACAACCGGAGCCGCCGCCTGGCGTGTTGTTAGCGGTGTGGCATCAGCCGCCTGCAGCTCAGAGGCTGGGGCGCCGCTTCCGCGTAGGATGGGTGGCGGGTGGGAGGGCGGCTCGACGGCTACTGTACCGGTGTCCGCAGGCGAGAGGAAGGTGCCGACGCCGAAAAGTGCCGGTTCGGTGGGCTTTAAGGAACCTGGCGCCTGTAAGGCCCCCGGCACCGCTTCAAGCTCGGCTACCACTGAAAGGTCACCTTGTGACTGGAGCGCTCGCCGCCCTGGCGAACGGCGAGAGAGCGACGACCTGCGCGCGCAAGTTTACATCCATGACATCGGGTCCGTGGACGACTGACGGACGGCCTCAATCACGCGATAGACTTGCCTTTCTGAGTAGCCATGCTGGTGTGTATCCTCTGCGCCCGACGCCAAGCCCAGAAAAGCTAGGGCGAGAAGGATCACAGCCGAGGTCGCCTGCATTCTTGTCTGCGCGCCGTCTAAAGCCAGTACCCATCATACACTCATCTTAAATGTTGTATGTGACTGCATGAATGGGTAGCGCTGGCGACTGGCACCGCAACACCAGTTTGGTCAAGGGCCTGGGGCGCCCTTTTGACTGCGACTAGTTGCCTATTTCTATTCTGGTCGAAACTATAGGTTAGAACGTGAAACTATTTTGACAATGGAAGGCGGCTGGGTAATTGTAGGCATGCCGAACGTTACTAGCGCTGGCAAGTTTGTGCCACCATGCGAAAGCACGCCGCGCGCTGTTTCTTTGGATTACCGCTCCATTTCGGTTTGGCTGCGAGAGAGATGATAGTTGGTCGGCGCGCCTGAGCTCGGAATAACAGGTATTTGTCCGCCTGTCTGTCGTCGCGCTTTCCGCAGCGCTTTCCTATCAGAGTGCGCTCCATCCTCGTCTAGATAAACTTCTCTATCATAATTGTCTCCTCCAATCTGCTGGGCAAGCGCGCTGGCCTTTGTAAAGACCTGGAACGCGAGCGGTTTTAGGGTGTTTCCGGCATACCTGGCGGCCTGGGCCTGCACACAGTCTAGCGCAGCTCTCAAGTGCTAGCGGCTTAAAAAGGTAATAACATTGCGTGACAGCATTCAGTCCCGCGAGGGCGAGAGGGCAAGTGAGACATCTGCCGCGACATGTGGCGGCCAACCCGGTCCTGCCCGGTCTCACCCGGGGCGAAGCCATCGTCCAAAACACGTTTTCCTTGTGTCAAGTTCACAGTCCGAGCCGGGCCCCCAAGCACAGAACTCCGTGGGGGCTCAGCCTCACCTGAAAGCAGGATTAGCCAGCCACCAGAAATATGTTGCCCTCGTCAGCCCCCCTGACTGTAATGGTTGCCTGTGGGAACCTCAGGAGTGACAACACCAGCGTGTCGTCCTGACGCAGGGATTCGGCGGGATGGTCCCTAACGTGCGCTGTGTGCATGTCTCGAGCATCGGCTCGATTTGCCACGCAGCCGCGCGACTGGAAGGACATGGCGTAATGCTCAGGGAATATTGTAGGGAGACGCAAGTCACAGTGTCTTCGAAAACCACCCCGCGCGCGATGGCTCGGGGACCAGCGGGGACCGCGCCCCGAAAGGACGGGGAGGGCATCGCGTGCCGGGGCCAAAGATGCAAAATGTCTTGTGCCCCAGTTTGATTCACACTAAAGGACCTTCACGCCACGCTGCTTACTAGCTGCAGATGTGTTATTGGAGTTTCACGATGCTATAGGAAGTGATGCCGTGTTGCAGTACGTGTGACAGACGGCAGGAAGTCCATTTGCCAACAGCTCCCACTGTATTCAAGCAATGAGCAGCTCAAGGGCATTTGTTAGGAATGCCGGTGGTATGTCGGCTACTGAATAAAGTTGCGCGTAACACGCGAAGGCGAACTCATGACGAACGCAAGCTTCGCGCCGCGCCGCTGCTCTACTTTTGCGTCCTGCGTCAAAGACAGGCTCAGGGTGAGTCGGCCCGGGCTCAGTAGCAAGCTGCGAAGTTCTTACTCAACCAATATTGCAGGCGTTTGTCGCTGTGGCCAAATCAGCTCCTTGGATAGTGATAGGCGTGCCGACACTTACGTTCTTGCTATTAGCAGCAGCGGGGACTCTCGCAGTTGTCCTCAGCGCGAAAGGCGCGGGTGAACATGCCCGAGACGAAGCCCTTGCGCTGGCGCGAGGAGCTGCTTCACAATATGGGCAGCAACTTGCGTTCGCTAACTCAGCCGTGGAGGTTTTGGCTGCTGTTGTGCGGGCAAACCCGAGCTACGACCGTGTGTCCCTGCGCTTCAACGGGACGGCGCCGGCGCTCGTGAATACGGTACGCCAGACGGAGTTCCCGCGGGACCTTCGGCACGGCTCTGTCTGACCTGCAATTCCTCCTCCTTGCAGGCGCCCACCGGTTCAATCTCCTCCCTACGTCTGTTTCCTTCCGGACGCCTGCGGATGGCGTACCCGCCAACTGAGGCAGCGGCAAGCATGATGGGCTTCGATGCCCTTGCCGACAGAGGTAGGGAAAAGCAAGAGGGCGGGAGCAGGCGTGGTGGGGATTAGCGGGTGTTGGGGCCTCCAGATAAGTCCCTACGGCGGCTGAACTTGTAAGCCTGCGGCGAGCGAATGACTGTGCGTGCATGGCGGCCCCTGCAGCCTGCCCAGCCTTCCCACACGCATGACTGCACCGACTGCTGCCAAATGCCCATGCTTGCAGGGGCAGCGGCAAACGCTGACTTTGGGGACGTGTACGCTGAGGCGCTGGCGTTTGTCGGGCCCCTGCCGCCTCTGCCCGGCCGGGAGGATGAGGGCCCGCTGCTGCTTGTGCGGCAGGCCATTTACGTGCCCCTGCCCGCCGACCCAAATGACAATTTTGGGCGCCCGGACACGCCGAACCCTTTGTGCGGCGACCCGTGCGCATACAATCGGACTCGCGGAACCGTGTTTTGGGGCCTGGTGAGTGGGTGCGAAATCGGCAGGCTGGTGGACTGGGACAGCTCATGGCCGTTCATTTGAGGCCACGTGCATGTGTGCCCACTGCCCAGCGCCAGGGTTCCTTTTCCGCCGCAGCACCCGGCGCGCACTCCTGATGGGGGCCTCTCATGCGCTCGCTCGCAGGCGATCAGCGAGGTTCTGGTGGAGGCGCTTGATAGCAGCTATAGTGCAACGGCCTCGCGGAACGATTCGTATCCAGCGCTGACGCCGGCTGCGTCTGCGCTCCGCGCACTGAGCGGCGTGGGGTACGCCTACCGCCTGACGGCCGGGAACGGCATGGTGGTGGCGACTTCCGGGGCGGCGACCCCGCGGGATCCCGTCACCGCCTACCTCGACCTGCCGGGCAGTGTGGTGAGCGCCGGCTGGCTGTTTGGGCGGGTTGGCTGGTCTAGCTAGCACGCAATCGCTTGGCCCAGCGCGAGCGGCACGCAGGGTGTACGTGCTTACGGCGAGCGAACGCGCGCATGGGTGACCGGGCCTGTGCACTTGCCGTGCGGAAGTGCGCACGTAGCGCATGAGCCTCAAGATTGCAGCGGGGGGGTCCGTACCCGCCCGCCGCTGCCCTCGCGCTCGCACGCACTGCGCTGGCAAGGCTGCGCTTGTTCTAACCTCGCCCCCTGGTGTCCACGCACGCGCAGTGGCGGCTCCAGGTCTGGCGGGAAACCGGCAGCTGGACGCCGTCTTGGTTCGGGGGCGCCCTGGCCGCAGCGATCGTGCTCTCGGCGGTGGCGGCGCTGCTGCTGTGCCGCATGCTGGTCTCTAGGTGGGCACGCGCGGGTTGGTCAAACGCATGGGGGTCGAGAAGCCGTCCCAGGAGGCCGTTCTCCTATCCGCTCTCGGCCTTTCTTCTTGTTGACCTCCCGGCGCACCTCCAAACTACTGTGCTGCCTGCCTGCCTGCCTGCCTGCCTGCCTGCCTGCCTGCCTGCCTGCCTGCCTGCCTGCCTGCCTGCCTGCCTGCCTGCCTGCCTGCCTGCCTGCCTGCCTGCCTGCCTGCCTGCCTGCCTGCCTGCCTGCCTGCCTGCCTGCCTGCCTGCCTGCCTCATGACGGCACCCCACCGGCAAACTGCACCTGCCTGCCCCTTGTCTAGTTTCGCTTGGGTTTAGATTGGGCTGGTGTTTACAACCCACCCATGCATGCAGGCGGCGCCACGCCATGCTGCTGGAGGCGCTGCTGCCGCGCGACCTGCTCAAGGAGCTCAGCGCCACACACGCCGAGACGCTGGGGCCGGCCGGGCCGCTGGACGCAGGTGCGCGCGCTTGTGTGTGTTAACTGTTAAGAGAGCACAATGGCTGGGTGTGTGTGGGGGGGGGCGGGGACAACGACAGAGACTGTGCATGCGTGCGGGAGCATGGGTGCGCGTGTGTGTGCATGTGCGTGTGTTGTGCGCGGGCGCCGGCGGGTGGTCACCAGGGCGGTGGCGCACCTCACGGCGTGGCGTGCGGGAGCGTATTCACGGCGGGACGCACCTCATGCGTGGCGGCCGGGAGCGCAGCAGGGAGCGGGCGGGTGACGGGCGGAGTCGGGCGGGCCTTTCTTGGGCTGCTGGCCCATTGGGGAACCGGGTGGCGATGCCGGGAAAGGGAGTAGTGAGCGGCACACGCAGGGTGTGGACGAGTGCGTGTGTTTGCTGCTCGCCCGCCCAACGCAAGCCTGTTGTTGGAACGGGTGCCCGCAGCGTGCGTGCATGCGAGCGCTTAGTTTTTATGGCCTGTGGCGATGCAATGTCGGTGCCGGCGCGCCCGCCCTCCGCCCGCCGATTTGGGAATTGGAAAAAACTACCCTCCCTCCACAGCCTCCTCGCCGGCCGGGCTGCTGCTGGAGCTGCTGCGTAGTCTGCTGGAGGGCTCCCCGCCCGACCTCCGGCAGGTGCGTGCGCGGGGTTAATGCCGCTACTGGGAGTGAGCAAGGGTGGGGGACGAGCGCACGAGCGTGGCGTGCGCCCCTTGGTCAGCACTCAGCAGCATTGAGCAACAGAGTGAGGAGCAATGTGAGATGCGCAGCACGGCTGCGTACTTAGCGTGAGGTTGCTGCCGTGCGCGCCTGCCTACCTGCAGCTAGCGCACCCAACCACCCGGCCTGCCCACATGCTGTGCGGCACGAGCGACACACACATAGTCTAAGTTTGCACCGGCTGCAATCTTACGCGCACGCACACAGGTGGTGTTGCTGCGCTCGCTGGCGCTGCGGCAAGCCGACTGGTACCACCCACTGGGGGTGGCGCAGGCGATTAAGGGCGCACACCTGGAGGTGGGTGCGCGCGTGCGTGAGCGGGCGGGCGGATTGGTTCGCGGATGATGAGCAGTTCGCGCCGCCGGGACAGGATGTGCAGCTGCTGTTCGCTTGGGTTTGACTTGGGCTGGGCGAGGTCGGGAAGTCCAGGAATGCTGGCGGTGCAAATCAAAACACACACGCCGCATCATCATACGCTTCAGAGCACGAGTCCACACACCCCAACCTCTGGCATGCGTGCATGTGCCGCCGCCCTCGCCCGCGTCGGCTGCAGAACGACGTGGCCCGTGCGCTGATGCGGCAGCTGGGCACGGGCACGGGCGGCGACAGCGACATGACGTCTTCCCTGCTGGACTTGGGCCAGCCGTCGGACGCGGAGGACGGCGACGGGGACGGAGGGAAGCGGCGCGGCGCCGCGACGGCTGGCCGGTCTGGAGGACGGGACGTCGCAGGCGGCGGCGGCGGCTCCTGCAGCAACGGCGCCGCGGCTGGCGCCGCCCTGGACGTGGATGCCGGCGACCGGCAGCAGCAGGAGCAGCTGGACACGCTGCGCGGCGCGCTGGCGTTTGTGCTGTCGCCCGCCGCGGAGCCCCTGCCGCCGCCGTCAGGGCCGCAATCCCTGGCGGCGGCAGCGGTGGCGGCGTCAGGCCAATCTGGGCCGCTGGGTTCGACCCGCTGCAACAGTAACGGAGCTGCTGCCGCTGCTAGCTCGGGCACGGCGCGGCGGTGTCGTGTCACCCAACCCGATATGTTGGCGGGCGGCGGCGATGGTGGTGGCGGCGGCGGCATGGTGGCACCTAGGCAGCAGCAGCAGCAGCAGCAGCTGGTCCCACTAAGCGCGGCGGCTGCGGCTGCGGTCTCGGCCGCTGATATTGACATCGCAGCGGACCTGGCAGCGGCGGCCGAACTGCTGGAGACGACTGATGAGGTGGACGCCTCAGCATTTGGGCTTCGGAGCTACCCGATGCTGCTGCTGCCCGCCGCCCCTGCGGCCCTGCACCACCAGCCGCAGCAGCCGCAGCAGCAGCCGACGGGGGCTCAGAGTCTGCTGCTGCAGTCAGGCAACTCCATCTCGGTCGCGGCGGGATTGGCCATGCACCGCACGGTGGACAGCCCGCAGCAGCAAGGCAGGCGCAGCGGCTGGCGAGCGCAACGCGTGGCATCGGTGTCGGGGTGCCAAGTGGCAGCGTCAGCCAGCTGCAGCGGCGGCGCGGCTGCCGGCCGCCGAGGTGTGGCGACAGGCGGTAATCACGCAGCAGACAGCTTCGGCGACGTCGTCGCTGGCAGCGCCAGCAGCGGCAGCCTGCTCCTGAATGTTGCCACAGGGTTGCTGTTGGGCCGCCGGGCGCCGAGCGTGGCGGCAAGCAGCACCGGCTCCCCGCGCGCTCAGCTGGCGCTGCTGCTGCCGGGTGGAAATAATACGCGGGAGCCGTCGCCACTACCGCCGCAGCCGCAGCCGCAGCCGCAGGCACAGCAGCGGGCGCGGACGCCTACGCACCCGTCGCTACTTGCCGCCACGCTGCCGGCTACGGCGGCGGGTGCCGCCGCAATCGCAGCTGCCGCAGTGGCGGCTGCCGCCGACGGCGGCGGCCGGTTGCCTCACAGCAGTCTGCCGCTTCAGAAGGTGGCGGCGCCGTCGCGTGCGGCTCCGCAATCGACCCCTGCAACGGCCTCCGGCGGCAGCGACGCAGCGCCCCTAACGACGGGTGCCGCGGGCGCCGAGGTGGGCAACGGCGGCAGCAGCTGCCGCGGCGGCGGCGGCGACTCCGGCGGCGCCGCATGCAGCAGCAACGGCGGCGGCGACCGCCCCGGCCACCGGCGCAGCCTGGACACAGCATACGAGTCGCGCACGCAGCCGCAAGCGCGAGTGCGGGAGCTGGTGGCGCCACACCAGGAGCAGGAGGGGCGCAGCCCGCGTTCGCAGCCCGCGTCGGGCAGCCGGGCGCGCAACAACGCCGCTGCCGACGAGCCGCCGCCATCTTCCTCATCTGCACTCATCGTGATGTCCAAAATCACGGCGATAGCCCGCTGGCCGGCGGCCGCAGTGGGCCGGAAATTCAGCGGCGCCGGCGGTGACTACGGCGGCGGCGATCGCGGGACTGCTCCGCAGAGCTGCAGCCGGCACCGGCCCGTGGCCTCTGCCGGACAGGTGGAGGTGGGGGTGGAGGAGGACGGGGACGGGGCAGCGGCTGCCGATGCGGCTGTGGAGGGGGCACGGCAGCAGCCGGGCGAGCTGGTGGCGTGCCCTGCCGCACACCGCGGCGCGACGCACGCACCTGCCGATGCGCCCCCGCCGCTTGCCGCACTGCTAGACCAGGTGCGTCGCGTGGTGAACAGAACATCCCGTATGCACAAACCGTCTCTGGTTGTTTTTCCTGGTGCTCTCTAACACACGCGCTCTCGCGCTACCCGCTACCCGCTGCTGTTCGGCGCCGGCCGGGCAGGTGGAGGCGCTGCTGGCGGGCGCGCACGAGTGGCAGTTCGACAGCTGGGCGCTGGCGGCGGCCAGCGGCGGGCACGCGCTGTCCGTCATGGGCTTCTACCTGCTGCAGCGCGAGGGGCTGGTGGCGTCGTTCCGCATCCACCCCGTCAAGCTGGCCAGGTGCGTGCGGGCGCGCAGGCGGGCGTGCAGGCAGGCGGGCGGGTGTACGCGTGTGCGGGCGGGCGGGCGTGTGCGGTATGCGCACACATAGGCATGCTAGGCACTACGTGTTGGCGAGGAGGAGAAGCTGAGCGTCCGGGCCAGGTGCGTGGCCAGGTGCGGGCGGGCGGGCGGGCGGGCCAGTCATCCATCCGCGCCACTCGCCACGCACTGCATCCCCATCCAACACGTGACTCATAGCTAATCATGGCAGGTACCTGCGTACGGCGAATTATTAATTAGGTACATGCACAATACGGTAATCAACCGCAGGCTGCTGCGCGCGCTGGAAGACGGTTACCCCGCGGCCAACCCCTACCACAACGCCACGCACGCCGCGGACGTGCTGCGCACGCTGAGCGTGCTGCTGCGCGGCACGCGCCTCACGACGCACTACGCGCACGGGCTGGGCCTGCTGGCCGCCTACTTCGCAGCGGTGCGTGATGTACGGTTCTGGGGTGCTGCGGGTCCTGCTGTTTGTCATGTGTGCCACAGCAATGGCTGGTACTCACTTTGACGGCGCGTAACCGACACCGCCGCGGTGCGACTGCCACCTCTGGCTCGTGCAGATCATCCACGACCACGGCCACCCCGGCCTGACCGGCGACTTCCTGGTCGCCACCTCGCACCCGCTGGCGCTGCGATACAATGACCGTAAGCCCGCAGAAGCGCAACAATAATAACTATAGCAGTTGCATGACTTATTAGTTTGCGCACCTCAGTGACTGTTTTCACGCGCCAACTCAACTCAGCTGCTGGGCCCCGGGCTACCGCCCCACACATGCACTCAATCGGTTGATTCAGGCTCGCCGCTGGAGAGCCACCACGCCGCCTCCGCCTTCACGCTGCTGGCCGAGCGGCCCGACCTGGACGCCTTCGCCGAGCTGCCCCGGGAGCAGCGCGCCGCGTTCCGGAAGCAGGTAACGGCCGGGTTCGTTGACACGCCACGGGATGTGCTGATGGTTGTGTGGCCCTGACCCGCCACGCATGCTTCGTGCTACATGATCACGTGCGTCGCCCTTCGCTCGTTCTGATCGCGTGCGCCGCTCATCGTGCGCCATCTTCAGGTGGTGGACATGGTCCTGGCCACCGACATGAAGCAGCACTTCTCGCTGCTGACCCAGTTCATCGCCCTGCACAAGGCGCGGAGGGCGGGCCTGGCCGGCGGCGGCGACTTTGGCGCGAGCGGCAAGGGCCTCGTCACAGCCACCACCCCGACGGTGGGTGGTGCCGCCGGCGGTGGTGGCACGCCATCGCAGGAGTCGTCAGCGCAGCAGCAGGGACCGCAGCAGCAGGCGCTGCGCCCGCCGCCGGCGGCGCCGAACCGCGCTAGGTGGGTGATTACAAGCTTACAAGGGCAGATAGGAGCACACGCAGCGCTTGCTTGGTTACTGAATTGCATGTACGGGGGTGTCATGTGGTCAATAGCCAGCGCGCGTCCTGCATGGGGCACGCATCTACTCCCTGCGTGTGGGGCTTCCCTTGTTTGTGGAGCCAGGGCCTCCCTACCTGTCATTTTGGTGCCCACTGACCACGCACCATCCTGACAACACCTTGGCCACCCGCAATTCCACTGCCTACAACTGCCTCTCCTCTCGCTCGCCACCAAACTAACCCGCCGCAGTGCTATCATGTCCACCGCTACTACTGCTGGCAGCAACCTGGCCACGGCGGAGCTCGTCAGGCAGACGACATCCAAGACCTCCTTCGCCTCCCTGCAGCACCAGGCCACGCAGCAATGCCTGGAGCCCGCGCCATCGCCGCAGGACGACGCCGAGCGCTCGCTCACGCTGCAGGTATGCGTGCAGGCGTGTCGTGCGTGTCGTGCGGTCGCATTCGTTGCAGCGAGTGAGTGTAGCGAGTGCACGCCAGGGAGAGAGTGCGCGGACGGCCGCAGGGTGGGGTAGGCGGAGGCCTGCTGCGGGGCTGGTACCATGCTGCTGCAGTTGCGATCTGCAACATTGGTCCCTGTTAACCGCACTTTGTCATGCTCACATTTTGAGCTACTCCGTCCTCGCACTTGCTTATCACGCTTCTGGCTGCTTGCCACGCACCTGCCCGCCCCCTGCTGGTGCAGATCGCGCTGAAGGCGGCCGACATCGGGCACCTGGCCGCCGCGCTGCCGGTGCACTGCCAGTGGCTGGGGGTGCTGGAGGAGGAGTTCTTCCGGCAGGGCGACCAGGAGCGGGCGTTGGGCCTGCCCATCAGCCCGCTCTTCGACCGCGCCAAGCAGGGCGTGAGCAAGAGCCAGGTGTGTGCGGTGCGGTGCGGTGCGGTGCGGTGCGGTGCGGTGCGGTGCGGTCAGCGGCGCGGCGCGGCGCGGCGCGGTGCGGCAATTGCAGGGCCCTCAACTCGTAGCGCTCGGCGGCGGTAGCTGACAACTCGCGTCCCGCTTTCCTCGCGTGCTGTGCGTGCCGTGTGTTCGACGCCGCCCTCAACACAACCGCCACAACCACCACAACCACCACAACCACCACAACCCGCCGCCAGGTGGGGTTCTTCGACTTTGTGGCGCTGCCGCTGGTGCGCGCGCTGGTTGAGGCCTTCCCGGGGGCCTCGCCGCTGGCGACCTGCTTCGAGCGCAACTACAACCACTGGAAGCAAGTGGAGGCGGAGGCGGCGCTGGCGGCACAGCAGGCAGCGCAGCAGGCGGCACAGCAGTAGGTGGGGAAACTACAAAGGGGAACTCATTATAAGAACCGCAGCCGTGGCGCACACGCACTACTTGGAGGTAGGGCAGGTCACCTGGCCAGCAGATGCCGGTTGGTGATGCAGCAGTAACTACAGCAGTGGGTGAACTGGTAATTAAACTATTTCTATGAGCTTAACTGCTACGTAAAATGCGTGAAGCGCGGTGAATGCGGAACTTGAAGCAGGCGCAGGGTAGCTAGGTAGCAGCCGTGGCAAGAGGTGATCTGAGGCACAGCTGCGGTTAGTCCCAACGTGCTCAAGCTCGTTTACTTTTTCCTTGTCATCGAGTGCTGCTGCTCGAACCGGCTTGCTTAATAAAGAGCACGGAGCCTGCTGCTGTAGATGTGGGGATGGTTTTCACATGCCCAACCGTACCTAGCCACATGAACCCACCATTGGAGCCATGGTCCCTCCCGCCACTGCACAGTGGCAACGGGCATCTGCTGATATTTGAGGGAATCGAATAAACCGATTGCGCATGTATGATTTTTATGGCTGACCGGCGAATCATATCGCGGGTCTTTGTATTACCTAAGTGCCTATTTACCTCGGCTGACTGGTGCATGGTTGGTGGATCGCTGTGCGCGTATATATGCTGGGTCCGGCACGTGCGTGCAGCGCAGGGAGCGGTTTGTGCGTGACTAATGCGACGTGCACCGCAACGCGGCTTGGCTGACGTAGCTCGCATTGCGTGTGTTGGTTGGCGGCCAGGGGCCAGCAGAACTTTCGCGGCTTCGGGGTTGTTTTGGTTGATGAACAGTGCCGCATGGGCGGCATGGCTGCGGGAAGGCCTGCACGCTGCTGTTTGCTCGCTCAGCAGTCGAATCCACTTTGCTGACGACATGACGAGGCGGCGTCCATGCATTGTTTAGGACAGGGAAAGTCCTCCCCTGGTTTAGGAGGCCGCTGTAGTTTCGCAAACTGCGGTGCGTGGCTCTTGCATGCATGACCGCCACTGCCGTGCAAGAGCGCGCGGCGGAGAACGGTGGCCGCTGCACTGCAAACAGCGTGTGTGTTAGAATGCACATGGAAGTAGGAAACTCGCATAGGAACGACGCACATCGAGTAGTTCTGGTATTAGCGGGTTTAATTAGCACCTATTACGGGGGCTGGGGGTGGGGTTGGGAGGGGCGCAAGAGGTTGGGGGCACCACAGGCACGGGGGTGCACAGCAAGGGTGCACAGGCCGGGGACTCGCGGGACTCGCGCAACTGGCTGACTGGCTGCGGGAAGCGATCCAACCATTTTACCAGCCATTATCGCACATGAAGAATGACGTGCGCTGACTTGATCAGAGGGGCACTGTAATTCGCGCGACCACTTCATGTCGGAGCCTCGGGATCCTCCGACGCCTCCGATTCCTTCGTCGATGGTGATGAGCTTGGCAGAAGATGCTGGCGTGGCTGCGGTGGCGGCGCTGACGGTCAGAACGTATGCCGGCACTTTGGCTCGGTTATGCGCACTGAAATAACGGGAGATCAAACGAGTGCTTGCTAAACGCGAGACTGTGGGGAAACGGCGGCGACTGGCGCGCTGTGGCG
Organism: Chlamydomonas incerta; assembly: GCA_016834605.1. NCBI lineage: Eukaryota > Viridiplantae > Chlorophyta > Chlorophyceae > Chlamydomonadales > Chlamydomonadaceae > Chlamydomonas > Chlamydomonas incerta. Next base: position 1,129,916 of record JAEHOC010000022.1, read on the forward strand.
GGCCGCCGCGGCGCCGCCACCGCCAAGGCTTGTTATGCGCATGCAAAAGGCTCTACCATGGATCTGCCGGTGCCGCGTGTCCAAAGGTTGCTCGGCGCTGCGGGAGCACATGCAACACGACTGGTGACTCCCCCCCAAAGGCAAAAGGCGCACGACACCGGATGCTGGCTCCAACCTTACAACTTCACCCGCAGCCCCAAAGCACCCGCACCCGCACCCCGCGCCCGAAGGCGCAGCCCCCAAACCACCTGCACCCGCACCCGCAGGCGCACCCCGCGCCCGAAGGCACCCTAACCCTCCTTCAGCCCCCTAACCCTCCAGCTCCTCCTCAGCGGCGGGTCGGCGGCGGCACTCATCTGCGACAGTCACCACCTCGGTCACCGCGCATTCCGCCATAACTCCGCCGTATCTCGGGCCAAGGTCGATTCCGTAGTGCATCACGAGTGCACTGCACCAAACGCTCCGTATCATGCAATGTATTACAGAACGCTTCGAGGCGGAGATAGAACGCCTCCAGGCGCGATCACGCTGGCCGGCGCACCACATGCGGAAACAGACTTTGTCATGCGCTTGGTCTATGACAGGGCGCCTCGTTGCACACTTACAAGTGGCCTCGGCAATCTTTCAGTGTCTTCACATATAGATTCCGGCTGTTCCCATTCGATTTGAGCCGCTGCGAACTTTGATTTAGTTGCTTGTTGCTGTGGCACGCTCACCGCTTATCATCAAACCTGGAATGAAGTTTTGCTCGTAAGAGCATTCAAGCGAGTACCATGGGCGCGCTGATGTCGTGCTTGACTCAGCGCCAGCGCCCGCAGCGCCGCGACGAGAGCGCTGTGATAGGCAACGTTGTCAATGTGGAGGCGCCGATCGAATCGCCATTCACTGCGCCACGCGACCAGCGGCGTGCCAACGGAGCGGGGGACGCCAATGCGTGCGTCATGAGCGGCGGCAGGCAGTCGCAGCAGCAGCAGACCGAAACGGTGAGTAGGTTGATACCAATACAGACTGAGATGCCCACTAGTGTGGCGAATTATAAAGCGGGTTTTGTGTGACCGACACAGCGACCCTTCGCTTGCGCAGGGAAACCGCAGCTCGCCAACTTGCGGCACGCCCCGGGCCGCCGCGTTGGAAACAACATCGATGATGGACGCACTTGACTCAAGGGATATGCAGGGATTGGCGTCCCGCGACCTGACTTCCCCCAATATCCTCCTGCTGATGAACCCCACACCGGAAAGCATCATGGTCCAGGTGAGCGCCCGCCTTCAACGCCTTACTGGCGATGCCTAGCCCCGCCAAATGGAGTTGTCACTGGCCAGCGTCCGTACATGGGGCTATGGCAGCGGCGTGCCAACTCACTGCCAAGACCGGTCCTGCCCGGTCCTGCCCTGCGTAACGCACATGCACTTGTGTCGTACATCCCTCGTCACAGTTTGCTGGGTGTCATGTTGGCTAGGTAGTCCCTTCCTGCAGCAATCATTTCTCTTTCTGTTCACTCGCCGCCAGCTAGCTACGGTGATCTCGGCGGTTACCAACTGACTGCTTGTTGCTTTGCGCCATGCATGCAGACGGTTGAGGAGCTGACCCGCTCCATCCGAGTCAAAACGTTCCTGGGCGCGGGCGGATTCGCGTGGGTGTTCCAAGGTGGGTTGCTTGGTGATGCAAGCCGTACGCGATAGATGCAGCCCGGTGCAGCTACGAGTGCGCACGCACGCACGGCGGGCCGCCGGGTGCATGCGGAGTGCGTGATCTCATCTCACAACGACTGCATGCCCGTGTTCTCCTTCACATACGGTACAGCTTCGAATCTGGAGGCCGCCCCGCCGCCTCCCTTGCTGGTTGCCCAAGATAGATAGATGAGGCGCTGGTTGAACGCGCTCCGCCGTCGGGGCTCCGTCCAGGCTCGCTCCCCGCCGCCCTCACTCGCCCGCCGCCGCCACGGACTCATTGATGCGTGCAGGAGTGTACCAGGCCACGGCGGTGGCGGTGAAGCTGGCGCTGGCGCCCAAGAACACAGACGAGGCGCGCTACTGCCGGGAGGCCGTCCTGGCGCAGCAGCTGCGGCACCCGCACGTAAGCGTCCGACATACGGTATCTACCGCAGCTGGAATCTCGACCGAGCATGCGCTCTTCCGGATGTTGAGTTCAAGCTTTAGTTCTAGCTGGATGTCTAGCTGCTGGATGAATGCTCCATAGGCAGCAGGTCGACACGGCTGGTGCGTGATGATGATTGGAGCCCCCGCCACCCCTACCACCCCATACAACCATACCAACTATGTGAGCCATCAACTCCAAATTTGCTGACATGCATGCATAATGCAATGCACAGGTCGTGGCAACGTACCTTGCGCGCGGAATAACCCTGTCGAAAGATATGGTGGACGATATCTATGGCAGGCCTTCTGACGCGTCGGCGGCGGACGGCGGCGCCGCCAGCAGCAGCACGGCCACGCCCCGCGTGCCTGGCGCGCTGACCATGCTGCCCAACTTTCCGTCCGCCAAGTCCGGTACGTGTGTACGTGTGCATGCGGAGTACGTATTAGCGAGTGTACGTGTGTAGCGTGTGTATACGGTGTAGTACGGTGTGGTGCCAAGTCTGGGCCAACTCGGGGCGTCTGAGTCCGGGGCACTCCGTGTTTGTGCCGGCGCTGTCATAGTAATAAGGGCGCAACGGCGCTGTCATAGTAATAAGGGCGCAACAGGTCATGTATGTGGCATTACTGTACACCTCAGCGCCGCCGGAGTGCCCATACGTACTCCCAACGTTCGTAGCAAAAACGCGCGCGCACACACACATGCCCGGTCTTTATCCTTGCCTGTGTACCTCCACCTAACACGTACACCACATGCGCCTTCACTTCACGCCCGCTCATGTCATTATTAACTTGAATCCCACGCATGCATGCAGACGACGGTATGGGCAACCCGCGAGTGGGCCAGCAGCCGATGTCAGCGGCGGCACAGGAGGCGGGCGGCTGGCCCCAGGCGCTTTGCAACATGGGCGTCCTGCCCGACCAGATTCTCATGGTCATGGTGCAGGGTGAGTCGCGGAATAATCGAGTGCGTGCATGCGGTGTATGACGCGGCGGGAAATGCACAGCACGCAGCAGTGCGGAAACGGCATATTTCTCACTGACGCAGGTACGGTGCCAGCGGATGTGCCGGGCTGCGCACACACACACATGTGCGCGTGCCTAGCTAGCGTGCGGTACTGCTGTGTGACGGCACTCTACAATACCACATCCTCACGCCTGATCGATGCACCGCAGAGCTGTGCGATGGCGGCAACCTGGCCGGCGCCCTGAAGCGCGGCACCTTCCGCCCCCAGGGCAAGACCTCGCTGCTGGCCGCGCGGCGCATGCTGGTGCGCACCGCCGCCGAGATCTGCCGCGGCATGCTGCACCTGCACAACGCCAACGTGATTCACGGTGCGTGTAGTGCGTGTGCGTGTGCGTGTGCGTGTGCGTGTGCGTGTGCGTGTGCGTGTGCGTGTGCGTGTGCGTGTGCGTGTGCGTGTGCGTGTGCGTGTGCGTGTGCGTGTGCGTGTGCGTGTGCGTGTGCGTGTGCGTGTGCGTGTGCGTGTGCGTGTGCGTGTGCGTGTGCGTGTGCGTGTGCGTGTGCGTGTGCGTGTGCGTGTGCGTGTGCGTGTGCGTGTGCGTGTGCGTGTGCGTGTGCGTGTGCGTGTGCGTGTGCGTGTGCGTGTGCGTGTGCGTGTGCGTGTGCGTGTGCGTGTGCGTGCGTGCACGCGCGTGTGCGTGCGTGCGTGCACGCGCGTGTGCGTGCATGCATGGCTTCATGCAATAATCTATCTGCTGCATGTGCATGTGCATGCAGGCGACCTGAAGCCCGCCAACGTGCTGCTGACGCGCACGCGCAACGACCGCCGCGGCTTCACGGCCAAGGTATGCGTGCATGTCGTACGTGTGCGTGTGCGCATGCATTTGCGGTGGCTGGGGAGTGGGGACGGGGACGGAAGGGCGGGGGCGGCGATGACAGCGCGTGGGCAAACTCATTTCAACTGACGATGTATGGAAAGTCGTTATGCCTCGTCAATGCCCCACCCCCGACTGTGACCGCACGTGCGTGCCCTGCTGCTGCGCTGCCGCCATGTGACAATTCACACGTTACAGGGATGCGATGCATTACCTTACACGCCGTGTGTTCGAGAGCTATAGCAACTAACACGAATGCCTCCCCCCTACCTTACTGCACCCCCTACCTTACTTCCCCCGCCCCAACGAACGAACTCGTATCATGCATCGCCCACACGCACCCGTGCTCACAACCGCCTCACGCGACGCCATACATGTGCGTGATGCATTCATCATCAGGTGGCGGACTTCGGGTTGTCCAAGCTGCTGCACGACGATACCAGCCACGTGCTGTCCGACAACGTCGGTGAGTGAATGATGAACGAGTTGATTATTAGCTGCAATCTCGCTCCTGATGCCTGTGTGTGACGGGCTCCACCCCTCCGCCCCCTCAAGGCACGGTGGCGTACTCGAGCCCGGAGGCCATCCAGGGAAAGCACAGCAAGACATGCGACGTGAGTGGCGTGCATACGTGCTGCTGAACGAAGGCGACAGCAGTGGTGGCGGCGTGGGCCTTCGACGTCCGATGCGTGCATGCATGGTGTTGATCAGCCCGTGCATGCATGGTGTTGATCAGCCCGTGCATGCATGCACGTACGGCGGGCATCGGGGCTGCTGTGTGCTTGACATGTATGTGTGCGTCCGTGCCTGTTGCCTACTTCCTTGCAGGTGTGGTCATTCGGCATCCTGCTGTGGCAGCTGGTCGCCCAAGATCGGCCCTTCAGCAAGCTCACGCCGGGTGAGCTCAATTCTGTGTGAACTCCGTGAATCCATGAACTTCATGAACGCACGAGCTAGCCAACCTGTAGCTGTACCCAATCGCTACCTCACGTAAGACCTACCCCTGCCAGTCGCAAGCGAGCACAGTATGTTGAAATGAACACCAGCTTGCTCAGTCTAGCTACCGTATGCTGCTGTCCACCCGCATGATCACCGGCACCCATCCTTTACTGCTTCGGCCGACCGTCCGCAGCGCAAATCATGATGGGCGTTGGCTTCAACAACCTGAAGCCCACCTGGCCGCCCGAGGTGTGGCCGGAGCTATGCGCCCTCGGCGAGCGCTGCCTGGCCTCCAACCCCGTGGACCGGCCGGGCTTTGAGGAGCTGGAGGAGGCGCTGGTGGTGCTGGAGGAGGGGCTCCGGGTGAGTCCTTCTTTGGTTGGTTGGTTGGTTGCTGGGATGTTGCGCGTATGCGACCCCGTCGTGCGTGCGGCGCTGTGTAGCACTGTAGTTCTTCCGCCGCTTGCTTGGTTTGGTCTTAAGGGAGGAAGGGGTGGGCAGCAGCAGGGGTTTGAAAGGGCAGGCCCAAAGAGTCGAGCATCCCATGCAGCCCCTTTACTTGCTTGCCCAATCCACCGAATGCTTACAGGAGGAGAGCAAGCGCGTGTCGATGGAGCAGCGGGCTGCAGCGGCGGCGGCGGCGGCGGCGGGCATGGCGTCTGGAGGAGCTGCTGGTGTGGTGCCAGCTGCTGCCGGTACCTCCGTGGCTGCTGCTGCTGCCGCAGCGCACACTGCTCGTCCGGGAGCAGCGTTTGCCACATAGCTCTGACTTCGCATCGCCGCTGGGACATACATTTTTATGTTGGTATTGATCATACTCATGAGTTGAGCTACAGGGCTCCAACCCAGTCGCGTGCGGCATTGCCATGAACTGAAATGTGTCGTCGTGCCAAGGCATTCCTATGATCTGAATTGCGGCGGTGTCATGGCATCAAGTACGATGCACTTCACCGTGCTTATAGAGCTTATGAAACTGGGTGTCAGTAGAATTGCGCGGGGGTCTGTGCTGGATGGGGGGCTGTGCAGGGCCCGTGCTGGGGCCCACCCCTCTTTTCATGTTGGTTGCAACGCAAGTGCGCCGTGCGCGGTGGAGGGTTGCCGTGTGCGCGTGTATGTGTGTGGGGGGAGGTACAAATTCCCGTTCTCAGGTAGAATGGGGGGTGGGGTGGGTTGGCCGTGTGTGCGTGGGGGCTTGCAATCAAGGATGGTTGGAAATGCGGTGCAGCAGGCAATGAAAAGCGGTGCAGCAGGCATTGAACAGGGCGCGCTGGTGGGGTGCCGTGTGTTAAACACAAAACCACACCAAACCGTGTGTGCGTGTGTGAGGAGGTGGGGTGCGGTGGGATGGGGTTGTTCACTCCAGACCCCAACCGACCGCGCGGGGGAACAAGGCTAGGCTGCCGGGGGAGCATTGCCATACGTGTTCATTCGGATGATTCAATATGTCAATAATGGGTGATTGCTGGGGCCATCCGATGCAGAATGGCTTCTTGGCTTTTTGCAGGTAGTATGCACAGCATTGGAAGGGTTTGTTATGCTGCGGCGCATGCACTGAGATCCGTGGGGCCGTTCGATCAAGAATGGTATTGCAGAACATGGAGGGGGTCGCTGCGGCGGCGTGCACTGCTGTCGCTGGGCGGGTAGCTCGCAGAGGGCTTGCTACGTACCTACCTGTCACACATGCTAATGATCAAGTTGCAATCGCGTTAGGGAGTATCGAGCAAGGGAGTGCCTATCTTCTGGAGAGGAAGTTGGGGCGGCTGCAGCAGCTGCTGTGTGGAGCTTCACTGCTTCAGCCACTGCTGACTGCCGCATCTGGCCACGTGTTGCTTGACATGTCTGGCCATCTGCCGCGGTCTGGCGATTGCGTGTGTTCCGTGTGTAAGTGTGTTCCAGCCAAAGGTGGGCCATGGGCTGGATGGCGCATTTGGTGAGACATCCTGCTGGAGCAGGGTAGCGACCCAAAAGATTTTCTAGATTTCAAGGTACTAATATGTGACACTGCGGTTTGCGCCGATGGTGAGAGGGACTGCGAACAGAGAGGTGAAGCATCACCGTGTGGGACACATCATACGGTGATTGAAACGTTGAGATGAGGCACCACGGCGTGGGACAAGGTGGGACAGGCAAGGTGGGACACATGCATACCATACGGTATGATTGATTGCTGGGCCGGACAGGGCTTGCCGGGCCGGACAGTCCGATCACCATGCCACATGACGGACTCACACGCGATGTGTTCCGAGGCATGGACGAACCGGGGCGCCCCCGAAATACGGTATGTGCGCGGGATGACCCGCATGTCGTGTGCTATCGTGCTTGTGGTTTGCTGTGACCGCCTACCCCCTGGGGTGGCGCTGCTGTGCGCGCTGTGATGGGTTGCCGGTGGCGCTACTGGGCTGGTCATAGGGAGTAGCGTGTGCCCAGTAGTGCAGTCGGGCTGCATGGGGCGCGCGGCGTGCTTGCCGGTAAGGCTGTAACAGGCCAGTGAGCTCCTGACTCGCGGGTTGTGTTGCCAACGGCGTTAGCCAACAGACTGATACTACTCTGTGGCTTCCAACCCAACCGCGAGTCAATGCCTCTCTCCGTCTCTCTCTCTCTCTCTCTCTCTCTCTCTCTCTCTCTCTCTCTCTCTCTCTCTCTCTCTCTCTCTCTCTCTCTCTCTCTCTCTCTCTTCACGCTCAATGCGTCTCTGTCAAACGTGAGCTCCGCTCACGTTAGTCTGCGTCAGCCTGCCTACGGCCCCGCAGCAGCAGCCAGCTCTATGCCGTACCTCCAGATATATATCGTCTACTCTGGCCGTCCCCGCGTCGCTCCGTGATTAGCTGCCTCGGTACGCGGCGGGATATTGGGACTCAGTGGCTATACGGGGAGCCTGACAGGACCGTATACGTACATGCAACACAACCCGCGAGTCAGGGGCTCATTGGCCTGTTAAGCACGCCGCGCGCCCCATGCAGCCCGACTGCACTACTGGGCACGCGCTACTCCCTATGACCAGCCCAGTAGCGCCACCGGCAACCCATCACAGCACGCAGATCACGCAGCTCGTGCCCGCAGCAGCATGTCTTTGTTTTGTTGTAAAGGCATGAATTGTAGGCCGAATACTCGAGTCCCCTTGCCCCGTAATGCATATCAGCAGTTGGAGTTGCAGCGGTAGGGCACGCTCATCCACCTGCCCGGCCTGCCCGCCGTGCACGCACACGGCGGGGTGAGCCGTGCGCGTGGTCCACCAAGTGCGATGGTTGAAGCCAGCGCAGCAGCCAGCTGCTGGCCAGCTGCTGGCCAATTAACCATTTGGACCAAATGGCTGTCTCAGTCTGCGTCATTCGTGGCATCTCCCGGCAGCCCTACCTCCGGCAGCATGTGGGCGATGCGGCTGCACAGGGGAGGCGTGGTGTGTGCCGCAACCTCGATGTGCCGCAACCTCGATGGTTACGGGACATGGCTGGGGGCAGCGGGCGACAGCCACAGGCCTTTTTAAGCCGGCAGGTAGGGAATTCAAGCAGCTGGGCTCGTATGCAGTGTGGTGCCACCTTGGCCATTGCGGCAGCAGGTGAGCAGGAGATGCCGAGGTCCAATGTCACGGGGGCTTGGGGATTCTGGACATCGTGCCGACGTGCACCGGGGATTCCTCCCCAAAGCTGGTGGCCTATAGTACGTGCTTCTTTCTGTGTACAGCGTATGAACCGGCTGGGTCAACCGCGTCAAGGGCTGCCGCTAATGTCCACAGGTCCACTCCACAGGTCCACGCTGTTCACGCGGCGGGGCGCAGGGGCGAGGGCAGGGGCCAACCGCCGCCTCAAACCAAGCCGCGGTTTGTGTCGCTGTCCCCAGCTACTTAGAAGCATGTCACTCAACAGACTGATTTTGCAATCGCCCCTAGAAGTGCGACTTGTGCCCGCGCAGGCAGACGTCGCATTGCGTGAAAATTGGGTCCGTTCGGCGTTAGGCCGAGGTCCGCGAAAATCTAGTCTTTATAACCAATGCAATATGTTCCGCCCTGATTAACAATATTAATGAAAACGCGGCTCACCGAGTCCGCCGGGAGCTCGGCCCGGCCCGGCACGCCTTTCGTCGCGGCTGCAGTTATACTGAATGTTTTAGGCTACCTGGAGGTCTTTGCACATGTTAGCAAAATTATTGGGGCGCTGGAGCGGCCCGGCGCGGGGTCGGACTACCCCTTGGATATCGCCGAGCTCCACGCACACCTACAGCCGGCTTTGGAGCGCCTTAGTGGATGCCCTCAGGCCAGCTCGAATGCCAGGCGATTGGCTTACCTGATAGTGCGACCTTGGGCCACGCTCCGGGTGTTCTTCAACACGCCGTTTGCCGAGTTGCCAAGGACTTGCGCGTTTGTATTTGGAGTGATATTCACGCTGGCCTGGCCCTGGGTACCGGCCCAGCGGAAGCGGGCATTCTCCGCCATTTATGTGTGGGCCTTGGCTGCTGGCGAGGCTGTTTGGCCACTAGGTGGGTGCAGCTGGCGCAGGCGGATGTTCTGCAGCGCGGGCCCTGCACAGGTTGCTGCGGCCGTCGAACTTGGTGTGCAAGAAACCGTGACCGAGTTTCCCGGAGTGGCCCGTTGCGCTGAGCGCAGGGCCGGCGGTCTGCTCGCCGCCCACGGCCGACGCGCTTTGCTGCCTGCCGCTTAAACCCCGCCGCAGGCCCGCTGTACTTCGGCTCCACTTGGACCAGCCACACAGCGCACCTGCTGCCGCAGCTGCCCACGGTGCGTGACGCGCGTCGGGGCCCTGACGTACCGCTGCCTAACAACACTGCCTAACACAGTCGTGCCCCGGTCAGCTTGCGGGGACCGCTCGCCCCGCCCCGCTCCCCGGCACCATTCCCCAGCGCGCCGCACTGAAGCCAACCTCCCATTGCGCCTTCCTGCCTGCCGCTTCAGGGCCCAATCATCGGCGCGCTCCTGATGGTGCGTTCGCACCTGCTTGCGCTCACACTTCCAGCTTGCAGGTTGCGGAGCTGCCGCATGCATCTCACACGCATATCCCTGCTAGCCCAGCCTGCCGGAGCTGCAACTTAACGCGCAATAACCTGCTCAAATCAACGCTGCAATGTCGCAAATACAGATGCCCGTGCACTTCGTCGCCGCCTACACCGTCCTCACCATCGGCGCCGTGGCCCTGAACTGCGCCCTCACCGCGCGCAAGCTGCGGCTGCTTGGCTCGCTGCCGCCGTCGGCGCCGCTGCCCGCCGCGCTGGCGGCGTTCTTCATGCGCCTCATGCTCGAGTCGGTGCTATACGGCGCCGCCTCCAGCGCCTTCGCGTACTACAGACCGCAGCTGTGGCGCGCGCTCAGCAAGCGCCTAGCCGCCGCCGGTGGCGGCGGCGGCTCCGCCGCCGCCGCCGCGGGCTCCAGCGCCTCCGGCGCCGGCAGCGGCTCGCTAGCTGCAGGGGGCGGCCAGGACGTCGACGGCACTGCTGCTATTGGTAGCGAGGGGCTGCCGCGCGAGCAGCCGGGTTGCGTCGCGAGCGCGGGTGCGGGCGCGGCGGTGGATTTGGACTCGGGCACGGGCGCGGGCGCGAACACGGCGCCTTGTGGTGGCGCCGGTGCCGTCGGCAGCAGCGGCGGCTGCGCCGCTGTTGACTGCACCAACAGTAGCTCCAGCTCCAGCTCCGGCACCGGCACTGAGGCGGACGAGCCCGACGTGGCCCGTGACGGCGCCGCCGCCGACGCAGGCTGCTGCTGCCAGGCGGCCACTGGCAGCGGTGCAAGCGGCTGCCAGCAGCGGCAAGCGGCAGTCGCCGGCGGGCAGGTCGGGTTCGGGTTCGGGGAGATGGCAGTCGCCGCCGCCGGGCCCACCGCCGGTCCCGGCGAGCGGGCTGCCCCGGCGCTGCCCCGGGCGAAGCAGCAGGTAGCGGGGGGCGCTGCAACCGGCTCGGCCCCGGCTCCGGCGGGCTGCGGCGCGCCTTGCGCTGAGCCCTGCTGTGGCGCGCCGGGTGTCGCCACCGCCGCCGCAAGTTGCACGCCAGCCCCGGCCGAGGCGTCAGCCGCGGCGGCGGCCGGTGGCGGCGTGGCCGCGGCCGGGGCGGCGCCTGCGGCGTCGGCGCTTGCGGCGGCGCGTGCGCTTGTCGCGGGCGCCGGCGGGAGCGGCGGCTCGGGGCCTGGGGTGGGGTACGTGCCCCACATGTCGCTGCGGCGGGTGGTGATCCGGCTGCCCGACCTCTCGCCGGCCGACCTGCCGGAGGGCTGGGCCGACTCGCTGCGGGAGCAGCTGCTGGGCAGGTGCGTGGTGGGGGTGGGGGTTGGGGTTGGGGTTGGGGTTGGGGTTGGGGGTGTAAATACCATCCCAAGCTTAACCAACCTAAGTAGACAGGCGGGGGCGTGTCGGGTCTTGGGCGGCGATGCTGTGTGCGCGTCGCCCACCTGATCGTACCTCTCCCGGTGTGCCCGTGCCTGTGTGCGTGTGTGGAAATTTGCGCAGACACCCCGACTGGCAGCTGCTGAACGTGGGCGTGCGGCAGGGCAGCCTTATCCTGGTGCTGGAGCTGCTGGTCCCGCCGCCGCAGCCGCCGTCGCGCCGACCAGCGCTGGCTTTGGCAGCTTGCTCGGGGCCCGCCGCGGCTGCAGGCGGCTGCGCCGACGCGGCTGCGGCGCCAGCGGCCTCGGCGGCCGCGGACGTGCTGGCGGCGTTGCGCCAGTCGCTGGCGCCGCTGCTGGCAGAGAACGACAAGCGGCGGCGGCAGCACCAGGAGCAGCAGCAGGAGGAAGGCCGGGACGGAGTCACGCCCCCGGCGCACCGTTGCGGTGCGGGGGCTGCCGTCTCCGCGCTCGTTCAGGTGCGCTGGGCGCTGGTGGGTTCGTCCGGCCTAATGGATTCGTCTTCCCTGTCCTCAAAGCGGCCTCTGCTTGCATCCCCAAACTCAGCAATTAATCATAAACAATACCGTAAATAATCATCTATGCGTCTTGTGTTGTCGTTTCTTCAGGGCTGCTCGGAGCCGGGCGCCTGCGAGCTGTACGGGTGGCAGGGAGGCGCCCGCGTGTGGCGCCGGCTGGCCGCCTGGACCTCTGCGCCTTCGGCACCCCCACACCAGCAGCACCAGCAGCACCAGGAGCACCAGCAGTCGCAGCTGCCGGGATGCAGCCGCGGTGGTGTCGCACGAGTGCAGGTGCACGCGTCTGGTGGCGCGGCGCCATCGCCGTCGCTGGAGGTGGCTGTGTCGGTGGCGCCGGCGGCGCTGCTGGCGGCGCTGCGCGCGCTGGAAGGCGCAGCGGCGCACGCAGCTGCTGCCGCGCATGCTACTGCGCCTGCAGCGGACACTGCTACCGCCGCAGTTGCGCGGTGCGCTGCGGAGGACTTCTCGCTCTGGCTACGGCTGGGCGCCGCCGCGCCGCCGGTCGCGACGCCCGGGGCCGCGGCTGCTACTGCCACTGCTACTGCCAGCAGCCCCAACGCCGCGCTGCCGGCGCTGCGCTACAGCCGGTCGCGCCAACCGCTACAGCTCCATGCGGCTGCGGCGCCCACCACCACTGGAACACCTGCTGATGCCAACGCTACTGCCGACGCTACTGCCGACGCACCGCTGCAGCTCCGATCGGCCATCAGCGCGGCCGAGCTGGCGGCGCTGCTGCCGGCCGCGCCGCCGGTGGCCTGGGAGCTGGTGCTGCACCTCGAGCTGTGGCACAACCCGTCCGGGCTGCTGTGCGGCTCCGCCGCGCTTCCGCTTCCGCTCGAGGCGCGGCCGTCGCCGCGGCCGCAGCCGCTGCCTCAGACCCGGCAGCAGCGGCAGCCCGGGGCGGCGCGGACCGCGGCGCCCGTCGAGGTCGAGGCAGCGGCCGGCTGGGCAGCGGGCGGGGCCAAGGAGGCGGAGGCGAAGGGGAGGAAGTGCGGCACCGGCCTGTGTGTGGGTCTGGTTGCGCTGGACCCGCAGCAGCACGCGCTCGCGGAGGCGGCGTCGGCGCGCTGCACCGGCGGCGAGCAAGTGCTGGGCGGCGGCTGCTGCTGCCTGTCGCCGGCTGCCTAGGAGGCTAGAGGCAAAGGAGGAGGCCGGGGGCGACTGCCGGCAGCCTTCCGGCCAGAGGGGAACTCAGCTGCACGTGTGCTATTGTTGTGACCTGATTTCGAAGGAAGACTGCTGCATTACAAAAGAAGCCATTAAGTCACGCGGACCCATAGCAAGATGTACGTGAGATGGCACTGCTCTCTAAGTTACTGCGGCTGCACTTATGAATTGTGCGCCCGTCGTGCTGTCGTAGAGAATGCAATTTGCAACGCCCGCGGGGTCTGCTGCAGGAGCGCTAGTTTGGGGGCGGACCTCTACACACGCCACTTGCACAGTGGCCTCCCCGCCCGAGCAGCGCGCTCGTGTGCGTGGTGTTTGCTAGCTGCGCCCCAGGCGAAGGCTCCGACAGGCCTCCGGCGGCGCCAGCTCTGTCGGCTTGACCGCACGCTGGAAAGGATGTGCGGCAAAGGTTGTACCGGGAAGCATTCAGTCTCCGGTGCTTGCCTGACGCTTCGTGCGTAAGGGGGGCAAGCGGGTAGCCTTGGTTGGGTTGCGTCACTTGCGTGTGCTTCTTTCTTGCTTGGGTAATGTGCAAATGTGATTATGGTGATGCAGGTAGCGCTGCTGCGAGGGCAGCCACCTTTTGGAACCCGGGCATGTGCCGTAGATTGAGGAGCTATGGTTCATCGAATTAGTCTGACACAATATGCTACGAGCGGATCTGGTGCGTGGGCCCGGTGCCTCGGAGCGGACAGGCGAGCATGGCAAACCCATAGAAACGTTTAGTAGTACGGTATTGACGTTGGGTGGAGTCCAGCATTCCGCGTACGCGACAGTGCGAAAAGCCACCTAGGCTTTATAGGAGCGTGCGTGATGGCTGCAGCGGCGCACGGACGCTCGCATTCACGATGCGCACACATTCAAAAGAGAGACTGCGAGGCAGAGATGCGACGGGGGCACTGCAAATCAATATGGACAACCAAGCCGCAACCCAAAGCACTGCACACTTCGCACTGGTTTTCACATCGCACTGGTCGCGGGGGTAGTAGTGCTGCACGCACGGGGCGAGGGCGCCCTGAACGTTTTGGGGGCTGCTGTGTGCCCAACAAGGTCCGGGTGTGCAGGCCACATGGGTCATGGGTGAGGGTGCATGCAAAGCTCTCACAGCAGACGGCCAAAGGCCTTGTCCTAATATTGCATCTTGTTGCTGTGACGGAAGCGCAGTGCGCAAGCACAGACGGCTGGAGGTTCTATGAGAGTCGAAATATGATGCAGGCCGGCAATTGCTAATATTTTTACACTAGGTCCTAGTCCTATTAACCCCATTCGCCCTCCTTGCGGCGCGTACCGCGCGCAGCTCAAGTAAACCCGCCTATAGTTCCAACTGCGGGCGATGGCGTGGCATGCATGATTCTTGGTGAGCTCCGGGCGCCGCCTGCGGAGTGGTGGGGCAGGCACGAACCGATTTACAAGACGCACGTGCTGCAGGTGGCGGAACCCGGTCGTGTTTCACATGAAGGGACTGTTTGGTTGTTCATGGTGCACGCGCCGTGGCGCGATGCCAAATGTGGCCGTGGACATCGCAATTCAAATGCGTAGATGCTGATTGCCGAACATGCACTGGCGCTGCTTAAACGTCGCGCATACCATGCCATACCATATCATGGCGCACGTGCGGATCATATGCGCAAGCAACCAACATCGCACACCCATCATCGCTGCCCTGGGGTTGACAGCCGGGTCGCGCGCGGCGTGGTGTGTGCAATGCACTGCTGAAGGTCTGAAGAATGGAGTCGGCGGGTGGAATGTACGTTTGGCATGGCAGGGATGCAGCTGAAGGACCGTCGTGCTTCATGATGTGTGCATGGTTCAAGTTTCAGTGGGAGTCGTCGTGACGACGGGGCACCAGGTTTGTGTTGGTGTGTGCCTGGTCGTAACTGCTGTGTGTTTGATATCACAAGGGGGGCTGAGTGCGTGTCATAGCATTTCGGGGCACTGGTATGCTGGGGGTTGCCGACACCATCAACTGCTTGGGTGCTGCGGAGGCGGAAGCCTGGGGGGACGGACGGTGGCAGAGAAGCGGGACGGGCGGACAGGCTGCAATTGATGGTACCACGGCACTTCACGGGCACGGATGTACCGTCCATGCTCTCTGAGCTAGCGGTGGCTGGATGCTGAGATGGTGGCAGGTGGTGTGAAGGACGTCTGTTTGGCTGGGACCGCCCCCGGCGCGCGTCGGAGCGCCCGTCTTGAGTGCGCCCAAGGCCGGGCATTGTGCCTCGTGTCCCTGCGGGGCGATGCGGCCGGGCGGGCGGGGCGCGTGGCTGCAGGCAGAGCCCGCGAGGCGGGGCGGCCGAGGTTCTGTGCGTACCTATGTATCTGATGAGGCCTCAAATTTGCACCTGCCCGGCCTCTGGCGCTCTCTCTGGGCTCCGGCGCATCAGCAACATCGAGGCTGCTGCCCGGCCACAACCCAGCCACAGCGCCAGCAAACGTACCATGCGCGTACGAGTGTACGTGCGTACGAGCGTACGACGCTGCGCAGTCAGCACCAGTCGCGCCTGGTCGCGCCTGGCCCTGAGCACCGCAGCAGTGGGCCCAGTAGGCGCGACAAGCCACCACAGCTGTGGTGTCAGATGATCAGGTTTATGGGGCCAGGCGGGGGCAAACTGCGGGAGTCCGCGTGCGCGTCCGAGTCAACCGTGGGCGAAGAGTTCACTCGTGGACTTTGTTAGCGAAGTGCTTGCTAGTGAGGGGGGGGGGGGTCGGCGTGGGGGCGGCGTGGGGGCGGGGGTTGGGGAGGGCAGGATTCGTCCGCGTGATGGGGGCATCTGCGTGACACGACCTGTTAAGGTTGACGCCGGGCGAGAACTTCGGCGAGAACTTCTAGCTGCCGCGTAACAGTTCAAATCGTGCCAAGAGCCTGACCGAAGGACACTGCATTCAACTTCAAACCGAGGCGTTGCGCAGCTCGTTATGCCCCAGCCTTGGCGCACTTGTATTAAACTTACGATGATTAGTTTAGCATAATAGTTCACATGAGTGGGGAGACGGCGCTGGCGAATTCGCCACCTAACTTTGCGCCTACGTCGCCGGCTGCGCGACGAGCGCCAGGATGGTGCATAGCGTGCTCAAGGCGACACGCGTTCTTTATATCCGTGGAGGAAGGTAAGCAGAGCTGCCGCGGCCATGACAGCGCCATTGGGAACCGAAACGCGCTGCCCATATTGCTTGCCGCAGGAGACGCGGAGTCTGTGTCGACGTTTCTCGACGATGACCCGATGTGGCTTCGGCAAAACGACAAGAATCCTGCGTATGACCGCTCGCGAAACGCGTGGCACCTGGCCGCTTCCAAGGGGCACGTCGAGGTGGGTCTGTGCTGCGCCCAGCGAAGGCAGCAAGTGACAAGGGGCAGTGGCTCTTGAAGTGCGAGGGCGCGTGGCAAGGGTGCAGGCCGCGGGAGCCGGGGCACAGAGTGTACAGGCCGGGCCGGGGCACAGCGCCACAGGGGCACGCGAGTCGACCGCTTCACCTCTCGGACCCACCACCTTCATCCCGGCTCCGCAAAGCTCGCCCAGCCACACAACCGGTCTGACCGAGCAGCAGAAGCCGAGTTAGTTAGACATATCACTGCACGCCGCCCTTCTCCAGCGGCTGTACAGTGTGCCCACGCCAAGCCACAACGGTTTGGTTGGGCTGGAGGCTTGAGCCCCGCTGCGCGCTTGGCTTACCCCTGAACCGCTACAGCCGCCGCCGCCGCACCCGCACCCGCACCCGCAGCGCGCCACCGCCTTCCCCAACCTCCGCCGGAACCCTCACAAACCCGCTCCAGCGTCGCCGCTGTGTTATGCTGCTCACCTGGCGCTCCCCCTCCCCTTCCCTCTCCCCTCTGGCGTTCTGCCGTTGTCCTGCCCATTCCCAGGTTCTGCGTGTGCTGGTGGAGCGCGCGCGGCGCGGCGATGTGGCGGACAGCCTGCGGCGCGGCGGCGGCCGGCACGGGTCCGTGAGCATGCGGCTGGCGGGGCTGCGGCCGGCGCCGGGTCCGGACGAGGTGGGTCCACAGCGGAAGGGGGTGGGGGCGGGGGTGGGTGTGGAGGGGGCAGCGTGTGCGTGTGCGGGTGCGTGTGCGGGTGGCGGGTGGCGGGTGCGGGTCGAGGGGCTGCGGCTGCGGAGCAACGTGTGTGTTCCAGTCCGCTCAACCCCGCTCCGCCACCCCACCCCTCTGGGCCCCACAGGTGCTGCAGGAGCTGCTGAACGGCCGCTCCGCCCGCGGCGTGTCGCCGCTAATGCTGGCCTCCTCGCACGACCGGCCCGACGCCGTGGCCTTCCTGCTTAGCGTCGGTGAGCGCACCGGCGAGGGGTGCGGGGCGCGGGGTGCGGGGCGCGGGGTGCGGGGCGCGGGGTGCGGGGCGCGGGGTGCGGGGTGCGGGGCGCGGGGTGCGGGGCGGGGGCGCGGGCGTCTGGGACACTTGGTGTTTCCTAAGGAGCACAGGTGCCCTAAGTGTGTCTGAAAGATCACAGGGCGTCTGGGGCACCTTGAGGGTTGCAAGGGTGGTTTGGAAAAGAAGGGATGGGTGTCGGCCGCTGAGCCGCTGACCCGCTGACCCGATGCCGTCTCCGCACGTTGGCGGCTTTAGCTTAGGGTCCTGGGGCAGCAGCGAACGGCTAAACCGCAAGGAGGCCGCTGGCAGGCGGCTGCCCCCCTCCCCCCCCCCCGAACAACAACGCATGGCGGCCACGACACGGCACGCACGTGCCCGCACACGCCCGCCGCGCGCCATGGGACTCCATGCGCGCCCCCATGGCCCCCCCCCCTGCGCAGGCGCGGACCCCTGGCTGTCCGACCACGAGGGCCGCTGCGCGGTGCACTACGCCGCCCGCTCCGGCGCCGTGCGCGGGCTGACGGCGCTGCTGGCCACCGACCAGCCGCACCCGCCGCCCGGCCGCGGCGCGTGCGAGCGCAATGGGCCCAACTCCCGGTGCGTGTGTGTGTTGGGGGGGGGGCAGGGCAGATGTGCGGGTGTGCATGTCTTTGGGAAGGGAAGGGGGGTGGCCGAGGGGTGTGGGCTGGGGACCGTGGGGCCGGGGGGCCGGGGGAGCTCGTGCCGACGTCCGCCTTGGCCGGCGTCCGCGCGGACCGTCGGGTTGCGGGGCGTTGCCGCGGAAGCAGGTGCGGGCGGCTTGCGCGTAAGACACGTTGGCCTAATTGCCTCACACGCTTGCCTCACACGCTTGCTTCTCACACGCTTGCTGCACACACGTTTGCCGCACACACTCTCGTCCTCACGCGCTTGCCGCACGCACACACACACGCGCTCGCACAGGTACGTGGACGCCCTTGATGCGTACGGCTGGACGCCGCTGCACTACGCCACGTGGGCCAACCGCCGGCCGGCCATGGCCACGCTGATCGGCTTTGACGCCAACCTCATCGCGCGCACGGCCGTGAGTCTCCGACGCAGTAGCAGCAGCGGTCGCAGCGGCAGTAGCGCGGGCGCGGGGCTACTGGTGGGCGATGACCGTTTTGTGGGCTGGCGCGGCGGCCCGGCTCGCAGCTGGCAGCCCATGGACACGCCAAGCACACGCCACCGCGCCTGCAACCCACCCACCGCCACCCCCGCCAACCCCCCTTTCCCCCTGGGCCCCGTGCCCCCCCCGCTTCCCCCCGCAGATCCTGCACACCGACCTGTACGGCCTGCCTCACGGCTCCACGCCGCTGCACATCGCCTGCCTCATGGGCTGCCTGGAGCGCGTCAAGCTGCTGCTGCGCGCATACGTGAGGGGGGGGGGCTGGCGGGGAGGGGGGGGGGCTGGCGGGGAGGGGGGGGGGCTGGCGGGGAGGGGGGGGGGCTGGCGGGGAGGGGGGGGGCTGGCGGGGAGGGGGGGGGCTGGCGGGGAGGGGGGGGGCTGGCGGGGAGGGGGGGGGCTGGCGGGGAGGGGGGGGCTGGAGGGGGGGGGGGGTTGGGAGGGGGGGGGTTGGGAGGGGGGGGGGGGGGGTTGGGAGGGGGGGTTGGGAGGGGGCGCTGGGAGGGGGCTGGGAGGGGGCTGGGAGGGGGCTGGCTGGGTTGCGGACACCTGCCGCGCCCGACCCAACTGCACCCAACCGCACCCCAACGCCACCACCGGCAACCGCAGTACGAGACGGCGGCGGACCTGCTGCCCAGCCAGACCGCCATGCTGGCCACGGCGGAGCGGCGGCGGCGCGCGCGCAGCCACCCCGATCCCCGCCTCATCCTCACGCGCACGCAGCGCCTGCCCTTCCACATCGCCGCGCGGTGAGGAGGGTTCTGGGGCGCGCGGGGCGCTGGCCCGCGGCTTGGGGCAGAGGTTGCAAGGATGGTTGGGAAAGCGGCTGGGGGCAGAGGTTGGGCTGTGGGCCGTTGCAGCACACTCACGCCTTTGCCGCAAGGCGGCGGCGCCCCGGGCACATCCAGCAGCACACAGCATTCTCCAGGCTTGCGCATCAGCTTTACACGTGTTTACCTGACTTGACGCGATGCGCTCGATGACACGTTTTTTTATTCGCAACCATGCCGCAAATTCGCAACCATGCCGCGTGTTGCGTGTGCTGCAGCTGCGGCCACCGCCAGCTGCTGGACTACCTGGACCCCTCCATCCCGCTCATGTTCCTGTTTGGCGGCGAGGAGGACGGCGGCGGCGGCGGCGGCGGCGGCGAGGCCGGCGGCGGCGGGGCCGGCGGCGGCGGCGGCGGGGGCCAGGTGGCGCTGGTGGGCGTGTCCAGGTGCGTGCGTGCGTATGACCGCGCGCGTATGTGTGTACGGAAACGAGGTCCTGGGCGGTCCTGGGCGTTTCCGGTGCGCCCTTCGCGGCCCGGTCGCCCAGACACATAACGCGTTCTGGCGCCGCCGAACCAACACAACACAACAAACCACATCCTGAAACAGGCTGACGGTGATCGCCGCGCGCGCGCTGCACGCCGCGCTGCTGTCCAGCCTGGACTCGGCGGCGGCGGACATGAAGGCGGCGGAGGCGGCGGCGGAGGCGGCGCGGGAGGAGCGGCGGCGGCGGCGCGAGCTGCGGCTGGCGGCGCGCGAGGCGGCGGCCGCGGCGGCCGCGCACAAGGCCGGCAAGGTGCGTTGATGGGCGCGTGGGGTGCCGCCGTACTCGGCTAGCGCCTGGCGGACAGCAGCGGGCTTGCTTGTTGCGGGCTTTGCGTGGCCTAAACGATTGGGGCCAGGACCGGAGGTGCGCTCGGGGAAGCTGCACATTGTAACATGTTGTAAACTTGTTTGCTTTTCAGGAGCCGCCGCCGGAGGGGCTGAAAGGCACCCTGCGCCGGCTCATGGAGCGCGGCAGTGACAAGGCGGAGGGCTCGGCGGCGGCGGCGGCCGCGGCAGCGGCGCCGCCAGCAGGCGGCGTCGCCGCTCGCGGCAGCGACGGCGGCGCGTCCACGGGCAGCGCCGGGCAGGGCTGGCGGCCCTGGCGCGGGCGCAGCCGCCGGGCCAAGCGCCGGATCGTGCCGGTCGATGAGGACGGGGCGGCGGCGGCGGCGGCGCCGGCGGCGGGTGCTGCCGGAGGCGGCGCCGGCGGCAGCACGGCGCCGGCGGCTGCGGGCACGGCGGCAGCGCCCGCGGCGGCTGGCGGTGCCGCAGCCGCTACTGATGGGGCAGGCGCCAACCGTGACGGCGCTGCCGGCGCCATGCCCTCCGGCGCCGCCGAGGCCCTGGCGGCGGCGGCTGGCCTGCCGCCGATCCAGGCCGACGGCGACGCCGACGGCGGCGACGGCGGCGACGGCGCCTCCCGCGGCAACTCGGACTCGGACACAGAGAGCGCCGCGGACGCGGACGCTGACGCCGCAGCCGCAGCCGCGTCGACCGAAAACCCCGGCCTCACGCGCACCATGCTGCGCCGCCTGTACCGCGTGGCGCTGGGCCGCCGCGGCTCCGCCGCCGGCGGCGCGGCGGCGGCTCCGCCGCCGCATGCCGACGGTGGCGGCTCGCGCACCCTCTCCGGCGCCGCCGCCGCCGGCTCGGGCAGGCACCAGCACCAGCAGCGGGACCGGGACCAGCAGCACCACAGCCGGCGGCTGGCGGCGGCGCGGCTGAACCGGGCGGGCATCACCATCCCCCAGGGGCCCGAGGAGTCGGTCGCGTTCTTCAGGTGCGGCGCGTGCTTTGCGTGCTGGCGCGCTTGCGTGCTTTGATGTCTGTTGGTGTCCGGCGCGGGCATCGGGCACGAAAAGGAGAGCAACCCACCATACCCCCATACCGTGCCACACTAACGTACGCTCGTGCGCCTCACCACAACCCCGCACCCCACGCAGTCCCGGCCGCGAGCCCGGCTACAACGCCCAGATGCCCACCCAGATCCTGCTGCCGGCGCTGCTGGCCTCCTCCCGCTGGACCGACACTAGCGCCGCCGGCGGCGGCGCCGCCGCCGGCGCCGCCGCCCTCGGCGGCCGGGACAGCCCCGACGCCGGCGGTGGCTCCCACGACGGCGGCGGCGGCGCCGCTGCCAGCCTGCTGGCGACGCCGGGCGGCAGCCACCGCTGGTCAAACAGCGGCGTGCTGCGCATCTCGGTCAACGGCCTGCCGCCGTCGGCGTGCGCCACGCCCGTCGGGCGGCCGCCGCTGAGCACGCGGCCCTCCTGGAACGCCGCCAACGCGCCGGCCGTGCCGCCGTCCGCGGGCCGCACCTCGCTGGACGGCGCGGGCGCGCAGCCGGGGCGGGGCTCGACGTCGGGCGCGGGCGGCGGCGGCCTGGCCGCGGTGCCAGAGCAGCAGGAGGGCGGCTCAGAGCTCACGTCGCCGGCGGCGGCCGCCGGTGCCGGTGGCGGCGCGGGCACGGGCGCGGGCACGGGCCCGGGACGGGACGGGGCCAGTCAGCAGCAGTTCCTCACTGCGCTGCTGGGCCGGGCGGACAGCTGCAGCGGCAGCGGCGCCGAGGATGGTGGCGGCGAGGGCGGCGGGCAGCGCTCGCGGCGGCAGCTGCCGCCGCTGCAGCTGGCGTCGCCGCTGGGCGGCGCCGGCGCCGGACCCAGCCGGCTGCGCCACGGCAGTAGCACCAGCGCCGCCGCGCCCGCGCTAGCGGCGGACCCGGGCACGCCCACCAAGCACTCGCCCTCCGCCGCGCAACAGCAGCAGCTACAGCCCGGCAGTAGCACCCCGGCGGCGGCGGCGGCCCTGGTTAACTCTGGCGCCGGCATCGCCGCCGCCGCCGGCGTCGTGTACACCCCCACGCATCACGACCGCCCCGGAGGCGGCGGCGTGGCGCGGGCGCTGCTGCCGGGCGCTACAGCCGACGGCGCCGCGGACGCAGGGACGCCGCCGGCGGCTGCAGCAGGCGGCGGCGCCGGCGCCGGCGCCGAGGCCGCAGAGGATGCAGGGTCCGTAACGGCTGCGCAGCAGCAGCAGCCGGGCTGGGGCCTTGCCTCGATAGGCAACGGGGCGCGCAACCTGCTGCAGAGCCTTCGCAACACCATCGCGCGGCGCGGCGGCGGCGGCGGCGGCGGTGCGGACGGCGGCGGCGGCAACGAGGTGGGTTCTGATGGCGAGCTGGCGTAGGGCGGGAGCTGTGTACCGAGCTGTGCGCCTGCGCTTGGCTCGGTTTGTGTGCATGGAGTCCACCCCACTTGACTGACTTCATTGACGGAAATCCATGCGTCCGTACGTCGTGCGCATCTCATGTGTACCGCTCATGTGTACCGCTCATGTGTACCGCTCATGTGTACCTCACGAGCGTCCCCATGTCTGCTGCAGGTGGTGCCGATGTCGCACAGCCCCGCCCGCGGGCACAGCCCGCGCCGCGGCGGCGCCCGCGGCGCCGGCCGCCGCCACCGGCGCCCCTCCGCCGCCTCAAGCCACTCCGCGGACGCGGCGCCCGACACACCCGACACGCCCCACACGCCCGGCTCCCAGGCAACCGATGACAGCCCCACGCGCAGCACCCAGCGCCAGCGGACCGGCGACGGCAGCAGCAGCGCCGCCGCCGCGCAACAGCAAGCAGGTGGGCGCGGCGCCGGCGGCGCCGGCGTGCGCGTCGGCAACGCCCGCTCGCACCACCCCTTCGGCCACTACCACCACGGCGTCCGCGTGTCGGCCAATTTCGTCCGGAACAGCGCAGGTGGTGCCGCGGACGGCGCCGGCGCCGAGGTCACGGTGGCGCCGTCCGAGGCCAACGCAGACACCGCCGCCGCCGCCACACCCTCGCCGCCGTCGCGGCGGCGCGGCGGCGGCGGCGGCGGCAGCGCGCGGATGCCGCTGGCGAAGCGCTCCCTGCTGGCGGCGGCGCGCCGCATGGCGGGCGGCGGCCGCGGCCGCGGGGGCGGCGGCGCCGCCGCAGGCGGCGCCAGCGACTCCGACTCTGACGGCGCCGGCGAGCAGGCGGCGGCGGCGGCGCTGGTGGCGGCGGACCGCGCGGACTCGCTCGGCAGCCTGGCGTCGTCGGCGGCGTCGCTGACGCCTGGCGGCGGCGGCGCGAATGACGAGGAGGAGGACGTGTGCCCGGTGTGCCTGGAGGACAAACCCAACCTGCTGGTGCGTGCGTGCGGGCGGACGGATGGCTGGCTGGCTGGCTGTGTCGCGCAGGGGGGTCGGCGGCTGTTCTTGGGTGGCGGTGTGTGGTAGTGGGTGTGGTGGAGGGCCTGGGAAGGCTCACGGCGCGAGAGGAGGGGCGGGACGGGAACTTTGGCTTGGGACTCCAGCACCCCCTCCCTGCCTGACCGGTCTGACCCCCTGCCCCGTTCCTCCCTCCCCGCCTGGCTCTCCCCACCCGCAGGTGCAGACCTGCTCGCACCCCATCTGCATGGACTGCGCTCGCGACCTGGTGAAGCGCCACTGCCTCACGCCCGCGCTGTGCCCCTACTGCCGCGGTGTGATCGCCGGCTTCAAGGCGCGCGCGCTGGTGCTGGCGGCGGCGGAGGCGGCCGCGCGGCGGGCCAAGGCGGCCGCCGCCGCCGCGGAGAAGGCGACCAAGGCGGCGCCGGCGAAGGGAATGCCGCAGCCGGCGCAGCAGGTGCAGGTGGCGCAGGGCGCTGCGGCGGCCGTGGCGGCGGCGGCGCAGCCGGCGGAGGCGATGGCGGACGCGGTGGCTCTGCCGGGGGCGGTTGTGGATGTGCCGCCGCAGGAGCAGCGGCCGGCAGGGGCTGTGGCGGCGGCGCAGCCGCCAGCATCGGCGGAGCCGGCGCAGCCACCACGGGCGCCGCAGCAGCCCCTGCCGACGCGGCTGCCGTCGCTGCGCCAGGGCTCGACGGCGGGCGCGCTGCCGCCGCTGCCTCCGGTGGTTGCGGTGCAGTAGCGGCGCGGCGGCAGCGCCAGCAGCAGGTGCAGCCGGGCGCTTGCAATCCTGGCAGGCAGCAGGAGGAAGGGTAGTAGGAGTGAGCAGAGCAACAAGACGACTGGAGCTGGCGGAGCAGGAGGCGCAGCAGCCGCGGGCGTGCTCCTTGAAGGTGTGAGAGCAATGGCTGCGGGTGTTGCAGTGCGTGGATTTTGACAGTGACAAAGTGAGGACCGGCGCCCGCCGACCGGAGACGGACCAGACCAGACCAGACCGACGTGGCCGCGCTGGAAGGTGTGGCGGGCGCGCGCGCAGTGGCGGGGCTGGTGGGAGAAGGAGGGAGGGATTATTCCAAACCCGAAATTGGGGGGGATGCGATTGCGATTGCGTTGTGATTATGCATACCGTGTGCTCGTGCTGCAAAGTGACGCAGACGGGTGTGCTTCTGTGAGCCAGGAGGTACTGAGAGCGCCTTTCCATGCATATAGCGCTATGTAGCATGCTACGTCAGGGCTTTGCCGTATAGGCACACGCCCCGAGATCCTATTCTTATACATTGTACGGCAGCGTGTTAGGGCCGGGCACCCGAGGCCGCAGGGCGTCCCAGGTGGTGATTGGAATGGGCAGGCTGCGACCCCTGTGGTGGCGGAGGCTGCGGGTTGTGACACGTCCAGGCGTGCCGGCCAACGCACATGCGGGATGGCGCGTTCGGTGGGGAGGGCTAGCGGTTATCACGGGTTAGGGGGGCTGTGGATCTGCCAAGCTCAAAGCCTGGAATTGCCGTCGCCTGGCAGACAGCCGCCCGGGGTCTGTTGGGCGAGAGTCCCCGCGCGTGCAGACTGCAGCGCAGCGGCCTGGCTTTCGGTGTGTGCATAGTTTCGTACCATATAGTCAACATATCATACGTGAAAACGCTTCGCATGCATACGAGCACGAATACTAGTGGCACTGCAAGCTGCTTTCTTTCTTAGGGTCAAGGCCACGAGGGGGGGGAGGTTGTGTGAAGTCTGCGCACATGCGAGTCATCCTCACTCTTGCACATTTGCGCCATGCTATGCACGGACTGTGCGCTTTCCTTTCTGCTTTCGCTTTCGCCGCCAGCGGGGGCTGGGAACCCCGCGGTGCATGATGTTCTGTCTGCATGCGCGCAGTCGTGCCGCAGTCTCTTGTTATTTCCACGGTTACACGCGCGCCAGCGCGCGCTTAGGTGGGGACGAATGGGGTTGTGAAATGCCGGCTTGCGGAGGGCTCCAGCTCCAGCCCTGATCTCGGCTGCCACAATGCTAGCGGCAGATTATTTTTGTAGCTGGTTGGCGGGCTGAATTTGTTGGGCTTGGCGCGAGGGCGGCCGGTTTTGCCACGCGGCACTTTGACCAAAATCAGGGGAGGACCAAATCATTCGCGGGTGTAACAATTCAAACCACAATAAGTTCTTTGCCCAAGGCGCAGGTCGTGAGCAGCGCAGCGGGAACTTTCCAGCGACCTTGGGGCCCCAAGGGTCGCGAAGGCCGCGCAGCTCCAGAGCTCTGTCTGTTTGCAAAGTCTGTTTGTAAAAGTGCTAATTAGGGGACCTCGGCGCGCGCTCTCGCGCGGCCGACGTTGGTTTTCGCGCGCTTTGGACCGATGCTGACGCGGCGGCGCCCTTGGGACGCCGAATCGGGCGCGCGGCCGGCTGACCCCCGGCGCGCGCGGCCCGCGGTCTGCGTCTTTCTTTCACCGGCCCTCCGGTCGCGACCCAACACAGACCGAAACCATTACTCCGCGCTGCCCGCGGGTCGCAGCGATTCCGGGGCTCTTGCCTGACCTTGATTTTGCGTTGCCAGAGCACAACGCGCGCCAACGCGCACACCAAAGGGGGGCCTTGCCGGCGGGGCGCCACCGCGCCATCTCTTGCACGGCCGGCGTCAGTCAACGCGCAACGCCGCGTGTCCATACTACATAGCAACAGGCTTTCGCAGCTTCACGGGGCGCCGTCGGCGAGTTTCGCAGGCGGTCGTGCTCCAGCAGCGCAACGTTGACTTTGCGGTGGTGGCGCCAAGTCCTCTAAATAATTTCATCCAGCATCCAGGCATCCCCTGAGATCGCATCCATCCGTCCATCCATCCTCTCGAGCAGGTGAGCCAGCAAGAGCTGTTGGGCGTGTCCACTGCCGTGCACTTGTGGGGGGCCGGCGCCAGGCAAACGGGCCGCTGCCGTGCTGCGCTGTGCTCAGTCGCTGCGCTGTGCTCAGTCGCTGCGCTGTGCTCAGTCGCAGTCTGCTGGGGGCCCATGAATGCTCAGGCGCCCGGGGCGCTCCGACCCAGATGCGATCTGGGTCAGCGCCCGCGTGCAATCACTCCGGCGTGCCCAGTGCTGCGGCGCGTGCACCTCACCTCGCTGCACTCATCCGCATCCCCCGCTTGCTGCGCCCGTCTGGCCCATCACTGACCATGCCTCTCACACACGCTGCCCGTCGCACGCAGTGTTTGCAGCGCAGGTGCTTGCTCGCACCTCGGCTTGGGGGGCCCACCTGTGCGCTGCCATGCAGTCGGCTGCTGCCGACGGCAGGAGCGGCAGTAGCAGCGGCGGCGGCAACGGCAGCGGTGACGGCGGCTACCAGCGGAGCTACAGCGCCGGCGGCGGCAGTGGCGGCGGCGCAAGCAGCCCGCCGCCGCTGCGCCAGCGTCTGGCGCCGCCGCCGCCACTCCTGCCGCGGGCGGACGCCGGGGAGGGGCCAGCGGGTGACGAGTGGGATGGAGAGGGGCGGCACGAAGGTGGCGGGGCGGCGGCGATACCCGGGGCGGCGGCGACTCCGGGGCAGCCAGCCGGCGGCTCAGCCGCAATAGCACCCGCCGGTGATTATTTGTATGGTCTGGCTTGCGGTGGCGGCGGCGGCGGCGGCGGCGGCGGCGGCGGCGGCGGCGGCGCCTGCGGCGCCAGCGGCAGAGAAGGGGCAGGCAGCGGGCCGCCGCCGCCTCAGCAGCAGCAGCTGCAGCCCCAGCAGCTGCCGCTAGAGACCCCGCCGCCGGACGTGCAAGGCGCCTGCCAGCAGCCAGTGGAGGACGCCGGCAATGACCCGCTAGACCTGCTGTGGCCGCCGCCGCCGCCGCCGCCGCCAGCACCTGATGCGGCGGCGGCGGCGGATGCGGCGGCGGCGGCGGATAGGGCGTTTGACGGGCTGGCGGTTCGCCAACAGCCGGCGGCTGAGCGCGGCGGCGCGTCAGCTGCGGTTGCGGCAGCGGCGGCAGACGGCGGCGTGGCGGTTGTGGACGCCGCGGGGCGCGGCGGCGGCTCATTCGTTGGCGCCGGCGGTGACAGCTTCAACAGGGAGGACAGTCTTGGCGTCAGCATCTCCGACGGCGTCGGCGGTGTCGGCGGAGTCGGCGGTGGGGAGGCTGCGGGAGGCGTGGGCGGAAGCAGTGGTTGGGAGAACGAGGTGTCTTCGCTGCCGCTCGTATTCAACCACTCGCCGGGGCCAGAAACGGCGGTGGAGGGGGAAGCTGCGGCGGTGCCGCTGGCGGAGCAGAGCCGCCAGTACCCACTACTTGAGCTGCCGCCGCCTGAGCAGGTTGCGCAGGAGCTGCAACAGCAGCAGCAACAGGAGCAGCTGCAACAGCAGGAGCAGGAGCAGCAGCAGCAGCCGTATGGGTATGTGCCCAGCCTGGAAGGCTACTGGGCGGCGGCGGCGGGGCTGGGGCCTGCGGTGGCGGGCGCCCCACAGCAGCAGGAGGAGGAGCAGCAGCAGGCGCAGGAAGTGATCCTGCTGCCGCCGCCGCCGGGGCTCTCTCCGCACGCTACAGCCGCTGCTGCTACTGCCGCATCTGCAGCAGCTGCTGATGATGATGCTCGGGCGCTGGTGGTGGTAATGGAGCCGCCGCCAGCAGCGCACTGTTGGTCGCCGGCGGCGCCGCCGCAGCCGCCGCAGCTGGCGGCGGGCCCGGCAGCAGGCGGATACTCAGCAGCCGCCTATGCGCTGCCGCCTGTGCAGCAGGCCCCGCCCTACGGCCAGCCAGGGGCGGCGCCGCCGCCTTCGCAGCAGCTACAGCCGGCGCAGCAGCAGCTAATGCGGCCAGGCCCAGCAGTAGTGGGAAGCTATGCTGCCCCGTCTGCGCCGAGCACTACTTACGGCGACACGTACGGCGACTCTCCTCATCATGCACAGCATTATGAACAGCAGCCGCCGCCGCAGCCGCAGCCGCCGCAGCCGCCGCCGCCGCCGCCGCCGCCGCCGCAGCCGCAGCAGGGCTATCCGCACCCGCCACGCCAGCAGCAGCAGCCGCAGCAGCAGCAGCAGCAGCAGCAGCAGCAGCAGCAGCAGCAGCAGCAGCACTGGTACGCACAGCAGTACCAGCAGCAGCAGTCGGCGCCACCTGCACCAGCGGCAGACGCGGCGGCTCCCGCAACGGCTGCTACTGCTGCTGGGGCGCTCAGGCCGCCTCCACAGCAGCTGTACACACAGCAACACCCGCGGCACATCGCGCCGCCACCGCCACCAGCGCCGCCGAAACCACCACAGCCGCAGCAGCAGCATGCGCAGCAGCAGTACACGCAGCCGCCGCCGGCGCCGTACACTGACCCGTACGAGCTGCAGCTGCAGTTCTACCAGCAGCCGTACCAGGTGGAGGCGGCGGTGCAGCAGCCGTACCAACTGCCGCCGTACCAGCACCAGCAGCAGCAGTCGTACCAGCAGTCGTACCAGCAGCCCAGTAGCGCGGCGCCAGAGCCGCCGCCGCCGCCGTCTGCGCAGCAGGTGGCGGCGGCGGCGCGACCAGACCCCGGGCAGCAGGCGGCGGCGGCGGCGGCGGCGGCGGCGGCGGCGCCTGTGGATTACTACGGCTACGCGCCGCAGCCGCCGCAACAGCCGCCACAGCAGCAGGCACCGCAGCAACAGCCGCAGCCGGCGCCTTACAACGACTACACACAGCGGGGCAGCCATTACGATTACCGACAGCAGCCGTACCAGCAGCCGTACCAGCAGCAGCACAGCACCGGGTACGGTTACGGTTACGGTTACGGTCAGGCGCAGCAGCCCGCCTACCCATACTCGCATCAGCCGCAGCAGCCACAGCAGGCGCAGGCACAGGCACAGGCGCCACAGCAGCCACAGCAGGCGCAGGCACAGGCGCCACAGCAGCCGGCTCCTGCCGGTTACGAGGCCACTGCGCCGCCGGCAGGTTTTCCTTCGCAGCACTACCCAACCTACGCGCCACAGCCGACGCCGGCGCCAGCGCCGCCCCATCAGTACCCCGCCTATCAGCAGGAGCAGCCGCAAGGCTATTCGCCGCAACAGCCGCAACAGCAGCAGCAGCAGCAGCAGCAGCAGCAGCAGCAGCAGCAGCAGCAGCAGCAGCAGCCGACGCAACAGGCGCAGGCTTATTACCAATACCAGTCGGCTCCGCCTCCGCCACCACCGCAGCCGCAACGGCCGCAGCCGCAGCAGCAGCCGCAGCACCAACCGGCGTACCCATCAGCGCATGGATACCCGCAGCCCCAGAATCCGCCGCCATACGCA
This sequence comes from Chlamydomonas incerta, assembly GCA_016834605.1. Lineage (NCBI taxonomy): Eukaryota > Viridiplantae > Chlorophyta > Chlorophyceae > Chlamydomonadales > Chlamydomonadaceae > Chlamydomonas > Chlamydomonas incerta. Next base: position 1,159,484 of record JAEHOC010000022.1, read on the forward strand.
CAGCAACAGTACCCGCCTCCACAGTCCCAGCAGTACTCAAAACAACAGCAGGCCCAGTATGCGCCGCCGCCGCCGCAGCAGCAGCAGCAGCAAGCGCCGCCGCCGGCATCTTCTTACGAGCAGCAGCAGCAGCAGCAGCAGCCGGCTTATACGTCATATTACGAACAGCCGGCGGCGGCGCCGCCGCCGCCGCTGCCGCCGTACTCGCCCGGCTACCAGCAGTCTTACCAGCAGTACCTCATGCAGCAGCAGGAGCAGCAGCTGCTGCGGCAGCGGCAGCTGCAGCAACAGCAGCAACAGCAGCAGCTACTGCTGAAGCAGCAGCGGTCGCTGCTGCACCAGCTGCCGCCGGCGCTTGACGGTGTGGTGGAACGCTACCTCATCGTGGTGCCGCTGCCGCCCTCGCCGCCGCCGCCGCCGGCGCCGGCCCCGCCGGCACCCGCGCCACAGGCCGGCGGCTACGCCTGCTGGAGTGCCGTGGGACCCACTGTGGCAGAGCAGCAGGCGGCTGTAGCAGCCGGCGGCAGAGCGGCAGCGCCGCCGCCGGCTGTAGCAGGCGCGGCTAGCAGCTGGGGCTCGCCGCCGGGGTGGGGCGGCGCCGCCGCGCCGCCGGCGCCGGCGCCGCCGGCAGCACCGGCGGCGGCGGGCAGCTATCCAGGGCAGCAGCAGCAGCAGCAGCAGCAGCAGCGGCGCCAGCGGTCGGGGATGCTACAGCCGTCGGAGCTGGATCTGGAGCTGGAGCTGGCGGCGCTGCGGGCGCCCTCGCCGCTGCACATGCTCGCCGAGCTGGCGGAGGCGACCAACCGCGGCGGCGGCGGCGGCGGCGGCGGCGGCGGCGGCGGCGGCGGCGGCGGCGGCGCGATGGACCAGGCGGCGCCGCCGCCGCCGCGACAGCCGCCGCTACAGCCTCCGACCCCAATGGCCGCGATGCGACCGGGACCCGCGCCGCCGCCGCCACAGCAGCCACAGCAGCCAGTGGCGGACGCCGCCGCTGCAGCCGCCGCGGCGCCGCCAGCAGTCGGCGGCGCCGAGCCTGCCGCCGCTACTGCCGCTACTGCCGCCACTGCCGCCGCCGTCAGCGCGGCGACGGTCGAGGCGCTGGCGGCGGCGCTGGTGGCGGCGATGGAGGGTGAGGGCGATCCCGTGGCTCGGCTGTCGGCGGTGCTGGGCGGCATGATGGGCGGCGACGTGCCTGCAGACGCGGCGGTGCTACAGCCGCCGCCGGCGGAGCCTGCTACGGCTGCAGGCCTGTACGGCGCGCCACCGGCGGCGGCGGTGGTGCTACAGCCGCTGGGCGAGGGCATGCAGGCGGCGGGCACGCCTGCTGCGGAGGGGATGCCGGCGCCGCCTGCGGTGGCTGCTGGGGAGGTGGAGGCAGCAGAGCAGCAGCAACGGCAGCAGCAGCAGCAGCAAGAGGGGATGGGCGGCGGCGCGGCGGTGGCGGAGGACGAGCTGCTGCCGCGCTCCGAGCCCTCCTTCCGGTGGGACCTGCAGCAGCAGCAGCAGCAGCAGCCGCAGCAGCAGCCGGCGGCGCTGGAGCTACAGCCGCTGCAGCAGCAGCTGCCGGAGCCTGGGATGCAAGCCGCCGCCTCCACCGCCGCAGCTCCGGCGCCGGCGCTGATGGATCGGGCTCCGGGTCAGCAGCATCCGCAGAAGCTGCCGCAGGGCATGCCGTCGCCGCTGCCGCTCTTTCGCAAGCTGCCGGCTGCAGCAGCTGCAGAGGCCGGTGCGGCAGGTGTGCCTGAGGAGGGCGCGGCCGGAGAAGGAGCGGCGGCGCTGTCGGCGCCGAGCGGTCAAAATGTGGTCTGCACGCGGTCCCCGTCCGTGCCACCGTCAGCGTCGGCGGGGATGCCTGTGGTGTGGCAGGGCCTGACGGCGGCGGCGGCGGCAGCGGCACCGGATGCCGCCGGCGGCGCCGACAGCACTGGCGGCGGCGGCGGCGGCGGCGCCGGCAGCGGCCCGGGCTCACTGGTCCGCACGCCCTCGCCCCACCACCACATTGGTGCAAGTAAGCGTGACCCGCGCCGCCGGCACTCGGGTAGCCTGCCACAGCCGCAGCCGCTACAGCCGCTGCAGCCGCTGCAGCCGCCGCCGCCGCCGCCCATGCTTGGGGCGGCTGGGGCGGCTGAGGAGATCCCGCTGTCAGGCTGGTTCAGTTGGGCGCTCAGGCTGGAGCCGCCAATGGGAGGCGCGCCGCCGCCGCAGCCGCCGCAGCCGCCGCCGCCATTGCCGACGGGCGCAGAGCCAGACGGCGGCGCCGCCACCGGAGCCCATGCGGCGGCGGCGGCGATTGCTGCGCCGCCGCCACGGCCATCGTCGGCGGCCGGGTATCCTTTCATGACGCCGTCGCCGCCTCCGCAGCCGCCGCCACGTGCGCCGCCGCCGCCGCCGCCGCCGCCGCCGCCACCGCCACCGCCGTCGCTTCCGCCGCCCGGGATGTCCATCTCGCCGGATGAGGCTGTTGCCTACCTGTACGGCAATCTGGGGCTGGGCGCATACGGCATGGAGGGCGCCGTACGGGACGATCTGCCGTACAGACCTGGAGACGACGCCCGTGGCGGCGGCGGCTACGGCGCCCGCCAGCCAGCGTCCCGCCAGCGCGACGGTCCGCCGGCTGGTGACATGAACGCCGCCGCCACCGCCGCCGCCGTCAACAACAGCGGCGGCAACGCACGGGCGGGGAAGCGGCAGCGGCAGCGGCAGGACTATGCGGCGATCGCCAATGGCGGCGGCTACGTTGATGAGGGCGGCTTCCCTGGGTGGCGGCGCGGCGGCGGCGGCGGCGGCGGCGGCGGCGGCGGCGGCGGCGGTGGCGGCGGTTACAGCCATATGGCGGCGGGGCTGGTGCCGCAGGACTGGGGTTACGAGCTGGAGCCGGAGCCGGAGCAGGAGGTGGGGGTAGAGGCAGCAGCAGCGGAGGAGGAGGCCCGTGGCGGCGGCGAGTTCGGCGACAGGGGCAAGGCCCGGGGCAAGGCAAGCGCCGAACGTGGCGGTGGCGGAAGCGCCGCCAAACGCAGAGCGCCGCCGGCATCCGCAGCGGCGGCGGCGGCGGCGGCGGCGGCCGGGCGTGGCGGCAGCACCCCAGAAGGCGCCGAGGACGGCGCAAAGCGCCGCCGCATCACCACCGCCGCCGCCGCCACCGCCGCCAGCGGCGGCCTGACCGCCAGCGGCGGCGCCGCCGCCACCACCGCCGCCACCACCAGCACCGGCGGCGGAGCCGGCGGCGGCGGCAGCGGCTCGGGCATCGCTCCGGTGGTGAAGGACGCGCGGGCGGCGGACCCGGCGGCCGCCGGCGGCCGCTACTGCTCCGTGTGCGGCGCCACGCGCACCAAGTGCTGGATGAGCCACAAGACGGAGCCGGGCAAGCACACGTGCAAGGCGTGCTACAAGCGGTGAGTGGGCGGCACGTGGTGTCGAGGTGCTGTCGGTCGGTAGCTAGGCCGGCGGGAGCCGGGCGGCCGCCAAGACGTAGAAGGAATGGGGGCGGCTGCCCGCTCGGCTCAGCTGCCACTCTCTGCTACGAAGCTAGGGGAGGCAGCTGGCCGGCGGTTGCAAAGGAGGGAGGAAACCTGCCCACCTGCGCACCCAGCTGTACCCACGCCACACCACGCACCGCAACGCAATGCAGCGCCACGCCTCGCCACGCCACGCCACATTCAGTGACCACACCGCACACACCTCCCACGCTTCACACGGACACACCTCCACACACACACGCCCCAACGCCACGTCCCAACACCGCCGCAGCTACCTGCGCCACCGGCACTACGGGCGCGTGGCGCCGCTGCCGCTGTCCATCAGCGCGGCGCGGGCGCCCGGCGAGGAGCTGCTGGTGCAGGACCACTACCTGCAGGTGTGGAGGGGGGCCGGTGGGGGGCGTTGGGGGGGTGGGGGTGGAGGTGGGGGGGGTTGGGGGCCCGGTTTGGACGCCAGCCCAAGCTAAACCAGGCTAAATTAGACAAGGACAGGCAGGTGGGTGGGTGTGGGGTGAACTCTGAACCAATCCCGTACGGAAACATCAACGCTGCAAGGAGAAACATAAGCTGCAGTCGTGGGGGTGGGGGGCGGGGGGGATGGGGGGGGCGGTTTGGACGCCAGCCCGAAGCGGAGGTCAGGCAATACCCAGGTGAGGGGTTGTAAGCACCAGCCCAAGCTGAACCAACCGAACTAGACACAGGGGGGTCCGTAAAGCACGTGTCGGCTGTGAACATGCGGCGCTGTTGCAGTTGGTGTATTTACACTGGTACGTGCGTGCGGAATTGCCCAACAGACAAACCAACCAACCAACCAACCAACCAACAACCAACAAACCCAAACCGCAGGACGCGCCGCCGCCGCCGGCCGTGCTGCGGCGGGCGGCCAGCCCCGAGGCGGGCGGCGGGACCGCCACCAGCGCGGCGACAGCAGCGGGCGCGGGCGCTGCCGGGATGGCGGCGGCGCCGGCGGCGGCGCCGGCGGTGGCTCGGGTGCCGGCTGGTGGGCACGGGCGGCCGCCTGGATCGGCCGCGGTGGGCGCGGCGGGCGGTGGCGGGCGTGGCAAGCAGCAGCAGGCGCAGGCGCAGCAGACGCGCCGGGCGCGAGGGGCCGCCGGCGGCGGCGGCGGCGGCAGGCGCGGGGCGCGGGGCCGGCGGCGGCGGGGCGGTGGCTCTGACAGTGAGGATGACACGGAGGTTGAGGACCTGATGGAAGAGGAGGAGGAGGAGCAGGACGAGGGGGAGGAGGAGGAGGAGGGGGGGGAGGGTCCCGAATACGAGGCGGAGGCGGAGGAGCAGGACCATGAGTGGGGGGAGGGCGAGGAGCAGGCGATGGCGCAGGCGGCGCGGCGCAGCACGCGGCGGCAGTGGCCGCAGCGGCAGCAGCAGCACCGCCGCGGCAGCAGCAGGGAGCCGCGGGAGGGCGCGCCGGGGGCGCAGGGCGGCGCGGCGGCTGCGGATGGCGACGACGTCGCGGCGTCCGTGGATGGCGACGGCGGCGCGCAGCTGGCGCCGCCGGCGGAGCCCGGGGCGGCGCCGGGCGGCGGCGGCGGCGGCGGCGGCGGCGGCATGGCTGAGGCTTGTTCGCCGCTGCCGCAGCACCCGCACCCGCATCCCCACCAGATGCAGACACGTCGGAGCGGCCGATCCAACGGCGGAGTGGAAGCGGCGGCGGTTCCAGATGACGCCGCCGCGGCCATGACACCGCCGCCGCCCTCGGCCCCGGGTGCAGCGACGCCGTCCACGCCGCCGCCGCCGCCGGCACCGGCGCCCGCACCCCGACCGCCGGCGCTGCCGCCGCCAGCCCTGACAACTTCGGTTGGAGCATACGGATGGGCAGACGGCGGGGATGCGGCGGCGGGCGCCGCCACTGCCACCGCCACGGCCTCCACCCCCTCAGCCGCAACCCTCGTTAGGAGATCAGCTCCAGTGGCGACGCTAGCGGCGGCAACGGCGGGGGGCGCCAAGTCTGCATCCCAGGCTGCTGCATCCCAGGCTGCTGCATCCCAGGCTGCTGCAGGCACGCCGCCTTCTTCCGTCGCCGCTGGTCCCGCTGGCGGCGGTGAGATGCGGGGGCCGCCGGCCGCCGGCGAGGGGCAGCAGCAGCCGCAGCAGCAGCCGCCGCCGCAGCAGCAGCAGCCGGCGGGCGGCGGTAGCGGCCAGGCTCGCCGGGCAGGTGGTGGCGGCGGTGGCGGCGGCGGCGGTGGCAGCGGGGGTGGCGGGCGGCGAGGCAGCGGAAGCGGTGGCGGCGGCGGCGGCGGCGGCGGTGCCGCGAAGCGCGGCGAGGTGGAGCGGCGCTGCTACGAGTGCGGCACGACGCGGACGGGGGTGAGCGGGCTGTGTGCGCGTTTGGGTGCGTGTATGCGTGTGCGCGTGTGCGTGTGCCCGCCTGCCGCATGGTGCTGCGTGGCGCCGCGTGGATCCACACCGGCCCCTGACCCGCTCGCCCTTGATTTCTCTGCATCCATCCTTCTCTCCGCTCAAAACGCCATTTGTACCCCGCTGTCTCCCGCTCTGCCCCGCTCTGCCCTGCCCTGCCCTGCCCTGCTTTACCTCTATCGCACCTGCCTGGGCTCCATTTATTTAGGCTTGGCTTAGCTTGGGCTGGCGTTCACAACTCATAGCCCGCCCGACCCGCCCCTCTCCCTCCTCCGCCAGGGCGGCTCATGGAAGCGGCACAAGGAGGTTGAGGGCGAGATCACTTGCAGGTGGGCGGGGTGGATGGGGAGGGGTGGAGGGAGGTGCGGAGCGGGGCTGAGGCCGGGTGGAGGGTGGACGGAGGGGCGGGGCAGGCTGGAATGGAGCAGGGCTGCAGTGTGCGGAGGACCTATGGCTGACCCGCCCGTCCCCACGTGCGTGTGTGTGTGTGTGTGTGTGTGTGTGTCCACGCTGCGGCGGCGGCCCACGTGCTGTGTGTGCTGCGCTCCCCCCTTCCTCTCTCCCCGCATGCCCGCAGCGCCTGCTATAAGCGATACATGTACAAGGCAAGTGCGGGTTGGTTGGCCTGGGTTGGGAGTGAGGGTGAGGCAGACAGGGAGGGAACGCACGAACGGATGCTGAGATGCAGAGGGGAGGAAATGGGAAATGTCGCAGCGGTCGCGACCGTGTGGGGTGTATTTTCCAGGGCAGCACCTCACCCCACGGACACACACACAAACACATGCACGTCTTTTTTGTTGTTTAACCCAACACGCACACACCCCCAACGCCCCACAGGGCCACGGCAGCTACACGCGGCAGACGGACCCGGTCATGTACCGCCGCGGCGGCTACGAGGAGACCACCTGCGTGAAGGCCGAGGAGTGAGGAGGGGTGCGGAGTGAGGAGTGAGGAGGAGGGAGGCCGCAGAGTGAGGCGGAGTGAGAAGGGGGGGTGAGGAGGAGCGTTGAGGAGGCGTGAGGAGGGGGAGTGAGAAGGGGGGGTGAGGAGGAGCGTTGAGGAGGCGTGAGGTGGGATCGCAGCACAGCATGCGGTGGGCGCCGCCATAAGCGGGTCGGCGCTTGGTAGGGGTCAGCAGCACCCACCAGCAGTAATGGGGACGGCGCGTGATGGGGGCAGCGCGGTTGAGAGAGCGGTGGCCGCAGCGGCCACTTGCTGCCTGGGGTGTGGCTGGAGTGCGGGGGACTTGTGGACATGCCAAAAGCAGCGGAAGCGCTGTGTGGGTGCTGGGAGTAGCGTTACTGGCACTGGTGGCGCGAGCACTGTTGATTGAACTGTTGAAGCGGATGGGACCCGTGTGGGAATGGCTCGGAGTCTGGATGGCTGGAATCTGTACAGCATTGTCATCAAACCTCACGACTGAATGGGTCACGAACGGCGAGGATTGGTGCAATGGAACACAATCATGGCGCGTCCGTTGAGTGGCAGGGATTGAAGCGACGACACAGTGCGAGTTCGTGTGGTGGGAAGCCGTCCGTGTGAACGGTGGGAGGCACAAACCTTCGGGTTCCTGATTGGGGGTCACAGGCGTACGTCCAGCCGTTGAGGTTCGGGTGGGGTGAGGCGCTGGTGCCGTACGACACGGTACGGTACGTAGGACTGGCGGCCAGGCGGGTAACAGGCTTGGGGAGGTGGGGGAATTCAAGTTCATTCCAATCCCCAACCCCGGGGGGGCACCATGCGGCGCGAGGCTGCCTTGGGACGAGGGCGTGCCTGGGCGATGGGTGCACTGCGACTGCACTGCGACTGCACGCGATGAGTTGCATGCATCCGATGCAGGCAGCGGCACGTTTGAGTTTTTGCGGTGCGTGGGCATGAAGCACAAGCGCGGCGGCACTGCTGGCATGTGTGGCGCCGCCGTCAGGCGGGGGCAGCATGTCGGAGCCTCGGAGGCAGTTGGAAGCACGGTTGGATGGGCGGCCGTACTGCTGTGTAACACAGTGGGTAGTCGCCCTGCAACTTTGCCTGGAGCTGCTTGCTGGGTCGGGCTTACAAGATAAAACGATGCTCCGGATCGCATGTGACCCCTGCGGCGTTTCCCCATACCCGTGTCCCCACGTTTGTGCCCCACCGCCCAGTGCCCGTATCATGTAGATGGCTTTTGACCCCCGGCGTCTACACAGCGTAGATGACCGCTCCCGCGCCATCTACGCCCGGAAAAATTTTCCTAGGGGCACGCCCCCAAATCCCCCAAACCATCTACGCTCCCTGTCTAAAAGACCGCCAAACCCGCCCAAACCGTCTACGCTCCGTAGATGCCGAAACCCAAACCCAAAAATTTTTCTCCGCCTTCGGCGGATTTTGGGCTTTTTTCTACAGCGTAGATGGAAGATACGGGCACTGCCACCGCCTGTGCCCCACCGCCTGTTTTCCCACGCCCGCGCCCCCACACTCGTGTCCCCACGCCTGTGCCCCCACGCCCGCACCCCGACGCCCGTGTCCCCACACCCTTGCCCCCACGCGCACGCTCCCTTGCCCCACCGCCTGTGCCCCATGTGTGCATAATACAGGGTGAGGAGTAGAAGAAGGAGGCGGCGAAGAAGCGCAAGCTGGAGAAGGAGAAGGCAAGCAAGAACGACATGGTGGGTGGGTATGGTGGGTACGGACTGGGTCAGGGCAGGCAGGGCCAGGGCGTAAGCGCTGGTCGGGGTGTAGGATGGCTTTCGGGTTTGCGTGCTGCTTTTGCGCCAGTGTGTTGCCGTGTGCCAATCCTGGAGGGCAATACCTAATCACGTGCATGCAACTCCCTTTATGCAGAAGTCCAAGGGTGACACAGTTCCCGTGATCAAACCGGCCGCGCAGCGCAGGGGCAGGAGCAAGGATGCCGCCGCCGCCGCTTCCAGTTAACACGGTAAGAAAGTGGCGTGACAAGTTTGGCTCAAACCTGTGCATAGTGTGGGCTTGGCTATGCCCCGCGCATGTCGCTTGCAATGAGCTTCACGTATTCCATTCTCCCCTGGCGCCCCTGTTCAGGTGAACTGGTGGACGGCATATAGCATCTTCGTGGCGGCCACCTGGAGCGGCATGCGCAGCGACTTGTATGCTAGCCAAAGAACGACGACGACAGCATGCAGGTGTCTTATTAGCAATAAGACGATTTGTGACTGAACAAGGAGAGTGTCAGGAGATTTGTGGAGAGGTCGATATGTGTGACTGGGATGGTGCTGTACAAGCACGTTCATTGTTTAGACTACTGCAACTGAATGGGTGCAATGGAGGGACAGGGTCCACGTTTGCATTCGCAATCACTGCAACTGACACAAGAGCGGTATGCGGGCGCTGAGCATGTGGGTGCAATGGTCCGGTCAGGCAAGGGCATGGGCAGCAGTTGCGGCTCGATTGTAACCGGCTACAGAATAATGCTTCAGAGCGCACGCGTCGTCTGCGTCTATTTCTCACGTTTCCGCTCAAAACGCATCGCGTCTCGAGACGCACGCGTCTCACTTGTCGCGTCCGGGCAGACGCAGCGCGTCTAGGGTATCAAACTCGCGTCTGGCACTGCGTATGGAGACGCACCGCGTCTGGTGAGACGCGTCAGCTATGCAGACGCAGCGCGTCACGACTCGCGTCTCGTGGCATCTCTCAAACGCGACGAGACGCACTACATGTCTTGGTGCCCCGCACTAGTGCTTCTGGCCGCGTCTGCACAGCGTCTGCACCGCGTATCGCCCCAAACGCGCAGCGTCTCAACGCGTCTGACACCGCGTCTCACTAGCCAGACGCGACCGAGACGCGCCGAAACGCGGTCCCCTGTCGTTATAGTGCCGGTAACGGACACGAACCAAAACACGCGGCGCCGTATTGCATTGCGTGCACGCCTGTACGGTCTATCAATCTATCATGCCGCGCACCTCCATAATATACACTGTGGCACTTGACGTCAGCAAACTTGCTTGTTACTCGGCGTCCCTATATTCACAATCCGCCGCGCCGAGTCGTGTGCATATCCCACCACCGGCCTGTAGCGGGAAAGGCCCCAGCACCCGCCAAACCACCCACCGTACACTCCGCCTACGTACATTTACCGCCACATCCGCGCGCCAAAACGCTCTCGCAAAGACCCTCCAAGCGGCCGCGCGCACTGCCCCAGCACAAAGCAGACCCGCTACCGCAGGGCACCACCGCCGGCGCACGAACAAACGCACGCAGGCGCACACTCACCAAACGCGCTGCCAAACCGAGTCAGCCCACTAGATAGAGGGGCCGCTCGAAGAGCGCCCGGAACAACTCATCGCTTCCGCGCGCGCCGTGATCTCCAGCAGCTGCGGAACCAAGCCCCGTGGGCACACGGGAGAGCCACCGTCCACCCCCAATCCAGTCCCGCTCCGAGGCGCAGAGCTCAGACACCACGGAGGGACCTCCGGATCGATCAGGGCGCGCCCATCCAGTGCCACGACAGCACACACACCGCGCGTTGATCACTCGCATCCCACGCCGCGCCTGCTGCTGCAGGACCGCCTCAAAGGTAACGCTAGTAACGCCGGGGCCGGGGACCCACACACCCAGTAGGTGCCCGCCCCGACATGCACGCACCTAGCTACTCGCGGACTCGGTCCTCCCGGCCCGGCTTCCGAACGGCACGCCAGGACGCGACGCCGCTTGCGCCACCCGCAACCGCACACCCCACCGCGAGTGGCGCCAGCGGCAGTGCAGCCGCCGACAAACCCACCGCCTCGCTGGCGCTCGCAGCCGCACCGGTGACGTACCTAATCGCAGCCTCCAGGCCCACTCCCGCGGTCACGCCCACCATGCCGCCCGCTGCTGCGCCTGATACCGCGCTTGCCACCGCGCCGCCGGCCTCCGAGGCTGCCGACGACAACTCCCACTGCTGGAGGAGCCTTTCCATCATAACCCCGCTCGCCCCACCCACGCATGCGCCGGCGCAGGCCGCCGAGGCCACACCGGCCGCGCCGCAGCCCAGCGCCAGCTGCGTGGTGAAGCCCAGCCGCGCCAGCGCCGCCAGCGCCTCCTCCTCCATCTCGGGAGTCTGCGTGCGTGCGGGGCGGGGGTGGATGCACGCACAGTCTCTCAGTGAGCGTGCACAAGGGAAAAGCACGAGTTTACAGCGCCCGGCGCCCGGCCACCCTACAGACACCCTCGATCAATCGCTCACGCGTACCGGGTTGCGTCTACGACCCCCAACCAAGGTTGTACGGTTATACGGTTACACAGTGTGCCCGCCTCCCACACACATCTGTTCATCTTGCTTGCTCACCCGCGCGCCGGGTGTCGTGTTGCGGAACGCCCGCACGATCTCCTTGTCTCGGAGGTACTGCCGCAGCCCCGCCTCGTGAGCCTTCCGCGCCTCGCGCAGGAAGTGGCCGCCGACCGCGGCGGCGGCAGTAGTGGCGTCAGCGGCGACAGTAGTTGGGGGCAGCGTGATCGGCGGGGTGGCGCCCGGCTCCGCCTCCCCCTGCCGCCGCCGCTGCTGCTGCTGCGGCTGCTGCTGCTGCTCGCCGGCGGGCTCCGGCGCCTGTTGCTGCTGCGGCCGCCGCGGCTGTAGCAGGCCGACCACGTAGTCCTGCAGCAGCGGCAGTAGCCGCGCCGCGCTGTCGCGGTCCAGCAGCGTGCTCTCGCGCTGCTGGACCTCCTGCTGCGCGCGGGCGAAGCCCTGCGGCGTCGCCTCCGGCAGGCCGGCGCCCTGTCGGCATTACGTGCATTCAAGCAAGAACGCCATCAAATAAACAGGGATGGAGCAAAGCAAGTGATGGAATAGCAGGAAAGAGCGAGCCCACCTATCACCTGACCAGCACAGCACAGCGCAGCACGGCGCAGCGGCCCAAGCAAGCATGCATGAGCTAGCATGCATGGGCGCCGCGCCGCGTACGGAAGTTGCACGATGCATCAATGCCTTGGTAAACTCTGACATGCACACATCCGCCTGCTGAGAGCGCTGACCTAGCTGACTGCTGACTATGCTGACTCTCGCTCGCTCACCGTGCGCAGGTAGGTCGCCACGTCAGCGGGCGTGGGCCGCAGGCCGTCTGGCTCCAGCAGCGCCACCGCCGCCGTCGCCATCCGGTGCAGGGCGCTGCCGGGCGCGCCCCAGCCGCCGGCCGCGGCGCCGCCGCCGGCCTGCAGCCGCAGCCGCACCTCGCCGCGCACCGCGGCGGCGCGGCGCGCCACCGCCTCCCAGCCGGCGTAGGGCCCGACGCCCTCCATCGCGTGGGTGAAGGGGCGGCCGCTGCAGGGGCCCTGGAGCAGCTCGGCAATGAGCACGCCCAGGGCCCAGGCGTCGGAGAAGACCCCAAGGGGCTGCTCGCGCCTGAGGCAGGAGGGCGCGTACACATGGCGTGCGTGCGTGGGCGTGGATGCATGGGGACGTGAGGGCGCCGATAGGATTATGACACACAAAAACACGCCCACAACTGGACCGTACTGGCGCGGCGAGTGGTCATTTCAATCAGCAGTCGAGCTGGTTTATTACGGCATGTGTGCGTGTGCGTGCATGTGTAGCATGTGTGCGTGTGTGTGTGTTGCATGCTAAAGCTAACCCACTAACCCACTAAACCCACTATAACCCACTAAACCCACTATAACCCACTAAACCCACTAAATCCAAGCTAAACCCACTAACCCCACTAAACCCACCGCAGGGCCGCCGGGTCCAGGTAGTGGATGGGCTCGGGCACGCGCACCGAGGGCGTGGGCGCGCCGCGGAAGGCCAGCCCCAGGTCGAACAGCTTGAGCGAGCCCGACGCCTCGTCCCACATCATGTTCTGCATTTTCGGAACATAATAAGATTGTAGAAAATTAGAGAAGGGATAGGTGCGATGCGCGTGACGGCGGCATGCCTGGCGGTGGCCTGCAGGCACGGCACATGCCTTTCCACTACTGTTATTACCGTACGCTGTTGATGACCGAAAGCCCACCTGCCCTGCAGCTGAATAGCACCCACCCGACCCAGTCATGCGAATCACTGACAATGCAACGGCACAATGCCCCCTTGCCACTTGCCTCTTCTGCCGGTATGCCCCGCCCATGCACCGGGTACCTAACCATCCACGCACACGAAACAGCAGGGCCCACGCGCGGGCGGGCCCACCAGCTAGCTATGCTAGGACAATAGCTAGCACAATATTGCACTGGCTAGCTAGGACAATATTGCACTGGCGTTATAAGGGTCACCCCGGCCCGGGCCTCCGGTTTACACGAAACAGGAAGGCACGCAAGAACGTGCGCACCACTCTGTAACCACACACACACACACACAGCTATATATGCCCACGCACCTGCGGCTTCACGTCGTTGTGGCTGATGCCCTGGCTGTGCAGGTGGGCCAGGCCAGAGGCGACACCCTGAGCGAGCATGGTGGTGGTGGTGGTGGGGTGCGTAGTGAGGTGCAGGGGCCCGCGTCATAGATGCCCTGCTACAGATCACGAATGTTCACGGATGATAACTGGATGTGGGGTTGAAGACGCAAGTCGGCATGTCACGCACGTATGACCGTAGCCGCGCCCATAGACAGGCATTGCTATTGACGCCCAGCACATGCCACGCACTCACCAGGGCGATTTTGAAGCACCGTCCAACGTCCAGGCGGGCCCACCGGGGCTGCTGGAAGTTGAAAGGGGCCGGGTCCGCGGCTGACAGGCGGACGTCAAGTGACACGCCCTGAAGCCGCTCCATCACCACCGCGACGGTGGGGGGCCGAACGGTGTCGAGCTCAATGAAGCGCAGCACCCTGCGTGTATGCGTGTGTGAACGCAGGTGTGGATGAGAGTTAATTGGGGGGTTGGGCGTTCCGGCATGCTGACATGATGACCAGACCTGCTGCGCCACCAGACTGAGACCCTTTGAGCCGGGCGGGCCCGCAAGCTTCCCCCAAATCCAAACGGCTTGCTCACCTGACCAAATTCGCATGGGGCGGCGCCTCTGCTGTAGCGGCCTCCATGATCGCCGCACGCGCATTGCCCGGCGAGTCGACCGGCATGACCTTCACCGCGACGTCCTGAGCCACCGAGCCAGCCCAATGCTGTTGCGCCGGGAATACAATGCCTGCGGGCCAAAGAAGTGTGCACGCCGCGGCAAACTCATGGAACGTGCGCGCGAGGTGAAACGGCGAGGTAAAGAAGGTTGCGGGAATGCCCGAAACTCGCCTTGGCCGCCCTCTCCAAGAAGGGCCGCGGTGTCCAACTCTATGTCATGATGTGCCAGAGCCGTCTTCACCCGGTTTAACCAGGCCACCCTCTCAAAAAAGTTTGCGCTGAAGGACGCCATCTCGGCAGCGGCAGCTGTAACAAAGCGCTACCACTACCGCGGTATATGAACTAACGCGCATATGAACTTGGAATACACAATTTATGTAGATTTATCGGCAAACCCGAATGAACATGCTGGCCTGGTCCCGCTGGATCCCTACTCTGGTCTGGCCGCAGGAAAGCTCGCAGGAAAGTGAAGGAAGGGGGACGGATCCCTGGGAAAGGCGCGTGGAAAGGAACAGATTTGAACTATCAATGTGGAGGAACGCGACGGAGGGCCGTGCGGAGGGCATGCCGAACGACATGTGGGCACACAGTTTCGGCCGTTTCCTAAGGCTAAGGCTTAAGTGTGTTGATACGTTTTTGAGCCCGTTTGTATGGCAGTTTGCCTGGGAAGTCCTAGAATCTGGGGCCAGATGGGGCTGCGTGAGGCGGAATGCCTGGCAGCAAGCACGACAGCTGATGCCGGCCCTTCGCCCCCGCACCGAACACTTGGTATTGCAGAGTATTTGGGGACCACCCACCCACCCATCCACCCACCCACCAGTATCATCTGTGCATTTAAGGGCGCTGCCGGGGGACGCCGCCGCCGCCGCGGGGTGGGCGCCGCGGCGTGGCCTGGTGGGCGGGCTGTCAGCCCTGCGTACAGCCCAGGGTAAACCGGGGTAAAAAGGAGCAGAGGCATGTGTCCAGTGCCCGCATTAATTATCGCCCACCACAGACTACCGTACATCACCCCTCAGGCCGCCCTCACCCAGTCCCAGCCCGATCTCGGGGGGCGGGGGCCGGGGAGGTCAAAACCTCAACACCAGGCCGACCCAAACCAAGCCCATGGCTGCTAGTCACTGGTCACGTACCCTAGATTGCCTAGATTACCCTCACGTACCCTAGATTACCCGGGTACTCCCAGCTGGCACCCGGGCGCAGCGCCGGATCCGCCTGAGCCGCCAGCAGGCCGTAGCAGGAGCTGCAAACACATCATAACAAGGTGCGGGGAGAGTGTGATGTATCAAGGACTGGGACTTCGGCCTTACGGCATTACGGAGCGAGTGTCCGTTGAGTGGCAGGGATCGGAGCGACGACACAATGTGGGTTCGTGTGGTGGGTAGCTAGCAGTCCGTGTGTTTGGTAGGAGGCAAGCCTTTGGATTCCTGATTGGAGGTACGGGTGGGGTGAGGCGCATGGGCCATACGGCAAGGTGCGGTACGTAGGACAGGCGGGTAACAGGCATGCGACGTTTGCCTGTGACGTTTGGCACTGCATGCATGCGGGCCATAAGGGGTATCCCAAGGGGTGCGTGTCTTTCTCCTCGAAGGACTCTGATGGGACCTTGGATGGGATTGCGGAGAGTCAGGATCTCCAGTCCGAAGCGTGCAATGACGCCGCCAGGACAACACGTGCAGGAGACAGAGTGACAGACTACCCTGTAACTGACATGAGGCACGCCTCACATACACCAATCAGCACGCGCGGCGCCTTGCTGCATTGCGTGCACGCCTGTACGGTCAATCCATCTATCATGCCGCGCATACATGTCCATAATATACATGTGGCACGCGACGTCAGCAGAGGCCACTTATCTTGCTATACGTGTTCACATACAGTCCGCCGCGCCAAGTGCGTATCCTACCACCGTACTATAGGGGGAAGCACCCCAGCCAGCACACCCCACCCAGTTGCCATACGCTCCGCCTACGTACATCTACAGCCAAATTCGCGCGCGAAATGTTCTCGTAAAGACCTGCCTATCGCACTGAAACAAAGCAGGCCCAGGGAACCACCGCCGACGCACGACCAAACGCACGCAGGCGCACACTCACCAAACACGCTGCGAAACCGGGTCAGCCCACTAGAAGGGCCGTTCACAGAGCGCCCAAACCAAGCCTGCACGCGCCGTGACCTCCGCAAACTGCGGCACCAGGCTCCGTGGGCACACGGGCGGCACCATCCGCCACCCAGCCAGTCACGCTCCGAGGCGCAGAGCTCGGACACCACGGAGGGACCTCAGGATCAGGGCGCGCTAAGCGCGCCAGCGCCACGACAGCATACGCACCGCAAACTGATCACTCGCATCCCACACAGCGCCTGCTGCAGGACTGCCTCAGAGGTAACGCTAGTAACGCCGGGGCCGGGGGCCCACACACCCAGTAGGTGCCCGCCCCGACATGCACGCACCTAGCTACTCGCGGACTCGGTCCTCCCGGCCCGGCTTCCGAACGGCCCACCACGACGCGACGCCGCTGGCGGCGCCCACAACCGCACACCCCACCGCCAGTGGCGCCAGCGGCAGTGCAGCCGCCGACAAACCCACCGCCACGCTGGCGCTCGCAGCCGCGCCGGTCCAGTACCTAATCGCAGCCCCCAGGCCCACTCCCGCGGTCACGCCCACCACGCCGCCCACTGCTGCGCCCGATACCGCGCTTGCCACCGCGCCGCCGGCCTCCGAGGCTGCCGACGACAACTCCCACTGCTGGAGGAGCCTTTCCATCATAACCCCGCTCGCCCCACCCACGCATGCGCCGGCGCAGGCCGCCGAGGCCACACCGGCGGCGCCGCAGGCCAGCGCCAGCTGCGTGGTGAAGCCCAGCCGCGCCAGCGCCGCCAGCGCCTCCTCCTCCATCTGGGGAGTCTGCGTGCGTGCGGGGCGGGGTGGATGCACGCACAGTCTCTCAGTGAGCGTGCACAAGGGAAAAGCACGAATTTACAGCGCCCGGCGCACGGCCAGACACCCTCGATCAATCGCTAACGCGTGCCGGGTTGCGTGTACTATCTGCGGCCCCCCAACCAAGGTTGCACGGTTATACGGTTACACAGTGTGCCCGCCTCCCACACACATCTGTTCATCTGGCTAGCTCACCCGCGCGCCGGGTGTCGTGTTGCGGAACGCCCGCACGATCTCGTTGTCGCTCAGGTCCTGACGCATCCGCGCCTCGTACGCCTCCCGCGCCTCGCTAGCCTCGCGCTGGAAGCGGCCGAACGCGGCCGCGATGTCAGCGGCGACGCCTGGGGGCAGCGTGATCGGCGGCGGGGTGGCGCCCGGCTCCGCCTCCCCCTGCCGCCGCCACCGCTGCTGCTGCTGCTGCTGCTGCTGCTGCTGCTGCTGCTGCTCGCCGGGATCCGGCCCCTGCTGCTGCGGCCGCCGCGGCTGTAGCAGGCCGACCACGTAGTCCTGCAGGACCGGCAGTCGCCGGGCCACCGTGTCGCGGCCCAGTAGCATGCTCTCGCGGCGCTGCGCCTCCTGCTGCGCGCGGGCGAAGCCCTGCGGCGTCATGTCCGGCAGGCCGGCGCCCTGCCGGCATGCACGCATGCAAGAAAGAATGTCATAAATAAACAGTGGTTGGAGCAAAGCAATTGAAGGAAAGAGCGAGCCCGCCTATCAACCTGCTGCCCAGCACAGCACGGCGCAGCTCAGCGCAGCGGACCAAGTCATGAGCTAGCATGCGTGGGCACCGCGCTACCTACCGTGCGCAGGTAGGTGGCCACGTCAGCGGGCGTGGGCCGCAGGCCGTCTGGCTCCAGCAGCGCCACCGCCGCCGTCGCCATGCAGTGCAGGGCGCTGCCGGGCGCGCCCCAGCCGCCGGCCGCGGCGCCGCCGCCGGCCTGCAGCCGCTGCTGCACCTCGCCGCGCACCGCGGCGGCGCGGCGCGCCACCGCCTCCCAGCCGGCGTAGGGCCCGACGCCCTCCATCGCGTGGGTGAAGCGGCGGCCGCTGCAGGGGCCCAGGAGCAGCTCGGCAATGAGCACGCCCAGGGCCCAGGCGTCGGAGAAGACCCCAAGGGGCTGCCCAAGCCTGCGGCAGGCGGGCGCGCATTCACGGCGTGCGTGTGCGGGCGTGGATGCATGGGGACGTGAGGGCGCCGATCATAATGATGACACGTGAAAACACACACGCAAATGGAAGTCCCGCGTGGAGTGCAAGAGGTCACACATAGCGGCGCGTCCGCCGGACTGGCGCGGCAGGTAGTCATTTCAATCAGTCCAGCTGCTGGTTCATGAAGAAATGTGTGATGTGTGCGTGCGTGTGCGTGCGTGCGTGCGTGCGTGCGTGCGTGCGTGCGTGCGTGCGTGCGTGCGTGCGTGTGCGTGTGCGTGTGCGTGTGCGTGTGCGTGTGCGTGTGCGTGTGCGTGTGCGTGTGCGTGTGCGTGTGCGTGTGCGTGTGCGTGTGCGTGTGCGTGTGCGTGTGCGCGTGCGTGTGCGTGTGCGTGTGCGTGTGCGTGTGCGTGTGCGTGTGCGTGTGCGTGTGCGTGTGCGTGTGCGTGTGCGTGTGCGTGTGCGTGTGCGTGTGCGTGTGCGTGTGCGTGTGCGTGTGCGTGTGCGTGTGCGCGTGCGTGCGTGCGTGCGTGCGTGCGTGCGTGCGTGCGTGCGTGTTTGTCCTTGTATGCTCGAGCTAACCCACTAAAACGACTAAACCCACCGCAGGGCCGCCGGGTCCAGGTAGTGGATGGGCTCGGGCACGCGCACCGAGGGCGTGGGGGCGCCGCGGAAGGCCAGCCCCAGGTCGAAAAGCTTGAGCGAGTCGGACGCCTCGTCCCACATCATGTTCTGCATTTTCGGAATATAATATAGAAAATCAGAGAAGGGATAGGTGCGATGTATGCGCGTGACAGCGGCATGCCTGGCGGTGGCCTGCAGGCACGGCACATGCCTTTCCACTACTGTTATTACCGTACGCTGTTGATGACCTACTGTTACGCTGTTGACCGAAAGCCCACCTGCCCTGCAGCTGAATAGCACCCACCCGACCCAGTCATGCGAATCACTGACAATGCAACGGCACAATGCCCCCTTGCCACCTGCCTCTTCTGCCGGTATGCCCCGCCCATGCACCGGGTACCTAACCATCCACGCACACGAAACAGCAGGGCCCACGCGCGGGCGGGCCCACCAGCTAGCTATGCTAGGACAATAGCTAGCACAATATTGCACTGGCTAGCTAGGACAATATTGCACTGGCGTTATAAGGGTCACCCCGGCCCGGGCCTCCGGTTTACACGAAACAGGAAGGCACGCAAGAACGTGCGCACCACCCTGTAACCACACACACACACACACACACACAGCTATGCCCACGCACCTGCGGCTTCACGTCGTTGTGGCTGATGCCCTGGCTGTGCAGGTGGGCCAGGCCAGAGGCGACACCCTGAGCGAGCATGCATGGTGGGTGGGTGCGCGGTGGGGTACTAGCGAGGTGAAGGGGCCCGGTTCATAGTGCATACGATGTTCACGAATGGTAACTACTGGCTGCGGGGTTGAAGGCGCAAATCGGCATGTCATGCACGTACGACCGTAGCCGCGCCCATAGACAAGCAATGTTTTTTGACGCCCCAGCACATGCCACGCACTCACCAGGGCGATTGCGAAGCACCGCACGAGGTCCAAACGGGCCGGGTCCGCGGCTGACAGGCGGACGTCAAGTGACACGCCCTGAAGCCGCTCCATCACCACCGCGACGGTGGGGGGCCGAACGGTGTCGAGCTCAATGAAGCGCAGCACCCTGCGTGTATGCGTGTGTGAACGCAGGTGTGGATGAGAGTTAATTGGGGGTTGGGCGTTCCGGCATGCTGACATGATGACCAGACCCGCTGCGCCACCAGACTTGAGACCCTTTGAGCCGGGGCGGGCCCACAAGCTCCCCCCAAATCCAAACGGCTTGCTTACCTGACCAAATTTGCATGGGGCGGCGCCTCTGCTGTAGCGGCCTCCATGATTGCCGCGCGCGCATTGCGGGGCGAGTCGACCGGCATGACTTTCACCGCGACGTCCGGAGCCACCGAGCCAGCCCAATTCTGTCGCGCCGCGAATACAATGCCTGCGGGCCAAAGAAGTGTGAATATGCGGCAAACTCATGTAACGTGCGCGCGAGGTGAAACGGCGAGGTAAAGGTTGCGGGAATGCCCGAAACTCGCCTTGGCCGCCCTGTCCAAGAAGGGCCGCGGTGTCCAACTCTATGCCATGATGTACCAAAGCCGTCTTCACCCGGTTTAACCAGGCCACCCTCTCAAAAAAGCTCGCATTGTTGAGGAAGCTGGTGCGGGAAGATGCCCAGGACGCCATTTCGGCAGCGGCAGCTGTAACAAAGCGCTACCACTACCGCGGTATATGAACTAAAGCGCATATGAACTTGGAATACACAATTTATGTAGATTTATCGGCAAACCCCAATGAGCATGCTGGCCTGGTCCCGCTGGATCCCTGCTCTGGTCTGGCCGCAGGAAAGCTCTGGAAAGTTAAGGAAGGGGGACGGATCCCTGGGAAAGGCGCGTGGAAAGGAACAGATTTGAACTATCAATGTGGAGGGTGGAGGAAGAACGCGACGGAGGGCATGCCGAACGACATTTGGGCACACAGTTTCGGCCGTTTCCTAAGGCTAAGGCTTAAGTGTGTTGATACGTTTTTGAGCCCGTTTGTATGGCAGTTTGCCTGGGAAGCCCTAGAATCTGGGGCCAGATGGGGCTGCGTGCGGCGGAATGCCTGGCAGAAAGCACGACAGCTGACGCTGGCCCTTCGCCCCCGCACCGAACATTGGTATTGCAGGGTACTCGGGAACCACCCACCCACCCACCCACCGGTCTCATCTGTGCATCCAAGGGCGCTGCCCGGGGACGCCGCCGCCGCCGCGGGGTGGGCGCGGCGGCGTGGCCTGGTGGGCGGGCTGTCAGCCCTGCGTACAGCCCAGGGTAAAACCGGGGTAAAAAGGAGCGATGAATCATGAATGTTACCATGAGGCATGTGTCCAGTGCCCGCATTAATTATCGCCCACCACAGACTACCGTACATCACCCCTCAGGCCGCCCTCACCCAGTCCCACCCCGATCTCGGGGGGGCCGGGGAGGTCAAAACCTCAACACCAGGCCGACCCATACCGAGCCCATGCATGGCTGCTAGTCACTGGTCACGTACCCTAGATTGCCTAAATTACCCTCACGTACCCTAGATTACCCTCACGTACCCTAGATTACCCGTGCCTAGATTGGCAGTCGCCTGAAGGTTGAAGCCACTTAAATGCTGCCGGGTGCTTCCAGGCACGTGAGGCAGCAGGCCGGCGGTGCGGCACCATCGACCCAGCCAAGCCCGCTCCTGCCCCGGCCCTCCCACTAGCTAGCTAAGTGCCTTCTGAACGCGAGTGTGGACACACATGCCGCCTCCTATCTAGAACGGCTAGAAGCCTGCTGCACAGGCAAACACGCGAACACGTCTACTGCTGAGTCTCCTGCAGAAGCCCGCCGGCCCGCCGTGACAGGTGCTGATTAGACGCCAGACTGATCCTGGCCTCGTGCACTCATCTCCCCCAAGGCAACGCGGGCCCCGCCGCAGCCGGCGTGGGCCCCCCGGACCCCACACTGGCCCTGCCCGTCGCAGCCCCGGGCCCTGCTGCTGCACCCGCCCCTGCACCCCTGCCTCCTATCCCCCCGCCTGCCGCCCCCGCCTCCATCTGCTGCAGCCCTGCCGCCGCCACCCCTCCCACTCCAGAACCACTCCCCGCACCCGCGCCCGCCCCTGCCTCCGCCACCGCCGTCACCACCGGCCGCCGACTCAGACTCCCGAACAGCCTTGCTGCCGACGCCGCCGCGGCCGCCAGGCCGCCCGCCGCGCCGCCGCCCGCTCCTCTCCCACCCCCACCCCCAGCCCCAGCCCCACCCCCGCCGCCCCTGCCTCTCCCACCTCCTGTCCCGCCTCCTCTCCCGCCTCCTCCACCTCCTCCTGCGCCTCCGCCCGCAGCCACCTCCGACACGCCGCCGCCCTCGCCGCGCTCCATCAAATCTAGCGCCGCCTCGTCCTCGCTCACGTCGCCGGCGCCCGGCAGCACCCGGACGTACGGCAGGCCCAGGCGGCCCTCCCGTACAAGCCCGTACGCCACACCTGTACATGTTTGTGAGCAAATATTGAGTACGGTATATTGAACAACAGCCAAAGAATCAGCTGGCTTGCAGAGTGCGACACGTGTGCACCGCATGTGTGTACCGTGTGTCGAGGGGACACAAGGAAACCACCAGGCGCGCACAGGCACACAGGCCCGCCGCGGAACGGACGGCGGCGGCGGCGGCGGCGGCGGCGCTGCGCTCACCTATGGCCACCCACATGGCCAGGCACACGGTCCAGTAGGCGGTGACCCAGTCCAGCGCGCCGCTGGCCAGCAGCAGGCCGCCCAGGATGCCTGGTAATGGTGGTGGTGGTGGTGGTGGTGGTGGAGGGTTGCAAAGATGGTCTAGACAGTGGCCTAGACTTTAGCCTAAGCATGCGCGAAGTGATGCTGAAATCTGAGCCTGTCAAGTTAGCTGCATTACTCAGCTCCATCTGGGAGCATAGAAGTAGGGAAGTTCCCCTTGCAAGGGGAGAACAATAAATAGGACAATCATGCACTGGCGTTATAAGGGTCACCCCGGCCCGGGCCTCCGGTTTACACGCAGCAGGAAGGCACGCAAGAACGTGCGCAGCACTCTGTAACCACACACACACAGATGGAAAGAGAAACGCGGCTGAGGGTAGACAGCTCCTGGGGAGCGGCAGGAGCGGTGGGCCGTGGGGCGGGAGCCGGTCTGGCGCAACCCTAAGCACGGTACGCCTAACCGCAGCCTAACACCTACCGCCCGCCACCTACCGCCGCGTTCCGCCGTCCCCACCTGGCACACCCAACACCCGCCCACCCGCCAGGTGGGCTCTCTATCACACGTACGTTCAACCCACATCCGCCACACCCAACCTCACTCCCACCCACCCGCCAGGTGCCCCAGCGCCGAGGAGTTGGGCATGACCAGCTGCGACACGGCCGCCAGCAGGAAGGGCGCGAGCAGCATGGGCACGGAGGTGAGGCCCAGCAGGTTGAAGCGGCCCTCGGAGCCTGGCGGGCGGGCAATTGGACGCAATCAGATCGATTAAGAGCAACAAGGGCATTTGAGCAATTTGAGGCATTCAGAGGAATCAGAGCAATCAGAGCAAACGAGCGAGAGAGGACGGGTGAGAGGGCAAGGCATGGACGGGGGACACGGGGGCGGAGGGGGCCACAGGCGCGACGTGTCGTCGTCGCCAGCAGTCGCAACCACGCGCCCGCCTAGCATTCAACGAGCATAACTAAGATTCGCGGATGCCGAAACAGCGGCAGCGCCGTGCACAGCAGGTGTGGCGGGTGGCGGACCCAAGCCAAGGCCCAGACCCAACACACGCGCTGCAGGCCGTCCTACTCCCCCATGCGGAACCCCCGGCACCGCACCCACCTGACGTCCAGGCAATCAGCGCCATCTGGCCAAACAGCACCCCCGAGTACCCAACCACCTGCCGCTGCCGGAGGCTCGCGGCGGCGGCGTCGCCGTCCAGGCCCGCCCGCGCCACCGCCGCCAGCATCGCGTGCTCGAGCCCTAGCATGATCTGCAGCACACACACACGCACACACACACGCGCGCGTGAAGGCGGCTTTTGTTCCGTCTGGTGTGGTTTTGTGTTTAACACACACGCAATGCTTGGTTCCGTGTGTTTCTCCAGCACACACGCGTGCACAGTCTGCGAGTTCCCTATCTCGTCTATTCAAACGCACACGCGTGCACGGCACAGCTCAGGTCTGCACGGCACAAACAAGGCGACATCACAACGGAACCCGAACAGGCGGTCAGGCGGACCACCTGGGACACGGCGCTCGTGGGAAGCGTGTGCACGGCGCGCGCGTGCACTTGACTATGGAAGGGATGACTATACCCAACAGCACCCGCCGTCCTCATGCCAGGGCCATCCCGCTCCCACTCCGGCGCTCCACAAAAACTACGCAGCAACACGCGCCCTACCCCCTAGCCCCCGTGTTGCCTCCCACCACTGTGCCCTCTCACCCCCTCTCACCCCGGCCGACAGCAGCAGCAGCAGGAAGCTGACGCGAAGGTACTCCCAGCTGGCACCCGGGCGCAGCGCCG
Source organism: Chlamydomonas incerta (assembly GCA_016834605.1). Taxonomy (NCBI): domain Eukaryota; kingdom Viridiplantae; phylum Chlorophyta; class Chlorophyceae; order Chlamydomonadales; family Chlamydomonadaceae; genus Chlamydomonas; species Chlamydomonas incerta. The sequence goes on from JAEHOC010000022.1 coordinate 1,183,494, forward strand.
GCTCCGCCTGAGCCGCCAGGCCGTAGCAGGAGCTGCAAACACATCATAACAAAGTGCGGTGTGTGGTGTGAAGGACTGGGATTTCGGTCTTACGGACTCATGAAGAACCTGAGACATCAGCTGGGACACAAGGTGAGCCAGGGGGAGCTAGCCCGCGGCAGAAGCGGGCTCGCATGGGAATGGGTGGCAGGCGCAGGCGGGTGCAGGTGAATCCGGTACGTGGGCCCGGGCCCGGCGGGCGTGATGGGATGGTGCTCACGGGGCGTGGGCCACTTGGGCAGAGCGGCCATGCAAAGCACCGCGCACTGCGCTAGGAGCAACACCGTATCTATTTCTGGGGCGGTCGCAGCGTGTTTCCGCGTATAACGACCATTTGGCGGCTGCGACGGCCAGCACGACACGACACGCACGCGACACGGGGGCACACCGCAGCTGACAACAAGGAGTACCGTAGTTCTGCCGAGTCGGTGCGGTGAAACGCCAAGACGCGACATGTACACGACGCGGGGCGCCGACGCGGCGGGGCGCCCACGCACCCACCTCACGTTCAGCACCAGGTGCAGCACATCAAAGTGCGCCACCTGCAGTGCGGCAGCAGCACCCGGCGTGGACGTGGGCGGAAAGTCCGGTGCGTGCCAGCCGTCAGGCGCGTGCCAGGCAGTACCCAGCCTCTGCCTCTGCCGGCGCTCAACTCAGCCTGAGAGCAGCCGCTTAGTCATGCGCACGCGCGCCCCACCGCTCACAGCGACTCCTGCTGACTCCCCGCCCCCTCCTTCCCCCAGCTCTGCCGACGTGCCTGCGCCACCAGCGCGCGCCACCACTGCCGCTCCGTGACCACGTTCTGATACGACATGGCCACAGCGCCCGGCGCCACGGCGCGGTGGCGGAGCCACAGGAACAGCCCCACCAGCAGCGCGTTGACCGCGCTGGTGGCGGGGTGCCGGAGCACCTGCATGTGCGGCGTGACGGGCGGAGGGCAGACAGGCAGGCGTTGGAGTGCGGGGCCTTCGCCCCCGAGCCCGGCCCGGCAAAAGTCGTCGCTGCGAGGGCGGCTCGTGCGTTGCGTGCCAACGGACTCGTGCCAGCCTGCTGCTCGGACTACCCGCGCGCACAGCTCAAGCTTTGCTATGCCACATTGGAAGTGTACAACATAGTTTGCCACGCACCATTTCCGGCAGCGACTCGCCCATCCTCGTGCCAAGCCTGCGACGAGCTCTGCAGCCCTGCTCGAGTTAGTGATGCATGGCCAGTTCAGAATGTACAACTACCCCAACATATACTGCATGCGGGAGAGGCCGGCACTTTGCCCTTTGTCTTTGATCGTTGCAACCCTCGATTGGCCAAAGAGTTCGGACTGTTACTCGCTGGGGGCAACGTCACACACATCGTGATGTAGATGTTTAATATGCCCGCACGACCACACATGAAGTAATCAACGTTGACAGCGACGGAGTTTTATTCGTTGCCTTTTTTCCGAGCCTCGCGAATTGTTTCAAGCATTGGAGATTCCCTTGACATCTTAGCTCTTAAAGCCACAACGGGTTGCATGGTTGCGGGGCGGGCAGAGAGGAAGGGCCAATGCCCAGGGACTTGACAAGCTTCTGAAGGGCCCTGGGAAGCATGAAGCTGCGCCAGCGCACCGTTGGGGCCCAACTAAGGCCCCAACGGGCACCTGGTGCAGACGGTCCAGCCAGCAGCGTCCCTCCAGCGACGCCCTCCAGCGGAAATGCGCCGGTATCAGTTTTTGGAGCAGCCGAGGCGCTTGCGGACCCTGAAGCAAGGGGATGGATCCTCACTTGGGCATGGACACTGTAAGAAGCTAAAGCGACCAGCAAATGTTGTTGGGGCTGGACCCCCGCCAACTCCTGCGCTGCCCCCTTGACCTGAGTTACAACGAGGCTTGCAATGGAAAAGAAATTCTGTCTCAAGTCGTCGTCTTTGAGCGGGTTTGTGGGCCCCTTGCTGACGTGCCGGCCCAATTCCTCAACCCGCTTCCGCGCAACAGTACCGGCTTCCTTGTCTACATAACTGCAACGTGGCTGGCGGGAGTATGGTACAAGACGGATCCTCTGGCGTATGCCGCGTTGCGGGCGCAGGTCAGTGCATGCGGCCGTGCGCCATGTCTGCCCAGCCGCATTCCAGACATTCATTTTATGGAGCGTGGGTGATGAACATACCACGAGGTGTAGGTCGCTCTTGACAGGGTCTCCAGACGGGCAAAACCAGAGATTTCTGGGTCTGCTTGAGCGCTGGACGTCGCGGTTTCGCCCCTTCAACAGGTTCCGCCGCTGGTTTACCAGATGAGCTCCACGGCGTTCTTCACAGCGCTTGTCCTGAACCTGACCTCGCTCATGTTCGAGGACAACGCGCCAAAACGCCAGCTCGCGCTGCTCAGCTGCGCCATCAAGGGTGGGTGTCGGGTAGCGTGCACGGGCGCACGGCCCCTTCGCGCCTGCGGGGCTCCGGGACCGCAAGCACAGCTCGCAGGGCGGGTGGAGTGAGCAGTTATCCGGTTCGTGGGGTCGTGCCGTGTGCTTGTTCCCACTGACCGCCACATTCCCCGCTCCCTGTGCTGCTTCTCCACCCCACCCACCCAAAACCCCACCCCCGCACCTTCCTGCGGCTTCCAGGCGCGGCGTGCCACACGGACCTGCTCCTGGTGACGGGCGGTGCGACGGTGCTGTACGACGCGTACGGCGGCATGTGAGTCCTGAAGCTGGGGGCCGCCGGCAGGCGGCCGAGCTGGGGTGGGGCGGTTGGGCGAGTCAAGCCGGTGGGGGGGCAGAAGGGACGCGCACGGGACCTTCACAGCCGCCCCCGCCGCCGGCAGGCAGCGGCGTGGCGGCACTGCGGCGCCTGACGGAGGGAGGCCCGGCTGCCCCTCCAACCCTCACCAGCTTTGCCACCCGCTGTCTCTTCGCCCTGACACGCTCCCCACCCCCCCCCACCCCCCCACCCCGCCGCTTCGTATCCCACCCCTCCTCCCTCCCTCCCACCCCTCCCCTCCACCCGCCCCTCCGCCCTCCTCCTCTCCTCCCGCCGCCCTCATCGCAGCTGCATCCCGCAGCACTACGTGCAGTGGCTGGTCACCACGCCCACCATGGTCTACATCCTGTCCAAAATCTCCGACTTCACGCCGCGCCAGACCGCCACCGCCATCGGGCTGGACGTGCTGATGGTACTGTCCGGCCTGGTCGGCAACTTCCTGCGCTCGCCCTACCTATGTGAGGGAGGGAGGGGGAGGGAGGGAGAGGGAGGGAGGGGTAGTTTTTTTCCAAGTGGAGGGAGGGAGGGGGGAGGGAGGGAGAGGGAGGAGGAGAGAGGGAGAGGGAGAGGGAAAGGGAGAGGGAGAGAGAGGGGGGGGAGAGAGGGGGAGAGAGAGGGAGAGGGCGGCGGGTGCTGGGAGGATGGGTGGGAGGCGGGTGGTGGCAGGGCGTGGGTGGGAGGCGGGTGCTGGTGGGGGCGGCGGGTGCTGGTGGGGGCAGCGGAGCCGGCGGGGGCCGGGGGCGTTGGGGCGTTGCAAGGATGGATGGGAAAAGGGGCACAGCATGAAGGCCAGCAGGTGAAAAAGGGGCAGGTGGCGGGGTCAGCGGGTGTTGGGGGCACTCAATGGTGCGCTAGCGGGCGTGGAGGAGCGCTGGAGCTTCTTGCTGCGCGGCGCTGCGGGAAATGCGGGTGACAATGGTCGGGGGCCATGCGGGCATGGGGCCCCAGCGACCGGGACCTGACAGGCACAGGCCACGGAGCGGGAGTGGGATGGGCTGGGGATAGCTCGGGTGGGTCGGGAGGCGCCGGCAGCGAGGGGGGCCAGAGCGCCCTCAAGGGGTGGCCAGAGCCGTGCATCGGGGCATCAAAGAGCTAGTGGGAGCGAGGGGCACATTAGTGTGTGCCGGGGGGCAGGGCCAGCGGCAAGTTGTCAGCGTGCACCAGCCGGCTACCCGCCGCCTTGAGCCAAGCGGATTGCGAACCGGTGGACGCCAGCCCTGCGCTCGTGCAGCGCCCTGCCCTCCAATGAAGGGTGCATGCCTCCCCCCTCCCTCGCTGCCCCGCTGCCCCAACCCAACCCACCCTGACCCCACCCCACGCCCCATCCCACGCCACGCCCCGCCCCATCCCCATCCCACGCCCCGCCCACATACACACGCCCCGCCCACATACACACGCCACGCCACGCCCCCACCCAAACCCCAGGGGTGTGCTTCCTCATCTCCATGGTGGCCTTTGCGGGCGTGCTGTACATGATGGGCCTCATGGTGCACAGTGCGGTCAAGGAGCAGACCAGCGCAACCAGCCGCCGCAGCCTGCTGTTCATCTACATGTGCACGCTCTTCATATGGAACATGTTCCCGCTGGCCTGGGTGCTGCACGTGGCGCGCCGCGACTCGCCGGCGGCCGAGTACCTCAACGTCTTCGCCAACTTCATGGCCAAGGTGGGGTGGGGGTGGGGTGGGGAGGGGCTGGGGTGTGTGGGGTGGGAGGATAAAGGAGTCGATACCAAAATCAACCGTTGGTCAGACTGTGGAGGGCATTGAGGGTGGGAAGGCAGGGGCACGGTCGGGCGCAGACACCAACCATCCATGCACGTCCCCCCTTAACACGCCACACGTACCCACTCCCACAAACCCACACGCACCCCCCCTCACACACCCTTCCCCTCCCCCACACACCCAACCCCCCACACGCAGGTGCTGTTCAGCAGCTCCATCATGTACGGCAACTACATGACCATCGCGCAGCGGCGGCTGCTGGCGCAGCAGGAGGCGGAGAACGCCAACCGGGTGCAGATGATCCAGGACCTGCGCGACAGCGTGACGCGCAAGGACCAGTTCATGAGGTGGGGGTTGGCGGGGCGGGGGAGGGGTGTGTGTGAGGGGGTTGCAAAGGAATCGGTGGGGGTGGTGGCGGCGGGGGTGAGGGAGGGGGACGGGTGCTGGGGGATGCGGAGGGGCGGGTGCTGGGAGGGGGTCAGGGTGAGGTTAGCGCGGTGTGCATGTTTGTATGCGTCGCTGACAGCCACCGCCGGCCTCCCCCTCGCCCCCCCCCTGCCTACTCAGCCTGATGAGCCACGAGCTGCGGACGCCGCTCAACGGCATCATCCAGCTGTCGGACGCGCTGGTGCGGACAGGGCGGAGGAGGGGGGGGAGAGGGCGGAGAGGGCTGGGGAGGGCGGGCGGCGGGAGGGGGCGGCAGAGGGAGGGAGGGGCGGAGAGAGGGGCGGCGGAACGGGTGGAGAGGGAGGCGGCGGAGGGAGGGGGGGGGGGGTTGCAAGGATATGGAAAAGCGGTACAGGATGCACTGAAGACTGCGTCTTGAAGTTCGGTTTGGTACGTTACCGATGGGAGCAGCCGTCCGGGCGGCCGCGGTCCAGCTCGCTGTGCCTCCGTGCAGCTGATATTCCCTCCGTGAATTGGACAGTACCCAGTTGACTAAGAAAAGCGCGGGCGCATGTGGCGCGTAGTATGGAAAACGCTCGGGAATACCGCAAAGGAACTGTATTCGTGTGGCCGTGTGGCGAAGTGCGAGGGCTGCATAGTTTGGCTGACACCCGAAAAACTCACCTGCGCGCCGAGCGCGCAGACGCCACGCCACCGCCGCCACGCAGAACATGCGAGGCAAAACGTCAAAGCGGGCGCGGTCAGGCGTGGCGCAGGGGCAACACAGCAACAGACAAAAGCAAACAACCGACAAAGATACATGCGAAGTGCACCTAATAAAGAGGGCGGTAGCGCAAGGGGGCGAGTTAAGGCAAACGGCGGGATGGGCGGGAGACGGATCTACGGGCGCAGCGGGGCTCTGCCGAGCTCCCACCACCACGCCACCCGCGGGGAGGCACACCTCCCAACGGGCGGGCATGGACCGAAACCGCACGCGCAGCGCACGCACAACGCACTACCGCAGCTGTTGGGACTGTGGTGGACTGGGTGGCTGGCTGGTTGGCTGGCAATCAGTTTTCCCGCTGTCCGGACCCCCGCCGTCAGCCCAGAGCAGCCCAGAGCAGCCCAGAGCGTGGAACTCGCCGAGCCAGAGCACGATGCGGCGCCAGCTTGTAGGTAAGTCTCTCCCGTGGGGCCAGTGTGTTCTCCCGAGGTAACTCCCGTTGGGCCAGGTATCTCCCGTGCGCTGAGAGGGTGCGGTGGCGAGCAGAGCGGAAGTCGGGACTGTCGTCCGTCGTTGAGCGCTGCCGCCCCATACACTTTTACACATCCGCGCGCTACCATCGTAGCCGAGGGACCGGAGTGGGTTGGGTCCCGAGAGAGACGAGTCGCTTGGCAGCTTCTCGCCCGGCATCCGCAGATGCCACCGTCCACCACGGCCCGTTCGGACTAACGTTGGGGGGTTGCAAGGATATGGAAAAGCGGTACAGGATGCACTGAAGACTGCGTCTTGAAGTTCGGTTTGGTACGTTACCGATGGGAGCAGCCGTCCGGGCGGCCGCGGTCCAGCTCGCTGTGCCTCCGTGCAGCTGATATTCCCTCCGTGAATTGGACAGTACCCAGTTGACTAAGAAAAGCGCGGGCGCATGTGGCGCGTAGTATGGAAAACGCTCGGGAATACCGCAAAGGAACTGTATTCGTGTGGCCGTGTGGCGAAGTGCGAGGGCTGCATAGTTTGGCTGACACCCGAAAAACTCACCTGCGCGCCGAGCGCGCAGACGCCACGCCACCGCCGCCACGCAGAACATGCGAGGCAAAACGTCAAAGCGGGCGCGGTCAGGCGTGGCGCAGGGGCAACACAGCAACAGACAAAAGCAAACAACCGACAAAGATACATGCGAAGTGCACCTAATAAAGAGGGCGGTAGCGCAAGGGGGCGAGTTAAGGCAAACGGCGGGATGGGCGGGAGACGGGGGGGGGGGAAGTGGCACGGGGAGAGGGCAGGGAGGGCTGTGTGGCGGGGGTTGGAGGAGGGAGGGAAGGAAGGGAGGACGCGTGGCGCTAAATGCGGCTCAGGAGGTGCGGCTGCGGGCTGCGGACAGCGCCCGGTCGCCCTCGCGGCGACTGCAGCAGCAGTAGCAGCAACGGGATGAGGGCCGGCCGGCCGGCCGCAGGGCCGTAACGGGACTCAAACAGCGACGGCCGAAGGGCCGACTCTGGCAGGGACGCAAAGGGCGCTCCACTCAGCCTGACTGTATTCCGCCACCCACCACCACCCGCTGCGCTGCAGGTGCGCGGCGCGGGCGGCGAGATGAACCCCAAGGGGCAGCACTTTGTCAAGACCATCAAGAACAGCTCCAACCACCTGCTAAACATCATCAACGACATCCTCGACGTGGCCGCGCTCAAGGTGGGGGGGGGGGGGCGGGTGGAGTGGCGGGGCGGGGGTGGGTAGTTCATTCCAATTCCCAAATAAACCATTGCCAGCCCAGAACCCAAGTGGGGGGGGGGCGGGGGAGGGGCCGGCGGGGGGCTTGCAAGGATGGCTGGAAAAGCGGGGTGGGGGTTTGGGCGTGTCGGGTATGTGCTGCAGCACCGCCTCGGCCACCACCGCCCTGCCTGACGCCGCCTGTCTGACGCCGCCTGCCGCATCGCAACCAACCCAACCCAAACCAGCCCAGCCCCACCAGAGCCAACAAATCTAAACAAACACCAACCAAAACCGCTACGCAGGAGGGCAAGCTGACCATCAAGCACGAGGTGTGCTCGCTGGCCAAGGCGGTGGATCACGTGGTGGACATCGTGGCGCCGCTGGCCAAGAAGGAGGTGGGGGTGGTTGATGGGGTGGGGGTTGATGAGGGGGGCCGGGGCGGTGGGGAAGGGGGTTGGGGGCGGGGGGCGGGGGCGCCGCTGGCCAAGAAGGAGGTGTGTGTGGGGGGGGGGGTTGAGGGTGATGAGGGGGGGGGGGGTTGCAAAGATGGTACATAGAAGGGGGGTGAACACCAGCCCAATCCAAACCAAGCTAAACTAGACGAGGGACAGGCAAGGGGGAAAAGGGTCGAGAGCGGAGTGAGGGGACGCGAATGACCAGGACGAGAGGTGCGGCGCCAGGACTGAGCCATGTCACTGACTGGGGCTTGTTGGCCGCCGCGCAGGTGACCATGGAGCGCTGGGTGGACCCAGCCACACCGCTCATCATCGCCGACTTCAGCCGCGTCATTCAGGTGCGGTGGGGGGGAGGGGGGGTAGTTCATTCCAGAACCCAAAGCAACCGACTGGGGGGTTGTGAATACCTGAACTAGACAAGGAATGCAAGGCAAATGTTGGAGTTGGGGTTCCATGCATGATTTTGTTAGGACGAGAGGGGAGTGAAGGGGGCGGGAGAGTCCAAGCCATGCCTGCCTCTCACTCCCAGCTCTGCAGCTCTCTTACCATCCCTGCAACCCAATGCACATGACAGATCCTGTACAACCTGACCGGCAACGCGCTCAAGTTCACGCACAAGGGCCGCGTGGGCGTGCGCGTGGAGCCCAGCGCGGACGGCACGCACGTGCTGCTGCAGGTGGGGGCGTGTGCGGGGGGTTGGGGGCGTGGGGCGGGTGGGTGGGTGGGTGTGTGGGTGGGTGGGTGGGTGGGTGGGTGGGTGGGTGGGTGGGTGGGTGGGTGGGTGGGTGGGGTGGGTGGGTGGGTGGGGTGCAAGTATGGCTGGAAGAGTCGTACAGCAGGGGGGACTGCAAGCTGGGCAAGGCGGGCCAGGCGGCCGCAACCCAAGTCAACGCGGTGCTGATGCACGACACACACGATACAACACTCAAAACACGTGCGCTGCCCCAAACACCCGATGCGCGCGCAGGTGTCGGACACGGGCATCGGCATCCCTCGCGACCGGCTGAGCTCCATCTGGGGCGCCTTTGAGCAGGTGCGAAGCTGGGGAGCTGAGGAGGGATGTGTGTGTGTGTGTGGGGGGGGGGGGGTTGCAAGGATATGGAAAAGCGGGGGGGGGGGGGAGCCGTTCAGGTGGACGGTTTTTTGGAAGTATGTCAAGGGGAGAGGGGGGGAGAGGGCGCCTGCCTGCCTACTGCTGCACCTTCCCTTACCGCCTATCGCCTGCAAACCCCCTCCAAACAAACGCCGCTGCTGCGCTCTGCTGCGCTCTCGCCCTGCCTGGTCGCAGGTGGACATGTCGGTGACGCGCAAGTACGGCGGCACGGGGCTGGGGCTCAACATCGTCAAGCAGCTGGTGGAGGCGCACGAGGGAGCCATCGAGGTGCGGGGGGCGGGGTGGGGCGGGGGTGGGGGGTGGAGGTGGGGGTTGCAAAGATGGTACATAGAAGGGGGGCCGGTAGCAGTGGGGGTTGCAAAGATAAATGGCGGTGGGCGGTGGATGGGGTGCGCCGCGGCGATGCGGATTAGCTGCAGGCAGTTGTGTCAGTTTGCCTCTGACACACAAACACTCTATCCGCCGCCGCGGTCGGCCCGCCAGGTGGCGAGCGCGGAGGGGCGCGGCACCACCTTCACGGTGGAGCTGCCGGTGCTGCAGAGCAGCACGCGGCGCAGCCTGGAGGGGCAGGTGCGGGTGGGGAGGCGTGGGCGCGTGCATTGGGCGCGTGTGGGCGAGCGTTTGTTGGGTGGGCGTTTGAGCGGAGCTGTGGTTGTTTGGGGGGTGTGGGGGTGGTTCATTCCAATGGGGGCGGCAAAGGGGCGGCTGACTGTGAGCGATGTGATCGGTCCGACAAATGTGTGCTGCGCCGAGCCTGCCTGTGGCAGCGCGTGTGGTTTGCCCACGCGCCGCCCCCAAATCGCGCCGCCGCCACGTGTGTTGTGCTCCCTCCTGGGTGACACACAGGTGTTGGACAGCCTGGGCCGGTCGGGGCACACGGCGGCGCGGGACGCGCTGCTGCAGCAGCGGCGGGCGCGCAACCGGCCCTCGCTCAGGTGAGGGGGGGGGCGGGCGCACCAGGGGGGGGCAAGGTGGGCGGGTGGGTGGTTTACTCCAGACCGCAAGCGAACCCAGCAAATGTGAGTTAGTGCTGCGCGGGTAGGCGGGTTGGTGGGCTGCACAGCGCATCCCGGACGTGGCGGGTGTGGGGGGGCGCACGTGCGACACCGCAGCAGTTCACGCCTCCTGCCCCCACTCCGCACCGCTGGTCTGGCGTGGCACGTCGGCGGTTCAACTTCTGAATCCCCCAAGCGTGTAATCAAACTCGTCGTACCCAATCATGAGTGTGACCCCAGGTGTGACCCCCTCCCCCCCCCCCCCTCGCCGCCCTGCAGCGTGGAGGACACGATCACGCAGTTCGCGCGCGGCGTGCAGCGGCGGGCCAGCGGCCTGCTGGGGGTGGCCAAGGTGTGTGTGTGGGTGGGTGGGTGGGTGGGTGGGTGGGTGGGTGGGTGGGTGGGTGGGTGGGTGGGTGGGTGGGTGGGTGGGTGGGTGGGTGGGTGGGTGGGTGGGTTGCAACGGTTGGCACATAGGAGTGTAGCAGTGTGGAGTGCAGGCGTAGGGGCGCGCGTACCGGTGACCGATGGCGTCGTGGGTGGGTGGGGGGCGGGGGGGTGGGGTGGGGCAGCCGCACACTCCACCCAGATGCACGGAGGAGCTGCCTGCCGCCAGTCGATGTGTGGGGCGGGGTGCCGCCAGCCTGGACGCACGCGCAATGCTGCGTGACGCACGGACGCTGCTGCCCACGCCCCCTTGCCTCGCGTGCGCGGCCCGCACAGCCCGCACAGCCCGCACCGGAGGCGCGGCCGGAGGGCGGCAGCGGCACCTCAGGTGGCGCCAACGGGCCCGCCACAGCGGCAGCAGGCGGCGGCGCCGGAGCCGCTGGCGGCGGGCGTGACAGCATTGACCGCGAGGAGGACGAGCAACTGTACCGCAAGCGCACACACGTGAGAGGGGGGAGGGGCGCCGGGATGCCTGGAGTGCAAAGGTAGCCATTACGGGGCCGCTGGAGCTGCTGTGTGGTTATCGTTTCTGCGCACGCTCAAACGTTTGGCGGCCAATCTCTTTCTACAAACGAACTTTCGAACGCCTCGCTGGCCTCTCAACAACACAAAACAAAAACACGATCACATATCACAACAATGCGCACACAGGAGCTGGAGCACGAGTGCCGGCTCGGCGACCTTGCCCGCCGCACCGAGCACAAGAAGTCGCTGGAGGAGGTGGGCTTCGCCTCGCGGCAGCTGATGCTGAGCGAGATGGAGCGGCGGGCGGAGCGCGACACGCGCTCGCTGGAGCGCGGCGGCGCGCGGCCTGTGAACGGCGGAGGAGGAGGGGGCGGAGGAGGATCAGGAGGAGGAGGGGCAGGAGGGGGAGCAGATGCGGCGGGTGGCGCGGAAGGCAGCGCGCCGGGCAGTGCGGAGAAGGCCGCGGCGATGGGGGCGGCGGGAGGGTCGTGCCGGGGCGACGTCCGCGGCGCCGGCGGAGGAGGAGGAGGAAGCGGTGGCGGCGCGGGAGGAGGCGGCGGCGGCGGGAGCGGTAGCGGCGACGGCGGTGGCGGCGGCGGCGGCAGCGCCGGCCGGCGCAGCGGCGGGCCGACGAGCGGGAGAGTGAGCATGGGCGAGCACCCGTCAGGCGGCGGCGGCGGCGGCCCCGACAGCCCGCGGTCCGGCTCTCTGGCCAAGCGCGCGTCGCTGTCTGCGGGCCAGCACTCCTTCTCGTTAGGCAACATGAACGGCAGCCTCCGCGCCTCCTCCTCCGCCAGGGCCGCCGCCGCCGCCGGCGGGCCCACCGGCCCTGGCGGCGCCGCCGGCGCCGCCGGCGCCGCCGCCTCCGGCGGCGGCAGCCGCCGCCCCAGCAACACCGACACCGGCTTCGCCAGCCTGACCTCGGCGGTGGCGGCCTGGCGCGGCGACTCGCACCGCACCGTTACCGGCGTGGAGGGCGGCAGCGTCAGCCTCAGCAGCGCCAACGGCACCAGCATCGCCGACATATACGAGACGCTGCAGCTGGGGCGCGGCAGCAACGAAAGCACCGGCGGCGGCGGCACCGGCGGCTCGACGCTGGTGCGCAAGCTGAGCGGCCAGAGCCTCAAGGCAGGCGGCGGCGGCGGCCCGCTGGCGCTGCGCATGTCGGCCTACGGCGTGGGCCGGCCCGGCTTCGGCAACGGCACCGGGCCGCCGGGCGGCGGCGGCGCGCCCGGCAGCGCCAGCCTGCTGAAGAACGCGCTGGATTCGGACCTGTACCGCAACGGCCCCTCGCCGCGCGACCCGTACGACTGCGACGCCTCCAGCGTCGCCGACAGCGAGTACGAGTGGGTCGGCGACGGCGGCGGCGGGTACGGCGGCGGTGGCGGCGGGTACGGCGGCGGCGGCGGCGGCGGCGGCCGCTCGCGCGGCCCCACCAGCACCGGCAGCCTGGCGCTGGGCGGGCTGGGCTGCGGGCCGGGTGGCCGGCGGCACCAGCCGCCCAAGCCGGCGCACCACAGCCTGCGCAGCGGCAAGCTGACGCCCATGCTCAGCAACGCGGCGGCGGCGGCGGCGGCGGCCACGGCGGCGCCGCCGGGGCTGACGCTGGACAAGCTGGCTTACAGCGACATGTACGGCACCATACAGGTGTGGGCGTGGTGTGGGGTGGGGTGGGGTGGGTGCTGCTGTACACTGGTCGCGGTAAGGCGCCGGCGGCGGCACGCTCTGGTGCTCTGGTGAATGTCGGCCGCGGTCAGGCATAGGGGGCCCCAACCCCAACCCCTGTCCACCCACCCAATTCCGATTGCACCCCAACCCACCCACCAACCCACACCCACCCCACCGTCCCCACCCCAGATCACCCACCCACCACCCCCAGTCAGTGCACCTGTGCCGCCCCTGTTCCAAACATCCTTGCAACCCCCCACCCTCCTCCGCCCCCACCTGCTCCCCTCTGCATCTGTGTGCCCATGCGTCGCCGTTCCCCTATTACCCTGCGCCCGCGTCCGGCCCGCCCTTAACCTGCTTTATTAGCCATACTATTAGGAGCACTTCGCATGGGGTGTTGTCTGGGGTCTCTGTTCCTATGCGCGCCACGCCTAACCGCGCCTGCTTCCTCGCATTGCTTTGCATGTGCGGCCGGTCCCTGCGTGGCGTCTGCGCGCCTGTGCGCGTAGGTGAGTCGGGTATAGGAAAGGCGTGCAGCCTCAAACGTTCGCGGCACAAGCACGAGACCTTCGGACACGATAACAACAACAAAGTTCTTTCAAGCAGCTTTCTACGCGCAAACGCGCCTACTACTTTCACACTGCGTTCACACAAATTAGCTTTAGATCTAGCAAGCACCAACGGGGACACCACGGCGGGCTCTGGCGCTGGACAAGCGGACGCACCATCGGTCATCGGTACGAACGCATCCACGCCTGCTGTCTACGCCACTACGCTTCTATATACCATCTTTGCAACCCCCCCCCCCCCCCCCCGCCCAAAGGTGCTGTCCGTGGACGACGAGGACATCAACCAGATCGTGCTGGAGGAGATCCTCACCGACTCCGGCTACGCCTTTGCGCGCTGCATGGACGGCGCCGAGGCGCTGGAGTGGCTGTGCGCCTCCGACACCATGCCCGACCTCATCCTTCTGGACTGCATGATGCCCGTCATGTCCGGCCACGAGTTCTGCGCCACGCTGCGGCAGGTGTGTGGGTGCGTGTGTGAGGGGGTGTTTGGGCTGAAAACGAGTGTGGGGTTGGGTGCGTGGGTGCTGGGAGGGTGGGGGGGGGGGTGGGGGTGGGAGTGGGGGGGGTGGGTTGGGCGCCGGCGTGGACGTGGGAGTCGGCAAACGCGGGCGCGCTTTGATCTCTCCCCTCCCGGACTCCCCTGGGGTCCCCGCGGTCGCCCACCCATTCTCGGAGCCGCCGCGGCCCTCCTGCGGGTTTGGTTCTGGTTTAGCTTGTACCATCTTTGCAACACCCACCCCGCCGCCCCACCCCGCCGCCCCACCCCGCCGCCCCACCCCGCCGCCCCACCCGCCGCCCCACCCCCGCCCAGGTCATCCCCGGCAACGTGCTGCCCGTCATCATGGTGAGCGCCAAGAGCGACGAGGAGAACATCGTGGAGGGGCTGCGCAGCGGCTCCAACGACTTTGTGCGCAAGCCCTACCAGCGCGAGGAGCTGCTGGCGCGCATTGAGACGCAGCTGCGCCTCAAGAGCGACAGGTGCGGGGTTGCAAGGATGTTTGGAAAAGGGGGGCCGGTGTGTGTGGGGGGGTAGTTTTCTCCAATTCCCAAATCAACCATTGCCAATGGGGGGATGGACGGGGAGGGAGCGGGAGGGAAGCGGTACAGGATGCAGTGGGGGGGCTGGACGGGGCTGGGGGGGGGGGGTAGCCGTGCATGTGACGGTTTTTTGTAAGGGGGGGCTGGTTGGTTGGGGAAAGGGGGGAGGTGGTGGGGAGGTGGTGGGGAGGTGGTGGGGAGGTGGTGGGGAGGTGGTGGGGAGGTGGTGGGGAGGTGGTGGGGAGGTGGTGGGGAGGTGGTGGTGGAGGTGGTGGTGGAGGTTTGCAAGGATGGTCGAGAAGAAGCGGTGAACACACCATGCAGGGAGCTCCCCCTCGATTAGTCATGCATGGAGCCCCCCCACCTCACACCCTCGCCCACCCTAACACACCTCCCCACCCTCCCCCTCCTCCGCAGCTGGTGGCTGGCGGAGCTGGTGAACAACGTGGACGGGCGCGAGACGGAGTCCATGAAGCTGCTGAAGAACATCCTGCCCGAGAGCATCATCGCGCGCATGCAGGCCGGCCAGAAGTTCGTGGCGGACAGCCACGGCCACGTGGTCATCCTGTTCTCGGACGTGAGCGGGGCGGGGCGTGTGGTGTGTGCTGTGCTGTGTGGCTGTGTGCTGGGCGCGTGCGGGGCTGGGCGGCGGCGGCTGGGCGGCGGCGGCGGGCTTTCATATTCAGGTTTTGTATCTGTGCGTGCGTTTTTTGCTGCTTGGCCTGTTCAAGGCAAACAGCCACCTCGACACCCCAACTCCGAACCCAACGCCAAACCCAACGCCAAACCCAACGCCAAACCCAACGCCAAACCCAACGCCAAACCCAACGCCAAACCCAACGCCAAACCCAACTCCGCGTTGCACACCCTACACACGCCTCCCCACACGCACAGATCGTGGGCTTCACCTCGCTCTCCTCCAAGCTGCCCACCGCCGAGGTGTTTCTCATGCTGTCCAACATGTTCACCGCCTTTGACAAGCTGACCGACCGCTTCAGCGTCTACAAGGTGGAGACCATCGGTGAGTCCGTGCCCTGTGCGGCTGCTGTGCGGGCACTCCTGTGGCAGCATGACCGCGGCGGCCTCTTCCTTACCTGCTGTTTCTCCCACTCCCCCGCCCCGCCCCGCACCTGCTGTATGGCTGTTCCTGGCCACGCCTTCACGTCCCGACGAATGCTGATTGTCTACCACTTGCTTAACTAATGATGAATGTGACCCCCTCCCCCGCCTCCCCCCAGGCGACGCCTACATGGTGGCGGCCGGCCACGACGAGGACGAGGACAAGCAGGTGCGTGCGTGTGTGCGTGTGCGGATGAGGCGAGGCGGGGTCGAGGAGAGGTCGGGCGCGAGCAGCTTATGCCCGCTGTGGTACCGAGAGTGAACGTGGTCTGTGCGTGTGTAGCCGCTTCCTGGCAAACTGGCACCCGCGCCCGTTCCGTCGCTGCGCCCACACACCCACACACCCACACGCCCACCTCCACACACCACCACACACTCCCACGCACTCTGCACCACGCAGGCCAAGGGCAGCCCGCTGATGCGCGTGCTGGGCTTCGGCCGGGCCATGTTGGACGTGGTGCGCAACATCACCGCGCCCAACGGCGAGCGCCTGCGCATACGCATCGTGAGTGCTGGGGGTGGGGGCGGGAGGGCTGTGTTGGGGGCCTTAGTGTATGGGGGTGGGGGGCGGGGGCGAGGGGCGGGGCGCCCGCATTGTGCGTGCCGGCAGCCGCGCTGGGGGCCACGCGGGGGCCACCCACGCACACGCTGACACCCAACACCCATCCACCCGCACACCTGAGCACCCCAAACCCACACCACCCACCCGCACACCGCCACCTGCCCACCCACCCCACGCTGCCGACAGGGCGTGCACTGCGGCCCCGCCTTTGCTGGTGTGATCGGCATGAAGTGCCCGCGCTACTGCTTCCTGGGCGACACCGTCAACACCGCCAGCCGCATGGAGTCCACCGGCTTCCCCATGTGCATCCACGTCAGCGAGAACGTGGCGCGGCACCACCCCGCCGCGGAGGCGGAGCTGCAGGAGGTGCGCGGGTGGGAGGGGAGGGGAGGGGGCATGGCAAAAATGGTCGGGAAAGCGGTACAGTATGGGGGTGGAGGGAAGGGGAGGGGAGGGTTGTGAGCACCAGGCCAAGCTATACCAAACTGACTTGACGCCCAACACATCGTAACACTCGCCGCTCCCCCTCGTGCGCCCGCTGCCCCATGCAGGTGGGTGAGCGCGACATCAAGGGCAAGGGCCGCATGCGCACCTACCTGGTCCGCGCCGGCGCCTGGGAGCAGGCCCTGCGCGACTTCGCCGCGCGGCAGCAGGCGCTGGCCGCCGCCGCGCACGCGCAGGCGCAGGCGCTGGCGCTGGCGCGGCAGCAGGCGGCGCAGCTGCAGCAGCAGCACGAGCAGCTGCAGCAGCAGCAGCAGCAACAGCTGGCG